>JAZHEH010002014.1:1299234-2598469 GCA_036589455.1 Ateles fusciceps
ACATTAAGCTGCTACTGCAGATAAGACACTGCTCAATACAGAACAAAATCTAAAAGAGAGTGGGAGAAGCTCTCTGCGTTTGGGGTGCTCATCAGGCACAGTACGAGGTAATGGAGAGGCAAAGAAGGAGGGTGATAAAGAGATGAAATAATCCAGAGAGGAGTATTGTTTCCTCAAAAAGCCGATGATGTGGGTGACTAGGAAGTTCCCAACACATGATCCCAGCATGATGAACTGTGTGTATCAGGAGGAAGGTGACACAGCACTGCGGCATTATATCATTTTTCCAAGTCGGGAGTGTGAAGCTAAAAAAATTTTTTTGACGACAAGACATGGAGTAGTAGAGTCATGGTTTTCCTTCTTGACATTTGTAATGTATCATGTCACAATTAATCTTGATTTTGCTGAATACCTAATATATAAGCTCTGAAAAAAAAAACAGTAGTAAAGTGTAAAGTGTGAAGACATCAGTAGGTTTTTACTACATGAGTACTCAGATAAAATTATAGCCATTTGGGCAGAGAGGAAAATAGAAGGAAATTATCAAAATTTTGCAATAAATGTTCTGTCAACTTGGAGATGGAGTGCCATCAAAATCTAGCTATAGTTTATCTCTGAGTAATAGAATTGTGAGTTATTTTTGTTTTATTTTTATTTTTGCTTCTCTCTCTATTTTTTGTTTTTACAACGAACACTTGCAAATTTTGTCTCTAAAGGTCAATATAGTTTTTTGAACTCAGCTATAAAAAATAATGTCATATATTGAGAAACTGAAAACTGGACATAAACTAAGTTTCACCAATGCAAGATTGATTAAATACATTATAGTGCAGCCTTAAACAGACATTGAACATTATTACTTAGGATTGATTGATGTAAATAATATTCACAATATAGTGTTGACTCTAATGTACTAAAATGTATAAAAAGGGTACATATAACATAATTTTCTTTTTAAAAAAATTAAAAATAACTTTTTAAGGCCAAGAAAGACACATATTAAAATATCAGTAGTAATACTGAGGTATTGGAAATAGAGGTAATTTTTACTTTTTCTTTATATCTTTCTTTCTAATCTTCTCTACAAACAAAAACAAAACAACATTTTAAAAACTATGTGTATGCATTGTTTTCTGAAAAACATTTCCCCAAACATTTCTCTAACTGAAATCCAATGTGATTCTGAAAGAAGGAACAACAAGAATGCCACTGCACAAATTCAGCATCTCCAAGATCTACCGTCTCTTCCCATCCAACCCGCTTCTCCTTCCTGCTTGACTTATTGGGACCATTCTTGAGTCCACAAACACAGGCATTTACTTCCCAAACCAAGTTGCAATGAGTTGCAATGACTATAATGACCACATGGCAAAAGTCAGGTTATACTTAGGATGGGCTGAGGGGCCATGCATTCCAGGCGGGGGGAGAAGAGCATGAACAAGGACTGGCATTTAAGAATATGCACGTCATCCATAATCCCAGCTCTTTGGGCGGATCACCTGAGGTCAGGAGTTCGAGACCAGCCTGAGCAACATGGAGAAACCCATCTCTACTAAAAATACAAAAATTAGCCAGGCATGATGGCGGGCACCTGTAATCCCAGCTACTCAGGAGGCTGTGGCAGGAGAATTGTTTGAACCTGGGAGCCAGAGGTTGCAGTGAGCTGAGATCACGCCACTACACTCAAGCCTAGATGATAAGAGCAAGACTTTGTCTCAAAAAAAAAAAAAAAGAATATGCACATCATCATTGAAAAGCTGTGAGGAAACCCTAGTGGATGAGTGGAGAGTTTGTGAGGTGTATAGTAGGAGTAAGATAAAGTGGGCCACATCAGAGGGCCTTAGGAAGTTTATCTAGGAAGTGATGGGGCCATTGAGCTTTTGAGTAGTACAATGACTAGAGTTAATTGGAATTTTTGAAAGACTCACCTGAAGTCGCAGAGCAAAAAGATTGGTTTTACTGCTGCTGTTCATATCTGGGATGAGAAGAGCCTGGATTAAAATAGCAGCAGTGGCAGAGGAAAAAGAGACAAATGAAAGACTCCCAAAGGAAATAAAATATTTACAATTTGGATTCAAGATGTCCACCTATTAGGAGTACACCTACAGGTTTGTCCCAACTCTGGGAAGAGACACTCCCTGACCTCTCAGACATACAGCTGGCACTCTACCATCCAACAGGGGTAACGACTGTGACACTGGCCATTGAGCCATCAGGGAGGTCTCCCCCGGGGTTGTCATTGCCTATGGCCACAAGCACATTTGTCCAGGCACAACTCAGAACATCCCAGTGAGCAGGTATTATATATTATAATAGTATATATATAATATATATATATACAACATCCCAGTGAGCAGGTATTATGTATTATTATATATATAATATATATATATATACAACATCCCAGTGAGCAGGTATTATGTATTATAATATAATATATATATATATATATAACATCCCAGTGAGCAGGTATTATGTATTATAATATTATATATTATAATACCTGCTCACTGGGATGTTCTGAGCTGTGCCTCCTACCTCATTGAAAGATGAGGAAAATCATGACCAGGAACATTGAAATGACTTGTTAAAAGTCTCACAGCTATTAAGTGGCAAAGCTAGAAGCAGGGAGGGAAATAAACTATTGAGCACCCATGGTGGAATAGGCAATGGGCCAGGCACTTATATACTTTAGTGGGATTAATCCTCACAGTAACCGTATGTGCTGTTATTATCCCCATTTTATAGATGAAGAAACTGAGGCTTACAGAGATTAAGTATCTCTCCCAAAGTAGGCAAAGAGATTCAGGATTGGAATTCATGTCGGTCTGATCCCGAAGCCCCGTGCTGTAGTTCACTGCTATACAACAAGTCACACAAGGACAGAGGAAAATGTTAGACCACCAAGGGCAACGGTCCAGCCCCAGTCCGAATTAGAGGAGTAAATGAGCTGAGAAATTTCAATTCACTCGTCAATATGTATAAGGCTAGAGTCTGTTTTCCTGCTAATCAGCCTTGCAGTTTGGTCCAGACCTGTCTCCTGGCAGCTTTCTCTCCCCCAACACCACATACGGGCCTGCAAACAAATACTCAGTGGTGCTTGGAGTCACAGAAGGGCTCAACTTTTTTGATTGTGACAGAGAGGAACTCAGTGTTAGCAAACTAGAAGCAGAAATCCCAACTGCCAGAGAGATCTTTACACTTTGTACGGTGCCTATTTCCTTAAAAACCAAGCAGTCCTAACTAACCGTCTGTTGTGACTCATCAGCAGAATGTTCTTTGGACAGACAGAGCTCAGAAGCTTCCAACAAAAAGCAAGATCAGCCCTTTGGAACTGCTTTGCTCCCTTACGGGTTGAAACTTCTGAACAGAATGCCTTAGGGTCAAGTTTCACTGGGACCTTAAATGTATTTCTTCACTGTGGAGAGATCGGTGGATGAAGAATAAACAGAGGCCTGGAAAATGCCCTGGGGGTTCTGCTCATGCTTTTGCTGGTTTCACTCCTTTGCTATCTTGCAGGGAAGGGACAAAAACCTAAAAACTAAAACGTTTGTTAGGATCCTATTATTTAGGTTTACACTGAAGTAAGACATTTGTTCCATACCTAGTTTCCTGGAAGTTGCTTTCATGATCCCACGGTCTAGCCACCCAAAAAATAAAAAACTAACCTCAGGTAAAATGTATATGAATGAAACGAACCTGGCCAACCTTAGTGAAAGGTATTCTGTCACAGCCTGTGGGGGTATTGTATTCCTGATACACCCAGCCACGTATACGCCATCCACATTTGTCTACACTTCTCCCATAAACCTCACAAGGAATGATCTGTAACCTCCACGAAGAAATACCATTTTTTCACAATATCATAGCCCTGATTTGGCACTCATATCCACACGGACACATGGAGAGACCAGACAACGTTAAAACAAAAGTGTGACTTTAAGAGAACGTTGTTGGTGCTTAATATTGATGTGCATATTCCTCTCTCTCTCCAGCTGGTTTGTCAAGTCCCTGAGGATAGGGACCATGCCCTGTGCATCTTAGAGCCCCCACACAGAGCCTAGTTTGTGGTGGATATTCAATGAGTAGGTTAGAAGATACAGGCCAGGGGGAGAGAGCAAGTCAGGAAGACAGCCAGGAGGAAGCAACGCCAAACACAAAGGAACATCTAAAGCCTGAGAATAGGCCACTCGTGCAGTGCCCATGATAACGCTGAGTTGGATCTGATTTTGCCACTGAGTTCCAGTGGTACAGGCATAAAGCCCAAAGTGGTGTCAGGTGGCTGCCACAGGGAGATGAGGCAGCAGCCGGCTGGCAGCTTCTGAACTGGCCAGAGTGAAAGGGGAGATGATTCAAAGGAAATCTCACCTGTCGCTCCAAGCCCTGATATGCCTTGGAAACAGCTGGTGAAGTTTCAACAACTACCAGAATTTCTCAGCCCTTTGGTTGTGGGTGGCACTGATCTATGACACAGCCTCTAAGTCCTGGCAGGTTTTGAGAGGGCAGAAAGGACGCTGCCTGCGCAGAGATTTCTATATTTAAGATGGATGTCTCAGCCTCTGATTTGGAAACTGTCGTAACTAAACCATGAGTGCTTCTTTATGACGTTCTTTGCAGTTGACACCCTACATTGAAAAAGTCACTTTTTGTTCTTTATTTCAAGGGGTAGCCCTTCTGGATATTATCCATTATTTGTCGTAATGATTATAAACAGAAGAATTGTTTAATTTATAGTTAAGCAAAGAAGCTGGGGTCACTGATCCTGGCTTCAAAATAAAGATTACTTATTTTGAAGATTACTTACGTGCTTGTTGCAAAAACATGCAGCATCTTATATGATGGTTAGTGGTAAGAGAAATCCAGAATTTCTATACTGGACGGGTTTAAGGTACCCATATGTTTGGAACTAGAGAAGGAGGCTGGAAGCTGCATTTACATGGTAACTTTCACAATATTGGGAAAAATCTCAATTTTCTTTTTTTCTTTAAGATGGGGTTTCACCATGATGGCCAGGCTGGTCTTGAACTCCTGACCTCAGGTGATCCACGCACCTTGGCCTCCCAAAGTGCTGGGATTACAGGTGTGAGCCACCGCGCCCGGCCTGAAAAATCTCAATTTTCTATACCAAGAGTGGAGTGAGGACTAAAGTCCCTCTAACTGCAATCATCATCCCTCCTAACCCTGAGTTGTCACTGCTTTTAGCTTAATCCTGCATTTCATCATGATTCTCAATCTTTTCCCACTCCATCAAAGGAAAGCCTTGTTTAGTTTAGCATTTTCCTCTGAAATATTCATTTCAACCTATGATTTATGTAACAATATGGGTTATTCTTGACTCCTCTCTTCTGAACCCACCCTCTGTGGATTCTCCCATAGTCACAGCCTGAAATCACGACCCCATCATCTCTCTCCCAGACTGTTGTAAAGACCTCTGCCCTCCTTCTCATTCATCCTGTTGCTTAAATGGACTTTCTTAATGCATATTAGAGTATCACTCCCCTTCTTTAACAGTTTTCTGCAGTATCCAATCTGACTTCCTTAGCATTACATCTCTAGGCTTTTATGACCTGACCCTTGCCTACCATTCTTATAAAAATGAAAATAGTTCTTTCTGTTGTTGCACAGGTTGATAATGTAATGAAGGCCTTTGTAACGGGTCACCATGATTAGGGATTACTGAACCCTCTGCAGCACTTTGTAGCTGCCCCCCGATGACTTCTGCTTCCAGGGAGCAATCTCTGGTCAAGAAATAATGACCACCATTGGAATCTGTTTAAAAGGAACTCTCTTAGGGTTTTCCCAAGAGATTTCCAAGTTGTATGAGGGAGGGTGAGTTCAAATCAGGGCCGGTTACATATGGCATTCTTTCCCAGGTAAATATCTTTACCTTGGCAGCAGACAAAGGTTCAGAAGTATTTCTTAGCATTCTAAAAGTTTTGAAAAACTAAGATGGAAATAGCCATTCTAATTACCAACAGTATTCAGAAGCTATTGACTCAAGGACAAGCCTATTAAATGACAAGAGAAAGAACTCCTCGTGGGCCCAATTGAGCCCAGAACTGCTCCGCTGTTGATTTGTGCTAAAAAAATTACTGGTGTACTTTACTTTGTACTTTGCAACTGAGGCCTTCTGGGGGATGTTTACTCTTTGGGCTTTGAGATCTATATTAATTTATTATTAAAGATGAGTGAGGTTGGTGGCAGGCAACTCTGACGCTGAGGGAGAGGCCCTCAAACTGGAAGAAGCCAGCCTTGGAAACAGGCTCAAGAAGATGAGATTTGCTTCCTGGGCCCCAGCCTCCCCTTTTGGGGTCTTCCATGGCACCTCATCTGAGTGATATGGAGACAGGGTTAACATTATAAAGTTATCAGGCCTGGGTTCAAATCCCTTAAGATAAATGGCATGGAGTAGTGGGTGTCAAACTAAGGCCTGAGAGCAAAATCCAGCCTGCCACCTGATTTTATAAATGAAAGTTTTATTGAAACACAGCCGTGCTTACTCACTGAGGTGTTGTCTGTGACTGCTTTTGTGCCCCAGCAGTAGTCGAGCAGCCACAAGAGAAATCACACAGCTCAACGATTAAAACATTTTTCACGTGATGTTTTACAGAAAGAGTTTGTAGATCCCCTGACTTAGAGCTAGTGACTTAATCCCAATTTCTTTATCCATAGAATTCTGATAATAATATTCCAAAAGGTTATATAATAATGCTAGTAGGTGTTAAACACAAATAAATTAGTATACTTGGAAAACTCTAGATTAAACAAGGATGTGTGCCTTTACTACAGGCTCCCTCAGTTTTTGTTTTTGTTTTTTTTTGAGACGGGGTCTCACTCTGTCACCCAGGCTAAGTGCAATCTCTGGGCTCAAGCAATCCTCCCACCTCCCACTGAGTAGCTGGAACTGCAGGTATGTGCCAGCAAGCTCAGCTAATTTAAATTTTTTATAGAGATGGGGTCTTGCTATGTTGCCCAGGCTGGTTTCAAATTCCTGGTACTGGTTTGTGACACCTATTCAAGCAGTCCTCCCACCTTAGCCTCCCAAAGTGCTGGGATTACAGAGGGGTGAGCCACCACATTGGCCCCTCTCAGAGTCGTTAAGAAGCCAGTCAGGGAATCTGGCATGCGTTTCCCAAATAAATTTTAACTTGGAACCCTGCTGTCATGGAAGACTATACAAGAGTTGTCTTCATACATACAAACATGTGCTTCAGGGATACACAAAGACTTCCGAGAGATGGAGTAAAATGAACCAGTTTCCAGATCTTAATTCTATATGGATTCTTTTCATAAAACTGACCCACCTAAGTATCAGCCTGCCTTCCCAATACCGTGGTCTTCTTCCTCTTATAAGGGAGAGTCGGGCCCCAACCTTATTCCACGTCTTATCCTGGGGACCTGCACCGAGATCTGATTACCCTGGATTTCCCACTTCTTTAATGATAAATCATGAAGTCCCTAGGGCCCAGTGTCTTACAGGTTTTTGTTAAGCCTGAAGCTTTGCATTAATGAGGTGTTTGAGGGCTGCAGAGATGCTCTGAATTCAGAAGAGCTAAAGTGGTACAGGTTTGTGACATATATTCTTTAGCCTATAACTGGAATGTTTTCTGAGACTACCAAATTTTTCAAAATACATAAAAGAAAATCCTTGGATAAAAATTCTATATCATTTCTTTTAAATTTGGGGCTCTTTATTCAACAAGCTAGTTTAAACATTTTATCAAGTAATATTATGAAACATTTATGTCAATTTTAGTCCATCCCCACCTGATTTCAAGTTATCTTTTGAATGTTGATCTTTTCTACTCCTATTATTAAAAAAAGAATCTTTAGACTTATAATGAAAAATCTTAGATGTTAACTGTGCAAAAGGGAATGTGACTCGTCAAAATCCTTTTATGAGGTAACTGAGCAAAAAATTTGGAGACTTGTCTGTTGCAAGACTAGTTTGGTCAGCACTCTCTTTAAGGAAACACCAAATTAGTCAGGTATTTGAAGAGTCCGTGAAGAGGCCTGACCCAACACACAGAACTACTTAATAACTATCTGTTATCTCCTCCTGGTCTCCTTGCCCAGCCAGTCTGATCAATATATTTGTGCTCTTCTCCTCTCTCCAAAACGCCAACCTTGCTCCCAGCAGAGGTTTGATAAATTAATGTATACTAAGAGACAATTTAATTTAGGGTGCTTGCTCATAGACCACCCAGCACCAGCATGTTCACATTAGAGAGAATACAAGCCAATGGAAGAGGCAAGGCAGTAATGGGGAATTTCCCTGCTCTTGATGTCAGGCTGCTGAAAGGGATTGCCTATTTGTACAGCCTTTTTTTTTTTTTTTTTTTTTTTTTTTTTTGCTGGTGATTTTTCACTGGGATGTGTATGTGCTGTTTGAACCCCAAACAGAATGTTTCACAAGAGCAGCCTTATGGCTGGGCTCCCCCCTCCATGGACTGTGAGATTGAGCCTCACAGTGACTTCCAGGCCCCAGGAGCACCTTCCCTCTGAAAGGTCCCATGGGGGCCATCTACCAGCAACACTTCTGCGCCTTCTTCCAGCACCACCCACACTCTGCCAGCTTGTGGTATTTGGGGCTGTCTTACTTTCTCAGAAGTTAGAGAACAATCTGGAAGGCCCAATTTTGTGAGTTTTCTCTAAGCTCAGAAATGAGATCAGTAAAACGATTAGCAGAGCACGAGAAATTCTGACCCATCTACCCTTTTAGGAAAGCCCTGAACAAAAATCAACCCAAGGTGACAACATTCTCACCATTTACTTTCTGAATATCTTTACTGCCTTTGCACGGCCCTGTGTCTAGCTTCTGGAAGGAGCTGCTGCTTCCAAAAGAAGCCCCCCATCCAGGAGGGCTGCGCTCAGGTAACATTCCAAACCATCATCCCCAAAAAAGCCAGGAGGAGTTATTTTCTAAAAGCCTGATTCCTGAACTCAGAGGCCTTGTATCCCATTATTACTCCTCCTTTAGGCTTTGTTCCTTTCACCCTAAGACTCTTTGTTGAAAAAACAGCAGGTAAAACTCCGTGTTGAAGAAACAAAAAAAAAAGAAAATACCTATTATTATTATTATTACTTGACTCAAGTAATAATAATAATACTATCTTTTGGTTCCAGTATCTGAAACACAGGGGTAGTTGGTTTATCAAATTGGGTTTGATCTAGCAGCTCAGATAATCCACTGAAGTCCTCCCTCCTCCTTGCCACAACAAAGGATCCATCCTCAGCTCCACATGATGTGGGGCTGCAGCTCACCCTGCCCCATGCCTTCCACCCCATGACTACAGCAACTGTGCACCTCACACATTCACACTCCACTGCCAGAGGAAAAGAGGCTTATCAAGTGGAAAAGGAAAAGTTTCTTTCCTAGAAGCCCTAGCCAGCAGGTTGTTTCTTATTGTCTCAGTTTGGCTTATGCATCCATAAACCAATGACTAGATTAAGTCAACAGGGTTCACCCCTATTGTGAGGATAGAATAAACCCCACTCAAACCATGCATAGACCCATTCCTTCCCCACCTTGAGACCAACTCCATGCTAAATAGAATACACCTGGTCATCACAAGCACTATACCGACTGACCTGAACTCTTGACTTTTGCCTTGCCATATCTTTAAGATGGATCCCCATCTTTGTGTCTCCTGACAGATGCCCTGCCTTCTAAACATCTAAACATCTCCTGACAGATCCCCTGTCTTCTGCATTGTGTCTTGAACAGTTTTCAAACAACTATAGAGCATGTATCAAGTCACACAACTAAGATTGGGAAAACTTAAAGACACTTTCTGTTTTGTTTGATAGCATCAACTTGCATAGCAGGTTATTCTGAAGAGTCAAAATGAGAGTTAAAACACTGTTTGTAAGTCTTTATCACCTTAACCATCTTTGTGTCTCCTGACAGATGCCTTGCCTTCTAAACATCTGCTTCTTCTAGACCCAGTACAGGTCATTGATCTCAGATTATTGCCTTGATTGCCAGCCCTTTTGGGTTGGAAATTAGTTTTAAGGTGAACAGTATCTAGTTCTCTCCTCTTATTTCTCCTATGGGATAAATTTTCCCCTGTAACAAAGCCTCAGCATTAGCAATCTTTAGTACAGGAGTGGTTGGGTGGGTAATTGGTCCTCAGCCTCAGTTACTCTGACAACTTGGCATGAACACAAACCATCCCAGTCTGTTCTGCGGCAGGTCTGCTGGAGTTTGCTGGAAGTCCACTCCAGACCCTGTTTGCCTGGGAATCACCAGTGGAGGCTGCAGAACAGCAAAGATTGCTGCCTGTTCCTTCCTCTGGTAGCTTTGTCCCAAAGGGGTACCCACCAGATGCCAGCCAGAGCTCTCCTGTATGAGGTGTCCCCAGTCTGTTCTGAACCAACTCCCTTTGATCCCTTCCAGTTAGTTAGCTGCCTGCTTCTAGCTCCAACCCTATGATGAAGTGAAACATTGATGAGAAACATTATCTCCACTATTACATCAAGGGCTTCTCCAATCAAGCTAGCTGTTCACTTTTCTCTCTAGGCAGCCCAATCAGAGATTAGCTCTAACCAGGGTAGAATGGGAATCAGCCCAAAGTATGGCAAAGATCTGATTTACTGTTCAAGCTCCTCTGGAGGCTTATGTAGATTCCCTTTCTTTCTTGTAGGCACATGGATTCAGGAGCCTCTGCTTTCTTCCCTGCCCCCCGCACCTGTGTCTACATGGCACAACCTAGTCTGGACACCACTTCACCCTGACTTCACTCCTCGGCCACATCAGAGCTCAGCATGCCATGCTCACAGTTAAGGCTTCCTCTGACCTTGGTAATGGCTCAGCCAGCCCTAGGAACAGTTTGCTTTGTTTGTGCTGCTTCTTTGAGCCACATGACTGATTTGTCATTCAAGGTGCAGGTGCTCTTTGAAATCTGCCTATCCTTTCCAGCCCTGATCACTGGAAATCTGTTAAAATAGCTGAGTCCTTTCCTATCTGAGTTCCATGCCTGTCCCTCGACTTTGAAAGACACCTGCCCTCCGCTGGCACCCCAGGATTCTGGCAGCTGAAATTCCCTAAACCAGCCCTCTGTCTCTTCCAATTCTACACACTTCTCTAGGTGAACCCCCAGCCCGAGTCAGCATATTCTGCTTTCCTCCCAGGCCTTTTCTGTTTTCTCTCTTAAAAACCACAACATCTCATTTAAACCTCATGGTCTACTTTCTTCTCCCATACTGCTATCCTGAAGCTGCCAGGTAGTGTGTTAAAGAAAAACATTTCACCCCTTCCACTTTATAACTAATGTCCAAGTAGTGTTCTTTCCCTTTGCCATTAACATATTTTAAAATCCAGTTTTATGTTTTTCACATGCAACCCACTGCTCAGGGATGCCCGAGAAGTCTACAGAGTGCAAGCTCCAGTCATGAAAGTGGGCTCTTGAGATAGAACTCCTGGGGATAGGCTAGCAGGAAGGGTGGCAGGAACACATTATAAAGGACTGAGGCATTGGGGCAGGAGGGGGAGGGCCCATGGAGGACATTGTCTGCACACCGGGGTAGTCACAAATTGTGCCCTGTCCTGCCCTGTGCCTAATGCTTGTGACCAGGGCCAGGATTAGAATCAACCGACTAGACCAGTGACCCCACTCCTGAACCTTCTCCACCTGATGCTCTCTGGGTAGACTAGAAATATTCTTGGACTTGTTTGACCTTCTTCTGGTGTCCCACCTCCCTTCTCCCATAGTAGCCAAGATGTAAGAATCAAGGCAGAAAGTTACAGCAGCCTTGACAATAGTGGCCGCCCCTAAAGGCTGCCAACCCCAAATGACAACCATCTTCCAACATGGTTGTCAGTCAGCATTTACATAGCACCCCACGCAGGTTGGGGGGCTGAGAGCAGTTAGTCATTTATATCAGGACAGAGAACAAGACGAAGACTGGGGATCCTGTTTTCAATTTTTCTTAAGATCCTGATTCACTGCTTGAATGAAGAAAACCCAACGTCATCTCCTTCAGGTATAGGCCTCTTGCACAAGTGCAGGCTGAACCCCAAACTTGACACTAGCCCCTCCTGAGCTGTCATCCCATAGCCAACAGCATTCCCCTCACAGAACACTCTAGGTTCCCTCTCCTATCACGACTCCTAGCAATAAATCAAACCCTAAACAGGTGAAGATGCCAAGCTCGCTTGAACATTCACAGGTTAATGCAATTATTAGCATCTTTGTACTTCCAACTGACTGCTTCATTATTAATGTGAAATTAAACCCATTCTGAGCACTTACAATCTGGTAAGTGTTCTACAATTGTAATTACTGATAGTGCCCTGATATTGAACACCTGGGAACAGATTTAATAAATAAAGGAGGTTGCAAATCTTAGACATGATTACTTTCAAGTTGGAAAAGTGTGGATCTGAATGTGGTTTTGCCACGTGCTTGAGCCACTTAAATTCTCTCAGCCTCAACTTTTGCATCAGTAAAACAGGGATAATTATGCCTTCCATCTAGGGTTGTTGTAAAGACAATAAGATAAGATATATAAAAGGCCTAACATAACATTTGAAAATATAGCACATCCTCAATAAATAGTAGTTAGTATTAACGTGCTACATTACAGTGGAAGTACAGAATAATCAGAAGGTACAGATAAACAGAGCAACTCTTAAAAGCACTCTTTTTCTTCCTTTATGCACTTAACAGTATTCATGGAGCACATACACTGTACCAGACACCATTCTAGAAGCAGAAAATACAACAGAGAACAAGACAGGTAAAGCCTCAGCTCTCCTGAAGGTTACCTGTGAATGGCAGAAAGATAACAGAGAAATAATAGTTAATAAAGATGATAATTTCAGATCTCCATAAGTGGTGAGAAGAAAATCAAACAGCGTGATATGATAGACGGTGACTGATGGGTTTTAGAAAGAACCTCTATAAAGTATCATAATTGAGGTAACACCTGACAGGAGAAGCCATAGGAGTACAGAGGGGACCAGGGAGAGGAAACAAGTGCCCAGGCCTGAGGTGGGTTCAAGCCTGGCCTGTCAGGAGAACTGAATGAGAACAATGGTTTCTGGGGTGTGGTGAGAGAGACAGGGATGAGATGAAGTTGAAGGTCTAGGCAGGGGATCTGAGTTACTATCCCAGCTCTGCTACTAACAAGCCATTTGGCTTTGAATAAAGATTTTAAACTCTTGACTGAGCATGGTGGCTCATACCTGTCATCCCAGCACTTTGGGAGGCTGAGGTGGGCGGATCACCTGAGGTCGAGAGTTCAAGACCAGCCTGACCAACATGGCGAAACTCTGTCTCTACTAAAAATACAAAATTAGCTGGGCATGGTGGTACATGACTGTGGTTCCAGCTACTTGGGAGGCTGAGCCAGGAGAATCACTTGCACCCAATTGGCAGAGGTTACGGTGAGCTGAGATCAAACCATTGCACTCCAGCCTTGGCAACAAGAGTGAAACTCCACTTAAAAAAAAAAAAAAAGATTTTAAACTCTTGAAGTCTCAATTTTGCCATCTGAAAAATGAGGGGGAAGGAGTTACCCTTGATCATTGTTAAGGTCCTTTCAACTCTGATTTTAATATAGACCAAAAGCACTATTATTCTTCCTATGATGACAATGCTGCAGTCAAATATGACTGTCTTACAGATTGTCTAGTCTTTTTGTGTCTATATTGATCTTTAGGAAAGAGTTACCTGTAAAAGCAGTCAGGCCCCAAGATGTAAAATGCTTTATTCTGCTTATCTTGAAGTATCTTCCGGATTAGTATGGTGAGGTGGGGGGGCCCCGCCCTTTGGGTCGGGGGGGGGAGACACCGGGGGGGCGGAGAGGGGGCCGGGGGCCCGGTCAAAGTTTATTTTAATTGTCTGTATTGCATCTTGACCTTTTATCAAGCAACTAAAAAGCATGTATCAAGTCAGACAACTGACTTTGGGAAAACTTGAAGACATTTTCTATTTCGTATGATAGCATCAACTTGCATAGTATGTTATTCTGAATAGTCAAAACGAGTATTAAAATGCTGTTTGTAAATCTTTATCATTTTTTAAGTCCTCACAATAGTGGCTTTATTAAATTAGTTGCTTTATAAAACATTACAGATGTCATAATTGTTAACAATTTACCAAACTGTAGTTAATTGGTGCGGTTTGCTGAGCATGTTTTATAAAGGAAATGCCAAAACTCTCGTAAAGTTGTTCCATTGCAGCATAAGAGAACAAAGATTTGTTCCTCAGACACTTTAAATCAGGCAAATAAAAATAGGTAAAAAGTTTCCCTTCCCCATCTGAAGCACTTCATCAGTAGAAATAGCCTGATAAAGAACTAGTCAATCTTTGCACTCAAGTGATTCCACAGCATGTAATGCAATAATGGAAAGGTTTAACTTTTTTTTTTTTTTTTTTTTTTTTTTTTTTTTGAGATGGAGTCTTGCTCTGTTGCCAGGCTGGAGTACATTGGCGGGATCTCACCTCACTGCAATCTCTGCCTCTTGGATTCAAGTGATTTCCCTGCCTCATCCTCCTGAGTAGCTGGGACTACAGGCACGTTCTACCATGCCCGGCTAATTTTTTTGTATTTTAGTAGAGACAGGGTTTCACCATGTTGACCAGGATAGTCTCAATCTCCTGACCTCATGATCTGCTTGCTTCGGCCTCCCAAAGTGCTGGGACTACAGGTGTGAGCCACTGCGCCTGGCCGAGATTTGCGTTTTTGAGCTTCAAAATTGGAGGATTTCGGTCATTTTAATTTTGTATCAAACTAGTGCTTTCCAGCCACAGTATCTTCACTCTGAGATAAGCAGTCTTCTTTACAACGTATTTTTAATATCCTCATGTTCAATTTTCAGACAAAGCAGTTTTAACACTAGGTGCACACTGCTGCAAACTGCTTTTCTTGACAAGTTTTGAAGTAGTTCAAGGAGGTAGTTTAAGGCTGTATTGCTGAATGGGGCTGGTAAACACCACACAATTTTTTTTTGGTCATATTTCCATCTTTTGTTTTTGATTTAGTGACTGATGCTATGAAATCAGATAGCAACAATGACAACATAATTAGATTTGTTTTGAACTACGATTTAGTAGCAACTGAGGTTCCCAGATTTAACCCCTTGGCAGCAAGATCCAAGTTCCCTCATTTGCACGTTAGCACCTAAGTGTGGAGGGGTTAAATAACCACCACAAAAGATACTGCATTTCTGGTTGTAGCATTTGGCGGAATTGAAAGGAAAGGAAGTTGTACTACCTGTTCAAGGGATTGTGAGCAATATAAAGATGACACCAGGAAAAGATAAAATGTCACATGAAGTCTTCATAGTCTTGTACATATCCTCTATCATAACCACCATCATCTGCCAGATCATCTTTCATGGTGGCTTTTAATCACCCTCCAGGAATCACAGCTTTCTTCTTTTTCGCTTTGCTTTGCTTGCTTGTCTTGCTTCTGTTTTTCACTGCAAAGCACAGTGAACTAATCCTTTTCAAGTCCTCAATTTCCAATGCAATATATACATCGTGCACTGAGACTTCCAAAAAAAAGGGCATAATATAGTGACTTTTCATATTGCGGAATTTTATCTTTCAGTAACTTTCCAAACTCTGTGAAGTCATCTCTTGAAAATGGGTTCATAGCATCTATTCCATAAATTGTATTATTAACACCAGAAGTTTCCTTTGCTAATTTGAGGCCTGACCCTTCCTCTAACTTCTTCAGCTGCGGCTTATCTGCTGATTGCTTTTCTGGTGTTAGCACTTTAGGGTCTTCAGGTTCTTCTAACTTCTTTTTAATTTCTTCTTGCCTTTCTTCTTCTTCGTTTGTTCTCTTTTATCTTCTCTGCTTTTTTTCTTTTCTGAAATTTTTACCTCTGGTTTTACTTCTGCTTCCTCTTTTTCATTTTATCATCATCATCATCCCAGTTATCCTTGACGTCCTTGTCCTCATCATCGCCCTCCCACCGGCCCCGTACCGCTGTGCCGCCTCCCTACATCTTCCGCACTGGGTCTTGCGCGGAGAACTCATCCGCGTCCCAGAAGTCGAGAGTCCCGCCGCGCAGCCGCTGCTGCCGCCATCTTGACTCGCGGTGTGAGCGTGTGTGAGGAGGAGAGCTAGCGAGGAGTTAGCGTGGCGAAGGTGAGTAACTGTGTTTGCTCAATCTTTATCACCTTAAATGTTCAAGCAACTCTGACTGTAGTGCATGCCTCTTCTCTAGGGATTTAATATGCAGTAGTTGACCCCCCAAAGCAAATGTACATTTAGGAAAATGACTATCCACGATGGTCACCAGTGACATAGATAATTTAAAGTCACCCAGTGTGAGAACTGAGGGAAATTCTAAGCCATCAGGTCAAGAATAACAGATCTGCACCAAAACTATTCTGGTCAAATGAACAACTCTCCTGCTTTATTTTTTAAGCACTTATATCTTCTTGGATAGAACATTCCAGAACTTAACTTTCCAGTTCTTTCCTGTTTCTAACCTAAGTCTGTTATATTGCTTTCTAGGTTATTTCCTCTAATTCTGCATGTGTGGAGAAGGGTAAACTGGTGGTTATCCTCAGCACATTACACTTTTTCATAGGATTTGGCTCTATACTCCCACGCAAATCTCGAGTTGTAATCCCCAGTGTTAGAGGTGGGGTGTAGTGGGAGGTGATTGGATTATTGGGGAGGTTTCCAATGGTTTACCACCATCCCCTTAGTGCTATCTCATGATAGAATTTTCAGGAGATCTGGTTGTTTAAAAGTGTGTAGTGCCTTCCACTTCGCTTTCTTCCTCCTCCTCTGGCCATATAAGACGTGCCTGCTTCTGCTTCCTCTTCACCTTCGGCCATGATTGTGAGTCTCCTGAGGCCTCCCCAGCCATGCTTCCTAAATATAGCCTGTGGAACTCTGAGTCAATTAAACCTCTAACCTTTTTAAACTACCCAGTCTTAGGTAGTTCTTTAAAGCAATGAGAGAACAGACTACTACACTTTTAAAATAACAATGACAAGCAACACACATAGTGTTTACTAATCTAGGTTCTTTACAGATTACCGTTCAATTCTCACAACAATTCCATCAGATAGATAACTGTTTTAAATCCCACTTTACAGATGGGAAAACGGAGGCACAGAAGCTAAACACCAGCTAGTCAGAAACAGCTGGGATCTGAACCACGCCCCTGGCTCCAGGGTCTGTGCTTTAGTCACTGCACCAGAATTTGCCCCTCCCAGAAGCAAATTCTCCATCTGGGTTGCTATTCACAAACCTGCCTCTTTTTTTTTTTTTTTAATTGTTGAGTGATTCATGAAGAAACACCAAAAACCTTTTTCTTTCATTATTTTATAAATAAATGTAATTCCTTTCCTTTTTCCTGAAAATAAAAACCTACGACCAAAGCTTTATCTGAAAAAGAGTCTTTGACAGGTTATTGTAGAAAGGGTCTTTGATTTATTCATGCCGTCCTCATTAATGGACAAAAAGTCTTACTTGGCCAAATTAAGTCAATGTGTTCCCCACTCATCATCTAATTATTTTAAAAAGCACAATCCAGCACCAGAATTAAAGCAGGAATTCTCCCCATCTATTGTGAGAGCACAAGAGGCCAGAAGATGAGACTGGTGAAGTGGACTAGAGAACCTGGGAGATACATTACTCAGGTTTATGTGGAGGCTTTCGTGGCACTCTGGTTTTTCTGCATCAGGAAAACAACTGCTCTAGGCAGAGAGATGGCAGCTCCGAATCTACATACCTGTGTATCTACATATCTATTCACATATATGTACCCATACACACCCACACAATTTCTTTTCATTTTCCTTATTTTAACCACTAAAATACTAAGTTTTTGTGTACCCTTTCAAGTCTACATCACAGCAAAGAAAAGCCTACCCTTCTTATTGTCCATTTCCCAAGCAAATTCCCTAAAACAAACCAGAAACATAAAACAGAAGATGCACATAACTAATATATACAACATAGATATAAATAAAAAATTATATATACTTACAGGTATAAGTAGAAATTATATATATAGGTATAAATAAAAATTATATATATGATCATTGTGTATGTGTGTGTATATAGAGTATTTCAGACCACAAACTTAGTGGTGTAAAATATATCACTTTATTTAGTCTCAAGAGAACAAACTTTAATACATCTTATGAGGAAACAAAATCAGTCAAGAAGAGGTTCTTCTCCCTTCTAAGTTGCTGGGGAAGAGTTGTGTGCTCAGGTAATGGGTGGAAGGGGGTATCTGGTCTGGGTCATGATCCAATCAAGCCAGTGAAGACTGAGGCATCCTTATTGCTGTCTGGTCTTTGTTCACACAGAGAGGAGGCAAGGCTCCAGGGGTTCCACACTCTCAGAGCTGCAGCCCAGGGCACAAGCAGCTCAGTGAGGCTGTCTGGGGCCCTGAACCCTGCGGTTCCAGCATGCACATAGAGATTCCAGGGGACTCTGGTTCTGGTTGCCACCCCTTTAAGGTTGAAGTAGAGGAACAGGAGAGTACAGAGGCTCACCATACTCAAATCCTCTCCTTTTATCTGGTATTTTTCTTATCCTGTGCCTTACCTTTTTCCCAGGTGTTTCTGTGCTTCTGTTTAGCCTAGGGGAGGGAGCAGCAGGTGGGAACCATTTCTCAGGTCACACCAGAGTTTAGCTAACCTCCCTTTGCTTCCCCCTCTAATTCTCTTCCTTTCCCTATCTCTCTAACCTGTGAATCTTTGGACGAATTAACGGTCAAAGGGAAGACTCTCTCCTTTTCATTAGGTCTTCTTTATGCCCTGAGCCCCTGAGCCCCTCAGCACCTATGCTTTTAAAAGGCACAGCCTTTTTTGTGCTGTAATAACTTGAAGTAAAGAGGTTGCATGCCTAAGTGATACAGTGGAGCAAAGGAAAATGGAGTGCAGAGACACAACAGTCTTTTCATCCAATCACATGTACCCACTTGGCAGTATGTAATATATGCCAACTGTGTGTATCTTAACGTGATATGTACATATATGTGTTTAATACACAAGAATCCTATTTACACATATAGGCATTACTCATGTGGTTTGGGACTATGGGTTGTGGCTTTTTTTGTGGTGAAAAATCTGTGGATGCATACTTCTATCCAATTCTTAAATATTTAATTCATAAGCATGTGTTCTTAATTTATGGATCATAAAAGAAAAAATGGAGAACTAGAATATGAAAGATAATTACAGATTACGAGGTAGATAGATTATAATTATAATATATCAGATTATAGATAGATTTCTCATCACCAATTGCAGAGAGAGAAAGGGAGCAAGAATTTCTGACTCAGGCACTCTGTAACAATCAACTTACTATACCCCAGCCATGTCATTTAGCTTCATTAACAATCTCATTTTCATTATTAATAAGGATGAAAATGTGCTCAAAATACATTGCAAGTGTAAGATCACAGATTTCAAATAATAAAGTTGATTGAGCTGGAGATTGAAAATAATTGGTTTATTCCTGAATAAGACATCTTAGACCATTATGCAGTCAGTGAAGAATTCTTAATCCTTGCACCAGATGCCACAATTCAGGACGTTTTTCTTTAGTATGAAATTACTTTCAATGTAAACTCAGAAACACTTGGAAAAAGAATAGATTCTATAAGACCTTTTCATATAAAATGTAGGTAAAATAACTTGAAAAAGAAGCATATCAATCTTAGGCTATATTGGTTACATCTTTAACTTACTGCCACCTAGTTTAAGGCAAGGACTTAATTTTGATTTATATCTAAACATGCAAAGGGAAATATCCCTTTGCTTCATGGTGAGGAGATGGGACAAAGCAGTTGTTTTATTACTTGTGGTTGAGGAAATAGCTGTTTAAGAAAAGATACTTCCATTCATCTGGCTGCCTGAATCTTGAGAGGACAATCCCTCTCCTCCAGTTGTTGGGCAGGCTGTTTTTGCTCCTTGATGGATAGACATATTTCCACTATTAACCCTAGGTGGTAAGATTCAGGGAAAACAGTGTCTCAGGGATTACTTAGGAGGTACAATAGGCAGAGGCAGAATCCTGGAGGGAAAGCCCTCAGGTAAAGGGTTGTCAAATTTAGCAAGTAAAAATACAGAAAAACCTGTAAAATGTAAATTTCGGATAAAGATCATAAGTCCCCTGTATTGCATGGGACCACCTTACCAAGGTGGAATCATGTGAACACAGGAAATGGCCACTGGGTGAGTACCCAGCGGGAATATGGGCTTACCAACCAAAAGAGTAAACAAGTGGCCTCTGGGCATTCCTGCCTCAGAAGGTAACTTAGAATTCTACCAAATTCTATCAACAGTAGAACCAGTCTTCAGGGATTACTAAAATGCATGTGGCAAACTGAAACAGTGGTGTTAGCACAAACCTACCTTGGAAATAGCCTGAGCTGCTTGGCGCAACATTCAAGTGAGACCAAAGTGGTACAGAAGAAGGAACAGGGGGCCTGTGTACCCAGGGAGTGTCTGTCATGCCAATCTGTTCATTGTCTCTAAGTTATCTTAGGACATAAATCTGTGCTCAGGAAGCTCATCTGTTTCTGTGCTTCTGTTTTTTCCCTTTTTCAGTCTTCTTGTGCTTTCCCCTCATTTCTCAAGTTTCTTTTTGAAAATTTTAGCTTTTGTCTCCGAATAATTAACTTCTAGGTCTTTAGTCTTGATCGCCCTTACCAACCCATCCTCTTTGTGCCAACCAGAGGGCCTCTCTCTTTCTCTATTTTAAAATCAGATATATTGAGATATAATTTATATATAATAAAGTTCACCAATTTTATATGATCTGTGAGTTTTGACAAATGTATACCATTGTATAACTACCACCATCACCACAATCAAGAGTATAGAATATTTCTATCACACCAAAAAAAAAGTTTCTCATGTTCCTTTGCAGGTAATCTCCTCCTTAAACACCTGGCCTCTGTTAACCACTGAACTGCTTTGGAACACTTAGTTTTACTTTTCTAGAACTTCATCTAACTGAAGTCATGTTGCATGAAGTCTTTGTTGTGCAACTTCTTTTATTTAGCATAATGCTTTTGAGATTTGTTTGTGTTGTGTCTATCAGTTTTTCATTCCCTTTTTACTGCTGACTAGTATTCCATCATATTGACATACCACAATTTGTTTACCTATTCAATAATTAATTCACATTTGGGTTGGTTCTAGTTTAGGGCTATTATACAGAAGGCTCCTATAACATTAAGTAAAGAGTTTTTGTGGATATGTGTTCTTTTCTCTTGGGTAAATATCTACAAGTAGGATTGCTGGGTCGTTATATCATAATCATAGTTGTACATCTAACTTATTAAAAACTACCAGTTTCCCAAACTGGTTCTATCATTTTGTATTCACACCAGCAACGTCTATGAGTTTCAGTTACTTCACGTTCTCACCACGCTTGGTATTGTCAGTCATTTGTCAATTATGAATGTGTGCTAATATCTCATTGTGGTTTTAATTTAAATTTCCCTAATGATGAATGGTGTTGATAATCTCATGTGCTTCTTGGTCATTTGTATTTTTTTGACTTATTCAAATCCTTTGTACAATTTTTAATCAGGTAGTTTGATTAGTATTTAGTTGTATATGTTCTTTATAGATTATGTATACAGACCTTTATCTTATATATTTTGTAGATATTTTCTCGCACACCGCAGCTCATCTTTTCACTTTTCTTTTAAAGAGTTTTTAATTTTGATGAAATTCAATTTATTGCTTTCATGGTTTATGCCCTTTTTGTAGTCTATCAAAGAAGACTGCTTAATACAAGGCCATGAAGATCTTCTCCCATAATTTCTTCCAGAACTTTTGTAGATTTAACTCTAACATTTAGGTCTATAATCCATTTCAAGTTAATTTTTGTTTAAAATCTGATGTAAAGGTCAAGGTACTTTTTTTTGCATGCAACTACTTAGTTGATCTAGCACTATTATTGAAAAGGCCATCCTTTCCCATATTCATATGCTTTGGCTCATTCATTGAGACCAGTTGGCCATATATATGTGAGTCTACTTCTGGACTTTCTATTTTGCTTAATTGATCTGTATGTCTGTCCTTAGGACAATACCCCCACTTTCTTGATTATTTTAGCTTTGTAGTAAATCTTGAAATCAGGTGGTGGTAGTTTTTCAGTTTTGTTTTTGCTTTTTGTTTTGGCCACTCTAGGTCCTTTGCATTTCTATATAAACTTAAGGATCAACTTGTCAATTTTTTTATTCACTTACTTATTTATTTCCTTCTTTCTTTGTTTTTCAGAGATTGAGTCTCACGATGTTGTCCAGTCTCAAACACCTGGGATCAAGCCATCCACCTAGCTCAGCCTCCTGAGTAACTGGGACACCAGGTACATGCCACCAAGCTCAGCTAAATTTGTCCATTTCTTTAAAAAAAAAAAGCCTCTCAGAATTTTGAATTGAGAATGCATTGAATCTATGGAATCTATGGATCAATTGAAGGAGAAATGACATTGTAGCAAGAGTAAGACTTCCAAACCATGAACACAGTATATCCCTCTTTAGTTAGGTCTTCGATTTTTCTCAGTATTTTGAGTTTTCAGCATACAGATCTTCCATGTGTTTTGTTATATAACTTACTCATAAGTGTCATGATTTTTTAATGTTAATGTAAATAATATTTTCATTTTAATTTCTAATTATGTATTCATAGCATATAGAAATATAATTGATTTTTTCATATTGACATGTATCTTGCACCGATGCTAATTCACTTTTTAGTTTGAGTCACTTTTTTATAGGTGCTTTGGCATTTTTTTTTATGTAGACAATCATGACATCTATTAATAGAGACAGTTTTCTTTCTTTCCAATCTGTATGCAAGTAATTTCTTTCTTTTTTTTTTTTGCCTGATTGCACTAGCTAGGGTCTCTAGTACAACATTGAATAGAGGTGGTGAGAGCAGACAGCCTTGCCTTATTCCTTATCTTAGGAGGAAAGTATTCAGTCATTCACCATTAAGAATTATGGTAGCTATAGGTATGCAGGTAGATAGGTAGTTGTAGTGAATGCTCCATGTGCACTTGATAAGAATGCATATTCTGCTGTTGGGTAGAACATTTTATAAATATCAATTAGGTCAAAAGAACTAAAATGCCCTTTATTGAGTTGATGACTTTCCCTTCTATTTCTAGTTTGCTGACAGTTTGTATTATGATCCTCTGTTGATTTTTGTCAGATGCTTTCCCTGCATTTGTTGAAATGATCTTATGCCTTTTTTCCCCTTGTCTGTTGATATGGTGAATTGCATTGATTGATTTTTAAACATTGAACCAGCCTTGCATTTCTATTATAATGGTCATAATGTGTTATCTTTTTTATACCACTGGATTTCATTTGCTAGCATTTTGTTGGTGTTTGTATGTAGGAAAATTGGTCTGTAGGAATATTGGTCTGTAGTTTTCCTTTCTTGTAGTGTCTTTAACCAGTTTTGGTATCAGGATAATATTCATATTAAAAAATGAGCTTGGGAGTATCTCCTCCTCTTTATTTTCTGGAATACACTACATAGAATTAGTCTTATTTCTTTCTTTAGTGTTTGATAGAATTCAGCAGGATAGACAATTAGGGCTAGGGTATTCTTTGTTGGATGGTTTGTAATCAAGAACTCAGTTTCTTTAATTGTTAACACTATTCAAACTATTTCAAATTTGATGAATTGTTGTAGTTTGTGCTTTTTAAGGTATTGTTATATTTCATTTAAGTTGTCAAACTTATGTGTGTAGAGTTTTTCATAGTATTCCCTTATCCTTTTGGTGTCTGCGGGGTATGTAGTGATATCTTGTTACATCCTTGATATTGGTGATTTGTTTCTTCTCTTTTTTTGTTTGTCAGGCTTGCTGGAGGATTGTCAACTTTTATTGATTTTTTTTAAAAGAACTAGTTTTGTTTCATTGATTTGCTCTATTGTTTTTCTATTTTAAATTTCATTGAATTCTGCTCTTTTCATACAGTGTCTTCTTTCTGCTTGCTTTGGATTTAATTAACTTTTTTTCTAGTTTCTTAAGCTGAAAGTTTAGAGACATTTCTTCTTTCCTATTATCAGTCTTTAAATCTATAAATTCTCTCTAAGCATTATTTTAGCTGATGCTGTGCTTTTATTTCATTAAATTATTTTCTAATTTATGAATTTTTCTAATTTATCTTATAAATTATTTTCTAATTTATGAATTTCTCTTTGAATCATGAGTTATTTAGCACTATGTTATTTAATTTCCAAATATTTGGGAATTTTTAGACATCTTTCTACTATACTACTTTAAAAATTTACATTTCTAAAGGCTTGTTTTGTGCCCCAGAATAGTATCTATATTAGTGAATGCTCCATGTACATGTGACAAGAATGTGTATTTTGCTGTTGAGTGAAATGTGCTGTAAATATTAATTAAGGCAAGTTTGTTGATTATGTTATTTAAGCCTTCTATATGCTTTCTTTTTAAATTTTTTATTTTTATTAAATATAATTTAATATTATGCCATCCACTCATTTAATGTGTACAATCCAGTGGATTATTAGTGTATTCACAGTTATGCATTCATCACCCAGAACATTTTTATAACTACAAAAAGAAATTTCATATTGTTTAGTAGTCACTCCCCATTTGCTTCAATTGTGACTGCTCAACAATATGAAATTTCTTTTGGAGTTATAAAAATGGATTAGAAATAGAGATTTCTAATCTTTCTATTTCTATGGCTTTGTCAATTCTGGACATTTTATACTAATGAAATCATGCAATATATATCGTTTTGTGTCTGGCTTCTTTGGCTTTGCATAATATTTTCAAGGTTTATCTGTTGCGGCAATTGCTAGAACTTCATTCCTTCTTATGGCCTAATACTTCGTCATATGTATACACAGTCCATCAAAGATTTAAAGATTCCATGTTTGTGAATTTGCCTACTTGCTAAAATTTATTTGTAATCCCAAAAATCGACACTCATAGTGCTTTCACAGTCATTTGTGGACTTGAACAGAACAACAAAAAATTGGATTTAGCTAATGTGCATATTCTCAGCTGAGGTCAAACAAGGTGATACCCAGCTATCTTGTTTTAGCTGTCATGCTGTAAACCAGTGTCCTTTTTGTGGTCTGTTTATTGCCATGTTGTCCTAGTCCACCTAGTGTTGCTATAAAGGAATACCCGAGGCTGCGTAATTTATAAAGAAAAGAGATTTATTTGGATCATATTTCTTCAGGCTGTACAAGAAGCATGGCACCAGCATCTGCTTCCAGTGAGGGCTCCAGGTTGCTCCCACTCATGGCAGAAGGCCAAAGGGAGCCAGCATGTGCAGAGATCACATGGTGAGAGAGGAAGCAAGAGGGAGAGAAGGTGCCAGGTTCTTCTTAACAACCAGCTCCCACAGGAACTAATAAGAGCAAGAACTCACTCATTACCACAAGGATGATACCAAGCCATTCATGAGGGATCCACTCCCATAATCCAAATACCTTTCATGAGGCCCCACCTCCAATATTGGGGATCACATTTCAACATGAAGTGTGAAGTAGTCAAATAGCCAAGCCGTAGCACTTAATATTTTTGCTTATTTTTTTTTTTTTTGCTTTTTGTTGATGAATTTGCTATTTAAAATCCTCCCCGCCAAGTATAGTACTGAAGTGCTACCTTGTGTTGTTCAGCACAAGAACTCTGTGATATGCCTCACAGAGAAAATACATGTTTTAGATAAGCTTTATTGAGGCATGAGTTATAGTGCTGTTGGCTGTGAGTTAGATGTTAATGAATTAACAATAAGTATTCAATAAGGTATCTTTAAAACAAAAACAAAGACAAAGCAAACTTATTGATTGGTTGGCAAAAATGTTGTGACAGAGGCTCACAGGAACGTAACCATATATTTCGCCTAGGTGCAGTGGTTCAGTGTTCACTAAGTCAATGATTATGGTGACTTTATTTACTATCCTGCATTTTGTTTACCCATTCATCAGTTAATGGATATTTGGCTTGTTTCCACTTTTGATCTATTATCAACAGTGCTGCTATAAATATTCATATACAGGCTTTTGTGTCTCTATATTGTGCTGTCAGCTACTGAGAGAGGAATGTTGATGTTTCCAAATGTTATTGTGAATCTGTGTATATCTCATTTCAGTCATCATTTTTGCCTTACATATTTTGAAACTGTGTTAAGTACATACACATTTATGATTCTTACGTCTTCTCAGTGAATTGACTATTATGTTAAGTCCTTCTTTACTCCTAGTAATATTCTTTGTCTTGACTGGATGACAGATATTGCAAAATTCACATTATTAATTGCTGGATTTTGTTATATTCCTTTAAATAGTGTTGGATTTTTTGATACACAGTTAAGTTACATGGAATGATTTGGACCCTTTTAAGGCTTGCTTTCCAACTCTGTTAGTGTGAGTTCAAGGGGGGTCTTAGGGCTAACTTAGCCCTACTGCTACAATAATGCCCTTCTGAGGAATCTATTCAATTTCCTGTGTATTACAAGGTCTTTTTATTCTGGATAGTGAAATATAAGCTACTTTCAAGTCTAGGAATTCTTCTGCCACACCGTTTTAGTGGCTCTTTTCCTGTGTCTCGTGCATATACAGATATACACTCAGCCAAAAACTTGAGGATATTCCTCTATATCTCTCTCCAGAGCACTCTTGTTGGTTCTCTCTCTCTCTCTCTCTCCGCCTCCCTCCCTCCCTCCTTCCCTCCCTCCCTCCCTCCCTCTCATCCCCCCTCACCCCCCTTCCCTCCCTCCCTTCTTCCCTCCCCCTCTCTCTAACTCTGTCCCTTCTCTCTCTGTCTCTGGTACTATGCTGCCTTGGCTCCCCCAAACTCTGATCTCTGTCTCTTCACCTCAGCATGATGGTTGGGCCATTTTGGGTTCCTCTTCCCTGTGCTGCAGCTTAGAAGGAGCCTGCAGGCAGAGACTTGGGGGACATCACAGAGCTCACCTCATTTGTTTCCCTTCTATCATAGATCACAATCCTGCAGTGCATCTTGTTTAATATGTGAAGGCCATTGTTTCATATATTTTGTTTGGTTTTCTACTGTTTAAGGCAGGAGGGTAAATCTGGTCCTGGTTCCTCCATCTTGACTGAAAGAGAATTCCTGAGAGTCCAGGGTGCTCTTTTATGACAAATATAATCAAGTTGCCTTTCTGTTGAAAACTTTTTAATGACTTCCTTGAGCATCAATTTCAAGAGAGTAAATAAATGAAGGAGAAAGGGATGTGTGTGTGTATCTCTAAAGATGGAAGAAGTTAAAACAAGGTCTTTAGGGAATGAGAAATAATGATAGCGTCTAGACAGTGAAAGGTGCAAACACATGATGGGGAGGTCCGGGGGGTGGATTATGAAGCCAGAACCAAAAACACTGGTCCAGAATCCCAGTGTCCTGGAGTCCCTCTGCTGGAATCCACATATAGCTAAAACAGTATCCCACTCTGGCCATTTCAGTTACTCAGCTTCATGTCCTCTTTGTCCATACATCCTTCATCCTGTAGAGTCTTGCCAAGAATACAGACCATGTAAATCACATTGACTGTGCTGCTAGATTTTGTGGAGGAGTAATTTGAAGGAATTAGAGAACTAAAATGGAAACATCTTTTGCCTTTAAGATTGAAAATGAGAAGATGGAAAGACAGACTATAATTGATTGAAAAGGACCCAATCAATGGTTAAAAAAAAAAAGTTGGACAAAACAGCAGTTTCAGCTGTCTGAGAACCAAATGGGTTCAGGAGGGGAAGCCTTATTTTGCTTCTGGGTGAGTCTTGGGGCTGACAGAGTCATTTAAGCCATAATCAGAAAAGGAAATGGGCTCCCTGGTCTAGGTGTTTTTTGCTGCAACCGTATACTTGCCAGAAAGCACAGCTTGGGTCTATTCTTCTCAACTTCTACCTTGGGTTTTGGGAGACACATGGGCTTCCTTCCGTTACTGGAAGGGTACTGGCTGGGTGAGGCAAGAAAGATGTCAACAATTATTGAGGGAAAATATGTAAGCTGTTGTATCAGAGCCTAAAAGACCTCATCTCGCAATCTTAACAATAACCCACATTTTACAGAGGAGAAAATTGAGGCTCAGAAAGGTTACGTGAATGCTTTCAAGTTGGGGCTCTGTGTGAGCCCACTAGGCCATAAAATGAGAGAGATTATTAGGTTTTGTGGTGAGAGCAGCTCAAGCCAAGTTAGAATCCTGACTATAAGTAAACATAAAGATGGGTGACATACACTTGTGTATGTCATAATAAATTATAAATAGAATGATTTTCTTTAGAGAGTTTAACATACTGTCAAAGTACAATTTTCAAAAGTTAAAGACATAACTCTTGTACAAATTTAGAATGAACACATGTCAAATATGTTATTTAATTCATTAAGGAGGGAATTTGTAAGATGGTAACTCTGGTGCAAAAATATTGGAGGAACTGGGTGTTCCTTGGCAACAAAAAATAAAGAGAGAATGAGATTACTAGATAAGATACAAAACTCGTTAATGTCTTACAGGGCAATAAAATGATAATCTTTTAGGTTAACTTTTCTCTCAGACAGAAATCATTTGCATCTCCGCCAGACAAAAATGTCTACAAGTTAGCTTGTAATTTCACGAAGTCTGAGACCTGTAAACATTAATTAAAAAGGAATCAAACAAAGATACAGTTCCCTAGATAATTGAATACTCATTGATGGATTTCTTAACTCATTGCATGATATTAAAAGGTCATGGTTTCTCTCTTGGTCTTATTTCCAAATTTTGGTTGATTATTTTTCTTGTCAATACACTAGGAAATCTATCATAATAGTGTCAAGTCCTTTGACAGAAAGTGATTTCAGGTTTTATGGGGCCTGGAGTTTTTTTTTACAATATTAGAGTTTCTTTGGAAAAAAAAAATACAAAAATATTTTACTTTTGCAAATCTTATAAAAATATGTCATCATGAAAACACGTAAATTTATATCCCCCAAGGGCATTGGAAGGAGTCATTTAACCAAGTGTCTTCAGCTCTGAGTTACTGTATAACTGTGTTCTTTCATTTGCATGCTCCTGATAAAGACATATCCAAGACTGGGTAATTTATCAAGAAAAAGAGGTTTAATGGACTCAGTTCCATGTGACTGCATCACCAGTGGAGGGTGTCCAGATTCTTGGCATCTTGAACAAAGAATTGGACAAAATGCACAAAGCAAGAAAGGAATGAAGGGATTTATTGTAAATGAAAGTACACTCCACAGTGTGGGAGTGGCAAGAGCATGAGGGTCAGGGCCTGGATACAGAATCTTCTCGAGTCCAAATACCCTCTACAGGTTTCCCATTGGCCACTTGGTGGTCACCTCATGGAAATGAAGTGGTGGCCTGCAATCAGTCTGATTGGTTGCTTTTTGCAACCAATCAGAGGCGGAAGTGTAGTTACAAAGGTAATACTCCTGTGCAAACATCTGATTGGCTGCAAAAACCAACCAATCAGAGGTTAAGGCAAAGTTACAAAGTTGCACTTTTAGGTAAAGGAAGACTCTGCCACAATCAGTCTGACTAGGTGCAGACAGTCAATTTCCCATCTGCCCTGCAGAAAAGGTGGGGGTTTGTAAAGGGAGTAGCCTCTGGTCCTTTTGTTACTTAGGCGTGGAAAGTTAGGGTTTTCCTTTCAATTTAGTTCTCAGAAGTCGGTGTGAAATGGCCTTATTTTCCCTACCTCCAGATGCTGTTCTCCTGCCTCAGCTGGGGAGGCCTCACAATCATGACGGAAGGTGAAAGGCACATCTTACATTGTGACACACAAGGGATAATGAGAGCCAAGCGAAAAAGATTTCCCCTTATAAAACCATCAGATCTCATGAGACTTATTCACTAACATGGGAACAGTATGGGGAAAACCACCCACATCATTCAATTGTCTTCCACCACTGGGTCCCTCCCACAACACATGGGAATTATGGGAGCTACAATTCAAGATGAGATTTGGGTGGGGACACAGACAAATCATATCAATAACCAACCTAACTACTTATAATTTTTTGAATTATCTAATATTCTTTATTATTTTAAAATCATTCTGCTCACTGTTCCACAGGTGATTTGGTTGAATGAATTCCCTACATCTTTACAAATTGTCTTTAAAATCTTATACCAGAAAATATGTGCCGGCATTAAATTTTCACTAGCTAAGAAGATATTAAAGGTTAATGTGAACAAACTAATTTGTGTTCAGTCTATATTTGACAAACTCAACTTTGTTAACAAATGTGTTCTTGACAGATTCTCTTCTATCCCCCACTCACCGAAGAGGCTCTGCCTTCACCAGCTCAGTTTCTTCCCAGCCCCCAACCTTCAAAACAAGTTCTGCCTGGTATTTACCGGACTAGTTTTCCACTTTCTCTATCTCCTCCCTCCCGCCCTCCCTCCCACCCTCCCTCCCTCCCTCCCTCCCCACCCTCCCTCCCTCCCCTCCCTCCCTTTCTCCCTCCCTCCTCCCTCCCCTCCCTCCCTCCCTCCCTCCCTCCCTTCTCCCTCCCTCCCTCCCTTTCTCCCTTTCTCCCTCCCTCCTTCTCCCTCCCTCCCTCCCTCCCTCCCTCCCTCTCCCTCCCTCCCTCCCTCCCTTTCTCCCTCCCTCCCTCCCTCCCTTTCTCCCTCCCTCCCTTTCTCCCTCCCTCCCTCCTTTCTTCCCTCTTCCCTTCTTCCCTTCCTCCCTCCCTTCCTCCCTTCTTCCCTTCCCCCATTTCTCCCTTCCTTTCTTCCTTCCTTCCTTTTTCTTGATTCAGGGTCACACCGTGTTGCCTAAGTTGGCCTTGAGATCCTGGGTTCAGTCCTGGGCTCAAGTGACCCTCCCCACTCAGCCTCTTGAGTAGCTGGGACAACAGGCATATGCACTACCACACCTGGCTTTTACCTTTTTTGGATGCTGACTTGTTAACAGAAGAAAGAAAGGAAATGCAAGCAGACTATTAGAGTGGAGAATATGTATAGAGCATTTACTATGTGCTGGGCACTGTTCTAAGAGCTCTGAATGTATTAACCTACCAGAGGCAGGCACTGCTACTATTCTTATATATAGAGGAGGAAACAAAATGAATAGATAACTTGCTCAGGTAAAACCAAAACCCGTGTTTCCATCTCAGAGCAAAATCACATTCAAAGAAACACGAAGAGTTTGTGTTTTTCTGTGTAGGACCTTTTAAAAATGTAGTCTAAACACAATGTTTATATCTACTCTTATTAAAATCCTTTGGCTTTTTAAAATTCTGTAATTCCCTTTGCATTGGGTCAAATGACAAAAATCCAACTGAAACTTTCTCAAGCCAAAAGGGGCTCTCTTGAGGCTCTTGTAACTGGGGTGTTCTTTCAGGCATGGCTGGATCCAGGGCCTTTAGTGATGCCATCAGAACTCTGAGTGTTTGTCTTCCCACCTCTTGGCTCTGCTTTCCTCTGTGTAATAGCTTTGTTCTACAGGCAGTTTCTCTCATACTGCTGAGGAAAATTGCTCCCAACAACCCCAGGCTCACCCAATCCCTACAGCTAGAAATCCCAGAGTAAAATAGCCACCTCCTCTCTCCCAGTGTCCACAGAGCATGCCATAGGGAAGGCCGGTGTTCCAGATGATGGAGACTGCTGGTTGGTCAGACCGGGCCACAGAGCAGGTGGAGGTCATGGGGGAGCTTCGTTTTTCCAGGACCACATGCAGTGTGAGAAGCATAGTTCCCAATAAGGAGCAAGAGCATGTTGTTACCTGCTGAAGGGGAAAGGATACCAATCAGGTGAAATCAGTAGACATCCATGACACTCTGAAACACTGCTCTCGCTCCCTGCTGACTCAGAGCTTCCTCTCTTTCATGCCATTTAGAAACTATGGTCTCACACCCCAACATCTCTGCATGAATTCTACCCAGAGCTCTCAACAGATTATATTTCTGCATTGACCTTCCTCTTCCACAGCCTCCTTCTGATTTAGACTTGCATGCCAATCATTTACATTTTAATATGATTTTTCTCACTAATGCATGACATAGTGCATTAATGCACTAATGCAGTTTCCCCATAATATTTGAACTTGAAGCCTAAGTGAGCAATTAAAGCATTTATCCCTAGGTTAAATTAATTTTAGCATAGGCAAATAGGGAGGCTGCAACGTCCCCGCAACATGTGAAAGTCCAGCAGATGGGCAGTTTTTTCTGTGCAAGCTGTTGTCACAGAGTTCACTGACCACACACCAGTTCATCGAGGCAGAACAACAGAATCTGCCTGCAGTCTGTACACAGAGAATTCTTTCCATAAACAGTCATAGTTTCTTTTAGGCCTGGACACATGAACAGACGCTTCTGCTCAAGGAGATTTACTAGGGGCTCAAAATGTTCTTACCTTCTCTGGTTACCCAAACCAAATAGTTGACCCAACCACATTTCATCTGATATCACCATATCTGAATAGCCCTCTTATTCTTGCACAATTCTCTTTTTCTTTATACTTCCTTTCTCAGTCTCAGCAAAAACACATTGTAACCCCTCCCTCTTACTCATTTTTGACCTCTTACTGCCTCTTCTTTTATCTGCTGCATAACTCTTTTGAATGAGAGCTGTCTACAGCAGTAAAGGAAGCAAGAGTTATGTCGGCTGGATGATGGAGTGGCATCCCAGATGCTACAAACAGTGGGAATAAATGGAAGGCGACATTTCGTCTCCAGCACTGGGTGGAGGAGCCTATTATTAAATCAACTAACAGCTCATGCCTAGAGCAGCAGCTGTGAGATCTCCACTGCTGGGCCAGCCTTTGGTTTTTAAATACATTCTGCCCACAGGTGGCCCAGTGTTTTCTCTAAATTGTTTCTTGTCAACAAATGAGCTCACCCCTAGCCCCTGGGGGGTGGCCGCAAAGCATTGCAAGGTCTATCACTACCCTGCAAACACAAGAAAAGTGTGGTGTTTCTAGTGGAGAGAAGTGCTTTATGTATGCCTGCATTTCTTCCACATTCTTCCGGTTGAGTTGGCATTGATTCATATAACAAACTTCTTCCCCAAGGAAAAGCCTTTGCTAATATAAGAACACTAAATAATACACACATCACCCGACTTTATTTTCTTCATTCTGTTGGTGACATTGGTACCTATGGGCCAGTAATCAATAGCAGTTTGCTATTTCTGTGCTGTAAAACACTTTGCTATAAAATGCTGCTTTCCCTTCCTGTGTTCCTTAGGGCAACGTTTCTCTGTCAACTAGTACCATTATAGCTGGGGTCTCAAGGATAGCTGGAGCTGTCTTGCCGATAAAATTCAGGCATGTCTGGTACCTCTGGAAAACTGTGGACCAATAAAAGGAGCCCATTTGGAGGTTCATTTGCATGAGTGTCCAAGTAATTTATGGGAGGAAACTCCTAAAAGAAGAAAGGATTCGTGTGTCCGCACAAATGTGAGTGAAGGGGTGATACTGAGTATGATGGGGGGTGCAGGGCTGACACTGCCCTATGGATCCCCCTTCCTGCTGCTCCCACCCTTAGCTTTCCCCTATACCTTCTTCCCTCAGTTCTCTGCCTAGAGTTAGGGAGGAAGGTTGAGATACAAAAACAAGGGAGAGGTGTTTCACTAACAGCTCTGTGAGGCTGTGAAAGCAGAAAGATGCAGTCTCTTATGGCACATGTTACAAAGCATAACACAAATGGAAAACAGTGTTTTATCCCTATTTTATAGGGGCCAACCTGTCAGCTCAACATTGCCATCCAGAGCAGCAGAGTGCCAAAGCCACCCAGCACAACCCAGTGCTATCTGATTGGGGAAGGTAGGAGATCACAGGAAACATGTACAGAGCTGTGGAGACAGGTTATGCTCAGGCTTCACCAAGGCTGCCATCTCCCTGCACTCTTTGGGAATAATTTGGTGTGAGGGGCAGGGGTAGCAGGAAAGATGTATAGCTAGAGTTGCTGAAATTGTGCCTACTTGGCTAAGTAATAAAAAATCACTTTGTTACTATTTCCATAACCTGTTTCCCCCAGGTTTGATGTGTGGAGATGAAATTCAGTTATGATAAAAATGCGTTTATTCAGTTGTTGGTGAGGTTTTTTTTCCAAAATATGATTTTGATTCTAAGTCACTCCATTTTCTAGTTCTTAAATGAGCTGACATTTGGAATTAGTCTGATTTTTATTGGTCCTGTAATATACACTGTTTTTAGGAGGCTCCTAAAAGCGTGGCAACTCAAGGAAGGCCAAGAGATTATAATATTGGATTTGAATTACAAATACACTTTCAGTGGGACAAAGAGCAGGCCATATCCTTCACCAAGCTTCTACTGGGTGTCCCTATTTTAAGACTGTAATTTGGATGACTGCAATTATTTGCATTTTTATTACTAATTGCTCTTGCCGTTGGTGCAACCAGCCACTTTTGGGTGCAATTACCCCCCTCATGGGAGCAATTATATATAAAAACAATTCTGCACGTGCAGCTCATTGTGACAAAACAAAAGGAGGCTGAGGAGAACAATTTGGCTCATCAAATCCTATCTCCAACTTCATCCATAGAAACCTATGCCAGCTATAAGGTAGAACAGCAGGGACAGGAAAGTAGCACCTATCCTGGGATTTGCAGGCTGGAGCTCCTTCTGCTGTCTATGAACATATTTTAGAGTATTAGATTGTGGGTTTATTTGCTTAGAGAGGAGCAACTCATCTTGGCCAGTCGTTGGCCTTTTGCTAAAGTGGGTTCCAAACAGCAAATCAAGCCATAGAGCCCTCTAATTAAACACCCAGACTTTCAGAAAGTGCCAGAGTTTTATGAAATTCTGTTTTTTTACTAAGAGCACTGACACATCCATTCCACTGAATTATAACATACACACCAATCTACCTCCCCGTGTCTCTACCAGACACACCAACTTAACTGCTCCAGCCCTGGGATTGGGAATGATGGTGTAATGAGCTGACACATGAGGTCTGAGCACCAGGAGCAGCAGCCCCAGTTGCAAAATGCTGCAGGCATTCTACACAAGCCATCTTTGGGTTTCCAGGCAGCCCACAGACCAAATTGTCATATTACATCTCATTACCCAGTTCGAATTTTAATTAGAAATGGGAAATGGGAGTGCATCCAAGGCCACCATCAGCCTATATGTAGAGGCTGTGTACACAATTACCTCATTGTGCCTCGATTTCCTCCTCTGTAAAATGGGGATAATAATAGCCCCTGCCTCACGGAGTTGTGACAGTGATTAAAGGAGCCAATTCAAGGAAATACTTAGAACAGTGCCTAGCACTCCAAAAATGTTAACTAGTTTTATCATTACCTATGCTATTTTGTTGCAATTATTTATTTCTAGATCTGTCTCCTCTTTGAGTTGTTAGGAAAAATTATACAAAACTGGAGATAATCATACAGATTTTGGCCTCATAGTCAAGCATTGTTTAATACACAGACCTAAAGGAAAAGTAACTTTGACTTACTATTTTTTGTTAACTAGAGGCTTGATTCTGGAAAGTTAGATGTTTATTTGTAGAAGATTGATAAATTACAAATGATTTTTATCTAGGAAAGAGGCAAACTATTTTCTTCCAATCAAAAAGAATAAACCCAAAGATTTAGGGTCCTGGAGGAAGCACATTACCTGTTTTGTACCTAATTTTGCCACCGTATTCCAGCATTTTCTTTTTTCCTATTGACTATATTTTCCTTTGCTCCAGCTTTGCCATTTTGCTGGTCCCCTCATTAATGAATTATATAAATCTTTGACACACACTCACTATATATTTTTCTGAGATCCATATTTTTACTTTTTAAAATTTATTTTGTATGTATATATATATATATTTTTTTTTTTTTTTGAGAGGGAGTTTTACCCTTGTTGCCCAGGCTGGAGTGCAATGGCATGATCTTAGCTCACTGCAACCTCTACCTGCTGGGTTCAAACAATTCTGCCTCAGCCTCCCAAGTAGCTGGGATTACAGGCACCCACCACCATGCCCCGCTAATTTTGTATTTTTAGTAGAGACAGGGTTTCTCCATGTTTATCAGGCTGATCTTGAACTCCTGACCTCAGGTGATCTGCCTACCTCAGCCTCCCAAAGTGTTGGGTTTACAGGCATAAGCCACTGTGCCTGACCATTTTTACTTTTTTTTTTTAAAAAAAAGTATTTGCCAGAAACCATGCAATCCCTGGAGGTGGAACTCTCTCACAGTTGTCTTTGTGTGCTAGTTCAGTGTTTCTCACATTTTAATGTGCATCCAAATCAACTCAGTGTTACCAGCAGTGAATCCATATGGGTCTGTAGCAACCTCAATTCTTGCCTCCTAAGAAGAAAGAATTCTACTGAGGAGGGATAAGGCAGAAGGAGAGACTGAGGCAAGTTTTAGAGCAGGAGTCAAAGTTATTAATAATTAAAAAGCCTTAGAGCAGGAATGGAAGGAAGAGAGTCAAGCAGGCAACTTGAGAGATCAAGTGTGTGGTTTGACCTCTGACTTAGGGTTTTATATATTGGCATACTTCCAGGGTCTTGCATTATCTCCCTGATTCTTCCCTTGGGGTGGACTGTCTGCATAGGCAGTGGCCTGCTAGCGTTTGGGAGGGAAGCATGTGCAGTGTGGTTCCTGGAGTTGTGCACATGCTCACTTGAGGCATTCTTCCCTTACCAGTCAAATGTCCCTAGAAGGTCTTACACCATTTAAACTCTGCCATTTTGCCTCTTAATGCATATGCATGAGCTCACTTGCCCAACTCCTGAGATCTGATCGGGAAGCTGCTGATTACCAGTTTCAGACTTTCTATCTACTGGGAGACTGCCTTTCCCTGACACTAGATGCGACTGACCAATTGTTATTTTGGAGAGACAGTTAATAACTGCCTGACCATAACCTGATGGTTGCCTGACATTCCTGGTTGGGGGTGGGCAGAGCCCTCTCCTGCCCTGCGCATGCCTGACTAGCTACCTACTATAACATGAGGATTCACTCAGTCTGGAGAGGCCTAAAATATGAAATTTCTGAAGATGCTGCTGCTTTAGTCCTGAGCACAAAGCCTGGACTTAGAAACTGCAGGTGCTTGGAAATGTCTGTAAACATCCACCTGTGAGGACAAATGACATGTCTTACTCCTTACTGCTACTTCCTCCAATACCTATCTTTTATTTCCACGACTTTCATGAGTAATACAGGGGACCTGATTTGGGTGGGAACACAATTAGTAGGGCTTGCTTATCATAATGACTTAGTTAAATGAGAGCTCAATAAGAGAGTGGGGGAAGGTGGGAGATAGTTCAATAATAGGAAAATACAGTTGCGACGTAAAATCTAAGCCACTTACTGTGGCTATGGTCCCCCCCTATTGATGTCCCCATTGCAGGACTCTCAGCAGGAAGGTATCTGACGCTATCAGCATTGCCCAACCTCATTCCTCAAAGGCTGCGTGGAACCCCTGTCAGGCAATCTTAGGCTTCAGAGAAGTGAATCATAGTTGGCCTTGTTAGAAATAAACTTTCAGTGCTGCAAAGGAAATACCACTTGAATATCAATTTTCTCAGCAAGGTAATTTACTTCTATGGAAGGGTGTGTCTCATGGATGGAGCAATGGTGAGAGCACAGCTGAACAAGGGAGGGGAAGGGGTTCTTATCCCTGATGCAGGTAGACCCTACTGCTGTGTCATTCCCCTATTGGACTGCACAGTCTAAGTTAATTCCCACTGGCTATTTTAAAGAGATCAGGGGCACAAGCCAGAGTGGCAGGATGAGCAGTTTTGGCAGGAAGGATGGTTATGGAATAGGTGACTAAAGTTGACTCAGGTCAGAGCAGGTGACCAGAGGTGACTCAGGATGGAGCAGGTGACTAGGATGGGTTAGGACTCTAAATATGTGGGTTAGAAGGGGGGATGTGCAAGGGGGACGTGGTTTCAGTGAGAGGAATAGGTGCAGGTAACCAGGGGAACAGATGTGATCTACTGATTAGAGCTGGCAGGAAGGTTGTTTACTGAAACTAGTGGCAAGGAGACGAAGAGAATGAGAAAGTTAAACTTTAAAATGGAGAACAAAGAACAAGGAAACAGAACATACTGACATACTGATTCTTTGAAGAGAAACTTGGAACTCACTGTATTTAACAGCCCTAAAAACACAATATGGAGTTCTAACCTAGACAGCAGACTTAGTTTCTAGCTTCTGTTATCTCAGGGCATCCTACCTCCATGTGCCTTCATATATGTAATATTAACAGGCAGTTAACTCTCTACTACTAGAAAAATAAAATAATCATGTATTCCTTGTTTGAATTTAGGCAGAATTATAATTGTCTACCCCAGTGGTTCTCAAACCCGAGGGGAACATTAGAATCGGGAGCTTGTGTAAAAGCATACATATGCCTGGGTCTCACTTCTAGAGAGTCTGCTGTAGTTAGCTTGGGCAACACATGAATGATATTCCTCTCTGACTAAAGAGGAGATGGCATTAGCTCATCAGCTGCACTGTCATTGCAGTAAGTGGTAAGTTGTTAGGTACTGACTTCTTCCATCATTCTCCAACACATTAAGGCAAAGGTGTCTCTAGTCATCTTAGAAGCACTGCAAATTTTCAAAGAAAGTAATTTTAATTTTAATTCTCTGTACTTTATAATGTGAATATGTTATAACTACTTTTCAGGGGGAAGTGCTAGATGCCGTGAAAAGTCTGATATGAGTGGCATGAATACTGGCCATGAGGTGCCACATCCCCAAGCACCTGGCAACAGAGGAACAATGTTCTACCTGAGGCTGAAACTAATACAATCCACACATAATGGATAAAATTAAGCAACTAAATGATTGTAAATATGTGATTATAAAGTTTTCTTTGGCTTTTAAATAGAATACTTTTATTATTGAAATAATATATTTCTAAAAATAAAATAAATTACTTTGGAAAGAGTTATACGAGGTAAGAATGTAAAGTTTCCATTTCGGTACACTCTCACTCCCCATCAGCCCCCTGCTCCAAGCTCCTCCTTCCTCAAATGGAGCTTTCATTGAGTCTAGCGCATTTTCTTCCAGAGCTCTTCCGCATGTGTACAAACACATGCTTGTGTGTATGTGTGTGTATAGCTTTTACTTCTTTTTGCATCCTGTTTCTAAGTCTTCCCTACCATTCTCACTTAAATCTACCCTAATCAGGTTTTCCTTTATCCCAGGCAACTTTATTACAGGCAACTTCAGCAAAGGCTCCCACAGTGGTTAAGTCCTATGGAAAATCTCTAGTTGTCACAGTGGCTCACTCCTGACATCATATACTTCCTACCTCCTAGATATGCCTTCTCAGTCTCGTCTGCTGTGTTTTCTTTAATCCTTTCTCTGATCTTCACATTTGGATACCTTTCCCCCACCCTCTAGATCTCCAGGCCCTTTCCTGCTCTATCTGCACTTACTCCCTCAGTGATCTCCATCAGTCTCTTGGCTTTAAACACCATCTCTATGCTGATTAATATTTCCAGTGTGGATAACTCTCATAAACTTTGTTTTGGTTTGGTTTTTTTTACATGAATATTTATTTGTATGCATATATCTTTTTTGCCTTCACAACTTTTATTTTGGGTTCAGGGATACATGTGCAGGTTTGTTATATGGGTAAATTACATGTTGTAGGGATTTGGTACACAAATAATTTTGTCACTCAGATAATGAACACAGCACTTGATAGATAGTTTTTCAGTCCTCACTCTCCTCCCACCCTTCACCCTCAAGTGGCTCCAGTATCTTTTGTTGTCTCCTTTGTTTACATGTGTTGTGTACTTAATATTTAACTCCCACTTATAAATGAGAACATGCAGTATTTGATTTTTGGGTTCCTGCGTTCATTCTCTTAGGATAATGGCCTCCAGCTCCACCCATGTTGCTGCAAAGAACATGATCTCATTCTTTGTTATGACTGTATAGTATTCCAAAGCATATATGTAGCACATTTTCTTTATCTAGTCCACTGTCTATGGGCATCTAGGTTGATTCCATGTCTTTTTTGTGGGGGGGGGGGGGGGAGTTTTATTAATTTGTTTTTTATTTTTTGCTTTAAATTATTTTTTTTATTTCAGTAGTTTTGGGAGGAACAGGTGGTATTAGGTTACAGGAATAAGATCTTTAGTGGTAATTTCTGAGATTTTGGTGCACCCATCACCTGAGCAGTGTACACTGTACCCAATGTGTAGTCTCTTATCCCTTGCCACCCCCAACCCTTTCCCTTGAGTCCCCAAAGTCCAATGTATCATTCTTACGCCTTTGTGTCCTCATAGCTTAGCTCCCACATATGAGTGAGAACATGAAATGTTTGGTTTTTCATTCATGAGTTACTTCACTTAAACTAATAGTCTCCAATTCCACCCAGGTTGCTGTGAATGCCATTATTTCATTCCTTTTTATGACTGAGTAGTATTCCATGATGGGTGTATGTGTGTGTGTGGTGTGTGTGTGTGTGTGTGTGTGTGTGTGTGTGTATCACATTTTCTTTATTCACTTGTTGATTGATGGGCATTTGGGCTGGTTCCATATTTTTGCAATTGTAGATTGTGCTGCCATAAACATGCCTGTGCACGTTATCTTTTTCACGTAATGACTTATTTTCCTGTGGGAGATACCTAGTAATAGGATTGCTGGATCTAACAGATCTACTTTTAGTTCTTTAAGAATCTCCACACTGTTTTCCATAGTGGTTGTACTAATTTACATTTCCACCAGCAGCGTAGAAGTGTTCCCTTTTCACCATATCCATGTCCACATCTATTTTTTATTTTTGTTTTTTTGATTATGGCCGTTCTTATAGGAGTGAGGTGGTATGGCATTGTGGTTTTGGTTTGCATTTCCCTGATAATTAGTGATACTGAGCATTTTTCCATATGCTTGTGGGCCATTTGTACATCTTCTTTTGAGAATTGCCTATTCGTGTCCTTAGCCCAATTTTTGATGAGATTGTTTGTTTTTTCTTGCTGATTTGTTTGAATTCTTTGTAGATTCTGGATATTAGCCTTTTGTTGGGTGTATAGATTGTGAAGATTTTCTCTCACTCTGTGGGTTATCTGTTAACTCTGTTGATTATTTCTTTTTCTGTGTAGAAGCTTTTTAGTTTAATTAAGTCCCATCTATTTATCTTTGTTTTTGTTGTGTTTGCTTTTGGGTTCTTAGTCTTGAAGTCTTTGCCCAAGCCGTTGTCTAGAAGGGTTTTTCCAATGTTATCTTCTAGAATCTTTATGGTTTCAGGTCTTAGATTTAAGTCTTTGATCCATCTTGAGTTGATTTTTTTTATAAGACCAGAGATGAGGGTCCAGTTTTATTCTTTTGCATGTGGCTTGCCAATTATCCCAGCACCATTTGTTGAATAGGATATCCTTTCCCCACTTTATGTTTCTGTTTGCTTTGTCAAAGATCAGTTAGCTATATTAGAGTTTATTTCTGGGTTCTCTATTCTGTTCCAGTGTTCTATGTGCCTATTTTTATACCAGTACCGTGCTGTTTTGGTGATTATGGCCTGATAGCATAGTTTGAAGTTAGGTAATGTGACACCTCCAGATTTGTTCTTAGCCTTGCTTTTGCTATGCGGGGTCTTTTTTGGTTCCATGTGAATTTTAGGACTTTTTTTTTCTAGTTCTGAGAAGAATGATGGTGGTATTTTGGTGGGAATTTTATTGAATTTGTACATTGCTTTTGGCAGTATGGTCATTTTCACAGTATTGATTCTATCTATCCATGAGCATGAGATGTGTTTCTATTTGCTTGTATTATCTGTGATTTCTTTCAGCAGTGTTCTGTAGTTTTCCTTGTAGAGGTCTTTCATGTCTTTGGTTAGGTATATTCCTAAGTATTTTATTTTATTTTATTTTTTGCAGCTATTGTGAAGGGACTGAGTTCTTGATTTGATTCTTATCTTGGTCACTGTTGGTGTATAGTGGAGCTACTGATTTATGTACATTAATTTTGTATCCTGAAACTTTGCTGATTCATTTACCTGTTCTAGAAGCTTTTTGTATGAGTCTTTAGGGTTTTTTAAAAAAGAAATCACAGCAAACAAATTATCAGCAAACAGCAATAATTTGATTTCCTCCTTACTGATTTGGATGCCTTTTCTTTCTGTCTCTTGTCTGATTGTTCTGGCTAGGACTACCAGTGCTATGTTGAATAGACATGGGAAAAGTGGGCATATTTGTCTTGTTCCATTCCTTGAAAAAGTTGAAAGGGGGAATGCTTTCAACTTTTCCCTATTTGGTATAATATTGACTGTGGGTTTGTCATACATGGCTTTTACTATGTTAAGGTATGTCCCTTCTATGCCAATTTTGCAGAGGTTTTTAATCATAAAGGATACTGGATTTTGTCAAATGTTTTTTCTGCATCTATTAAGATGATCATGTGATTTTTGTTTTTAATTCTGTTTATGTGATGTGTCACGTTTATTGACTTAAATATGTTAAACCATCCCTGCGTCCCTCATATAAAACCCGCTTGATCATGGTGGATTATCTTTTTGATATGCTGTTGGATTTAGTTCACTTGCATTTTGTTGAGGATTTTTGCGTTTATGTTCATCTGGGATAGTGGTCTGTAGTTTTCTTTTTTTATTACGCCCTTCCCTTGTTTTAATATTAGGGTGATAGTGGCTTCATAGAATGATTTAGGGATGAGTCCCTTTTCTCTATCTTTCGGAATAGTGTCAATAGGATTGGTACCAGTTCTTTGAATGTCTGATAGAATTCAGTTGTGAATCCATCTGGTCCTGGACATTTTTTGTTGGCAGTTTTTTATTACCATTTCAATCTCCCTGCTTGTTATTGGTCTGTTCAGACATTCTATGTCTTCCTGGTTTAATCTAGGAGGGTTGTATATTTCCAGGAATTTATCTATCTCCTCTAAGTTCTAGTTTATGTGCATAAAGGTGTTCATAGTAGCCCTGAATAATTTTTTGTATTTCTGTGCTATCAGTACTAATATCTCCCATTCTGTTTCTAATTGAGCTTATTTGGATCTTCTCTCTTCTTTGTTAATCTCACTAATGGTCTATCAATTTTATCTAACTTTTCAAAGAACCAGCTTTTTGTTTTATTTGTCTCCCCTCCCCAGCCAATTTCATTTAGTTCTGCTCTAATCTTTGTTGTTTCTTTCTTCTGCTGGGTTTGGGTTTGAATTGTTCTTATTTCTCCAGTCCATGAGGTTTGACCTTATGTTGTCTATTTGTGCTCTTTCAGACTTTTTGATGTGGGCATTTAATGAACTTTTCTCTTAGCACTGCTTTTGCTGTATCCCAGAGGTTTTGATAGGTTGTGTCACTATTATCATTCAGTTCAAAGAATTTTTAAATTTCCATCTTTAGTTCATTGTTGACCGAACATTCAGGAGCAGGTTATTTAATTTCCACATATTTGCATGGTTTTGAGGGTTCCTTTTGGAGTTGATTTCCAAGTTTATCCCATTGTGGTCTGAGAGAGTACTTGATATAATTTTGATTTTCTTAAATTTACTGAGACTTGTTTTGTGGCCTGTTATATGATCTATCTTGGAGAATGTTCCATGTGCTGATGAATAGAATATATTTTAGGGCTGGGTGCAGTGGCTCATGCCTGTAATTCCAGCACTTTGGGAGGCCAAGGCATGTGGATCACCTGAGGTCAGGAGTTCAAGACCAGCCTGGCCAACATAGTGAAACCCCATCTCCACTTGATCTTAGCCAAAAGACCGAGAAGTGATTGAAACTCCATCTCTACAAAAAAAAAAAAAAAAAAAAAAGCCAGGAGTGGTGGCAGGCACCTGTTATCCCAGCTACTTGGGAGGCCAATGCAGGAGAATTGCTTGAACCCAGGAGGTGGAGGTTGCAGCAGTGAGCCAGAGCTGAGATCATGCCATTGCACTCCAGCCTGGGTGAAAGAAGGAGGCTCTGTCTCAAAAAAAAAAAAAAGTATATTCTTCAGTTGGTGGGTAGACTGTTCTGCAAATATCTATTAAGTCCATTTGTTGTAGGGTACAGTTTAGGTTTAGGTTCGTTGTTTCTTTGTTGACTTTCTGTCTTGATGACCTGTCTATTGCAGTCAGTGGAGTATAGTCCCCCATTATTATTGTGCTACCATCTATCTCATTTTTTAGATATAGTAGTAATTGCTTTATAAATTTGGGAGCTCCAGTGTCCAGTGCATATATATTTAGTATTGTGATATTTTCCTGTTGGGCTAGTTCTTTTATCATTATATGATGTCCCACTTTGTCTTTTTTAAAGTTTGTTTTGTCTGATATAAGAATAGCTCCTCCTGCTTGCTTTTGGTATCCATTTGCATGAAATATATTTTTCCACCCCTTTGCCTTAAGTTTATATGAGTCCTTATGTGTTAGGTGAGTCTCCTGAATATGGTAGAAACTTGGCTGGCGAATTCTTATTCATTCTGCCATTCTGTATCTTTTAAGTGGAGCATTTAGACCATTTACATTCAATGTTAGTATTAACGTGTAAGTTACTATTCTATTCATTGTGCTATTTGTTGCCTGAATATTTTGGGTTTTTTTCATTGTGTTATTGTTACATAAGTCCTGTGAGATTTATGCTCTATGGAGGTTCTATTTTGGTATATTTCAAGGATTTGTTTCAAGATTTAGAGCTCCTTTAGTAGTTCTTGTAGTGCTGTCTTGGTAGTGCCACATTCTCTCAGCATTTGTTTATTTGGAAAAGACTGTATCTTTCCTTCATTTATGAAGCTTAGTTTTGCTGGATACATAATTCTTGACTGATAATTGTTTTGTTTAAGGAGGCTAAAAATAGTTCCCCAATCCCTTCTAGCTCATAGGGTTTCTGTTGAGAAATCTGCTGCTAATCTGATAGTTTTTCCTTTACAGGTCACCTGATCCTTTTGCTTCACAGCTCTTAAGATTCTTTCCTTTGTCTTAACTTTAAATAACCTGATGATTATGTGCCCAGGCAATGATCTTTTTGTGATGAATTTCACAGGTGTTCTTTGAGCTTCTTGTATTTGAATGTCTAGATCTCTAGCAGAGCCAGGGTAGTTTTCTTCAATTATTACCTCAAATATGTTTTCCAAACTTTTAGATTTCTCTTCTTCCTCTGGAACACCAATTATTCTTAGGGTTGGATGTTAACATAGTCTCAAACTTCTTGGAGACTTTGTTCATTTTAAAAAATTATTTTCTCTTTGTCTTGGATGGATTGTGTTAATTCAAAAGCCTTGTCTTCAAGCTCTGGAGTTGTTTCTTCTGCTTTTTGGATTTGATTGTTGAGACTTTCCAGTACATTTTGCATTTCACTAAATGTGTCCTTGATTTCCATAAGTTGTGATTGTTTTTATATTTATGCTATCTATTTCACTGAAGAATTTTCCTTTTGTATCCTGTATCATGTTTTTGATTTCTTTAAGTTGGACTTTACCAACTTCTGGGAAGCAGAATTTTTCTGGTGCCTTGTTATTAGCTTAATTATGAATTCTTTTTCTGGCAATTCAGAGATTCTGTCTTGATTTGGATCCATTGCTGGTAAGCTGGTATGATCTTTTGGGGGTGTTAAAAAACCGTGTTTTGTCATACTACCAGAAGTGTGTTTCTGGTTTCTTCTCATTTGGGTAGACTATGTCAGAGGGAAGATCTGGGATTCAAGGGCTGCTCTTCAGATTCTTTTGTTCCACGGGGTGCTCCCTTGATGTGGTGTTCTTTCCCTTTCCCTAGAAATGTGGCTTCCAGAGAGCTAAACTGTAGTGGTTGTTTTTGGTTGTTTTACTCTTCTGGGTCTCACTACCCAGCAAAGCTACTGGGCTCCAGGCTGGTACTGCAAAGAGTCCTGTCTTGCAGGCGTGGATACCAGCACCTGCTCCAGTGGAGGTAGCAAGAGATTGAAGTGGACTTTGATTGTGTTTTTGTTTAGTGCACTGGTTTTGTGTTGCACCTCTAGCCAGGAGGTGGCACTTTCAAGAGTGTATCAGCTGCGGCCCTATAAGGAGGATGCAAACTTGCCTAGGGAGAACTGGTTAAGTGTTCAGATTTCTCAGCAGTGGGCAAGGTCATAGAGCTCTGAAGAGATTGTCTTCAGTTACCAGGGCTGGTAGAGAAAGACCACCAGGTGGGGACAGGGATAGACATACCTGAGTTCAGCCTTTCCTTCGGCGGGGTTTGCTACAGTGGCTGTGGGGAATGGGGATGTGGCTCCCAGTCCAATGGAGTTATATTCCCTGGGGGATTATGGCTGCTTCTGCTGAGTCATACAGGTTGCCAGGGAAGTGGGGGAAAACTGGCAGTCACAGGCCTCACCCCACCCCCACTCAACCCGCAGTCCTAAAAGCTGGTCTCCTTCCCACCATGCCCCACCAACAGCACCAAGTCTATTTCCAGGCAGCCAGTGACCAGGGCTGAGAACTTGCCCCAGACCACGAGCCTTCCTGCTAAGAAAGCAAGCAGACTCACAGTTTTTCATCATCTCAGGGAGCCTGCAGCAGTGATCCAGTTTCTTCAAATGGTCTATAGATTCTCTCTTCTTCCTGGTATGATCCTGTGGTAGTTCTAACAGCAAAAAAGCTCATGATGTGAGTCTCCACATGCTGCTCTGTTCGTATGAGTGGGAGCTGCAAGCTAGTCCTAACTCCTATCCGCCATCTTAATCCTGGTTTGGGCTGATTCCATGTCTTTGTTATTGTGAATAGCGCTGTGATGAACGTACATGTTCACGTGTCTTTATGGTAGAACAATTTATATTCCTTTGAGTATATAACCAATAATGGGATTGCTAGGTCAAATGGTAGTTCTGTTTAAGTTCTTTGAGAAATCTCCAGATTGCTTTCCACAATGACTGAACTAATTTGCATTCCCACCAGCAGTGTCTAAGTGTTTCCTTTTCTCTGCAACCTTGCCAGCGTGTTATTTTTTGACTTTTTATTAATAGCTATTGTGACTGGTGTGAGATGGTGTCTCATTGTGGGTTTGATTTGCATTTCTCTAATGATTAGTGGTGTTAAGCATTTTTTTATATGCTTGGCCATGTGTATGTGTTCTTCTGAGAAGTATCTGTTCATGTCCTTTGCCCATTTTTTAATGGAGTTGTTTGTTTTTTGCTTATTGATGTAAGTTCTTTGCAGATTCTGGACATTGGATCTTTTTCAGATGCATAGTTTGCAAATATTTTCTCCCATTCTGTAGGTTGTCTGTTTATTCTGTTAATAGTTTCTTTTGCTGTGCGGTTTAATTAAGTCCCACTTACCAACTTTTTAATTTTTGTTGCAATTGCTTTTGGAGTCTTTATCATGAAATCTTTGCCAGGGGCTATGTCCAGAATGGTATTTTCTAGGTTTTCTTTTAGATTTTTTTTTTTTTATAGTTTTAGGTTTTACATTTAAGTCATATGTCTTTAAGTATTTATGAGTTGTAAATTATTAAAGTGGAATTGCGAATGAGAATGTGGCCAGGCTGTGATGCATGTAATCCCAGTACTTTGGTAGGCCAAAGCAGGAGAATCACTTGAGGTCAGGGGTTTGAGACCAGCTGGGCCAACATGGTAAAACCCAATCTCTACTAAAAATACAAAAATTGGCCAGTTGTGGTGGTGCATGTTTGTAATTCCAGCTACTCAGGAAGCTGAGGCATGAGAATTGCTTGAACCTGGGAGACAGAGGTTGCAGTGAGCCGAGATGACACCACTCTACTCCAGTCTGAGTGACAGAATGAGACTCCATCTCAAAAAAATAAAAAAATAAATAAATAAATAATAATAATAATGAGAATGTTTTAGAATACCCAGGACTGCAATCAAGGTGACCTAAGTTTGATTTCTGGGAAGCAGAATTGAAAATGATTGAATTTAGTGAATGAAAACTGAATCAATTTTATCATGAGATGGTGAGAGTGAAGTACAGAAAAAGAAAACCCAATGAGCAAAAAGTATACATTCTTGTCCAGTATGCTCAGTCAGTCCGAAAATATTTATCGAATATCTATGATAGAGCTGACACATGCAAAGGAGTGAGACACTGCCACAGACAAACAGGAATTCAGCCCTAGAAAGGTTCTTTCTATGAGGAGGCACTGCTAATCCATTGCTCCTGTCCATGGCCTTGATCAGATTCCGTTTTCACTGAGCAACTTCAGGCTTATGCCCTGATCATCCTGCACATTGTACATGAGTCTTTCCAGTATTTCAAAGAATGTCTCTCAATAAAACAACCACTTTCAGAATCATAATAGCAACATCAGTGTTTACTTTGCACCTGGCACCAGTTAAACACTTTACAATCTAATTTAGCCTTTGCAGTTATTCTCTGTGGTATAGAGTATCTCCATTTTCTGGATGAGGAAACTGAGGCTCAGCAAGATTAGGTAAATTGTCTAAGATCACATTGCTCCACATAGTGGCAGAGTGAAGATAAGGACACAGTTCTGAGTCCAGAGCCTGTGGCCGTAATCCCTGAGCTATCCTGAGTCTAGGATTCTGGCTTAGACAATTGGTTCTTCAGGGATCAGTTGAAACAAATCAGTGCTTTTCTGCTGGTCAACTTTGAGTGACCTATTAAAGCCTGATTTTTGCCTAGCAAGGCTGAATAGTAGGCCTCGATGCAAGGTCACACAAATTCATGGCACCATAGTGAAAGGCTTAGCTTGGGAGCCAGTGCACATCTCAAAAGGACATCTGTCTCACTTTTGCCCTTCTAATACCAAAAGAGATAAACAGCAACAAGGACCACGGTGTTTATGTAACAGGAAAAATGGCCCATGTGTGAAAGACATTGTATTCTGCCTGAGAAGTTTTCTTCCATGTCACTGCTGCTCATTGTTTACCAGGAACCATGCTACTGGCTTCAAAGGAATAAAGGAGAATTCATCCTGAAAACTGCTCTGCATCAGCACCTCCGTCCGTGAAGAGGATGCCTTTGGACCACACCCATCTTTATCCAGAAGATTTCTTCCAGAGGCCAAAACAGTGAAGAGGGCACAGATGAGGTGGAAGACATTTTGGGAAATAAGACATAACACTATGGAAAATGTCATTAAATACCAACAAAATAATGTCAAATATGTACACCTATGTGGAAAGGCGAAGGTGAGGGAGGAGAAAATAACAGAAGAATAACTAAAATACAGAAGACAAGTATAAACAAGCAATGAAAAATTAAGAGTGGTGACTATGTGTTGGTCCTATGTGCCAGGTACTTTATATGTGCTGTATTAGATGATTCTCAAAAGGGCCCAATGAAGTGAGTCTCTCAGGTGAGGTCTCTTTCCTGTAGTGGCTGCTGAATCAGGATTTGTCCCCCACTTGGCCAACTTTACAGCATTTCCAATTTTGATGCTGGGGAGAGGAGAGGATACCATGTACCTGAGGCTGGGTGCTACTGGAGGAATGAAGTGGACCCTGGGCCCCTTGAGGATAGCACAGCCCCAAGAAGAGAAATGAATGAGCCCAGGGAAAACAACCAGACCAGGAAACACCCACAGTGGAGTATGAGTAAATAAGAAATACATTTTTGTTCATTCATTTACTTATGCATTAATTCATTCAACAGCCACTTACATAGTACTATGTTCCAGGCACTACTCTAAGGGCTTCATAAATATTAGCTCCTTGAATACACAAAACAGCAACTCGGCGCGGTGGCTCACACCTGTAATCCTAGCACTTTGGGAGGCTGAGGCGGGTGGATCATGAGGTCAGGAGATCAAGACCATCCTGGCTAACATGGTGAAACCCCGTCTCTACTAAAAATACAAAAAATAAGCCAGGCATGGTGGCAAGCACCTGTGATCCCAGCTACTCGGGAGGCTGAGGCAGGAGAATCGCTTAAACCTAGGAGGCGGAGGTTGCAATGAGCTAAGATTGATCGCACCACTGCGCTCCAGCCTGGTACAGAGCAAGACTCCGTCTCAAAAAAAAATAAATAAATAAAACCTACACAAAACAGCATTGTGAGGCACATGCTAATATTTTCCCCACTTTACAGATTAGGAGACCGAACACAAGAAAAGGCTAAATAACTTCCCAGGGCTCAAATATCTTATGAGGCTATTGATCAGGAGTTTTATTCATTATAGCAATGAGGTTACCCTAACTAATACAATGTCACTGTGCAGATATTTTCTATTCAGACTTAAAAGACTAATTTTGCCAAGGAGTTTGCAAAGCCCAGAAGAGTAGCTTTAAAGACATTGAAAGTGAGGTTCAAAGGACATCTTATGTTTTGTTGTGGCTTCGTTCAAAACATTTATGGCAATTATGAGTTTATTTGGATGGTATGGGAGGGAATAATATTCCATTAATGATTTTTGATGGCACCTATACAATTTTATCTAAAAAATCTCTTGTGAAATTCACAGTCTAAAATGAATAGGTTTATCATTTGGGTTCTGATGCCTGTGTTCTCATCTGCTAAATAAAGGGTAGAGATGAATGAGCTGGGAAGTACCTTCCATCATCAGCATTCTAGGCTGGCTCAACATGGGAAATTTAACTTAAAGTAGGAGTAATTGCTTTTCGCAAACAATTCAAGACCTAAGGCCAAATAGAGCCTCTCACCCATCTTAACTCTGAGCTTGGAGCAGAAATCATGAAGTGTCTGTGTAAGAATGTGAGCATATTTACAAACACCAGCTAATGTAAAAGGATTCTAACTACACTTTAATTTGGCTATCATTTTTTAAAAATCACACATATTGTATGACTCTACTATAAATAAAATGATTAATTGAAGGGGTTTTTTTGTTGTTGTTTTGTTTTGTTTTGAATGCAAACTAGAGTACTGCTAGATCCTGGAAAGGTTTCTAAGATAAAACACATCAGCTCAATTTGACTTCCTCTTTCTTCCATCATTTTCTGTGCCCCTTTGTTCTCTGTTCTTTGAACTCCTCCTCATTACAGCCCCTGGCTCTCTAATTTCGGCAGTCCCACAATTTGACATTGAATTCACCTTTCCTTTTGACAGGACCTGCTGCTTTATCTTTTCCCTTTTCTAACTTTGCAAAGATAAAATCTTATTTCTCAATGAAAACTGAGACTCAGATGCAAGGTATACCCAAGGATTGACTTAATTGTCAAAGAAAATTAGTGATGGGTCAGATTAGTGAGTTAACCCAAATCCAACTTTAAATCTGGCATAATAATCGTCCTTTTTCAAACTCAGAACAGAACCGAATCACTACTTTTTGCAGGCTTTGTGAAACTCAATCAAGCATGCAGCAGGGTATGTGAATGGCAGTATTTACAAAATCAATCGTACTAGCCTGCGTTTCACTGGCTTGAACCTAACGAAGCTGGAACAACTTCAGGTGTAACTAGAAACTAAAATATAAGCAGCAAATTTTAAGCTTCTGCTCCATTTAGGGTTAAAGTAGCAACTGCAATTAATTTTATCAGTTAGGCTGAGTAGTCTTTAAAACCAGATTTGAGAATTTAATTTTACCCTTCAGATAATTGGGTTCTTATTTATTCCATAACCTAAAGTTAGACACTAAATCTAATATTCTTTCTTTCTCTTTTCCCTCAGCTCTGTCTCCCCACCTCCTTTACCTTGGTCCTCCCACCTCCTCCTCTTTATCCCTCCCTCCCCTGTCCTCCCTCTTCTCTCTCCTTTACCTTTGGTTGATAGTGAGGGAATGTCCTCCAAGGCTCAGGCTTCTTACCATTTCTCCATTGAAGGGTCCAATCTAGTCTAATGAATTCACCTTTTTAGCTCTATGAGTTCTGTTTTGGGTCTCTAGTTCTATTGTTTTACCTAAATTCCAGGTCTACATGACACATTTGCATGAATGTTGTAGCTTGTCTCCAAGAATGGTGCATCAGTTCCTTCTGTTAGTGGATTTGATCCCTTCACCCCCTTGAATCTGGGCTGATGTGTGACTGTTTTAACCAGCAGGATATAGTGATGCTATGACACTTCTAAGGCTAGGTTTTTTTTTTTTAATTGCATTTCAGGTTTTGGGGTACATGTGAAGAACATGTAAGATTGTTGCATAGGTACACACATGGCAGTGTGGTTTGCTGCCTTCCTCCCCATCACCTATATCTGGCATTTCTCCCCATGTTGTCCCTCCCCCAACTCCCCCACCTCCTACTCTCCCCCTCTTCCCCCCCCAACAGACCCCAGTGTGTGATGCTCCCCTCCCTGTGTTCTCATTGTTCAACACCTGCCTATGACTGAGAACATGCTGTGTTTGATTTTCTGTTCTTGTGTCAGTTTGCTGAGAATGATGGTTTCCAGGTTCATCCATGTCCCTACAAAGGACATGAACTCATCATTTTTGATGGCTGCATAGTATTCCATGTTGTGTATGTGCCACATTTTCCCTGTCCAGTCTATCATCGATGGGCATTTGGGTTGGTTCCAAGTCTTTGCTATTGTAAACAGTGCTGCAATGAACATTCATATGCATGTGTCCTTATAATAGAATGATTTATAATCCTTTGGGTTTATACCCAGTAATGGGATTGCTGGGTCAAATGGAATTTCTATTTCTAGATCCTTGAGGAATTGCCACACTGTCTTCCACAATGGTTGAACTAATTTACACTCCCACCAACAGTGTAAGAGTGTTCCTATTTCTCCACATCCTCTCCACCATCTGTTGTCTCCAGATTTTTTAATGATCGCCATTCTAACTGGTGTGAGATGATATCTCAGTATAGTTTTGATTTGCATTTCTCTAATGACCAGTGATGATGAGCATTTTTTCATATTTTTGTTGGCCTCATATATGTCTTCTTTTGAAAAGTGTCTGTTCATATCCTTTGCCCACTTTTGAATGGACTTGTTTGTTTTTTTCTTGTAAATCTGTTTTAGTTCTTTGTAGATTCTGGATATTAGCCCTTTGTCAGATGGGTAGATTGCAAATGTTTTTTCCCATTCTGTTGGTTGCCACTTCACTCTAATGACTGTTTCTTTTGCTGTGCAGAAGCTGTGGAGTTTGATTAGGTCCCATTTGTCTATTTTGGCTTTTGTTACCAATGCTTTTGGTGTTTTAGCGTGAAGCCCTTGCCTATGCCTGTGTCCTGAATGGTTTTGCCTAGATTTTCTTCTAGGGTTTTTTATGGTGTTAGGTCTTATGTTTAAGTCTTTAATCCATCTGGAGTTAATTTTAGTGTAAGGTGTCAGGAAGGGGTCCAGTTTCTGCTTTCTGCACATGGCTAGCCAGTTTTCCCAACACCATTTATTAAACAGGGAGTCCTTTCCCCCATTGCTTGTTTTTGTCAGGTTTGTCAAAGATCAGATGGTTGTAGATGTGTGGTGTTGCCTCCGAGGCCCCTGTTCTGTTCCATTGGTCTATATCTCTGTTTTGGTAACAGTACCATGCTGTTTTGATTACTGTAGCCTTGTAGTATAGTTTGAAGTCAGGTAGTATGATGCCTCTAGCTTTGTTCTTTTTGCTTAGAATTGACTTGGCTATGCGGGCTCTCTTTTGGTTCCATACGAAGTTTAAGGTGGTTTTTTCCAGTTCTGTGAAGAAGGTCATTGGTAGTTTGATGGGGATAGTGTTGAATCTGTAAATTACTTTGGGCAGTATGGCCATTTTCATGCTATTGATTCTTCCTAACCATGAGCATGGAATGTTTGTGTCCTCTCTTATTTCGTTGAGCAGTGCTTTGTAGTTCTCCTTGAAGAGGTCCTTTACATTTTTTGTTAGTTGTATTCCTAGGTATTTTATTCTCTGTAGCAATTGTGAATGGCAGTTTCTTCTTGATTTGGCTCTCTTTAAGTCTGTTTTTGGCGAATAGGAATGCTTGTGATTTTTGCACATTGATTTTGTATCCTGAGACGACATGATTGTATATTTAGAAGACCCCATTGTCTCAGCCCAAAATCTCCTGAAACTGATAGGCTAGCTTTTAAGAAACCTCACAGCTTCCACCAGGGTCCCTTCGAACACTAACTGTGGCAGAAGCAATCCTGAGGAAAGTCAGCCATCATGAAAGAAAGCCAACTACCCTGAGACCACTATGCTATAAGGAAGACCAAGTCACCAAGTCAGCAAACAAGAAAAACCCATGGCCGGGCCTGGTGGCTCACGGCTGTAATCCCAGCACTTTGGGAGGCCGAGGCAGGCAGAACACGAGGTCAAGAGATCGAGACCATCCTGGCCAATATGGTGAAACCCTGTCTCTACTAAAAATACAAAAATTAGGTGGGCGTGGTGGCACGGGCTTGTAGTCCCAGCTACTTGAGAGGCTGAGGCAGGAGAATCGCTTGAACCCAAGAGGCAGAGGTTGCAGTGAGCTAAGATCATGCCACTGCACTCCAGCCTGGTAACAGAGTGAGACTCTGTCAAAAAAAAAAAAAATGGAGACAGAGATGCCCCACCAGTACCCAAATGTCTCAGACATCAGAGCCCAGGCATCAGACACATGAGTAAAGAAACTATAGGCTAACCCCAGCCTGGGCTGTCATTTGACTAGAATCATATGAGGAACCCCAAGTGAGAAATACCCATCTGAGCTCATTAAGCCCACAGAATGGTGAGAGGTAATCATAAACGGTTGTTTCAAGCCACAAAGTTCAGGGGTAGATTGTTATACAGGAATAAAACTAGCAGAGGTGTCTAACTTTCATTCAATCACTGACCCTTTCATTTAGCAATTGTTTCTTGAACACTTACTATATATGCAGCAACTTGCAAGGCACTAGGAACAAGAATGAACAAGACAGACCCAATCCTACTACTTTTATGGGGTTAACAGTCTTTTGGAAAGACATTGAAAAATTGATTGATCATTTCAAGTTCTAATCCTTCTTCTCCTGTGCTCGCTCTAAGCTGGTGACTTTTCTCATTTTTTTATTGAGTCTTTAGAAATAATCAGAAAAGAACTCCTTCATCAACCTAGGATGTAGACTCTTAATTTACTAGCATCTATGTAAAATTCTCCACCTTTTCTTTTGTTTCTCTGGATGAAGTGTCTCCAGAGATTGCCCCATGCACTTGAGCTCTGGATCCCATCCCCTTAACAATGACGTTTCTATCACTTTCATCAAAGAGCAAACATGCTCCAGATGATCTCAACCAGGATGCCAGCTTAAATACCATCTTTGGGCTAATGGCCCTGGAATCCTTATCTCCAGCCTTGATCTATCTGCAGAACCACAGACTTTTATGTATTCAGCCTTCTACTTGACCCCTCAACTTAGATATCTGAGTAGTCATCTCAAACTTAGCATGACCTAAATAGAACTCTAGATGTTTCACCTGCAGCCTACCCCCTTCACATTCTTTTCTACCCCCATAAATGGCCTCTTCACCGATTCTATTTCTAAAATAGATAGGTTATCCTTGATTTCTTTCTCCCCCTCATCCCCACATTCAATCTAGTAGGCAGTCCTATTGACTCTGCCTTCAAAACATGTCCTGAATCCACCCACTTGTCTTCAGCTTTAGCATCCCTACCCTGGTCCAAGCCACCATCCTATCACTGAATTGCTGAAATTTCGAACCTCCTAACTTGCCTGCCCCATTTCACTCTGACCCACCCAACCTGAACCTCCTCTTCGTCTGGCTGGCTCACTGGAAACATTCAAAGGGCACTGACAAGGATCTTAAAATTCTGCTAGGTTTTTAAAACAGGCCTAAAGCAAGATACACTGCATGACTCACAGCAAATTGTTCTCAAATCCTTCTCCAGCCATCCATGCCCGTCTCCACGGCAGCCAGTCAGAAATCTCTCCTGGCTCCTCTCCCCACCCTTTCTTTGCAAACTCTCCTGCTAAACTCCTCCAGTGTTGGCTGTTTCCCTCTCTCCTCCCCACTTCTGCTCAGGTCTTCTCTAAGGAGACGCAATTAGCTTTTCTAGGCCTCCTTCAATTCATCTTTTTATTCCAAGCAGCAACACAAAGCCAGGCTCTAAGACCTCCTTAGAAAGGAAGGGGGAGTCTGCAAACATTTGTTACACTATTCTGTTTCTTTTTCCAGTCACAAATTCTTCCTAGGGAAAGCTTTACTGTTCTCTGAAATGAAGACACCATACTGTCTGGGTCACCTTCCAGACACCCCAGCATACTTCCCCTAACCCTTTCCTCCTATTAGGTTCAGCCAGGCTCTGCTCTGACATAGGTCTTGAGGGGTCAAGGGCACTGCTGAGGTTGCTGGTGAGGACCAACTTCTCTAGAGTTTCTCCTAGAAAAGTGACTTTCACATTTTTCTTTTGTGACTCATTGTAAGAAAAACATTTTACACCTCAGCCAAGTACACATATGTGTACACACACACATCTGAAGCAAAAGTTTAATATTACTTAACCTTCACTCTGATATTTTCTGTTCTATGTATGTCATTTCAAAATGGTACCAATCATTTTTTAGTGATACATACTAAAATATTTACAGATGAAATGATATGAGGTCTGGAGCTTGCTTCAAAATAATTGAGACAGATGGCTGGCTAAAACAAGATTGGCCATGAGTTGATCATCATTTCAAACTGGGTGATAGGCATGTGGGAGTTAGCTGTACTATTCTAATATTTTACATATTTGATATCTTTAATAATAAAATATTTAAAATGAAAGAACATTATTGGTCATGCCCCACAAAATTGATATCAGAACCCATTAATAGGCCAAGAACTAATTTGTAAAGTACCTTCTAGAAAAATCTAGGAGTTGGGAAATTTAAAATTAGATGGCACGGATCACAAATTCACACTAAATTTAATCTAATGCTCTCTTTACACCCCACCCCCTAACGAAGTCTACTTCTTCCAAGGATGAGGGGTAGGATATTTACTGAGTTTTCTGCCACCCTCAAAGTACAGTTTCCTATCAGATGTCATTCTTTGCCAAAACTGAAACAAAGAGGTGTTCTCTACCAACCAAGATTCAAGTCAGTTTCTCATGAACTGCAATTTTCTAGACATCAGGAATTTGTCCCTGGGGGCTACAGGGGGCCAGCAACTTGGTAGATTCCATCTGTGAGCAACCCAGTCATGTTGGAAGCAAAGTAAGGGATACTGTCTGTGACCAAAGTCCTGGAAAGAATCTGGTAAGATCCTGGGCTGAGCATGAAAGCCTGCTCTGTCCCTTCTCCATGGCCAGGCTGTACACCGCTTCTGTCTCATCAGCTGCTCCCTGGTGTTCTCTGAGGACCTCCATGGTCACCCCATGCTCTTCTTCTCTAATTAGTTTTATAGAAGTAAGAGCTCAGGCAACTCTTTAGTTTGTGGCCAAATAAAAGTTTGTTTGGTATCTCTCGGTCACAAGGGTCTCCTGAATGAGCCTCAACTCTTCTTCTCTAGAACCCTTCATTGCACTGTGCTGAGTGGATGCCTCAGCTGCCTCTTGTGTCTGAAAGCACACAAGTACCATTTCTCTATTCCCTTTGCTAGGTAGCTATGAACTCTACCCATCTAGAAATCCCATTTTGGTTTCAAACAGAAAAAAAGTCTTTCCATAGCTGAAGCAAATCTGTCACAAAATATTTAATGACCAGTGATGATGATCTTTTTTTCATATGTTTGTTGGCTGCGTAAATGTCTTCTTTTTAAAAGTGTCTGTTCGTATCCTTTGCCCACTTTTTGATAGGGTTGTTTGTTTTTTTCTTGTAAATTTGTTTAGTTCCTTGTGGATTCTGGACATTAGCCCTTTGTCAGATGGGTAGATTGCAAAAATTTTTTCCCATTCTGTTGGTTGCTGGTTCACTCTAATGATAGTTTCTTTTGCTGTGCAGAAGCTCTTAAGTTTAATTAGATCCCATTTGTCTATTTTGGCTTTTGTTGCCATTCCTTTTGTTGTTTTAGTCATGAAGTCTTGCCCATGCCCTTGTCCTGAAGGGTATTACCTAGGTTTTCTTCTAGAGTTTTTACGGTGTTAGGCCTCATGTTTAAATCTTTAATCCATCTAGAGTTAACTCCCCTGTCTTTTATAGGGGCACCAATCCCATCATGAGAGCTCCAGCCTCATGACCTAGTTATCTCTCAAAGGCCCCATTCCACATACCATCACACTAAGGATCTAGGCTTCAACATACAAATTTTACAGGAATACAAATATTCAGTACATTCACACTTAGTACTGTGCAAAGTAATTCTTCCTTTTATTTGTCTTAAATTTGCAACTTTCAAGCTTCACATGAGACTTTCTCCTGGTGAGTCTGTGTTTATCCAGTCCCAGTTTTCCCTGCTGTATGTATTTTAATCTTATCCCCCCTCTAGGCCTTTTTTCTGGACAAATGGAGGTTCTCTGCTTTCCGTATATGGAAGTCACCTCTGCTCTTCGTTAAGCCTGTTATGATTTTACTTCTTTAAATGCAATGAACAGAATAACGCATGATGTGTCTAGGTTCAATAAACTGGCAAGATAGTGGTTATTTTCATTTCTGATGTCTTTTTAATGATTCATAGCATTTCATTGTTGTTTTAGTTCATCTTCTTGGGGCTACAGAAGCAAAATAGTTAAATGTTTCCAGCTTACAACTTCCCACTCATATTCCTGGAGTATGACTTTGCTCAGAACCAAGCATCTTGTTATATTGCTCATGTTAGTTTTCTCTGAATAGTTTAAATATCATTTTTTCTGTAGAGTTAAAGGTTTTTAGTTCTCTTTCTAGAGAGAACAGCGCAGTACAAATTGCGTGAATGTGTGTCCCTATCCTGGGAAAGGCTGACCAATGAGCCAGGAAAGACCTATATATATTTTTTGAATAACCAGAACTTTCACATTTTCCCAAGAGTACCAGATATGATCTAATCTCTAATAGACTCTGTTCCTATTACTCATGAATGTAGATACATCTTTTAGCAATCAAGCTTTCTCTTAACAGGCATGATATTATCTATCACCCGAGCAATGCAGATAAAGCAGATCTTTTTAAAGCCTTCTATGTCTTCCAAAGAAGTAGAAACAGTATTTTGATTCAGATATATCTTATGCCTATCTTCTTAAATATATTTTTGCAAAACATATACTTCTGACAGGTTTGTAGGCAAATTTGCATGTAAGCTTCAGGGTAATTGCCAGTTGGTGGTGGGGGTTGACCCTGACATAGCTCCTGACAGTACATATCTAGGCTCTCTAAGGTAATCAGTTTCACAGGCTATATAATTTGAGATGATGCCATTCATCAACCTAGCTGAGAAAGACTGTAATTCTTTCCTAGCAATTCATCTCCACAATGAAAGAGTCTATTGATGAGGTTCTTTCTGGACATTCAGGCAACTTTTTCGAAGTCTTCAGTGTTTTTCATGACCTCTCCCCTCTATGATATTCATGCTTATTCTGTCTAGTCAGCTAGCTGCTTTGTACTAACTTCTCTCAGTCCCTTTTTAGAAAACTAATAAAAGTTTCACCCACTCTCACTATTTAACACATTTCCTGTCTTATATGTGTTTTTTGTTTTATAAAATTTAGTTTAGAATCCAAGATAAATACTTCTGCGATAAGGAAAACCAAGTGTGTGGTATCCTTGTTGACTGTACTGGGCACCTTTTCTCAACCAAGGTAAACATCACACTGTCCTGAGTTGTCCTAGGCTCCCCCGCACCTCGTGACAGAAAGAACAATGAACCCCTCTGCTTCTTTGGAATAAGAATAAATTGTGAAGAATAAGTAATTCATTAGGATATTGCTTTAAAACTTATTTTGATAACTATTATAGTAAATGAATATAATCCATGTATGAAGATAAACAAAATACAAACAGAATACATTGTATTTGCTTATCAAGAAGCCTATAGAGTAGGCCAGGTGCAGTGGCTCATGCCTGTAATCCCAGCACTTTGGGAGGCCGAGGCAGGCAGATCATGAGGTCAAGAGAGCGAGACCATCCTGGCCAACATGGTGAAACCCTGTCTCTACTAAAAAGATAAAAATTAGCTGGTCATGGTGGCATTCGCCTGTAATCCCAGCTACTGAGGAGGCTGAGGCAGGAGAATCACTTGAACCTGGGAGGTGGAGGTTGCAGTGAGCCAAGATCATGCCATTGCACTCCTACCTGGCAACAGAGCGAGACTCTGTCTCAAAAAGAATCCTATAGAGTAGAATCGTGTCTTACCCAGAACATTGACTCTAAAATCAATCTGTAATAAGATTACATGTAATCCAATGTTCTCTTGAAAAGAATCAAGCACAGTATTCCTAGCTTTGGACTTACAACTTTTTGCAGTATGTGCAGATGGACAGAATATAATAAAGAATACACATGCCAAATATGTTTATGGTATTTTATTTTCATGAAGGTAGTTGAATTGGACTCACAATATGCACATATTATGTGACTCTACTATATTTCATCTCTTCTGAATAGTAGTAGTGATGATGATGATGATTATGCTAAAATTGTGCAGTGTGGCTACTGGTAGACACTAAAGCCACTGAGATCATCGCAGCACTGTTCAGATCTCCTTCCATGTTGTAGGGTCAAACTTAGCCAAGGACAAAATGGTGCCAGCTAAGTTCAAAGGTAAACTAATTTAGCATGTTTCAAATGTCTTAATGTAATAGCCATCCCAAACTTTTGGCACCTGTAGTCTACGTATTTAAATCTTGCTTTCCATGTAAGCAAGCCTTCTCACTTAGTAATTTCCATGTCTCATCAATGGTCTGAGACAGGACTCAGCACAAGACCTAAAGAAACAACTTTCTTTGGCATTTCTTCCTGTAGACTCCCCTTGCCATCAAACACTTCCATTGACAAGGGATGTACCCCTAGGATGGGTCTCATTTGCTGATTTTAGGCTTTACTCCATAGCTTCGCCTCTCTTGTATTTTGTGAGTGGAGATTCCCTACCCACCCTACCCTACGAAATGCCTATGAGATTGACTCAGAGTCAATCTCCATGAGACAGAGATTAACAAATGTGAGAATTATTAATTCATCCTCCTTACTTACTCTTCATTAGATAAGACATAATAGTAATTAGGTATTAATGTTCATAATTCACATATAGAAGTCAGTTGGATTATATTATCTAGAATGCACAAACTCCAGGCTTGCTGAAAGGCTAGAGTGTGTGACCATGTCACACATTCCTCAGGTGGTCATAATTCCACAAAAAGGGGCTTGCTTACTGGGTGTTTTAGAACTGATAGGATTTTAGCAATAAAATATCACATATTGACAACCAATTTGTTTAGACTCAGTGCAGATATTGTGTCACAGTCTCAGCCAGTAGTCTCAGAGGAGGATCCAAAGCATTTCTGGACAGTCAAAGCTCAGGGACAGTGGATCAAGTTGTCTGCAAGACCAGGTTTGACGTAAAGCCTATGGAGTTCGCTGGGAGCCCAAAGTGTAAAGAGCACTGCCATTCCCAGGTTCAAAATGGGTCCTACAGGACAGAGCTTGAAATTGAACTGTTTAGTTAAAACAAGAGCAACCAGTCATATTTGAGGCTTGCATCAGGGTAAAGGAACCATAAATCTGGCAGAGCTTGAAAAGACAAAGCTTTTAGCCTATGTCAGAAATAATTATGTAATGTGACTCTCTAATCTTGTAATTATCTCTACTAAATAAAATTCTCTAGAACTGGAATTATTTCTAATTCATTTCTAATTATTTCTATATCTAGAAATAACAGTCTGTGGTCATGAGCTTTCTGTGCATGCCAAATGTGCAGTGAGGTGTCTGTGAGAGGAGAGGGAAGACAAAAGGTTATAAATCTCAGATTTGTATCTTTTAGAGAAGACCTTCTTGGCCCTTTTCAGAATTGTGAAATATTAGCTATCACCTAGAGAAACTGCCCTAGATAGGGCACTTTCAATACATTAGGGACCCAAGAAACCAGGAAAAAAAATCTTTAGGAGAGTAGGTTGCAGGTAGCCCTTGAAATAAAGAATTTCTACAGTCAATTTTGGACTCTCCACATTTTATTAAAATGCAGTATACATGTGAACTCTTGCCTGTTGAAAATTCTGAACCACAAAATATCATAATAAAAAGATAGAAAGAAGGTAAAAATGAAGCCCTGCATTTTGTCAGATAGTCATTCTGGTTTCTACAAACAACTGGAGAAGAAACAAATTAAAAATTACCAGTGCTTCTTAAACATTTCCAAAATTCTTATTAAAAGTTTTTATCTAGTTTTACATCCTTACTGATACCTCAAATTGAGCTGATTATTGATAATGTAATGGAACACAAACAGGGAAATATAGTCATGAATATAGAACATTTGTACCTAAAAATCCAGTCTGAAACATCATAGTTTTATACACTATGTTCATCAAAATATAATATCACATGTTATAATCTGTCAGATTTTGGAAACTGAAATATTTTTGTCAAATAGTATTAATCCTTCTTTTTCCTAATTGAAATCTTATTTTTGAAACAATTAATACTTTACATAACTCACATAATTTGTCAGTTGTTCAGTAGGCCACCAGGAGGGCAGACCCAAAATTCAGACCTTAATGTCATCTATCATAATCAAAATTAGTTATTTTCTCTAGGAAATAATGGAATCAAAAATTAATTTGCTGCTTTATTTTTAATTGATACATAATATCTGTACACATTTATGGGGTACATGTGATATTTTGTTACATGCATAGAATGTGTAATGATCAAGTCAGGGTATTTAGGGTACCTATCACCTCAAGTATTTATCATTTTTATGTGTTAGGAATATTTCAAGTCCTTTCCTCTGTTTTGAAAGATACAATATGTTGTTGTTAACTGTAATCACCCTACTCTGTTATCAAACATTAGAAACTTATTTCTTCTATCTAACTGCATGTTTTTACCCACTGACCAAACTCTGTCCATCCCCCAAACCCCCATATACCCTTCCCAGCTTCTCATAACTATCATTTAACTCTTAGTCTCCATGAGATCAAATTCTGTAGCTCCCACAGATGAGTGAGAACATGTGATTATGTGATATTTGTTTTTCTGTGCCATGCTTATTTCACTTAACATAGTAACTTCCAGTTCTATCCATGTTGCTGCCAATGAGATGCATTTATTTTTATGGCCAAATAGCATTCCATTGTGTGAATATAGATAAATAAAGATATTTCTTTATCCATTCATTTGTTGAGAGACGCTTAGGTTGATTCCATATATAGACTATTGTGAATAGTGCTGCTGTAAACATGGGGTACAGATATCTTTTTGATACACTGATTTCTTTCCCTTTGGATTAATATCCAGTAGTGGGATTGCTGGATCATATTATAGTTCTATTTTGAGTTTTTCTAATAAATCTCCATATTGTTTTTTGTAGTAGCTGTACTAATTTTTATCCCTATTACCAGTGCATAAGAATTCCTTTTCTTCATATCCTCACCAGCATGTTATTCTTTTTGTCTTTTTAATAATAGCCAATTTAACTGGGGTAAGATATGTCATTGAAATTTTAATTTGCATTTCCCTGAATAAATATGTCTTTTTAAAAAAGTGAATGATGCTGGGAAAACTGAATATCCATGATTAGGAATATTGAGTATTTTTCATATACTTGTTGACCATTTCTATGTCTTATTTTGAAAAATGTTTATTCATGTCTTTTGCCCACTTTTTAGTGGGATTGTTTGGTTTCTTACTGTTGACTTGGTTTGAGTTCTTTGTATATTCTGGATATTAGTCTCTGATTAAATGAATAGTTTGTAAATATTTTCTCCCATTCAACAGATTTTTTCTTTATTGATTGTTTCCTTTGCTGTGCAGAAGCTTTTTAGTTTAAGTTTCATTTGTCTGTTTTTGTTTTTGTTTTTGTTACTTGTGCTTTCAAGGTCTTAGGCACAAAGTATTTCCCTAGACCAACGTCCTGAAGTGATTCCCCTGTATTTTCTGCTAGTAGTTTTATAGTTTTGGGTCTTACATAAGTCTTTAACATATTTTGAGTTGATTTTTGTCTATGGTGAGAAATAGGGGAACATTCTTCTGCATATGGATATCCAGTTTTTCCAGCACCATTCACTTTTTAAAAAGACATTTATTCAGCATCATGTTCAGACAATTACATTTAGCAATCAACAGCAGGAGTAGAAAAAAATCTACGTTAAACCCCTTTTGTTGGAATGCTTTACACTTTCTGCAGAACAGAAACATTAAGCTGTTACACAATTAGGCACAACTACAGTTCTCAATTTTTTTGCTAATACACGAGTATTGTCTAAAACTGTGCTAGGCCAAGTTCACAAACCTCTTGTAACCTGTAGCTTCCTTATCACTTCTTTAGCTTTCCTTTACTGCTAAGCTTTGTTTCCTGGCAGTAACTAAAATCTTCTCCTACTGCCATAGCTATTGCTGCTACTTCATTAGATAAGACATAATAGATAAGACACCATAGCCACCTTGGTTTTATGGTTTGGCAGAGTATTTATTGGCCTCCACCACCATAGGAACTAGAACTTCTGCCTCCAGAGTTTCCTCCCTCATGGATTCAAAATTTGAAGACTGTTTGTTGTAACTGCCAAAATCATTGTAGCTGCCACCTCCAAAATTGCTTCCACTCCTACCATTAACACTACCTTTGCCGCCTCCATTGTTACAGCTGTCATAGGGGCCAGTCCTGCCATAGCCACTGCCCTGGTTTCCATAACCCTGTCTACCACTTCTGTAGCCTCTGCTTCCTCCTCCAGAGTAACCAGGGCTTCCTCCTCCATAAGCACCAACATTATAAAATTCATTATAACTATGCCCACTGCCACCATATCCACCACCACCACAGCTGCCACTAAAGCCAACACAACCATTGAAGTTTCCTCCATGACCAAAATTGTTATTTCCAAAACCATCTTCACAGCTACCACCAAAATTTCTAGAACCACTGTGACTCTTTGGCTCCATGAAGCCATCTCTTGTTTTAAAAGGGCTTTCCTTATTTCCCCATTATATCCATTCACAGTATGGTGTTTCTGAATAACAGTCTTATCCAGAGTGATGGTTGTCAAAGATTACAAAAGCAAAGACCTTTTTCTTGCCACCTCAGATAGTCATGATTTCAGTCATTTTAATTTTCCCATACTGTTCAAAATAATCTCTAAGGTAATGTTTTTCAATGTCTTCTTTAATAGCACCAAAAAATACCTTTCTCACAGTTAAGTGGGCACCTGGTCTTTGGGAATCTTCTCTTGAGACAGCTCCCTTTGTTTCCACAAGTCTTCCATCTACTTTATGTGGCCTTAATTCATAGCTGCATCGCCTCCTCTAAATTGGTGTGTGTGACAAACCCAAAGCTCCTGGAGCACTAAGTGTTTGGATCTCTCATTACCACACATTCTATGTGTGTTTCCCATTGTTAAGAATGGCTCCCAGACTCTGGTTAGTTGTCTCACCAAGCCTTTGATGAAGACCTTCCACCACTGTTTGGTCTCTTTTACAGACCCTGACTTAGAGTGGCAGATGGCAGATGGCAGAAATAAACAGATGGCAGTGGAAAGATACTTTAATGATACTTTTATGCAGTCAGAAAAGAGTTAGCTAACAAACATATATCTCATTTATTATTTTTTTGTTTCTATAAATTAACTGATACAAGTACAATTTTGTTACATGGATATATTCTGAAGTGGTGAAGTCTTGGTTTTTAGTCTATCCATCACCCAAATAATGTACATTGTACCTGTTAAGTAATTTCTCATCATCTACCTTGTCACATTCTTCCACCCTTCCCAGGTTCCATTGTCTATCAGCCTATGTATATACATTAGTTAGCTTCCATTTATAAGTGAGAACACACAGTATTTGTCTTTCTGTGTCTGACTTGTTTCACTTAAGACAGTGGCCTCCAGCTGTATCCATGTTGCTGCAAAAGACATGATTTCTTTCTTATGGTTGTATATTATTCCATTGTGTGTGTGTGTGTGTGTATACACTATATTTTCTTTATCCATTCATTCATCGATGGACACTTAAGTGATTCCACATCTTTGCTCTTGTGATTGTAGTTTTGTGCTGTGGTAAACATGGAAGTGTAGGTATCTTTTTGATATAATGATTTATTTTTTCTTGGGTAGATACCCAGTAGTAGAATTGCTGGATTAAATGGCATTTCTATTTTCAGTTTTTGGATAAATTTCCATACAGTTTTCCAAAGAGATTGTACTAATTTACATTCCCACCAACAGTGAATAGCATTCCCTTTTCTTTATATCCTTGTCATGTTATTTTTTGTCTTTTTAATAATAGCCATTCTGACTGGTACAAGATGATATGTCATCATGGTTTTAATTTGCATTTCCCTGATGATTAGTGATGTTGAGCATTTTGTATATGCTGCTTGGCCATTTGTATGTCTTATTTTGAAAAATATCTATTACTGTCCTTTGCCCACTACTTAATGAGATTATTTGGGGTTTTTCTTGTTATTGTTGCGTTGTCTGAGTTCCTTGTAAATTCTGAATATCAGTCCCTGTTGCATGCATAGTTTGCAAATATTTTCTCTTTTTCTGAAGAAGCTTGTCTGATCCATTATTTTTCTCTGCAGAAGCTTTTTAGTTTAGTTGTTCCATTTGTCTGTTTTCTGTTTTCGGTGTTTATGGTTTTGAAGTCTTACTCATAAAATCTTTCCTAAACCAATGTGCTGAAGTGTTTCCCCTCTATTATCTGCTAGTAGTGTTATAGTTGCAGGTCTTACATTTAAGTATTTAACCCATTTTGAGTTGATTTTCATCTTTAGTGAGAGATAGGGGTCCAGTTTCATTATTTGCATATAGATATCCAATTTTCCCAGCACCATTTGTTGAAGAAGGTATTCTTTCCCCAATGTCTGTTCTTGGCATCGTTGTTGAAAATCTGTTAGCTGTAAATACATAAATTTATTTCTGTATTTCCTATTGCGTTCCATTGGTCTGTGTGTCACCTATACCATGTTGTTTTTGTTACTATAGCCTTATGATGCCTCCAGATTTGTTTTTTTTGTTTAGGATTGCTTTAGTTATTTGGATTCTTTTTTGGTTCCATATGAATTTTAAGATATTTTTTTCTATTTCTAAAAATAGCATTGGTATTTTCATAAGAATTCCATGGAATCTGTAGATTGCTTGGGCAGTATGGCCATTTTAATGATACTAATTCTTCCAGTCCACGATCATGTGGTATCTTTCCATTTGTTTGTGTCCTGTTTAATTTATTTCTTCATAGTTTACTAGTTTCCATTGTAGAGGTCTTTCATTTCCTTGGTTAAATTTATTCCCAAGTATTTCATTATTTTGTAGCTATTATAAATGGGATTGCTTTTTTATTTCTTTTTCAGCTGGCTCAATATTGGTGCATATTAATGCTACTAATTTTTGTATATTGATTTTGTATCCTGCAATATTACCAAATTTATTCATCAGATCAAAGAGGTATTTTGGTGTAGGCTTTAGGCTTTTCTAGATAAAAGATCATGTCATCTGAATGAGGAGCAATTTGACTTCCTCTTTTCCAAGTTGGATGTCTTTTATTTCTTTCTCTTGCCTATTGCTCTGTCTAGGACTTCCAGTACTATGTTGAGTAGGAGTGGTGAAAGTGGGCACCCTTGTCTTGTTTGAGATCTAAAGGCCTTCAGTTTTCCATTTAGTATGATGTTACCTGTGGACTTATCATATATGACCTTCATTATTTTGAGATATGTTCCTTCTATCTCCAATTTGATGGGGGGGTTTTTATCATGAAGGTATGTTAAATTTTATCAAATGCTTTTTCTGCTTTTATTGAGACGATCATATAATTTTTGTCCTTCATTCTGTTGATGTGTCTAATGTTGAATCATACTTGCATCCCTGAGATAAATCCCACTTGACCATGGTGTACTGCTGGATTTTGGGGGGTCGTATTTGTTAAGGAGTTTTGCATTTAAGTTCGTCAGGGATATTGGTCTGTAGTTTTCTTTTTTATTGCAAACTTGTCTGGTTTTGATAACAGGGCAATGCCAGCCCCATAGAATAAGCTATGGGGAAGTCCCTCCTGTTCAATTTTTGGAATTGAGGTATTAGGTCTTCATTGTAATTATGGCAAAATTTGGCAATGAAGATATCTAGTCCTGGACTTTCCTTTGTGGGGGAGACTTACACTGATTCAGTCTCTTTCTTGTTATTGTCTGTTCAGTTTCTCTCTTTATGATTCTGTCTTGGTAGGTCATATGTATCCGTTAATTCATCTAGTTATCTAGTTTGTTAGTGTGTGGTTGTTCATAGCAATCTCTGATGATCTTGTGTATTTCTGTAATAACAGTCGAAATGTCTCCTTTTTCATTTCTGATTCTATTTGTGTTTTTTTTCTTAGTCTAGTGCTTTGTTGATTTTGTTTACCCTTTAAAAAAACAAAGTTTTCAGTGTGTTGATTCTTTGTATGGTTTTATAGTCTCTATTTCATTTAGTTCTGCTCTGATCTTTATTATTTCTTTCTTTCTTCTAAATTTGGGTTTGTTTTGTTCTTGCTCTTCTAGTTTCTTAAGGTATATTGTTAGAATTTCCTGGGGATCTTTCTACTTTCTTTATGTAGGTGTTTATTGCTGTAAAATTCCTTCTTATCACTGCTTTGGTTATATCCAATAGGTTTTAGCATGTTGCACTTTGATTCTCATTTGTTTCCTGTTTTTTTGAACTTATTCCTTAATTTCTTCCTTGACCCAGTGGTGATTTAGAAGCATGTTTTAAAATTTCCGTATATTTGTACAGTTTCCAAAGTTCCTCTTCTTACTGATTTCTAGTTTTATTCCATTGTGGTCTGAGAAGGTACTTGATATTATTACAATTTTAAAAAAATCTGTGGAGAATTGTTTTGTGTCCTAATATATGGCTTATCTTGGAGAATGTTCCATGTGCTGATGAGAAGAATGTGTATTCTGTAGCTGTTGGATGAAATGTAGCTGTTTGGTCCATCTTGTTTAATGTGCAGCTTAAACTCAATGGTTATTTGTTAATTTTCTGTCTAGATGATCTATCTAATACTGAGAATGGGGTGTTGAAGTCGCCAACTATTATTATGCTGGAGTTTATCTCTCCCTTTAGATCCAGTATTTGCTATCTATGTTTGGATGGTCTGGTACTGGGTGCATATGTGTTTAGTATAATTATATTCTCTTGCTGAGTTGATCTCCTCATCATTATATAATGACCTTCTTTGTCTCTTTTTACTGTTTTTCACTTTTAAATCTGTCTTGTCTGATTTTAAATAGCTATTCCTGCTTATTTTTGGTTTCTGTTTGCATGGGATATCTTTTTCCATCCCTTTATTTTCAGTCTATATGTGTCTTTACAGGAGAGATGAGTTTCTTGTTGGCAGCGTGTAGTTGGGTCATGTTTTTTAATTCATTCAGCAACTCTACATCTTTTAAATGGACAGTTTAATTCATTTACATTCAAAGTTTTTATTGCTATGTAAGGACTATTCCTGTCATTTTATTAATTGATTTATGGTTGTTGTGTACATATTTTGTTCTTTTCTTTCTCTCTTATTATTTATCATTGTGGTTTAGTGGTTTTCTGTAGTAATAACATTTGAGTTCTCTTTCTTATTTATGTGTTTGCTCTACCATTGCATTTTATACTTTTGTATGTTTTCATGAGGATAGATATCATCTTTTGCTTCCACATGTGGGACTTCCTTAGACATTTCTTTTTTTTTTTTCTTTTTAAATTTTCTTTCTGTTTTTAAAGAGATAAGTGTCTTGCTGTGTTCCCAGGCTGGCCTTGTACTCCTGGGCTCAAGTGATCCTCCTGGCTTGGCCTCCCCTGATAGTTGTGGCTATAAGCATGCATCACCACACCTGGTCAAGTGTTTCTTGTAGGACCAGTCTAGTGGTGAAGAATTCCTTTAGCTTTTGCTTGTATGGGAAAGACTTTATTTCTCCTTCACTTATGAAGGATAACTTTGCTGGGTGTAATATCTTTGGCTGGCAGGCTTCCCCCCCCCTCCCCCCCCCCCCCCCGCTTTCAGCATTTTGAATATACAATCTCATTCTCTCCTGAGCTGTAAGGTTTCTGCTAAGAAATCTACCATTGGTCTGATGAGAGTTTCCTCATAAGTAACCAGATACTTTTCTCCTGCTATTTTTGGAATTATCTCTTCATCCTTGACTTTAGACAGTTTGACTATAATGTGCTATGGAGAAAACCATTTTGAATTTTATCTGGAAATCTCTGAGCTTCCTATTTCTAGGTTTCTAAATTTTGCTAGACTTGGGAAGTTTTCAGCTAAATTTCATTAAGTAGGTTTACTATCCCTTTTGTTTTCTCTTCACCCTGTGGGACATCAAAAATCCAAATAATTTGGTTGCCTTACAGTGTTCCATATGTCACATCATTCTTTTTTCTTTATTTTTATCTGACTAGGTGATTTTTAAAGACCCTTTTTCAAGTTCTGAAGTTATTTCTTCTGCTTTATCTAGTCTATTATTAACAAGCTTTCATATGTATTTTGTATTTCATTCAATAAATTCTTCCATTACAGATTTTATGTTTAGTTCTTTTTTATGATATCTATATGTTTAGTAAATTTCTCATTCATGTCCTGAATTTTCTGATTTCTTTGTATTGCTTTTCTGAGTTCTTTTGTGCCTCACTGAGCTTTTTAAATATTATTTTGAATCATTTTGAATTATTTATCTGAGATTTCATGAATTTCTTTTTCGTTGGAATCCGTTACTGGAGAATTATTGTGTTCCTCTGGAAGGGTCTTTTTTTTTTTTTCTTTTTCATGTTTCCTGTGTCCTCATGTTGATATCTGTGCATCTGGTGTAATGGTCACTTCTTCCAATTCTTTGAATTTGCTTTTATAGCAGAGGACTTTTTCCTGAAGATATCTCTATGGCATTGTTTGGGTAGGGTATTTTGCCTTTGAATTAGGGTGTGTGCAATAGTGCAGTCTCCTTATGATTTTGTCGGCTATAAACAGTGTCAAGAGTGTCTGTAATTCCCTCAGTGGATTAGGATGTAATTATTAATGGAGTGTGTGGTGAAGTTTTGCTGCAGACAGGAACATCATGTGGGCTAGCCATTGGAGCCCAATGGTGGCGGCAGCATGCCAAGCATGCCTGTCCTTGGCTTCCCAGGGAAGTATACACAGGCATTGTTTTTAGCAGGTTTAGGCGAGCCAATTCTTGGGCCTCCAGGCTGCTTACTTGGGTGCCAGTAGTGGCAGCAGTGGGTCAGGCTCATGGGTGGTTCCTTGGGCCTCTGGGCAATGGGAGTAGTGTGGGCAATGATGGTAGCAATAGTGGGACAATTCTCTGGCTCCCAAGTGGTGTTGACAGTGGCTATGATACGCTAGGTGAGCCAGTCCCCCAGGCCTGAAGGTGATACGCAAGAGTGAGTGCCAGCTATGGTACTAGCAGCAGGATGGGTGGGTCTGTTCTCTGCCCCTCGCTCCCCTGGGGGAGTCATCACATTCCAGTGGTGGTGGTTGGGAAAGGAAATCCCCAGGCTCCTGAATGGTGTGCCTGGGCACTGGGGGGATAGGAGCTGGGCCAAGTAGACCTGTCCTCAGGCCCCTCAGAGATGCACGCAGGTGATGGCTGTGGTAAGGCAGGGGTGAGGTGATCACCAGGCCTCTGGCTGAATGCTCAAGTAGCGGGAAGCTATGACTATGCTGCAACTCTGCTCCTGTGAAGTACAGGGTTGACTTCAGTGGCTGCAGTCTTAAATGTATGGCTAGGAGGCATACATATTTGGGCCCTTGGTGGCAGATTTAAGGAGGATAGCCTATCCTCAGGATGCTTTCAAAGCAGCCATGTTACTAGGAGTGGGAGGGTTCTGCCAGTAGCTTGCACTTCAGCCCTAGTGACAGCAGCTAGCAGCAAGACCTGGCTGCATGCAAGATATGTCAGTGGAGCTCCATGGATACGAAGATGCAGGGGCTACTGAGCCCCAGGGCAGGATGCAGGACTCGAGTCATTTATGGGACTCCTCTCTGAAGCAGTCCTGTTATACAGTCTCTAAGTAGATCCCCTGTTTTAGTCTCAGGGCCCTCATGAGTTGAGAGGCTTTCCCATGGCTAGGATTGCAGAAGCCTGCAGTGGGAATATAGACCACTGAGGGGGCCACTCACTCTTTCCTCACATTGAGGAGCCTCTGCAGACTCCCAGCTGATCCTGTCCTCTCTGAGTTGACTTACCTCATTCCCCTCTCCTTCCTTGCCTTGGATGTCTACTGTCACTTCTCTGTTGAATTCCAATGTTCTTAGGTGATCTTTAGAAATGTGATTATCTACTCATTATTTTGGTTCTTCTTTGTGGAGGAGGCAAGTAGCAGATGCCTCTAGTCAGTCAAATTGAAGTCCCCTTCTATTTAACTTGCTACTTTAATATCAAATGTTGATTCAGAGATGGGGTTTCTTTGATTTTTGTTGAGTAAAATCCTTTCTAATATTAAGATTGCTAATACCTCTATCAATGACTTATTTGGATACTGTCTTAATTTCTAATATTAAATTCAATTTAGAATTATATTCCTCATAATGGCAGAGAAGCTTATATCTGACAGATCTTCCTGCAGATACAATAATAACCTTTAGACAAACTACCAAAAAAAGCTGCTATTATAAGGTACAAAAGAACAACCAAAGTTGAGCACAGACTTCAGAGAACATGGAGGGATGAGAGCCACATTTAAGTAGTTTTGTCCCTAGAGGCACATCCCAGTTCAAACTATGCAGAATTGGAAGACTAAATGTTGGAATTAGTAGACAAGGACTTTGCAGTGGCTATTATAACTAATGTTTAAAAACTTAAAAGTTGTCATGAGGATGGAGTAGATGTGAAATACCACAAAGAAATTGATACTATTAAAAAAAGAATGAAATGGAAATTATAAATCTGTTAACAAAATATCAGAAATTAAAAGAAAATTACATAACAGAATATTGGAAGCAGAGAAAAAAGTTTAAGTAAAATCAAAGACACCAATAAAAATTATCAAATCTGAAGGATACAAAGAAAACAAGTTTTAAAACAATAAAAAGCATCTCAGTGACCCATAGGACAGTATCAAAGGGTGTAACACACATGTAACTGGAGTCTCAGAAGAAAAGGAGATAGAGAATGGGGCAGAAAAATATATATTTAAACAAATAAAGGTGAAAACATCAATTTAGAAATCCAAAAGTTTCAGCAGACAACAAGCAGATAGATCCAAAGAAAACTCCACCTAGAAAAAATAATAAAATTGGTAGAAACTAATGATAAAGAGAAAATCTTTAAATCAGCTAGCAAAAAAAGGGCATATTATATGCAGGAGAACAGTAACACAAATGGCAGCATACTTCTCATCTAAACAAATAAATAAATAAATAAAGGGCAGAAGACCAATATAATGGCATCTTAAAGTGCTGAAAGAAAACAAAACTGTTAAAACAGACATTTTCAGATGAAAAAAAGCCAAAATAATTTATCACTAACAGACTTGTACTACAAGAAATATTAAAGGAAGTTTTTCTGGCTGAAGGGAAGCAGCATCAAAGAGAAATTTTACTCTATAAAAAGGAAATAAGAACACGTAGCAAATATTTGGATAAATATAAAAGGCTACTTTTTGTTCTCTTACTTAAAAGACAACTGGTTGTTTTTAAAGCAAAATTGTAACATTATAACATTTATAATCTAATCTACATAAATGTAAAATACATGACCATACTAGTACAAAGAATAGGGTGGCATAAATGAAATTACAGTTAAGTCTTCACTTAACCTCAATGGGTTCTTGGAAACTAAGTGAAACAACATATAAGGAAACTAATTTTACCATAGGCTAATTGATATAAACAAGAATTATGTTCCTACAGATGATTTCTGGTAACAGAAACATCGCGAAACTTCTAATCAAAGACCCCAACACCACTAATATTAAACACCGGAATAAGTGTGAGCTATACATACATTTAAGAACAATTAATAAAAACAAGTCAAATTTTTGGTGAATCAGTGACAGTGGTCATACTCGTGGTGGGTTGAATCCAGGAATAAATGTTTGCAAAGTTAAAATTGTAAGGAGCACCTCCTACCACCATGCATTTCAAAAACAATCACAAATATGACAACTTGCTGAGCGCTTTTGTACCACATTGTTTATGGTTGTGCATTTGTATGATTCTCATATAAATTTTTATTTTATAATAATTTGTATTTTTTCCTTCATTTTCTGACCTGCTTACTCTGTCTAGTTCAGAGTCATGGGTGGCTGGAGCCTATCCCAGCAGTTCAGGGCACAAGACAGGAACCAGACCTGGACAGGATGCCACTCTATCACAGGACACACTCACTCACAGACACACCCACACTCACTCAGACTGGGACCATTTAGACATGCCAGTTAACCTAACGTGCACATCTTCGGGATGTGGGAGGAAACCAGTGTATCCAAAGAAATCCTTTGCAGACATGAGGAGATCATGCACACTCCACACAGACAGTGGCCCTGGTGGGAGTCAATGTTTTTGTCATCAATGGTATAACAAAATGATGTGTAATGAAACAATGTTATTTGAGGACCTGCTGTACACCATTGTAAATTCTTATATTTTGAATGAAGTGGTACAATACTAACTGTAAGTAGACTCTGATGAGTTATGATGCATATTGTAATCCGTAAAGCAACCAGTAACAAAATACAAAGACATATCTAAAAATGAAGGAATCTAAATGGAATACTCAAATATATTTGATTAACTCAAAAGAAGGCAGAAAAGGAAGAAGGAGGATAGGACAAATGGAAAATAATATCAAAATACAGACCTAAATCCAACAGTATTAATTATATTAAATGTAAACGGATTATACACTTCAATTAAAAGGCATAGGATATGAAGTTGCATTTTTTTAAAAAAACAAGACCTAACTAGATGATCACTACAAGAGATAGGTTAACATCCAATATATCACTGGATAGATGTTTCCTAAATTGTACATAATAAAATTGGAAATATTCCTGATTTTAAGTAAATATATTTAAGTTACAGTTTCCTCTAAGAGTCCCAAGCCACTGAATAGATAAAATTTGGAATTTTATGGGACAGTTTTGTTTCTCCTGCTGCCAATCAAATATTTGTTCACGTGTCTTCCTGCTCCCTCTATAACTACATGCATTAATATGTCATCTTTAAACTTAAGACATGATCTAATACTTTAAACCATTTTTAAGCATATAGCATCATGGTTTGAAATTCAAATAGTCTTTAATGAGGATAGGAATCATTAGTTAAGTGAATACATCATTAGACTGAGAATCAGGTGTCCCACAGTGAGACACCTGCTAAGGTAGAGAGGCACTGGGCAATGGTTAGAGGGTAAGGGCACAGGCAGTCCCTTAAACCTTGCTTTAACACCTGTCTCCTCCTCTTATTGGCTGTGGAACCTGACAGTTTCACAAGTTAGCTAACTTTTGGTTTTCTCACCTGCTCCCTCCTCTGTTTAGGAAGATGACTAAGTGCCAAACTATGTAGGTTCAGTTCAAACCATCTCCTAACTAAATAACTTTAGGCAAGTACTCACCTTCTCCATGCCTTAGCTTTCTTGTTTGTAAGATGGTTGAGTAACACCAACCTTATATGATTTATGTAGATTAATTGAGTGAATATTTATAGAGCACTCAGAACAATGTCTGGTATGTAGAAAGCATTATATAAGTGTTTGTTTGCTAAATAAAATAATTGCTTCTCGGACTTTTGGCTAAGATCAAGTGTAATAAAATAAATACTTTCACTGATTTTTTTAACATTTAATTATGATGACTTAAATAAATCACCTACCATTATGTCTGACAAATAGTGAGTAGTCAGCAGAAGTTGCCATTACTATTATAGGAGGTGATGTGGTGATCATTGCTAAACATTACCTTACTAGTAGACTTTCAATCATACACTGGGGGAGAAGTCTGTTTGCTCATTAATAATGAGAGTTCATGGCCCTTATGCAATTTTTCTTCTTATAGGCCATATAATCAAGTAAAACAATGATGGTAAGGGAAAATTTGTTCAGGAAGAGATCCTCTAGGGAGTTTTTTTTTTTTTTTTTTTAAAGGGGTGGTAATATAAAGTTGTAACTGTCAGGACTGTTCAAAGCTGATGAAAATGTTACTAAAGAACTAAAGCTTTATCTTTAGAGTGGGCATAATTAATGAGGAAGAAATCAAGCTCTAGTCTGCAGACTGACAGCAACAGTGTTTCCCCCACAGCCACCAGCTTGTTAGAAATGCAGAATATTGGGCCCTCCCAGAATCAGAATTAGCAAGATCCTCAGGTGGTTCTTATGCAAATTAAAATTTGAGAAGCATTGTTGTAGAATATTTTTACTGTCCATGTTTTTTCCTGTAGTTTATTTTGAATATGCCATATTAATATTGACATTTTGGTCATATTAGGTCTTTTTGTAAAGTGACACATTTCTTTGAGGATGTGACTAAAATTTGGCTACATTCGTGATTTTAGTATATCCCAGAGACAAATTTTTCTAATCAAAAGTCACTTCTGGTTTTAAAATACAAATAAGCATGAAAAGAGTCACCATATAGCAAATGTCACTGGCATTTCTCAGGTTTATTACATGAGGGATCCATGTTTTTAAAAAATCATCTCTAAATCACCAGAGTTCAGAATTCCATCACTTTTCACTGTTCACTCTTGCTTAACCCGAAGATGAAAAATGAAAACAGGTATCTGATTCATACTTCTTCTGCTCTAATGAAGCCACAACTCACTGACTTTTAAAATAGACTATTTGAAGAACAAATATTTTGTTTGGATGTATCTGAGGAGCTAAAATATTTCTATTGAAACTCTCTGTGAGAAAACATTCTAGATATGAAACATCTGTTTTTGGTCAGTCCTGTTAAAGACTAATATTTGCACAGGGCAGAGAGGCCCATGGTAATATTGTGTTGTTCTAAGTACAGCATTCCCATGATGCAGTATTCCTGAAGGATTGGGTCAAAGTATTCACCGCATTAACATGGCTCAGACATTCCCAACATATTTGCGAATATGTACATCTGCAAATATATTAAATGCACTTTCCCACTTCCTCTTTTTCTTTCTTTTTGGGGATAGAGGATAGGGAGAGTGTTGGTAGGGGCAGGACACAGCTATGGAAAAACCCTGAAGCTCAAAATCAGGGGTAAAGTGCCTGGAAAGAGTCAAGGGAGACAGACAGGAATGTCAGATTTAGTATTTCTCAGCAAGAGTCATTACAACCAGTGGCTGTTTCAGATGACCCTCTGGCTCAGAGTGAAGATGATCAAGACATCTGCCATTTACTTTGGTATGGGTGTGGGGGCCATCCGTCCCCACCTTTTGCAAAGCAAAATGTCAGAAAGTTCTAGACTCTAGTCTAACTTTCTTTATGTAGGGTACTGGAGCTCAAGGCCTTGCGATTAAACCTTTAGGTTTTCAACCTTGGCTGCACAGTTGGAATCAGTTGGGGAGCTTTAAAAGTTACTGATGCCCAGGTCTCACCCCTAGATATTCTGATTGAATTATTCTTAAGTATGACCTGGGCATTGAGATTGTGATGACCAGTGTGCAGACAGGGGCCTCTGTACCACAGCCCTTGGGTCTCCCCCTCTCTCTCCCTCAGAATATACCCTCCTCTCTGATTTATGCTCCTTGAATCATTCAGTTGCTTTTCTATATCCCCAGAGTTTCCATCGCAGATCCTTTCCAAGGCTGGGTTCTTCTGCCCACAGTGTTTGAGCCCTGAGTCTCTTGGGTCTTAGAAATCCTTATGGGCTGAATTGTGCTCCCCAAAATTCACACATATGTTGAAGTCCTAACACCCATCCAGTACCTTAAAGATGTGACTGTATTTAGAGACAAGGCTTTTAAAGAGGTAATTAAGGTAAAATGAACTCATATGGGTGGGCCCTAATCAAATACAACAGGTGTCTTTACAAGAAGAGGACATTACGAGACAGGTAGGCACAGAGAAAAAATCATGTATTAATACAGAGAGAAGATGGCCATCTACAAGCTAAGAAGAAAAGCCTCAGAAGAAAGCAATCTTGTTTACACCTTGATGTCAGACTTCTAGCTGCCAGAATTGGGAAGTAAATTTTTGTTGTTCGAATCCCCCAGTCTGTGGTACTTGGTATGGCAGCCCAAGCACACTAAGACAGAAATCTTCCCAGCACACAGGGTGCATTGTGAGTCGTGGTTATTCCCTTTGCAGAGACTGAGTCTGCTGGCATATGTATTAGCCTTTAATATCTGAGAGAGTTTTTGCATAGAGAGGAACACTCATAATAATAATGAACCTTAATGCCAGTGGAGTATTTAGGTATTGATATAAAATTTGATTAAATTCCTTTAAATAGCAATTGCAAACTTAATATGTCTGATTCTTTGGAATGTTTCAACACCTTAAAATACAAAATACACAAAATACATTTTGTAGACAAAATATACAAATATTACAAAACTTATTACAACATTTAAGCTTAAACTATTCCAAACATCAAATGTCATGTGGTGAATTTATTTCTTAAAGTTGTTTTATACCTTTCTAGTATTAGAGATAAACTGATTTTGATTTCTTTCTAATGTTTCAGTAATATTAGTTGGATACCTTCTGGGTAATAATTTTTACTCAACCCCAAATTCCCTGGGGTCTGTTTTTTTTTGTTGTTTGTTTTTACCATTTCCTGCTTGAAACACAAAATTCAGTTTTTTCTGCTAAAGTGACTTAAACATAAGACAATAGTGAGCCTCTCTTTCTTATTGTTAAACTTTGTTGTTAGGTTGCTCAAACTTTTTAAAGTCAACTCCTTTCTTTAGATTTTAGTTTCCCCCAGAACTTGGTGTTTGCTTTCTGAAATAATGTATTTTAAAGTCTCATTTGGTCAAGATCATATAATATACTCCTCTATATTGGGGTAGATTGATCTGGCATATTAGGATTTTAAACAACATGTATGTTCTTATTGATATTTTATTGCCATTGCTGGAACCACCAGAGTTTCATTACCTGAGTCTATGTGCTTAGCAAACCTCTGTAGGACATTTGGGAAATTTATCACTTTGGAATACATGAATGGACCTCTTTTTTATTTGGTTATGCAGCTGACCCCTGGTGCTAATGAACGATCCAATTTTTCTATACTTTTTGTTAACCCATTAGTTAGAAGCTCATACTCCTTCATAGACTCCACTTATTTCAATTTAATCTTACTCTATTTTTATGCTTACATCACCACATCATGACTAGTGCCTATCTTCTGCTTGAGCTTGAGTCATATGACAAGCAAAATCTCTTCCAGTTAGTTAACCTTGGAAGATGCCATGTTCAAAGCTTCCTACCCAGTCCTTGGCTTCTTCCCATTCTTATTTCACCTACGGGAGCAGGGAGAAGGGCAGTTTAGCCACACACACAAATGGGATATTTTGTGTTGAGCTGATGAATAGAGACAGGATAGAATGTCTTCTTTCTTGGGGTGATTCTGAACCTCTTTGGAGAGGCTAAAAGCAGACACAATCAAGTGGGACTTTGTGAGATTTACCCAAGCTGAGCTGCTTTGGAGGCATATGCAACAAAGAATGGCCCAGAGTTAAAAGGAAGGTTCTCCTTTTTTTGTTGTTGTTGTTGTTGTTTTGTTTTGTTTTTTTGGAGATAGAGTCTTGCTGTATCCCCCAGGCTGGAACGCAGTGGCATGATCTCAGCTCACTACAACCTCTGCCTCCCAGGTTCAAGTGATTCTCATGCCTCAACCTCCCTAGTAGCTGGGATTATAGGCGTCTGCCACCACACCCGAGGAATTTTTGTATTTTTAGTAGAGACGGGGTTTCACCATGTCTCAAACTCCTGACGTCAGGTGATCCTCCTGCCTCAGCCTCCCAAAGTGCTGGGATTACAGGCATGAGCCACCTCACCCAGCCCCCCTTATTTATTATAATGATGATGATGATGACAGCTTTTTATTGTCTGTTGTACCAGAGCCTGTGGTCCTAATTTGTATATTTTGTATGTTATATTTTCATTTAATTTAGTCCTCAAAATAGTCTTTTGAGCTAGGTATTACTTATTCTTCTTGTATACATCAGGAAATTGCAGCTTAGTGAGATTAGGTAATATCCAGCAAGTAGTAGGGCAGGGATTTAATCCAGGAGTATCTAGCTAAATGCCAAAGGTTTTTATTTTTTACTTAAATAAGCATTGTCATTAAAGTATATATACTGAAAAGTGCACTTATCATAAAGGTACAGCTCAAGAAATTATTATGAAGCAAATAACCTGTATAACCACTACTTTAAGTAGATCATGAAATAGAATATTACCAGCATCCCAGAAGCCTTCCTCATGCCCCGTCTTGATCACTAGCCCCTCTTCCCCGATGCTAGCTACTACTCTGACTTCTGGCACCAGAAGTTGTGTTTGTCTTTGTTTTCCATTTATAAAAATCAAAATCATATAGTATGCAGTCTTTTATCCCTAGCTTCTTTTATTAAACATTGTTCGGATGAGTCTTTCCTGATGTGTATTAATATTTCATTTATTTTCATTACCGTATGGTATTCCATTGTTTGAATATAACACAATTTATTTTTTATTATACTGTTGATAGGCATTTGCGCTATTATAAATAATGCTGTTTTTCAACCTCTTTTAAAGGTCTTTTGGTACAAAAAATGTGAACATGTTTTTCTGCATGTATACCTGTGGATGGAATGGATAGGTCCTAGGGTATTGTCATGTTCAACTTTAGGAGATTTGATATATATCACATCATAGGACCTCAAGACTAGCCTGGACAACATAACATGGTGAAACTCTGTCTCTACTAAAAATACAAAAAAAAAAAAAAAAAAAAAATTAGCCAGGCACGGTAGCGGGTGCCTGTAGTCCTAGCTACTCAGGAGGCTGAGGCACGAGAATGGCTTAAACCTAGGAGGCAGAAGTTGCAGTGAGCTGAGATCATGCCACTGCATTCCAGTCTGGGCAACAGAACAAGACTGTGTCTCAAAACAAAAACCAAATGAAAAAACCACCACCAACAACAAAACAAAACAAAAAACCCCAAAATACATATTTATCACATGTCAGCAAGCACATTATATCAACATGACTTATTGTTGATGCTAACTTTGACCCACTTTCAAAGTCATGCTTGCCATTCTTCTCTTGCTATTTTTCCCTTTTCATATTCTATTCCTTAGCAGCAAGTTACTAAGTCCAGCCTACACTCAAGAGAAAAGGAGTTAAGCTCTACCTCTGGAGGAGGGTACATGAAAGAATTTATAGGCTTATGTTAAATGACCACAGTAATTAATAAATATTTAGAAGGAGGTACTTTGAGGTTATGCAGATATCTCACTTATCCTAAAAGCTTCACTCACTAATTTTAGCCTTCATCAGTGGATCTTGCTCATAGTAGCTATTATTGTGGTGTTCTAATAGCGATTTTCTTTCCCTGATTCCTTCTATATTAGTACTTGCAATTCTTCTGTAAGGAAGATCTGTCCCTTCTTACCCATTTATTTATTTATGTCAGTATGCAGTCATGAACATCATGAAGGTTTTATTTTGGGGCTTTATTCCAGTACTACCGTTACTTAATTTGTTGCTCAAATTGTTCCAACTTTGGCCAGTAGTAGCACTTTTGGTTGGTTCTTGTATGTCTTCAACATACACCATCCTTTTTTCATTTGTTTGTTCCTATTGAGCACTGTCTTCTTAGTCAGCTTTGTTGAGGTATAATTTATATACCATAAAATTTATTGACGTGTATGCACATGTTCAACTTTCATCACATTAGGAGGTACATGATATCAATATAATTTTTAGTATATTTACAGAGTTGGAAAACTAACAGGCCAAGCTAATTGTAAAATACTTCACCACCCCCGAAGAAGCATCATCTTCATTTGCAGTCACTTCCCCATTCCCAATCTCAGCCTTAGGCATTCACTAATCTAATTTCTGTCTCTATAGAGTTTTTTTTCTCGACACTTCCTTTTCTGGCACTATAAGGTGCTCCAGGCTCATATTATATTTACTCTGCCTTAGATCTAGAAACAACCATTTCTTTAAGGAATACTGGTTTTATTTGTTGGAAAAGGTATTTAGATTTGGAAGGCTGAAGCGGGTGGATCACCTGAGATCAGGAAATTGAAATCCTGGCATTTTTTTAACTGTATGTTTGTGAATTTCATCCATATGTTGAAAATAGTTACCATTTTGTTTCTTCTCCCTGCTGTATAATATTGCATTGCATGAATATAACATTTATTATCCGCTCTATTTTTGATAGGCATTTGGGTGTTTCCAGTTTGGAGTTATTATAAATTGTGCTGTGAACACTCTTGCAGTTGCAGTCTTTTAGGGAAGACATGGAAGCATTTTATACTTGGATATGTATCTAGGAGTGGAACTGTGAAATCTTAAGTTTTGTATATGTTCAGTTATAGCAGACACTGCAAACATCATCCAAAATTATTGTACTATTTTACACTCCTGATAGCAGTCAGTGTACGTGTGATTCTGGTTGGTAACGTGGTATTTTCTCTCTTTCTCATTTTTATCATTCTAATAGGTATATAGTGGTATTGCATTGTGGTTAAACTTTAATTGTAAAATACACATAACAAAACGTACCATCTTAACCATTTTTAAGTGTACAGATCAGTGGAATGAATTCCATTCACATTATTATGCTACCATTACCACCATCCACATAAAAGACTTTTCGTTTTCTTAAACTGAAACTCTGTACCCATTAAACAATAACTCACTTCCTCCTCCCTCCATCCTTGGTACCTCCATTCTATTTACTATCTCTATGATTGTGACTAAGTATCTCATATAAGTGGAATCGTATAGTATTTGTCTTTTTGTGACTGACTTATTTCACTAAGCATAATGTCCTCAAAGTTTATCCATGTTTTAGCATGTGTCAGAATTTTCTTCCTTTTTAAGGCTAAATAACATTCCATTGTACGTATATACGACAGCTTGTTTATCCGTCTGTCATGGACAGTTGGGTTGCTTCTACCTTTTGGCTATTGGAAATAATGCTGCTATGAACACGGGTGTGCCATATCTGTTTGAGTTCTTGCTTTCACTTCTTTTGTTTATATACCCAGAAATGAAATTTCTGGATCATACGGCAAATTTTAAAAAATTTTTTTGAGGAACCACCTTACTATTTTCAATATTGGTTGTACCATTTTACATTCCCACCAAGAGTGCACAAGGATTCCAATTTCTCCACATCCTCACCAACACTTATTATTTTCTTGTTTTTACTAATAGCCATTCTAATGGGTATAAGATAGTACAAAAGATAATTTGCTTTTTCCTGGTGACTAACGCAGTTGAACATCTTCTCCTGTGGTTATTGATCTGTAATCTCTTTTGTAGATTTTGTATGCAAGCCTTTGCCCACTTTTCTTACAGGTTGTCACCCTTTTTCCCTTGTCCTGTAGTTTATTTACACATCTTGAGTGATTTGTATTAGTTTGTACTCACATTGCTATAAAGAACTACCTGAGACTGGGTAGTTCATAAAGAAAAGAGGTTTAATTGACTCACAGTTCCACAGACTATACAGATGGTGTGGCTGGGGAGGCCTCAGGAAATAAACAATCAAGGCAGAAGGTGGAGAAGCAGGCATAATCTTCACACGGCGGAGCAGGAGAGAGTGAGTGAGTGAAGAGGGAAGTGATATACACTTTCAAACAACCAGATCTGGTGAGAACTCTATCACAAGAACAGCAAGCGGGGGAGTCCACCCATGATTCAGTCACCTCCCACAAGGGCCCCTCCTGTGACATGTGGAGATTACAATTTGACATGAGATTTGGGTGGGGACACAGAGCCAAACCATATCAAGTACTTTGTCAGATGTATGTGTTGCAAATATCTTCTTCATTCTGTGGGCTGCTTTTTCTAGTGAGATGTGGAATCAGTAGCTTACACTGTCTCTATAATTTTAAAAATCAAGCTTCAGTTCTACCCACTCCTAAGGTCTAACAGTACTTGGGTCTTTTCTATGAAACATTATTTTATTACTTTCTTATAACTCCAGCCTCCATTAATTTTCACCATCTCTGCCCTTCTAGAGTGTCTACCATCTGAGTTTGTGATCTAATGGTAATACATTAGTTTGTATTCTTGTTTGCCTCTTACGTATTCTACAGCCGGACCACATTGCTTAAGTGCTTTGCATGCATTGCTTTCCTGCCTGATTTTAAATCAGAGGGCAAGGACCTTTTTAATAAATAACATCCTTAGTACGTACCAACAAGTACAGCTGTAGCAAGAGCTCAATACTTGTTATATGATTTGAAAAATGTTAATATTACAAGGAATATCTACTATCCACTAAAAGAATCAATAGCAAATTGTTCAAATTAAATATTTTGTTAAAGAGATCTTTAAAACAGAGCCACATAAGTCATCAAGTCTAATCTCTACAACATAAAGTAATTGAAAGTGTTTCACTTTAACCTCCCTGGATTCTGTTTGGAATTCCAGTTATTAACAGCCCTGAATACCACCTTCATTATGTACTTCATCTTGTTACTCACTCACTTCTAAAAATACTTATTTTTGACCTCAAGTTGGTAAAATTAGCCTACTCTCATGTTTGTTTATGCTTTTGTTCTCTGCTGGTCTCTTTGGTCAATGTACATCTATTCATATTATGAGTTTGGATCAGCCTGAAATCGTAAAGTGGGATAAAGCATCAACATGGCCTTTGATAGTCTTAGTATGTGCATAATTAGCTACCTAATGTAAGTTTCTTAGTAAGAATGGGGGTGCTGTAGATGGTGGTGGTGTTTCCCATTCTTTATCAAATGATTTAGACATCTATATATTTGACATTCACTTTTAAAATGCTTATAAATGCAACACAGCCATTGTTCAATTTATACTTTTTTAAGTTCTCTATCAGGATGTTTGTAAACCCAGAAAGAATTTTCCCAGAAATGATAGCTGAGTTTCATTGGATAAAAACAAAAGATTTAAAAAGCCTAATTTAATAGTTTTTTTGGGGAAAACAGCTACTTAATTAAATTTTATTACTTGTCTTCTGGGACTGAGATGAAGAAAAATTAGACATGTAATTTCTTTGGGGGGTGTTTTGATGGATTGCCTGCATTTCTCTCACATGTCAGATAACAAGATGGCCAGTGTTTTTACAGGCTTTTTGCCTTTACCCTTGGAATTCTACAAAAAAAACAAAACAACAACAACAAAAACCATCTCTCAACTTCACATGTAACTTTCTTGGAATGAAATGCTCAACGTGTGTTTTCAGAATTCTCTTTTCTGCATCAAATCAGAAAAAAATGAGTCAAAACTCATAAGGAATTTTCTATCAGCTAGTGTGACATTTAGGGAGGTACAAGAAATCCTGGAAGCCTCTAGGGCACTATTTAATGTATTATTGCAAAAAACCCAGTAGAGCCATTTTCTATGATATGGCTAATTCAGTCATCATTACAATAGGGATGCAATAATTGTAAAGCATTTCCTCAAGAGCTTAACTCATTATGGAAAAGCAAAACTGGATAAACCAGAATGGTTAGAGACCTGAGATGGGACAGCAAAATGGATACTCTGGACAAAGCAGGGTCTGGTTGCACTTAGCAGAGGCTGATTACAGTACTTTAACCAAGTAAGAAGTTTATCCAATATAACAAGAGTCTGGGGGGTAGGAAATGTATGGATAGGGAAGGCACTTGAGGAAACAGGCCCCTTACCCCCTCCTGCTCGACAATGCTCGCACTTACAAATGACTGCTCCACTTTGACACTGAATCACAATCTGGACAAGAGAAAAGACAGGTTAAAAGTAGAAAGCTTATGCCAGCTGAGCAGATCTTTATAGAAAGATGTAGACATCAAGGAAAAAATAGCTTTCCATGAAGTAACTTTTGATCTAGTTTATTGGCCAATGGACTAGATGACCACCCTAGCTGGAAGGGCATTTATGGAGGTATTTTAAATTATTTACTATTATCTGAAGCAAATTCATGATTCTGTTACAAGGAAGAAGAGTACATACTGGATAGACAAACCAGCAATGTCTATCACATTTGATTAACTGAATTAAGTGCCACACTTCATATTTTAAATCTTGTCATTAGACATTTAAAAGAATATTTCATCCATTTCCACACAATTCAAAGTTCACCACACAGGTCATAATGAAGTTTTCTTTTGGTTATTGTTTCTCAACTTACCTGACATTTCAATAAGAAATTATAACTTATGATACAGCCACTTGATGGACAACTGCACAGTCATTAACAATGAAAAACGTGTAGCAAAAGATTTGCACAAGCACTTCACAAAAGTATCTAAATGACTAACGACAACATGAAAAATATGTTCACCTTTGTCATTGGAAATATGCAAATTAAATTCATAATTAAATACAGTAATACACCTAACAAAATATTTAAAAGTAAAAAAAACACACAGTATCAAGTGTTGGTGCAGATGTGCAGCAACTGAAATCCTCATACAGAAATTAGAAAAATCTTTAAAACTTCCTTTTCCTGCCAAATAAAGAAGCAAATCTTGAGCAGAAAGCAGTGCTGAAGTCTGTATGTAAGCAGGAAAAATAGGGCTAGTCTGAGTGCAAATGCCAATGGCAGCTCTGTGAGGAGCTGAACCAGATACTGAGCTGAGCCAGATACTCCTGCATTTAGGGAGCACCACAGAGAGGATGAAAGTGCCCCCAGGTTGCTAGTATCTTGGACATATAGTAGAAGCAGATACAAACTGTTTTTGAAGAAAAATGTCCTCAATTTAGGCCATTAGATTTCTCACATACTAAGAGCAAGGAAATATTCACAGTCTTTAAGATCACCAAGTATACAAGGAGGCAAGCCCCTATGGGTGAGACAGATTAGAAACAACACACAACTTGTTTAGATACTGGAATTGTCAGATACAAATACAGAGTACAGAATAAGTAGATAAGAAACATTTAAACAATGAAGTATGAAACCACAAAGATGGAGAAAGAATACACGAGTATCAGGAATAACTGGGAAGATACGCATAACAATAAAATGGAACATCTAAAATGAAAAATAGACTTTTAGAAATTAAAAAACCTCAGTGTATGGGTTTATCAACAGATGAAACATAGTTGAACAGTGATCTGGAATACACAGCTGAGGAAATTACCCAGAACAGAGCACAGAGAGGAGTAAGAAGATAAAAAAGATGAAAGAAGAGATACGCAGAACAGAAGAGGAAACAGAAACATACGTATTCTGAATTCTAAGACAGTAGAGAGAACTGAGAAAAAGGAATAATTGAAGACATAGTAACTGAGAATTTTACAGAAGTGATGACAGATACAAATCTATTTTTCTAAGAATAAAAGAAACCCAAATGTAAACACATCATAGTGAAACTGTAGAAGAGCAAACACAAAAAGGTTCCAAAGTAGCCAGAGGAAAAGAGACAAATCATCCATAATGGTAAAGCAGCAATGCCAAAAACCAGAAAGAAATGGAATAACATCTTCAAAGTGTCTATTTTGCATTGTAGATCCAACCCATTGTTAGAAGATGAAAGTGATATAAAGACATTTTCAGAGAAACAAAAGTTTATCACCAAGAGACCTCTATTAAAGGAACTTCTAAAAGATGTACTTTAGAAAGAAAAATGATCGTAGAATGATCTGAAATATGAAAAGGAATAGTAAAATACAAACGTGTAAGTACATATATATACACACATACATAAACATCTGTGTAAAATAGTGTGAACAGAGATGTCCAGATTTAAAACATTCTGAGGTCCTTAGATTGCCTAGGGGGAAGTTTTAAGATATTGAACTTAAAACTTTATTGTATTAAATATGCAAGGCAAAAATTTAAGGGTAACACTAAAAGAATAGAAATTGATAGTATAAATTTGAAAAAAATATGGAAAAATAAAGCACATACCCCACATTTTTTAAAGGCAAGGAAGAAAAAAGCATAGAAAAAACTGAGACTAATAAAATTAGTTCAAATAAGTCAAAATATATGTCAATAATTACAATGAATATAAATGGAATAAACTTGCCAATTAAAGGTTATATTGCCATATTGGGAAAAAAAAATCCAGCTATGTGAAGCTTATGAGACACACAGAAAATTTAAGGACAGACAAAGGTTGAAAGAAGGGTGGGGGAGATAAAAGATATATAAGGTAAACACCAATAAAAAGAGAGCTGGGATGTTACCTTAATATTTGACAAAATAAATTTTAAGACAAAAAGCAGTATTGGTGATAAAGAGGGCAACTACTAAATGATAAACAATAAATTCATCAGAAAGGAAAAAATATAACAATTTAAACTTCCATTTTCCTAATAGCCTCAAAATATAAAAAGCAAAAATTCATAGAATTTCAGGGTAAAATGGCCAGATGGAGAATTATAGGTACTTCTTTTTCTTTACTGTAAAAATCATAAATAAAACAAAGAGTGAATACATTCAAAAGATAATACTGTATTAGCTTGTGGGATTAAGGATGATTTTTCTCCATTTTCTAAACTTTACCGCTGCGATGTACTTTTTTCAAAAATGAAGTATGCAAGTGAAATTTTTAGATAACTGAGGGCTAATTGTGGTTTTACTAAATTTTGGGGTATTTACAGTCTATAGTTTTAGATCCTGCCCCTAATGTTTATCAGGTTGTATACATTTTTATTTTATTTTTCTTTTCTTTACATGAATAATGGAAGCACTGTGGTTTGTAGGTTGTAGACATTTTAAAGATAATTTCTTGTTTGTGTTTTGCTAAAATTTCAAATGGTTTTTACATGGACTCAAGCGGTTCAGATACCACTTGACTTACACATTAACGAATGTGGCTTACTACAGTTGCTGCTGTAGTAAAATAAAAGCATTCTGGAAAGAATGCATAATAATGCATCCCAAACTTAAATATGCTACTGATTGTTAATAGCTACATTAGTCTGGATATTTGTATCAACAACACAGCTACAACTTTTTAGACCTCTGCCCAGATATTACAATTATTACCCTAGGGATTAGTTACCCTCAAAAAAGTAGAGAAATATACAAATTGGCAATTCTTCTTTTTCTCACACTGATACTCCTTGTAAGTAAACCAATGTTATTACTAAAGCTCAGTATTCTCCCTCTATTTATACTTTTTGAAATGTGTGATAAGCAACAGGTAGATGAAATAGGAAGAGATCACTGTACACAAATGGAACATAAAGCAGCATGCAAGGAAGCTGGCTCTAAAGAAAACAATCACAGGTTACTTTATCATAGTATTGAAAGCCGAGACAGCAAATGGACTCTCTTTGAATATATGACCTAAAAATTGAAACTGTAAAATTTATTCTACAGAATATATTTTTTCATAGTTGTTTAAATTTTACTGTTTGCAAATCTGGAAAAATAACATGTTGGAAAAGTAAACAGTAATTTAAAATGTATTATTTAGAAAAATATAGAAAAATGACAGGAATTCTAAATTTTTGTGAACATTTTACCCAATAAATGTGTTTTAGAATCTTTTGAGATTTGAATTCGAAAATACTGTTGGTCAAACCTTTTCACTGTTTAAAGCCAACAATAAAAGAATAGGAAAAGGATGTAGTTATTTCCAGCTCTGTGCTATAACAATTAATGACGTCTAGAAATTATATCTTAAAACCTTAAGAGTAAATTAATAAAAATTCAACATACTTCATTATCATCACTTTATTTTTTCTATCATTACCTTGTTTACTGTTTCAATTTGTTGAATTATACTTACAATGAAGAGCACAAGCATAAATGTACAGCTTGATGAATTCTCACATAGCCTATCTGTGTTACAAATAATCTGTTAACTTTTAAGATAATACAATGCCATGATCAAAGGACTAAAATGATCTACACCTACCGCAAAAGGCAGAGTCATAAACAAGAACAATTAAGTGTAATTAAATCAGGTGGGACACACATGTACAAAAAATGAAACAATTTTGGGCTCACATTTTATACCACACAGGTATTCTGTATCTTTAGAACATAAGAAAATACATAGTCTCTGTCTGATAGGTCTCTGACTTGGGGTTCTTTTACTGTACTTTTTTTTTCTCTCTCTCCAGTAGCTGAACATTTCAAAGGAGTCAGCAGAAAAAATATAAAATTTCAGAACTAATTAGACTTTTTAAAGCAACGTTGTTGTCTTTTCTAGAGATTCATTCCTTAATCCTCTTACAAATCGTGACCTTACACGATAACTTTGAAGGTGAACATCTACTTATGGACGTTTTGGTGCTTTCTTTCCGTTAAGTGGCAGATGGTTTCTTTAACCTAAAATTGAAGTCATTGTTGGGGAACTCCTAATCCACGTCTAGTCCTAGTGTCCAGAGGCTACCAAAGATGATAGGAATAGCTTCTCAGGCACTCTACCCACTTTTTACCTTTGTTAATACAAATATTTCCCGGATCTGGGTCCCAAAATTATTTTACCCTGCAGAGCAGAAATGTTATGATGTTCATTCAGTGAACTCTTCCCTAGTTTTTAATCTTTGCATTTTCTGCGTATACTTCAAGCCACCAGTAACTTTCCCAGTTACCAAGAAACAGTTAACACAGGTTGCTATTTGTTTTGTTCGGAATTTACAAGCCATTTAACCACACACGTGATTAGCAACTTTTAAGGGGGCTCTTTCAGACAAACAATCCACAGAATGCGAGGCCCCTGGTACCCAAATGAGGCAACAATGAAAGATCGGCGAGGCTCAGCAAGGTTCCTGAGCGCCACGGACGCCAGCTCTGATTTCAGGTTTCCAGAGTGCGCCTGCGGGGCTGCCTTTATGCGCAAGAGGGGTCCAGGAAAGAGGGTGCCCTTAGGGATTTGGAGATTACCGTGGGCGACCCTGCCACCAGCCGCCCCCACCACAAAGAGGAGGAAACGCTCCGCATCCCGTCACCAGGGCAACTCTGCAATCCGACACCTCAAGATTCCGCATCCCTGGCAGCGGCTACAAGAGAAAAGCGCATCGGAGCCCGGCCGCGGTGCTTCAAGTCTCTGCCACCGCTGTTCCTGGGGTGCTGAGAGCGACGCGAGAGCCACCCACTCCACGAACCCGAGGTACGAGGCTCAGCCATCCCTTGCAACGCCACCGCGCCCGGACGGTGCCTCCCGCACGTGGCGGCCGTGATTGTCCCGGGGCGGTATCCCTCCGCGCCCCCGCCTCAGTCTCCCCCCGCCCTTCCCGGGACCCTCCGTGCCCGGGCGCCGCGGAAGGATCGCACGCAGGCGCGCGCGCACGCCTCGCCGTGTCCGCGGAGAACGGAGGGCGCTGTGGTTAGCAACAGCCGCTGCCGCCGCCGCCGCCGCTGCCGCCGCCGCCGCGGGCACAGCAGCTCCGCAGCCTCCCGCCGCTGGGTAGTCAGCCCAGGGCTGCGGGCGGCCGGGCGGCCGGGCGCGCTCTGAGGCTCGCCCCTCACCGCTGTACCCGCGTCCTCCCTCCTCAGCTCCTCGGGGAGGGGGGCGGTCGGTGCCTGCGCAGAGCCGCCTCCTCCCCGCCCCCGCCCCGCCTCCCCCGTGCTGCCGCCGCCGCCCGCTGCCGCCGCCGCCGCCGCTGCGCCTGCTGCTCCTCGCCGTCCCCGCTGCAGTGCGAAGGGCTCGAAGATGGCCGGTTGGCAGAGCTACGTGGATAACCTGATGTGCGATGGCTGCTGCCAGGAGGCCGCCATTGTCGGCTACTGCGACGCCAAATATGTCTGGGCAGCCACGGCCGGCGGCGTCTTTCAGAGCATTACGGTGAGGACCAGTGGCGGCCGGGACCCTGGTCCCTGCACCGGAGCCGGGTTGGCTGGCCGGGGGTGCGCCGCAACATGGAGGGTCGAGCCCGCAGGTGTGCGAGGCAGCAGGCGCTGAGGATGCGGTTGCCGGGCGGGCGGGGGAGACCGAGGCCCAGGGACGCCCCCCTCGCCTGGGGCTGCGCTGACAGGCGGGAGGCGGGTGCCGGACTCCTCACCGGCCCTGGCCGGGCGCCCCCGGCGTTCTCAGCGTTAGTCCAGGTGCCCGGGTTGGGGGAGGGGGCACGCACCGGCCAGGGCTAGGGTAGGGGTTCCTTTTTTCCGCCTAGTGCGGTTCCCCTAAGGTTCTCTTGAAGCCATGAGGTTTACTATGCACGTCCTGAGGTGGAAGCGAGGGTCGGGGATCCGGGCTGAGGAGCGCGGTCCCCGGGTGGAGGTCCCCAGGCTCCCTGGCCGCCTCTTGCTCCGCGGACAGCGCGCCGCCCGTGCCTCCGGCTGTGGGAGGCGGCGGCCCCGGCCTGGCCCCCGGGATTCTCGAAGCGACTTTGCGTAGGTTTGCCGGTGTCCAGGCCTCTGGGGCTTGCGAGAGATGTACGCCTACCGCGTAGGTGGATTCGTGAATCTCGACTTCAGCTCTAGCTCTATAGGTTTTTTTTTTTAATTCTCCAAGATGGCGAACTGCCATTGATTTCTCTCTTCATGTGGAGATTCATCGATATACGGTTATCCCCAGTTACGCAATATAGCTCAGAAGAGGGGTGCTTTTGGGGGCTTTCAGTAATTGCGAAGACCTGAAGGACACTTCACTTCTCCAAGTCCCTCCCTCTTTAGTGGTGGTAGTAAAGGAACTAATGCAGATTTATGCTTCACATTGCCTGATTTTCTTGAGACTTGATGGTTTTGACTTGGTTGCAATATGTTTGGGGAATATTTGTCACTAAGCCTCCAGCTTATTGTTTTGCCTATTTCTGCCCAAGGCTGTTTCTAAAATTGTGATAATTGTATTAAATACGAGACCGTTTCCTTAATTACTTAGCACCAAGCTCCCTTCCCGTTAAACCCCAACATTCGGGTCCCCTATTACGGGTGCTAGTTAATCTTTTACCACTTAACATGGTTTAAAGTCTAACTTTAGAACTCAGTCCTTGATAATAGTACTTTAAGGTCTCGTATACCCGCAGTGGACTACAATTCTTGTAGGGAATTGGCATCTGGTCATCAACTTTTTTCCTGCGGTCCTCTTGTCTTTGTGTGTGAGTTCCCGCTGTCTGACTAGGAAGATTGCGGGAGTGTGCTTGGAAATGGCTGGGGCCTGCTATGACTCTGCAGTTCTGATGGGGGCGACGCCTCTTTCTTATTCATGGAATGTTAGAATGCACGTTTTCTCCTTTCCGGTTCTGGTGGCTACCTCAGTTTCTTTCCCAATCTCCCTCCATTTTCTCTGTTTTACTGTTGCCTACTGGTGTAGGTGGAATCCACTTTTGCATTTCCCCAGAAAGAAAACTGATTACTGAGTTGGGAGGGGAAGGGAAGTTGGAAAGAAACAGAAGTCGTGGCTAGAAAAATAGGAGGGAAATATGAATTGGAAAAGCACTGATGTTTAGGGATTGACGTCCATAATATCATCAGGGATATTTCTAGCTATTCCAAGCAGAGAAGTGAACAATAAGATAACAGGCTTTATTTCAGGAGACTTTGAAGCAACTTTAAATTTGATGAAACATGATTGACTGTAATATGATGAATATGATAGCCCCTCTGTGTTCAGAGTTGATGGCTGAATTTTTACGGTTAGGTGAACACTTTCAGTTGACTTAATACAGTTTATAAATAACTCTTAAGTTTGCACTTTGTCTAGTGTCAACTGTTTAGAGTTTCTTTGTATAGACTGGTCTTGGTTAAGAGCTGACACCGATAACTGAAGTCAAATCAAATGATGTAAAACATGTAATCATATAGGATTAAGTAATTCTTTAGAAAAGACTGAATCTTGGTTTTACATTAGTGAAATGTGGCTGTCTCGCGGTGGTAGTATAAGCTTAGCACACAGCCTTTCCTGTTACATCAAGCTCTGAAAGGAACTAACTACAACTTCCATTTCTTTTTTCTTTTTGGTGGGGGGCAGCCAATAGAAATAGATATGATTGTAGGAAAAGACCGGGAAGGTTTCTTTACCAACGGTTTGACTCTTGGCGCGAAGAAATGCTCAGTGATCAGAGATAGTCTATACGTCGATGGTGACTGCACAATGGACATCCGGACAAAGAGTCAAGGTGGGGGAGCCAACATACAATGTTGCTGTCGGCAGAGCTGGTAGAGGTAAGTAAGGTATTCTTTTGGTTAAAAGTTGCATGCCACGTTACAACTTACTAAGCAATTTTTTTTTAACATTTTGATTAAAAGTTAGTCCAATATGGCTATTAAGGTGTTTTTTATGAACTGCTCAGCATTGTGAAGCACTGCTTTAGTTTTACCTGCTCTAAGCATCTACAACCTGACTTCTTAGATCCTAATTTTGTTCTAAGAATATTCGTATCAACTCACTTTCACGAACTTTATTAAACTAAAAAGTCTCTTAAACTGCTTAACATGTCAAAGATAATCCTGTGGTGTTTCAGATTGTTAAATTGTTCAAATCACTTGGTTATTTTAGTCCGTTTCAGTGCGTGTTTGACTTTTGGATCTCTCTGCTTTTTTTTCTTGCTTGTATTCTAACCATTTCACTACTCAGCATAAAGAAGGGAAAAATTAACATCAGTTCATTTTTCAGTTAGGAACTTTGCCGGGGAAGAGATAAATAATTAGATGAGAATTTTGGAGTAAGTTGTCCATTCACTGAAATATTTTCAAAGATTGTGTGTCTGGGACTTAGATTTGAAAAGTAGGAAATTACATTTAGTTTGTATACTTGGTCCAAAAATTCAGGTGTCTCCAGATTGTTGTCAACTATAGAAACTCTTAATTGCACTAAAGAAGTCTCCCTACTTTTTCAAAATAAACTTCTAAAATTGAGGTTTATTATGACATCTAATTGATTTACAAATACATTTAAATGTGTTAACGCATATGAATATTTTGTAAATAGAGAGTGCTTCTATAGCCTCCTATAGCTGATTTGGCACATCTAATGTTAATAACAGCTCTACCGTATGAGGGGGACTTAAAGCTGCTCTGAGTTATAGTTTAATGCTCTGGCTCTACCAGCTCCCTGTGATTATCCTAAAAGTTACTCTTATTCTGGTGTGAGTTGATGTTTATAAATATTTATAAGAAAATTAGATGACTTTGAAATAGTGACAAATCTTTTTAAACCTTAGCTGCACTCAAAGATAATATGCTAAAAGAAGCATCCAACACAAGAAACCAGAATATTTTATACCATACAGCACTACTGACATCTAGTGGTAGTGAATATAAAATTTGACATACACATATATTTTGGGTTATAGACCTTTGAATTGCATCATAGAGCAGTTAGAAATCGTAAACCTATTTTTTTAGATGCAATTTTAAAAAAGGCTAGTATGGTAAAGTTATCAGTAAGCACACACCTTAAATACATTTAATTTGGCCTTTTCTGAATGATACTGAATATGCTACTTAAAATTGGATCTTCATTTTCCTCTGGAAATAACAGACACATTTAGCCTCACTGGTAAAACTTAATAGTTTATACTTATCAAGCATGTTAAAATTTGGGGGAGTTTGTAAGTAAATAACCAAGTTTCTTAAGTTTATATTTTTGGGGCAAGTAATGACATGTACTTGTCATATCAGCCAGAATATTTTTGCCTTAAAATAGAAGACAAATGATCACTTTTTTTTTCTCTAGCTAGTGTAAAGATAGTTGTATAGAACTTTTGCTTGCATTGATGGAGGCTTCCAAGATGCAGTCAAGTTTATTATTTTCTGTTTAGCATATTACTAGTTTGAGAGTTCTTTTTGGAGACCTAATTGACTTCAGTGATTGGCAGTTCATGGAAAACTAACTTAATGTTAACTTATTAATCGGGGTTCTGTCTGCTAAAACTTATGTGACTTTCTTGATTAACACTTCTTTTGAAACACTTTTCTTCTTTCTCTTTCAGTCTTGGTCTTTGTAATGGGAAAAGAAGGGGTCCATGGAGGCGGATTGAATAAGAAGGCATACTCAATGGCAAAATACTTGAGAGACTCTGGGTTCTAGCTGCTAGGCAGACTGTTAAGTATTAGGGGAAAATTGCTCTTAAATTTTCCTAGCTGTAAGCTTAAGTCTTAATTCTGGAAATTTTATTAGCAATGCAGGGTGATGGGGTATGAACCTGTGTCTCCTTTGTATCCCTCTGTTGGTGGGGAAAGGTGTCTTTCTTTCTGCCCTCCCCCCCCTTAAATAATTCTGTTCACTTTTGTTTTGTTTCCTTGTGTACTCCAGCATTGGTTATAGTCATGGGAAAGGAGGGTGTCCACGGAGGCACACTTAACAAGAAAGCATATGAACTCGCTTTATACCTGAGGAGGTCTGATGTGTAAGCAGCCTCTCCCCATCTACCTAGCAACTGTCTTCATCAACAACCCCAATTATGGTCACAAATGCTACCAAACTATAGACGGTAGCTAATTTTTCTTTACCTATTTTCTAATGTCATGATTCCTGTTTGCCCAATGATCATTTGTATGTTAACCACTGTATGTAACCAACCCTTATCTGGCAACATAATTGCAGCACAATAATGATTTGCATGATACCTTGAAATTGGGGGGGAGGGGGCATGCCAAGTTGGGCATCACTTTGTCTTAGCAATTAACGGGATATTGATTACTAAAATAAGTTAATATTAAGCAAGGTGCCGGTTGTACAATCTCTGATCAATGTCTTTTCAGCACTTTTGAGCGTTTACTTGGCTCATTTAGTCTTCCTTTTGTAGCGCATGGTTGGGAGGAAAAAGTGCATGCATCTTTCCTTCATTCTTCTCTTTTTCCCGCCGCCCCCAACCTTGCCTATAGGCATTTGGTTTGCTTCCATCTTTTTTTATGCAGTGCCTGTTTTTTTTTTTTAACCAATTAATATCCCTTTTGTTGATGAGCTATTGAGAGCTGCAGTAGTTGCTTTTAGTATTGTTGTTGCACTTGAGTAGAGACAAACCTCTATTCATAGTGTCTACAGGACATATGAAGAGTGCAATGGCAAAACAAGAGCAAAAAGCACTTCCTCCCATGACCTTACAGTAACCATACTGATTGAATCCCCAGGGACATTCCATCATTGCAGTAGCTCAGACTTTTGTTCCTGTCTTTTTCTTTGCACACCAGCTCTACTCTTTAGTAAAATTGTAAAAGGCTGCCATTATGGACATTAGGTATCCCAACATAACCATCTGGAGTGTGTCCAGTTTGTTCTTCATAGGACCAATTTTTATTTGCAGCTTGAGTTTTTATATGAAGTTGCATTATTGTGGACTTGGCTGTCTTGTGATGAATTTTTTCATATGTATTCTGTGCCATATTATTGTTAAAATGAACTGTTGCTATTGTGAGATGGATTTTAACTGACCTATTAAGGGTTTCTTTCGAATGGCACTACTTAGGGACATTCTAGTATTTGCTTCTATTGTTTGGGCCTTGTGGATAATGTACAGATTTAAAAACAAATCTTGTTGCTGATTTGTCCATTTCTTTCCCTGCACTTTGTTACATCTGGGATACAGTCTAACTCATCTGATTTAATATGCATTTAAAAAAATGCCATAACTATTAAACACCTTGTTTACAGACAGATGAAATAAATTTATTCCAACCAAATACTCTAGACTCCTGTTGTTTATATACATTTTTGGCTTATGTTAAAAGTTGATTTTTTGACACAGTGGGAATACACAGAATAGGCCAAAGTCTGCTGCAGGCATAAAACTTTTAACAGCATTCAGCTGATGGCCTACTTCATTTCAAGTAGTATTACAGATAAAATAAGTGCCTCAGAATTTCTTTTTGATGTTACACGTAATTTTTAGTTATTTTAGGCTCATCTTCAGACATATATGAGAAACTTGACTTATCTGCTACAAAATAAGTATTTTCCTCTTCTTGCTGGTTTCTAGATGGGAAATCTAATAAACAGTAAAGGGAGTACCAAGAGGGTTTCTGCACTGTTTTGGATTTTTCTGTGTTGAAATGTCATATGACTTTAGATTTGGAGGCTGTGTTGGCAGACTGAAGTCAGCCAGCTGGGGCCCTCCCACATAAGAGCAGAAGACATTCCTTAGGCAGCATATAAGATAATTGGGGGTGCTTTTGCATTTTTTGGCTTTGTAGTGACATGTTGACCATGGCTATGTTACAGGTGTAATCTCAGAGCCCGTAAAATCCCTGATATGTATTGAAGTTTAGTAAATATGTACATTTATGGCTATTTAGATAAATCATTATTAACCAGCAACTGCCAGACAGACACTTAAAAGAGCCAGGGGTGCTCAAGTTAATGGGTCTCAGTAAAACTGTGGAGCTGGTTATAATGCAGATTATGGACTTTGAGTTTCCATCCTGGAGATGGAGATTCCATAAGCCAAGGAAATTCCTTTTCAGAAAGTCACTGGGTCATTCTGATTCATTTTTAGTGTTGTATATACTACTTTTTGAGAAACAATGGGTAAGGAATAGGAATTAATCTCTGTCTTAAAATATACTATGTATAATGAAATTTTTTTCTTTGACTAGTTGGGCATTGGCTGTGAATATGGTTGTACATATAGGGATGTAAAAGTATGGAAGATAAAGGATTTGGGGCTTTTTTGGTAGTTGGACATAACCTAGAAATTGTAAAACTGTAATAAAAATCTGGTATCAGTTTCTTGACCTTTTAGGCCAAAAGATTGGATAAAGTGAAAATTTGGTGGTTGTGATGATTTGAGATTTTACAGTAATACACATTCTCACTTGTAAGGAACTATCAGGAAAACTGATTATAGAAACCGGTGACCAAAATTCTGAAACTCTTAATGAATGGATCTGTAAGTAGGTGAGGGGGCAGTGTGTGTGCTCAGAGAGGAGGTAGGGGGGTGGAAGGTGGTAAAGGGTGACTGTATCATTAAAATAGTATATAATGAAACTACTCATTGGCCCTCTACCCACAATTTCATTGGAGAAACACGGAAATATATATATATGTGTGCTTTGCTTTGTACTTAGTTCTAGGAATTTAGCGTATGGAAATGAAGCTACACAAATTTGTATACCAGAGTGTCCATCACACAGCATTACTTTATCAGACTTGGAAAACATCTACAAGGTTTAGCTTTTTAAGGGGTATGGTTTGAATAAATGATTTTATGTCCATAGGACAAAATAGTCATTGAAGAATGACATGAGAATGCTTACCAATGAATGTTAATATGATATAAACACGTCAGATGACACTTCACATACATACAGTATTAATATGGGTGTATTTTACATATGTATTTCTGAAGGCAGTATATCTCTGGAGTGAACGTTTCCATGTGACTGTGTTTTGACTTCTAGTGTTTTAATGTTACTTTTGTAATCAAGAAAATTTTAAATTTGTTTTTAAATAGAAATTGGATTTTAATTGTACATACTGTCCTATTCTAAAAGCTGTACCATGAAATTGCAAAACATTTCAGGTGAACATTAAGAGAACTAGCAACAGTCCTTGCCAGTGCTGCTAAACGAGACACTTCATAGATTTTATATACATATATATATATACACATTGCACTTTAGGTTCTGGGGTACATGTGCAGAACATGCAGGATTGTTGCCTAGGTACATACATGGCAATGTGGTTTGCTGCCTCCATCCCCCCATCACCTATATCTGGCATTTCTCCCCATGTTATCCCTCCCCAACCTCCCTATCCCCTGCTGTCCCTCCCCTATTCCCCCCAACAGACCCCAGTGTGTGATGCTTCCCTCCCTGTGTCCTCACTGTTCACCCGCCTATGAGAATATGCAGTGTTTGATTTTCTGTTCTTGTGTCAGTTTGCCAAGAATGATGGTTTCCAGATTCATCCATTTCCCTACAAAGGACGTGAACTCATTTCTTATGGCTGCATAGTATTCCATGGTGTATATGTGCCACATTTTCCTTGTCCAGTCTATCATCAGTAGGCATTTGGGTTGGTTCCAGGTCTTTGCTATTGTAAACAAACAGTGCCGCAGTGAACATACATGTGCATGTGTCTTTATAATAGAATGATTTATAATCCTTTGGGTATATACCTAGTAATGGGATTGCTGGGTCAAATGGAATTTCTATTTCTAGGTCCTTGAGGAATCGCCACACTGTCTTTCAGAATGGTTGAACTAATTTACACTCCCACCAACAGTGTAGAAGTGTTCCTATTTCTCCACATCCTCTCCAGCATCTGTTGTCTCCAGATTTTCTGATGATCACCATTCTAACTGACGTGAGATGGTACCTCAATGTGATTTTGATTTGCATTTCTCTAATGACCAGTGATGAGCATTTTTTCATATTTGTTGGCTGCATAAATGTCTTCTTTTGAAAAGTGTTCATGTCCTTTGCCCACTTTTGAATGGGTTTGTTTTTTCTTGTAAATCTGTTTTAGTTCTTTGTAGAGTCTGGATATTAGCCCTTTGTCAGATGGGTAGATTGCAAAAATTTTTTCCCATTCTGTTGCTTGCCAGTTCACTCTAATGATTGATTGTTTCTTTTGCTGTAGAGAAGCTCTGGAGTTAATTAGATTCCATTTGTCTATTTTGGCTTTGGTTGCCAATGCTTTTGGGAACAACTAAAAGTAATAATTTGGAATTTCAAAAAAAATTTTTCTTCCCATAAAAACTCCTAATATAAAGGAACCAGGTCCTAGTTCTAAACTTTGGAGTAAAGACTGAGGGAATACAACATCTAATACGTAGTTACTCATTACTGTGACTTTCTTTTCCCTTTTCCTATTTTAAAATATTGTTTTAGGTTTGATGTTTTTATTATTTGACAATTATTTTGAAGGCTGTTACTTATTGTACATTTAAGTGCCAGATACTGAACTCAATGTTTTGTCCTCATACCCTAACTAACTTGTTAAATGAAAATTTTGCAAATTAATTACCAAGCAGGTTTAAAAAGGTTAGAGCCATACAGTTACCTCAAATTCCAAACTCTGCTTAACAACAACTACCATGGTAATCTTTGATGTCCTGTTTCTCAGGCCTGTGGTTATTTTTTTTATAAAAAAGGGAAGAGGGGATGAGGTATCAGTATCATATCAGTAGAAATGATGAGGTATCATTTCTACTTTGGAAAATAAACGGTTGAATTCAACATCAACTGATATCAATAAAACTGGGGAGCTGGTTATAATACGGATATCAGTTGATGTTGAATTCAACCGTTTATTTTCCAAAGTAAAAATACCTATTTTTTTTCCTGATTATGAAAATTTTTTAAAAGGCAACTTAGAAAGTGAAATTTTCCCTCAATACACCATAATTTACAACAGGGTACCAAAATGTACACTGTTTATTTTTGGAATAATTTTGGCAGCAGTGTAAACTTTTTGGGAGATTACCTAACTGCAGGTGAGTGGTCAGTTACCTTGTATAAAATTCTAAGGTGATGCGCTTTTTCTGATCTCAGTCATTATCCCTTTATAGGATATGTGTGTGTGTGTATGACTAATATGGTAAGTAATACTGTTGAACAAACATTTACTGCATGTTAAAGTGGAAAACGTTTATTAACATTCAAACTCCCCTCATACAAGGCCATATAAAAATTCTTAGCATTTTGATTATACATTAGTCTACATTTTCTACATAGTTACAATGATGTATAATTTAGCTTTTCATAATACATTGTTTCAATATATCATTAGTTCTGTTAAACATAAGTCACTTACTTTCAAATCCAATACTTGAACAATTTCCTCTGTACATAGTTTAGTTACTTTCAAATCCAATACTTGAACAATTTCCTTTGTACATAGTTTAGCAGGGCTAATTAGCATAAGATGCTATTTATTAAGAGGTATATGATCTGAGTATTAACAGTTGCTGAAGTTTGGCATTTTTATGCAGCATTTTCTTTTTGCTTTGATAACACCACAAAACCCTTAAGGATACTGAAATTTAGTAAGTAAAGTTCAGAGACATTACTTTAGCTGCTGAATGAAATCTCTACATAACACTATAGTAATTAAAATGTTAAAAAAAAACAGTGTTGAAATCTGCACTAGTATAGACTGCTCCTGTCAGGATAAGATTGCTTTGGAACAGAAAGGGAAAAGACAGCTTTGGGTTTCTTTGTGCTGATAGGAGGAAAGGTGCTGAATTAACTTGTTGCCTCTCGCTAATGATGGCAGGTCAGGTAAATGCCAGAACATACTCCAACTCAACTCTAGGTAACTTTATGGAGGTGGAAGCTGGGTTAGTTCATGCTAGGTGGCTGTAGCACTGACCTCATGTGTAAAATGCAAAACACTTAAATACTGTGATCTAGGTCTTAATTGCAAGCTGAGGATTTTTTTTTTATGTTTTGGCTATACTTGCATTCCAAAAGAAGAGCTGAGTTGGTGCTTGAGTTATAGCACCAGTCTATTAGTGAATGAAGTACACTCTTGCAAATGATAAATACCAGATCAAAAGTCCTGTTTCAGTAATTTGATTAAATTGTAGAATACTAAAAAATGTTATTTCTACAGAAATCTTTGAAGGGAGCAAAAAAATCAAATTATAGTATATACCTAAACATTTTAAAGGGAAATGAACCAATCTTCTTCTGAAAGTCTAAACAGTATTTGCTATGTTGTAATCCCGTTCACCATTAGGCTGCAACTGGACCACTACATCATGTTCATTAATTTCATTTTCTGCATCACTACTGTCGGTATCTTCATTGTCATCTTCCTCATAGTCTGAAGATTCTGTCATATTCTGATGTGAGCGGGATTCCGACAAAGCCCCAAAGGACTGGGCACTGACAGAAGCTAAAGGTCTAAGTAAAGGGGTATGTTCTGTCACTTCATTTTCTTCTTGACTACTATCTGTGTCAGAGTCTGAATCACCTTGAGAAGGAACAACTTTTTGCTTGCACACTGGACAGGTTTTTTTGGTTTTAGTTAGCCAAGGGTCTACACACTTGCAGTGATAAGCTGTTGAAGCAAAATACACATCTTTAGTTAGTATGCTGTGGTTGAGAATTTTATATTTAATCTCCTGCCTTATTCTGTATGTATCATGTAGGGAAAGGAGAAGAAAGTTTACAATTTTTATAAATATACCTCCATCCTTGAATGAGACCACTACTTAGTACAGGGCCTGGCTTATGGTGTGCTAATAACTATTTTCTGTCTCTTCCCCCTGGAATATGGAACCTAAATATAAATTGCTATATGTAAATTCAAAGTAGTATGTAATTACTCATACCATGGGAACAGGGAAGGATTCTGAGCTTGTCTCCATCTTCATACTCATCCAGACAAATGGCACATACATCATACTCATCTCCTGTAACAGAAAATATGTAAAAAGTATTTTTTCACCTTTCAAACTCTTGAAGTTAGTCTTCCTCAGTCAGTTATTGCCTTATTATCTTTGAATGATGTCTTTTTGCAGACACAAGGATCTGCTTAATACCTGAAGTTTCAATTTAAGTAATTAACATCTTACCTAAAATAATTAAAAATAGATGCCAAATTTGTTTACCTTATCTTTGTAAAATATTTTAATAAGAATCATAACTATATCAGTGTTTTACCTGACCAAATGCTAGTTTTGAAATACTTTATGCCAGAGAACAAAATTTCACTATTAAAAATTTCAAACTCTCTGGGTCATTTTTTAAATAAAAATGGAAACATAAGAATATACTCAAATGTTTAACTATATTTAGCAAATAAAAACAGATTTGAAATGTGTCACACTGGGCTTCCAAATCTCCAACATTTACAGAGCTCTGTGGTGCATGGCAAGTTGCTTAGTGTTTGCCATCCAGTTCTTTGTCAGTAGAAAGATTACCTTACCTTGCGGGTTATAAGGATGAAATGAGATGATATGAGCAAAGGGTCAGACACATAGGTATTTAATGAAGGGTATGTACTATTAATGTTGCCATTTTAATTGTCTTACTGTGGAATTTATCACTTTTATAATCATAGAGGTTTATTAATTCACAACTTTTTGGAGTTCCATTGTGTTTTCTGTTTTTAAAGGAACTAGTAGTTTTTTAAATACAGGAGCTTTTTCAGTTAATAGTGGCTTAGACACCACTGTGAATGCTTGAAAGCACTTTTGTGAGTTTTTTTCCATTAAATTAATATGTTAGATAAAAACTTACAAAACTTCTAGGGAACAAAAGACAGTTAAATGTATTACCTATCCCACATGGAGGGGTAACAACCTTGGAAGACATACCAGAAATAAAGTCATTATCTAGATAGGATGAACATGACACATAAAAAAGTTACTGATAGTTCTTATGAAACAATCCCTTTAATGTCCTAGTCATTTAAAACAGCACATTCAGGAGGAGTCTGAAATAGAAAGCTTTAATGAAAATTGCTAATTTTTGTCCAGTATCTTGAATCTGCTTACTGTAGTATCTAAATTACATTCTGTAACAAATGCATGTGTGCATATGGTAGAACCTTGTGTGTGGAATTTGGTGAGACTTACTTTGAGTCACATCACCTTGTGAAAATGCCTTCTAAAAACATAACAGTTAATGTAGCTGAACAGGAACTGACTGTGGCTCAAAGCTGTGCCAAGGCTTTAAGGCTCTTTTTATTGAGGTAGGGTGATTAGCATGTATTATCCATGTGAGCCCAATGTGATCACAAGGGTTTTGAAAAGTGGAAGAAGGAGGGAAGAAAGTTCAGAGTCGGGGTGATGTGCTTACAGATGAATGGTAAGAGAGATCAACTACTGGCTTTGAAGGTAGGGGCAAGAAAGGTCACAAGTCAAGGAATGTGAGTGGCCTTCAGAAGCTAGAAAAGGTAAGGAAATGGATTCTTCCCCTGGAACCTCCAGAAAGGAACACAGTCCTGTTGACATGTTGGTTTTGGCCCCATGAGACCCGTGTCAAACTTCTGAGCTACAGATAATATATGTTTGTTGTTTTAGGGCACTAAGCTTGTGGTGATCTGTTATCGCAGTAATAGGAAACTAATACAAGAATATTTGTCTGGTTATCTTTAACTGTATGGACTTGATGGCTTTGGAGTCACTGAGCTTTCTTATCCTTTGAATTGTTCCAAGTAGTAGATTTATATTAATCTCCCATATTTTGTTGCCATAGCACTTACTCTGAAGATGACAGGTCAAGATTTCAAGGTACAGTTTGTGATCATGGACCAAACTGGGGCTTAGTACTCTGTAGAAAATTAACCTTTATGGACTTGGACTTGTGATGAAAAGGTAAAGCATACATTAGAATGTTTGGGGTTCCCATCCTGGTCCTTTTATTTATTAGCTATGTAACCTTTTGTAAAACACTTACCTTTATATTTCAGTTTTCTCAAAGGCAAAACACAAGTATTAATTATGTATTAGGGATGTTGTAAAGATTAAAAGAGATATTGCAAGTAATTTCATGGTGTTTCATACATACAACTCTTAACCAATTTTTACCTAGTAAAACTAGCCGATAGTCATACTTGCTTATCACATGGTAGAAGGCTATGGCTAGAAGGCTATTCTCTAACCAACCATATGCTTTTGTCTCACCAGATGATCAACTGCATGCTTAAAAAGGCTAGTAGCAATGGTCATTGAGCCTGTTTGTTTTACTTAGGGTAATTATGTAATTTAGTTAAATATTCAGCAGTTTATAAACTGTGAGTGTAATAAAAGACTTTTAGTTTTATTTGAAAGCTAGGTTGAATGCATTAGAAACACTTTATAAAAAAGCTACTTGCTCCCCCTCAACTCATTCCCAGCCAAAAAGTGGTTAAATTGGGTGTGGGTAAGAAAACTAAAAGATTGGACAAATGTTAAAAGCAAGGATGAAAGCAGAATCCAGTCCCCACCCGCTCCTGCAACTTTAAAATACCTGAAACTAAAAATGGTAGAAAATGCATCATGTGCCATGGCAATTTGGAAATCCAGCCAGTGGATTCATACTCAAAAGGCTGTGGTCCAACATCAGTTGTTGAGTGGATTTATAGTTACATTTAACTTAAAATACATGTTTAAGGCATTTATTTTTATGATTTATAAGATTTTAAACATTACGTACTGGCTCTGGTACTCTAAGATAAAGGGGCTATAACAAGTGCTTAATAGATCCAAGATGGCCGAATAACAGCTCTGGATTGCAGTTCCCAGTGAAAATGCAGAGGGTGAGTGATTACTGCCTTTCCAAACGAGTTTTTACTGCCCACAGACTAGGAGATTCCCAGGTGGAAAAGCACCACGAGCCCCAAGCATGGCTATTTTAGCCTGCGCAGGTCTCTACACAAAAACTCACACAAAGCCAGGCGCCTTTTCAACTGGTGACTGGAATGCCTGGGAGGCAGAGTCACCCATTCAACTGAAAAAAAGGGGACTGAAACAGGGAGCCAGGCTAGGAGATTCCTGGGTAGAAAAGCGCCACGGGCCCCAAGCGTGGCTGTTGCAGCCAGCACACCGGGTCTCCGCAGGAAAACACCACACACAAATCTGGGTGCCTTTTCAACTGGTGACTGGAATGCCTGGGAGACAAAGTCACCTGTTCAACTTGAAGGGGACTGAAAGGGAGCCAGGCCAGGAGATTCCCCAGTGAGAAAGCACCACGAGCCCCCAGTGCGGCTGTTTCAGTCAGCGCAGCGGGTCTCCGCACAAAACTCACACAAATCTGGGTGCCTTTTCAATTGGCGACTGGGAGACACAGTTGCCTGTCAACTGAAAAAAGGGGACTGAAACAGGGAGCCGGGTGATCTGGATTGGCCAGTCCCATCCCAAAAAAGACCAGCAATCTGAAACGCTCTGGATTGAGAGTTCCACAGCAAGCACAGGTGGACCCAGGACAGTCCAGCTCTGTGGGGGAAGGGCGTCCACCAATACTGAGGCAATCTGCCATTACAGAGGCAGACCGCCGTTACCGAGGCAGTTCTGACAGTACCCCTATGAACAAAACTGCAAGGAAGTCCATAGAGCAGCTGGGCAGAACCCACGGCAGCTCAGCAACGCCTCTGCCGGCAGACTGTGACTAGGCTACCTCCTCACTGGGCAGGGCATCTCTGAAAAAAGGCAGCAGCATGACAGAAACTTACAAAGCCCCACCTTCTTGGGACAGAGCACCTGGGAAAAAAAGGCGATTATGAGCTCTGCTGCAGCAGACATAAATGTACCTGTCCAGCAGCTCTGAACGGAACAATGGAGCTCACAGCTCAGCACTTGAGCTCCTGTAAAGGACAGACTGTCTCCTCAAGCAGCTCCCTGACCTCCATATATACAAGGAGTCACCTCATGAAGGAGAGCTCAGGCTGACATCTGGCAGGTATCCTTCTGGGACAAAGATAGCAGAAGAAGAAACTGCCAGCAACCCTTACTTTTCTGCAGCCACTGCAGGTGATCCCCCAGGCAAGCAGGGTCTGGAGTGGACCTCCAGCAGTCCTACAGCAGAGGGGCCTGACTTTGTTAGAAAGAAAATAAGAAGCAGAAAGAAATAACTTCATCATCAACAAATAGGATGTCCACTCAGAGACCCCATCGGAAAGTCACCAACTACAAAGACCACAGGGAGATAAATGCACAAAGAGGGGAAGAAACCAACGTAAAAAGGATGAAAACACCAAAATCAGAAATGCCTCTCCTCCTCAAAGGAATCACAGCGCACCAACAAGAGAACAAGACTGGAGGGAGAATTGACAGAAACAAGCTTCAGAAGGTGGGTAATAAGAAACTTCTCTGAGCTAAAAGAACATGTTCTAACCCAATGCAAAGAAACTAAGAACATTTTAAAAAGGTTTAATGAAATGCTAACGAGAATAAACAGCTTAGAGAGGAATATAAATGAATTGATGGAGCTGAAAAACAACACGAAAACTTCGTGAAGCATACACAAGTTTCAATAGCTGAATTGACCAAGCAGAAAAAAGGATATCAGAGGTCGAAGATCAACTCAATGAAATAACGGGAAGGCAAGATTAGAGAAAAAAGAATAAAAAGAAACGAACAAAGCCTCCAAGAAATACGGGATTACGTGAAAAGACCTAATCTATGTTTGATAGGTGTACCTGAATGTGACGGAGAGAATGAATCCAGGCTGGAAAACACTCTTCATTCAGGATATTATCCAGGAAAACTTCCCCAACCTAGTAAGGCAGGCCAATATTCAAGTCCAGAAAACACAGAGAACACCACAAAGATATTCCTCAAGAAGAGCAACCCCAAGGCACATAATTGTCAGATTCACCAGTTTGAAATGAAGGAAAAAATGCTAAGGGCAGCCAGAAAGGTCGGGTTACCCACAGAGGGAAGCCCATCAGACTCACAGCAGATCTCAGCAGAAATCCTACAAGCCAGAAGAGAACCAATATTCAACATCCATAAAGAAAAGAACTTTCAACCTAGAATTTGATATCCAGCCAAACTAAAAGTTTCACAAGCGAAGGAGAAATAAAATCCTTTACAAACAAGCAATTGCTCAGAGATTTCATCACCACCAGGCCTGCTTTATAAGAGCTCCTGAAAGAAGCAGTAAACATAGGAACAACCACTACCAGCCACTCCAAAAACATACCAAATAATGAAAAGCATCAACACAATGAAGAAACTGCATCAACTAATGGGCAAAACAACCAGCTAGCATCAAAATGGCAGGATCAAATTCACATATAATAATATTAACCCTAAATGTAAATGGGCTAAATGCCCCAGTCAAAAGACACAGACTGGCAAATTGGATAAAAAAGTCAAAACTCATTGCTGTGCTGTATCCAAGAAACCCATCTCACATGCAAGGATACACAGAGGCTCAAAATAAAGGGATGGAGGAGATTTACCAAACAAATGGAGAGCAAAAAAAGCAGGAGTTGCAGTCCTAGTCTCTCATAAAATAGACTTTAAACCAACAAAGTTCAAAAAAGACAAGGACATTACATAATGGTAAAATGATCAATGCAACAAGAGCTAACGATCCTAAATATATACCCACCAAATACAGGAGCACTCAGATACATAAAACAAGTTCTTAATGACTTACAAAGAGACTTAGGCTCCCACACAATAATAGTTGGAGACTTTAACACTCCACTGTCAATATTAGATCAATGAGACAGAAATTAACAAGGATATCCGGTACTTGAACTCAGACCTGGACCAAGCAAACCTAATAGACATTTACAGAACTCTCCACCCCAAATCCACAGAATATACATTCTTCTCAGCAGCACATCACACCTACTCGAAAACTGACCAAATAATTGGAAGTAAATCACTCCTCAGCAAATGCAAAAGAATGGAAATCACAACAGTCTCTCACACCACAATGCAATCAAGTTAGAACTGAGAACTCAGAAACTCACTCAGAACCACACAGCTTCATGGAAACTGAACAACTGGCTCTTGAATGCTGACTGGATAAACAATGAAATGAAGGCAGAAATAAAGATGTTCTTTGAAACCAATGAGAACGAAGACACAACATACCAGAATCTCTGGGACACATTTAAAGCAGTGTCTAGAGGAAAATGTATATAAATGCCCACATGAGAAACAAGGAAAGATCTAAAATTGACACCCTATTTTCAAAATTGAAAGGGCTAGAGAAGCAAGATCAAAAAATCTTAAAAGCTAGCAGAAGACAAGAAATAACTAAGAACAGAGCAGAACTGAAGGAGATAGAGACACAAAAAAACTGTTCAAAAAAATCAATAAATCCAGGAGCTGGTTTTTTGAAAAGATCAACAAAATAGACCATAGCCAGATTAATAAAAGAAAAAAGAATAATCAAATAGATGCAATAAAAAATGATAAAGGGGTATCGCCACAGATTCCACAGAAATACAAACCACCATCAGAGATTACTGCAAACAACTATGCACATAAACCAGTAAACCTGGAAGAAATGGATAAATTCCTGGACACCTGCATCCTCCCAAGCCTAAACCAGGAAGAAGTCGAAACTCTGAATAGACAATAACAAGGGCTGAAGTTGAGGCAGCAATGAATAGCCTACCAACCAAAAAAAACCCAGGTCCAGATAGGTCCACAGCCGAATTCTACTAGACATACAGAGGAGCTGGTACCATTCCTTCTGAAACGTCCAAACAATCCCAAAAGAAGGAATCCTTCCCAAATCATTTTATGAGACCAACATCATCCTGATACCAAAACCTGGCAGAGACTCAACAAGAAAAGAAAACTTCAGGCCAATATCCATGATGAACATAGATGCAAAAATCTTCAATAAAATACTGGCAAACCGATTGCAACAGCACATAAATAAGCTTATCCATCACGATCACATAGGCTTCATCCCAGGGATGCAAGCTTCATTCAACATATACAAGTCTATAAATGTAATTCACCACATAAACAGAACCAAAGACAAAAACCACATGATTATCTCAACAGATGCAGAGAAGGCCTTTCGCAAAATTCAACAGCCCTTTATGCTAAAAACTCTCAATAAACTAGGTATTGATGGAACATATCTCAAAATAAAAGCTATTTACGACAAACCCACAGCCAATATCATACTGAATGGGCAAAACCTGGAAGCATTCCCTTTGAAATCCGGCACTAGGCAAGGATGTCCTCTCTCATCACTCCCATTCAAGATAGTATTGGAAGTTCTATCCAGAGCAATCAGGCAAGAAAAAGAAATAAAGGGTATTAAATTAGGAAATGAGGAAGTCAAATTGTCTCTATTTGCAGATGACATGATTGTATATTTAGAAGACCCTATCATCTCAGCCCAAAATCTCCTGAAACTGATAAGCAACTTCAGCAAAGTCTCAGGATACAAAGTCAATGTGCAAAAATCACAAGCATTCCTATACACCAGTAACATACTTAAAGAGAGCCAAATCAAGAACCAACTGCCATTCACAACTGCTTCAAAGAGAATAAAATACCTAGGAATACAACTAACAAAGGATATAAAGGACCTCTTCAAGAACTACAAAGCACTGCTCAACGAAATAAGAGAGGACACAAACAGATGGAGAAACATTCCATGCTCATGGTTAGGAAGAATCAATAGCATGAAAATGGCCATACTGCCCAAAGTAATTTATAGATTCAATGCTATCCCCATCAAGCTACCAATGACCTTCTTTGCAGAACTGGAAAAAAACACCTTAAACTTCATATGGAATCAAAAGAGAGCCTGCATAGCCAAGTCAATTCTAAGGAAAAAGAAGAAAGCTGGAGGCATCATGCTACCTGACTTCAAACTATACTACAAGGCTACAGTAATCAAAACAGCATAGTACTGGTACCAAAACAGAGATACAGACCAATGGAACAGAACAGAGACCTTGGAGGCAACGCCACACATCTACAACCATCTGATCTTTGACAAACCTGACAAAAACAAGCAATGGGGAAAGAATTCCCTGTTTAATAAATGGTGTTGGGAAAACTGGCTAGCCATGTGCAGATAGCAGAAACTGGACCGCTTCCTGACACCTTACACTAAAATTAATTCCAGATGGATTAAAGACTTAAACATAAGACCTAACACCATAAAAACTCTAGAAGAAAACCTAGGCAAAACCATTCAGGACATAGGCATAGGCAAGGACTTCATGAGTAAAACACCAAAAAGCATTGGCAACAAAAGCCAAAATAGACAAGCGGGATCTAATTAAACTCCATAGCGTCTGCACAGCAAAAGAAACAATCATTATAGTCAACTGGCAACCAACAGAATGGGAAAAAAATTTTGCAATCTACCCATCTGACAAAGGGCTAATACCCAGAATCTACAAAGAACTAAAACAGATTTACAAGAAAAAAAACAAACCCATTCAAAAGTGGGCAAAGAATATGAACAGACACTTTTCAAAAGAAGACATATATGAGGCCAAGAAACATGAAAAAATGTTCATCATCACTGGTCATTAGAGAAATGCAAATCAAAACTACATTGAGATACCATCTCATGCCAGTTAGAATGGTGATCATTAAAAAATCTGGAGACAACATGCTGGAGAGGATGTGGAGAAATAGGAACGCTTTTACACTGTTGGTGGGAGTGTAAATTAGTTCAACCATTGTGGAAGACAGTGTGGTGATTCCTCAAGGACCTAGAAATAGAGATTCCATTTGACCCAGCAATCCCATGACTGGGTATATACCCAAAGGATTATAAGTCATTCTATTATAAGGACACATGCACACAAATATTCATTGCAGCACTGTTTACAATAGCAAAGACTTGGAACCAACCCAAATGCCCATCATTGTAGACTGGACAGGGAAAATGTGGCACATATACACCATGGAATACTATGCAGCCATAAAAAACGAGTTTGTGTCCTTTGTAGGGACATGGCTGAAGCTGGAAACCATCATTCTCAGCACACTACCACAAGCAGAAATCAACACCACATGTTCTCACTCATAGGTGGGTATTAAACAATGAGAACACATGGAGACAGGGAGGGAAGCATCACACACTGGGGTCTGTTGAAGGGTGGCAAGGGTGGGACAGCGGGGGGAGGGTGGAGAGGTCGGGGGAGGGATAACATGGGGAGAAATGCCAGATGTAGGTGACAGGGAGGAAGGCAGCAAACTACATTGCCATGTATGTACCTATGCAACAATCCTGCAAGTTCTTCACATGCACTCCCAAAACCTAAAATGCAATAATATATATATATATATATATATATATATATATATATTTTTTTTTTTTAAGTGCTTAGTAAGTGTTAGTTTTGTTACTATTAGCACCATGCTAGAAAATTCTTTTGCTTAGTTTGGTTCTAAATGGGATGATTTTGCCCGCCCACCCACAAGGACATCTGATGATATCTGGAGACATTTTTGGTTTTCGTAACTGAGAGTTGTTGCTGCTGGCATCTTATGGACCAGGGATGTTGTTAAAGATCCTAAAATGTACTGAACAGCCCCCTAAACCAAAGTATCCCATCTAAATGTCGGTAGTGCTGAGGGTGAGAAACCCTCATAGAAACCCCTGCAGGATAACAAAACGTTGCTAGTTCACTAGTGGATAAGATGTCAGAAGTTGTGGAAGAAATCAGATTCATGTCTGTTACATGAAACAATAGGACACACTTCTGTCTGGAATGTGTTTGGCACTGTTGTAGAATAAAGTTTCAGAAAAATTTAATGAAGGTACTTTTAAAGTAAATCTCATCAATCTGGGAATGTTAAAACACGTAGGTCGACAAGAACTTAGATTGTCTCCCCCACTAAACTTGTTCATCCATGATTTTTCCCCACTTCAAGCCCCAAACTTTGGCTCATCAGATAGAGCAAAAGCATTGCCCCTTCGTAACAGGACTCACACAGAGACCTAAGCAGCCAAGGCAATGGCATGAACTGAATATCAGGCCTAGTAATATCTTTGATTCTTCTTTTCTTGAGAGCCTGCATACAATCTGTCCCCAGATCCTGGAACCTTTTTAGTGCAAAACATATCCTGAATCTTTCCCCCTTCTCTCCATCGCCTCAGTTACTCTGGTCTAATAGTCTAGATCATGCTAAGAGCCTCTTCGTTCGTCTCCCATCTATTCCTGGCCCATGTAGTTTTTAGCAGCCAGAGTGATCTTTTAAAAATGCATATTACATTGTGCCATTCTAACTTAGATGGCTTCCCCTGAGAATAAAATCTGACCTCCTTATTTTGGCTTTCATACAGCTATATATGATCTGATCCCCTACCTCCCCCTCCTGTCTCATTTCATACCAGTCCACCCTTCATGCTTCATCCATGTTGGCCTTCTTTCAGTCTTTGAATAAATATGAAAGCAAGTTAGATGGGAACCTGCATTTGGCCAGGCTGTAACAAAAACATTTAGACATAAAATTAAATTTAGAAAGAGGAATCACCATTTCTAAACATGGCTTAAAACTGAGCTAGTTAATCTAGTCACAGTGCAGACAAATTGACATAGAGCTTAATTGTTCAATTCTATATCAAACTAGTCCAGGTATCAAGTAAACCAAGAATAGGTTTCCTCAAAGTAAAAAAAGAGATTGAAGAGTCAAGGTCAAATACACATAGATTTCAATAGTGATGATGACTTTACATAGGTATTATAAATAATCTGCCCAGGGATGATGCATCATTGGATTCATGAGTTGGCACTTACTCAAAGCTTCTGCCAGTGAAGAAAACAATAGCAGCTTTTTTCTTAGTATTGATTTCTTTTTAATTGCCCTGTAGTCCAAGAGTGTGTTTGGAATGAATAGCAGGCTTTTTTTTTTTTTTTTTGTAGCAAATAAAAAATAAATGAATCTTATTTTTTTCTTCTTTTCTCTGTGCCAGTTCCCAAGAAGTCTCAACAAAATACAACAGGGTAACATATTTTTAAAGCCAAATTTGCCTGAGAACTCTGATTATTTCCAAACCCTGGGCAAAGGAACTAATATTTATTATTAAGGTTAGATTAAAAGCTGCTAAAATGTAGTTATAAAAAAAGAAGTACTTTTAATAGCTATATTAAAGTTAAAAATTATAAAAATTAACTATTGCTCTATTTTATGAAATCTACTAAAATGCTATGTTGCTTTTTCCAGTCTCTGAAATAAAATCTTTCCCCTTCTGTACATATTATTTTTTAAAATCTCAGTGATTAAGCCATAAAGGAAAAATGCCTGGTAACTTAAAATGTCAGATATGAAATCTACTATTATCATTTATAGTTCAGAGATCTGGCTGTTTTCATATACTAATGGGGCAATGGAGACAGCTCCCAGAGAGAGCTGCTTAATAGAAAGACTGTTAAGTGAAAACATAAGGATGTTCCATCTGTTAGAAAACAGTATGTGGTAACCAGTTATTATGGTTAGATACATTAATCGAATGACACAGGAAATACAGGACACTACATTTTGCTTGAAGAGCTATTTTTGAGGACAAAAATGAGTAATGAAAAAATGTATAAGGATGCTAGCTGCTTCAGAAGCAAGAAAACAACTCAAAGGCTATTACTGTTTTATATGTGCTAGAAATGGGTACGTTAATACTTAAACTGTTTAAGTATTAATCAGCATGAACATTTCTGAAAGAGCTTCAAAAGTGAAGATGAATAAGATAGGAGGATTTAAGATCCTGTCCCCCAAAGTATGGTAGATACGAAAGTTTACAGATTATATTCCAGTTGTTTTTAAAGGTTTCTGTGAATAGTATTACAAGCTATACCAATGGAAGATATTTCCAAATGCCAAATTCTTTTTGGTTCATTGGTAAATATTTCCAAAACAGAAACACTTTTTAACACAACAAAGCAGTTGAATACTACAATAGTTTTATTCTTTTTTTGTTTTTTGTTTTTGCAGGTGGGGAAAGAGAAAGGGTAAGGGTGGGAATTTTATGGTAATATAAATGTTACATAGTCCCCTAACATTTCCACTACATTCTAAGCCTATAGGAGTTCTTTTAAAGACTTCCATGGCTTCCATGGTACTATGAGTGGTATGAAAAGTACCCACAGATGTGTTCTACACTTTTCCCTCTATGTTTTCAAGTACATGCAATAAGGAGAAAATTGCAACAACCAAAGGGATTTTTTTTAAACATCTATGTATATACCTTGTCAAAACCATTAAAGCATGTCAGAACATGGTACAACAAATAAACCTTTTACTTAAAATGTCAAATCTCATGATCACCAAAAAATTCTAAAGCAAAAATACAGCTAGCCCAAACTTAACTGTTATTGAAATTTCAAGTGTAATGGTTTTATTTTCCAACTGCCTCATGATTTTGGCAATCTTTTCTTTTTTTTAAATCATAAAATATGTTTAATGACTGAATTTTGATGACACTAATGTTTTATTTATGGTTTTTATTTAAGAGGTTGTTTTGCTTTTATAATAATAATGGCTACTTTGTTGAGTTCTATGTGCCAGGCACAATTGTAGGCATTTTTCAAAAACTGATTAAAATCCCTCCCACCACACACCTTGTGAAGTAGGTACTATTTAGTTACATTTACACTTGAATGGTTGTTCAGTGAGGTTCAGAAACTTGCACAAGGTCACACAGCCAATAAATGGGGGATCCAGAATTCCAGCCCAGGTCTGTTGGGCTCTAAAATCTTGGCACAGTCTTAACTGTTAGGTTGTATTGTCTCCTAGGTTGTGTATGTAGAATTTTTTGTTATATTTAAATACTCACCTTTGATTCACAGTGCTAAGAAATACACTTAAGCAGCTACCTATTTACTTAGAGATGAAAATGTTTCCAAATTAATAAGCCAGAACACATTTTTCTTCAGATATTTAACACAGAGAAGGGATGAAGACCATTTTTTATTCCCATCTCCCATGGTTTCATATTTTTATAAACATTTCTAGAATGCTACACAATAGCAACTATATTCTGCAACTTTAATTAAAAGTCAAACATTTCTTATATATTCTGATGATGGAATGATAGTGCATGCGCTAAAACAATCAGATGACTCCACCGAGGGAAAGAGCATGGCGTTAGCAACTCTTCGGGGGAAATGTGTTAGTGAATTATTTCATGAATGGAGTAAGAATAAAATGATTGTCTTAGAGGCTATAAATAAATCCATTTAAGTTAAAACTCAAGTCTAGGAATTGATATCTGCTTTGGCCAAATTTCATTTTGGGTAATCTAGCTTTAAAAAAAAAATCTCACTTTTTCCTATAGTATTTTAAATGGTCATTCTATATTACTCTTTATTGGTTCTAACTTGGTTGATATTATCTATGCAGATTAACTGCTATAAATAAATCCATTTAAGTTAAAACTCAAGTCTAGGAATTGATATCTGCTTTGGCCAAATTTCATTTTGGGTAATCTAGCTTTAAAAAAAAAATCTCACTTTTTCCTATAGTATTTTAAATGGTCATTCTATATTACTCTTTATTGGTTCTAACTTGGTTGATATTATCTATGCAGATTAACTACAAAGTACCCAAAGCCTTTCTGAATAAAGATTTATCATCCTCAAGAGAAAAACCAAAGTTAATGGGAGTTTTGGAATGGCAAATATTGTGCCAGACCTCAAGTACTTAAAAAGCATTTCCTTTTACTAAGTACAGAAGGTTCATTCTTCTTTCATTATTCTTTTTCAGGCCACTAGGAAATGAGGGTGTACAACACCCTTCCAGAGCCAACTTCAACAAACTCAAATTTATGTACATCCTAGAATACTAGTGTGTTCCAATCTAAAACTTGTTTTTCTTTTCCTTCATATAAAGGAAATTAAATTTTAAAAAACCGTCCATCTCAGGTACACTTGGGGCACTGGGCCTACATTATTTTTGCATGAAGCCGAATTGCTTCTAGATGACTTCTGCTTGTTGATTAGATTTGTTGCAGCTCTCAGAGTGGCAAAGGTGACTATAGAAGATCATACGTAAAATATCCTTCTAAACAGTGCATACAAATCAATAATAAAATAATATGATCCCAATAGAAATGTGAACAAAGTGCATGCTAGGTTACAAAAGCAGAAATTATGGGTAATTTACCTTGTTAATGTAGAATATTTTGAAATGAGTATTATCATATACTGCTAATAGACTTGAACTTTCAGCAAATTAGTTTGTCTCAAAAATGGTCTTTCCCTTTCTCTTTGACATAGTGAGTTAAAGAACAGAAGGAGAAGTAGGGGTGGGGTGGTGGGAATGACAAGAGAAGGAGAATGGGAAGAATGAAAGCCATGAAATGGTAGTGACTGAAAAGAGTAGGGTAGTATTTACAAGATAGTGTTTGGAGTCGGGAAGTTTGAATTGCAGCCCTGCCACTTACCTTTAGCTGGCTGTGTATCCTCAGGTAATTTACTTGACCTTTCTAAGTCTCATTTTCCTTATCCATAAAATAGACAGTACTTTCCTAATTAGGCTGCTCTGAAAACTAACTGAATTCATGTATGCAAAGTACACTCTTTGCTTTTATACTACATAATAGTATGTGTTATATGCTTATGACCTAAAATGCAAAATTATCAAAATCTGATTTGGTCCAGTGCCCATCCCAATCCAACTTAATCCCAAATAACCCATTTGGTACAAACAACACTGACTTCAGTAGAAAGAGGCATGGTTCTCCTGAGCAATTACAGCTACAGGCAAATTATAAAACAGTGTCATGATACAAACCAACCTATAGCACCAACTCTCTCAGTCTCCTTCAGTCACAGCAGTACAGACCTTAGGATCTTTATCTCTGGACAGGCAGTAATAAAATGTTCCTTTTCAAATAACTCAGGAAAGACGATTCAAGGACAGCGGAGTAATTCCTCACCCAACCTGCATCCTCAGTTATTTCATTGCTTTGTGGCCCTTCTGAAAAGTATTCCTTTAGAAGAACTGAGAAATATTCCCTTTTCTGACAGACGGCAGATACAGAGAGTCACAATTGAGCAGAAACCCTGAGTAGAAAACCACCACAAGAACCAGTACTGGTAGCAAAGCCTGAACTGTAATAAACAAATTGCCATAGACTCAGTGTGGACAAGTCTGAGAGTTAAAAACTTCCAGGGGACCCAATGCTTTTGTGAGTTTTACCTCCTGGAGCTCCACCAGGAAAAATCTCAGGTATTGGGGGTAGTCGGGAGAGACAGTCTTTTCTGAACAAGGCCTTCCCCCAAGAAAAAATATTCTACCAGATTATAATCTCCTGTGGTTTTAGAATCTAACTGACCAACTCCAGGGCAAAAACCAACTCCAGCCAGCTCAAAGTTTCTACGTGGAACAGAAAATACCCGACTCCAGCTCTCTGCAGCCATCTGGTCCCACATAATTCTGGGAAAAGAAGTGAAGGTCACTTGTGAAGTTCAGACCTAGGGCCACAGGCTCACTTAAAGACTGTAACAGGCCAAACATTGTGGCTCACGTCTATAATCCCAACACTTTGGGAGGCTGGGGTGGGAGGAGCAGTTGATGACAGATGTTCAAGAACAGCCTGGGCAACACAGAGACACCCCATTTCTAAAAAAAAAAAAAAAAATTAGCTGGGCATGGTGCTGTGTGCCAGTAGTCCCAGCTATGAGCACAGGAGGTAGAGGCTACAGTGGGTGAAGATCATGCCACTGCATTCTAGCCTGGGTACCAGAGTGAGTGCTTCACTCTGTCCTAATTTTTAAAAAAGGTTGATATATAATCATAAAATTATAGAATGTTTCCCTTCCCCCTATACCTCACTACCACAGGACTAATGGTCTATTTAGTGCAATAGACTAATTTACAGTAGGTCTATTTACTACCAATAGACTAATGGTCTATTTACTGCAATTCTTTCCACCCAACACATCATGTCCAACTTTCAACAAAAAATTAACAAAGCATACTAAAAGGCAAGACCACAGCTTGAAGAGACAGAACAGGCATCACAAACACAGTCAGATATGGCAGGAATGTTGGAATTATCAGATCAGGAATTTAAAACCACCACAGTTAATATTCTAAGGGCGCTAGTGGAAAAATTAGGCAACATGCAACAATGGTTGGATAATGTAGGCAGAGAGATGGAAATTCTAAGAATTAAAAAGAAGTGCTAGACATCAAAAACACTGTAACAAAAATGAATGCATTTGATTGGCTCATTAGTATACTGGACAGAGCTTAGAAAAGTATCTCTGAGCTTAAAGCACATGTCAGTAGAAACTTACAAAACTGAAAAGCAAAGAGAAAAAAGACTGAAAAAAAGGAACAATATCCAACAGTGTGAAACAACTACAGAAAATGTAACATATGCATAATTGAAACATCAAGAAAATTAAAAGAGAAAAGAACAGAAGCAATAAATAAAGTAATAATGACTGGGAATTTCCTGAAACTAGTTTCAGACACCCCACCACAGATCCAGAAAGTTCAGAGAACACCAAGCAGGATATATCCTAAAAAAAAGCAAGAAGAAAAAAATGAAGAGGAGCAAAAAGAATGATGAAAAATGAAGAGAATCTGAGGGACTTACAGCATCAAATAGAAGAAAACATGCATTATGGGAACCTCAGAAGGAGAATAAAGAAAGGGGTAGAGGACCTATTTGAAGAAATAATGGTAGGAAATTTCCCAAATCAGAGAAATGGATATACAAATTCAAGAATCTCAGACAATTCCAACCAGAATAAATCTAAAGGGATCTACACTGAGACACATCATCATATTACAATTAAACTGTCTAGTCACAGAGATCTTGAAAGCAGCCAAAAAAAAAAAAAAAAAAACAACTAAGTACATACAAAGGAGCTCATATTAGATTCTAAGCAGACTTATCAGCAGAAACCCTGCAGGCGAGGAAGTGGAATGATGTATTCAATGTACAGAAAGAAAAGCAGTGCCAATCAAGAATGCTATGTTTAGCAAAAGTACCCTTTCCAAAAAAAAAAAAAAAAAATTAATAAGACTTTCCCAGATAAAATTTGAGGGACTTTATCACCACTACTAGAAATACTCTATAGGAAATTCTGAGCACCTACAAGTTGAAGTGAAAAGATGACAAACAGGAACAAAAAAACATATATTAATAAAAACATAAGTCCCAGGTAAAAGTAAATAAATAGACAAATATAGAACCTGTATGACTGTAATGTAGGTGAGTAAATCACTTATAAATCTGGTATAGAATTTTTTTTTTTTCTAGACAGGATCTGGCTCTGTCACCAGGCTGGAATGCAGTGGCATGATCTTGCCTCTCTGCAACTTTTGCCTCCCAGGCTCAAGCCTTCCTCTTGCCTCAGTCTCCCAAGAAGCTGGGACCACAGGCACTTGCCACCATGCCTGGCTAATTTTTGTGTTTTCCATAGAGCTGAGGTTTCACCATGTTGCTCAGAGTGGTCTTAAACTCCTGAACTCAAGTGATCCGCCCACCTTGGCCTCCCAAAGGGATGCAATTACAGGCATGAGCCACCACCCCTGGCCCAGAATTTTTTTTAAAGCATAAAAACTAATTATCAATCTATATTAAATGATAAGTAATGTAAAAACAGGGAATTTGAGTGATCAATAATATAAAATGGGATGCAGAGAGACATATAAAGGAGCATGCTTTTTGTACGTGATGTTAATTTGTCAGTTTGAAATATTTAAATATTTAAAATTTGTCAGTTTAAAATAGATCATTAGAACTTTTAAGATGTTTCATGTAATTGCAAAGGTAATTATAAGGAAAATATCTGTAGAATACATACAAAGGGAAATAACGGAATCAAAACATCACTAGAAAAAAATCAAAAAATAAACACAGCGAGAGGAAAGACAAAGCTATAAGACCGACAAAAAACAATGAATTAATGAACAAAATTAATACTAAGTCCTTTCCTATCAGTAATTACTTTAAACATAAAAGGATTAAACACGCCAAAGTAATACTAAATCCTTTCCTATCAGTAATTATTTTAAATGTAAAAAGATCAAACATACCAAGACAGATTGATTGAATGGCTAAAAATTTTGAGATCCAACTATAAGCTGCCTACAAGAAACTCACTCTATATCTAAAAACACATGGGCTCAAAGTGAAAAGGTGGAAAAAGGTATTCTATGCAAATGAGAAACTGGAAAGCAGGACTGGCCATACATATATCAGACAGAATAGACTTTAAGGGAAAAAAAAACTATCATAAGAGAAAAAGGGACACATTATATAATGACAAAATGGTAAATTCACGAAAAAGATGTAACAATAAATACATATACATCTAACATCAAAGCAGTCAGATATGTGAAGCAACACTGACAGAACTGAAGGAAGACAGCCAGGCATGGTGGCTCATGCGTGTAATCCCAGCACTTTGGGAGGCCAAGGTGGGTGGATCACCTGAGCTCAGGAGTTCAAGACTAGCCTGGCCAACATGGTGAAACCGCATCTCTACTAAAAATACAAACAGTTACCCAGGTGTAGTGGCAGGTGCCTATGATCCTAGCTACTCAGGAGGCTGAGGCAGGAGAATCACTTGAACCCAGGGGGAGGAGGATGCAGTGAGCCAAGATCACACCACTTCACTCCAGCTTGGGCAAAAGATTGAAACTCCATCTAAAAAAATTTTTTTAAAAAGAACTGAAGGAATAAATGAGCAGCAACAACAATACTAACAGGAAACATCAATACCCCACTTTCAGTAAGAATAGAACAACCAGACAGAAGATCAAACAGAAGATACAGATGACTTGAATAACTCTTTAGACCAATTGGAACTAACAAACATATACAGAACACTCCACCCAACAACAGGGAATACACATTCTTCTCAAGTGCACATGTAATATTCTCCAACAGAAACTACATGTTAGGTCACAAAACAAGCCTTAAATATAAGAAGATTGAAGTCATACAAATAAACTCTCCAACCTCAGCACAATGAAACTATAAATCAATAGCAGAAGAACAGGCAAATCCACAAATGTGTGGAAATTAGACAATGCAGTGTAAAATAACCAATGGGTCAAAGAAGAAATCAGAAGGGAATTTAGAAAATATCTGGAGATAAATGAAAATGAAAACACAGCATACCAAAACTGATGGAATGCAACAAAGCAGTATTAACAGGAAGAAAGACCTCAAATCAACAACTTAACCTTACACTTAAAGGAATAAAGAAGATAAACAAAATCCACATCTAGGAGAAGGAAGAAAACAATAAAGATCAGAGCAGCGATAACTAAAAAAAAAATAGGAAAAAAGATAGAAAAATACAATAAAACCAATAGTTGGTATTTTGAAAGGATGAACAAAATTAGCAAATCCTTAGTTGCAATAGCTAAAATGGAGAGAAGACTGAAATAGCTAAAATCAGAAATAAAAGATGTTCAACTGATGTCACAAAAATAATAAAAAGAATTTTGAGACTTCTATTAAATTACAATCAAACCAGATAATCTAGAAGAAATGGACAAATTCCTAGAAACATATAGCCTACCAATATTAAATCATGAAGAAATAAGAAATATATGTGAATATATTTTTATTACTAGAATATATATGTGAATATATACCTATAACTAGTAAAGAATTGAAACAGTTAAAAAAAAAAAAACCCTCCCAGAAACAACAACAAAAAAGGCCAGAACCAGATAAATTCACTGGAGAAGTCCTTCAAACATTTAAATAAGAAGTAACACTAATTCTTCTCAAAGTCTGTGAAAGAACTGAAACACTTCCAAACTCATTCTGTGAGGTCAGAATTACCTTAATATCAAATAAAACTGCAGCCAAATATCCCTTAAGTATACTGATGTGAAAATCCTCAACAAAATGCTAGTAAACTGAATACAACAGTACATTAAAAGGATTATACACCATGACCAGTCGGATTTATTCATGGAATGAAAGGATGGTTCAACATATGCAAATAAATCTATTTAATACACCAGATTAACAAGATGAAGGACAAAACCACATGATCATTTCAATTGATGCAGACAAAATTCAACAATCTCATGATACAAACACTCAATAAACTAGGAATAGAAAAAAAGTACCTCAGCATAATAAAAGTCATATATGAAAAGGCTACATTTAACATTATAGTCAACAAAAGAAGACTGAAACCTTCCCTCTAAGATCAGGAATAAGGCAAGGATGCCCACACCACTTCTATTCAACACAGTGCTAGGAGGTCTATCCAGAGCAATTAGACAACAAAATGAAATAGAAAACATATAGATTGGAAAATTAGTAAAATTAGTTCCCTTCACAGATGACATGTTTTATAAAAACTGTTAAAATTAGTAAATTCAGCAAAGTTACAGGATGCAAAATCAAAATTCAGAAATTGCATTTCTATACACTAACAATCAATTTACAAAGGAAATTATCCCCCCAACTAAAGGAGCTTGAAAAAAAAGGAAATTAAGGAAACAATTCCATTTACTATAGCAACAAAAAGGATAAAATAGGAATGAGCTCAACTGAGAAGATAAAAGATTTCTATACTACAAACTAAAAAACACCGTTACAAGAAATCAAAGAAGACAGAAATAAATGGAAAGATATTCCAGGCTCATGGATTGCAAGACTTAACATTGTCAAACTGTCCATGCTACCCATAGTGATCTACAGATTCAATGTACTCCTTATCAAAATACCAATTACATTTTTTGCAGAAACAGAAAACAGCATCCTAAAGTTCTCAAGGGACTATGAATAGCCAAAACAATCTTGAAAAAGTACAGAGTTGGAAGACTCATTTTCAACTCTGATTGAAAACATTCTACACAGCAACAATTAAGATGGTATGGTATAAAGATAGATATATACACCAATGGAACAGAATAGAGAGTCTAGGAATAAACCCTTGTATATACGGCCAAATGATTTTTGACAAGGATGCCAAGACTACAGTGAATAAAAGACAGTCTCCTTAACAAATGGTGCTGGGAAAACTGGGATATCCACATGAAAAAAAAAAAAAATTAAGCTGGACCTTAACTTGTATCATACATAAAATTAACTCAAAAGGGATTAAAGATGTAAACATAAGGCCTAAAACTATTAAACTCCTAGAAAAAAATACAGAGGAAAAAGTTCACGTTACTGGATTTGAGAATTATTTCTCAGAAGTGACACCATAAGCACAAGCAACAAAAGAAAAAAATAGGCAAATGGAACTATGGGAAACTTTTGTGCATAAACAGACATGATCAAATTATGGACTGGGCAAAAATAACTGCAACTCATGTATCTGATTTGGGGTTAATATCCAGACTATATAAGGAACTTCCAAAACTCAACAGTAAATAAATAAATAAATAACCTAATTTAAAAATGAGAAAATGACTTCAATAGAAAATTCTCCAAAGAAGATATACGAATAGCCAGTAAATACTTGAAAAGATGCTTGTCATCACTAATCATCAGGGAAATGCAAATCAAAACAATGAGACATCAACTCACACTCACTAGAATGGTCACTATCAAAAGAGCAGAATATAAATGTTGAGCATATGGCGAGCCCTTGTGCACTGCTGATGGGAATGTAAAATGGTGCAGGTAGTACAGAGAGCAGTAGAGATACTTCAAAAATTAAAAATACAGTTAGAATATGATTCAGCAATTCCACTTCTAGATATATATCTAAAAATAATTCAAAGCAGGATCTAAAAGATAAATTTTCACCCATGTTCACTGAAGGGGTAGAGTAAAACAGACAAGGGGTAGAGTGAAATAGACAAGGGGTAGAGTGAAAACAATCCAAATGTCTATTGACAACAGATGGAAAAGGAAAATATGGTATATACATAAAATGGAATATTATGAAATCTTCAAAAAAAAAACCAGAATATTCTGTCACATGCATGAACATAGGTGAACCATGAGGGCATTATGCTAGGCAAAATATGTCAGTTGCAAAAGGACAAATGCTGTATGAGTCCACTCATATAAAGTATCTAAAGTAGTCAAATCATAGAAAAGAAAAAGCAGAAATGTGGTTAGCAGGGGCTGGAGGGACGAGGATGAGGGAATTATTAGTGTTTAGTGGGTATAGAGTCTTAGTGTTATGATTTAAAAAAATGCTAGAGATCAGTTGCACAATACTGTGAATATACCTAACACTATTGAACTGTACACTTAAAAATGGTTAAGATTGTTAATTTATTGTTATGTGTTTTTTTGTACCACAATAAAAAATGCAAGCAAAAAAAGATGAAGAAAAAATAAAAACTTTGATAAACATAATTTGAGGTAATCTTTACCAACAGAACTGACTTGTGAGAAATGTTAAAAGAAGTTCTTTAGAGAGAAGAAAAATGACATGGGTCAGAATCTTAGATCTACATAAAGAAAGGAAGAGTCCTGGAGAAGACATAAGTAAAATTAAAATGAAAACTTCTACTTTTCTTATTCTTACTTGATTTTACTTGTGAACAAATGGCAGTTTGTTCAAAATAACAGCAATAATAAATTATGTATGCTATGTATGTATGTATGTATATGTATGTATGTATGTATAAGTGAAATGAATGACAGCAATGATATAAGGGATGGAGGGTAGAAATTAGGAATATTTTGTTATTATAAGGAACTTGTACTACCCATGAAGAAGTATAGTGTTATTTGAAAGTCAAATTAGATTAGTTGTAAATATACAGTGCAAGCTCTAGGGCAACCACTAAAAAAGAAGACACACATACATAAATAACATTAATATGCTAAGAAAGGCAAGTGGAATCATATGAAATGCTTAAATAAAACCACAAATGGTGAAAAAAAGAGTAAAACAGAAAAACAGAAACAAGGGCAACAAATACAGAACAATGATAAATAGATATTAAGCTAACTATATTCATAATCACTTTAGATGTCTATGTCCTAAATACACTAATTAAAAGACAGATTGTCAGAATGGATCAGATAAAAAAAAAAAAAGACCAGCTATATTTTGTCAAAAAGAAACCACTTTAAATATTAAGACACATACCCTGTTGTGATTCCGTCCTGTGCAGTTGTTCTCTGGAGCTGTAGTCATTTATCTCCGTTTGCCTTCTCTACCACCTAAGTGCGTGCCACCACCCCATGGAAGATTCGGTGGACATGGACATGAGCCCCCTGAGGCCCCAGAACTATCTTTTCAGTTAGTTCTGAAAGGCCAACAAAGATTATCACTTTAGGTCAATAATGATGAAAATGAGCACCAGTTATCTTTAAGAATGGTCAGTTCAGGGGCTGGTGCAAAGGATGAACTGCACATTGTTGAAGCAGAGGCAACGAATTACGAAGGCAGTCCAATTACAGTAACACTGGCAACTTTGAAAATGTTTGTACAGCCAACGGTTTCCCTTGGGGGCCTTGAAGTAACACCTCCAGTGATCCTACAGTTGAAGTGTGGTTCAGGGCCAGTGCATGTTAGTGGACAGCACTTAGTAGCTGTGGAGGAAGATGCAGAGTCAGAGGAGGAAGAAGCAAAGTCAGAAGCTGAAGAAGAGGAGAATGAAACTCTTAAGTATACATGGAAAGCAATCTGCCCCTGGAGGTGGTAGCAAGGTTCCACAGAAAAAAGTAAAACTTGTTGCTGATGAAGATGATGATGAAGATGATGATGATGATTTTGATGATGAGGAAACTGAAGAAAAATGCCAGTGAAGTAATCTATCTGAGATACTCCAGCCAAAAATGCACAAAAGTCAAATCAGAATGGAAAAGACTCAAAACCATCAACACCAAGATCAAAAGGACAAGAATCCTTCAAAAAGCAGGAAAAAATACCTAAAATACCAAAAGGACCTAGTTCTGCAGAATACATTAAAATGCAAGCAGTTCATCAATTATGTGAAAAATTGCTTCTTGATGACTGACCAGGAGACTATTCAAGATCTCTGTCAGTGGAAGAAGTCTCTTTAGGAAAACAGTTTAAACTATTTGTTAAAATTTTTTCATTTTATTTCATTTCTGTAACAGTTGATATCTGACTGTCCTTTTTATAATGCAGAGTGAGAACTTTCCCTATTGTGTTTGATAAATGTTGTCCAGGTTCCATTGCCAAGAATGTATTGTCCAAAATGCCTGTTTTTAAAGTTGGAACTCCTTCCTTTGCTTGGTTTTCAATATGTATGGAATGTTATGATAGGACATAGTAGTAGTGGTGGTCAGACATGGAAATGGTGACGAGGCAAAAATATACATGTGAAATAAAACTCAGTATTTTAATAGAGTTAAAAAAATTAAGACACATAGATTGAAAGCAAAGATATTGACAAAAAAACCATGTAACACCAATCCAAAAAATGTGGAAGTAAGCATATTTTCAGATAGAGCAGACATCCGTGCAAGAAAAATCATCACAGATAAAGAGAGGCATTACATAATAATAAAGGGATCAATTCTCCAAAAAAAGTAACAATATGGCCAGGAGTGGTGGCTCATGCCTGTAATCCTAGCATTTTGGGAGGGCAAGGTGGGCAAATCACTTTAGGTCAGCAGTTCGAGACCAGCCTGGCCCAACATAGTGAAACCCTGTCTCTACTAAAAAATACAAAAATTAGCCGGGCGTGGTGGTGTGCACCTGTAGTCCCAGCTACTCGGGAGGCTGAGACAGGAGAATTGCTTGAATCCAGGAGGCAGAGGCGGCAGTGAGCCGAGATCGTGCCACTGTACTCCAGCCCGGCGACAGAGCAAGAGCAAGACTCCATCTCAAAACAACAACAACAACAACAAGAAAAAAAAAAAAACACAAACACACACACACACACACACACACACACACACACACACACACAATATTTAATGTGTATGCACCTAATAACAGAGTACCAAAATATATAAGGCAAAAACTGATAGAACTGCAAGGAGAAACAGATTAATCTACTATTACAGCTGGAGACATCAACACCCCTGTATCTGAAATGGACAGATCCAGCAGGCAGAAAATGAGCAAGGACACAGTTGAACTTAACAACAGCACCAGTCAACTGGATTTAATTGACATACAGAGTACATCATCCAACAAGAAGTAGAATATACATTCCTTTCAAGCTCAGATGAAACATTCATCCACTGAGAGACCACATTCTGGGGCATAAAGTATACTTTAACAAATTTTTTTAAAAAATAAAAATCATACAATATTGCCACTCAGACCACAATGGAGTTAAACTAGAAATATATAAATACCAATAGCTGGAAAATTCCAAAACATGTGGAGATTTAAAAAAAACACTTCTGAATAACAAGTAGGTCAAAGAAGAAATCTCAAGAGAAATTTTAAAATATTTTGAGCTAAGTGAAAATAAAAATACAACATATCAAAATTTGTAAAATGCAGTGAAGTTACCAAAATAGCAGAATAGAGACAATCTGAAAAAATGAGAAACAACTATACAGTGACAACATTATCACCACCAATATTCCAGAACTCAAAACTGAGGTTGTGACAATCCTTGGTGTCACAAAGAAGTGAAAAATTATGAGTAGAAGAGAGAATGGACTTCTTCATCCATGATGCTCTGCTCCTAAGTTGTTAGGCACTAGATAAAAAAGTCTCCCAAACTCATGGTTCCTATCCTGGAGAAACTGAGACTGAGGTAGACAGCCAGCTTCTCCACCATCTAGGGTTACTTTGCGGGAAAGCCATTCCTGCCTCAGCCCACAGGAAGCATTGTTAGTGCCTTTTGGGGGAAAAAATCTGAGGACAGCTATGGACAATCATGGAAGTAGGGCTAGCAACTACAGCAAAGGAAACTTGGGGCTGCTCTTTATCTCTCAGCCAAAGGAGATGCCAAATCAGAGAGGAAGTGGATCAGCAGCAGTAGGAGGCACATTCCACGGGTCCTCTGGGCACAAACTCCTAGGTAATTCCCCCTCCCCTGCCAACCCCAGCCAGGGAATCCCCCTTTGAATATCCCCTAACCCAAGATGAAAGTGCTCTAAACTTTTGTGAAAGCTAGGCAAACCTGGGCTTAGGGTGCCATCTAGTGCTGACAAGAAGGCAGTGATCTAAGTCTAAGGGAATGCAACAAATCAAATACACACCTGGAAGACCAAACCAAGGCAGACAGCAAAAACTAGAATTAGAAATCAATGTGAAGACATACATGTACATTTGTAAGAAATAACATCAAACAGGGAACCACGACCTTCCTGAATGTACAAAGCAAGGAGTTAGTGACTGACCCTACCAACCTGAGACAAAGATGTGTAAGCTCTCTCTGATCAAGAATTCAAAATAGCAATTTTGAAGAAACCTGGGGAACTCCAAGATAGCACAGTAAAAAACTTTAGAAACTTATCAGAAAAATTTAACAAAGAGATTTAAAAAATTAAAAAATAGAAGTCCTGGAACTGTGAAATACATTGGCTGAACTGAAGATGCATGAGAGGGTTTCAACAGTAGAACTAATCAAGCAGAAGAAAGAATCAGTGAGCTCAAAGACAATTTGAAAATACATAAAGAGAGGACACATAGGAGAATAAAAAGGAAGAACACATATAAGATCTAGAAAATAGCCTAAAAAGATCAAATTTAAGAGTCACTGGCCTACAAGACAGAGTTAAGAAAGAACAAGGGGTAGAAAGCTCATTCAAAGAAATAATAACAGAAAACTTTCCAGATCTATAGATAAAATAAATATCCAAGCATAGGAAGGTCAAAGATTACCCAACAGATTACACCCAAATAAGACTACCCCAAGGCATACACTAATCAAATTCTTAAATGTCAAAAACAAAAAGGGAAGCCTAAAAGCAGGAAAAAAGAAGCATAACATATAAAGAGCTCTAAGTCATCTGGACATCCAATGGAAACCATATATGCCTGAAGGGAGTGGAATGACATATTAAAAAGCTAAAGGAAAAAAAATAAATAAAACCCTGCCAACTGAGATTACTATACCCAGCAAAGCTATCCTTTGACCATAAATGAGAGATAATGACTTTTGAAGACAAACAAAAGCTAAAGGAATTACATCTTATAAAAAATGTCAAAGGTAGTTCTTCAATCTGAAACAAAAAGACACATGTAACAAAAGAATATCTGAAGTTATAAAAGTATTGGTAAAAGTAGATAGACAAATTTAGAAAATCTAAAACTAACTGGTATCTCTAGTATGAAGACTAAACCTACCAAAATAAAGTATTAGATTAGAATAATATAATACTGTGACTGGTATCTCTAGTATGAAGACTAAACCTACCAAAATAAAATAATAAACTGTTAAAAGTTAGGTAATATAAAAAGGTGTAAATTGTGTCAACGAAAGGTCAAAACGTGTGTCAGGGGGGATGAAATAACAATGTAAAGTTTTTTGTTTTTTTCTTTGTGATCAACATTGAGTTATCATATATTCAAAATAACTTACGTCTTTTGTAAGCCTCATAGTAACCATAAAGCAAAACACCTATAATAGGTAACACTAAAAATAAAAAGCAAGGAATTAAAACATACTACCAGAGAAAATTGTAAAATCACGAAGAAAGAAGAGAGAGGGAGGGAGATGGGAAGGGGGAAGGGCAGGGAGAGGAGAGGGAGTTACAAAACAACCAGAAAACAAACAACAAAATGACAGGATTAAGTTCTTACCTATCAATAATAACAATGTAAATGAACTAAATGTTCTAATTAAAAGACACAGAGTGATAAAATGAATAGAAAAACAGAACCCAATGATATACTGCCAATAAGAAACTCACTTCACCTATAAAGACACATAGACTGAAAGTAAAGGGGTGGAAAAAGAAATTCCATGCAACTGGAAAACAAAGAGCAAGAATAGCTATACTTATATCAGATAAAATAAACTATCAACACTATAAAAAGAGACAAAAGACATCACTATATAATGATAACTGACATTTACAGAACATTTCATCCAACTCTGTGGAATATACATTCTTCTCATCAACATATGGAACATTCTCCAGGACAGATCACATTAGGAGAAAAAACAAATCTCAGCAAACTCAAAACTGTCAAAATTATGTCAGCTATCTTTTTTGACCACAGTAGAATAAAACCGGATTTTTATTCTTTAAAAAAAAAAACAAAAAAAACTTTGGGTTAGGTGTGGTGGCTCATGCCTGTAATCCCAGCAATCTGGGAGGCTAAGGCAGGCAGATCACTTGAGTCCAGGAGTGCAAGATCAGCCTTGGGAAACGTGGTGAAACTTCATCTCTATAAAAAAAATACAAAAAATTAGCTGGGCATGGTAGTGCACGCCTGTACTCCTAGCTACTTGGGAGGTGGAAGCTGCACTGAGCTGAGACTGTGCAACTGCACTCCAGCCTTGGGCAACAGAGTTAGACATTGTATTAAAAAAAAAAAAAAAAAGAAAGAAAGAAAAGGAACTTTGAAAACTATAAATATGTGAAAATTAAACAACATGCTCCTGAATAAAAAAATGGGTCAATAAAGAAATTAAAAAGGAAATCTAAATTTTTTTTGAGCAAATGAAAATGGAAACAGTGTATCAAACTTTATGGGACAAGCAAAAGCAATACTAAGTAAGAAGTTCATAGCAGTAAGTGCCTCCATCAATAAAAAAGAAAAATTTCATATAAACAACTGAACAATCCACCTCAAGGAACTAGAAAAATAACAATAAATAAAATCCAAAATTAGTAGAAATAAATACTATGGATCAGAGCAGAAATAAAATTGAGACTGAAAAAATACAAAAGATAAAGAAAAAAATGTTTTTGGAAAGATAAGCCCACATATCTTTAGCTAGACTAATAAAAAAAAAAAAAAGAGAAAACACTGAAAGTATAAATGAAAACAAGCATTACAACCAGTACCCTAGAAATATAATGATCATTAGAGATTTTATGAATAACTATATGCCAACAAATTAGATAACCTAGAAGAAATGGACAAATTCGTAGACATGTAACACCTATCAAGACTGAACCATAAAGAAACAGAAAGCCTGAACAGACCAATAGCAAGTAATGAGACTGAAGCATAATAAAAAGGCTCCCATCAAAGAAAAGCCCAGGGCTGAATGGCTTCACTGCAGAAAACTACCAAACATCTAAGGAAAAAGTAACAACAACTTTACTCAAACTATTCTAAGAAACTGAAGAGGAGAGAATATTTCTAAAATTATTCTATGAGGCAAACATTACCCTGATACCAAAACCAGACAAGGACAAAAAATAAAAATAAAAACAGAGTGAGAGAAAACTACAGGCCAGTATCACTGATGAACACAGACATAAAGATCCTCAACAAAATACCAGCACTGTGAATTCAACACGTTAAAAAGAGCATTCACCATGATCAAGTGGGATTCATCCTAGAGATGTAAGGGTGTTTCTAAATACAAAAATCAATAAACATGATACATCACTTTAACAGAATCAAAGAAAAAATGATAGTTTCAGTATATGTTTCAAAAGAATTTGATAAAATTCAACATCATTTCATGATAAAAACTCTCAAAAAACTGGGTAGAGAAGGAACAGAACACAAAATAAAGGACAGATATGACCCTCCCCCAGCTAACATCATTCTGAATAGAAAAAAACTGAAAGCCTTTTCTCTAAGATCTGAAGACAATAATGCCAATTTTTACCACTTTTATTCAATATAGTACTGAAAGTCCTATGCAAGGCAATTAAGCAAGAAAAAGAAAGGGCTTCTGGCCAGGCTCATGCCTGTAATCTTCTGGCCAGGCTCATGCAGTGGCTCATGCCTGTAATCCCAGCACTTTGGGAGGTGGAGGTGGGCGGATCACCTGAGGTAAAAAGTTCGAAACCAGCCTGGCCAACATGGTGAAACCCTATCTCTACTAAAAACAAAAAAATTACTCAGGCATGGTGGCACATGCCTGTAATCCCAGCTACTCAGGAAGCTGAGGCAGGAGAATCAGGAGGCAGAGGTTGCAGTGAGCCAAGATCACGCCACTGCACTGCAGCCTGGGTGACATTGTAAGACTTCATCTCAAAACAAGAAGAGAATTAACCTTGTTCACAGACAACCTGATTATATATTTTAAAAACCAAAGAAAACTCGTCAAGAAACTGGTAAGAGGCTGGGCGTGGTAGCTCACTCCTGTAATCCCAGCACTTTGGGAGGCCGAGGCAGCTGGATCACTTGAGGTCAGGAGTTCAAGACCAGCCTGGTCAACATAGTGAAACCCCATCTCTACTAAAAATACAAAAATCAGCTGGGTGTGGTGGTGGGTGCCTGTAATCTTGGGAGACTGAAGCAGGAAAATTGCTTGAACCTGGGAGGCAGAAGTTGCAGTGACCTGAGATTGCACCACTGCACTCCAGCCTGGGCGACAAAGCTAGACTCCATCTCAAAAAAAAAAAAGAGAGAGAGAGAGAAAAACTGTTAGAAGTAATAGCAAATTCAGTAAAGTTGCAGGATACAAAATCAACATACAAAAATCAGTAGCATTTGTATATGCCAACGGCAAACAATCTGAAAAATAAGAAAGTAGTCTCATTTACAATAGCTACTAATATGGTTTGGCTATTTGTCTCCTCCAAATCTCATGTTGAAATGTGATCTCCAATGTTGGAAGTGGGGCCTGGTGGAAGGTGTCTGGGTCATGGGGGTAGATCCCTCATTAGTGGCTTGGTGCCATTCTTACAGTAGTGAGTTCTCACTCTACGAGTTCACATGAGATCTGGTTGTTTTAAAAGAGCCTAGAACTTTCTCCTCTCTCTCTGGGCTCTTTGAGCCCTGAAACGTGGGCTGAAATATGGGCTCTCCATGTGACATGCCTGCTCTGCCTTTCACCTTCCGTCATGATTAGAAGCTTCCTGTGGTCCTCACTAGAAGCAGATGCTAGCACTATACTTCCTATACAGCCCATAGTACCATGAGCCAAATAAACTCTTTTCTTTATAAATTGCCCAGCCTCAGGTACTTCTTTATGGCATTGTGAATGGACCAATACAGAAAATTCGTACCAGGAGTGGAGTGTTGCTATAAAGATACCTGAAAATGTGGTGGCAGCTTTGGAACTGGATAACAGGCAGACGTTGGAAGAGTTTGGAGGTCTCGAAAGAAGACAAGAAGATGAGGGAAAGTTTGGAACTTCTCAGAGACTGGTAGGTGGCTATTACCAAAATGCCAATAGAAATATGGACAGTGAAGGCCAAACTCATACTGATAACATCTCAGATAGAAATAAGGAAGTTATTGGAAACTGGAATAAGGCCACCTTTGTTATGCCCTACCAAAGAACTTGGATGCATCTGTCAATGTCCTAGGGATCTGTGGAAGTTTGAACTTATGAGTGATGACTTTTAGGGTATCTGGCAGAAGTCTCTAAGCAGCAATGTGCTCAAGAAGTAATGTGGCTGCTTCTAATAGCCTATGATCAAATATGGGAGCAAAGAAATTACTTAAAGTTGAAACTTTAAAAGGGAAGCAGAGTGTAAAAATTTGGAAAATTTGCAGTCTAGCCATGTGATAGAGAAAGAAAGAGTATTTTCAGTAGAGGAATACAAGTGGGCTGTGAACTAACCACTTGCTAGATAGATTAGCAATACTAAAAGGAGCCAAGTAATAATATCCAAGACAATTTTTTTAAAAAAGCCTCAAAAGGCAGCCCCCTCCCATCACAAGCCCAGAGGCCTAGGAGGAAAGAATGGTTTAGTGGGTCAGACCTCCAGAGCCACTGCCCTGCACCACCTTAAGAGGCTGCTCCCTACATCCTGGCTGCTCTAGCTCCAGCCTCAGCTCTAAAGGGCCAGTACAGTTTGGGGCACTGCTCTGGAGAGCACAGCTATAATCCTTGGTGGCTTCCATGTGGTGTTAAGGCTGTAGGTGTACAGCATTCAAGAGTGAAGACAGTTTGGCAGCTTCCAACCTAAATTTCAGAGGATGTATTAGAAAGCCTGGGTCCCGGGCAGAAGTCTGCCATAGGACATAGCCCCCACACAGAAACTCTGCTAGTTCTAGGGGAAATGTGGGGTTGGATTCTCAGCACAGATTCCCTACCAAGGCACTGCTAGGTGAAGCTATGGGAACAAGGCCGCTACCCTCCAGACTCAAGTAGGGTAGAGCCACCAGCAGCTTGCACCCTCAGTATTGAAAACACACAGGCACCAGACTCCAACCTGTGAGAGCCACAGGGATGGAGCTTCTCAAGGCCTTGGAAGCCCACCCCTTGTACCAGTGTTCCTTGGATGCAGGATACAGACTCGAGGATTATGTTGGAGCTTTAAGGTCTAATTTCTGCCCTGCTGGATTTCAGACTTGTGTGGGGCCTGTTGCCCCTTTCTTTGGCCAATTCCTCCTTTTCGGAATGGGAATGTTTACCTAATATCTGCAATACCATTGTATCTTGGAAGTTAAGAATTTGTTTTTGATTTTACAGGCTAATAGGTGGAAGGAAATGTGCCTTGAGTCTCAGATGAGACTTTAGACTTTGGATTTTTGAGTTGATGCTGGAATGAGTTAAGACTTTGGATACTACTGGGAAGAGATGATTGTACAATACAAGAAGAACATGAGATGTGGTGGGGAGAAAGGGGACCATTTTGTACACTGCTGGTGGGAATATAAATTAGTATGGCCACTATGGAAAACAGTATTGAGGTTCCTCAAAAAACTAAAATAGAAACTACCATATGATCCAGCAAACCCACTGCTGTATAAATGTCCAATAGAAAGGAAAATCAGTATATCAAAGAGATATCTGCACTCCCATGTTTACTGCAGCACTATTCACAATAGCCGGGATATGGAATCAACCTAAGTGTCTATCAATGGATGAATGGATAAAGAAAATGTGCTACATATACACACAATAGAATACTATTCAGCCATAAAAAAATGAAACACTGTTATTTTCAGTAACATAAATAGAACTACAGAACATGATGCTAAATGACATAAGCCAAGTCCAGAAAGACAAATATCCCATGTTCTCACTCATATGTGGGGAACTAAGAAAATTAATCTCATGGAGATAGAGAGCAAACTGGTGGTTACCAGATGCTGGGAAGGGTGGTAGAGGGCAGTGAAGAGAGGTTGGCTACTAGGTACAAAAAGAGTTAGATAGAAGGAATAAGTTTTAGTTTTCGATAGTATGGTAAGACAACTATAGTTAACAATAATGTTATATGTTTCAAATAGCTAGATGAGAAGCTTTGAATTATTCCCTACACACAAAAAAGTGATCATTGCTTGGGGTGGTGAATATCCCAATTATCCTGATTTGATCATTACATACTGTCTGCATGTATTGAAATATAACATGTACCCCCATAAATATGTACAACTATTATATATCAATAAAAACTTATGAGATGCAATGAAAGCAGTACAGGGAGATTTAAAGCACTGAACACATATATTAGAAAGAAGAAAGATCTAAAATCAATAATAATAATAATAAATCTAAGAAGAAAGATCTAAAATCAATAATAATAAATCGAAGCTTTACCTTTAGGAAACTAGAATAAGAGCAAATTAAATTCAAAGTAGGCAGAAAAAAAAAAAAAAAATTGAACAAATCAATGCAAGCAAAAGCAGAAAATCAGGCTGTGTGTGGTGGCTCATGCCTGTAATTCCAGCACTTTGGGAGGCCAAAGTGGGAGGATCACTTGAGGCCAGGAGTTCAAGACCAGACCTGGCAACACAGTGAGACCGTCTCTACAAAAAAAATTAAAAAATTAGCCAGGCACAGTGGTGCACACCTGTAGTTCCAGCTACTTGGGAGGCTAAGGTGGAAAGGTCGCTTGAGCCTGGGAAGTTGAGGCTGCAGTTAGCCATGGTTGTGCCACTGCACTCTAGCCTGGGTGACAGAGTGAGACCCTGTCTCAAAAAAAAAAAAGAACACACACAAAAAAACAAAAAACACCAGAAAATCAATACAGAAAATCAAAAAAACCAAAATATTGTTCTTTGAAAAGATCAATGAAATCAATACCTAGAGCTTGGTTAACCAAGAAAGAGACAAAATATACAAATTACTAACATCAAAAATTGTAGAAAAGAGGCCATCACTATTAATCCTATGAATATGAAAACAATAATAAAGAAATACTAAACAACTCTATGCCTACAAATCTGGTAACAGATAAAATGTACTAATTACTCAGAAAGGACAATCTGTCAAAATCCACATAAAAAGAAATAGGCACACAATCTGAATAGGCCTAAGTCTATTAAAGAACCTGAACCAATAATTAATAACTTTCCAAAACAGCAAGCACCATATCCAGATGGGTTCACTGATGTATTCCACCAAACACTCAAGAAAGTTATTATCCAAATCTCAAAACTAGACAAAGACATCACAGGAAAGGAAAACTACTGACTAGTAACTATCATGAACACAGATGATAAATCCTAAGCAAAATACTAGAAAACTGAATATCTGTATATTAGAAAATTACACACCATGACCAAGTGGGATTCCCAACTTGATTTATAAATTCAATGCAATCCTAATCAAAATCTCAGCAACTTGTATTTTTGGATACCAACAAACTAGTTCACAAGTGTACATGGAAAGACAAAAGATCAAAACAGCCAACACCATACTGAAATAATGAAGTCAATGAACTAACACTACCCAATGTTAAGAATTACTATAAAGGGAGGAGGATCCAAGATGGCCGATTAGGAGTAGCTCAGGATTGCAGCTCCCAGTGAAAGCAGGGAGGGTGAGTGGACGCTGCATTCCCAGACAGACTTTTATTGCCCACAGACCAGGAGATTCCCAGGGGGGAGGAGCCCCCACGGGTCGCCAGCACGGCTGGTTTGGCCGCCAGCACCACTGATTGGGCCGGCACCCCAGCGCAGCGGTTCCCCCATACAAAATACATGGGTCCTGGTGCCGTTTTAGCTGGCAATTGGAGCTCCGGGAAGGCAGAGTCGCCCATTCATCTGATTAAAAAAGGGGACTGAAACAGACAGCCAGGCCAGGAGATTTCCCGGGCAAAAAAAGCACCACGAATCTCAGCACCCACTGTTTCAGCCAGCGCAGTGGGTCGCCGCACGGGAAATCACACAGATCATGGCGCCTTTTCAACAGGGTGACTGGAACACTTGGGAGACAGTCCACCATTCAACTAAAAAAAAAAAAAATGGCTCTGAGGCAGGGAGCCAGATGATCAGGCTTGGCTGGTCCCACCCCCCAAAAAAAACAGCAATAGGAAACGCTCTGGATTGAGAGTTTCATAGCAAGCACAGCTAGCTGAACCCGGGACGGTCCAGCTCTGTGGGGGAGGGGCGTCTGCCATTACTGAGGCAATCCACCACTATGGAGGTAGTTTGCCATTGCAGAGGCAGCCTGCCATTGCCGAGGCAGTTCTAACTACACCAGTATAAACAGGACTGCAGGGAAGTTCACACGGCAGCTGGGCGGAGCCCACAGCAGCTCAGCAAAGCTTCTGCAGGCAGACAGTGACTAGGCTGCCTCATTGCTGGGCAAGGCAGCCCTGAGAAAAAGGCAGCAGCACAAGAGAACTCATAAAGAAAGTCCTAACTCCCCCAGGACAGAGCACCTGGGGAAAAAAGGGGTTTATGAGTTCTGCTGCAGCAGACTTAAACGTACCTGCCCGGCAACTCTGAATGAACAACGGAGCTCACAGCTCAGCACTTGAGCTCCTATAAAGGACAGACTGTCTCCTCAAGCAGCTCCTGACCCCCATATATCCAACGAGTCACCTCATAAAGGAGAGCTCAGACTGACATCTGGCAGGTATCCTTCTGGGGCAAAGATAGCAGAAGAAGAAACTGGCAGCAACCCTTACTGTTCTGCAGCTGCTGCAGGTGATGCCCAGGTAAGCAGGGCTGGGAGTGGACCTCAGCAGTCCTACAGCAGAGGGGCCTGACTGTTAGAAGGAAAACTAAGAAACAGAAAGCAATAACTTCATCATCAACAAATTGGACGTCCACTAAGAGACCCCATCTGAAAATCACCAACCACAAAGACCACACATAGATAAATCCAAAAAGATGGGAAGAAACCAGTGCAAAAAGGAGGAAAACACCCAAAACCAGAACGCCTCTCCTCCTACAAGGGATCACAACTCCTCACCAGCAAGGGAACAAGGCTGGATGGACAATGAGTGTGATGAAATGACTAAATCAGGCTTCAGAAGGTGGGTAATAAGAAACTTCTGTGAGCTAAAAGAACATGTTCTAACCCAATGCAAAGAAACTAAGAGCCTTGAAAAAAGATTTGACGAAATGCTAATGAGAATAACCTACTTAGAGAGGAATATAAGTAATTGATGGAGCTGAAAAACACAACACAAGAACTTCGCGAAGCATACACAAGTTTTAACAGCTGAATCTACCAAGCAGAAGATGATGAGGTCGAAGATGAACTCAATGAAATAAAACGATAAGGCAAGTGTAGAGAAAAAAGGGTAAAAAGGAATGAACAAAGTCTCCATGAAATATGGGATTATGTGAAAAGACATAATCTACGTTTGATAGGTGTACGTGAATGTGACGGAGAGAATGAATCCAAGCTAGAAAATACTCTTCAGGATATTATCCAGGAGAACTTCCCCAACCTAGCAAGGCAGGCCAATATTCAAGTCCAGGAAATACAGAGAACACCACAAAGATATTCCTCAAGAAGAGCAACCCCAAGGCATATAATCGTCAGATTCACCAGGGTTGAAATGAAGGAGAAAATGCTAAGGGCAGCCAGAGAAAAAGGTCAGGTTACCCACAAAGGGAAGCCCATCAGACTCACAGCAGCTCTCTCAGCAGAAACCCTACAAGCCAGAAGAGAGTGGGGACCAATATTCGACATCCTTAAAGAAAAGAACTTTCAACCCAGAATTTCATATCCAGCCAAACTAAGCTTCATAAGTGAAGGAAAAATAAAATCCTTTGTGAACAAGCAAGTACTCAGAGATTCCATCACCACCAGGCCTGCTTTACAAGAGCTCCTGAAAGAGGCACTAAACATAGAAAGGAACAACCAGTACCAGCCACTCCAAAAACATACCAAATGGCACAGAGCAGCAACACAATGAAGAAACTGCATCAACTAACGGGCAAAACAGCCAGCCTAGCATCAAAATGGCAGGATCAAATTCACACATAACAATATTAACCCTAAATGTAAATGGGCTAAATGCCCCAATCAAAAGACATAGACTGGCAAACTGGATAAAAAGCCAAAACCCGTTGGTGTGCTGTATCCAGGAAACCCATCTCACATGCAAAGATACACAAAGACTCAAAATAAAGGGATGGAGGAAGATTTACCAAGCAAATGGAGAGCAAAAAAAAGCAGGAGTTGCAATTCTCATCTCTGATAAAATAGACTTTAAACCAGCAAAGATCAAAAGAGACAAAGAAGGACATTACATAATGGTAAAAGGATCAATGCAACAAGAAGAGCTAACGATCCTAAATATATATGCACCCAATACAGGAGCACCCAGATACATAAGGCAAGTTCTTAATGACTTACAAAGAGACTTAGACTCCCACACAATAATAGTGGGAGACTTGAACACCCCAGTGTCAGTATTAGACAGATCAACGAGACAGAAAATTAACAAGGATATCCAGGACTTGAACTCAGACCTGGATCAAGCAAACCTAATAGACATTTACAGAACTCTCCACCCCAAATCCACAGAATATACATTCTTCTCAGCAGCACATCACACCTACTCGAAAACTGACCACATAATTGGAAGTAAATCACTCCTCAGCAAATGCAAAAGAACGGAAATCATAACAAACAGTCTCTCAGACCACAGTGCAATCAAGCTAGAACTCAGAATTCAGAAACTAACTCAGAACCGCACAGCTTCATGGAAACTGAACAACTGGCTCTTGAATGTTGACTGGATAAACAATGAAATGAAGGCAGAAATAAAGATGTTCTTTGAAACCAACGAGAATGAAGACACAACATACCAGAATCTCTGGGACACATTTAAAGCAGTCTCTAGAGGAAAATATATAGCAATAAATGCCCACATGAGAAGCAAGGAGAGATCTAAAATTGACACCCTATCATCAAAATTGAAAGAGCTAGAGGAGCAAGATCAAAAAAACTCAAAACCTAGCAGAAGACAAGAAATAACTAAGATCAGAGCAGAACTGAAGGAGATAGAGACACAAAAAACCCTTCAAAAAATCAATAAATCCAGGAGCTGGTTTTTCGAAAAGGTCAACAAAATAGACCACTAGCCAGATCAATAAAAAAAGAAAGGGAGGGGCCGGGCGCGGTGGCTCACGCCTGTAATCCCAGCACTTTGGGAGGCCGAGGCGGGCGGATCACGAGGTCAAGAGATCGAGACCGTCCTGGTCAACATGGTGAAACCCCGTCTCTACTAAAAATACAAAAAAAATTAGCTGGGCGTGGTGGGCGCGCCTGTAGTCCCAGCTACTCGGGAGGCTGAGGCAGGAGAATGCTTGAACCCGGGCAGCGGAGGTTGCAGTGAGCCAAGGTGCACCACTGCACTCCAGCCTGGCGCCTGGTGACTAGTGAGACTCTGTCTCCAAAAAAAAAAAAAAAAAGAAAAGGGAAAATAATCAAATAGATGCAATAAAAAAACGATAATGGGGATATCACCACAGATCCCACAGAAATTCAAACCATCATCAGAGATTATTACAAACAACTCTATGCACATAAACTAGTAGACCTGGAAGAAATGGATAAATTCCTGGACACTTGCATCCTCCCAAGCCTAAACCAGGAAGAAGTCGAAACCCTGAATAGACCAATAACAAGGTCTGAAGTTGAGGCAGCAATTAAGGGCCTACCACCCAAAAAAAGCCCAGGTCCAGATGGGTTCACAGCCGAATTCTACCAGACATACAAAGAGGAGCTGGTACCATTCCTTCTGAAACTATTCCAAACAATCCAAAAGAGGGAATCCTTCCCAAATCATTTTATGAGACCAACATCATCCTGATACCAAAACCTGGCAGAGACTCAGCAAGAAAAGAAAACTTCAGGCCAATATCCATGATGAACATAGATGTAAAAATCTTCAATAAAATAGTGGCAAACCGATTGCAACAGCATATCAAAAAGCTTATCCACCATGATCAAGTAGGCTTCATCCCGGGGATGCAAAGCTGGTTCAACATACACAAATATATAAACATAATTCACCACATAAACAGAACCAGACAAAAACCACATGATTATCTCAATTGATGCAGAGAAGGCCTTTGACAAAATTCAACAGCCCTTTATGCTAAAAACCCTCAATAAACTAGGTATTGATGGAATGTATCTCAAAATGATAAAAGCTATTTACAACAAACCAACAGCCAATATCATACTGAATGGGCAAAAACTAGAAGCATTCCCTTTGAAATCTGGCACTAGACAAGGATGTCCTCTCTCACCACTCCTATTCAATATAGTACTGGAAGTTCTAGCCAGAGCAATCAGGCAAGAAAAAGAAATAAAGGGTATTCAAATAGGAAAGGAGGAAGTCAAATTGTCTCTATTTGCAGATAACATGATTGTATATCTAGAAGACCCCATCGTCTCAGCCCACAATCTCCTGAAACTGATAAGCAACTTCAGCAAAGTCTCAGGATACAAAATCAATGTGCAAAAATCACAAGCATTCCTATACACCAATAACAGACTTAAAGACAGCCAAATCAAGAACCAACTGCCATTCACAATCGCTACAAAGAGAATAAAATACCTAGGAATACAACTAACAAGGAACGTAAAGGACCTCTTCAAGGAGAACTACAAACCACTGCTCAATGAAATAAGAGAGGACATAAACAGATGGAGAAACATTCCATGTTCATGGCTAGGAAGAATCAATATCGTGAAAATGGCCATACTGCCCAAAGTAATTTACAGATTCAACGCTATCCCTATCAAGCTACCAATGACCTTCTTTGCAGAACTGGAAAAAACCACCTTAAACTTCATATGGAACCAAAAGAGAGCCTGCATAGCCAAGTCAATTCTAAGCAAAAAGAACAAAGCTGGAGGCATCATACTACCGGACTTCAAACTATACTACAAAGCTACAGTAATCAAAACAGCATGGTACTGGTACCAAAACAGAGATACAGACCAATGGAACAGAACAGAGGCCTCCGAGGCAACACAACACATCTACAACCATCCAATCTTTGACAAACCTGACAAAAACAAGCAATGGGGAATTGAGTCCCTGTTTAATAAATGGTGTTGGGAAAACTGGCTAGCCATGTGCAGAAAGCAGAAACTGGACCCCTTCCTGACACCTTACACTAAAATTAACTCCAGATGGATTAAAGACTTAAACATAACACGTAACACCATAAAAACCTTAGAAGAAAATCTAGGAAAAACCACTCAGGACATACGCGTAGGCAAGGACTTCATGACCAAAACACCAAAAGCATTGGCAACAAAAGCCAAAATAGACAAATGGGACCTAATCAAACTCCACAGCTTCTGCACGGCAAAAGAAACAGTCATTAGAGTGAAGTTGCAACCAACAGAATGGGAAAAAATTTTTGCAGTCTACCCATCTGACAAAGGGCTGATAACCAGAATCTACAAAGAACTAAAACAGATTTACAAGAAAAAAACAAACAAGCCCATTCAAAAGTGGGCAAAGGATATGAACAGACACTTTACAAAAGAAGACATACATGAAGCCAACAAACATATGAAAAAATGCTCATCATCACTGGTCATTAGAGAAATGCAAATCAAAACTACATTGAGATACCATCTCACACCAGTTAGAATGGCGATCATTAAAAAATCTGGAGACAACAGATGCTGGAGAGGATGTGGAGAAATAGGAACACTTTTACACTGTTGGTGGGAGTGTAAATTAGTTCAACCATTGTGGAAGACAGTGTGGCGATTCCTCAAGGACCTAGAAATAGAAATTCCATTTGACCCAGCAATCCCATTACTGGGTATATATCCAAAGGATTATAAATCGTTCTACTATAAGGACACATGCATACGAATGTTCATTGTAGCACAGTTTACAATAGCAAAGACCTGGAACCAACCCAAATGCCCATCGATGATAGACTGGACAGGGAAAATGTGGCACATATACACCATGGAATATTATGCAGCCATCAAAAACAATGAGTTCGTGTCCTTTGTAGGGGCATGGATGAATCTGGAAAACATCATTCTTACACAAGAACAGAAAATCAAACACCGCATATTCTCACTTATAGGCAGCTGTTGAACAATGAGAACACAGGGACATGGAGGGGGGAGCATCACACACTGGGGTCTGTCGGGGGGGGAAAAAGGGGAGGGACAGTAGGGGGTGGGGGAGTTGGGGGAGAGAGAGCATGGGGAGAAATGCCAGATATAGGTAATGGGGAGGAAGGCAGCAAATCACACTGCCATGTGTGTACCTATGCAACAATCTTGCATGTTCTTCACATGTACCCCAAAACCTAAAATGCAATAAAAAAATATATATATATAAAAAAATTACTATAAAATACTATAAAATATAAAATATAAAATATAAAAGTTATCAGCCAGGCGTGATGGCTCACGCCTATAATCTCAGCACTTTGGGAGACTGAGGCAGGCAGATCACTTGAGGTCAGGAGTTCAAGACCAGCTTGGCCAACATGGTAAAACCCCATCTCTACTAAAAATACAAAAAAATAAAATAAAATTAGCTAGGCATGGTGGCGCATGCCTGTAATCCCAGCTACTCGGGAGGCTGAGGCAGGAGAATTGCTTGAACCTGGGAGGTGGAGGTTGCAATGAGCTGAGATCACATCACTGCACTCCAGCCTAGGAGACAGAGCAAGACTCCATCACAAAACAAAACAAAACAAAAGTACAGTAATCAAGGTGGTGTGGTACTAGTTAAAAAATAAACAGACAGATAAATAAGACAGAACAGAGATCCCAGAAAAAGACTCACACAAATATAGTCAACTGCTCTCTGACAACGGAGCAAAGGTGATTCAAGAGAGAAAGAAAAGTCTTTTCAACAAATAATGCTGGAACAAGTAGATATCCACATGCCATAAAAATGAACCTATATAGTAGGGGATTTCATCAACTTGATAAAGGGCATTTTATATTAAAAACAACAATAACAACTCACAGCTAAAATACTCACTGGTTAAAGACTGCAAATTTTTGCCTTAAAATCGGAAACAAAGTAGAATGGCCATTGTCACCACTGTTATTCAATATTGCACTGTAAGCTCTGTAAGCAGTTATACAAGAAAATGAATTAAAAGAAATCCATGTTGGTAAGAAAGAAGTAAAACTACACCTATTCACAGATGACATGATCTGTAATATGGTTTGGCTGTGTCTCCACCCAAAATCTCATCTTGAATTATAATCCACATAATTCCCATGTGTCAGGGGCAGGACCAGGTGGAGGTAATTGGATCATGGGGGCAGTTTCCCCCATGGTGTTCTCATGGAAGTGAGTCTCACGAGATCTGATGGTTTTATAAGCATCTGGCATTTCCCCCTGCTTGCACTCACTCCGTCCTGCTACCCTAGGCAGATGTCTGCTTCTCATTTGCCTTCCACCATGATCGTAAGTTTCCTGAGGCTTCTTCAGCAATGTGAAACTGTGAGTTAATTAAACCTTACTTTTTTATAAATTACCCAGTCTCCAGTATTTCTTATAGTAGTGTGAGAACAGACTAATACAATCTGCCATATAGGAAATCCCCAAGAATCCACAAAAAAGCTACCAGAGATATATACAAATTCATCAAACTTGTAGGTTACAAGATCAATGCATAAAAATCAATTGTGTTTCTCCACACCAGCAATGAAAAATCCATAAAGGAAATTTAGAAAGGAATTCTATTTATAATAGTATCTAAAACAATAAAATACATAGAAATAAATCTAACTAAGAAGGTGAAAGACTTGTACACTGAAAACTACATGACACTGCTGAAGGAAATTAAAGACCTCAATAAATGGAAAAGCATTTCATATTCATAGATTGGAAAACTTAATATTGTTAAGATGTCAAGACTACCCAAAGCAATCTACAAATTCTGCACGATTCCTATCAAAATTCTAGTAACTTTTTTGCGGAAATACAGAGTACTATCTTTAAATTTTTCTCAAATTATTATGGAATTGCAAAGGACCCTGAATAACTAAAATATTGAAAAAGAACAACAAATTTGGAGGACTCAAAATTCTCAATTTCAAAACTTACTATAAAACTAGAGTAATCAAAATAGTGCAGGACTGGCACAAGGAGAATCATATAGACCAAAGGAATGTACCTGAGAGTCCATAAATAAGACCATACATCTATGGCCAATTTATTTTTGATGAGAATGCCAAGATATTCAATGAGAAAACAGTCTCTTCAACAAATGGTGCTGGGATAACTGGATTTCCACATGCAAAAAATTAAACTGGGAGCCCTATCTCATATATACTATATATAAAAATCAACTCTAAATTGATCAAAGTCTTAAATATTGGCTTTTATCAAAGTCTAATTTAGCTATGTATTCTTAGATATGACACTATAAGGTAAAATGGACTTCATCAAAATTTAAAACTTTTTATTTCTGCAAAAAAGTTCTTGGAATTTTGATTGGAATTGTGCTGAATTTGTAGACTGCTTTGGGTAGTCTTGACATCTTAGCAATATTAAGTCTTCTTATCCATGAATGTGGGATGCTTTTCCGTTTACTGAGGTCTTGTTCAACTTCCTTCATAAGCAAAAAAAAAGTTTTTGCTTGTGCTTCATATCATAAGAAAAAAAAGAAAAAAGGTAAATTGGACTACATCAAAATGTAAAACTTCCGTATGTAAAATGACATTATCAAGAAAGTGACAAGACAACTTACAGAATGGGAAAAATATTTGCAAATCACGTAATATTTAGAATACACGAAGAACTCCTATACTTCAAGAACAAAATGATAAACAACTCAACTGAAAATGAGCAAAGTACTTGAACAGATAATTTGCCAAAGAAAATATACAAGTGGAAAATAAACACAGGAAAGATGCTCAACATCATTAGCCAGTAGGAAAATGCAAATAAAACCACATTAAGGTACCACTTTATACCCATTAGGATAGCTATATTAAAACAACACAACACAATACAACAAGTGTTGACAAAGATGTGGAGAAATATGAACCCCTGAGCATTGCTGGTGGGAATGTAAAATGATATAGTAACTGCGGAAAACAGTACTCAGGTTCCTCATAAAGTTAAACAATATCACTCCTTGGTATATACCCAACAGAACTGAATCCATGGACTCAAACAGATACTTCTGTATCGATGTCATTGCAGCATTATTTATAATAGCCAAAAGGTGTAACCAACTTGTATCCATTAAGAGATGAATAAACAAAATGTGGTAAAAAGGCACAACAGACTATTATTCAGCCAGAAAAAGTAAAGACATTCTGATATATGCTACAACATGGAAAATCCTTGAAAACATTATGGGAAGTGAAATAAGTCAGAAACAGGACAAATATCAGGTAATTCCACTTATATGAGTACCTAGAATAGTCAAATTCAGAGACAGAAAGAATGGTGGTTGCCAGTGGCTGGGGAAAATGGAAATGGGGAGTTACTGATTAACAGGTACAGGGTTTCACTCTGGGAAGATAAAGAGTTCTAGAGATGGATGGTGGTGATGGTTGCATAACAATATGAAGGTACTTAATATTATTCAATTGTACAAATGATTAAAATGGTAAATTTTATGTTGTGTGTATTCTGCTACAAGAAAAAATACAATCGCTTGTGTATGTATTTAGAGGCACGGTGGCCTTGACAAGTCGATTTTTACCTTTAAGTGGAAAGGCAGTGTTAAACATAGGTAAACACTGTTGAAAAAAAAAACAAAGTGTGAAGACTAGCTCTATCAGTTCTTACCATAAACCTACTGTAATTCAAACAGTGTGATACTGATACACGGTTAAACAATAAAACCAAGAGAAATCCACCAACAAACTCACACATATGTGGACCTTAACTTACATCAGACGTGACACTGCAGAACAGTGCATTTTTAATAATTAGCAATTGGAACAACTGGATACCCTTATGTAAAATATTAAAGTAGAAAAAAAAACCTTAAATTGGACTTCAGTATTGCACAATCAATTCATGTGGATTAAACACAAAAGGCAAAAATATAAAGCTATCAGAAGATAACACAAAAATAACATCTGTATGACTTTGGGGTAGTAAAAGTTCTCTAAAAACATAGAACACTACCGTGGAAATCAAGAATTTTAGTCCATAAACTAGAAAGTCAGTTAAAACACATAAAATTATTGAAGAACTAAATTGCCATATACTACACCTCCAGAGGGGCTTGTAGGAACATATAAATAATTCCTCCCCACATATGAAGCACATATATCGGCATGTTATCTCGAAAGGTACTTCATGAAAGTGAAAACTCCAACTGGCAAATAATGTGAATAGTTATTTAACCTCGTTGCAAGAAGAGAAATAAAAATTAAAACAACGATGAGTTATAAACCCACCAGAATGGCTAAAATTTAAAAGTTCATCAGTACAAAATATTGATAAATATGTGAAACAACAGGAACTCCTATAGACTGTTGTTGAGTATAAATTGGTACCATCGATCACTCTGGAAATGATTTTGCATTATCCAATAAAATTGAAAATAGATATATACTATGATCAAATTAATCTACTTCTAGGTATATATGCTAAAGAAATTCATGTGCATATGTATCAGGATATATGTACAAGAATATTCTCAAAAGTATGGTCTATAATAGCCCTAAAATAAAAAAAAAAGAATGTCTATTAATAGTAAAATGGATATCTTCATACAATGGAATGAAGGTAAATGAACCATACCTATATGCAATACGGTGTACTAATTTCATAAAAAATTAGAAGAAAAAATACAGTTCAAAAATACAGCCTTACTACATTGAATACAATTTTTTGAATTGTATTCAAAAAAGACAATTCAAAAATTAAGCCAGTTGTTTAGGTATGCATTCATATGTGGTACACCTTGAGAAAGGCAGTGAAATTATCATAAGCCAGGATAGTGATTACCCCCAGAGGGCAAGAAAGGATTATCTAGAAGGGAACATAATAGCTCCTGGGGTGGTAGTAATGTTCTATTTCTTGAACTGGATGGTTCTAGAAATATGTATCCTACATACTCTTCTATATAAATGTTACACTTCACATTTTGGAAAAAAATGATGATAAACACTACTCCATATACCACTCCACAGAGAAAAACAGTTATGCTGATGGGTTCATAATGGGTTCAGGCTGCCATATTATATTTCCCTAGTCCATTCCTCCTCTTAGTCTCCTGGAATAATAATATTTTATAATTTCTGTTCTTAAAACCTCCAACACCTCTTCCTCTGTCCTTGCCCTCAATTGGTGATTTCCTACCTGAGAGAAATGAAAGCAAAGAAGATCTCTACAGACTCACCACTACCAACACCCACCTACTGTGATTTTTCACCCATATATTCTACTTTTCCTTAGCTCAAGTCTCTATACTACCTAAGGCCAGTCCACCTATTTGTATAAGAGATTCAATCTCCTCTTGCCTTTTCAAGAACATTACAGCAACTCTCCCATCTGTCACCTACATCATCAATTTCCTTCAGCAAACAAACATGCTGTTACTTCTTGACTCAAATTTCCCCAGCAGCTATGACCCCATTTCTTTGCTCACCTTTTTAGTTAAACTTGTTACAAAAATTATTTCCAATTCCTCTCTTTCCATTCTCTCTTAAATCTACCACAATCAGATTTTTGGCCTGACCACTCTGTCAACTGCTCATCAAGATCATCAGTAGTCTCTAATGGTCAATTCTCAGCTCTCATCTTACTTGTGTTTCAGGAGCACTGACACAGGTTATCATCCCTTGCTCCCTGATAGATTTGAATCACTGGGTTTCTGATAAATCATGCTGTCCTAATTTTCTTCCTGTGTAATTGGTCACACCTTCTCAGTCTCCACTGCTGCCACTTCTGATTCCTCCTCTGCTTAATGGTGGAATGCCCCACAGTGTCCGTGGTATTCTTCTGTCTATACTCATTTTCTTGGTAATCTCATCCAGTCTAATGACATAAACACATCTTTGTGCCAGTATTTCCAGTTCAGATCCCTCTCTTAAATTTCAGACTCATTTCTAACGTCTAATAGGCCTCTGAAATTCCATATGTTCCACACCAGTCTTCCAATTTCCCCCTAAAATCTGCTCTCTCATACATTAACCGTCCTTATTTCTATTTAAGGACTTTCCTTAAGTAGATGGATCATTCATCTTGTTGTTCAGAGCAAAAAATCTGCAGTCATCCTTGTCTCCCCTCCCAGTATCTAGTCCATAAGTAAATTCAGTGTATTCCATCTCCGGACATAGCCAGTATTTGAAGATTTCTTCTCTTCCACTGATAACAGCCCAAGCCACATTTATATCACACCTGAATTACTACAATAACTTTCCTATCTGTTCTCTCTGTTTATACCCTTTGCCCTCTAACAACCTATTCCTAATATGTCAGCAGAAGGATCCTTTTAACAGTTAATTGAGATATCATCTCTCTCTTGACATGCATTCCCTTTAAATCCAGGACAGTATCACCATTTATATATATATATATATTTTTTTTTTTTTTTGGAGATGGAGTCTCACTCTGTTGCCAGGCTGGAGTGCAGTGGCACAATTTCAGCTCACTGCAACCTCCGCCTCCCAGGTTCAAGCAATTCCCCTGCCTCAGTCTCCTGAGTAGCTGGGACTACAGGCATGTGCCACCACACCCAGCTATTGTTTTGTACTTTAGTAGAGATGGGGTTTCACCATGTTGGCCAGGATGGTCTCAATCTCCTGACCTCGTGATCCGCCCATCTCGGCCTCCCTAAGTGCTGGGATTACAGGTGTGAGCCACTGTGCCCGGTCTTTTTAAACATACAAAGTGAAGCCTAAAAGAGTAATTGCTAAAGCTAATCTTCAAACTAGTTCTGGTGTATGTGGAAATTTTAACTAATCCAAGGTGGGCCCAGTGCCATATGCCATCGTTTTAGCTACACAAGAGGCTGAAATGGGATGATCACTTGAGCCCAGGAGTTCAAGCCCAGCCTGAGCAACACAGTGAGACCCCATCTCTTTAAAAAAAAACAAAAACAAAAAAAAAAAAAAAAAAAAAACTATTAGCTAATCCACATTGTATAATGGCAGTGCAGTGCATTTTAAAAATGTCCATTCGTTTATTTATTTTAACATGCTATTCTTTTTCCTACTTTTTTTGTTGTTAAATGTTCTATGTTTTAATGTTAATGGTTCCTGGTAGGTTTATAAAACATTTTATTATTTGAAAAATAAAAATGCAGCTGAACTATGTTTTATTGCCCTTTTCTCTATTTTCTCCCTCTACTCCCTACACTTTTTCACTGCTGAATTAAAAAACAGAGCACTTTTACCAGTATATGAAAATGAAATCTGGGAAGTACCAGCCAAAAGGATTTATTAAGCAGGTATCTGCACTAAAAGCTCACTAAACCAGAGAAACTATACTATAGGAGAAATTTATATTGGCTATGGTATTAATGTTCACACCTCTCCTCTAGCTCTGTCAATAGTGGCTAGGTGATATTAAAATTCATAATGTCCCTGACTCTCTTTCCTCATCTATACAGGGAAAATAATAATAGTACATATTTCATAAAAGTATGAAAATTAAGATGATACATAAAAGTGATGATATATAACAGCTACCTACCTATATGTTTAGTTAATACAACACTATACGGTGTTATATTGTGGGAGACAGAATAGGCGGAAGATAAGTGGGAGAAGTCCACCTGGTGTAGAAAATATTTTATCCACTGACATTGTTTAGAACTAATGGCATATGGTGATAATAATAAGCATTTTGGTCAGTTTGATTATTGTTTTTAAATTCTCTGCAGACTGTGCATCCCTCTCCTGTCTTTCCCGGGTCATCACAGCAAAAGATCACCTTTCACATTCATTTATTCATTCACTCATTCATTAACTGAAAGTCTACTTAGTGTTAGGCATAGTTTATGGCAGGAACCCAGAAGGTAGTATAAGAGTATAGTCCCCATGCATTCTTAAATACACTAAGGATAGTAATTTAGAAAACACTTACCTTTCTTGAATTTATGTATGGGAAGTTTCTTAAGTTGATCTTTACGAAGTCTGTTTCTTCTAGCTCTATGTCTATCCTGGACAAATTTTGTGATCTAAATATAAAAGAGGAAAAGAAGCAGTCAGATATTAAACATTCAGATAGAAAGTGACCACTAAAATAACAAATATCTTTTAAGTTTCTGGATAGCTACTGCAAATCACTTCAATTCATTTAAATTCTAATTGCAATAGTATTATTAAAGCATTAAATTACATTAGTGATTAGTTAACCCATAAACTATCCATCGAGTTTTTTAATTGATCTTGATTATCTTTCATTATACTGACAGAGTCATTATAAATAACATATACCTGTTTTCTTGCAAAAATACAAATGGTAAACTATAGATTTTATAAAGTCTCCAATGGGTAAAAAACAAAAACAAAAACTGGAAGGTTGAGATTCCTATACATTACAAACTAATAAAAATTTCAAACATATACTTATTAGTTACTGTAGAATAATGGGCAGAACTAATGCAGAACACTTTCACTACAAATATTCAGAAATGCTGGATAAAATATACAAAATATTTTAAACTATAAATTGCTATGCATGCAAGAATAAAAAGGAAGTCCACAGGGCCAAAAACCAAATACCAAAAACACCGTCTGTAAAGGAAAAATTTGATTATGTAAAAGTTAAGAACTTCTCTGCTCAAAAGGCACTGTTAAAAAAATAAAAGACAACTGAAGTGGGAGGATTGTTTCAGGCAAGGAGATCAAGACCAGGCTGGGCAACACAGTGAAACCCCATCTCTAAAAAGAAAAAAATTAGCCTGGCACAGTGGCATGTGCCTATAGTCCCAGCTACTTGGGAGGCTGAAGTGAGAGAATCCTTTGAGCCCAGGATGTCAAGGCTAGCGATCCATGTTTGTGCCACTTGTACTCCAGCCTGGGCAACAGAGCAAGAGCCTGTCTCAAAAACATAAATAAGTAAATAAATACATAAATAAAATTTTAAAATTAAAAATAAAAGATGAAACACAGATTGAAATATTTGCAAATTGTATACATGATAAGGGATTTGTATCCATAATATATATATGAAAAACTCTCAAAGCTCAATAATAAGAAAACAAGTTATCCAACAGAAAAAAGTGGACAAAATATTTGAAGATACTTCATCATACAAGACATACAAATGGCAAATAAGCTCTTGAAGAGATGTGCAACATCAGTAGTCAATAGGAAAACAAAAATTCAAATCACAAATAGTATAACACAAGGCACCGACCAGAATGACTAAAATGTAAAAGACTGCCTATACCGAGTGTTGGCATGCAAGTGGAGGAACCAGCACTCTCATACACTTACTGGTGGGATTGTAAAATGGTATGACCACTTTGGGAAAGAGCTTGACAATTTCTTGTGAATCTAAACACACACTTATCCTGTGACCCAACTGTCCCACTCCTAGATATACTTACCCAATAGAAATGAAAGCATATTTCCATACAACAAATGTCCAAGTCACCTTTATTTGTAATACCCGAAAACTAGAAACAACCCAAATGTTGATCAATAGGTAAATGGGTAAACAAATCATGGTATATTCACACAATGAAATCTATCTCAGCAATAAAAGGAATGAACAATTCCTGCACTCAATAACATATATAAATCTCAAAATAATTAAGGTGACAAAAAGCAGACAGACACAAAAGAGTACAGAGTTTATGATTCCATTTATATAAAGCTGTGGAAAATACAAAGTAATCTATAAGGACTAAAATTAGATTTGTAGTTGCCTGGGCATGGAGTAGGCTGGGGAGGCAAGGGTGAAGGAAAAGTTGGAAGGGATGGAAGGAAGGCACTGCCAAACTTTTTAGGGTGGTTAATATTTCATTATCTTGATTGTGGTGGTGGTGGTTTCACAGGCATATACATACATACCTGTTACATATGTATGGTAAGTGTGGTATATACATGTGATATATATATATATGTAATATGCATATGCATATGTAATATATATAGGCATATAAACCTATGTCAAAATTTACCAAATTGTACAATTTAATTATGTATAATTTATGTCAAATCATCTCTCCATAAGTTTTTTAAAGTTTAATGGTAAACCACTGAAAGAACAGCAATATAATATAAATTTTCATATTAACAGGAAAAAGAAAGTAAAAGTTATTAATGCAAATTTACACAGAATAAAAACAGAATAAAAATTAAACAACAGAAATTAATCAAAATACATCTGTGATCACAATATATGTTAAATGGATTAAATTCACTAATTTTTAAAAGGAGTGTATCACATTGTGTAAGAAAAAAATTCCAATCATATGCTATTTACAAGACACAAGATTAAAACTGACTGATACATTAGGACAAAAATAAAGTAAATAAAGGGATAGGATCAGGTGTAGTGGCTCACACCTGTAATTCCAGTGCTTTGGGAGGCCAAGGCTGAAGGATTGCTTGAGCCCAGGAGTTTGAAACTAGCCTAGGCAACACAGAGAGGCCCCATCTCTACAAAAAATAAAAACAACTAGCTGGGCATGGTGATGTGTGCCTCTAGTCCCAGCTACTTAGGATGCTGTGGTGGGAGGATGAGTCGAGATTATAGTGAACTATGATTGTGCCACTGCACTCCAGCCTGGGTGATAGAAGCAAGACCCTGTATAAAATAACCAAATTAACATAAAGAATAAAACAAAATAAAGGTATAAAGATATACCATGAAAACAGTAAGCAAAAGAAAAACTAGAGTATCAAGCAAAATAGAATTTAAGGCAAAAAGCAACATTAGAAGAGTCATGACAATGATAAAAACAACACCTCATCTAGAAACAAAATAGTGGAATACATATATTCACAAGCTTGGCAACTTATAGCTTAAGCACACAAAAATTTTAGAAGACTATAGACCTGTGCTGTCCAATATGGTGGCCACCAAGTACATGTGACTACTGAGCACTTGAAACATAGCTAGTCTGAATTGGGATGTGCTGTGAGTGTAAAATAGACACCAGATTACAAAGACATTGTACAAAAAGAATGTTAAAATATAATATATTTGTATTAACTGAATGTTGTTATATACTTATTATTGGGTTAATAAATATAGTATTAAAAATTTCATGTTTCCTTTTTTTAACTCTTTAAATTTGGTTACCAGAAAATTTAAAATCACAATAAAATGTGGCTCATAATACTGCTCTATTCTTAGCACTGCTTCAGAAAATAGAAAAAGAATGCCAAAAATTATTAACAATTGTGATGGTTGCATAATTCTGGGAATATACTTAAAACTATTGAATTGTGCATTTTAAATGAGTTTAAGTTATATGAATTATATCTCAATAAAGCTGTTAAAATACTAAAAAAAAAAAGACTAGACAAAACAAATTAACCAGTTTGAACTAATGGACATACAACTGCACTCCACAAATCTTTTCACACACAGGGAATTTACAAAATTTAATCAGAAAACCATGCCACAAAGGAGGTTTTTGAAAATAACCAAATAATCCATAACATACAATGTTTTCTGACCTCAATACAACTGAATTAGAAATCAATAGAAAAAAATACATATTTTGGAAATGTAAAACTGTACTGAAATAATTCATAAGTCACAGAACAAATCATAATGAATATCTACGTTTCTGAGGGGGGCATTTTAATCAGCATGACCCTTTGCCACCTGGTTTCTAAACTTGAGAAATAAGACCATGAACTGCCAAGGAGGAGGAAAGTGAAACAACTAACTCACTGGAGAAAGAAACAGAACTTTTTGTACTCATTTTGGCAGCACATATACTAAAACTGGAATGATACAGAGAAGATTCGAATGATCCCTGTGCAAGAAACAGAACTTTTTATTAAGCAATAGAATTATTAGGTTGCCTTAGCCACTCAGACACAGACAAAGACAACTTTGGAATGAAGTAGGCCTTCCCCCTCATCCTGAAGAAGAATTGCAGAACCAGCCCTGGAGGAGCTGAATGAATATCTATGTTCCAAAGTCTGGTTAATCACAAAACAAAGATGGTGGAGCTGAGCCAAGTGTGCCCAATTTATTCTTCCTAAGTATGCCACACAGATAAGACACTTTATCTCCTCTAAGGTGGAATGAGTAAATGGGTAGAGAAGGGCTAAGAGTTATAGTAATTGAGATCCCCCCTTCACATGGAGTGAAATATTAAGAATGATAAAGAAACATCCTATATTAAAATGAAAACTTTTAAATTTAAGTCAAATGAAAATAAAAATATTCCTTATGAAAAGTTGTGGGTTTCAGCTAAAGTTACTATTGTAGAAAAAATTATAACCTAAATGCATATACTAGAAAGAAAAAAATTAGCATTTGGTTCAATAAACTAGAAAAAGAAAAGCAATACAATTAGACAAAGTAAAAGAAAGAAAATAATGATAAGAACAAAAATTCATGATAAAGATAAAGAAAGTGAAGAACTGAGAATTAAGTTCTACTAAAATGTAAGCTGCTTACCATCAGGGATTTTTACCTATTTTGTTTATTGATGAAACTGCAGACCCTTGAACAGTGCCTAGTTCATCATGGCTGCAGAATGTATTTTTATTGAATGAAAACCTTCTTCTCTGAAAAACTAATAAGGCAATAACTTCTGGTAACACTGTGCAAGGCACAGATGAATATGAATAAAGAGAACTTATTCCACAAATAGTAGAAATTCTCTTTGAATTGTTATTTGAGTACATGAATATTATAAATCACTTTATTCCACTACACTTGAAAACAGAAAATTTCTTAGAAATATAATTTAGTAGGAACTGGAAAACCATCTGAATGTCTACATAACTATGAAAAAGTCACTAGACCTAGATGATTTTATAAGCATCCTCTACAAAGAAGTAATAGATAACCCCAATTTTATTTTTTTAAAAACTATTTTAAAAAATAAGAGAAAGCTTTAGTTTTATGAGGCTATAGTTTCGACTGTCTAGTTATTTTTGTTTTTTTAAATTATAGTAAAATACAACATAAACCTTACTATATCAACCATTTTTCAGTTACAGTTCTGTGGCTTAAGTACATTTATGCTGTTGTGCTACCATCACTACCATACATTCACAGACTTCATCTTATTAAACTGAAACTCCATACCCATTAAACAACTCCCCCCTTTCTCCCTCCCCCTCAGTCCCTGGTAAGCACAATTTTACCTTCTGTCTCTATGAATCTGAATACTCTAGGTAACTCATATAAGCAGAATTAGAATTTGTCCTTTGGTGACTGGCTTATTTTACATAGCATAAAGTCTTCAAGCTTCATCTATATTGCAGCATGTGTCAGAATTTCCTTCCTTAATAATGCTGAATAATATTCCATTGTATGTATATTCCACATCTGGTTTACCCATTCATCCGTCAATGTTCACTTGGGTTGCTTTCACCGTTGGCTATTGTGACTAATACTGCTATGAACATGGTGTACAAATATCTGAATGAGTCTTTGCTTTGAATTCTTTTTGGTACATGCCCAGAAGTGGAATTACCAAATCATATGGCAATTCCATGTTTTATTTTTTGAAGAGCTGTCATACTGTTTTCTACAGTGGTTGTTCCAGTCTACCCTCCTACCCACAATGCTCAAGGAGATTGTCTAGTTTTCAGGTCAAGATTATTCTAGCCCCATTAAATCAAAGCTTTCTCTTATCTGAATATTCAAATTGCTAATGTTCTATTATTTTTATATCTATGTCCAAGTATAAAAAAATTAATCTATATTAGAAATCTGAATAATCCAGAGATGTAAAGACAAAATTTATACATCATAATCAAACAGGATTTAGCCCTAGAATATAAGGAATTTCAAAATTTACAATGCATATTAATGTAATTCAACATAAACATGATAAAAGAGAGAAAACCAGTTATCATTACAACAGATAAAAGACAGACATATAATCCAGTATTCATTTAAAGAAGTCAAGCAAATAAAAATCTGGTTTCTTTATGTGCAGGCCTTGTACAACTTTTTCCCCCTTATTTTACCAAAAAATATAGCACAATGTTAAAAGAGGTACAACAACTGACATCCATTTCCTGCTCTTGACTTTGAATGTTTAAGTTTTTCAGCTATATTCTTTATCATTGTAAGGATATTTACTTGGTTTTCTAAGGGCATTTTTGTTTATTTGCTGTTTGGTTTTCTAACTTTCTCTCTACTTTCTTGCTTCTACACTGAAACCCTAGGGGAATCAACAAACAAATTACTGTAATAGAATTCATTACATGATTACATGATTAATTATTAATGACATGATTACATGATTATTGACATGATTATACGATTAATATATAAAAATCAATAATGTCCACTGACCAAACCTTGCTTTCTAAATACAACTCTCTAATTAAAACAACCAGGGGTCCTTGGGAAAAGGTCTGATGCTAGGGCTGGGACAAGAAAAATATAAGATGAATCTGAAGCATCTTATAGTATAAGATAGTAGTAAAGAAGTGCTTAATAAAAATAAAAGATAGGGCTGAATCAAAGGAACACATGATCCAGCCTGACAAGAGCCAAAGTTAAACAATTTAAAAACAACTGAAAAACAAAAATAATGTATTAGTAGTACTGGATTATAACCCAAGTGTAAAATAAATATACATTAGTGCATACTAATATAAATGGTTGACTAAATAAATAAATAAATGCGGAGAAGAGGAAAATCTTCCTTGTAGAAGAATTTCAAATAAGGTAGATATGACCCCCTCCAGGAGGTGAAGTTCAATTTCTTCCCTTTCCCAGCTTAAGGGTGGGCTATACTTAGTGCCTCACTTCTAAAGAAAAAATAGAGTAGAAAAAGGAAAAAATATTAACTTTATAGTGGAGAAATTTAGCAAACACTACTGTATAACCAAGGGATGAAGGTTAGCATCATCAGCGATGTTCTACAGATATTATGTATCCCCAAATATGATGTGATGAGAAGGGCACTTCACCTCCATGATATTCTTTTGAAAAACCTGAAGCCCAGTCTAATCATGAGAAAAAAATCAGGTTGAGAACATTCTACAGGATACCTGGCCAGTACTCCTCAAAACTGTCAAGGTCATGAAAAACAAGAACAGCAAAATTGTCATAGACCAGAGGGAAGACAGGATAATTAAATACAATGTGGTATCCTGGATTTAATCCTGGAACAGCAAGAGTACATTAATGAAAAGCCTGGTGAAATCCAAAGTGTGGAGTTCAGTTAATAGTAATGTACCAATGTCAGTTTCTTAGTTTTGACAAAAGTCCCCTGGTAATGTAAAATGTTAACAATGCGGGAAAGTAGATGAGGGATGAAAAGGAATTCTTTTCTTTGCAAACTTACTGTAAATCTTAACATTATTCCAAAATTAAATGTTTATTAAAAAGCAATGCTCTAATACTCAATTATAAGAATTATCAATTATAAAATATAATTTCAAAAGTATCTTTTTTTGGTAGCAAGAAAAACTTACTATATGTGTAGTAAGTCTAAAACAAGACATGCAAAACACTTGTAGGAAAAAAATTATTTAACTGATGGATATGAAAGACCTAAAAAAGTAAATTTAAAAATACCGTAGCATAATAGTTAGACTGAACATTTTAAAGATAACATTTAATCTTTAATCTATGAATTCAATATAATAATAAATGTATTGAATATTACAATAAATATTACAATAAATATTCTTTATGACAAAAATGTTGGCAAGAATAGTGGGACTGTTTCTTATATCTGTCCAAATAGGATACAGAGGGATTTTTAAACTGCTTCTGTCTTCAAGTATTTTGATATTGCACATCATGTAGCCTCTAGAAACTTCTACTATACACCTCTAAGAGAATGAGAGTGACGAAGGCAAATACTACCTTAGTATTATTACATAAATAATTTTGACCTTGCAGACCCACTAATAGTCCTGTGACCATACTTTGACAACCACTGTGATGGATAAATAATATGTCATTCCCTATTAAGCTCTCACATTATTTTCTTCATACTTTAATATAAAAAATGTTCAAACATACAGAAGAGTTGAATTTTATAACAAATACTCATATATCCACCTGGATTCTATAATTAACATTTTACAATGCTTTTTGTCATATCTCTACCCATCAATAAATCTTTTTCCTCTTATTTTTTTACAATGTATTTTAAAGTAAGTTGCAAATATCAGTGTATTTTCCCCAAGCTACTTTGGCATGCATATCATTACTCAGTTTAGTAAATTTTTTTACAGTTCTTTTGTTTTCTTTTGAGGTAAAATTTATGTATAATGAAATGTACAACACAATTATGTAATTTCATGAATCCAGACAAATGCCATGTATTTGTGCAACCCACATTTCTATCTAGATACAGAACATGACCGTCACCCCCCCAAAAGTTCCTCATACTCTTTTCAGTAAATCGCTCACCTCTCCTAACACCCCAGAAGAAATCACCATTTTGATTTTTTCTTACTCACACTATCTTCGTCTTTTCTAGAGCTTCATGTAAATGAATTCATACAATATGTACTCTTTTCTGTATATACTGTATAAATTCTCACTCAATACAATGTTTTTAGATTTATTCATACTATTTTTTTAATTATTAAAAGTTAATGTACCTACCATGAAAATGACTATCAAGATGAGACAGATGCCCACTATGATAAGGAAGGGAATTAGGTAGTATTCCAAAGGAAGACTAAATTCTGGAACTAAGATAAGGTGGCCCCTAGAAGAAAACCAAAATCAATAATTGAGAAATGAAGAGTTGTCAAATTATGATGTTAATTAAAAATAGGAAAAAATATTTTTAAAACAGACATATAGACATTACAATTAAATCCATTATATACATTTCATTTTCTAAAATATGACTTCCAATAATTTAAGGAATGCTTTCTACATCTTTAAGCCTATTTTACATATTTTTCCTAATAGTATACCTATATGATTAAACTGGGTAAAGAAAACTAGCCAATCAATACTGTGTCTATCCTGGAGAGATTTTATTTTATTTTATATTTTATTTTATTTTATTTTATTTAGATGGAGTCTCACTCTGTTGTCCAGGCTGTAGTACAGTGGCACGATCTCGGCTCACTGCAACCTTCACTTCCCAGGTTCAACTGATTCTTCTACCTCAGCCTCATGAGTAGCTGGGATTACAGGCTGGCTAATTTTTGTATTTTAGTAGAGACGGGGTTTTGCCATGTTGGCCAGGCTGGTCTTGAACTCCTGACCTTAGGCGATCTGCCCAACTCAGCCTCCCAAAATGTTGGGATTACAGGCATGAGCCACCACACCAGGTCTAGAGATGTTATTTACTGAATTTGGTAACCTGGGATAAAGTTATATTTTATATGTAAAATCATGGTAGTGCCTTGGGTATCAACAAGAACCTCCACCTCAATCAAATTACTGTTCATAAATTCTTCCTATGGAAAAATTCTTGACTCAGTACTGATAGAAATTATACTGTTTCCTCCCTATCTGCTTTACATGTATCTGTTGTACCAGGTACAATGGATACAGGTCCTATACCCTACAATTGTCTGTGAGATACAGAATGAAAAACTGGTCAAAGATTTCATAAGAGTTACGGCTTCCTGTATATCCCCCACCTTCTCCACCACTGGACTGAAAAAAACTACAGAAATGTGTATGTTATAATGTGGGGAATAGCAAATGCTACATGCCTTAATTCTCATTTGTCATTAACCATGTTATTACTGTGACATTATAATAAAAATTGACAGGGACCCAGGAAATAAAACTGTAATCAGAATAAGCACATCATTTGTGTTGCATGAGGAAATTTTACATGGCATCAAAACTTTGCATTAAAAATATCCTTAGTTTAGGGAAGAGTCTGTATAATGTTCAGTAATATGACAGATCACTCCACTGGGTTCACTGTGCTACTAGACTAGGGTGCTGCTAGCAAAGCTACTCTGCTATCCACTGCTAATTTTTCAGGTAGTGAAGCCAGGTATTTCGTAACAGAAAGGTTCAATGCAAAACAAGAGTTCTCGGTATAAAGAAAAGTAAAAACAGATTTACTCCTTTCCTCATACAGAGGTACTCAGGACACCATAGTACTTACTTAAGACAAATAACATGAAAGCAACTTATTTCTTTCCAAGGCTATTTTTAAATCTTCATGCTATTATTTATTATACACACGTACAAGGGGCTCTATCAAGCTTCCACAAACAAAAAAGATAATACTAGGAATTTCCCTCAAATATTTAAACTTTCTAAAAATTGCTACGATTGCTAGAATACAAGTAGCTTTTTACTTCAATCACTTTCCAGCAGAATGGGGGGATGACAAAGGATTTCATACACATTTGTATAGCCTGGCACAAAATACTAAAGTAATATATCATCAGTGTAAAAAAAAGAAAATCAGCAGCAGCAGGGTCTAAGCTGCTATATTTGATACCATCTTTTCCAGCATGAGGCCGGCCAGCTCTGCAAATAATATCCCTGTTCTCAGCACATACCCTCCGAAACTGCCCTGAGCCAGTGGTACCACTTTTAAGTATAAGAGCCTTTCCATGAGACTCTATAACCTCCCTACCCCACAGCCACTAACATGCTGTAAATTAACATTGTTGGGGTTTAGAAGCCAGACTATAGCATATCCTAAATTCAACCCATTGTAACTGAGTATCTCAGCAGTAGGAAGGCTTACAACTCTCATATTCTGTATTTTTCTTCTCTTTTTGTTTATGACTTCCTAAGGCACATTCAGCCTTGATGAGATAAACAAATATCCTGTCCTATGAGACAAGCCCCAGTGTTGCTCAGAATAAACAGAGCTGCTAGGTGAGAAGGAGCAACCTAAAAGAACAAATCAGGAAGTCCTAGTGAACTAGAAACTTCCTGTGTGTTTGTAACTATAGAAATGGAATCAATTCCAGAATTTTCCAGTAAGCATTGTGCTAAGACTCATAGGCCTGGGTTCTAATCTAATATTCCACACATCCTATTAATGCTTTCCATTATAAACTAAATACCATTTTAGTTTACTGCGAAGGATTGTAGGATTGTGAAGATTTTAAAGGGTCAACAATTGATAAAAGATTTTGAGCATCTTGCCTGTAATCCCAGCACTTTAGGCCAGGGCAGGTGGATCGCTTGAGGCCACAGGAGTTCGAGAGCAGCCTGTTCAACATGGCAAAACCCCATCTCTACTAAAAATACAAAAAAAAAAAAAAAAAAAGTTAACCAGGCATGGTGGCGGGTGCCTATAGTCCCAGCTACTCCAGGGGCTGAGGCACCAGAATCGCTTGAACCCTGGGAGGTGGAGGGTACAGTGAGCTGAGATGGCACCACTGCACTCCAGCCTGGGTGACAAAGTGAAGCTCTGTCTCAAAAAAAAAAAAAAAAAAAAAAAAAAAAAAGATTGGTTTGGAGCATCTTGAATCAAAAGCTCAATGTACATTCAAGATACTGTTCTTTTCTTAACCAAATTGCTAATGGTGGATGTGGCGATAGTGATGATACAGGAAACTATAACAGAACTACAACATAATTTCAGTACTCTGTCTTCATTTCTATTTCTTCTGTCAGGCCAGGTCTCCCACAGCTGAACTTTCAGACTCATCCTTGCCCTAGACCCAGATTAATCTGTATTTGAGGAAGAAGGTATTTAAACAGCTTCAGTAAGTATCCTACCACACTGCCTCCATGTCCATGCCTAAATACAGCACATCTTAAGAGCTCTGCAGCTAAGATCTGATCAGTGAAGCAGAGTCCTAAGAAACCCAGAAAATAAGGTCTTATCTTTCTTTGTGTGACTTCCCAGGCTAATTTCAAACCAGCTGCCTAGGCTTAAGCTTTATAATAATAACCTGTCTAATTTCCCCAACCGTCTGTTGACACATGAAGTCTTGTCTGTCTCTTTCTGACATCCATCCCCCACCAATCAAACTACTGAGCCTCAGTAGATTTACAGCCACACAGCAGAGCCTTCTGTCCTAGAGATCAGCTTTCTAAGCAAAAACCTATATTCAGCCCAACTGCTGGATATCCCCCACTATTTCAGCTGATTACTTGCTTGAACTTGCTCCTTTCAGACAAAGCTCACAGCTGCCTCATTAAACATCCTACATCCCTTAATAAACAGGCTCAGTGCTCAGCCCTGTGTCCCTATTTGTGGAACTCCCTGTTTTGCTGCCAGTACACTGCTCTGTCTTCTTGAGGAATCCTGAGGTAGCATAAAAGCAGTTTAATTTCAGTAGAGTTTACCGAATATCTACTGTGATGTAGTCTTTGGGCCTGGTGCTAGGGATTAAACGTGAAAAAACAGAATCCCTAACCATCAGAGAGAATATAGAGATCTTAGAGTTGAAAGGAACCTCAAAGTTCTTTGTTCTAACTCTTCATTTTCAAAAGAGAAAATATGTCCATGAAGATTAAATACCCCAAAAAGGCCACATCCCAGCAATCCCTCCAGTATACCTCATTACTCACTCTGATCAAAAACAAGCTTTGTCTCTGACTACAACTTGTAAAAATTGTATGTTATCCAATAATTTGCCTTCCCTAATAAAAAGTTACAAAATGCTTCTAGAATTTAAGTTTTTAAAAGACCAAAATGGACAAAGGACACCAAACAGTTTATAAAAATGTTCCCTATGAATAAAGAAATGCTTATCAAACCAGCTCATTTTCTTCTTGTCAGATTGGGACGTCATAAAAAAGACTGCTAATATACATTTCTCACAAGAGTAGGGGAAAACATTGGCCTTCCTAAAATGTTGGTGGAAACATAATTGGTTCACCTTTTTTAAAGGGCAATATGACAAGTGTTTACTGAATTTTAAAACTGTTTCTCCTTAATCAAAAAAATTCCACTTTTAGGTGCTTTTGCTAAAGAAACATTTGTGCATTTGCATATAACATATGGTCAAGGATATCATTATAGCACTTTCTATAATAGACAAAAATCGGAAGGAAAATAAGAGTTAACATTTATGAAGCATTTACTATGTCCCAGGTATTCTTCTAAGAATGTTATTCATGTGTTTATCCTTCCAGCAATACTATATGCTATTGTAGGTACTATTATTGTTCACATTTTAATGAGGAGAGAGGCTAAGGCCCAGAGATAATGAATTTTTTGTTGAAGGTCACACAGCTAAGAAGTGACGGGTAGATTGCAAAAATTTTTTCCCATTCTGTTGGTTGCCGATTCACTCTAATGATTGTTTCTTTTGCTGTGCAGAAGCTCTGGAGTTTATTATAGGTCTTCACATGTACCCCAAAACCTAAAACGCAGTAAAATATATATTTAAAAAAAAAAAGTGATGGAAGCCAGGATTTGAACCCACATGGTTCCTACTCCAGAGGTCATGCTTCTAGCCAGTGGCTTACTAAGTAAATTAGGGTATTTCTAAACAATAGACTATTGTTAAATCCAAAATATACCATCCTTTTTAACAGTAGTTAAAAGAATGAACAGTAGCTAAAAAGAATAAAGTACAATAAAATAGTAATTGATGAATACTTTATTAATATGATGAAAAACTAGAATCTTAAAGAGAAAACGAAAAGCTTTCTCACTAAAGAGAGTAACAAGAGAAAGATGCCTATCTCCACTACTATTTAACATGGTGTTAAAGTTATTACCAATGCAATTAGATAAGGGAAAGCAATTAGAAGCATAAGAATTGGAAAGGAAAAGATAAAACTATTCCCATTTATATGAAAAAATTACCACCAACAGTAAGAGAATTTAGTCAAATTGCAGGTTATAATATCAACACTTGAAAATGAATTTTCAGCTGTACAAATAAAGACCAGTTAGTAGATATAATGAAAGAAGAGACTCCACTTATGATAAAACAATACAGTACCGTGGCATAAATTTAACAAGAAATGCTTACCTCACATAGATTTTGGACTAAAAAAAAATAAAACAATATATAAAAACAGAATTGGCTGGGGTGGTGGCTCACCCACGCCTATAATCCCAGCATTTTGGGAGGCTGAGGCAGGCAGACTGCTTGAGTCCAGGAGTTCAAGACCGGCCCGGGCAACATGCTGAAACTCCATCTCTACTAAAAATACAAAAAATTAGCTGGGCAAGGTGGTGCATGCCTATAGTCCTAGCTACTCAGGAGGCTGCAGTGGGAGGATCATCTGAGTCTCAGAGATCAAGGCTGCAGGAAACTGAGATCATGCCACTGCACTCCAGCTTGGGCAACTAGAATGAGACGTGAGACCCCTTCTAAAAAAAGACAAGAAAAAGCAGAATTGAACAAATAACAGGACATACCAAGCTACTGACTAAGGAGACTTACTCTAAAAATATCGATTTTTCCTAAATTAATTTATGAATGCAATATAATCTCAATAAAAATATCATTAGGTTTTTCTGAAGCTAGATCAGCTGATTATTAAATTCCTTTGGAAGGAAAAATTGGAACCCTCACACATTGCTGTTGTGTGAATATAAAATGGTGAAAGCACTTTGGGAAAAAGTCTGGCAGTTCCTCAAAGTATTAAACATACAGTTACCATATAATGCAACAATTCCATTCTAGGTATATACCAAAGAGAAATAAAAACATATGCACATGTAAAAATGTGTACTAAATAGTAAAAAAAAAGCATTATTGACTATCATAATAGTCAAATTGTGGAAACAAGCTAAATGTCCACCAGCTGATGTACAGATAAACAAAATGTAGTATATCCATACAATGGAATACTATTCAGCAATAAAAGAAAAAAGTACCAATATATGCTACAACATGATGAACCTTGAAAACATTACATTAAATGAAAAAAAATGACGAATATATATGATTCCATTTATGTAAAATAAATGGAATTATTTCTTATGCTTAAAAGCTATTTATATTTTTTATGAGCCTTTTAAGCATAAGAAAAAAATGCTCAAATTTGCTTGTAATCAGAGAAATATACATGAACACTACACTAGAATATCATTTGTCACCTATCTGATTAGTAAAAATAAAAAACAAACCTGACAACAACTTTGCTAGTGAGGCTACAGTAAAGAGACACCCTCATCAACTGCTGGCATGACCCTTATGGATGGGTATTTGACAATATCTAGCAAAATACATATACATTTAACCTCTGAACTAGCAATCCTACTTCTAAAAATCTATTCCAAAAGTATACTGGGAAAAAATGAAAACATTTATGCATAAGGTTATACATTATTGCATTATTTATAATTACAAAATAATGTAAACAATTCAAATGCTGATCAACAGGGGACTGGCTGATTAAACTGGAACATCCACAAAATAAGAGTTCTATGCAGCTATATAAAAGAATGAAGAATATCTCTATCTACTCTAGGATAAACTATTAAGTCAAAAGGAGGACAAGGAATAGTGTTTATGTAGTAAGGGTAGAAGATAAGGGGGAAGATATATATTTTTTCCTATCTATTTTTAAATTTAATGAACTAAAGAATAAATTAAAATCTTTTTTTAATTCTAACTTACGAGGTAAGGTTAGGAATAAGATGGACAAGATGGAGACTTAGAATCTGAACTTCTTTGAATATACACTGTTTCATTAATTTTGACCTAAAGTTTATATATAATTTTTAAAATCACACTTTGAGGTAAGAGGAGCAATCTCTAAAATCTAAAAACAAATGAATCACATAAACCTGTATTTTCAATTGATGATATCAGCACACAGACTACTTCACTTATCTTTTAAAAAAATAATTTGCCTGTAGCCCCCAGCTACTGAAGAGGCTGAGGTAGGAGGATCACTTGAGACCAGGAGGCAGAGGTTGCAGTGAGTCGAGATCATGCCACTGCACTCCAGCCTGGGCAATAGAGCAAAAGCCTGTCTCAAAAATAATAATAAGAATAATGTGACTTTATTTATTATGAGAAAAACTGTTTTTTTTTCAAATGTTGGTAATAGCATTCTTCTTCTGAGTCTGTTATGTATATACTCTATAATTAGAAAGAAAATACTGTGTTGACATCTTTCAGCATAGAAAAATAAAATACACATTTAAGATCGATAAAGTAAAAATTCTAGACTCTTGAATTTAAATAGAAAGTAACAGTATATACTGATGATTTACTGTATCTTTAAAAGCCATATATATTTCCTAGTTCTGCCCACTAAAAGAAAGAGAGGGGGCTTGAGGGTGAAGCAGGTAGGTAGGTAGTAGATAGATAACAGACAGACAGATAGATAAATGGATGACAGATAGATATAGATCTTTATGTACAGCTCTATAATTCCTTATGCCCAATTCTAAAATCCAAAAAGCTTTACAAAATAATGTTTGTAATTCATTTGATAGTCAACTTGAAATGAACTGACATGAAAAAAATAGCCATATATTTACTGCAGATACATTAATTTATTTGATTATGGGGTGTTACCTCAAATTCTATTTGGAGTGTTATTTAACTTTTTAAAATTTTAAAATTTTTCATTGCCACAATATATCTGTCCCCAAGAGGTGGGATAAGAGAGTTTGTAAACTTGTGTTTGCCTAGAAAGGGTCAAAACATTAAGTAAATAAAGCAAATTACAAATTATTATGTATTGTATGGTTCCATTTTATAAGCACATGATCACTAATGTCAATAATCAAATATGGGGGAAAAAGGGCTTTTAAAAAAACAGTAGTTGTTAGAGAGTAGTTTCATATAGGGACTTTCACTTTAAATGTTTTATATTTCAATTTTTCCATATTTTGCTAGCATGTATATATTACTTTTTAATTTTAAAAAGTATGGTCTTATAATTAAAAACAAAAAAGACTCTTTAAAATACACATTAAAATATATAGAAGTATTCTAAATGAGGGAGCAATATTGAGGTAAAAGCAAGTACTAATTCTCCCCTTTTAATATGGCTGACAAAACACCACCTTGCATAATTGTTTTTTGATACAACTTCCAAAATTACATTCCTTAACTTAAAAAAAATGTTCTGAGCATGTAATATGTGAACAGTATTTTAAATATCAACACTGTAGTGGGGAAATAACAATAACAGTAAACAGAAAACCCTGCCCTCTTCTTTTTATGCATTTTCAAACTCAAATATTCGTGGATTTCTTTTCCCCCTAAATGCTTAAAATTGGATTTCATTGTGCCAGTTTCCTCTTTTGACAAATGTAGATAATAAGCGATAATAATAACAACCACTAGAGGGTTGTTGTGAGGATTAAATGGATAACAAATGTGTAATCTTGCTTTCATGAGTGCCCAGTCTTGCTAAATGCTCAATAAATACTAGCTGCTTTTATTATTATTTTTGTTGTTCACTAAGTCAAAAGTCTGTTACAGTCCACTACGTTTTGGGGATCTGGAAGAACCTCCGAAGTGTTCATCATACTGTTTTCTATATATTTTCTATATTAGATGAGACAGCTGTGCCTTAAGTTAATTTGAGTCGGTATGTTATCTTTGTAATGAGATTTTTTTTGTGGGGGTGGTGGAGAAGAGTTTTATATAAAAGTTTTCATTCAAATTGAACTTCCAAAACTTGAAAACTGACTTTTTGTCTTTGTAAATGTTAGTCACTTAACACAGTGTTTTCTATTCTGTGTTTATCATATATAAAATATCTTTTTAATAATATACAAACATTTCTTAATAGAAAATGTCCTATAAACATAAATTGCATTATTTTAAACTACTAGAAGTTTGATTTAACTGTAAAATGAAAAGTTACCTTATCTTTTTAGCAACAAGGGTGCCTTTCACTAGCATGAATATATTTTCAACATAATCATACAAAGTAAAAGGAGTAAAATACTTTAAAATACTATGTCTTAAAAGCATAATGACTTAAAAAGGGATAATTTAGCACTACAGAGTTCATTCTGAAACATAATCTTGATTACAATATTATATAATTCTACCCTAATATAAAGAATTTTAAGCAACATGATTTTTTTAAATCCATTACTCACCCTTTTTCATATGTGAATTCATCTTTCAGAGAATTAGCTGATGATTCACCAATAAAGACAGATGGAATGTCAATTTTCTTTAGTATTTCAACTGTATAAAAGAATAATAAAATTATTCTTAAAAGCCCATACTTAGTGTATAATCAACTTAACTTTCTTCATAATAGCAGCAAATGCAACTGGAAACAATTACAATCAACTTTAATTGTCTATTGCTTGATTTTTCCAGATTGCAGATTTTACTTATCATCAAAATAGTTGAGAAACATAACATTTACAGTAACAAAGCTAACATTTTGCACATATACATTACCTGAATTGTCTCAATAATCTATGAGATTGAGATGTAATTTTTATTTTTAATATTTCCCTTTGATTTTTTCCTCTCCAGACATAACTTATTAGAGAAGAAAGATGAAGGAAGAAATTTTAGGTTTCCTTCCCACACATAACTTAATTACTAAATGAAAAAGAGAAAAGCTTATTTTACATACCCATTTCCAGGAGAGGTATAAGCCAGAGAATATAAGAAAAGACAACTTCGCAACAATCTAAAAAGTTAATACCACACTTCTCTGGCTTTCCAGAGAAAGGCTGACAGTAGTTGAGAAAGGGAATAGAAGAGAACAGAGTAGGAAAGCTGGGTAAATTTCTACTTCCTCATAAGCCTGGAGCTCACGGCAAAGCTTTGTGTTTGATTGGTATCTTAAGATATTTGACTCCTATACCCATATTCAAAACCAAAATCAAATGCCACCCAAAAAGAATTTTGTAAAAATTACCCATTACTCAGGCATAGAAATAAAAACAATCCTCTTAATGTGCGAATAGAAAAAGCAGCCTCATTATTAGCTGTGAGTTAATTTAACACATTTGGCTTCAGAGAAAGCCCATTTGTTCCCTTTTCATAGTTTTCAAAATAACTTTGTTCTGCGTTTTAAAAACAATGCATATTCATTATGCATTTAAAAGTGGGGGAGGCAAATAAAGAAAAAGAAAACAAAACCATAATCCTTCCCATCCACGGACAAATGTTTTATTTGAAGTAATAAGCAGTTCTGTAAGTTGCAACAAATACAATTATAACCACAACCACAATTATGATCTAGAATGTTCCATCACCCACCAAAATTCCCTCATATAGTCAACCCCTCCCCCTAAACCACTGATCTATTTTGTTTTTGTTGTTTTCATCCTTATAAAGACGAAGTTTAAAATCTTGATATCCTTGGTAGAGTAAGGTTTTTTCCACTTCGATTATTTTGTGCAAATACAAACATTCAACTCTCACACATTCTCTCTCTTTCTCTCTTATACACACACACACACCCCCACACACACACCAGAAAAAAACATGTAAGCCCCAAAGCCCAAATGGGCAGAAACCAAAAATATTAGTCAAGAAATATTTAATCACTATTTTTATATCAATGTGATCAATATAATTTTATTTTTTATATCAATGGGATCACATAATTTTTTAAAGTGCAAGCATTTTTTCTACACAATGATACAACTCAGATATCCTGTTATGTCAATAAATACAGATCTACCTCATCATTTATTTTTATTTATTTATTTATTTTTTTAGAGACAGGGTTTTGCTACATTGCTCAGGCTCCAGTGCAGTGGCTACTCACAGATGCCACCATTGAGTACTACAGCCTGTAACTCCTGGGCTCAAGTGACCCTCATGTCTCAGCCTCCCAGGTAGCTGGGGCTACAGGCATTATTTCCTTTTTCTTAATAGATGCAGAGGTATTGTTATAGGACCAAATATATTTTTCATATTTGGGAGATATTTTCTATCTTGCTAAGATATTTTCTCTGCCACATATGAGTTTAAAGCTTATTTTGGTACTTAAAACTTGGAATTATATACCCTGTGTATTATGCTTTATTCTTTCATGAAGATGCTTTTGGTTTGTAACTATCGGCTAATAATATTGGAAGTAACCTAGCTTCTTTGAATTATGATATCTAAAGAGATGTAGAAAGCGCCGTACTTTAATAAAATGATTAAGAAAAAGGGTGAAAATACTGTATACAAATACGAGTAGCCATCTTGAAAATGGCAACATTATCTACCGAAAACAAAACTAAATATGTTTTACTTCACAAAATACTTCTAAAACACTCTAATTTTGATCTGTAAAACAACTCTGTGAAGTATATACTGACAAAGATAAATTTGTATTTGAATGACCCAGCCCCAACCTCTCCAGATTCATATATCCAATTGCCCATTCAATATCTCCATTTGATTGCCTAATAGATGTTTCAAACAAAGTTTCTCAATTAAACTCTGAATGTCTCCTTTCCCCTCAGTCTATCAACCCTATTTCTCATCTCTGTAAACAGCTGATAGCCATTCACTTAGTTTCTCGGGCTAAACATCCTGGAGTCACCCTTGACTCCTCCTTTCCCTTACTCCCTATACCGAATCCTGTCAACTTCAAAATATAGCCATAGTCCTATCACTTCTCATTACTTTAACTACTAATACTCCAACCCACCATGACTCTTGCTTGGCTGCTTCAGCAACTTTCTAAATATTCTCTCTGTTGGCACTTTTGCTCACCTTTCACCTTCAGTGTTCTCTCCAAATAACAGCAAAAGTGCTCCTTTTATAAAATATGTCATATTACCTTACATACCTGTTTAAAACTTATTTATTTGGAGATGGAGTCTCACTCTGTTGCCAAGGCTGGAGTGCAGTGGCACGATCTCAGCTTACCACACCCTTCACCTCCCAGGTTCAAGTGATTCTCATGCCTCAGTCTCTCGAGTATCTGGGACTACAGGCGTGCATGCCACCACATGGTTAGTTTTTTATATATTTAGTAGAGACAGGGTTTCACCATGTTGCCCAGGTTGGTCTCGAACTCCTGAGTTCAGGCAATCCTCCTGCCCTGGTATCCCGAAGTGCTCAGATTAGAGGCCTGAGCCACTGTGCCCAGCCTAAAACTTATTTAAAATAAATTCCAAAGTCTTTATCATGGCTGACAAGGCCCATCATATTTGACCCCTTGCTCCTTCTCTAACCTTATCCCCTGCCACTCCCTCCCTTGTTCACTACTCCAGCTATTGTGGCTTTATGCCACACTTTGGAAACAGCAAGCATGCTTTATCTTCAAGTTGTTGTACTTGTTGTTCCCCCTCCTTGGAATACCCTCCTTCAGAAATCTGCATGACTCAGCCTCTAACTTTAGATCTGTGCCTAAATTGCAATGCCTCACTGAAGCTTTCTCTGACCACCCTATCTAAAATAGCCGCCTTCCTTTCATCTCTGTCATTCTATATCCCCTTATGCTGATGTTTTTCTTCATAGCTTTTATCTCTACTTGACATTATAGCACATCTATTTGATTATGTGTTCATTTCTTCTCTCCTACCCTAGAATGCAATAAAATGATAAAAATCACAATAATAACAGCTGAACAACCATTAAATGATTGCTAAGAACCAGGAAGTCTTCTAGATGCTTAACAGGCCTTAATTCATTCAATCCTCATAGTAACTCAGTGACTTAGGTACTATTATTATCCCAGTTTCACAGATCAGAAAAACAGAAGCATATAGATATTAGGTAATGTACCGAAGGTCATACAATTACTAGGTGGTAGAGCTAGGATTCAAACCCTGACAGGCAGTACCCAGAAAGCACTTTCTTAACTACTGTACTCTACTACCTCAATGAAAGATGAAGGTAGAGCCTCTGACTGTATCATTGCTTGCTATAGTCACAATGCCTAAAACACTGCAGAGTAGGCTGTCAAAAAGCATTTGTTGAAGGAAGAAAGCAAAGGAAAAAAAGGAGAAAAAAATGACGCAGAGATATTAATAACTTGACCTGGTTATACATTTAGATATTTACACAGTTTTGACTCAAACTTAAGGCTTCTGACTCCTTATCTAGGCTCCTCCCACTCTGCCATTGCATGAGTTTTCTCACATACCTTCTCTCACATGATTTTCACAAATTTGTCAGGTAAAATAATTATTAAAATTATTTACACTATTATAGATGAAAATAATGAGCTTACAAAGATTAAGTAACTTTACACAGGTACCTGGTTCATATATTAACTAGCCTGGTTTAGAATAAACACACATTTCCTGGTTCTGAAGTTGGTATCCTTCCTACCACTTTCTGCTGTCTCCTAAAGATAACGAATGTTACTGGCTTACTGAATTAATCCATTCTGTTCCTGGCTGAAATAAAAATTGTTACATTCCTTACATGAAGTATCAATAGGAAGGGGTTTTTAAAACTTCCTTTTGTTTCCAATGTTAGTATCTCTACTTGGTATAAGATACCAATATTCCTAGGGAAAGCCTTGAAAAGAGGGACAGATACAAGCCTCTTTTGATAAATCCATGCTTTTCTTACCTCTACCAAGTAACAGCACAGATGAAAATGGTAAAGATCTTTACAACATTTGTCTCTGAACATATAAAATGTTTAAACACATGTGCAAAGATAGAGCAAAATATCATAGCAAATCATCTAAGCAACAAAGTCAAGAACCAAAATTCTGAGCAGTCTTTGAATAACAACTCAGTTGAAACATTTCCATGGCAACAGCAGGCTTATATGGTTATATGCAACTTTTAATATTGAACATATTCTCTTTAGGAGCTGACATGATTATTGCAAAAAGGGTTTACGGTATTATAAAGACAAAATAAGTGATAAAGGGAACTGACAATTTCAGCCTGCAAAAGTTTTACTGAAAACATGTCAAAGGAGTAAATAGTTTACAAATAATAATCAGTTCGTTCAGTCCAAAACATATTTAGCTCTTGAGAAGGTCTTGAAGATTTGCTAAATCCTTACACAAAGAGTAAGTAACTTCCTTAAAGTCATACAACTGATACAAGTAGTATTTGATTTTGAATTCAGGCCTATCTATTTCCAGACTATGCATGCTTTCCATTTTGCCAATAAGTGTATACAGATCACAAAAGTTACTGACCCTGGGATATATCAAGTGGGATAATTTTTTTAAGAGGAAATAGTTAAAGGAGGAGAAGTAAAATGTGTCATATTGGCAGTACTAACATTACCAGTTCATTTGATAAGTAAACTCACTTCATCAAGTAAGTCCTATAATTTCCATGTAGTAGCTGTGTAACTATTCCTGAAATGCTAAAACTTCTTATAGGTACTCAATGAATTTACAGTCATGAAGATTTAATCAGCTAGGAGGTTAAAATAATAATTTAAAATATAAAGAAATTCACTAAGAAATACATTAATGAATTTTACTTTTTATATACTATAATTTTGCCTTACTATATTAGGGTTAAGAAGGACAAAAACAAAAACAACAGAAAACACTGTCATAGGCTAAAAGAAGACTTTCTGGTTAAGAAATATAAAATATTTCCTATTCAGGATGTAGTTATTTAAACTCCTAAATACATTCCAATGTTTTCTATCAGTCTGTAGCTTTATGTCTATACTTTGCTCTACTTTGAAAATATGAATCAATAGGACTTAGTAGCAAAAGATATTATAGTTATGCACTAAAAAATATAAAATAAAATAAATTATAATCATGAGTGTTGACAGTAAATCATCTTAGTATCAATTAGAAAGGTTCTGATAAAACCCCATAGTACCCTGAGTCAAAGAAACTACATTAAGTGAGGCATACAGCTTAAGTCAGTGTCTTATTATATACAGCCAGTTATTTCACTAAAATTGGCTCATTTTTCCCTACAAGCTAATAATTACTAGAGAGTAAGGAAAGACATTCCCATCTGAAACGAAAAACTATGAACATGCCAATGTATGACAAAGGACAAATAACCAACTGGTATAAGAAAGCACAAATATGTGGCTTTGAAATTCCAGCAGGTTATAGCAGCTACTGAGTACCTCTACACACCCTAAAATATAATGCTATGACTCTCTAAATAAATTACAAAAAGCCCTTTATGACATTCTTAACTCGGCATGTTTACCTCTATTAGAGCTGTTGTACCCCCTTTGGTTTTTACCAAAATATCAATAAATAAAACACATATGTTTAAAAAAACAGTTCAGAAAAGAGAAAGTAATTTTCATCTCTATTATGAATAAAATCATCCAAAGAGAATTAAGAATGGAGAATTATCTGATAGAGAAAAAAATCTGATTTTTAAAAAGAAAATGAGAGAAGGAAAATCCTGTTAATTTTTAGTTACAAATTATCTGTCAAACAGGAGAGAAGAAAAGTGATACCTGTACTTACTGTCGTTGGATCCCATGCTAATGAGGTCATCAGAATCAACATTGTGAACTATGGCTGCTTTGTATCCTGCTCTCTGTGCATTTAAAACCTGCAAATAAAAAAAATCATGTTATAAGAAGACAGTGGTTTGTCGTAATATCCCTCAACTCTATAAATCAACAAGTCTATACTACATATCTAGGACTGGATTATGAACGTATAGAAATAAATCTCAGGTATGTCTTGAAACATACAGATGTTTTACAACTGATTATCAAAAACTTCTTGAAGTAAATAAAGGATAAGGATATAAGCTAAAACATTAAAAGGACCCAAACCAATAAATCTGTGTTGCTCTAAAGAGGTAGAAACTTGCTGTAATCAGGGTTAGGACTTACCAGACCTAGAGCATTTAATTCCTACCTCTGCCCACATGAATTAGTGGGATGAACTTGAGCAAATTATTTCTTTTGTAATCCTCAGTTTCCTAACCTTTGAAATGAGAATGACAATATTCTTCTCCTATGTAAAATAATACTTTTAAAATGCATAATACCATGCCTAATACATAGTAATGAGTCAGATAAAAGCAATTCATATCGCTAGCTTGATCATCCAAAATATTCTGTAAAATTTCTTTTTAAAGCTTTCTAAAAAATTAAAAATACCTGCAGGCAGAAGTGGCTTACTCTAGCTATTTAATCTTTCTTAAAGCTAGCCTCCAAAACAGTAACATTTGCACCATAAGAATATAGTTGGCAGAGATCCAAGATGGCCGATTAGCAGCAGCTCAGGATTGTAGTCCCCACTGAAAGCGCAGTGAGTGAGTGGACGCCACATTTTCAGACGAATTTTTATTGCCCACGGACCAAGAGATTCCCGGCGGAGGAGCCCCATGGGTCGCCAGCGCGACTCTTTTGGCCGGCGCGGCCGTTTTGCAGGTGCCCCGGCACGACGGTTCTCAGTCCGGAGTATATGGGACTGAGTGCCCTTTTAGTTGGCGTTGGAGCTCAGGGAAGACAGAGTCTCCCATTCAGCTGATTGAAAAGCTGACTGAAGTGGGGAACCAGACCGGGAGATTCCGGGGCAGAAAAGCGCCACGAATCTTAACGCCGCTGTTTCAGCCGGCGTAGTGGGTCGCCACAGGGGAAGGCTGGTCCCCCTCCACACACACACAAAAAAAACCGCAATCGGAACTGCTGAGGATTGAGAGTTTCACAGCAAGTACAGCTGAACCCAGGAAGGTCCACCTCTGTGGGGGAGGGGCGTCCGCCGAAGGAAAACTAAGAAACAGAAAAAACTTTACCACCAACAAGCTGGACGTCCACTCTGAGACCTAATCTGAAAGTCAGCAATTACACAGACGACAGGTGGATAAATCCACAAAGATGGGAAGAAACCAGCACAAAAAGGCTGAAAACACCTGAAATCAGAATGCCTCTCCTCCTACAGAGGATTGCAGTTCCCTCATCACCAATTGAACAAGGCCTGATCGAGAATGAATGTGAGGAATCAACAGAATTAGGCTTCAGAAGGTGGATAATGAGAAATTTCTGTGAGCTAAAAGAACATGTTCTAGCCCAATGCAAGGAAACTAAGAACCTTGAAAAAAGTTTGACAAAATGTTAAAGAGAATGGACAATTTAGAGAGGAACATAAGTGAATTAATGCAGTTGAAAAACATAATACGAGAACTTCACGAAGTATGCACAAGTTTTAACAGTCGAATTTATCAAGCAGAAGAAAGGATTTCAGAGGTCGAAGACCAACTTAATGAAATAAAACGAGAAGACAAGATTAGAGAAAAAAGGGTAAAAAGGAATGAGCAAAGTCTCCAAGAAATATGGGACTATGTGAAAAGACCTAATCTACGTTTGATAGGTGTACCTGAATGTGACGAAGAGAATGAATCCAAGCTGGAAAATATTTTTCAGGATATTATCCAGGAAAACTTTCCCAACCTAGCAAGGCAGGACAATACTCAACTCCAGGTAATACAGAGACCACCACAAAGATATTCCTCAAAAAGAGCAACCCCAAGGCACATAATCATTAGATTCATCAGGGTTGAAACAAAGGAGAAAATACTACAGGCAGCCAGAGAGAAAGGTCAGGTTACCCACAAGGAGAAGCCTATCAGACTCACAGCAGATCTCTCAACAGAAACCCTACAAGCCAAAAGAGAGTCGGGGCCAATATTAAACATTCTTAAAGAAAAGAACTTTCAACCCAGAATTTCATATCCAGCCAAACTAAGTTTCATAAGTGAAGGAAAAATAAAATTTTTTACAAACAAGCAAGTACTCAGAGATTTCATTACCACCAGGCCTGCTTTACAAGAGCTTCTGAAAGAAGCACTATATACAGAAAGGAACAACCAGTATCAGCCATTCCAAAAAACCCATTGGTAAGCTGCATCCAGACCCATCTCACATGCAAGGATATACAGAGACTCAAAACAAAGGGATGGAGGAAGATTTGCCAACCAAATGGAGAGCAAAAAAAAAAAAAAGCAGGAGTTGCAATTCTCGTCTCTGATAAAATAGAATTTAAAGTAACAGAAACCAAAAGAGATAAGAAGGACATTGTATAATGGTAGAGGGATCAATGTAATGGGAAGAGCTAACGATCCTAAGTCTATGTGCACCCAATATAGGAGCACCCAGATACATAGGGCAACTTCTTGGTGACTTACAAAGCGACTTGGACTCCCACACAATAATAGTGGGAGACTTTAACACTACATTGTCAATATTGGACAGATCAATGAGACAGAAGGTTAACAAGGATACCCGGGACTTGAACTTAGACCTCGAACAAGTAAACTTAATAAACATTTACAGAACTCTCTACTCCAAATCCACAAAACATACATTTTCTTCAGTAACACATCACATCTATGCTAAAAGTGACCACATGGTTGGGAGTAAATCACTCCCCCAGCAATTGCATAGCATTTCATAGGTTTAAATGAAATATTGGTTGGCTGTTTGTTTGTTATTTTCCTCCCTTATTCCTTCCCATCTCCATTGTATAACACAATTATTAGTATAAAAGAGCTTTTCAATACCCATTTCTAGACTGCATTCTAGCCTGGGCAATAGAGCAAGATTCCCATTCTCTCTCCCTCTTTCTTCTTCTTTTCCCTTTGTTTCATTCCCTTTTTTTCCTTCTTTCTCTCTTTCTCTTTTTTCTTTTCTTTTTCTCTCAAAAAAAAAAAAAAGAAGACTATAGTTGGATGTGTAGCAGAATTTTCTTACATGAAAGATCTAGAAAGTGTCAAAACATGTTATTACATCTCATTTTAAAAATAATATTCTAAGTAAAAATAAACCCAGACCTAAACTACTTATTGTATAACCTTTAGACTATTAGCAAAAATGAAGGACCAGATTATTTGCATATTGGTTGAATAAAATAAAAATTAGGAGGGCAAACATACACATACATAGTTTTGAATACTTGAAATACTTTTGAATATATAGAGTTCTGGATACTAATTATAGTAAGAAACTCTTGAAATACATTACCTTATGAGCATTGCATAATGGTATGTCTCAAAGTGTTTGAGTGTTAAGTGTTCTTAAGAAACAGGCATATTAATTTTTTAGAAGAATTTCCAGGTCTAATATTAGTTCTGTTTTAGTTATCAGCATAATGATTCAACACTCTGCTATAATTCAATAAAAATAAAACCTGAGTTATGTTCCAAAGGTCCAGGGAAAGCCCAAAGAGTCAAGTTCCCAGAAGTAAAAAGGATGTGCAATTATTCAGACTCTGGATCTGAAAGCTAGGTAAGAGAAATGAGGTCTACATATTCAACCCCAGTAACGTCAGTTGGCTTGGCACAGAGAAAAATTCTCTTCTACACTATTCTGGAATTCTCTAAAACTACCCCACCAAATCCAGTTAGATTTCTGAAAGAGACAACAGTATGGATAAATCAGAATAATATTATCCTATTACTGAAAAAAACTAAATCTGTAGGAGATATGACTACCCCAAGAAATTAATACTTTGTTTATCTTACAGCCTCCATAGCACCTATGAAATAGCCTGACACAGGATAGGCACTTATTAAATATTACTTGAACAAATTCAACATATTTTTTAAATGTGCTTAAATTAATTGCTCATAACATTACACACAAAGGAGATAAAATCAGGCAGAAGGTGATTTTTTAAAAAACTAATTAAAATAATATAAATGTAGGAATAATGGCAAGAAATCAACCAAGTCGACAAAACTGTAACAAGTATGTTTTGGAGTTGTGCAAAGAAGGGTCAATAATCAAAAAAGTAAGTTTAGCATTTTTGCATATGAGTACATGTTTTATTTTTAGGTGGATTTTGTTATCCAATGAATATTGAGAAAATGCCAGTCCCCACACCCTCTTCTCCTTAGATATCATTATTTTCCAAAGGGAGGAAAAAAATAATCTCTCATGAATGCAGTTTATAAACCTTAATTATTTGTTACATATATTAACTTATTATTTATGCATTATATTACCATGGCAGTACAGATTTCACTTGGCTTTTATTTAAACAAAAGTATACTCAGTTGGGGTTACTACTAGTTTATCTGATGCTTTCATGACCATTTTAACTTTTGTCAAAAAGCTAACCAAGGAACTGAGGAGAAATGTTTCTTTCCACACCCAAAAAGTAAGTGTTGCCAAAGACACAATTTAAGAAATATAAAATTAGACCAATACTAAAAGCTGTTTCCTACTAATACAAAACTTAAGTTTTAAATTTCTTTTTAAAGCCAACCAGTGCACACAGTCATTGAAAATTACATAATTTAACTTTTTTCCCTGAGTAAAAATATATATGAAAGCAAACATGCAACATGTTAGAACACAGAGAAAGGTGGTCTCAGGAACCACAACAATGAGTAAAAACTGTAACTGAATTCAGCAAGTAGTTGCTGAGCTTACATAATGAGTAAAATAACTGTATCCACACTAGGCACAATGTGAAACCTGAGGGTCAACCAGAAAGCCATTATCCTTCACTGGCAGTCAGTATTTGTTTAAAAAACAAACAAACAAATGAAAGTTATTACCCTTAAGGAAATTTCAATACTCATGGATAGCCAAACAGGTCAGTTGCTTTCTTGACCCTGTGTAGAACCGGCTTTGTCTTGTGAATGCCTATCAGTACTTCAAATTCCATCATCTCCATGAAGCCTGTCCTATCCTGTACCCCTATGTACCTACATTAATTTCTCCCTGCTTAGAGTATTTATATCAATCTATTTATATTCTTCTTCAAGATCTTATATAGTGTCTTATACTTACACATATTCATGTCATATCCCAGGGGTCCCCAACCTTTTTGGCACCAGGCACTGGTTTTGTAGAAGACAACTTTTCCACTGGGGAAATGGTTTCAGGATGAAACTGTTCCATCTCTGATCATCAGGCATTAGTTAGATTCTCATAAGGCGCGTGCAACTTAGATCCCTTGCATGCACAGTTCACAGCAGGGTTCACGCTCCTATCAGAATCTAATATTGTCACTGATCTGACAGGAGGCAGAGCTCAGGCAGTAATGCTTGCTTGCCCCACTGCTCATCTCCTGTTATGCAGCCCGATTCCTAACAGATACGGGCCCACGGCCCAGGAATGGGGACTCCTGTACTATCCCACTTCCCAAACAGGTCTGCAGGAGGTACTTAAATCTGCAGTTGTCTACATATAAACTTTTCTAGAGAGAAGAGACAAAGTAATAATCTTGCAAGAGGCTTTCTTACTCTCAAATTATTACAAATAATCAATATAAATGAATGGATTTATAACAAGTCTACATGTTTAACTAAATCTAGCCATTAGGCTCTTAAGACATATTTCTCCTAAGGTGTACCAAGCAAGTTAGGAGAAATATGTCTTTCACACATCAAACATGCACTTGTTTCTATAAATACAGAATAAAATTATATCAGTATCTAAAATGCAATAAAAAAATTATATCAGTATCAAAAGCTGTTCTCTGTTAATTCAATAATAAAACTCCTAAAATAGAAACCTTAGGAAACCACTAAAATGGAAAGAAATTCTGTAGGCGTAAGTGTGATCTCCAAAAAAGAGAAGCATGTTTTTAAAAATGTAGCAAGTATGAAGGCTTTCCCAAGGTTTTTGTTGTTTTTATTGATTTTTTAAAATAAAGAAATGAAATTAAATCAAAGAACACATTAACATATGGACTAACAGGCTTATGAATACAAACAAGGAAAATATATCCATGTTTATGAACTATAAAACTCATGTGTCAGTCAAATTAAATTACATTTTCAACTAAGCAGCAGCTGGTATTTTTAAGAACACATGAGGCAGAAATAAATTTTAAATCATTTAGTAAGCATTTGCAAAGTTTCCCATTCATAAAATGCAACCTCAAACACATGGTGTCAGATGGAAGCAAAGAACTTAAAGATTCATGAAACAAAGCATGCACAGGGAACAAATCTAAATCCAAAACAACCATCAAAACTGAAAACTACATTATAAAGCCTTCTAAATTGTACTGGCAATCTGCCTTTTTAAGGACACTGATCAGAGCAGTTAGCTCAAATTGTGGTAAATGCACTGAGTATTTTACATCCAATAAACAGATTAGATGCAACTAAATTATACAGACCAGGTGGTACCTAACCAAGAGGTTTAAAGAAATATGGAACTGCTCGCTTGTTGTAATAAATAGCAAGTCTGTCAGAAGACAGCAGATTGCTAATGAAAGAGTCTTCAATAAGACAGGTTCTAAAAGGAATCCTGGGAACAACACAATAATTCATCTTATTTCTAAACTGAACAAATTTATAATAATGACACTAATAAAACATGCCTTATAAGAAAACAGAAATGATTATGCTGTTGAGATGATCATGAATAGAGATCTTTTTAAAAGAAACCTCTGTGTGCTAGTGCCTTATACATATTATCCCCAATATTCAAGACAACTCTACAATGCAGGTATTCTTTTCTATCATTTTGAAATGAGTAAAGATAGGTAAGTGTAACTACCGTAAGCTCACACTTAGGCAGGGCTGAGATTTAAACACTGCTTTGTCCGGTTAGATAGAGAAGCATGGGGTTGCCCAATGGATGAGGATGAGGCCCAGGATCACTAACCTTATATAACATTTTACAAATGTTCAGAAAGAGGAATTGAACTGAGAAAGCATCAAGATGCTAACAACATTAATCTTAAAATCCTGTAGGCAAAATAAAACCTATAAACAAAACAACACAAGCCAAGAAGAAATATGTTAAAATATTGTGGGAGAGTTGATCGAAACTTAGAGGAGAAAAGGCTGTGGGATGAAATACCTATGGCAGATTTTATGAGACTTGAATTACACCTCAACAAAAAGAAAAAATTCTGGTTAACAGTGGGAAAAGTTGGGGAAAGTTTTTCATATGGGAAGAGAGCTACAACAGGGCAAATGGCATGTTCACATTCAAAACAAAACAAAAAACACAGTGACCTGACTTAAAGAAGAATGTTACTGAAAGGCAGAACAGCAGATTAGTAAAAGTACAGACTCTGGGAACTAGACTACGTGGGCTCAAATCCTACTTCTATTAGACATGCAAGTGATTTAATGCCTATATTACTAGTATTAAAATATATACAACTTAAGTTATTATTGTTTAATCTAAGGATTAAATAATTTAACATATGAAAAGCACTTAAAACAGTGCTCAAACAGGGCCTGGCACATATGAAGTAAGAGTTATGTTTATTGCCATTGCTATTAGTGTTTATTGTTGGAGACTCAGAAGTGAGAAGAGAGAGAGAGAAAAGGGACAGATTGTACAGGAAGTACCCTGCTCCTTAGAAAAGTAGCGTGTGGTCTCAGTCAAGAGTTCACAGTAGGCACTTGAATAAGGGGTTGACATGGCTAAAACATTGCTTTGGAACAATCTGGTAATGATTACATTGACTTGGAAAGAAGAGACTGAAGACTTAGGAGCTGTTATGACAAGGCAGGATGGCAGCAATGATGAGAAAGAATACTATCTCTTATTCTTCATAACCAAAAACTTAGGGAACTTGGAGAATGCCTTTGGCCAAAATGGGAAAGCTGAGAAACAGAGTTTGTTTTGACAGGAAAGCAGCAGAGACTGGCTTTAAGCATACTAAATTTGAGAGGTAGCAAGTTTTCCTAGGTAGGTAGAACACAATAGGTTAGGACTGAAGACAAAAATTTTCAGATTTTAGCAAATTAATCTATTTATTCATTCAATAAATATTTGGGACAAATCTAGCCATCTTGTTGAAAACAAACTTCTAATAAAATGCAATCCATTCACATTATTACATTTCCTATAATCTTTAATCCTCTTTAACATACATATGTAAACTAAGTTAAGTGCACTTCATTGTTCCTTTGGGAAGAGATGTTGCAAATAAGCAGACATGTGTATACGTCCAAGTTACACACCTGCAAGAAAGGTAAGAGAGGTGACTTTCCGTGGTGAATTATAACCTTGAAAATAACCCAGTTATTATATCAGACAGGAGTCTGGATATTCATGTAAAATGACACACACTTAGAACAAGAACATTATTTACTTGAAATATAAATCTGCATTTCAAGTTCTAAAACTTTTATCTGAATTATAGTGCTGTTTTGCTCTCAAGGAGAAGAGAGGAAAAAGTAAAGAGAACTTTCTCTTGCATCTTGAATACCAGTTCAGCCACAGTAGAATAGGGCACTGAACACAGTCATGAGGCCCCCATTCCAGGCCCTAGCTCATGAACAACACTTCTAGATACACCCTGGGCAGAAAGAGAACCTGCTGCTTTGAAAAGAAGGACACAGTCCTGGCAGGATACCCAGGTGAGCCTTGGGCCCTGAGATATGCTGATTTTAGGTATGACCCAGCACATTCCCACCTGTGGTGTTTATGGTAAAAGACTCCCTGTTTGAGAAAAGCAGAGGGAAAGGGAAAGGAGACTTTGTCTTGCACCTTAGGGTACCAGCTCAGCCACAGTAGGGTAGAGCAACAAGCAGGCTCTTGGGGTCCGTGACTTTAGGCCTAAGTTCTTGGACAGGATTTCTGAACCTGCCCTGGGCCAGAGGGGGAGCCCACTTTCCTGAAGGGTGAGTCTCAGGCCTGACAGTATTCACCACAAGCTGACTGAAGACCCCCTGGGTTTTAAGGAAACACTGGCAGTGGGCTGGCAGAATCCCCTGTGGGCTGGTGGTGGTGGCGGCCATACAGAGACGTCCTCTGCCTATGGAGAGAGGGGATGAAAGAGCAGGAAGGATCTTGTCTTGTGGTTTGACTGCCAGCTTAGCTGGAATAGAGTAGCCTATCAAGTAAATTTCTAAGGTTTTTGACTGTAATCCCTGGTTCCCAAACAGCATCTCTGGACCCATCAGAGGCCTGGGGGAACTTACTGCCCTGAAGGGAAGGGCACAAACCTGACTGGCTTCACCACCTGCTGACTGTAGAGCCCTAAAAGCCTTGAGTGAACATAGGTGGTAGACAGTTAGTGGTTACAGTGGGCCCTGGGCAAGACCCAGTGCTGTGCTGGCTTCAAGTCTGACCCAGCTCAGTCCCAGTGGTGGTGGCCACAGGGATGTGGGATGTTTATATTACCATACCCTCAGATGCAGGCAGGCAGCTCAGCACAGAAAAGAGAGAGACTCCATCTGCTTAGGAAAAAGTAAATGAAAAGAACAAAAGTCTCTGCCTAATAATCCAGAGAATTCTTCCAGATCTTATCCAAGACCACAAAGGCAGTATCTCTATGAGTCTGCATTATTGGACTTGAAGCCTAAGTCCCTTTGAATACCTGGACAACTTTCTTAAGAACGATGAGCACAAATAAGCCAAGGTTGTGAAGATTACAATAAATACCTAACTCTTAAATGCTGAGGCACTGAAGAACATTACAAGCATCAAGATCATCCAGGAAAACATGACCTCACAAAATCAATGAAATGCAGCACCAGGGACCAATCCTGGAGAATCAGAGATATGTGACCTTTCAGACAGAGAATTCAAAATAGCTGTGTTGAGGAAACTCAAAGAAATTCAAGATAACACAGAGAAGAAATCCAGAATTCTATTAGATAAATTTAACAGAGAGATTGGGATTTTTTTAGAATCAAGCAGAAATTCTAGAGTTGAAAAATGCAATTAACACACTAAAGAATGCATCAGCATCTCTTAATAGTAAAATAAATCAAGCAGAAGAAAGAATTAGTGAGCTATTAGAAAATAGAGGTGACAAAAGAAGAAAGAATGAAAAACAATGAAGCATGCCTACAAGACCTAGAAAATAGCCCCAAAAGGGAAAATCTAAGAGATACTGGTCTTAAAGAGGAGGTAGAGAAAGAGACAGGAGTAGAGAGTTAATTCAAAAGGATAATATCAGAGAATGTCCCAAACCTACAGAAAGGTATTACCACTCAAACACAAGAAAGTTATAGAACACCAAGCAGATTTAATCCAAAGAAAACTACCTCAAGGCATTTCAACAATCAAACTCCTGAAGATCAAGGATAAAGAAGGGTTCCTAAAAGCAGCAACAGAAAAGACACAACATACAACAGAGATCCAACATATGTAGCAGCAGACTTTTCAATGGAAACTTTACCAGCTAGGAGAGAGTGGCATGACATATTTAAAGTGCTAAAGGAAAAAACCTTTACCCTAGAATAGTGTATCCAGCAAAAAAATGACCTTCAAGTATGAAGGAGAAAATGAAGACCTTCTCAGACAAACAAAAGTTGAGGGATTTCATCAACACCAGACCTATACTACAAGAAATGCTAAAGAGAGTTTTTCAATCTGAAAGAAAAGGATGTTAGCAAGAGAAACCATCAGAAGGTACAAAACTCATTGCTAATAGTAAGCACACAGGAAAACACACAATAATTTAATATTGTAATTGTGGTATGCAAACTACTCTTAAATAGAAAGATTAAATAATGAACTAATCAAAATTAATAACTACAACTTTTCAAGACATGGACAGTAAAATAAAACATAAAGAAAAACACCAGGCAGGGCATGGTGGCTCATGTTGGTAATCTCAGCACTTTGGGGCAAGGCGGGCAGGGCAGATCACCTAAGGTCAGGGGTTTGAGACCAGCCTGGCCAACATGGTAAAACCCCGTCTCTACTAAAAATACAAAAACTAGCTGGGTGTGGTGGCAGGCACCTGTAATCCCAGCTACTTGGGACACTGAGGATGGAGGATCACTTGAACTTGGGAGGCAGAGGTTGCAGTGAGCCGAGATCATGCCATTGCACTCCAGCCTGAGCAACAGGAGCGAGACTCCATCTCAAAAAAAAAGAAAGAAAGAAAGAAAGAAAAACAAAAAATTGTAAAGCAAGGGGATGAAGTTAAACTGTAGAGTTTTTATTAGTTTTTTTCTTCTATGTTTGTTTATGCAATCAGTGTGAAGCTGTCATCAGTTTAAAATAATGGGTTACACAATAGTATTTGCAAGCTTCATAGTAACCTCAAATTGAAAAACTTACAACAAATATACCAAAAAAAAAAAGGAAAAATTAAATTATACCATCAGAGAAAATCACCTTCACTAAAAGGAAGACAGGAAGGATGTAAAGAAAAAAAGAAGATCACAAAACAACCAAAAAATAAATAACAAATGGCAGTCCTTACTTATGAATAATAATACTGAATGTAAATGGACTCAATTCTCCAATAAAAAGAGAGCAGCTGAATGGATGAAAAAACAAGACCCAGTGATCTGTTGCCTACAAGAGAAACACTTCACCTACAAAGATAAACATAGACTGAAAATAAAAGGATGAAAAAAGATATTCCATGCCAATGGAAGCCAAAAAAGAGCAGGAATCACTATACTTATATCAGACAAAATAGATTTCAAGACAAAAACTATAAGAAGAGAAAAGAAAGTCATTATATAATGATGAAGGGGTCAATTCAGCAATAAGATATAATGATTGTTAATATACATGTACCTAATAGTGGGGTACTCATATATACATTAGTAGAGCTAAAGAGAGAGAGACCTCAAAACAGTAACACCCCACTTTCAGCACTGGACAGGTCTCTCAGACAGAAAATCAACAAAGAAACATTGGACTTAATCTGCACTACAGAACGAATGAACCTAACAGATATTTACAGAACATTTCATCCAATGGCTGCAGAATACACTTTCTTCTCCTCAGTACATAGATTATTCTCAAGGATAAACCATATTTTAGAGTCACAAAACAAGTCTTTTTAAATTTAAATTTAAATTTTTTTATTTTTGAGATGGGGTCTCACTGCTCAGGCTGCTCTCAAACTCCTGGGCTCAAGCAATCCTCCTGCCTTGGCCTCCCAAAGTGCTGGGATTACAGCATAGCCATCATGCCCAGCCAGAAAACAAGTCTTAAAACTACAAAAAAAAAACTGAAACAATACCAAACATCTTCTGATCACAATGAAATACAACTAGAAACCAACAAGAAAAATTTTGGATACTATGCAAACACATGCAAATTAAACAGTATGCTTCTCAATATCCAGTGAATCAGTGAGGAAATTAAGGAGGAAATTTAAAAATTCCTTGAAATAAATAAAAATGGAACATAACATATCAAAATCTAGGAGATACAGCAAAGGCAATACAAAGAAGGAAATTTATAGCCATAAGTGCCCACATCAAAAAAGAAGAAAAATAACACATAAAAAACTTAGCAATGTTATCATATAGAACCAGAAATCAAGAATAAATTGAACCCATGAACCCAAAATTAATAAAAGAAATAATAGGCTGGGTGTGGTGGCTCACGCCTGTAATCCCAGCACTTTGGGAGGCTGAGGTAGATCAAAAGGTAAGGAGTTCAAGGCCATCCTGGCCAAGATGGTGAAACCCCATCTGTACTAAAAATACAAAAACTAGCTGGGCATGGTGCTGGGCGCCTGTAATTCCAGCTACTCAGGAGTCTGAGGCAGAGAATTGCTTGAACCTGGGAGGCGGAGGTTGCAGTGAGCCGAGATTGCACCACTGCACTCCAGCCTGGGCAACAGAATGAGACTGTGTCTCAAAGAAAAAAAAAAAAGAAATAATAAAGATCAGAACAGAACTAAATAAATTTGAAATGAAGAAAACAATACAACAAAATCAATGAAACAAATAGTTTTTTGAAATGATAAATGTAATTGACAAATTAGCTAGACTAAGAAAAAAGGAAGATGACTCAAAGAAAATCGATAATGAAAAAGAAGACATTACAACTGATAACATAAAAATTCAAAGCATCATTAGTGGCTACTATGAACATCTGCCAATAAAATTGGAAAATCTAAAAGAAATGGATAAATTTCTGGACACAAACCATCTAAACGTAAAGAAATCCAAAACCTAAACAGACCAATAACAAACAAATTGAAGCCACAATAAAGTCTCCCAGTAAAGAAAAGCCTGGTACCTGATGGCTTCACTGCTAAATTCTACCAAACATTTAAAAGAACTAATACCAATCCAAATCAAACTATTCCATAATATACAGAAGGAAGGAATACTTCCAAACTCATTCTATGAGGCCAGTATTACCTTCATACCAAAATCAAACAAAGACACGTAAAATAAAGAAAACTACAGGTCAATGTCTCTGATGAATATTGTTACAAAAAACCTCAACAATATATGAGCAAACCAAATTCAACAATACATTAAAAAGATCATTCTTCATCACCAAGTAGGATTTATACCGTGGATGCATGGATGTTTCAATATACACAAATCAATCAATATGACACATCCATCAATAGAATGAAGGACAAAAACTATATCATCATTTCAGTGGATGCTAAACAAGCATTTGATAAAATTCAAAATCCCTTTAAGATTTAAAAAAAAAAACTCTCAAAAAACTGTATATAAAAGAACATACCTCAAGGTAATAAAAGCCATATACAACAGACCCACATCTAGTATCATACTGAATGAAGAAAAACTGAAAGCCTTTCCTGTAAGGTCTGGAGTTTAACAAGGATGCCCACTTTCATGACTGTTACTCAACATAGTACCAGAAGTCCTAGCAGGAACAATCAGAAAAGAGAAAGAGAAAGAAATAAGCAGCATACAAACTGGAAAGGAAGAAGTTAAATTACACTTGTTCGCAGATAAGATCTTATATTTGAAAAAACCTAAAGACTCCACACACACTTAAAAAAAATATTAGAACTGATAAATCTGGTAAAGTTGCAGGATATGAAATCAACATACAAAAATCTGTAGCACTTCTATATGCCAATAGTGAACAAGTTGAAAAGGAAATTTAAAAAGTAATTCCACTTACTAAAGCCACAAATAAAAGTAAATACATAGAAATAAGCTTAACAACAGAAGTGAAAGATCTCTACAATGAAAACTATAAAACACTGATAAAAGAAATTGAAGAGGAAACAAAAATGGAAAGATATTCCATGTTCATAGATTGGAAGAATCAATATTGTTAAAATGCCCATATTACCCAGTGCAATCTATAGATTCAATGCAATTCCCATCAAAACCAATGACATTCTTCATAGAAAGAGAAAAACAATTGTAAAATTTATATGAAACTACAGAAGTCCCAGAATAGCCACAGGTATCCTGAACAAAAAGAACAAAACTGAAGGAATCACATTACCTGACTTCAAATTATACTATACAGCTATAGTAACCAAAATAGCATGGTACTGGCATAAAAAGATACACAGAAAAATGGAACAGAAGAGAGAACGCAGAAACAAATCCACGCACCTACAGTGAACTCATTTTTGACAATAATGTCAAGAATCTACACTGGGGAAAAGACAGTCTCTCCAACAAATAGTGCTGAGAAAACTGGATATACAAATGTAGAAGAATGAAACTAAGCCCCTATATCTTGCCATATACAAATATCAAATTAAAATGGATGAAATACTTAAATTTAAGACCTGAAACTATGAAACTACTACAAGAAAACACTGGGGAAAATCTCCAGGACATTTGTCTGGGCAAAAATTTCTTGAGTAATATCCCATGAGCGCAGGCAACCAAAGCAAAAGGGACAAATGGGCTCACATCAAGTTATAAGGCTTCCACACAGCAAAGGAAACATTAAAAAAGGTGAATAGACAACCCACAGAATAGGAGAAAATATCTGCAAACTACCCAGCTGAAGAGGAATTAATAACCAGAATATATAAGGAGTTCAAACAACACTATAGGAAAAAATCTGATAATGCAATTAATAAATGGGCAAAAGATTTGAATAGACATTTCTCAAAAGAAGACATACAAATGGGAAACAGGCAAATGAAAAGGTGCTCAACATCACTGATCATCAGAAAAATGCAAATCAAAACTACAAGGTGATATCATCTCACCCCAGTTAAAATGGCTTTTATCCAAAAAACAAGCAATAACAAATGCTGGAGAGTATGTAGAGAAAAGGGAACCCCTGTACACTGTTGGTAGGAATGTAAATTAGCACAATCACTGTGGAGAATGGTTTGGAGATTCCTCAAAAAACTAAAAATAGAGCTGCCATATGATCCAGCAACCTCAGTGCTAGGTATATACCCAAAAGAAAGAAAATCAGTATATGAAAAAGATACCCAAGCTCCCGTATTTGTTGCAGCACTGTTCACAATAGCCAAGAGTTGGAAGCAACCTAAGTACTCATCAACAGATGAATGGATTAAAAAAATGTGGTACACATACACAATGGAGTACTCTTCAGTCATAAGAAAAAATAAGATCCTGTCATTTACAACAACATGAATGGAACTGAAGTTCATTATGTTAAGAGAAATGGGCCAGGGACAAAAAGACAAAGATTACATGTTCTCACTTACTTGTGGGATCTAAAAATCAAAACAATGGAATTCATGGAGATAAGAGAGTAGAAGGATGGTTATCAGAGAGACTGGGAAGGGTAATGAGGGGGAGATGGAAATGGCTAATGGGTACCACAAAAAAAAAAAAAAAAAAAACCCAGAATGAATAAGACCTAGTATTTGATAGCACAACAGGGTTACTATAGCTAATAATAATTTAATTGTACATTCTAAAACAACTAAAAACTAAAACTGGATTGTACAAAGGATAAATGCTTGAGGGCATAGATACTCCATTTTCCATGATGTGATTATTATACATTACATGTCTGTGTCAAAAGATCTCATGTAGTACCCCATAAATATATACACCTACTATGTACCCACAAAAATTTAAAATAAAAAACTAAAAAAAATATAGATGGGTTCCCCTTGGGTCTTTGGCTAAATATAAGAATGGCATATGCATGCATACAGTGAGGCCCTATAAGCCTGGACAGACAACCTCACTAAGGAAAAAAAACAGTTATTGGGGGAACTTAAGATTAACAATTTCTAGAATTCAAACAGGTGTAGGGCTTCAGCCCTACAGAGTCGCGGGATATCCCTTATTGCTATGCTGAAGTGCAGGATCCAAGAAATAAAGAGACAGGACACAGAAGGACTGGAAAAGATAGCTGGGCTCAGGGGGCCACGCCACTTACAAGCAGAGACAGGTGAGGCCCCAAATGTCCAGAAGCGTCTGTATTTATTAGGTACAAGATAGGGGGAAGGGTTGTGAGTGAGGTCATCTATACGCTTAATGATAGGGCATACATAATCACGTGATTAGCAAGTGATGGGGCCACCCTTATCAGGTCACCTAGTCAGAGAGGTGGGCCGTGCACAGTAGGGGGCCGTGCTGTGCACAGTAGTAGAGGGTTGTATACAAAAAAGGTGGTCCACTCCCATCAGGTGACCAAGGCAAGGAGGTGAGCTGTGTGCAACAAGTGCCATGTGCGATGCTTCTTATCTGGAGGCTTGAGACTTCAAAGGATTCCTATAGAAGGATGTTATAAACCAATGCAGTGGGAGCTGACAGAGTGTGCTCTTCTCTAAGATATCTTATAGGAGGATGATTTGAGCCAGCACAGTTGCGAGAAAAGCCGACAGGGTGTACAGCCGCCATGGCGCGATTACACCAGCGGGGCTCTTCTCCTTTGGTTGTTCACAGGATCTCAGGCCTGAGGCCTACTTTCCACAAGAACTGGATGCAAGGTACTGCAACTCCTTTTCAGGAAGAATAACTCTTGCTCCAAGCCGGCTATGCAGCAGGTACTGAGTGCTGCCATTTAGGCCCTGACTGGCCATATAGCGTATGCCCTTTCATGCAGGGGCGCTACCGCCTGGGTCATTGGTTCTTGTCCTTGTCTGGCTGCTTTTCCCATGTACTTGCTTCTGCTCTGTGACAGCTCTAGGCATTCCTCCTACTACAAACTGCTGTATGGTTATATAGAAGTATTATATAAATTAGCACTAAATGTGTCGATACAGCTCCGACTACAATCCGTTATATGATTATACAGAAAGATTATATGGAAATAAGTATGATTATATATATAAGCCAGATATAAGTAAGCAGTAAGTTATGCTTCAGGAACTATTTGTGCCTGGGGTCTGCACAGCTCTCCTTCCTCAGTGCACATGTGGTGGGTTATCCACAAACAGGGTCAGGAAAAGTTCAAGCTTTGACTAGCCAGAGAGGGGGAGACTTCCTTGAATACTAGATCATTCAGAGGACAGCCTAGAATGTCATACCACATTAGCAGAGCTAAAATAGCTGTGCTACAGTAAAGACAACTTTTGATAAACTTAACAAACTTTAAAAACAAGCCTCAAAATAACCAAGCTCATCTGCAAGTAACTTAACTGCCAGCCACAACAAAATTAAATGGTCTTTAAAGAAAGACAACACAACCAAGACATATGACAATACAACACTATGTCCAATACATAATCAAAATTTACTAGACATGCACTGTTCACAACAGCAAAGACATGGAATCGACTCAAATGCCCGTCAATCACAGACTAGATAAAGCAAATGTGGTAACACACACACACACACACACACACACACACACACACACACACACACTACACACACACACACACACCCATGGAATACTAAGCAGTCATAAAAAGAAATGAGATCATGTCCTTTGCAGGGACATGGACGGACGCCATTATCCTTGGCAAACTAACACAGAAACAGAAAACAACCACCACGTGTTCTCATTTATAAGTGCGAGCTAAATGATGAGAACACATGGACACATGGTAGAGAACAACATACACTGAGGCCTGTAAGGGAGGGTGTGGGGGAGAGAGAGCATCAGGAAGAATAGCTAATGGATGCTGAGCTTAATTCTTGGGTGATAGGTTGATCTGTGCAGCAAACCACCATGGCACATGCTTACCTATGTAACAAACCTGCACATCCTGTACATGTACCCTGGAACTTAAAAAATGAAAGTTGAAAAAAAAATAGTAGACAAGCCAAGAAGCAAGAAAATGTGACCTATAACCATGAGAAATATCATTCAACCAGAAACAGAATCATTAATAGCAGACAAGGATTTTAAAACAGCTACTACAAATTATAATTTATTATTATAAAAATATATTTACATGTAATATAAATGGACATAAAATTATAAATTATGTTCAAGGATTTGAAGGAATATACAAATATAAGGCTCAGATAAATGGATGATACATACACACATTTTTAAAGATCCAAATGAAACTTCTAGATAAAAGATATACAATATGAAAAGTTCACTAGGTGGGCTTAAAAGTTTAGGCTGGGCACAGTGGCTCACGCCTGTAATTCCAGCACTTTGGGAGGCCGAGGAGGGCGGATCACGAGGTCAAGAGATCGAGACCATCCTGGCCAACATGGTGAAACCCCGTCTCTACCAAAAATATGAAAATTAGCTAGGAGTGGTGGCATGTGCCTGTAGTCCCAGCTACTCAGGAGGATGAGGCAGGAGAATTGCCTGAACCCGGGAGGCGGAGGTTGCAGTGAGCCGAGATCGCGCCACTGCACTCCAGCCTGGCACCCAGCGACAGAGTGAGACTCTGTCTCAAAAAAAAAAAAAAAAAAAAGTTTATAGACATTGTAGAATAAAGGATCAGTAAATGTGAAGACAAAGGAATAGAAATTATTAAACTGAAACACAGAAACGCACAAAGTAGGAAAAAAAGCATCAAGAGCTATTGCAGATTAAAGGAGACATGACAAATAAGCTGAATGTGTTTAGTTCGGGATTCATGATTAGATTCTGAAATGGTTAAAAAGAAAATGACTATAAGGGATATTTTGGAGACAATTAGGAAATTTAAACATGTGCTTTATGTTATTAGAGAATATTTATCAATATTAAATTTCTTAAATGTGGTAACTACATGTAGGAAAATGCTGCTGTCGTACAGAGAATTAATAAGACAAAAATACAGGGCTTATTTTAAAATAGTTTAAGAAAAAACACTTGGTAGTTACTAACAATGGATTAACTTCAGAAGTATACTTAATGTTTTTATCTTTGTTATAACACAAACCACTAGCTTTTGTCTTGAGGGCATTATTTTTTAAATATCCAGCTGAGTACTATGACAACCTGATACATTTTAATCAGGCCAGCTTCACATAATTAACTTTAAATAGATTAATTTTCAACTACCATGGCTCATTAAAAAATTGATATAAATATGGACTAATTTCATCTTGCTCTCAAAATGAAAATAAAAACAAAATCATGCTGCACTTAGTAAAGATAAGTGTGTAGCACAATACTAGTAAGCAAAATTTGTGAGACTTTATATTTCAGAGTATTACTTTAAAAATTAAAAGAAGATCTTTTATGCTTCTTGGTATAAAATTAATTACCAGAAAACTAAGCCTGTTTTCACCTTGAAAAACAGAGATCTGACAAAATAACATTTAGAGCATTTTGAGTGCCAGGCTTTATGTTCCTTAAGAACAATCTTTTTTATTTATGTATATCTCAAGCCTAGAAAAATAGGTTTCATATAAATAGTTGTTTAAAGTAAACTGCAACTAAGGTAACTGATTATCCAGCCCTATCCAGCAATATATAAGCCAAAAAAATAAAATTTCCTCATATCTGTTGCTTAGTTCCTCCCCCTACCCCCCATCTCCCACAAAAGCACACAGTAAGTTTTACTTTAGTCATTTTGGGATAAAATTTTTTCTGATATGTTGCATTTTCTCCACTTTTTCACCAAATATAACTTGACCTTTTCCAGTTACTCAGGGATCATTATGAACATGCTTCAACAGACTATGATTTTTCTCCTTAATGTTAAGTGTCAAATGTTACTTCCTCTCTCTGTGCTCACCACTTAGTAGACTACTAATAGTCATTCCAGCCTTCCTCCATCCATATATTCTTCTTTCTGGCGGAGAAAAAAAAGAACTACCCTGATAAGAATTATTCTTAAAAAACAATTAAGTGCATAAGAATTCTGAGAAAAACTGCCAGGAAAAGTACATGGTTTGAACGCTGAAGCTCAGCAACATTCACAACAGTGGTAACAAAGGCCGATTTCCTTCTCTTCCCTGAGGCTATATTCCGAGACAGCTGACCTTTTGCTAAGTGGCATATTACTACTGTACATGTTAGGCTTAGAGGTAAGCTGAATTTATTTATTTCATTAGAAAACATTTTTGGTAGGGTTGGTAAAATCTTCTGTATTATACAAAAAGCCATTCTTATTTGTTTCAAGTACAGTATACCAAAAAACAGAAGTCAAAATGGTTATAACTTAAATTATTAAAGATATTATACTGGCCGGGTGCAGTAGCTCACGCCTGTAATCCCAGCACTTTGGACAGCCGAAGTGGGCAGATCACTTGAGGTCAGGAGTTCAAGACCAGCCTGGACAACATGGTAAAATCCCAACTCTACTAGTAAAATACAAAAATTAGCCAGGCATGGTGGTGGGTGCCTGTAATCCCAGCTACTCAGGAGGCTGAGGCAGGAGAATCACTTGAACCTGGAAGGCAGAGATTGCAGTGACCTGAGATCAAGCCACTGCACTCCAGCCTGGGCGACAGAGTGAGACTCCATCTTAAAAAAAAAAAAAAAAAAGATATTATGTTATTTTTTCCAATGGCATCATTTTAAAGTCAATCTCTGGTATAGGGGCAAGCAATTTTAAATACTAGGAGACACAATTTAATACTAAAATTACATAATAAAAAGCAATTTTTGAATTTAGAACTGCTCAGGCAAAAGCGTTCTACTTAGCGTCCCTGCCAGTTTTCACTGCTACACAGAAAAGACTGGCCTAAATCTGCATTTTTCAAACTACAGGTCATGATCCATTACCAGGCAGTAAGGTCATTTAGTAAACCAAGTGAATTTTATTTTTTAATAAAAAGGAATTTCATATACCAAGTTATTACCATATAGGTAGTGCAGGAAGTACTATTTCATAAAACTTTGTCGGTCTGTGTGCTGCATACATACTGGGACACAAGTAAAAATAACCTTCTTACTGTGGGTGGGTTGTAGTCAAAAAGTTTGAAACCTACTCATATAGATAGTTCTTAATGTTCCACAGGTTGTTGACAATCAGAAAAAAGATTGATGCCTTTCCACATGATTGTTCCACGTTGAAACAATCATGTTCTGCAACATCTCATCACAAAATCAAAGTTATTAGGGTACAGGTCTTTGAATGTGGCTATTTCCAGTATTACGAAGTTTAACATTGTAGCTGGAACATGATTAGTACTAAAGATAATAAAATGAATAACATAAAATTAAAATTAACTTAAAAGTTAAATTAAATTGCATTTGTCTTTTTTTCCCAGTGACATTAAGAAAATCTGAATAGCCTTTATGTGCAGTTATTTCAGATGCTTGCTATAAATTAAAACTGCTTTAAAAAGAAATCTTTACTTTGTAATGAACCACACCAGTTAAAATGAACTGTAAGTTAAAAGCTGCCTAAATATTTGTCAGAATTGGAATTTAAGTCTAAAAAAGCTATTCATGAAATATTATCTAGCTGCCTATGTATATTACATATTTAAAATAAAGTATCTGATCTAAGTTCATATTTTTTAGATATTGATAGGATTTATATTTCAATCAAATCTTAATGATTTCTCATCCTAACATAGCCGAGGCTCCATTTCAGCCTACCCACCACTGAAAATAAAGCCTTTAGAATAACTTTTTGTGCAAAAAGAAGATAACTCTCTGTACTTTTAATCAATTTACTAGGAATTTCAAAAGTAACATGGGAACTCCCACTGCACTTGAAAAGTAACTGTGATGGAACAATTATAGTAAGAATTCTGATGTTCAGCGCCACCCAGTGACAGATCTCTGCGTATACTCCTTCTTTACTACCTGTTAATTGTTTCTGGTATTGTAGGCACTGTACTAAAAGCTCAGTACACAGAACTGCATAAAACATAAGCTCTCCTCCCAAGAATCTGAAGTTAGAAAAGACATACTCATGGGCTTTTTAGGCTAGGATCAAGCAAGAGGTAATGAAAATAGTATTATGGAGCAAAAAGAAACAATTAGAAAATATACAGTATTGCTGGGATTTGCTCTGGCCTTACAAAGAATCTTTCACATTGCAAGCTCTTATAAACACAGGATAAAAAATGAGTAACTTTAATGAGCAATCACTTTATGGTATACTTAACAACATTTTATTTAAAACATTTGAAATCAACGTAAAAATAGTCCAAATAGAGAGCTTTCTCATTATGAAGATCAGCTCTTTTAACATAATCTGCAGATGGAATGAAGTCTTGAAGATAAAAAATTACCAGGCCAGGCACAATGGTTCAAGTCTGTAATCCCAGCACTTTGGAAGGCCAAGGTGAAAGGATCATTTGAGCCCAGGAGTTTGAGACCAACCTGGGCAACATAGCAACACCCCCTCTCATCAAAACAAAATAAAAATTAGCCAGGCATGGTGGAGTGTGCCTGTAGTCCTAGCTACTTGGGAGACTGAGGTGGGAGAATCGCCTGAGCCCGGAAGGTCAAGGCTGCAGTGAACCGTGTTCATGCCATTTCACTCCAGCCCAGGCAACAGTATAAGACCCTGTCACAAAAAAAACAACAAACAACAACAACAAAAAAAAAACAAAAACAAAACAAAGACCTGATACAAAGGTGTTTAATGAAATCTGATTAAAGTTACACATGAGAAAGTAACAGGTCTCTCTTAAACTGAGTACACAGAAATTCATTTTACTATTATTTAAATTGCACATATACACATTTACTTTTACTGTACATGCTGTTTCAAAACACAAAATGTAAAAAGTCAAAACAAAAAGAAAACAGTATAATACAGATACTGGATGGTTTTGGAGCCTGGCCTCTTATAACTATCTAGTTATAAATTGGGTTTTTGCAGTTCTAGCAATGTGACACAACTAGACCTTCACTTTAATGTCTACCTTCTAAGGATTCCCTGAAGAAAACACACTCTAACTCTGCTTCTAAGTCTTTCCAAGTGCAAAATGGAAAAGTTCTCTGAAAAACTGATTTTCTCTTCCTTCAGAATAGCCAACACAAAACAACAGTAAATTAACCATCAGCCTGGACACAAAATACCCTTTCTCCCCACCAGATTTCCAATAGAGGAGAACAAGTACTTATTCTGGAAGGGAAGAAAATGAAATAAAGAAATGGGAGACATACAGAATAGAGATATTTCTCAATACCTAGCTATGATCATCTTTTTGAGTCCAAAGAAATAAAATGGAATTAAGAAGTAGAATCTCTTTCTCAAGTGATGAAAGCAATGCAGATGAAAATGGAGCAATAGATAGTTCAGATTCACATCAGGATTCAGATGTGAATGTAAATAGTTAATTTAAATTATTGGATAAAAATTCCTGGGAACTTTGCAGTATCAAATAATCAGTTATTGAAATAAGATCCAGAATTGTAGCAAGCAATCTTGCCACTATTACATTCCATTTCAACATTGTTCTTTTCTGCACATTGTTTTAGGATTACTGCAGGCCATGTTGGGGAATAGCTACTCTGAAAAGAGTATCAGGCTCTTATGACATTTTAACTCTCATTAATATTATAGTTCAGTGATATAAACTATCTTACTGTCTTTTAATCCTGTCTTTCCTCCTTACCTAGACATTGTTCATTTATAGTGTAGCTAAGTAATCTGAATCTCTTGATTTTAATACATTTATTGCTTGGGTCCAAACCAAAGCAGTAAGTCTCCTGAAAAGTATATGGTCTAGAATTCTGGCATCTGTGATAAAACGAAACCTATGTAAAAGTTCTGAAGCAAAAGAATGTTTGGGGAAGAGATATATAAATAAAGTTACTGGCATGACATTGCTTCATTAGATTAGGATAAAGCACATGTAAATTAATGTTTTTCAGCATTTTTCATTCACTGAATATTATCTTCCTGGTAAAAGAAGGGAATTTTGCTTTGTTATTTTAATATTGAATAAATTTGTGTATATAGCAACCTAATCATTAAAATGCAGGTATCTTTACCAATTAAAGGATGGAAGAAACAAAAGAACGAACAAATGAATGAATGTATCACAAAGCCGTTTGACTGAACCACATAGGAATAGAACTGTTTCCATCATCGAGTATCCTTGAATATGCTCCTTTAGTGGAATCTTTTAAACATGATTCTGAAGTAGATTAATAACAAATGTTATAAATTACTTTGTAGAAATATATAAATTATGAAAAATTAAATGATATTAAATGACTTTCAGGTATTTTGCAGAGTTTACTTTCTACTTAAAGTCATATCTACTTGCTTACTACTACTGAAATAGCAGTGCAGAGGATGTTCTGGGGACGACAAGTAATGTGTTTGCCTGGAGGCCTGAAAGGGAATAATGAAAGGTAAGCCTAGAAAGGAAAACTGGAAGACTACTTTCTGAGATAACAAAATCTCACCCAAAAAAAAAAAAGAAAGAAAGAAAGAAAAAGAGTTATTATAATATGTTCAAATAATCCCAAAAATATTTATGGTAGTTTTAAAAAATTCTATAAACATTTGGAACTAGAGAAAAATGTGGGATAAACAAGTATCTAGACTTAGAAATAATTCCAAAAGCATTAAGAGAAATGAACATGAAGCAAATGGAAAGTTCCAGTGACACTGTTTATGCCCTAATCTATTCATTTTATTATAAGCCCTTAAGGTTTTTCAAGGAAATCATTCTGCAAATATTTTTTATTCATCTACCAAGTGCCATATAAATGCATTAGGCACTAGCACTACAGAATCTAAAATATGATTTTTCTCTCACAGAGTGTACAGAGACTGACGTGTGATTAAATAGTATATAAAAGATATAGCCTGGGCACAGTGGGTCACACCTGTAATCCCTGCACTTTGGGAGGCCGAGGCGGGTGGATCACCTGAGGTCAGGAGTTCGAGACCAGCCTAGCCAACATGATAAAACCCGTCTCTATTAAAAACACAAAAAATCAGCTGGGTGTGGTGGCGCATGCCTATAATCCCAGCTACTTGGGAGGCTAAGACAGGAGAATTGCTTGAACCCGGGAGGTGGAGGTTGCAGTGAGCTGAGATCATGCCACTGCACTCCAGCCTGGGCAACAAGAGCAAAACTCCATTTCAAAAAAAAAAAAAAACATATATATGTGTGTGTGTGTGTGTGTGTGTGTGAGATGAATTCTATCTTGAAGAAAATCAGGAAAGGTTTCAGACAGGAGACAGTTTATCTTAGATCTAAAATAAAGTCAGATTGGTCAGACAGACAAGTAGAAGGAAGACATGCCAGATGGAGGACATGACAGAAACTAAGACAGAGTGGGAGAGACTGCTCAGCACATATGGGGACTTGTAAATTCTTACGAGGTGGGAAGAGTGGGAAAGTAGAGATGAGACTTGAGAGAGAGGAAGAAGTCAGGTAAAGTACTCCAGTTAAGTTTTGTATCTGTATCCCAGTTAAGTTTTTTAAAAGCCGTATTATAGCAGAAAATAGCTCTGAAGATACCCAACATATCCCTTATCATCTACAATCCAAATGTACCTCCATTCATGACAAAAAAAAAAAAAAAAGGGTGTGAGAAGGGAGAATAATATCTAAGTCCTTTCAGCCTTGATAACTGGCCTAGATGGCTTTGCAGCTGCATTTTTCAAAAATACTCATTCACGCATAAGAGAGAGTAAGATTCAGCACACACTGCTGAATAAAGTGCAAACGCTGCACCATTTCTGTTTACCAGCCTTCCCTAAAGTCCAGCTAAAATATAGTAAATTGGCTACTTGAAGAAATTGGTGACTTACAATTATACCCAGGTAATAAAGGTATCTTGTACTGAAATGACAATGGACAGATTTTTTATAACTTGTCTTTATTCGGTTATAGACACAGAAAATTGAATAGCTCTGAAAGTTCAATGTTAAGTGATTATTTTAATGGCCTTTCAATTACTAGGTATTTTACAGATTTTTTTTTAAAGATTATTTCTGACTGGGATGCCTGCAATTCAAGCCTTCTGAGAAATCTCTCCCTCCGAATGCTTCCAAGCCAATTTTCTAATTAAAAGATTTAATATAGCCTTTATTTATTTACCAAAGAGCCAACAATGTTTTTTTAATTTCAAATGCTCGCCAAAATCTAATCTTTCCAAAAAATTATATTTTGTCACAGTAAAGAACAGCATCATAAACAGACAAAATAGCACTGTTTTGCTTTTCCTCTAAAGAGCTGTATTTTTCAGAGGATACAGTTTTTGTCAGTATGAGTATAAGTGATTACTTTGAGAATAAGTACCTGACATATAATCAATAGTTCTTCTTACTGGCTTTTTGGATATTCCACATATTCAAACATTCATTCTGAGGATGGGTTTTGCTGCATCTCCTCAGGGCTACATAGATTAAAAGGTTCATATATGCTTCTCTCAATAGAAGATAAAAAATTAAAACAATAGCTCTCTTTATTTGGAAAGCAATTCCCTTTCCTCCAGGAATTGTTAATTGCATTTCTGCTGCTTTAGTGGCTATCTCTGAGTCACGAATTACTTGGGATGGTTTGCATGAAGAAAATCTGCCATTTTAAAAATTATAACAGACATTTCACATGCTCTGTTTAAAGAAGAAATAAGAAAAGTACAGTTTCTTTAATCTTTTTTAAAAAACTAAAAGAGTTGTAAATATCCTGAAATACCCACCAACATTAATCATCTGAAATATCTCGATAAATTTTTATTCCTTCTTTTCTCCTTGTGGTCTATAACAAAAAGTTCCTTTCTCCAAGGAAAACTTTAAAAGATAGAGACAATTCTCCTTTGTCTGAGATAATTTGTATGTCACTTTGGATAAGAGGCATGCCAAAATATAACCCTGCACTACTATCAATTGTAGTATTACGTATGGTGCTGAATTAAGTTTTCCTCAGTACTCAGTTCTAGTAAACTATGTAATAAATAAGGAAATAAATCATTTTTCTAACTATTTTAAGTCAGAGCATCATACAAAATTGTGGATATGCATGAATAACCACAATTAATTATCTACAAGAGATATTTATCTGCAATTCTGAAAAGAAATATTGTACATAATATTGATGACCAAATTCCACAACACACTTAATATAAAACTGTATGTAGCCATCATTTTGGAAGCTCATTAAATGCAGTCAGAGATTTCTGATATGAAAATTACAGCTAATAAGGCTAATAGCTTATCCATCAGGAACCACCCTAGAAAGGAAATTTTCTTTAGGATGAGATTGCAGTTGTTTTTCCAGTAACCATAATGACTTTATCCTTACCCAGTCACACTACCTTGATAGGTGATCCATAATTCTTACTATTACAAATTTATGAAACATATTTTATACATTCCACAACGGCATGACTAAACTGTCTTTATAAGCCAAATTAGAAATTTTATGCATCAGCTGACACTGAGTAGCTATATCACATGTGACCTATCAGACAATTTAATTTCTGAAAAGTCAGCAATTTTGCCATCTTTACCCTTATTCTATTTAATTCCAATAGTTAAAACATCAACAGCTAAGACCCACTGCCTCCTTCCTGTGTGCAAGATGCTTTTTGATAGGCATTTAACACTGACTAGTTCATTTGATCCTCGCAACAATCCTATGATATAGGAAACATTCTAATTCTTATTTTACAGGTAATGAAATTGAGTCACACAGAAGTAAAATAACTTGTCCAAGATCATACTGCTAATAAATGATAAAGATGAGATTGAAGTATATGCAGTCTGTTTCCAGACCTTGATTATAATCATTGTGTCTCCCTTGTAAACTAATGTTCCAGAAATTTATACAACTGAGACAAAGGCAGAAATCATTAGGAATGACATAAATAAGGAATCTTTAGCCTTAAATGACCACAATGTACTCCACTGTATATTTGTAGAGGAAAAATAACCATGTTAAAGAACAGACTAGAGCCTTATTCATTAAAACTGTGCCTACATGGAAAAGTACAATGAAACTTTTTTTAACATTTCCCTTTCTAACTTAAGAATGGCTCAACTGAAACATTTTTCCATATTTTTATATGCACATGTTTTAAAAGATTAATTACATAAGCAAAAGGTTTACTATTACATAGTTTGATTTAATAAGCCTTGATTGTTTACCACGCACTATAATACAAATGGGATATGTAAATACGATTAAAACATGAACTCTAAACACCATCAATTCACAAGTGAGAAATACATTTAGTAAAAAGTAATAACAATGTGATAAAAAGCAATGAAGGAAGTATTTACAAAGTGGAAAGGTGAAAGCATAAATAATAGCACATTGAGCTGAAATGATGTGCGCTGCAACAGAGGAAATAGAAAGAAAAGTAAGGCTTCCTGAGGAGGTAACATCCTCATTACGTAACTCATGAAACAGATAAATGGGTGGTAAAGGTCATTGGAGACAGAGATCTTGGACAGAGAAAACAGGACATGTAAAGGCACAAAGGTATGATCAGCATGGCACAGCCACTTGAGAGAGTTCAAGTAGGTGGTATGGCTGCAATATAAAATTCAAGGCATACAGTGAAAAGAGATGAGCTGGAGTAATGACTAAATCATTCAACTTCTTTAGAACTACTCAGACTCATGATGAGGATCCACTAACGGGACAAGAGCGCTAACAAGTCTACTGTATTCATTCCCAAGTTGTGGTTTCATCTTCAAAAACAGATATTCAATAACAGTATTTCCCTAATTTTCAAAGTGTACCATCTCTCATCCCTGCCTATAAAGATAAGTTATAACAGCAACAAAAAAGTATTCTAGTTTCTAATTATCAAAGACTGTACTGAGTCCAGAATTATATAGCATAATAGTGTAGTAAACCTTGGGATCAACAGAATTAGTTTACTTTTAATTTATTGGCAGAAAATTAATGAAACATTACAATAACACAATTTTAACTCAAGCAACCTATAATTATTATAATTTAGTTCTGAATAAAACAGTTAAATTCAAACTATCATAAACAACTCTGAGGAGCAGGAAATCTACTACATTTGATTTCAAGCTGTAATTTATTCCCATTTAAAGGCAATTGAGAGTCTATATTTAGAACTAACATAAAGTAGTAACAATATCTATCAGTTACCAAGTGCTATACATTTTCAAATCCCTCTACATTTATTATTTTATTCCTCTGATAAGTTTATTATGGAGGTGTCATTTCTTCCATCTATTCAAAATTGCAGAGAAAATTCATGCACAGCATGACAGGGGTGGTTTTCCTGCTGAACAGACAAATAATCTAAGATCAAGAGACATGAAATAATAGCCTATATCCTATTCTGGGAGATACATGCAAGACACTATATGACACTCAGCTCTGAGGTAGTCCAGTAAAAGTTATATCAAAGTTTATTTTACATAGGCCTCAATATGGCTCCTTTGCCAATGCCAATCCAAAAACAGACTTTAAAAAACCATACTTCTAGAGCAGCACTGGAGATATATAGTGAGGAGAGTGGGAAAACCTTGTTTTATTATCTGAAATGCCAGTTTAACCCATGTCAGAGAGACAAACTTTATACAGGGGCAGATTTAACTTATTACAAAAGAGAAACCTCAATGACAATGTAGATACAGGCATAGACGTAGGTTTGGGATTGATACTGAAAGGATAAAAGCATAAAACTAAAGGTTGAAGTTAAGTTTATTCCTAGATGAGATCAAGTAAGATTCCACTATTAAACCACTGTTCACGACACTCAACAAATGCCTGAAAATTCTTAGAACCAGTAAAGTTATTTTTATTCTACACATCCTGTTTATTTTCAATCTTACTGGCTTTTAAATTTTAAATCTTTTCTGAAACAAGGGAGAATTTAAATTAGCTAACTAAACAAATAGGAAACAAAAAATGAAAAAAGAAAATCATACCTTTATATCAAAATTACAATCAAGTCTTCTAATTAACACGATGAAAGTACCAGACGAATTGTCTTTTACTGGTGGAGGCACTATGGGTTCACAGGCATTCTCTGGTTTTGAGTTAATCAAAAATCCCTGAAAAAGAATTGGTAAAAGTTATCTGTTTCATTCAATGAATCAATCAACTTATTTCTACAAGTATCTTTTTATCTTGTCATGCTTTTTGCATTATGTTAGATGTATTACTGGGCATCCACAACTGCTCACAATCCTAGAACTTCTAAAGCAGCATTTGCTTTCATAAGCATTTAGTTTTCTAAAATAAGTTCTATTTTTTGTATTGAAGTTAAAAAAAAAAAGCAAACCCATGCAAAGGCCAATCACCCCAAAGACAAGCTCTGGTATATTTTCTAACAATATTTGACCTTTTTAAACCAAGCAAATATGTCTTAAAAATTAACTTTCTTTCATTTCAGCAGACAATGGAATGCACATAATAAATACATTTCTAGAAATTTATTCCACAGAAATGCTAGCTTGAGTATATAAAGTGTATGTGGAAAGTCACCGGTACATTATTCTTAATAGCAAAAACTGGAAATCATGCATATCCACAAGGCAGCTATTTAAACAATTATAGTATACTTTATACAATAGAAAAATAATGCAGCCATTAAAAAAAAAAAGAGGAAGACCTGTAAACACTAAACTGAAAAGATGTTCACAAGATAACCATGAATTTAAAAAGTAAACAGCAAGTTGCTTTCCCAGGAATGCAGGATGGTTTGACATAAGAAATTGTGGTAACAGGCAGGTACCGGTAATTCACACCTGCAATCCCAGCACATTGGGAGGCTGAGGCAGGTGGATCACCTGAGGTCAGGAGTTCGAGACTGGCCTGGCCAACATGGCGAAACCCCGTCTCTACTAAAAATACAAAAGTTAGGCAAGCATGGTGGCACACGCCTGTAGTCCCAGCTACTTGGGAGGCTGAGGCAGGAGAATCGCTAGAACCTGGGAGGTAGAGGTTGCAGTGAGTCAAGATTGTGCCACTGCATTCCAGCCTAGGCGATAGAGCGACTGTCTCAAAAAAAAAAAAAAAAAATGTGGTAACAGATTAAAACAGAAAAATCAAATGACTATCTTAACAGATGTAAAAAGTGAATAAATACATAAAGATGATCAAATTCACTGAATTCATTTATAAAGGAAGAAGGAGGCAATTAAAGCTATGAGACAACGTCTTAACAACAGTTCTGTATGGTCTCTGAACTGGTCACACCAATAATCTATTCCACAGGATTTGGCAATTTCTCCCCCCTGAAATTACATTGCTTGGCTTGTGCTAGGGAAAGTGTTTGTTTTGGGTATAAAATGTATCACATTTTGGGTATAAAATGTATCTCTTTCATTTGCTCATATAATAGCTCCTCTTCTTAATCCCATAAAGCACTTCATTTTTGTTTTGTAAGGAAACACAGCTGTGGTCATCCTTCCAATGATGAATATTTGCTTTACTCTTGTTAAATTTGCACCCTGCTCTAAGTGCCTTTCTGCAAACACTAACTTTTTGCTTTAATGCCAAATCACTAGTGTAGGAAATCTTTCAACACAGTTATTATAGCAACTAAACTCAAGCCATACAGGTTGACTTCCAGTTCCAAAATGGTGGTATAGACCAAGCTGGCTTGACTCCCCCCAAAGAAAACTAAAAACACATACACAGCAACAAGATTATGGCCAGAAATAAGCCAGAACTCAAATATAAGGGGAGATCATTTCCAGGGTCACAGAGAAGTTAAAAAAAACTCCCAGCAGACGGAGAATCAGACTTCCACATCCACAATGCCCTGCCCACCATTTTGCCCAGCACCAAGTGCAAGAAAAATTTCCCCCCCAACTCACTGTTTCTACACTGGAAAAAGTAAGACCAAGGTGGAACCAGATTGCCCACTATCTTGCATTCCCTGTGTCTCTTCCTTAACCCACAGAAAGCATCACAAGTGCCTGAAGGGAGAAATATCCATGAGGTAGATAGAGACTAAGAGGGGAAGCAGGACTATAATCCCTAGCCCTGGAAAGGAGAGTCCTCCTTTGTAACTCTACCAAAGGAGATGTCAAATCACAGTAGCAATTCCATAGCACCACACAGTATGTTTGTCCCTATATGGTCTAAAAAGGGGAGGCATAAATAATCCACCCCAGGCCAGGTGCAGTGGCTCACACCTGTAATCCCAGCACTTTAGGAGGCAGAGGTGGGTGGATCACCTGAGGTCAGGAGTTCAAGACCAGCCTGACCAACATGCAGAAACCCCATCTCTCTATATAAAAATAATAATAATAATAATCCAGCCCTTGTTTCTTAATATACTTGCTTTCACTTTGCACTGTGGACTCGTCCTGAATTCTTTCTTATGCAAGATCCAAGGGCCTTCTCTTGTGGTCTGGCTTGGGACCCCTTTCCTGTAACATCACCAGCACCACGACAGTTTACAGATGTCATGACAACATCAGGAAATTACCCTATATGGTCTAAAAACAGGAGGCAAAAATAATCCTACCCCTTGTTTAGCATATCAACAAGAAATAAAAGCAACCAGCAGCCCTCTGGGCTGCTCTGTCTATGGAGTAGCCATTATTTTATTCCTTTACTTTTCTAATAAACTTGCTTTCACTTTACTCTATGGCTCACCCTGAATTCTTTCTTGCATGAGATCCAAGAACCCTCTCTTGGGGTCTGGATTGGGACTCCTTTCCTGTAACAAATGCTTATATTGAAAAAGCATAAAGATTTCAAATAAACAACCTAACAATGAACCACAAGGAGCTAGAAAAGTGACACTAAATGAAACCCAAAATTAGTAGACAGAAAGAAAGATCATTCATTCCAATTTTTCTGTACACAAAAAGAAGAAAGGAAGAAGAAGGAAGGAAGAAAGGAAGGAAGAAAGAAAGGGAGGGAGGGAGGGAGGGAGGGGGAGGGGAGGGGAGGGGAGGAGAGGGGAAGGGAGGGGAGGAGAGGGGAAGGGAGGGGAGGGGATATAAATTGAGATGTAAAAACAACACAGAAGATCAACAAACCAAAATGTTTTCATGAAAAGACAAACATTGAACACCTTTTTTCTGGACTAAGAAAAGAGAGAGAAGACCCAAGTAAACAAAATCAGAAACAAAAAAAGGATACATAACAGGCCAAAGGAAGAAGCTGACAAATTCAGTTTCTTAGAAAGAAACATTTAATAGGGACTTATGAACAGAAGCCATGTTTGTGTCTCTGGCGGTGGCGAGATGGCTGATCCCAGTGCCATTACCCCCAAGACCTGGGGCTTATAAACATAGGGAAAGGAGTGATTCAGAAAGGATTTGTAGGACAATTAGAGGATGGACAAGGAAAATGTGGCACATACACAACATGGAATACTATGCAGCCATAAAAACGATGAGTTTGTGTCCTTTGTAGGGACATGGATGAATCTGGCAACCATCATTCTCAGCAAACTGACACAAAAACAGAAAATCAAACACCGCATGTTCTCACTCATAAGCAGGTGTTGAACAATGAGAACACATAGACACAGGGAGGGGAGCATCACACACTGGGGTCTGTTGGAGGGGGCCAAGGGAGGGACAGCGGGGTGAGGTGGGGAGGTCGGAGAGGGATAACATGGGGAGAAATGCCAGATGTAGGTGATGGGGGGATGGAGGCAGCAAACCACATTGCCATGTGTGTACCTATGCAACAATCCTGCATGATCTGCACATGTACCCCAGAACCTAAAGTACAATTAAAAAAAAAAAAAGAATGATAACAAGGTTGTTTGACCTAAGGGCAGAATTTACCGGTAAGTACCTATTTTTATACAAGGAACAACAGATAAACCTCTTTCACTAAAGAGGTGAAGATCTAAACAAGGAAGACTATAAAACACTGGTGAAAAAAATTAAGAGGACACAAAAAAATGAAAAGATATTCCATGCTCACAGACTGAAATAATTAATATTGTTAAAATGACTATACTATACTATCCAAAGCAATTAACAGATTCTGCAATCCCTATAAAAATACCAATGACATTCTTCACAGAAACAGAAAAATAAATTCTAAAATTTATATGGAACCACAAAAGACCCTGACCCAAAGCATGAGCAAAAAGAACAAAGCTGGGGACCTAACACTACCTGACTTCAAAATGTATTATGAGGCTATAGTAATCAAAACAGCATGATATTGGTATAAAAACAAACACACAGACCAATGGACCGGAATAAAGAACCCAGATATAAATACACACATTTCCAGACAACTCATCTTCAACAAAGGCATTAAGAACATACAATTCGGAAAGCACAGTTTCTTCAATAATAGTGCGGGGGACAGCTAGATAACTATATTCAGAAGAATGAAACTAGATCCCTATCCCTCATCACACACAAAAATCAAAATGTATTAAAGAATTAAATCTGAGACATGAAACTGAAACTACTAGAAGACAACATTGGGGATGCAATCTAGGATATTGGTCTGGACAAAGATTTTCAGATTAAGATCTCAAAAGCACAGATAACAAAAGCAAAAATAGACAACTGGGATTTAATCTGCTAAAAAGCCTCTGTATGGCAAAGGAAACAACAAAGTGAAGAGACAAACCACAGAACTGAAGAAAACATTTGCAAACCATCCATTTTACAAAGGATTAATAAAAAGGATATACAGTATAGAGAGTGCAAACAATACAATTACAAAAAACAAATAATCTTATTTTTTGTCAAAAGATCTGAACAAACATTTATCAAAAGATGACAAACAAACCTTTCTCAGAAGATGACAAACAAATGACCTATAAGCAAATGCAAAAATGTTCAACTAATCATTAAGGAAATGCAAATAAAAACCATTTTAAATGAAATATCATCTCACTCCAGTTAAAATGGCTACTATCAAAAAGACAGTTAATAACACACGCTGATGAGAATGTGGAGAAAGTGGAATGTTTGTATACTGTTGGTGGGAAAATAATTAGTACAGACACTATGGAGAACATCGTGGAGAGTCTTTAAAAAACTTTACATAGAACTACCATTTGATCCAACAATTCCACTATTGGGCACATATCCAAAATAAAGGAAACCAATATATTAAAGAGATATCTATGCTCACATGTTTATTGCAGCACTATTCACAATAGCCAAAAGACGGAATCAACCTAAGTGCCCATCAACAGGTAAATGGATAAAGAAAATGTGATCACCACACACACACACACACACACACACACACAAACACACTACAGTATTATTCAGCCACCAAAAAAGAATGAAATCCTGTCATTTACAGCAAACTAGATGGAACTGGAGTCCAGTATTTTAAATGAAATAAGCCAAGTACAGAAAGAAAAATATCACATGTTCTCACTCATATGTGGGGCTAAAAAAATTTCATTTCATGAAGACATAGTAGATGTGGTTGCCAGAAGCCAGGAAGGGGAAGGAGAGTAGAAAAGAAATAGGAAAAATATATATAAATGTATTTATTATCACTGAATTTACTTAAAATAAATTATATATGCATATTTTACCTCAATAATAAATAAACACACAAGATATCAAAACAAATGGGGTGTTGCTAAAACAATTCTTAGAAACAGTTAACTGCAAATGAACAACAATCTCAAATCAAAAATTTAATCTTCCACCTTAAAATACTTGAAAAAATAAGAGAACTAAATCTAAAGCAAGCAGAAAGAAGGAAATAAAAATTAGAGTGGAAATTGATAAAACAGAGAATAAAAAATAAAGAAAATCAACAAAACCAAAAGTTGGCTTCCTGTAAAAAATCAAAATTAACAAATATTTATCTGGTCAGACCAAATGAAAGAGAAGACTCAAATTAATAAAAGCAAGAACTTAAGAGGGGATGGGACACTGTTAGCAACCCTACAAAAATGAAAAGCCCAGGCTAAGAAGGCCTAATTGGTTGCATTTTACTGAATGTTTAAAGAAGAATTAGCACAAATCTTCCACAAAATCTTATCAAAAAAAATAGAAGGGGAACCCTTCCAAACTCATTCTATGAGGCTAGTATTACAATGACACCAAACTAGGTAAAAACATCAAAGGAAAAGAAAACTACAGACCCATATTCTTTGTGAATATAGAAATTAAAATCCTCAAAAAAATTTTGGAAAATTGAACCCAACCAAATATATTTTTAAAATTATACATCATTACCATGTTGGATTTATTCCAGGAATGCAATGTTGGTATATCAACAAAAATTAATTAATGTGATATGCTATATCAACAGAATAATGGGGGGGAAATTACAAGATCATCTTAACAAAGAAAAAAAAGTTTGGAAAATTCAACATTCCTTCATGATAAAAAATATTCAACAATCTAGAAATAGAAGGGAACTTTTTCAGCCTAATAAAGGACATTTACAAAAAACCCATAGCTAACACTATATATAATGATGAAACACTGGATGCTTTCCCCTTCATATCAATGGCAAGGCAAGGAGGTCTGCTCCACACTTCTTTCAAAACTGAACTGGTAGTTTCACCAAAGCATTTGGGAGAAAAAATAAATAAAATAAAAGCCATCCAGATTAGAAAAGAAGGACTAAAACTAGCTATTTGCAAATAACATGATCTCACATAAAGAAATCCTAAAGAATTCACTAAAAAACAACTATAAGTAGTCAACAAATTCAGCAAGGTTGCAGGACTAAAGATCATATTAAAAATCCACTGAATCTCTAAATACTTGCAATGAGAAATCCAAAAATGAAATTAGGAAAGCAATACCATTTACAATAGTATCAAAGAGGATAAAATACCTAGGAATAAATTTAACAAAAGAAGTACAAGGCCTGCCCACTACAAGTTACAAGATTTTGTTAAAAAAAAAAATTATAGACCTAAATAAATGGAAAGCTATTTTCATAGGTCAGAAGATTTAATATTGTTAAGACAGCCATGCTCCCTAAATTAATTTTGATACAGTCTATATGAAAATCCAGCTGGATTTTTATCTTTATTTTTGCAGAAACTGACAATGTGACCTTAGAATTCAACTGAAAATTGAAAGGGTCTAAAAAATAGCCAAAATAGTCTGAAAAAAGATGAACAAGTTGGAAGTCTCACATTTCAAATTTCAAAAATCACTATATACCTATAGTAATCAAGACAGTATGGTACTGGCATACAGACAGACATATAGATAATGAAGTAGAATGCAGATTCCAGAAATAAACCTTCATATTTATGGTCAACTGACTTTTTTATAAGGGTATCATGAGTATCATGACAACTCAATGGGAAAAGAATAGTTTTTTCAACCAGTGGTGCCAGCACAACTGGATGTTCACATGCAAAAGAATTAAGTTGGACCTCACCTCACACCATATACAAAATTTAACTCAAAATAAATTAAAGATCTAAATGTAAGAACTAAGATGATAAAATCCTTGGAGAAAAAGGCATAGAGTTTCAAGAATTTGGATGAAGCACTTGTTTCTTAAATATAACATAAAAAACATAACAAGAGAAACAATAAATTGGACTTAATCAAAATTAAAAACTTTTGTTCTTCAAAGGATAAACAATATCAAAGAATGAGAAGACAACCCAGAGAATAGGAAAATGTATCTGTAAATCATATATCTGATGGGGGACTTGTATCTAGAATATATAAAGAAACTTACAAATATATAATAAAAACTAATATAAACCAATTTAAAAATAAGCAGAGGATCTAAACAGACATTTCTTCAAAGAAGATATACAAATGGCTAATAAGCACATGTAAAGATGCTCAGTATCACTAATCTTTAGGAAAATGCAAATCAAAACCACAATGAGATACCACTTCACAACCTCCAGGATGTCATCAAAAAAGATAAAAACAAGTCCTGACAAACACATGGAGAAACTGTAACCCTGAAACACTGCTGGTTGGAACTTAAATGGTGCAGCCACTTTGAAAATGAATCTAGCAGTTCCTTAAAAGGTTAACTACAAAGTTACCATATGACCCAGCAATTGCACTCTAAAGTATACACTCAAGAAAAATGAAAACATATGTCCACACATAACACATGTACATTTATAGCAGCATTATCCATAATAGCCAAAAGTAGAAACAACCCAAATGTCCATCAACTGATGAAAATATAAACAAAATGTGATCTATCCACACAATTAAATATTATTCAGCCACCAAAAGAAACAAAGTACTGAATGAACCTTGATGGCAGGCCAAGTGAAAAAAGCTGGAAACCAAAGTCCACATATTATGTGATTTTATTTATATGAAATGTCAAAATAGGCAAATCTAGAAACAGGTAGTAAATTGACTGCCTAGGACTGGGTGGGGGAGGGGTTAGGAAAAATGAGGAATCACACTACTAATGAGTATGGGGAGTTTCTCTTGCGGGTGATGATGATATCCCAAAACTGTGGTAACAGTTGCATAACTGTGAAAATACTAAGAGCAGATGAAATGTACACTGAAATCAGTGAATTGCATATGAATTATATCTTCATAAAGCTGTTGTTCAAAAACAAGAGAGTGGCAGGCATGGTGGCTCACGCCTGTAATCCCAGCACTTTGGGAGACCGAGGGGGGCAGATTGCTTGAGTTCATTAGTTTGAGACTACCTGGGCAACATGGCAAAACATCATCTCTACAAAAAATACAAAAATTAGCTGGCTGTGGTGGTGCACGCCTATAGTCCAAGCTACTCTGGAGGCTAAGGTGGGAGGATGGATTGAGCCCAGGAGTGGGAGGCTGCAGTGAGCCAAGAGCACACCACTGTACTTAAGCTTGGCAGACAGAGTGAGACCGTCCCTCTCAAAAACAAAACAAAACAAAACAGGAGGGTATAGGGCTGGTCAATTAACAAGATGGCTTTTGAGGTTATATCTTAAATACTCCTGTTTTTACTATTAATATTGATCATTATTATAACAAATATAGTATCTGTTTAATATATACATCACCAAAATATCTAGAAAGAAGTTTCATGAATGTGTTGAAAGGATTAGCCCCTTTGCACGGGCTCCAGTCTGCTGTAATCAGTGATAATTGCTACTTCTGCAGACAGCCAGAAAAGACATTTTTATCTTACGGAGATGCTTGTTTTTATTTATTTATTTTTATTTCTTAGATCACACTGGTTAAGGAGGAATACATTCCAAATGCCTAATTTTTCTTCTCCTGGTTTTGGAATTTTGGTTGTCCCATCTAAATATAATATATCTTATTACACATGCACTATACCTTTCTTCACATCATCAGAATAAGATTAACATGATTCCAAATACAATTTCATTTATATATAAATTAATAAATATCTTCTCCCAAAGTTTACTACTTCAAATGAATCTGCAGACACGAATAGTTTGCTAGTGATCTTGCCATTAAAAGAAAAAAGGAGGGAAGGGTGCCAACAAATCACAGTATCCAGAATAAAGTTAGGAAATAAGATGAATAAATTCTTTTCTATTCAGATTGATATGGAGAGATTTAAACTAAGGGCAATCATAAAAGATGCAATTGACATTCTTTTTAAATTTAGTTCTTAACAATAGTGTAATTGGTAAACATTTAATGATTGTAACCTTCAGTTTTCTTTTACTTAACAGTAGCGATTTGTCAGGATTTTGATTTTATGATATTCCAGCTCTCTGAAGAAAGGGTCATCTGGTTGTGCCTCTCATTTGGTACACACAGATAACATTTGTTCACTCGATGGATATGATATCTTGACATTTTAGAAAACAAGATGAAATGTGAGCTCTGGAGTCAATGCCTTTTAATTGATATGTTACTGTCTTAGTGTGTTTGTATTGCTATAAAGGAATACCTGAGGCTGGGTAATTTGTAAAGAGGTTTATGTGGCTCACAGTTCTGCAAGCCATAGAGGAAAGCAAACAAACAAAAAATGCATGGCACCAGCATCTGTTTCTGATGTCCTGCTTCCACTCATGCATGGTGGAAGGTGAAGGGGAGCCCGCGTGAGAAGTGATCACATGATGAGAGAGAATAGAGGTGCCAGACTCTTGAACAACCAGCTCTCACAAGAACTGAGTGAGAATTCATTCATTATGGCAGAGGTCACCAAGCCATTCATGAGGGATCCACTTCCATGACCCAAATATTGTCCCACTGGACCTTACCTCCAACACTAGGGATCAAATTTCAACATAAGGATCAAATATCCAAACTACAGTAATTACATTTACACTAATACTACAACCACATTATCTTTCTAAAATATATATATACATATATACACATATCTCCAATGAAACACTGCCATTTCAGCTACATGCAACAAAATCATTTCTCTAAAACTAAGAGTTCTAAGTGGATTGTGCTTACATTCATAACGCATGTCCTCTACAACTGCCACATAATCAGTACAACCCAGTAAGGAATATTTATGCATAATTCATATTCTATAAAATTTGACAAATCCTGTAAAAATATAAAGAGGCTAAATGTAGTAACTACAGAATTCTTAACAAAATCCTTGATAGCAAGAGTTTAGAAACAAACACAAAAAGTAAATCCACGAAAACAGGCATCAGAGAAATCCTCCTTCAGTATTTCAAACAAAGTAGGCCAGGTGCAGTGGCTCATGCCTGTAATCCCAATACTTTGGGAGACCGAGGCAGGCAGATCAACTGAGGTCAGGAGTTCAAGACCAGCCTAGCCAATATGATGAAACCCCTTATCTACTAAAAATACAAAAATTGTCAGGCATGGTGGCATGTGCCTATAATCCCAACTACCCAGGAAGCTGAGGCACAACAATTGTTTGAACCCAGGAGGCATAGGTTGCAGTGAGCTGAGATTACACCACTGCACTCCAGCCTGGGTGACAGAGCAAAGTTCCATCTTAAAAAAAAAAAAGGATCAAGATTAAGAGGAATTCTTTAGTAATAAAACAAAAACCATACTGTTTTCTAAAACATAACAAACACAACCACAACAAAAAAGACCCTCACTCATTCATTACTTACCACAGCACTTGCCACTTGCAATTTGTCATTATAACTCAGTTTATGGTTGAACACAACCTGGTTAACTAAAGGTGATACAATTTGGTTATCAATCTGATTAAAGGATCATAATGATGGAAATGGTAAGATCCTAATAGAGGAATTATTTCAGTATTCAGAATTCAAAGAGAATGGCAACTGGCAAGAAGGGATAGCACAGGCAAACTAAAGTGTAAGAATACTGTCATTGCCATTTTTATTCTGTTAATTTCAAAAGTGATGATTGCTCATTCATTTATTTCATGAAACAGGGAATATATCAAATGTAAAGAATTATTTTATTACTTATCACTTACAGAAGAAGGGGGGATATTGAGAGAGATCCAAGATGGCCGATTAGCAGCAGCTCAGGATTGTAGCTCCCACTGAAAGCGCAGAGAGTGAGTGGACGCCACACTTTCAGACGAATTTTTACTGCCCACGGACCAAGAGATTCTTGGCAGAGGAGCCCCACGGGTCACCAGCGCAACTCTTTTGGCAGGCGCGGCCGTTTTGCAGGTGCCCCAGCGTGGCGGTTCTCAGTCCAGAGCATACGGGACTGAGTGCCCTTTTGGTTGGTGTTTGGAGCTCCGGGAAGGCAGAGTCTCCCATTCAGCTGATTGAAAAGCGGACTGAAGTGGGGAACCAGACCAGGAGATTCTCAGGCAGAAAAGCACCACGAATCTTAACGCCGCTGTTTCAGCCGGCGTAGTGGGTCGCCGCAGGGGAAGGCTGGTCCCCCTCCACACACAAAAAAACAAACAGCAGTTGGAACTGCTGAGGATTGAGAGTTTCACAGCAAGTACAGCTGAACCCAGGAAGGGCCAGCTCTGTGGGGGGAGGGGCGTCTGTCGAAGGAAAACTAAGAAACACAAAAAACTTAACCACCAACAAGCTGGACGTCCACTCAGAGACCTAATCTGAAAGTCAGCAATTACACAGACAACAGGTGGATAAATCCACAAAGATGGGAAGAAACCAGCGCAAAAAGGCTGAAAACACCCGAAATCAGAATGCCTTTCCTCCTACAGAGGATTGCAGTGCCTCATCACCAATTGAAAAAGGCCTGATTGAGAATGAATGTGAGGAATCAATAGAATCAGGCTTCAGAGGTGGATAATGAGAAACTTCTGTGAGCTAAAAGAACATGTTCTAGCCCAATGCAAGGAGACTAAGAACCTTGAAAAAAGGTTTAACGAAATGTTAACGAGAATGGACAATTTAGAAAGGAATATAAGTGAATTAATGGAGCTGAAAAACACAATACGAGAACTTCGTGAAGTATGCACAAGTTTTAACAGTCGAATTGATCAAGCAGAAGAAAGGATTTCAGAGGTCGAAGACCAACTTAATGAAATAAAACAAGACAAGATTAGAGAAAAAAGGGTAAAAAGGAATGAGCAAAGTCTCCAAGAAATATGGGACTATGTGAAAAGACCTAATCTACGTTTGATAGGTGTACCTGAATGTGACCAAGAGAATGAATCCAAGCTGGAAAATATTTTTCAGGATATTATCCAGGAAAACTTTCCTAAACTAGCAAGGCAAGACAATACCCAACTCCAGGTAATACAGAGAACGCCACAAAGATATTCCTCAAAAAGAGCAACCCCAAGGCACATAATCATTAGATTCATCAGGGTTGAAACAAAGGAGAAAATACTACAGGCAGCCAGAGAGAAAGGTCAGGTTACCCACAAGGGGAAGCCTATCAGACTCACAGCAGATCTCTCAACAGAAACCCTACAAGCCAAAAGAGAGTGGGGGCCAATATTCAACATCCTTAAAGAAAAGAACTTTCAACCCAGAATTTCATATCCAGCCAAACTAAGTTTCACAAGTGAAGGAAAAATAAAATTTTTTACAAACAAGCAAGTACTCAGAGATTTCATTACCACCAGGCCTGCTTTACAAGAGCTTCTGAAAGAAGCACTATATACAGAAAGGAACAACCAGTATCAGCCATTCCAAAAAACCCATCGGTAAGCTGCATCCAGACCCATCTCACATGCAAGGATATACAGAGACTCAAAACAAAGGGATGGAGGAAGATTTGCCAACCAAATGGAGAGCAAAAAAAAAAAAAAAAAAAAAAAAAAAAAAAAAAGCAGGAGTTGCAATTCTCATCTCTGATAAAATAGACTTTAAAGTAATAGAAACCAAAAGAGATAAGAAGGACATTGTATAATGATAGAGGGATCAATGTAATGGGAAGAGCTAACGATCCTAAGTCTATGTGCACCCAATATAGGAGCACCCAGATACATAGGGCAACTTCTTGGTGACTTACAAAGCGACTTGGACTCCCACACAATAATAGTGGGAGACTTTAACACTACATTGTCAATATTGGACAGATCAATGAGACAGAAGGTTAACAAGGATACCCGGGACTTGAACTTAGACCTCGAACAAGTAAACTTAATAAACATTTGCAGAACTCTCTACTCCAAATCCACAAAACATACATTTTCTTCAGTAACACATCACATCTATGCTAAAAGTGACTACATGGTTGGCAGTAAATCACTCCCCAGCAATTGCATAGCATTTATAGGTTTAAATGAAATATTGGTTGGCTGTTTGTTTGTTATTTTCCTCCCTTATTCCTTCCTGTCTCCATTGTATAACACAATTATTAGTATAAAAGAGCTTTTCAATACCCATTTCTAGACTGCATTCTAGCCTGGGCAACAGAGCAAGATTCCCGTTCTCTCTCCCTCTTTTCTTCTTCTTTTTCTCTTTCTCTCATTCTCTTTTTCTTCCTTCTTTCTCTCTCTCTTCTTTTCTTTCTTAAAAGAATGCAAAAAAAAAAAAGAAGAAGAAGGGGGATATTACTAAACTCACCAAAGTGGCTAGACATTCTTTTATACCGGCAGTATATAAAAATACCTGGTTTCATATCCCTGCCAGTTGTGGATATTGTTAGACTCATATTTTTACCAATTTGATGAGTGTGAATACAAGAAGACATATTTAGAAGATGTTCACTAAAAAAGAAAGTAAAAAAATTGGCATCTACCAGCAAAAGAACAAAAAAAAAAATTGTGGCATATTCATAAGATATAGTATGCGACAGTTAAATTAAAAATATGTAATAACAAAAATTTCAAATATAGTGTTAGATGAAAAGTAAGTTTTAAAAACAGCAAAAAAATTTAAATGGAAGCACAACATCTATAGATGTACATATGGTAGAATATATATATATATGTTTTATAACATAAATGGGAAATATATATATATATATGTTTCAGGATAATGATCACCTACAAGGAGCGAAGTAAGGGAACATAACAATATGGTAGGATAAAAAGGATGCTTCAGTGGTATCTGTAATATTTTGTTTCCTCTTTTAAAAAATAGTAAAATATTAACCTCTAGGTAGCAGGTATATGGGATGCTCTGTTATTCTCACCACTCTTGTCTATGTTTGAAATATTTCAATTTTTAAAAAGTGAAAGCAATATAAATGTCCAATCACACAAAGGACTGGTTACATTATGGTGTAATCCAAATTGTATAATTTGGAATGATGATATGAATGTATAGATTTTTATTTGGAAAGATAGCTATAATATTGGATATCCTATCCCACATATTGCCAATGTTTTAAAGTTGCAAAATAGCACAAATGAAGGCATAAGTGTGTCTACACAAGTTCACACAGTTGTACCCAAATATCTACCACTATAATCTTTAACTGTAGAATTATGTTTTTCATATTCTTTTTTAACTTTATTGATATTTAATATTGTACATATTTATGGGATACATGTGATAATTTGTTTCATGCATAAAACATGTAATGATCAAGTCAATATACTTCACCAATCTATCACCTTGAGTATTTATCATTTCTATCTGTTGAGAACATTTCAAGTTCTCTCTTCCAGCTACTTTAAAATATACTTAGTAAATCACTGCTAACTATAGTCACTCTATTCTGTTACCAAACATTAGAACCTTCTATCTAACTGTATGTTTGTACCCTCTTCCAACCTCTCTTCAATCTCCCCCCTCTCAACCACACCCTTTTCCCACCCTCTGGTATCTATCATTCTACTCTCAAGCTCCATAAGATCAACTTTTTTAGCTTCCACAAATGAGTGAGAACATTGGATATTTGCTCTTTCTCTGCCTGTATAATTCCACTTAGCATAATAATCTCTAGTTCCATTTATGCTGTGACAGATGACATGATTTCATTCTTTTTATAGCCAAATAGTATTACATTTCATATATATACATTTTTTAAATCCATTCATCTATTGATGAACACTTTCCACATCTTGGCTATTGCAAAGTGACATAAATAAACATGCAAGTGCAGGTATTCCTTTGATACATTTCTTTTCCTTTGGATAAATACCCAGTAGTGGGACTGCTGGATCTTATGGTAGTGCTATTTTTAGTTTCCCCACCCCCGCCATTTTTAGTTTATTTTGGAAATCTCCATATCATTTTCCATAGTAGTTGTACTAATTTACATTCCCACTAACAGTGTTGGAGTTCCCTTTTCTCTGAATCCTTGCCAACAACTGCAACGTTTTGTCATTTTAGTAACAGCCATCCTAACTGGATTAAGATGCTATCTCACTGTGGTTTTGATTTACATTTCCCTGACGATTAGTGATGTTGAACATGTTTTTCATATGCCCATTGACCATTTGTATGTCTTCTTTGAGAAATATGTTTATATCATTTGCCCTTTTTTATATCAGAATTTTTTTTGCTGTTGAGATGTTCAAATTCCTTACATACTCTAGATATTAGTCACTTGTCAGATGGATAGTTTGCAAATATTTTCTCCCATTCAACAGGTTGTCTCTTCCCTCTGTTGATTCCTTTGCTGTGCAAAAGCTTTTTAGTTCAATATAGTCTCATTTGTCTATTTTTGTTTTTGTTGTCTGTATTTTTGAGGTCTTAGCCATAAAATCTTTGCCTAGATCAATGCCCTGAAGTATTTTCCCTATGTTTTCTTCCAGTAGTTTGACAGTTGTGGGGCTTACATTTAATTCTTTAATCCATCTTGAATTGATTTCTGTATATGGTGAGAGATGGTGGTTCAGTTTCATTCTTCTGCATGTGGATATCCAATTTTCCCAGCACCCTTTACTGAAGAGACTGTCCTTTCCCCAATGCATGTTCATGGCACCCTTGTCAAAAATCATTTGACTATAAATACGTGAATGTATTTCTGGATCCTCTACTCTGTAGCATTGGTCTGTGTGTCTGTTCTTATATCAATAGCATACTGTTTTGGTTCTTGTAGCCTTGTTTTATATATATGTGTGTGTAATATGTATATATGTGTATAGATACATATAAATATACTATGTGTGTATATATGTATAAATACATTATATATATATATATATATATATATATATTTTTTTTTTTTTTTTTTTTTTTTTTTTAGATGGAGTCTGTTGCCCAGGCTGGGGTGCAGTGGCACAATCTTGGCTCAATGCAACCTGCGCCTCCCGAGTTCACGTGATTCTCCTGCCTCAGCCTCCTGAGTAGCTGAGACTACAGGTGCTCACCATCATGCCCCGTCAATTTTTGTATTTTTAGTACAGACGGGGTTTCACCATGTTGGCCAGGCTGCTCTCAAACTCCTGACCCCAAATAATCCACCCACTTCAGGATCCCAAAGTGCTGGGATTACAAGTGTGAGTCACCACACCTGGCCACCTTATAATATATTTTGATGTCAGGTAGTTTGATGTCTCCAGCTTTGTTCTTTTTGTTCAGGATTTCTTTGGCTATTCATGATCTTTTCTGGATCCATATAAATTTTAGGATCTTTTTTTCTATTTCTATGAAAAATGACATTGATATTTTGATAGAAATTGCATTGAATCTGTAGACTGCTTTGGGCAGTATAGTCATTTTAATCATAACAATTCTCCTACTTCAAGAGCCATATTATTTTTCATATCTATAAATCATCTTAATTTTAATGGTGAGCATATAACACTCTTCTATTGAGAAAAATAGTTTTTCATGAGCAGAAAAAAAATTAGTCTTTTGCCATATTGAACTGAGAAAGCCAGTAAGAAAACCTAATAAAAACTACTAAGTGAACAACAAAGATGCCCAGTAATGCAATAAGAAAATGGAGTGTGTTGATTTATGAAATCAAAAACCTGAGCCTCCTTTGACTTCATATGTGTGTGTGGTGTGTGTCTGTGTGCGTGTCTGTGTGTCTGTGTGTGTCTTTACCTCCCCTCTTCTCTAAGTATTTGCCATGAGGAAATAATTTATTATTTTATACATCAAATGAATGCTATATTCCCTACTTCATTTAATAAATGAACAAGCAACAATTACTTTTTGAAATTAAGAGGAAAAGGTTTATATTAGAAGCTTGAAATTCACTACAAAAGTATTCCTTTTATACCATCTAACTAAGCTTGAAATTCACTACAGAAGTATTCTTTTTATGCCATCTAACTATGTGCATTTGAAAACATCCTTAGATCTTAGAATTCCTATTTCATATATAGCCAGATGGTTTTACTCTTTATTTTGACAATGCTATTTCATTATTTATCCTTTGAAAAAGGAACTCAGACCTCTGTTTAAGTCTGCAGACTGAGGGTGATACTGTAACAGTTCTAAGGGTGACGAAGTCCAGCACATTGAGCCTTAACCAAGGCTTCTTCACATCACAAAACTGTGTAAGTGTTCTGAGAGGAAAAATATACTAAGCAGCACTGAGCTTCTTTCCTGCAAAGAAAGTACCACAAATAAGACATCCAAACAACCACATTTCCTTGCAGTGTTTCCATTTTCCTTCACTAGGGAAAAAAACCCTCTTCTAATCTCAAGACTTTATATTAAACAATATCATTTCCTGTAATAAGAATCTTGAAATAGGCTGGGCATGGTGGCTCACTCCTGTAATTTCCAGCACTTTGGGAGGCTGAGGCAGGCAGATCACAAGGTCAGGAGTTTGAGACCAGCCTGGCCAACGTGGTGTAACCTGTCTCTACTAAAAACACAAAAAATTAACCAGATATGGTGGCATGTACCTGCAATCCCAGCTACTCTGGAGGCTGAGGCAGGAGAATTGCTTGAACCCAGCAGAGGTTGTGGTGAGCGGAGATCACACCATTGCACTCCAGCCTGGGTGACAGAGAAAGACTCTGTCTCAAAAAAAAAAAAAAAAAAAAAAGATTCTTAAAATTAACTGGTAAAATAACTTTCAAAGAACAAGCCTAGTTTGTGGAAAATTAACTGGTGATGATATAGGGCACTAATTTAATGAATAATGATGAGGAGAAATAATATTTGCAACTTTGTTCTGGATAGTAGGGCAAATCTGCATCCCATGATCTTCATCTCCTCTATTTTCTTCCTCTTCAACATAACTACCAGATTACAAAAACACAGTACACATGGATTGTAGGAGATCAGTCAGGGTGGTGGGAAAAATTAAAAGAAAGATGCAAACCTTCTTGGAAGGCTGAGAGTTTTTGCAAAGCTTCGGGAAGCAATGAGTCAAAGGCGCTGTCCTTATACAGAGGCAATTAGGCGAGGAGTAGGTACAAAGGAATGTAAGGGAGTTTATCTAAATAACTTGTTTACTCATGTTGTCCTAAGACTGACCTTGGATCTCTGTGTCTAGAACTACTCTCTACTGGGGGGAGGGTGTTGGGGGCTGCAATTAATTACCCACTAATGGTGTTTACTAGAGACCTTTGTCATTAAATCTCTTCTACATAAATGTGGAGTGTCTCCGGCTTACAGAGGCTTCACAGCCGGACTCCCTCTTTGGGATCTATGAGCTGTGGGGTCCCCTCACCTCACTCACACAGGCAAAACATCTGTGTCTGTGAATTCCTGTCATGTGTCGCTCAGACAGAGTCTGTCAGTCAGACTTGGCAGTGGAACATGGTAAATCTAGTCCAAAAGGTGTGCTGCTGAAAATGAGATTTGCCATTGATAATTATAACAGGTAATCTGACACTTGGCTTACCAGACAAAGCTTTCTTATCAGAGATAAATCTTGTTTTCAATTGTTAAACAATCATTATCTCCTCCACCTATCAAGGTACTTGCTAAAAATGCAGAAACAAGAAATCTAGAAAAGCTTGATTATCTTGAGACCGGCCCTCAATGTGTAACAAAGGTATTCCAATTATACTGATAATAAAAAGCATATCAAGAGACCTTGCTAGCATTACAAATCTACATGTAAAGTCTTGACTAGTGCCTTGGTCTATTTTGTGTTTCTGTAACAGGACACCTGAGGAAGGTTATTTACTTATTTGTTGATTGATTGATTGATTGAGATGGAGTTTTCCTCTTGTTGCCCAGGCTGGAGAGCAGTGGTGTGATCTCAGCTCACTGCAACTTCCACCTTCCAGTTTCAAGCAATTCTCCTGCCTCAGCTTCCCAAGTAGCTGGGATTACAGGCATCTACCACCATGTCCCGCTAATTTTTGCATTTTTAGTGGAGACAGGGTTTCACCATGTTGGCCAGGCTGGTCTCAAACTCCTGACCTCATGATCTGCCCCCCCTCAGCCTCCCAAAGTGCTGGGATTACAAGCATGAGCCACCACATGCAGCCAAGGCAGGTTATTTATAAAGGAAGGATGTTTATTTAGCTTATGGTTCTTCAGGCTATTTAAGAAACATGGCACTGGCACCTGCTCAGCTTCTGGTGAGGGCTAAATCAAAACATGATGGAGAAGGCCAAAGGAGAAGTGGGCATATGTGAAGAGGGACCAAACCTAAGGGGGTGTCCTAGCTTTATAACAACCCATTCTTGAGGGAACTAATCCATTCCATTAGAACTATTTCCATCTTGCCAGAGAGAGAATTATCAAGCCATTCAGGAGGGATCTGCCCCTATGACCCACTAGGCCCCACCTCCCAACACCCCCACACTGGGGATCAAATTTCAACATGCAATTTGGTGGGGGACAAAAAACCATATCCAAACCAAAGCAACTACTCAATATTGATTCTTTAATACTTGGTTATCCATCTGAAAAAAGTAAAAATAGAGTCATATGTTACATTATACAATAAAATAATTCTAGGCCTCCTAAACATGAGTGGGGGCAGGGGAAAGGGAAAGGTAATTTTTACCAATTTTTTTGAGAACATAGGAAAGTATATTTATACTGCTAAGTAACATTATTTATCTTTTCAAAGACAAAATGTGTTTTCCAAAAAGAACAGTTTTATGGTTCTGAATATTGTTGAAATGAACTGTACACTAATTACTAATGGTACTCAAAGATTACAAGGTCTAAAAAGGTTGTCTGGAAAAGGTAACTTCCTAAACAGTGAATTAAAATATAAAACTACAAACACAGGAGAACCTACCTAGATAAAAAAAATAAAATCTTTCTTTTAAAACTTCTACAACACTGATGTGCCAGATTTCAATCCATGCAAAGATTTACATTTTTGCATTAAAGCTCAAATAGTTCAGAATTCTTTGGCTTTCTCATTTTCTTATACTTGAATAGTCTTTTTTAAAATACAGGAGAGGACAAAAAAAGGCTTTAAATACAATTAACCTAATATTGGGGCATATATAAATAGAATACAAATGCAGAATTTCAACTTATATACTAGAAATATCTGATGTCTTATAAATGATTCTGATGGAATCCAGGGATGTTATAAAAGCTACAAAATATAGAACATAAATAAGACCAACAAAAACTATCTCACCTAAACTCTCTGGGCAGTTTAAAAGTAAGATATTTTGGCCAGGTGCAGTAGCTCACACCTATAATCCCATCACTTTAGGAGACCAAAGCAGGAAGATTGCTTGAAGCCAGGTGTTCACAACCAGCCTGGGAAATACAGCAAGATTCCTTTTTCTAAAAAAATTTTAAAATTAGCCAGGCACAGTGGTACAATCCTGTAGTCCTAGCTACACAGGAGACTGAGGTGGGAGGATTGCTTGAGACCAGCAGTTGGTGGTTTCAGTGAGCTATGATCATGCCTCTGCACTCCAGGCTAGGCAATGGGGCAAGACTGTCTCAAAAAAAAAAAAAAAGTATTTTTCAGCTAAGTCTCTTAACAACTACATTGTATTTTTAAATTAACTTATATTTTTAACATATTTATTTAACTGGTTTTACAGACATTATACTATAGTGAGCAACCTCACTTCATTATTATCAAGTCCTTGTAAACAAATGTAAATCTTTGTATGGCTGGCATTTTAAATTCTGATTCTGGGCAATGGCAAAACTAGTCATGAAACTATAAAAGTTACCCATAATAATCCAATAATTTTGTTAGAATATTTCACTTCTCTTCTTGCCCTATATTGTCACAGTCCAAAAAGCAGACAGATATCTAACACCATTTTTTTTTTGGGGGGGGAGGTGTCCAGCAGTGAATAAACAAATTTGACAAAATATCTTTTAAATGTAAACCAAATTTATAGTAACACAGTAACTGAAGAGCACCAATAAGATTATGCTTAGCAAGAATTAATGGAGCTCTTTAAAATAAGCTTATTCAGCAGAAGGGCTCTTCAGTGAGAAAGAAAAGTCTGACTCCTTATGGTAGAATGAAAGAAAGGTTGCCAGCTCATCATTAGTAATCAGAGAAATGCAAATTAAAACAAGATAACACTTCCGCCCATCACATCGGCAAGAGTTTAAAAGACTGATAATATCCAGTGTTGGCAAGAGTATATCGAGATACGTATTCTCCTACAGTGTTAATGCAAATAAATTAGCACAGCCTTTGCAAAGGTAATCTGGCAGTATCTATGAAACTTTCAGATGTATATACCGATTGATTTCATCAATTCTACTTCTATACCTCTATCCTAGAGAAATAACAACTTTGGGAAAAAACAAAACAAAATATTTGTTAAGAGGAAATTACTAAAAACTACCATCATTCATATTACAGAATACCATGCAGTGCTTAATAGGAACATGCTAGATGTATAGATGCCGCTGTGGAAAGAGCTCTAAAACAGAAGAAATAGGGGGAATCAAGCTGCAGAGTAATTATTTATTTATTTTTATTTTTTAGACAGGGTTTCACGCTGTCACCCAGGCTAGAGTGCAATGGCATGATCTCAGCTCACTACAACCTCACCTTCCTGGGTTTAAGCGATTCTCCCACTTCAGCCTCCCAAGTAGCTGGGACCAAAGGCTTGTACCACCATGCCTGGCTAATTTTTGTATTTTTTGGTAGAGACACGGTTTTACCATGTTGCTCAAGCTGGTCTCTTGACCTCAAGTGATCTACCTATCTTGGCCTCCCAAAGTGCTGAGACTGCAGGCATGAGCCACCACACCCAGCCCAGCCTTGCAGAGTAATTATTGCAGTAGACATCTGTCACTCATGGTGCTCCAAATTTTCTGAACCCACTATGAATTCCACCTTTTCAAAGTAGGTTAAAACAACAAAAAACAACAACAACAAAAACCTATACTGTGTTTCCCAGCTTTCCTCATACCTAGGTATTTCACCAAAATATGTAGCCAGTAACTATATGGCCAAGAGTCTGTCAATCAGAAAAATCCAAGTGTTGGATTTGGAAGTAGACATGTAAAAAAAAAACAGTCTGAAAAAGGGTATCTCTTTGATTAACCTGGGTGGCAGAAGAGATAGAAATGTTGTGAGGTAAAGCCACAAAGACTTCCTGATGATAGAAAAAATAATGTGGTTTGAGGGTCCATTGGCTGCAGCACTCATCTATAAAACCAGTCTTGCAAGGGGGTTCTGGGTTTTATTCCTGAAACAGTTTAGAAACTGCCTGTCCAGGCTGTGATACTGTGAACATCTTTATCCCTTTATAAATCCCTTTCTGGGTAAAACTAGCTAGGGTGAATTCCATTATAAGAATTAAAAAACTTTTCATATATACAAATGATAACCATTTACGAATATACACATTCATAAATTTATGAACAAAAAAGAACATTACATGTTCAGAAAAGGATCTGAAGGCCTGTAAAATCACTGCTAATACTTAACTCTGAAGAGGGAAGTGTGACTGGCACATATAGACAAGGAAAGAATAAAAGAAGGTGCTTCCTTTTTTCTTATGTATGTTTCTTTTCGGGTGAAATATTTTTACAAGAAATAGTCATACAATGCTGTGAATTATTTAAAAATAACTTAAAAGCTCAATGCCCCTCCCAGAGGTGTCTGCCATCCTAATTAAGACTAATGGGTTTGTGGTATCTTACTAAGAAATTCTGGTCAGGCACAGTGGCTCATGCCTGAAATCCCAGTACTTTGGGAGGTTGAGGTGGGCAGATCACTTGAGGTCAGGAGTTCAAGACCAGCCTGGGCAACATAGCAAAACCCCATCTCTACAAAAAATACAAAAACTAGCCGAGCATGGTGGTGCATGCTTAGTCTCAGCTACTCAGGAAGCTGAGGTGGAGAGGATCACTTGAGCCCAGAAGGTGGAGGTTGCAGTGAGCCGAGATTGCACCCCTGCACTCCAGCCTGGGCAACAGAGTGAAAGCCTACCTCAAAAAAAAAAAAAAAAAAAAAAAAAAAGAATTTTAAGAAAATAAGAATAAACTGAAAACATTCTGTGATATATATCTATCTACACAATTTCATGTATTCATATAACAAAAATCTCACATTATCGTGGAATGAGAAAGGACTTTCTAATCCCCCAGAGGTAGAAGAAAAAGGTAAGAATTTTTAGCTACATAAACAAAACTTTTGAAACCTTAAACAACATTAAAAGATAAAGGAAAAACTGAGGAAGGATAATCTGAAGCATATATGGCAAACAATAAATTGATACTTCCAATATATAAAGAACTCTTACAAATCATAAAAGACACTTTAATTTCAAAATGGGCAAAGAGCATTAATAGTCCATTCTCTCTCTCTCTCACACACACACACACAAAATATGTTTAAGTTCATTAGATTTTTAAAATCAAATTAGCAAAAGTTCAATAATATCTAGTACTTAAGAGGGTATGGGGGAAAAGGACAGTCTCAGACAACTATTTGATAAAATTTGAAATTGTTCCAAACCTTTTGGGGAAAACCTGTAAGTACAGAACAAAATTTTAAACATTCATGCCATAAAGCAATTCTACATTTGGAAATGTATCCTATGGAGATAAATGGATGAATACACAAAGACAAAGACATTACAGCCCTGTAATAGTAAAAACTTGACAACCTAAATATCCACTATGAAAAACTAAACAAATGTTACAAAATCCATACTATTTCATGATATTGCAAAACCATGAAGCTATTACAAATAATAATATAAATCCTTACCTATCAGCATGAAAAAAAAATGATCAAGACATACAATTAAGAGAAAAAGGTAAGTAACCAAATAGCATGTTTCTATTAGTGTTAAATATAGATTCACTGTATATGAAAGCATTTACTTATATATGTGAATGTGTGTGTACACGTGTGTATATGTATATATACATAAGTATATATACATATACACACATATACATCTACAAACACACATAGCACATATCCTAAGAAAAGGTCTGATATATGATATACCAAAATAGTAACCACAGCTATTTCAGAATAATGCAATCCTAGCTAATTTTCACTTTCTTTCTGATACCTTTTGAATAATCTGACCCTTTACAAATGATTATATATGGGTTTTATAATAATAAATAGTAAGAAATGTTTTCATTCTTTAAATAATAAACAATAAAAATCACCTTATTAAATACCTTGTGTCATTACAATGTATTACCAATTGTCTTACCTTTAAACCTTCAGCTGGAAGTCTATAACCAAATCTTGCAGGGAGGTCATCAAATGTCTGAGATGCATTTTCAAAGTTATACTAAAAATAAAATTAAAAATACTCAAGTTAAGACCAATTTATACATAACATTAAAAACAAAGATTTATCCAGCCTGGCAAACATAGTGAAAACCCATCTCTAGTAAGTAAGTAAGTAAACAGATAGATAGATAGATAGATAGACAGATAGATAGATAGATAGAATTAGCTGGATATGGACGCCTGTAGTTCCAGCTACTCAGGAGGCTGAGGCAGGAGAATCGCTTCAACCCAGGAGGTGGAGGTTGCAGTAAGCTGAGATCGCGCCACCGCACTCCAGCCTGGGTGACAGAGTGAGACTCTGTCGCACACAAAAAAAAGAAAAAAAAAGATTTATTAAATTATGCATATTATTTTCACAATTCTGATTACTATCACAGTTTATCAAAATAAAATCAAATTTGTAAACATACATCCACTAAAGTAGGAGTATGTACAATTTACAACATATACAACTGCTTAAATTGGATTCTCATTTCAAATATTATTACTGAGCAGAAACACTAATTCAGCCTACTGTTTTCTAGTTTTTCCCATAGACAATTTCCTAGCAAGGGAATTTTCCAGACAGATCATCTTCCAGAAAGAGTGTTCCATTCTATTTTCTCTAAATTATAAAGGTCTGATTTACTAGAAGAAATTTACAGGATTTCCAGCTCTAGCTATGAAAAATGACTTTCTTTTTGGAAAGAAGCAGCATCATATCATATCTTTAAAGCATGTCAATTTTGTATAAGCTGGACATTTTTATCCAGAGTTGAACACTGAAAAGACCAAATTCAATGAAATACACATACGGAAAAAGTTGAAGGTATTCAAACTCTTTAACAACTTTCCCCCTTCCACACACATATAGATTCCAATGCTACAATATTTATCAGTCCTCTACCAAAACAACACAAGCAAAAGTTCTTCGTGCTTTTAGAGGATAACAGTAATGATAATAATTGTGAGATGAGTTTGCTGTATCATTTAATAATGTTCAATTTGCTATACAGAGAGCAAGAGAAACAACAGATATGGATGAAACTCAACATAGATTGTAAATAAGTAACTTTGGAAACACAGTGAAAATTATGATGTACTAGAAATTACGGTAGTTGTTCATAATCTGTAAGACATAAATAGAAAAAAACAGAACATATTTGTTTTGCATATAGATATAAAGGATGGTTTGAAGATAGAGATAAAGGAAAAAACAAGAGTGTTATATATAGATAAGAAAGGATGGAAGGATCAACGAAACCTTAAGTACTCACAAAGCATGGATTAGGTCACACATCCAGATTGCTAGCTATGTCATCCCTGAATCAAATACTCATTGGTGAGCCCTATTCTAGCCTCTTGTATCATCTGCCAGAGGCATGCAGATAAGCAACTCTACAGTTTAACAGCAAATTACAGCTGTGGCCAGCTGCCTTGCATCTCTCCAGTAGAGCAAGCAAGTGTTGGATCTAGACACCTTCCATCTGTCAAGTCCCCTTGGCTCACCAACAACTCGGGTCCTGGTAACCGAACCGCACTGTCAGCAGGGAGAGTTGATGCAACCTACAGAAAGACCGGACAAACTACAACAGGTAACCCAGGATTCAGCTAGCGTGGTTCTTGTATCCCACTGGAACCCCATCTTGAGTGTCTTACCATGTACATCTTATATCTGCTTCTCACTGTATGTTTGTAATTAGCTCAGGAAACTGTGTGATTCAAGCATCTAAATGCAGTCACTAAACCTATTCATTCTGTTACTGCCGGGATAATCATCTTAGTAGTGTACTTGGAGGCCACGAAGTATATGTGGTAATTGCTTCAGTGTGATTTCTCACTGCAACAATAATTCATATTTGCAGAGTACTCCACAGTTTACAAAGTACTTTAGAGTCACAAAATGCTTTTAAACCCATTATCACAATCTGTCATTTAATCTCTTAATTAAAACACCTTTGTTTAATTGATTTAATTCACCTATGATCAGGTTAATGTTGAACTTGAGAAAAACATTTAATTTCTCCCAGCCAAAGATGCCATTGTAAAATAACTTATCTAGATCAACGGAAGTAGACCAAGGACAAATACAAATGTGGGTAAGCAGTATTTTTTTTTTTTGAGATGGAGTCTCGCTCTGTCGCCCAGGCTGGAGTGCAATAGTGCGATCTTGACTCACTGCAACCTCTGCCTCCTGGGTTCAAGCAATTCTCCCACCTCAGCCTCCCGAGTAGCTGGAACTACAAGTGCGTGCCACTATGCCTGGCTAATTTTTCGTATTTTTAGTACAGACGGGGTTTCACCGTGTTAGCCAGGATGGTTTCAATCTCCTGATCTTATGATCCGCCTGCCTTGGCCTCCCAAAGTGCTGGGATTACAGGTGTGAGACACCACACCCAGCCATAAGCAGTATTTTTTAATGTACTTTTGAAATTAGGAAATGGAAAATCTACAACTATACTATAGTATTCTTTTATCTCTTTCTATTACTGAAGAGTTTCACTATTATGGCTAAAATTATAGAAATAAAATATGTAGTTTGAACTACAGTAATTATACCATTGAGATATAGAATAAGTTTTGTTACTGAGTGAAACCCTTTTTGAAACTGCTTTGACTTTCCTTAAAGCAAAATAAGGATTGTCTCATCTTGCCTCTTAAAACCATACTGTTTAAAACAAAAATGTTCCTACAGTGAACAAGACTAACAAAGGTGCTTTACGTTTTTGTTACAAGGAGGGATGGGCGTGATGCTTACACAATTAAAGCATGTTCACTGCTTAAAAATCTGAAGTAGTAGGCTGGGTCTATAGTTCCTTCACTAGAGGACATCAACATACATTCCACAATACCTGCATAAAGCACAGGGAACACTGCTGGCAAAAAGGATTCTTCTATACCTAACATTTTGTTTCGTCTGTACATTTAAAAATAAAGCTCACTAGCAATCATGTTCACTTTAAAAAAAAAAATACAGCTCAGATAGTTTTATATCTTCTCAAGGGGCTGAGTGAAGTATAATCAGAATGATAATTATAATGAAGATTAAAACCATATATAAAACATTTTCTATGTGTCAGATACTATTCTAAGCAGTTTATCTTATTTAATCATTTCCACAACACTCCAGTTTATATAAAGAAATAAAGAAACTGTGGCACTTATAGCAGCTGAATAATTTGATCAAGGTCATATATCTCCTTAAGTTCCCAGAGCACAACACTGAATATCATTTAATCCATCAGGCAGCTGGGCCATAGAATAGCAATCCACCTCAGGTATAAAAGAAAGAAAGAAGGCAAAAGGATGGACAGGCATTAAAAACAACTGAGAGGGAAAAAGACACAAAATAGAAGAAATCAAAGGAGAGAAAGGAGACAAGGAGAACTTCATTCCCTGATCAGTCCATAAATCCTCTAACTCGTTTCAAAAGTCATGCCAAGAATATTCTGAGAACTTTATGACCAATTTAGAAGAGAGATTTGAATAGCAATGGACTCAGTCTTTAAAGGTTCTATTTCCACTGTACCTCAAAAAGAGCAAGACTATTCCCAAAAACAACCTAATCAACCAGTTCCCTACTACGAAGGACAACAGGGGGTGAGAAATCTCATATGGATTACTAAAATCGTTTGCCTTCAAAAGCTGTAGTATGGAAACCAACCTGGCTCTCCCAAGTTCTACAATGATCTCAGAATCTTCCAGAATTGCTGCAATGTGCAGAAACAAAGAGAGGGACGATATCAAGCTTTGGTCAGCAACAATTCTGGCTCTTTTATTTCTCACCTGATATCATTAAGCAAATCAGTGGCACCCAGAAAGTAAAACCAAATCCTTAACACAGACCTAGAGTATAGGCATGTATGTTCTTTTTCTACCTTCACAGAAAAGAGAAATAAAAAATATGTATAGATGCTCCTCAACTTACAATGGGGCTACATCTGGATAAACCCATCAAAATTAAAAATATCTGTCAACATGTTTCATAAGTCAAATTCTACTTATGATATTTTCAATTTATGATGGGATTGTTGGACCATAATCTCATCATACGTCGAGGAGCATAGTGAATGCATATCACTTTTACATCATCATAAAGTCAAAAAGTCACTAGTCAACCCATTTTAAACTGGAGACCATCTGTATACTCCCCCACTGTGGAGGACAGTAACACAGTAGCTAAGAGAGGCTAACTAAGGTTTTGAGCAGCAATCTTCTTCTCTAAAAACTTTTCTATCCACCATCAAAGACAGGGCCACTGTGCTTCTCTTCTGACTCACTAGTGATAATCTTGGGTTGAAATTTTCTATGGGCATCTTGTAGAATTTCTTAAATACTGAGATATTACTGAGATCTTACAGTCATTAAGATATATACTAGGTATCAAGAAAAACAGTAAAATTCTTCATAAGTACACAGCAGGTAGGTATGTGTGCACAAGTATCCACATGAGCACACATACCCTCATGAGCCACATCATTTATCAGGTACTGATTGTTCATGAGATCTTACGTTAGATATGAAGCAATAAAAAATGAACAAGGGGCCAGGCGTGATGGCTCACACCTGTAATCCCAGCACTTTGGGAGGTCGAGACAGGCAGATCACCTGAGGCCAGGAGTTCAAGACCAGCCTGGCCAATATGGTAAAATCCCGTCTCTACTAAAAATACAAAAAAATTAGTCAGGCGTGGTGGCACACGCCTGTAATCCGAGCACTTTGGGAGGCCGAGGCGGGCAGATCACCTGAGGTCAGGAGTTTGAGGTCAGCCTAGCCAACACGGTAAAACCCGTCTCTACTAAAAATACAAAAAAATTAGTCAGGCATGGTGGAACAAGCCTGTAATCCCAGCTACTCAGGAGGCTGAGGCAGGAGAACTGCTTGAACCCAGGAGGCAGAGGTTGCAGTGAGCCAGGACCGTGCCACTGCACTCCAGCCTGGGCAACAAGAATGAAACTCCATCTCAAAAAAAAAAAAAAAAAAAAAAGAATAAGGTACGCCAATGTCAAGTAACTGTATGTAAGTATTGGGGTATGTTTTTCGATTAAAATGTCATAAGATTCTATCATTCAGGGCTTTTTTTTAAAGCTTTTCTTTAAGGGATGTTTCTAGACATGAATAAATTTTACTGTACTTACTGCTAAAATGTCTGCTTCTACAGGCAGTAGGTTTAAGAACGCAAAGAGCTGGACAGTCAAGATGGTGTAGACTTGTGTGGCTGACAGCATGAGCATCCCTATGGAGAGCAGCATCTCGTTGTAAAATCACCTGGAAGACAAGGATGTAAATAACAATGAGAGGTGGTGCTTTGTCCCAGGGATCAGATCATTTCATATATTAATTCCCAATGTCCAAAAATATCCCTTTTAATTACAAACATGTATTAATATTAAAATTAAAGCTTTAATTTCAAAAGCATAAGAACGTACACAGATTTGGATATTTAGGTAAACACCCACGTTTAGTCAGTACCTATATAACTCATGGTGACAAAGTTCTATGTTTTAATCACAAAACAAACATCCTCCCATAGTGCTCAGTTTACAATACAGCTTGTCTTACTAACTCAATTTTCAGAGAAACTAGATTTCAACCAAAATAATGGTTAAAAACACACACACTAGTACCTTTGCTTTAAAATAGAAAATTTTCTACAATAAATTTTTAGCTTCTGGTTCGATATAAATAAATTCACATGTAAATCTGCTTTTCATTTGCTATTGTATATTGTACCCACAACAGAGAATGTCAAAAAATTAATAGCCACTTATTATAAAGGAATACTTTTTGTTCATTACCTCCTACAATCTACACTGTTTTTCTCTCTCTACATCTGAATGGCAACAGCGTAACTACCTCTCCCAACTTCACCCTATTCACTATGAATAGTGAATATTTCTCTATTTTAGCAAAAAGATACCATGAAAAGACTAAATGTCGACCTATAAATATAAAAATTCTTATTGGTAAGCCTCAATCAATTGTATTATGTACTTTTAAACAAGTAAGAACAAACATTACAAAAACAACGGCTTTTATAATGAATTATTTCATTAAATATCCCACACTCATGTAATATTCATTTTGATGATGGTTAGTATGGATAAGTGCTCTGGATGTAGAAACTGTCATACAGACTCAAACTCTGAAATCTTTGACTAAGACACTGGAAGTAAAATACCTGAAAATAAATTTTAAGTTATCATTTACAAAGCCATTAATATCAGAGATAAAATAAAAATGACAACATGTTAAAAGAATAGATTTGTCATTTAATGACAGAAAGTAAATTAGTGGTTGCCTAGGGATTGGCAGAGCGTGGGGGGAAAAGCCTGAGGGAGGGAAAAGGTGGGAATGAGGAACGACACTAAGGAGTAAGGTTATTGGGGGAGAGATGATGAAAATTTTCTAAAATCAGACTGTGGTGATGGTTGCACAACTCTATAAATATGCTAAAAATCACTGCACTGTAAACTTTAATTGGTTAAATTTTATAGTGTGAGAATTGCATCTCAATAAAGCTTTTTTAAATGTCTAGATTTGTTGCCATTCATTTCTTAAAATAGATTTCATAACATTACAGAAAAGAGTTTAAGATAACAGGCTTGAGAATGCTATCCCTAGAAAGGTCTGCTTGCAAGGCTGGCTCCTGGCTGACATCTAGAAATTTAGATTTCAGGACAGTTTCCACCATTTCCTAGTAAGAACAGCTTGGTGTGCCAACACTTTACAAACAAGGTGGTTTGTGTTGAACACCTGCTTTCCTTCTGGGTACCTAGAATTTTGTACATGCTAGGCAGAGAGTGTCTATATGAACAATTCCTAATATAAACTCTGGGCACTGAGTCTCTAATAAGCTTCCCTGGTAGACATTTTACATGTGTTGTCACAACTTGCTGGAGGAATTAAATACATCCTGTGTAACTCCACTGGGAAAAGACCCTTAGAAGAATACACTGATTTACTCTGGACTCTACCCCATGTGCCTTTTCTCCTCATTGATTTTGTCTTGTATCCTTTTGCTATAATAAGTCACAGCCATAAATACAACCATGTGCTGAGTCTTGTAAATCCTTCTAGTGAATCACTGATGGTGGACAATTGCTGGTTAGAAATCCTACCATAAAAACACACAAATCTTTACAAAATCAGATACAGTTGCTATTAAATTTTAGTAGGAAGAAGTATGCACCATATTGACCAATGACCTCTTTGGGAAACTGAATCTGAATAAAAACTTGACTTTCTTTGGGAGGCCGAGGCGGGCAGATCATGAGGTCAAGAAATCGAGACCATCCTGGCCAACATGGTGAAACCCCATTTCTACTAAAAATACAAAAATTAGCCGGGCGTGGTGGAGCATGCCCAGCTACTCAGGAGGCTGAGCAGGAGAATTGCTTGAACCTGGTAGGCGGAGGTTGCAGTGAACCGAGATCGCGCCACTGCACTCCAGCCTGGCACCTGGCGACGGAGCAAGACTCTGTCTCAAAAAACAAAACAAAACAAAAAAAACCTTGACTTTCCATCTAAAGTTCTGGAATTTCCAGCTAACTTTAGGGAAGGAAAAGGGAGACAGAGTTTAAAGGGAAAATAAAAGACAGGAAAAATAACCAAAACAACTAATATTGACCACTTAATAAGTGCCAGGCTTGCTGTGACATGTAAGCATGTTATTGAGTTAACTCACTTAATCCTAACCTCTCTATACGGTACATATAATTTCACAAATGGAGAAAACTTAGGAACTGTTAAGCGACTTGCCCAAGATAAAACAATAAATAATTGCAGAGCTAGGATTCAAACCCAACAGTTTCCAAAGTCCACATTCTAAACCCCTACTGAAAACAGCATCAGTATCCATCCAAGGTTGATGTTCAAAGAGTAGAGTACAGCCCCTTACCTACACATGTATTCCAGAGCTTCACAAGCCAATGTTCATGGAGCAACGGTCACTAGTTTTCTTTTACTTTGTATATGAGAGTGTATATGTGTATACTATGTGTATTCAATGATATGTGGTATGTTTTGAGGGGTGTTTTGCATTTATTACCTTTTTAAATAATGTTCAGGAGTTTTGCTTTATACTCTCTATTTACAAAACTAATTCTTGTTCCTTGTAGAAAATGTGGGGAGAATGAACATTATAAATAATCCTCAAATTTAGGAATAACTAGTGTTCATACTTTGATGTATAACTTTCCAGTATTTTAGCAATGTATAGAGTTGTCCCTTGGTATCCACAGGGGTTGGTTCCAGGACTCCCTGCGGATACCAGAATCTGAGGATGCTCAAGTTCCTTATGTAAAATGATGTAGTATTTGCATATAACCTACATACATCCTCCCAAATACATTAAAACATCTCTTGATTGCTTATATCTAACACAATGTAAATGCTATGTACATAGTGGTTATGCTGTATTGTTTCAAGAATAATGACAAGAAAAACAGTCTGTACATGTTCACTACAGGTGCTTTCTTTCCCCCAAAATTTTCACTCTGTAGTTGATTGAATCCACGGATGTAGAACCCATGGAAACGGAGAGCCAACGGTGCATTCAAATACATTTTTAGCCAACTGCACATTCAAAATTGAGGGCACACTATGCATATTGTTTTACTAATTGTATTTTTTTCACTTGTGGTATTATGAATATTTTCCTAATTCTCCTCAAAAACCACTGCAGATACCTGTCCATGAAATACTCTGGAGATTCCCTCCCTTTCAAGCACATTTTTTCTTTTTTTTATTACTATACTTTAAGTTCTGGGGTACATGTGCAGAACGTGCAGGTTTGTTACATAGGTATACACGTGCCATGGTGGTTTGCTGCATCCATCACCCCGTCATCTACATTAGGTATTTCTCCTAATGCTATCCCTCCCCTATCCCCCGATCCCCTGCTAGCCCTCCCCTAGCTCCCGACTCCCTGCTATCCCTCCCCCTATCCCCCCCCACCCCCTGCTATCCCTTCCCTAGCCCCCAACTCCCTGCTATCCCTCCCCTGCCTCCCACCCCCTGCTATCCCTCCCCTAGCCCCCGACTCCCTGCTATCCCTCCCCTAGCCCCCTACTCCCCAACAGGCCCCAGTGTGTGATGTTCCCCTCCCTGTGTCTATGTGTTCTCATTGTTCAACACCCACTTATGGGTGAAAACATGTGGTCAAGCACTATTTTTTCTTAATCTATTTCTCACGTTGGGTTTCCATATGTGATTTGTTTATACAAAATAAAAAATTACTGGTCAAAAATATGATGTATACTGGCCACATGGTATTCCTTATGAATATTCTTTAATGGGCTGAACAGGAATTCCTACTGTTGGAGATTTCATTTTTTGTTTTTTTTTTTTTTTAGAAAAACTCTGCAATAAATATTATTTTAATTACACCTATAGGTACACCCTTAATATTTTTTAGATTAAAGTCACAGTGGCTGGCATTATAATAACTGCAGTAAAAAATATAGAATCTATAGATCTGGGTTTATGTCCCAGCACTGTCCCATACTAATAGTGTGATTTGGCGGTAAATGTTTAAACTACATAAATTGCTTTATCTCTAAAAGAAGGATCAGTAGGACCTATAAGACAACTCTGTAGAATAAATACAATTATGCACAGAAGGGCTTAACATAGCAATGGAATATAAAAAGAAAGGACTTTGGACAGGGATGCCAACAGATGAAACAGGAAATATGGAAGGAAGACCATAGTGAGAGGGTAAGTACAATTTGAAAATTTTAAAACTTAATATTTGGGGAACAGTCTGGTGGACATGTGCATAGGCAATAATAAATAAACATCTAGAGCTCCACACACAAGGCAAAAAGAGACTTAGGAATCATCAGTAGATAGGAATAACTGAAGTGATCTTAATGTAAAAGTGAAAATCAAAAAGAGAAGAGTACTAAAAAAACTCTGAGGAATATTTAAGTTTCAAAGGCAGAGAAAAGAACTTTAAAATGAATGTGGGGGGGGAAGTAAGGCACTGGCCAACAGAAGTAAACGTTGAAGAAGATCACTTCAGTTATTCCTATCTACTGATGATTTCCAAGGCACAAGAAGGTCTAAAATTTTCACATTTAAGCATCTGCCCAGGCCGAGCACAGTGGCTCATGCCTGTAATCCTAACACTTCGGGAGGCCAAGGCAAGTGGATCACCTGAGGTCAGGAGTTCCAGAGCAGCCTGGTCAACATAAGGAAACCCTATCTCTACTGAAAATACAAAAATCAGCCAGGCATAGTGGCAGGTGCTTACAATCCCAGCTACCTGGGAAGCTGAGGCATGGGAACCGCTTGAACCCAGGAGGCAGAGGTTACAGTGAGCCAAGATCATGCCACTGCACTCCAGCCAGGGCAACAGAGCAAGACTCCATTTCAAAAAATATATAAAAAAAGAATCTGCCCAATGTAAACAATTTTATTTCCCTATACTCTACCACTCACCTGTGCTCTGATCAACTCATTGTTTCCAGCAAACACCTTGCTGGCATTGGATCTTCATTCACGTGTTACTCAGGAACTAAAATACTCTCCCTTCTATCTTCAAAAGAGAATTTGGGGGGAAAACTACAAATCCTATGAAATTGCAAAATTTTGTGTACATTTAAGTACATGTAGTTTCTGTGAAAAAGATCCACAGTTATTAACATGTTCTCAAATAAGCACACGGATTTTGTTGTTGCTGCTGGGTTTTGTTTTCATTTAAATCTTCCCTTTTCCAGGAAGCTGCCTGAGGAGAAAGGTTAGCAAACTTAAATTCTTTGATACATCTCCTAGCACTTAATAAACTCAATTAAAATAAATGCAGGCTGTCAGCTGTATTACTAGGCAATATTATTTATGGTAAAAATGACTCCTTATTGGTGAAAAGTATTTAAACTGAAAAGAGTGTATATTAACTATAAAAGCTTATTACAAAAACATAAACAAAAAAAGTCTCTGATTCCCTGCAGTGTGTGTTTCTTGAAAGAAAGCATGACACTTGAGGGAAGCTGGAGCTACTAACAGACTATTAAAAGAAGTGTCCCCTTCATGTACGACACTTTAGTATGCTGAGGTGACACACATCCACATATTTATCTCACTGGTTACAATCCAGTACACTCTTTGGTGAGTATAAAAGCTTTATCTAAATGAATGTAAGGCTTCCCAATGAAGATGCATTTTATGCTTATATGTTGTGCTCCTAGTCTCTATCCTCCTACTTCCAACCAAGCCAGTGGACCTGGAATCAGGTTCAGAACCCCTGACCATGCTGGTGGACAGCGAGTGTGGTACCTTTCTTCCCCATAACAATTCTCACTGGCCTCTCATCCTTGAACTTATTCAACTGTTGGAGTCTGCACAGACTACAACTAATACTGATCACTTACTAAGTATTACACTGATCAAACAATACAATAAAGTATTGCTTGTTGAGACTCTTATCCCCCAGCAAATAGAATACATCCATCTTGAGGATACTTTAGAACCATTTTTTTTAGAACCATTTTTGGAAGCAGAGAACACATTAAAAAAAAATTTAGTAGAATCTTGCTAATGACAAACATCTACCTCTTTTCCTCCTTTCCCTTATCCTTTTCCTCCTCCTTGTGCCCCTCCTCCCCTGGCTCATATTACCAAAGATAGAACATAACTTTTTATTCATTTTGAGTATGCCTATAATAATTTAAAAAAAGACACTTCTTCAAAAGAAGAAGGTTGAAAGTAGAGAATATACAAGAAACCCTTAAGAACTACCATAGAGGCTTCTAGAGATGTGTCCACTACCACCTTCTTTGATCACATCTAATTTGGCCTATTATTTGACATAATTCTACTAGTTATTAACAGACATTTTATCTGAAATCAGCTTCCTGACTTTAAAGATTTTTCCAACTGGCAAATTCCAATTTTACTTTCTGTTCAGTCTGTACTATAACACTTAAGATGTATTCTTGCAAAACTATTTTAAATCAATTCTAACAAGCATTTACCTCTAACTTCAAGATTACAGGAATTGTCTGGAATGGATAAGAAATAAATAAGATACCACAAGATGGGTGACTTGGTTGAGGGCAATGCTTCAATTTCTACAAATTCAAATAAACAAAGACAGCATAAGAGGACAGAATGAGGAAATGGCATGAAACTGTTGTACATCAAAAGAGATGAAAAATATTAAAGACAAATGCAATATACAGTTCCATTAAACCAACAATAAAAAGACATTTTGTAAATGATGGAGACAATGTAAATATGGCCCAGATATTAGATATCTTTTAAAGAAAATCCTTAGATATGATGATAGTATTATGGCTGATACGGGTTTGGCTGTGTCCCCACCCAAATCTCATCTTGAATTCCCAGGTGTTGTGGGAGAAACCTGGTGAGAGGTAACTGAATCATGGGGCAGGTCTTTCCCATGCTATTCTCCTGATAGTGAATAAGTCTCATGAGACCTGATAGGTTTATAAAGGGGAGTTTCCCTGCAAACTCTCTTCTCCTGTCTGCTCTCATGTCAGATGTGCCTTTCATCCTCCACCATGATTGTGAGGCCTCCCCCAGCCACGTAGAACTGTAAGTCCATTAAACCTCTTTCTTTTGTAAATTGCCCAGTTTCAGGTATGTCTTTAACAGCAGCATGAAAATGAACTAATACAGTAAGGTATCAGGAGAGGGGAGTGCTGCTGAAAAAATACCAAAAACCGTGGAAGTGACTTTGGAACTGGGTAACAGGTAGAGGCTGGAACAGTTTGGAGGGCTCAGAAGAGCCTCTCTTAATTTTTGTGAAATCAGTCTTTTGATTTTATAGGCTCATACGCAGAAAGGACTTAGCCTATAAGGCTTTGGACTGATGAGATGGAGACTTTGGACTGTGGACTTTTAGTTAATGCTGGGATGTATTAAGACTTTGGGGACTGTTGGCAAGGCATGATTGATTTTGAAATATGAGGACGGAGATTTGGGAGGGGCCAGAGGCAGGTATTTCTTCATAGCAGTATGAAAATGGACTATACAAGCCGGGCGCGGTGGCTCACGCCTGTAATCCCAGCTCTTTGGGAGGCTGAGGCGGGCGGATCACCTGAGGTCAGGAGTTCAAGACCAGCCTCACCAATATGGTGAGACCCCGTCTTTAAAAAAAAAAAAAAAAGAAAATGGACTATACAGTATGTGTCAGAAGTTCTAGTTGTCAGAATCCCTGAAGTCTTGATGCTTTTAAGGAACACTATGAAGTTATTGATATATTTAGTTGGCGTGTGAGCTGAGAACACTATTGTGGAGGAAATTTTATAGTACCTTATGTATGTTACATACATGACCATAATCACATTTGTAGGAAAAATAAACTATTAAATGATGTTTGACTGGCCATTATAAATTTTCCTCTAAAATAGTTAACTAATTATTCACTTATTTTTTTCTGTTAGTGTTTGGTATAGTATATATTCTTTTGATGCTTATTGTAGTATAAGGTACATTTATTGAAAAAAAAATGGAAATTACTGTTTGTCTATTCTTTTTGCAAATTTGGAAAAAATGACAATTCTTTTAGTAGTGTAATATTTTGGTCCAGTTCTTGAGATGCTCATGAAGGTCAGGAATGTAGCTTCAGAATCAATGAGGTCTGAGCTTACTAGGAGGATTTCTTATGGAGATGGTTGGCTGTTTTGTGAGTGTTATTTGGCACTGAAGCAGTTGGTATCACACTGTTGAGTCATCTTCAGAATTAAAATTTATTTTGAAGTGAATTTCCTGAAAGTAACACTGGTCTTAAAAATTCATTGTCACAGATTTAAATGTGAAGTTAGGATTTACTGTGATGCTTGGACAATTTTTAAATTTTTCAGTGACCAGCATTAGACAAGTAACTATCATCTGTCTTCTAAAACCACACAGATAATCATGTGTGGCAGCCAGTTTGTTCAGTTTCTCAAAAATGAGGCCAAGAGAAAAATCAGCAAAACCAAGAGTTGGTTTAAAAAAAAAAACCATGAAATTAACAAACCTTTCATTATACTGATTAAAGAAAGCAAGAGAGGAGACTCAACTAAAATCAGAAACGAAAGAGGAGACATAACGACCAATTTTACAGAAATAAAAAGGATTGTGAAAGTACTGTGAACAATTGCATGCCAAGATATTGGATTACCTAGATGAAATGGAAAGACATAACCTCCCCAAACTGAATCAAGAAAAAATAGAAAACGTGCACAGACCTATGGGAGATTGAAGCAATAATCAAAAACATTCCAAGAAAGAAAAGCCTGGAATCAGACGACTACATTGGTGAATTCTACCAAATATTTAAGGAAGAATCAACATCATTTTTTCCTCAAGATTTACCCAAAAAACTGAAAAAGAGGGAACACCTCCTAACTCATTCTAAGGGGGCCAAAATTACCCTGATACCAAAGTCAGACAAGGATACTACAAAAAAAGAAAAAGAAAAACTACAGACCATTATCTCTTAGGAGTACTAATGCAAAAATCCTCATCAAAATGCCAGCAAAGTGAATTCAGCAGCACATTAAAAGCATTATACACATGACCAAGTCAGACTTATTCCTGGAATGCAAGGATGATTCTACATGTGTTACAATCAATGTAATGTACCACATTAAGAGAATAAAAACAAATAATCATTTCAATAGAAGCAGAAAAAGCCTATTTGACAAATTTAACACCCTTTCATGATAAAATGCCCAACAAACTGAAAATAGAAACTACCTCAACAAAATAAAGGCCATATGGAAAAAACTGACAACTAATACCAAAATTGGTCATAAAAGACTGAAAGCTTTTCCTCTAAGATCAGGAACAAGGATTCCTGCCTTTGCCATTTCTATTTATCATGGTATCAAAAGTCCTAGCCAGAGCAATTAGGCAAGAAAAAGAAATGAAAGGCATCCACATTAGAAAGGAATAAGTAAAATATCTTTGTTAGCAAATGATATGATCTTACATGTGGACAATCTTAAAGATTCCACAAAAGAAAAAAATCTGATAGAATTATTAATAAAAGAATTCAGCAAACTTGCAGGATACAAAATCACATACAAAAATCAACTGCATTCCTATAAACTAACACTGAACTATCCAAAAAGGAAATTAAGCAAACAATTCTATTTATACATCAACAAATAATAATATAGTTAGTATTAAATTAAACCAAGGAGGTGGAAGAATTGTACACTGAAAATTATAAAAGTTTGCTGAAATAAATTAAAGAAGACATAAAGGAATAGACATTCTATGTTTATGGACTGATAAACTTAATACTGTTAAGATGTCAGTACTACCTAATGCAATCTATGGATTCAATGTAATCATTATCAAAATCCCAATGACCTTTTTGCAAAAATGGAAAAATCTGTCCTAAACCACATGTGGAATATCTCAAGGGACCTCAAATAGCCAAAACGACACTGAAAAATAAGAACAAAGTTGTAGGTTGCATACTTCCTGATTTCAACACTTAACTACAAAATTACAGTAATTAAAATAGTGTGTTACTGGTGTAAAGAAAGACATATAGACCAATGAAATAGAATAAAGAGCTCAGGAATAAAGCCTCACATAGATGCTCAAATGACTTCTGACAGAAGCCTCCTATGGTTTGGACATGGTTTGCTTGGCCCCATCCAAGTCTCATATTCATATTTGATCCCCAGTATTGGAGGTAGGGTCTGATGGGAGCTATTTGGATTATTGGGGTAGATCCCTCATGAATGGCTTGATGCCATTCTCATGAGAGTGACTGAATTTTCACTCTTAATTTCTGTGAGAACTGGTGATTGAAAAGAGCCTGGCACTTTCTCTCTCTCTCTCACTCCCTGCTCTTGCTATGTGGGGCTCCCTTTTGCTTTCTGCCATGAACGAAAGCGGCTTGAGGTTCTCACCAGATAGAGATATTGGCACTGTGCTTCTTGTACAGCTTGCAGAACTGTGGGCCAAATAAACCTCTTTTCCTTGTAAATTACCCAGCTTCAGGTATTCCTTTATAGCAACACAAATGGACTAAGACATGTTTCAAGACCATTCGATGGAGAAGGGGACTCTTTTTTTTTTTAGGAGTTGTACACAGTCTTTTCAACAAACGGTGTTGGGAAAACTGAATATCTATATGCAAAAGAATGAATTTGACCTTCACTTTATACCATATGCAAAATTAACTCACAATGGATCAGAGACCTAAACATAAGAGCTACTATATAAAACTCTTAGAAGAAAACATAGGGAGTGCTTCACAACAGTGGACTTGTCAATAATTTCTTGTATATGACACTAAAAACACAGACGACAAAAGAAAAAAATAGATGTTTGACTTCCTGAAAATTAAAACCTTTTTGTGCACTGAAGGACAGTACCAGCAGGGTGAAAACAATGAGGGAAAATACTTTGCCTTTTCTTTTTTTTTTTTTGAGATGGAGTTTTGCTCTTGTTGCCCAGGCTGGCATGCAATGGCATGATCTTGGCTCACTGCAACCTCTGCCTCCTGGGTTCAAGCGATTCTCCTGCCTCAGCTTCCCAAGTAGCTGGGATTACAGGCATGCACCACCATGCCCAGCTAATTTTGTATTTTTTTTTTAGTAGAGACAGGGTTTCTCTATGTTGGTCAAGCTGGTCTTGAACTCCCGACCTCAGGTGATCTGCCCGCCTCAGCCTCCCGAAGTGGATTACAGGCGTGAGCCACTGTGCCTGGCCGAGAAAATACTTTGCAATCATATATTTTATAAGGGATTGCTGTCTAGAATATAGAGATAATTCCTTTTTTTAAAAAATTTTATTTCCATAGGTTCTTGGGGAACAGGTGGTATTTGATTACATAAGTGGTAATTTGTGAGGTTTTGGTGGACCTACCACCTGAGCAGTATACACCCTCACCCCCTCTCCCACCCTTCCCCCAAGTCTCCAAAGTCCATTGTATCATTCTTATGTTTTTGCATTTCTCATAGCTTAGCTCCCACTTATGAGTGAGAACATACGATGTTTGGTTTTCCATTCCCGAATTACTTCACTCAGAATAATAGTCTCTAGTTCTATCCAGGTTGCTGCAAATGCCATTAATTCATTCATTTTTATGGCTGAGTAGTATTCCATTATACATATACACACCACAATTTCTTTATCCACTTATTGATTGATGGGCATTTGGGCTGCTTCCATATTTTTGCAATTGTGAATTGTGGTGTTATAAACGTGTGTATAAATATCCTTTTCATATGACTTTTCCCCTGGGTAAAGTAATGGGATTGCTAGATCCCCAGTAGTGGGATTGCTGGATCAAATGGTAGTTTTATTTTTGGTTCTTTAAGGAATTTCCACACCATTTTCCATAGTGGTTGTACTAGTTTACATTCCCACCATCAGTGTAGAAGTGTTCCCTTTCACCATATCCATGCCAAAGTCATTTTTTTTTCTTATTATGGCCATTCTTGGAGGAGTAAGGTGGTATTACATTGTGGTTCTGATTGGCATTTCTCTGATCATTAGTGATGTTGAGCATTTTAAAAAATATTTTTGTTGGCCATTTGTGTATCTTCTTTTGAGAACTGCCTATTCATGTCCTTAGCCCACTTTTTGATGGGATTGTTAATTCAGTGGCAGAAAAACCAAGCAACCCAACTGAAAAATGAGCATAGGACCTGAATAGGCATTTTTTTCAAAGACATACAAATGGCCAAAAACCACATGAAAAGATGCTCAACATCACTAATCATTGGGGAAATACAAGTCAAGACCAAAATGAGATACCATTTTACATCTATTTTAGTATGGCTATATGTGTATATATTGCATATATATGTTGATCATAAAATAGACATAAAGTGGTATCTCGTTGTAGTCCTGAATTAAACAACATAAAATAACAATGTTGGCAAGGATGTGAAGAAATAGTAACTGTGCATTATTGGTGGAAAGTAAAATGGTGTAACCACTTTGGAAAATGGTAATTCCTTAAAAAAAAAAAAAAAATCAAACATAGAATTACCATATGATCCAGCAATTTCACTTCTGGGTATATACCCCAAAGAATTTAAAGCAGGAACTCAGTTATTTTTTTTGCAATTGCTAAAAGGTCTAAGCAACCCCAAGTGTCCATTGGGAGATGAATGGATCAGTAACATGTGGTATGGACATATAATGGAATATTTCTCAGCCTACAAAAGGAAGGAAATTTTGACATGTAGTACAACATGGATGAAACTTCAAGATATCATCCTAAGTGAAATAAGGTTGCCATGAAAGGACAAATATTGTATGATTCCACTTATATTAGGTACCCAGAGTAGTGAAATTCATAGAAACAGAAAGCAAAATTGTGCATGCCAATGGCCAGGGGACAGGGCATGGGTAATTAATGTTTAATGGGTACCCGGTTTCAGTTTAGGAAGATCAGAAAATTCTGGAGATGGATTGTGGTGATATTTGCACAACACTGTGAATATAGTTAATGTCACTGAACTGTATACTTTAAAATGTTTAAAATGGTAAATTTTATGTCTATTATTGCCACATTAAAAATGAGGCTGAAAGTCTTCTGAAAAGATAACTGAAGAGTTAAAACAATTTTTTCATGCATTTAATAAACTTATTATTATAAAAAATCTCAAACATATAAAAAAGTGGAGAAATAGTATAATGAATCTCAATGTAATCTTCACCTAGATTTAGCATGAATTTTTTTCTGAAGTGTTTTAAATGACAGATATCATGACATTTCTTTCCTAAGTACTTTACTTTAATAGCTCCAAAAACAAGGACTTTTCCTTACAGCTGCTGTATTAGTCCATTTTCACGCTGCTGATAAAGACACCCAAGACTGGACAATTTACAAAAGAAAGAGGTTTAATGGACTGACAGTTCCACGTGGCTGGGGAGACCTCACAATCATGGCAAAGGGTGAAAGGCACGTGGTGGCAGACAATACAAGGAAACTCTCCTTTATAAATCCATTAGATCTCATGAGACTTATTCACTATCATGAGAATGGTATGGGAAAGACCTGCCTCCATGGCTGAATTACCTCCCACCAGGTCCCTCCCACAACATGTGGGATTTCAAGATGAGATTTGAGTGGGAACACAGCTAAACCATATCATTCTGCCCTGGCCCCTCCCAAATCTCATGTCCTTGTATTTCAAAACCAATGATGCCTTCCCAACAGTCCCCCAAAGTCATAACTCATTTTGGCATTAACTCTAAAGTCCACGTTCCAATGTCTCATCTGAGACAAGGCAAGTTCCTTCTGCCTATGAGCCTGTAAAATCAAAAGCAAGTCAGTTCCTTCCTAGATACAATGGGGTACAGGCATTGCGTAAATACAGTTGTTACAAGTGGGAGAAATTGGCCAAATCAAAAGGTCTGCAGGCCGTATGCAGGTCCAAAATCTAGCAGGGCAGTCAAATCTTAAAGCTCCAAAATGATCTCCTTTGACTCCATGTCTCACATCCAGGTCACGCTGATGCAAGAGGTACGCTCCTGTCATCTTGGGCAGCTCTCCCCCTGTGGCTTTGCAGGGTACAGCCTTTCTCCTGGCTGCTTTCACAGGCTGGCATTGAGTGTCTACGGCTTTTCCAGGTGTACAGTGCAAGTTGTCAGTGGATCTACTATTCTGGGGCCTGGAGGACGGTGGTCCTCTCTCACAGCTCCACAAGTGGTGCCTCAGTAGGGGCTCCAACCGCACATTTCCCTTCCACACTGCCCTAGCAGAGGTTCTCCATGAGGGCTCTGCCCCTGCAGCAAACTTTTGCCTGGGGATCCAGGCATTTCCATACAGATTCTGAAATCTAGGCAGAGGTTCCCAAACCTCAATTCTTGACTTTTGTGTACTCACAGGCTCAGCACCATGTGGAAGCTGCCAAGGCTTAGAGCTTGCACCCTTTGAAGCCATGGCTCAGACTGTACCTTGGTCCCTTAAGCCATGGCTGGGACGCAAGGCACCAAGTCCCAAGACTTCACAAAGCAGCAAGGCCCTGGGCCTGGTCCAGGAAACCATTTTTTTCCTCCTAGGCCTCTGGGCCTGTGATGGGAAGGGCTGCCACGAAGACCTCTGACATGCCCTGGAAACATTTTACCCATTATCTTGACAATTAACATTTGGCTCCTTGTTACTTCAGCAAATTTCTACAGCTGGCTTCAATTATTCCTCAGAAAATGGGTTTTTCTTTTCTATCACATCATCAGGCTGCAAATTTTCTGAACTTTTATGTTCTGCTTCCCTTTTAAACATAAATTTCAACTCCAAACCATCTATCTCTGTGAATGAATAAAACTGACTGCTTTTAAGAGCACCCAAGTCACCTCTTGAATGCTTTACTGCTTAGAAATTTCTTCTGCCAGATACCCTAAATCATCTCTCTCAAGTTAAAAGTTCCACAAATCTCTAGGGCAGGGACAAAATGCCACCAATCTCTTTGCTACAGCATATCAAGAATCACCTTTTCATCAGTTCCTAATAAGACCACTTCAGCCTGGACTTCATTGTCCATATCACTCTCAGCATTTTAGTCAAAACCATTTAGAAAGTCTTTAGGAAGCTGAAAATTTCCCTACATTTTTCTGTCTTCTTCTGAGCCCTCCAAACTGTTCCAACCTCTGCCTGCTACCGAATTCCAAAGTCATTACCCTTTTAAATGTAAGTTTTAGGGTATAGCAGTACCCACTCTTCTGGTACCAATTAACTATGTTAGTCTATTTTTGTACTGCTATGAAGAACTACTCAAGACTGGATAATTTATAAAGAAAAGAGGTTTAGGCCAGGCGTGGTGGCTCCCACCTGTAATCCCAGCACATTCAGAGGCCAAGGCGGGTAGATCATGAGGTCAGGAGTTGGAGACTAGCCTGACCAACATAGTGAAACCCCATTTCAAAAATAAGCTGGGCATGGTGGTGTGCACCTGTACAAAAATTAGTTGGGCATGGTGGCATGTGCCTGTAATCCCAGCTACTCAGAGGCTGAGGCAGAAGAATCACTTGAATCCCAGGAGGCGGAGGTTGCAGTGAGCTGAGATCATGGCACTGCACTCCAGCCTGGGCAACAGAGCGACACTCTGTCTCAAAAAAAAAAAAAAAAAAGAAAGAAAGAAAAGAAAAGAGGTTTAATGGACTCACAGTTCCACATGGCTGGGGAGGCCTCACGATCATGACAGAAGGTGAAGGAGGAGCAAAGGCATGTCTTACATGGCAGCAAGCAAGAAAGCATGTGCAGGAGAAATTCCCTTTTATAAAACCATTAGTTCTCATGATTCTTATTCACTATCACAAGAACAGCACAGAAAAAAACCACCCCCATGATTCAACTACCTCCCCACCGATTCCCTCCCACAACATATGGGGGTTATGGGAGCTACAATTCAAAATTAGATTTGGGTGGGGACACAGGCCAACCATATCACATATTATACTTAAATCCCCATAGTTTTTTAAAGCTTTTAAAAACAGTGAATCAGAAGCTGTCATAAGCAAAAGTGTTACAACAGAAAACTAAAACAACAACAATAGGGCTTCGCTTCTTAAGCAAAAATAAGATGCCCCATTTTTTTTTGTAAGAAAGCAGAAGTTTGCCCAACAAATTCCTCTAACATAATGCATTCCAAAGTAAAAGCAAGCATAAGATAAGATTTTTAACTACCACTATCAACCAAAGCAAAATTTTTTCCTCTGTGCAATACATTTTTTACAATTTTATTTTTTTCAACAAATAAAACAAAATTATCAATTTTTTACTTTTAATAGATTAAGAAACAGGTTCTTCCAGCTAGGCACAGTGGCTCACACCTGTAATCCCAACATTTTGGGAGGCCTAGGTGGGTGGATCACCTGAGGTCAAGAGTTTGAGACCAGTCTGGTCAACATGGTGAAACCCTGTCTCTACTAAAAATACAAAAATTAGCTGGGCCTGGTTGCTCACGCCTGTAATCCCAGCTACTTGGGAGGCTGGGGCAGGAGAAGCGCTTGAACCTGGGAGGCGGAGATTGCACTGAGCCAAGATCACACCACTGCACACCAGCCTGGGTGACAGAGCAAAACTGTGTCTCAAAAAGAAAAAAAAAAAGAAAAAGATTTTTCCAAAATATCAAATTATTTCCAATCTCAGGGCCTTCATACCAATTGTTCTCAACCCCAAAATTATAGTTTCTCCTTCAGTGTATGAGATGTGATCTGGTAATCTATACTATTCACCTGATTAGCATGTACTACTAGAAAAAAAAGAAATAGGTTTTTCCAAAATACCGAATTATTTCCAATCTCAGGGCCTTCATACCAATTGTTCTTAACCCCAAAGTTATAGTTTCTCATTCAGTACATGAGATGTGATCTGGTAATCTATACTATTCACATGATTAGCATGTACTCCAGGTGATTCTTATAAATGGAAAGTACATTTTAGTTCAGTATATCACAAATTGCTCAGGGCCTGTGACAAAAATAAATATTCCCAGGCCCCTCCCCTTGAGACACAGTCGGAAAACCTACAATTTGACTTTTAAAAAATGTTCCCTAGTGAGGCTGGGTACAGTGGCTCACACCTGTAACACCAGCACTTTGGGAGGCCAAGGCAGGTGTATCACAAGGATCAAGAGATTCAGACTGTCCTGGCCAATATGGTGAAACCCTGTCTCTACTAAAAATATAAAAATTAGCTGGGCGTGGTGGCCCACACCTGTAGTACCAGCTACTCGGGAGGCTGAGGCAGGAGAATAGCTTGAACCCAGGAAGCAGAGGTTGTAGTGAGCCAAGATGGCACCACCATACTCCAGCCTGGTGACAGAGTGAGACTCTGTCTCAAAAAAAAAAAAAAAAAAAAAAAAAAAAAGTTCCCTAGTGAATCTTTATAATTAAGTCAAATTTGGAAAACACTGTTTTGAACCAAAGATAGGCAAGTGGCATACCAAGTCATCATTCATAAACTTCTTATAAGTCAACAGGCAGTGAGTAGAGGGTCAAACTAAAGAAAGAAAAGAGAGAGAGAGAGAGATAGAAGTGCTAACAAAAACATACTTCATAATTCTTTCAAATACCATTGCTGTCACCAGTACTATAGGTTGCCAACCCTAGCAATAAGCCACACAGCAAATAAGACAATTGACAATGAAATTGCTTTCATGAATAGAAGAATCTTAAACACTATTTAGGGAAAGATGGTAGAAAATTCTGGTTTTCTTGGTTATCAAAATATCAAATATCATGCACAGTGCACTTGAAAGTATTAATGTCATCTATCTCCCAAACAAGAATGTTTTATTTTCACGATTCCTCACACAAATGTCACCTTCACTATAGCCAACATTGACAGAAAACTTAATTTTGTGCTAGGCACTTTGTTAAGCATCTAACATTAATGTTTTTCCTTCTAATCCTGAAAACAACATTGTAAAATAAAACAAAAACAACACAGGGAAATAGGAACTTGCACTGTCATTCCAGCTTCCCTGTTTTAGGGGATTCAATTTCTAAGTTTAAGTGCTAGAGTCTAACTGACTGAATAAATGAAACAGTTCCCTCATCCCAATTACTCCTTCTTTAATTTTTGCAATTTCTGAAAAATAAAAACTGAGCATGTCCAATGACCCACACTTAGTTCAAGTGTTAAGCATGAAACTTAACATAGCCTACCATGTTAATGGCAGAGGAGTATGGGGCACCAGATCAAGTTACACCATTCCCATTGATTGTAACAATTGCTTTTTTTTTTTTTCTAAAAATGGAGAGAGAGATACAGTCTTGCCATGCTGCCCAGGCTGGTCTTGAACTCCTGGCCTCAAGCAATCCTCGCACCTTGGCCTCCTAAAATGCTAGGATTACAGGCATAAGCCACCATACTCAGCCTGTAACAACTTCTTATTTAAAACTTCACCCGACAACCCTGTTCTTGTTTTCTTCTGTATAACACACTCTCCCTTGGGAAGTGTTCACAGCCTCCCTGTGTACCTACCATGCCTCACTCTTCTTAATCATCTTTCCTTTTTTTTATTACAATACTCATAACTTTCTATCATGCCATAATTCTTAATTGTTATGTTTATGTATTATTTATCCATCTTTGCCACAAAAATATTTACTCCTCAAAGACAGGAATCTTTATTTTATAGATATATCACAAGTACCTAAAGAGTGCCTAGCACGTATTAGGTGTTTAATATTTGTAGACTGATTGTCTACATATCTGCTCTTGATATCTTCCGCAGAGCCTCTGAATGTGACCACCTGTTAAATATGCTCAAAAAAATATTTTAAGACTTTAACATTAAAAATGTTAATGCTAAAAGTTTATGTATACTTTATATATACGTTCATCCCTCAGTATCCGTGGGAGATTGGTGCCAGGACTGCCCACTCATACTAAAATCTATGGATGGTCAAGTTCCTTTCACAGATGGTACAATATTTGCATATAATCTATGCACATCCTTCTATATACTTTAAATCATCTCTAGATTAGTTATAATACTGCATACATTGTAAATGCTATGTAAATAGTTGTTATAATATATTGTTTAACATGTTCAGTACAGATGCGACCATCCATTTTTTTTGCCTGAATATTTTGAATACTGGTTGAATCCACAGATACAGAGCCATGGATACAGAGGGCCAACTGTAAGTTAATATTTAAAAATATGTAAATATGGCTAGACATGGTGGCTAACACTTGTAATCCTGGCACTTTGGAAGTTGAGGTGGGTGAATTGCTTGAGCCCAGGAGTTCAAGACCAGCCTTGCCAAGATGGCAAAACTCTGTCTCTACAAAAAATACAAAAATTAGCTAGGCATGGTGGCATGCACAGGTAGTCCCAGCTACTCAGGAGGCTGAGGCATGAGGATCATTTGAGCCCAGGAGGCAGAAGTTGCAGTGAGCCAAGATCAAACCTCTGCACTCCAGCCTGGGTGACAGAGCAAGACCCTGTCTCAAAACAAAACATAAATACTATGAAATAATAAATTAATTTGCTGAATCATGTAAACTCTGGATGGTGGGACTCTGTGGTATTTATTCTTTTCTTTATATTTATCTGCGTGTTTCAGAATAAAAAACTAAAACTTCCTAGACTATTTCATTTTACATAATACAAGAGACTAGAAGAAAATACATGAAAATATTAACAGAAATCTGTTATACTTGCTTAAGTTTTCTAAGTGTGCATTACTTTTATACAGTACAACATTTTTTAAATGAGCAAGCAAGAAGGCTTTTAATTCACAAGTTTATTCACAATTTGGAGGAGATGAAATGATTTGAAGTAAAATATACCATCAAAAAAGAGAAAGGGCAGATCTTGAGCAGAGAGTTAACAAATATGAGCTGTCATCTTCTCTCTGTAAGCCTTAATTATATTCAAAAGATTCTATCCTACACTACAGTCCTTATAGTTATTATTGCCATAAAGGTCAAATGTAGCAGCCACTTGGGTTCTGAGGCATGTGCATTCATTAGCAACACATCACAATCTATCACAGGTGATAGCTTAATTAATTGTGATGCCATGAATTACTAGCATTCCATTTACTTCTGACAAGGAGCTTAGCACTGTGCTCAGACTCAAAGGCATAACCAACCAAATGCCAAAATCTCAGAACTTCAGAACTGCTGGAGCCACTCCAGACCCCAATTCTGTGCCAGTAGAGGTTCAATCAGGAGAAAATATTCAGTAAGTCAAACAAAAGGTATTCAATATAAATGATTATTAATCTATGATTGGATAGTAAATATAAAGATACAAAGAGGGGTAGGGAAGGGCAGGAGAAAGGGATTCCAAAGGGGCATGAAGAAACTTCTAGAAGTGATGAATATGTTCATTAACTTCATTATAGAGGTGGTTACATTATTATATAAATGTATCAGAGCTTATCAAATGATACACTTTATGTAGTTTATGATATGTGAATTACAAGTCAGTAAAGCTGTTTTTAATTTTTTAGAGAAAAGGAATTATTAAACTATTGACGGACTGTGTTAAGGAAAAAACTTCTTTTCCCAGGTTCACCAGGGGCGTGGTTTCAAAGGCAGGAGCTTCCCAGCACCACACCTTCATAGACGCCCCCATCCAGGAACCTAAAGTTATTTGTCTAACTTTCCCAAGCACAGCTTGGGCTAGGTGGAAAATCCAGGTGGGTTTCTTTATTCAAAAAGCCTGCCTAAAGCTCTGGGAGGAGGGGGTTCTGTTGGGGACCAAGTAGCCAATCAGGTATCAAAGTCAAAGATCAATCACTCCAGCGGAAGTTTGAAAGAACTCCTCTCATTGAACGAGAACATGAATGGCGTGGGAATAACTCCAGGGTTAAAATCCTGCTGCTCCTTACCTATGCAGATCAGAAGAATTTCCCTCCCACAACAGCGTGGGAGCTTTCTCTCTCTTCTCTCTCTCTCTCCCTGCCTAAAAAATTGCTCTTTGCTAAACTTTTTGGGTCCATGATATTTATTTGAACAGTAAGCTCACCATGCCTCCAGGGCCCCTTTCCCTATTCTTGGGATAAGAGAGGCCAAGGACCTTGGAATCTGAACAGGGAGGGAGCTGTGAGCGCCAGCCCGGTTACACTATGATAAGAGAGTAACACTGAGGGAGATATTACAAAAGAACAAACTTGGAAGAGAGCTCCCCTCCCTGAGGCTGATATTGAGTTTTCATTGGAGCAGGTGTGATTGCAACACACTAGATAACAGAGAATCTCACTGGGTTGACCAGATCAGAACTGGTCCAAGGTTGCCAGGCAAACAACAAACAACCCTCTGAGGTGCTGATGGGTAGGTGTACAGAGGTAGTCAGGGCACAGCTGCAGGCACCAGGCCTGGAATGTGCAACATCTGCATCAAGAGGGTTGCTGAAGGCTGGGCATGGTGGCTCATACCTGTAATCCCAGCACTCTGGGAGACCGAGGCAGGTGGATCACCTGAGCTCAGGAGTTTGAGACCAGCCTGGCCAACATGGTGAAACCCCGGCTTTACTAAAAATACAAAAAAATTAGCTGGGCATGGTGACATGCACCTGTAGTCCCAGCTACTCAGGAGGCTGAAGCAGGGGAATCGCTTGAACCCAGGCAGTGGAGGATGCCGTGAGCCGAGATCGTGCCACTACACTACAGCCTGGGTGACAGAGCAAGAGTCCATCTCAAAAAAAAAAAAAAAAAAAAAAGGTTGCTGGACCTGGGCAACACAGCAAAACTCTGTCTCTACAAAAAATACAAAAATTAGCCAGGTATGGTGACATGTGCCTACAATCTCAGCTACTGAGGAGGCTAAGGCAGGAGAATTGCTTGAGCTCATGATTTGAGGCTGCAGTGAGCTATGATCACCAGTGCACTCCAGCCTGGGCGACAGGGCAAGACCTTGTCTCTTAAAAAAAAAAAAAAAATCAGGAAAAATAACTAGCAGGTACTAGGTTTAATACATGGGTGACAAAATAATCTGGTCAGCAAACTCCCATGACATAAGTTTAACTATATAGCAAACCTATACATGTACCCCCTGAACTTAAAATAAAAGTTAAATTTTTTTTTTGAAAAAAGGATGACTTCTGACATCGTTTTCTTTAGGAGCTTTTTTATATAGACATACTTTAAATGGGCATTAACTAGACATACTCATATAATCCTCTATGTGTCTGTTTATCAACTACCTAACTATATTTGTGTGTGTATCTTTAAAAAAAAAAAAACCCAAAGGAAAACTAGGTCAGAGATCATTTCCTTTTTCTAATCTAGGATATTATCCATCTATGTCTTTAAATGAAAATGTTTTACATCACATAATAATTTGATTGTTATGCTTATCAGCTTCTAGAGGCTGCCGACATCCTTGGCTTACAGTCTCTTCCTCCATCCTCAAACCTAGCAATAGCAGATTAATTTCTTCTTACATCACATTATTCCAAACTCCTCTTCTGCCTCCCTCTTCCATTTTTAAGGACACTTGTAATTATCCTGAGCCTGAGCCCACGTAGATAACCTTCCCAACCTGAGGTCCTTAATCACATCTGCAAAGTTCCTTTTCTCATACAAGGTAACATATTCACAGAGTCCAAGTATTATAATACGGTCATCTTTGGGCAGTCATTATTCTGACTACTATGATAATTACCACATTTCTTGGCAAATTTTCAATTTATTCATTTACTTATTTATATATTACTGTTTTATTCAATGGGTTATAATATGCTATTGTATTATTATTTTGATGGCCAATTGTCCCCAATTTGACCAGTGGAGGCTTATCCAAGCTAGCTTCTGTGTCTTTTTGCTATGTTCCCAACACTCTTGAGCACCTCCTTGTTTTCTGCCACAAGATTTTCCAGTCCTATCTTGTACTCTTCCTGCCCCAGCCCTGAAATCGGCCATTTCTTTAAAGAGAATATTGTTGTTTATAGTAATATAGAGCATCAGAGAAACAACTTTCATTCAAATAGAAAACATAAAGGTCTTTGTACTGTTTTTACAACTTTAACTCTGTAGTTATTTTAAAATTTTACCATGTTATTTTATTTTAATAATATAATGTCTTCCAAAGTTCAAAGTGATTATTTGAGGCTCATCTAAATATTAACATTGCAGATGACTGAAAATTTACCAGATATAAAAATCACTGTGGCTTCTCTCAGAACTTGACAAACTGAATTTAGCTTTTAAAGTTTAATTGCAAAGACTATAAAAAGAGCTGTAATATAGGGGTCAGGATTCTAGTCCTAATTTCATCATTTACTGCAAAGTCGATGCCATCATAATTAACCTCTACTCTTCACACGTTACTTATTATACTGCTATCTAATAAAATGTTTATGATTTTTTCTAATACTAAAAATCATGCTCATTGGAAAGTACAAAGAAATGCTGATTATATATAATTTTAACATTCAGAGACAACACGAATATTGTCCTTGCGTGTTGCAGTTTGTTCTCACAGGTTCTAATGTATCCTTGCTCTCTCAACCTCATTTTCAGTCTACTCCCTTGATAGCCATCCAGCTAATCCATAATGACCCAACCATCCAACACACTAGGCAAAAAGGCAACAACCTTGTATATAAGCTTTATATATAGGTCTTAATGGGCTGCCACAATTTCTTGAAGTCTAATATCTTATTCTGCATCACTTATATCATACACAATGGTTCCGCTTCCCTATCTAACCAGAACTCATAGTCTCTTTCCCATGCATATTTTACATCACTTGCATCCTATTGTATTATGATTTGTATGCTTTTTTACTTGAAATTATAACAAACATTTTCCCTTGTTGTTCAAATTCTTCATAACCACTATGTTAACAGCTACTTTGGACTGCTTTATATGGCTGAATCATGACTTTGTCTATTTTCTTGCTGTACAATATTGAACTGAATTCAACTCTTGCTATTACAAATAATTTTCTAGTGACTATAAATCTTTCCATACTTCTGATTATCTTCTTGGGATAGATTACTTGATATAGAATTGCCACACCAAAGAAACATTTTAAGACTTCATACATATTGCCTAACTGCTTTCCAGAAAAGAACATTCCTATTTACATTTCCAAATAAATGTGCATTTCATTGCATTGAATCTCCTTTTATTTTTATTTCTTTTAGCACTACGAAGCACCTCTTAGCAGGCGATTGAATCTCCTTTTTTGATCTTTTGTTGGTGTTAGGTGAAATTAAAAATTGTTCATTGTTCACATTTCCATTCATAATGAAATTTTAAGGCTATTTGAAAACTTCAAGAAAAACAAAGAAAAAAACTAATGTAGATTAATGATAATTTATATATTCAAATTAGCTTCTGTTCCAATTTTATCTTTATTATTCATGGATCTCTGTACCAGACTCTGTGATAAATATGGTTTATCCCCGAGGCTTTCTCTGTAACATCAAAATTAAGTTGCAAAATAATTATAACTTTGAAAATGAATTAGGTATTGACACTTCTCTCCAAAACTAAAAAAAATAAAATGTTCTGCCTTCTTTAATAATGACCAAATATATGTAACATGATACCAGAAATGGAATAACCCAAGTATAGTAAGATAATCGTTCAACACTATGCTAAAAACACACTTCATAGTTTTCACATTCAGGAAAATCAGACATCTTACAGATCAAATTATTTAGCATGCCACTTTCCACTTTCTTATTTACCCACATGCTCCAGCTTACATATGGAAAAAAGAAAGTAAATGACTGTTAAAGGCAATAAATGTTACACACAAAAATCAGCTGTGTTTCTACATACCAACAATGAACTACCCAAAAATGAAATTAAGAAAAACTTCCATTTATAATAGTATCCAAAAGAATACAATACCCAGGAATAAATTTAACAAAGGAGGTGAGAGACTTGTACACTGAAAACTAGAAAACACGAAAACACTGCTGAAAGATATCAAACATACATCCAGGTATTGAAAGACTTAACACTGTTAAGATGGCGATACTATCCAAAGCAATCTACAGATTCAGTATATTACTTATCAAAATTTCGATGGCCTTTTATGCAGAAATGGAGAAGCTGATTCTCAAATTCATATGGAATTGTAAGGGGCCCTAAACAGACAAAACAAGTTTTAAAAAGAAGAACAGAGCTGGAGAACTCACATTTACCAATTTCAAAACCTTACCACAAAGCTACAGCAATCAAAACAATATGGTATTGGCATAAGGATGGATATATAGACCAAAGGAGTAGAATTGAGAGTCTAGAAATAAACTCATGCATCTATAGCCAAAGACCATTCAATGGCAAAAGAATAGTGTCTTGAACAAGTGGTGCTGGGACAACTATTCATATGCAAGACAATGAAGTTATAACTTATACAACCATATACAACAATTAACACAAAATGAATCAGGGACCTAAATATAAAAAGTAAAATTATAAAATTATTGTAAGAAAACATAGGGTAAATCTTCATGACCTGGGATTCAGAAATGGGTTCTTAGATATGACACCAAAAACATGAGTCAAGTAAATAAAGTGGACGTCATCAAAATTCAGAACATTTATGTATCAAAGGAGATTGTCAAAAAATTGAAAAAACAATCCATAGAATGGAAAAAAACATTTGCATATTATATATTTGATAACAGTCTAGTATCCAGAGTATATAAAACACAACTCAATACAAAAACACAAACAATGTAATTTTTTAAAAGGGCAAAGAACTTGAATAGACATTTCTCCAAAGCAGATATACACATGGCCACAAGCACATGAAAAGATGTTTAAAATCATTAGTAATCAGGGAATTGCAAATCAAAACCACAGTGAGATACCACTTCATACCCATGAAGATGGCAATTATAATTTCTTAAAAACAGAAAATAAGTGTTGGCAAGGATGTAGGGAAATTGTAACCTTTACACATTGCCAGTGGGAATGTAAAATGGTTTAGTTACTGTGGAAAGCAGTTTGGCAAGTCCTCAAAAAGCTAAACAGGATTAACCATAAGACCCAGAATTCCATTCTTGGTATATACCCAAAGAAGTGAAAAGAGGTACTCAAATAAAACCTTGGGCACAAATGTTCACAGCAACATATTCATAATAACCAAAAGGTGAAAACAACCCAAATATTCATCAATGATAAATGGATATACAAACTGATAAAGCAAAGGAATATTCTTCTGCTATAAAAAGAAAATAAGTACTGATAGATGTTACATGTGGGTAAACCTTGAAAACATTTTGCTAAGTGAAAGAATAAAAATTGCTAAGACAGGGATTAAAAACTCAAATACTGAATAATTCAATTTATATAAAATATCCAGAATAAGCAAATAAATAAAAACAGAAAACAGATTGGGTTGCCATGAACTAGGGGCATCAGAAAATGAGGACTAACTGCTTAGTGGGTATTAGATTTTACTTGAAAGTGATAAAAATGTTTGAAACTAGACAGAAGTGGTGGTTGCACAACACTGCAAATGTACTAACTGCCACTGAATTGTTTGCTTTAAAATGGTTAATTATGTGAATTTTACCTCAATTTTTTTTCAAAAAAAGCAATTAACATTTATAATCCGTGTTGGATAAATGTGGAAATTATAAGCAGTTCTTCCTCTTCAAAGGTCAAATGTGTAAATGACAACCATAGTAATTATGCAAATATTCTTCAACACTTAATGAGGTGTTTTATATCTAAATAAAGTAGATGTTTCTCCCTCATGACTTCATTCAGAAATACTCATTTCTCACCAGCTCCTCACTAGGATTATTTCTCAGTGGAAATTTATTCCCCTCTATAAAGTTTATTTGGATATTTCTATCATTAGAAACGGAGGCTGGGCAGGGAGTGGTGACTCACACCTGTAATCGCAGCACTTTGGGAAGCTGAGGAGGGGGTGACTGCTTGAGGCCAGGAGTTTGAGACCAACTTGGGGGACAGAAAAAGACAGGAAGGAAAAGAAGGAAGGAAGGAAGAAAGAAGGGAAGGAGGGGAGGGAGGGAGGGAGGGAGGAGAGGGAGAGAGGGAGGGAGGGGAGGGAGGGAGGGAGGGAGGAGAGGAAACTGAGCCTGAACTACAATCACATTCAATCAATTCAAGGTCAACATATTTCTAACTCCTTAAAAATGATTCTAAGCCAAATTCTTGTAGCTGACCAGGAGCTCTCTTATATCAATGAGCAAAACATCCCAAAATTTCAGTTTTCTTTTCAGTTTACATTAATGTGGCAATGAACATTTAAATGTTTTAATGTCTGAATATTTCATAATTTTTTTTTTTTTAATAACAGAGATTTATTTTCTCACAGTTCTGTGGGCTATGAAGTCCAAGAACCCAGTTCCAGCAGGGGCTCAGTTCCTGGTGAAGGCCGTCTTTCTGGTTTACCTGTGAGTTTTTGGTCCTCAGATGGCCTTTCTTCTGAGTGGTGAGAGGGGTCTGGATGCATGTGAGATGGGTCTGGATGCAGCTTACTGATGGGTTTTTTGGAATGGCTAATGCTGGTTGTTCCTTTCTATATAGTGCTTCTTTCAGAAGCTCTTGTAAAGCAGGCCTGGTGGTAATGAAATCTCTGAGTACTTGCTTGTTTGTAAAAAATTTTATTTTTCCTTCACTTATGAAACTTAGTTTGGCTGGATATGAAATTCTGGGTTGAAAGTTCTTTTCTTTAAGGATGTTGAATATTGGCCCCCACTCTCTTCTGGCTTGTATGGTTTCTGCTGAGAGATCTGCTGTGAGTCTGATAGGCTTCCCCTTGTGGGTAACCTGACCTTTCTCTCTGGCTGCTCTCAGTATTTTCTCCTTCATTTCAACCCTGGTGAATCTAATGATTATGTGCCTTGGGGTTGCTCTTTTTGAGGAATATCTTTGTGGTGTTCTCTGTATTACCTGGAGTTGAGTATTGTCCTGCCTTGCTAGGTTGGGAAAGTTTTCCTGGATAACATCCTGAAGAATATTTTCCAGCTTGGATTCATTCTCTTGGTCACATTCAGGTACACCTATTAAACGCAGATTAGGTCTTTTCACATAGTCCCATATTTCTTGGAGACTTTGCTCATTCCTTTTTACCCTTTTTTCTCTAATCTTGTCTTCTCATTTTATTTCGTTAAGTTGGTCTTCAACCTCTGAAATCCTTTCTTCTGCTTGCTTGATCAATTCGACTGCTAAAACTTGTGCATACTTCGCGAAGTTCTCGTATTGTGTTTTTCAACTGCATTAATTCACTTATATTCCTTTCTAAATTGTCCATTCTCGTTAACATTTCGTTAAACCTTTTTCAAGGTTCTTAGTTTCCTTACATTGGGCTAAAACATGTTCTTTTAGCTCACAGAAGTTTCTAATTATCCACCTTCTGAAGCCTGATTCTGTTGATTCCTCACATTCATTCTCGATCAGGCCTTGTTCAATTGGTGATGAGGAACTGCAATCCTCTGTAGGAGGAGGGGCATTCTGATTTCAGGTGTTTTCAGCCTTTTTGTGCTGGTTTCTTCCCCATCTTTGTGGATTTATCCACCTGTCGTCTGTGTAATTGCTGACTTTCAGATTAGGCCTCTGAGTGGACGTCCAGCTTGTTGGTGGTAAAGTTTTTTCTGTTTCTTAGTTTTCCTTTGGCGGACGCCCCCCCCCCCCCATTGAGCTGGACCTTCCCGGGTTCAGCTGTACTTGCTGTGAAACTCTCAATCCTCAGCAGTTCCAATTGCTGTTTCTTTTTTTTATGGAGGGGGGACCAGCCTTCCCCTGCGGCGACCCACTACGCCGGCTAAAACAGCGGCATTGAGATTCGTGGCGCTTTTCTGCCCTGGAATCTCTCGGTCTGGTTCCCCACTTCAATCCACTTTTCAATCAGCTGAATGGGAGACTCTGGCCTTCCCGGAGCTCCAACGCCAACTAAAGGGCACTCAGTCCCGTATACTCTGGACTAAGAACCGCCGTGCCGGGGCGCCTGCAAAACGGCTGTGCAGGCCAAAAGAGTCGCGCTGGCGACCCGTGGGGCTCCTCCGCCGGGAATCTCCTGGTCCGTGGGCAATAAAAATTCGTCTGAAAATGTGGCGTCCACCCACTCTCTGCGCTTTCAGTGGGAGCTACAATGCTGAGCTGCTGCTAATCGGCCATCTTCTCATGATTAATTTTTAATAATTATTAACTCTATAACCACAAAATTGACAGTGTTCCTCAGACTTAATTTCAAAGTTAAAAGACCGATTTCCTCAGGAAGTTCTACGTCATTAAAACATCGAAAAATAACAAATATCTTCCTCATGGATCACCTTCTCTTAAGAGGAATATAAAGGTAAATATAATAAATACCTGATTATGATACTGCCTGCATAAAATTCCTTAACAGAGTAAGCAGTTTTCAGAATAAAGTTCAAAATTAAACTGTAGTTTAGTACAGAAGTTCTTCACAAACTGGCTCCTCTCTTAGTTTAGCTTAGTTCCTTGCCATTCCTTCAGACTTTTTTCTCTAACCATGTACACTTTGTCTTCTCCCAGATTCTCATTACATGCTTCTCTATGCCACCAAAATGCAACAAAACTAAATGGTCCATCACTCACATTATTCCTTAAGCTCTTTAAGGTTAGGAGCTATATGTTTTCTAATTCTGTATACAATACCTAGCATGTAGCACAGTATCAGAGGCAAGTGACTATTGTATGAATTAAAATATAAAAGTGAATAACTATTATGATCCATTAAGGTCTAAAATATTAAATAAATAGAATATTATTTTTCCTTTACCTAATAGCAAAGGGGGAAACTATATATTAGGTAAAATTTTGCTTATTTTTAAAAATTACAATGTAGTCTTATTAGTAAATAGCATCAACAAATATTGTAGACATCTTTTTATAAACATTAGTTCATTAAGAGTATAAATTTAGCTTGATGCTTATTCAATGGAAGCTCATGCTTGGCTCTATATTATTTACATTAGTAAAGTGAAACATTAGTGCAAGAAATATTTTACAAGAAATTGTAAAGCAGATTTTAACTGGACAATTCCAACTACCTCATTTACCAATGAGGAAATGAACTGAGAGGTTAAGATATTTATGCAAAGTCATCCAGCTAATTAGTGGGAACGCTGGGTGACACCCAGACTCCCATAATATTGATGTTGACGTTTTCAGCTACAACACAACTTTATTTCTATTTCAACCTCATAGACAAGTCAGGAGATTTTTTTTTAAGACAGAGTTGCACTCTGTCACCCAGGCTGGAGTGCAGGGGCGCAATCTCGGCTCACTGCTGCAACCTCTACCTCCCAGGTTCAAGTGATTCTCCTGTCTCAGCCTCTCAAGTAACTGGGATTACAGGAGCGTGCCACCATGCCTGGCTAAGTTTTGTATTTTAGTAGACATGGGGTTTCGCCATATTGCCCAGGCTGGTCTCGAACTCTGGCTTCAAGTGATCTGCCCACCTCGGCCTCCCAAAGCACTGGGATTACAGGCGTGAGCTACCACGCCCAGCCAGATTCTCTTTTCTCACCCTCAATCTAGAGGGTACATGGTCCTTAATACTTGCTACATTTAAACGACTCCTTTAATCTTTAAGATCTAGCCTCTGCCTTAACACTTTCTCCCTGTAATAAACATTTGATGAGTACCTAAGTTTGCTAAGTATTAAACACATCTAAGCCATTCCACTGGGAGAAAGGAAAAAAGGAAGAGACAGATGTCAATAAGAATGACATGGTCCCTTCCTTCAAAGTGTTCTGTAAAATTAATTACAATCTGATATAGTATTCATTATTACCATCTGCTTAAATAGGTATACATACGTAGTACAAGAAAAAATTAACTACTGTCAATTCTGAAAATGCACCTTATTTCTCCCATTAGCAGATAAGCTCCATGAGGGCAAGGATTTTTCTCTTTAGAACAGTGCCTGACATAGAAGGTAAATATTTGAGTAAATAAATGCTACAGAAAAACCCGTAAGTAGTAGGATCTAAGTAATGTTTCCAAAAACAGTATGACAAAGTATGTAAACCTTCTCCTCACACTCAGCATTTTTCTGTTGGTTTGTTTCATTGGCCAGTTACTGAGAACTTGACAGGAAACTGAGAATAGTTGAAATGGATATATCTTACTACTTAATGCAACATAATGCTCTACCCAGTTCTACTAAACTCTAGAAAATCTTCCAAGAAAGGAAACCTACAGTACTTCTATGACTTAGTCCTGAGCCCTCTGTCAAGTTCAAAGGTCTCCAGATGTTTTCCTTTTTTTCTTATAATAGGTTCTGTGTTTGCCCCCCACTTATGAAGATAATAATAGGGATAACAAAAACATGTCAATTACTATCTATCATGTACCAGGCACTTTTCATATATTAACCCAGTATTTCAAAACAACTCTCAGAATTAGTATTGTCATCAACATCATTTACAGAATGGAAAAAATGGTAAGCCTCTTATCCTTTGAGTCTCTTCCACAATCCTGGCTTTAAGTAAATACCATCTTATCAGCTGCACCCTGACTTTCATTGTTGTCCCCCCATAACAAGCACACAGGCTCTCTGATTCTAAAGGTTCTACTATTAACAAATTCAAGGTAACAAAGAAGGGATAATAAAAATAACAGGAGATGTTCATATGTTCAACAATTCAACGTATGTTTGTAAATGCCTGGCACTACACAAAAATCAGACTCTCAAAATTCTTAGTGTGGGAATCCCTAGCCTCCAATTTACTAGCTATTTTTTGAATAAATGGGAGCCTTGCTAAGTCTACAAAATTTTTCCTCCCCCACTACCTTACCTCCTGATATCCCGAAACACAAATCAAAACACACTAAAGGGAAAAATAATGGGTGCATCTTCACTGAGAAATTTGTACTTCTCCGGAATTTAAGGAGTCACATCACTCTTGTGAAACTCTGACCCATAGAGAAGTGGTTACTTTCAGGTCATTTCCTTACAATATAAGCATTTGGTCTCTTCCCTTTTCACAGAATACACAGAGCTTCCAGTTTTCATTCTACATTTCCAAATGTCTGAACAACTTCTCAGCTCCAAAAGTAAACTCCCTATCATTCTCTCTCCTCCTAAATCTCCTTCCACCAAAACCTGTTCTTCATACTAATATCCTTATTTCTGTTAATAACATCACTATCCTCCCAAAAATTTGTCCTAGGCCTATACTCTGGTCAGTTCCCAGTGTCAATGTCACTATCAACGTCAACAACTTTCAAATCTATACCTTCACTACAATCATCACTTCTTGCCTCAACTACTGTAATTAAACTCCATGGTATTCCTACTTCTACGCTTCCACTCTTCCATTTAACCTGTTCACAAATTATTATACATAAAGAGAGTTTCTTCTAAACTAAAAATCATACATAAAATCTTTAGTCAGACATTTAAGAATCTCCATGATTTGTATCCATCTATCTTTACCAGTCTGGTCCTCAAACACATATCTTTACCGAATGTACTCTGCTTTTCCTATCCCTATACCTTTGCTTAGGCAGTGTCCTTATGTGGAACTTTTTTTTTCCCACCCTTCTTCAACTTTCAAATGACCTCATTTTCAATGAAAAAAAAGGCTAAGGCATATAATTTACTGAACATATACTCCATCGGGTGCTTCACAAATTATCTGAATCCCCCACAAAAACAAATAAGGAAGGAGTTAAGGAAACTGAGGAGGAGCTTACCCAAGGTCACCAGCAAGTAAGAATCCAAAATAGCCCCACAGCATTCCATATTTTTTAATGAAATAAGACACAAAAGAGACAGACATTATGTAGTCAGAATACCTGTGTTCAAATTCCAGCTACTCTACCAGCTACCTGTGTGAACTCACAAGTTATGTATCTGTGATGCCTTAATTCCCCCCACTTCCCACTTATAAAAAGGGAATAGGACAGGCACGATGTATAACACCTGTAATACCAGCACTTCGGAAGGCTGAAACAGGTGCATCACTTGAACTCTGGAGTTTTAGGCCAGACTGAGCAACATAACAAGACCTTGTCTCTACAAAAAAATATTTTTTTAAATTAGCTAGGCATGAGGGTATATGACTGTAGTCCCACCTACTGGCCGGCTGAGATAGGAGGATCCCTTGAGCACAGGAGGTCGAGGGTGCAGTGAACCATAATCGCACCACTGCACTCCAGCCTGGGCAACAGCGCGAGACCCCGTCTCAAAAAAAAAATAAAGATAAAAAGTAGACAATTAACTGTCTACCACATCAATGGCTGTAAGAACCACATGAGATATTATAAGGTGCTTAGAATTGTATTTGGCTCATAGTAACCAATCAATGTTAGCTACATTACTGTTTAGTTGTTACTGATGTACTATGATATACAAACTTTGACAATACCAATCATATACTGTGTTGTTCCCAAATCAACTTTTGCATAATGTAAAACATTCATAAAAGTTTAATATTCTGCTTCTATATATGCTCAATAAATATCTATAGAATAAATTTTTGAACAATGACTCACCAGTATGCTTTATTAAAAGGAATTCACTTCTAATTTTGTTTCCTCTTCTGAGAAAAGTAACAATGCTTACCACTTTCTTCCCCTTTTTATGTCATGTGAAACTATCATATGCAATGCCATATGGTAGTAACATGACAAATGGTGCAAAACACTGTTTTGATTGAAACTCATTTGCCTCCTGCTAAACATCATTAATTCTCAGATTTTAAAATATTGTTATTTAAATGCCAATGTGTGACAAATGTAGGTCACACCCACACAAAGTAAGCAAAACATTCCATGAGAGTTGACCAAGCCATTTCATTTCATACATCTCTTATGGCAAGAACTATAAGATATAAAATGCCATTCTATCCAACTTAACTCAAAGACATAAATCTATCCCTGTAGTCATACCCTTAGTCCCACCCTCACTTAGCTAAAGTTAGTACCTGTAAAAGTTCTGATAAATCTACGTCATTCTGGAATGCAGAAAAATATCAAGGGAAGAAAGCTGAATGTTAGCAACAATTTATGCCCCCCCCCAAAATTATTGAGAAAATTCGCTTTATACAAGAATAGATGAGAACTTATCCCAAACCCTTCAGTATTATACCTCTCAAACTAAGATTTTGTCTATGATTTGCATTACACATAAAGACTTTCCTAGCTTCAAAGGCAGAGGTAAAAAATATACTAATAAAACAGTTGTCATTCCCTACACAGAGAAAAATAACTCTGCTTCTCTCCAATAGTTTCCAACAAAACAAAATAAAAAACTTATGTAATAGACAAATTTTATTTCATTTAATCCTCATAACAACTCATAATAACAACTTCTTATTTATGGAAAATGTCACGGAATTAGTAAGTGGCAGAGCTGAACTCAGCCTGACTCCCAAATTTGGAATCTAGTATTTTGAAACATTTGTTTTTGCCATAGTCCGTAATACACTTTACATTTCCATCTTCCTCTTGACACACAACATATTTTTAAAAACTGAAACAAAAGCTTCTTGCCATAATACTTACTTTTACTTCATACAATGTTCTCTGGTATTTTTTTTTCTTTTTAATGCTTATGTCAATGTACTAAATTGATTCTAAAATCTATTTATGAATTCTTACGGTCCCTAAACTACAGCACTGCACGAGACTTCTTATCTCCTGTTTAAACTTCTTTTTAACTGCTACCACTGTCCAGTTTCGTTACTTTGAGATGGAGCTAATCTCCACCCATTAAAAAATTGTGCTTAAATAGATTAAACTCTTGAAAGCCCTACCTTAAATCTTGAATTGATCTGTTTCTCTACAAGAACTCTTTGGAGGCAAAGCCACCTTACTTATTTATATTGTATCAAAACTGCAGATGTTCTGCTCGGAGAACAACACATCATTGTTGGAAGGAATGCATTAGTTTTCACTGTTCCTGCTGCATCACTGACAGCAATAGCTGGACAGGTTTGTGCAACAAGAGAGGACCTGAGCAGCTGCCCTCGGTGCTGAAACTGATGATGAAACGACAGTTTTAGAAATTTACTATTGTCAGATTAGGACAAAATAGAGGAATTTACCAGACACTAGCAGAGAACACTGAGTGGCTGCCACCAAAGTTTCGTGAGTGCTTCCGGGATACTACTGTTTGGCTTCGATGTCTGCCCACTCACTTTCTTTCTCCCTCTCTCTCTGGGACAAAGTTCTTTAATAAGTGCAGATCAAGCAAGTGTATCGGCGGAGCTGCTGATTTACCGTAGTATCTGGCCCTAGCAGGGGTCACGTCCTAAACCTGCAAACTGAGCTTCCAGGGAAAAAAAAAAAGCGGGTGGGGGTAAGAGAGAGGAAGTGACTGCCCTCCTTATATTCAAAGACAAACCAGCCCGCTCAACTCGAGTCAAGCGATTTGCCCGAGGACGTTGCGGCAGGTGCTGGACCAAGAAAAGCCTTCCAAATATACTTCCAGGCTCTTGCAGCCTCAAGAAGGGAACGAGAGAAGCAAAACCGGTAACTCAACAACTTTGGACACACACAAACTCGCGAGATGAGAGGGCAAGGGAGACTCGGCCCTCGAAGGCAAGGCTATTTTATTCCTTTTGCAAAAAGCCTAATTCACTCCTCGCCCAGCTCCAGAGAAGCAGAAAAGACCTCAGCAGCGGGGCCGACTCCGAACTCGAGGGCCAGCAAGCGGGGTGTTTTCTCTGAGCCGCCCAATAACCCGCTGCCCGGCTACTGCCAAGCTGGACAGGCTCTTACCTGGAAGTCCGGCCCCCGCAACACAACAGTCTCGCCGGCTGCGTCGCTGCGGGAGAAGTCCCTACCCTGACTTCATGACTGAATATCCGCACCGACCGCACAGCCCGGAGTACGAACGGGGACGACAACACCGAGGCGAAGCGGAAGTCCCGCCTCACGCGCCTCATTTGTCCACACCCAAAGGCAGAGAAAAACCATTGGGTCACATGGTTGCCTGTTAAGGCTCCTTCCCCACTCTCACGCGGAGTCTCTCTGCTTGCTCCAGCCCGGCTCGGAGAAATGCCCAGTTTGCGAGTCTCGTTCTTGGCCGCGTGATCGGTCTTCCATGGAAGGGAAGGGTAGGGTGGGGCGGGCGTCTGGGGAACTGGAGCGCGGCTGAAGAAGCCGCTCTTGGCAGAGGAAGGGGCAGGCTGGCAGAGTGGATTGACTGTGGGCGCCTGCCGCTGACCGTTTGCCCCTAGAAACGGAGGCGGTAGGGTCTGGAGGGCTCGGGACTGAGCGAGCAGGGCCGGTCGGCCTGATCCGCTCTGGCTGTTGGGAAGGAGTAGCCCAAGATCCGGCTGCGGGGCTGCCCCCGGGCGGGCCTGGCTCTGCCGCCGACGCGTCTCTTCCCTGCACACTACACTCACCCGACCTACAAAAGAGACGAGGACGAAGCCTCATCGCCTTCCGCACGGTGTCCAAGTCTGACATCAGGGTGGGTGGGACCGTGGCCACACCTTAGAGTAGGGGTCAAACTGTTAGAAGTGCGAGCAGCCGGAGGTCTGAACGCCAGTCCCCTGAGACCTGGCTCGGCTACGCACTGACATCAGCACTCGGCCCGACACGCGCCATCCCCGGGGCTTAGCAAAAGTCAAACCATGTGATTCAGGCCGTAGGTCAGCCTTTTAAAACGCTTGCCTCCTTTTGATGAACCAAAAATCTCGTCCCCTGCCGCCCTTCTGAGAAGCCTTCCTTTCTGGTTGTCCCAATCTTAAACTAGAGGAAATTTGAATTACCGGACTGTACCATCCACACTGATTAATCACTGCCAACCCGCCACCTTACAAAAGCCGTGTGACTTAGTGCAAAGATTACAGCGTCCTGAACTAAAATGTCAGGAAACATAGAATCAGGCTCTACTTCTTCTTCAAATAATAAGGCACTTTTAATAAGACATTTACAGGCTTCAACTCCTTCAAAATCATCTTTTAAAAATGGTGGCAAGGAGGCTATCACATAGATTAGTAGAATACCATTGGATGTAACTTGTAACTTTGCTTGGAGAACCCTGAGTAGGTGGGACACAGTATTAAAGGATAGACTTTTTCCTTATTGTGTATCCTTTAATGCCTTTTGAATTTTAAACCTTGTAAATATTACCTACTTAAATAAAATTCAAATACAAAAAATTTAAAATCAAATTTTTAAAAATTTTAAAAAGCTATGAAAGGTACTTTCCTCTTCTGTGTATCCTATGACTGTTCTATGTGGTTTTAACTTTTCGTTGGTTGTGAAGACATTCAAAACTTAAATCACAATTCTGCCTTTAAGGAAGTCATAAATAAAAGCATTGAGAATATTACTAAGAAGACTAGTGTAATTAGTATAAACATTTATAATATCTCTAAACATTTTTTCATTAAATTATCTCAAATTGGTATATTAAATCAGATTTCTTGCGTGACATAAAAAAAAATTTTTTTTTTTTTAGGCCAGTGGCTCATGCCTGTAATCCCAGCACTTTGAGAGGCCAAGGCAGGCAGATCATTTGAGGTTAGGAGTTCAAGACCAGCCCGGCCAACATGGTGAAACCTCATCTCTACTAAAAATACAAAAATTAGCTGGGCGTGGTAGTGTACGCCTGTAATCCCAACTACTTGGGAGGCGGAGGCAGGTGAATCGCTTGAACTAGGGAGGCGGAGGTTGAAGTGAGCTAAGATCCCACCATTGCACTCCAGCACAGGCAACAGAGCGAAACTCCATCTCCAAAAAAAAAATTTAAATCGACAGAGAAGAGCTTTGGGTTTTGTTGTTGTTGTTGTTTTATTTTTTATTTATTTTAGAGACAAAGTCTCACTCAGTTGCCCAGGCTGGAGTACAGTGATTAAATCGTGTCTCACTGCAGCCCAGAGCTCCTGGGCTCAAGTAATCCTCCCACCTCAGCCTCTGGAGTAGCTAGGACTACAGGAATGTGCCACCAGTCCCAACTAATTTTTTATTTTTTGTAGAGATGGAGTCTGGCTATGTTGCCCAGTCAGGTCTCAAACTCCTGGCCTCAAACGATTGTCTCACCTCAGTCTCCCAAAGTGCTAGGATTACAGGTGTGAGTTACCATGCTCAGCCAAAGAGTTTTGCTTATTCCTTAAAGGCACCTTGAATACAGCATATTTTACTTCTGGTTTCAATCTGCTCTTCAGATCACAATAGGCGTAGTTCTCTCAGTTAAGAACAAGCTAATGTGTTTTTTGTACTGCATTTACGCTATACTCTGCAAAAAACACTTGCTCTCCCAACCTGTGCTGAAAAAGGTGAACTGGAAAAGAAATATATTGGAAAAATTTATTAATTTTTCTAGAGCAGGTTAGACAGTAAGATTGACAGATATAGTAATTATAATTTTCAAGAACATTAAGGGTTAATAAGGCACATGATACTAATATACCACTAATTATCTTTTTATGAAAACAAATAAAATGTGCTTTTAGGGTGGTGTAGCTAACAGAGTTTTTTTTTTTTAACCTTCCTAAAATGTACAAACAGATAGCATGTAAAAGTAATTGTAGAATTTCTTACTTCCAAAATATTGTAAGGCAACAACTACAGCAAAAAAGGACAGATACCCAATTATGTAATTATCTGAAATGGCTTAGAAGTAGTTCTCCTTAAATACCAAAAAGAATGCAGGCAGTTTCCTTAAGGAGAGATTAATTAGAAACATTAAACAATTCTATGTATTATCATATTTAAAGTCAGAAATAAAGGTAATTTTAGAATCAGGAAAAAGGTATTTTCATTTTGAAAACAAAATAAAATTATTACTATTAAAAAGAAAGAATAAGATCCATAAAGAATTTATATATGTATGGAATGAGCAATTTTGAAAAGTACCAAACAGAATTTCTAAAAACAGCATCAGGGAACTTTTAGCCAAAGATTCTAAAAGATTCTCATTTCTTTGCCAAGTTCCAAATTAATCAATAGGTTCATTTAGTAAGATAAAAAGTGAAAAGTTCAGAACCCAAGGAGACACATATCAGTTAGAGGGTTTTTCAACAAAGTTTACCCAAATTTATTTTCAAGGAGTTGAGAAAGATCAGACAAAAAGAGGTATGTTTAATGTTAAACGCCTTAAAAATGATCTAGTCATTGTTTTTCATGGGATGGTTTGCTTCCCTCTCTTTTATCTAAGATGACTGACATGCAAATTCACCTTTTTTGGCGGGGCATTGAGAACCAGTTTTCCTCTATTTTCTAACAAAGGAATATACAAAATAAGCATGCAAAAACTCCTATGACATAATGCAACATAAAGATGGAAGAAGTCATTGGGGTGTGAACTGATATAATCGCATTGGAAAACAATTTGAAATTGTCTAGGGAGGGTGAAAAAGAAAATTTTCTATGACACAGCAGTTCACTCCAAGGAATATACCACAAGAAACACAAAATAAATTCATATTTAGGCACACTGTAATACAATTTAAAGAGGATCAAGGAAAAATAAAAGTTTTTAAACAAACAGCAAAAGATAAAATACAAAGGAATGATAGCAGACTTCTTAATAGCTACAAAAAAACCTAAAAGTCAATGAAATAACGTCTTCAAATGCCAAAATAAAATAGTCACAACTGTCAGTTTGGAATTATCTGCCTAGTTAAGCTGTCACTTAAGAGTGACGGCAAAATAAAGATATTTTTAAGGAAAATCAGCTTTTATCACTAACAGACTTCTACTAACAGAATTTGTAAAGAATATCTTCAGAAAGATGAAAATCAAACCCAGAAAAAAGAGATGAGATTAAAAAACGATATTGAGTATGATTTCCAAACCAGTAGACATAAAAAGGGGGAATAAAGAAAGCAATTACTCAATATAAAGCAGAAAAGAAGAGGTGGGAAGAAGCATATAAAAGGTATTGTAAATGGCAAATTCAAAATGAGATGGAGTGAGTGACATCAGCAAGAAGGTGAAATAGGAGCTCTTTACTGTCATCCCCCCTGTAGAAGCAACCATTTTGAAAACTACCTCCAGATGAGAGTACCTCTGTGGAAGTCCAGGAGTCCAGTGGAGAAGTTTCAGCACACTGTTGGAGTTTTTTTTTTTAGGCCAGGAGTTTGAGACCAGCCTGGTCAACATGGTGAAACCCTATCTCTACTAAAAATATGAAAAAACGAGCTGAGTGTGGTGACGTGCACCTGTAATCCCAGCTACTCAGGGGCGGAGGCAGGAGAATTGCTTGAACCCAGGAGGCGGAGATTGCAGTGAGCCAAGATCGTGCCACTACACTCCAGCCTGGGCGACACAGCAAGACTCTGTCTCAAAAATAAGATAAAATAAAAAATTCCAGAATAGATAAATTGAAGTGGGTAAGAATAGCTTTGCTTTTCCTGCAACACTGCTTCCACTAGATGGCAGAGCTCAATGCCAAGAGAGACCTCCCTTGGCCAGCGATTTCTACCACAGGAAAAGTGAGAGCTTAGTGAGTGAGCACCTGTCTCTCCCAGCCACGTGGAACACGGCCCGTGAGATCCACAGCCAAAAACAATTAACAAAATGGCAATAGTAAGTCCTTACCTATCAATAATTACCTTGAATGGGAAATGGATGTAATTCCTCAATCAAGACTTAGAGTAGCTGAACGAATTTTAAAAAAACAAAGACCCAATTATATGGTCCCTATAAGAAGCTCACATCAGCTTTAGGGACATACACAGACTTAAAGTGTGGGGATGGAAAAAGATATTCCATGCAAATAAAAACCAACAAAAGAGCAGGGATTGCTACACGTATATCACGCAAAATAAGTGAAAAGCCATAAAAAGAAACAAATAAGCATTACATAATGTTACCAAAAAAATGTCAATTCATTAAGAGGCTGTAAGAGGCTGGACGTGGTGGCTCACACCTGTAATCCCAGCACTTTGGGGGCCAAGTTGGGCAGATCACTTGAAGTCAGGAGTTCGAGATGATCCTGGCCAACATGATGAAACCCCGTCTCTACAAAAATACAAAAATTAGCCCAATGTGATGGTGTGCATCTGTAGTCCCAGATACTCGTTATATGTCAACAAATTGTATAACATAGAAGAAATGCATAAATTCCTAGAAATATACAACCTACCAAGACTGAATCATGAAGAAATAGAAAATCTAAACAGACCAATAATGAGGAAGGAGATTGAATCAGTAATCATAAATCTCTCATTGACTTAATTAAATTAGAAAGATGCTGCACAGCAAAAGAAATAATCAACAGAATGAAGAGACAACCTGTTGAATAGGAGAAAATATTTGCAAATTGTCCAACAGGAGACCAATATCCAGAATATACAAGGAACTCAATAGGAAAAACAAATAATTCCATTAGACAGTGAGCAAGAGACACAAATAGATATTTCCCAAAAGAAGACATAAAAATAGCCAAAAAGTATATGAAGAAAACGTTCAACACCACTAATCATCAGGGAAATGAAAATCAAAACCACAATGAGATATCATCTTACCCCAGTCAGAATGGCTATTATTAAAAAGACAAAAAATAAATGTTAGTGAGCATGTGGAGAAAAGGGAACTCTTAGATACTCTTGGTGAGAATGTAAACCAGAAACCAGTACAGCCACTATGGAAAACAGTATGGAGATTTCTCAAAAAACTAAAAATTTGATCCAGGAATTTCACTGCTGGATATTGACCCAAAGGAAAATATACAATTATAACAAAGGGAGACCTGCACTTGTGTGTTTGTTGCAACACTATTCAGAACACCAAAGATATGGAATTAACCTAAGTGCCAAACAATGGATGAATGGATAAAGAAAATATGTATACACAGTGCAATGCTATTCAGCCATTCAAAAGAATGAAATCATGTCATTTATAACAAAATGGATGAAACAGCAAGTCATTATCTTAAGTGAAATAAGCCAGCCACAGAAGAGCAAATATCGCACCTTCTCACTTATATAAAGAAGCTTAAACATTTGGACACATGGATGTAGAGTGCAAAAACAGATCAAAGAGACTGGGAAGGATGAGTGGAGTAGGGAAGGAGGACAATAAAGAGTGGGTTAAAGAGTACAAACATACAGTAAGATAGAAGAAATAAATTCAGTGTTTGATTGCAGAGTAGGATGACTATACTCGACAAAAATGTATCATACTTTGATGACAGACACCCTGAATACCCTGACTTCATCAATACACATTATATGCATGTAATAAAATATCTCATGGACCCTATACATTTGCAAAAATTAAAAACAAAATCCCCATCAAAGAAAAGCCCAGGGCCTGACTTCACCGGTGAATTCTACCAGACATTTAAAGAAGAATAAACAGCAATCCCTGCCAAACTTTTCCAAAAAACAGAAAGGAAAGGAATACTTCCAAACTCATTTTATGAGGCTCATATAACCTTGATATCAAAGCCAGAGAAAGATATTACAAGAAAAGAAAATTGCAGAACAATATTCCTGATTAACATGGAAGCAAAAATCCTCAACAAAATACTAGGAAACCAAATTCAACAGCACATTAAAAAAAAACCATACACCACGATCAAGTGGGATTTATCCCTGAAATGCAAGGATCATTCAATATATGCAAATCAATAAATGTGATACACTACATTAAAAGAATGAAGGACAAAAATCATACGATCATCCCAATTGATACAGAAAAAGCATTTAACAAAATTCAATATCCTTTTTTTTTCAATTTTTTGTTAACATTTTTCAGGTGTCTATTTTTCATTCTTCTACTTTTAACCTTTTTTTAAAATTGTACTTTAGGTTCTGGGGTACATGCATAGATCATGCAGGATTGTTGCATAGGTACACACATGGCAATGTGGTTTGCTGCCTCCATTCCCCCTGTCACCTACATCTGGCATTTCTCCCCCATGTTATCCCTCCCCGACCTTCCTGACCCCACCACTGTCCCTCCCTTGGCCTCCCCCCCCAACAGACCCCAGTGTGTGATGCTCCCCTCCCTGTGTCCATGTGTTTTCATTGTTCAACACCCGCCTATGAGTGAGAACATGCGGTGTTTGATTTTCTGTTCTTGTGTCAGATACAGTCCGTCAATACCTAGTTTATTGAGAGTTTTTAACATAAAGCGCTGTTTAATTTTGTCAAAGGCCTTCTCTGCATCTACTGAGATAATCATGTGGTTTTTGTCTTTGGTTCTGTTTATGTGGTGGATTATGTTTATACACTTGGGTATGTTGAACCAGCCTTGCATTCACGGGATGAAGCCTATTTGATCGTGACGGATAACCTTTTTGATGTGCTGTTGCAATCGGTTTGCCAGTATTTTATTGAAGATTTTTGCATCTACGTTCATCATGGATATTGGCCTGAAGTTTTCCTTTCTTGTTGAGTCTCTGCCAGGTTTTGGTATCAGGATTGATGTTGATCTTGTGGAATGATTTGGGAAGGATTCCCTCTTTTGTATTGTTTGGAATAGTTTCAGAAGAAATGGTACCAGCTCCTCTTTGTACATCTGGTAGAGTTCAGCTGTGAACCTGTCTGGACCTGGACTTTTTTTGGTTGGTAGGCTATTGATTGCTGCCTCAACTTCAGCCCTTGTTATTGGTCTGTTCAAGGTTTCAACTTCTTCCTGGTTTAGGCTTGGGAGGGTGCAAGTGTCCAGGAATTTATCCATTTCTTCCAGGTTTACTGGTTTATGTGCATAGAATTGTTTGTAGTAATCTTTGCTTGTGGTTTGTATTTCTGTGGAATCAGTGGTGATATCCCCTTTATCGTTTTTTATTGCATCTATTTGATTCTTCTCCTTTTTCTTTTTTATTAATCTGGCTAACGGTCTATTTTGTTGATCTTTAAAAAAAACAGTTCCTGGATTTATTGATTTTTTGAAGGATTTTTTTGTGTCTCTATCTCCTTCAGTTCTGCTCTGATCTTAGTTATTTCTTGTCTTCTGCTAGCTTTTCAGTTTTTTTTATCTTGCTCCGCTAGCTCTTTCAATTTTGACGACAGGGTGTCGATTTTAGATCTTTCCTTGCTTCTCTGGTGGGCATTTATTGCTATTAATTTCCCTCTAGACACTGCTTTAAATGTGTCTCAGAGATTCTGGTACGTTGTGTCTTCGTTCTCGTTGGTTTCGAAGATCATCTTTATTTCTGCCTTCATTTCATTGTTTAACCAGTTGACATTCAGGAGCAAGTTGTTCAGTCTCCATAAAGTTGTGTGGTTCTGAGTTAGTTTCTTAATTCTAATTTGATTGCCCTGTGGTCTGAGAGACTGTTTGTTATGTTTTCCATTCTTTTGCATTCGCTGAGGAGTGATTTATTTCCAATTATGTGGTCAATTTTAGAGTAGGTGCCATGTGGTGCTGAGAAGAATGTATATTCTGTGGATTTGGGGTGGAGATTTCTGCAGATGTCTGTTAGGTCCACTTGGTCCAGATCTGAGTTCAAGTCCTGGATATCCTTGTTAATTTTCTGTCTTGTTGATCTGTCTAATATTGACAGTGGAGTGTTAAAGTCTCCCACTATTATTGTGTGGGAGTCTAAGTCTCTTTGTAGGACATTAAGAACTTGCTTTATGTACCTGGGTGCTCCTGTATTGGGTGTGTATATATTTAGGATTTTTAGTTCTTCTTGATGCATTGATCCTTTTATCATTGTGTAATACCCTTCTTTGTCTCTTTTGATCTTTGTTGGTTTAAAGTCCATTTTATCAGAGACTAGGATTTCAACTCCTGCTTTATTTTGCTCTCCATTTGCTTGGTAAATCTTCCTCCATCCCTTTATTTTGAGCCTATATGTGTCCTTGCACATGAGATGGGTTTCCTGAATACAGCACAGCAATGGGTCTTGACACTTTATCCAATTTGCCAGTCGGTGTCTTTTGAATGGGGCATTTAGTCAATTTACATTTAAGGTTAACATTGTTATGTGTGAATTTGATCCTGCCATTTTGATGCTAGCTGTATGTTTTGCCCATTAGTTGACACATTTTCTTCATTGTGTCAATGGTCTTTACCATTTGGTACATGTTTGGAGTGGCTGGTACTGGTTGCTCCTTTCCTTGTTTAGTGCTTCTTTTAGGAGCTCTTGTAAGGCTGGCCTGGTGGTGACGAAATCTCTCAGCAAATGCTTGTCCATAAAGGATTTTCTTTCTCCTTCACTTATGAAGCTTAGTTTGGTTGGATATGAAATTCTAGGTTGAAAGTTCTTTTCTTTAAGGATGTTGAATATTGGCCCCCACTCTCTTCTGGCTTGTAGGGTTTCTGCAGAGAGATCCACTGTGAGTCTGATGGGCTTCCCTTTGTGGGTAACCCGACCTTTCTCTCTGGCTGCCCTTAGCATTTTTTCCTTCATTTCAACCCTGGTGAATCTGACAATTATGTGCCTTGGGGTTGCTCTTCTTGAGGAATATCTTTGTGGTGTTCTCTGTATTTCCTGGACTTGAATGTTGGCCTGCCTTGCTAGGTTGAGGAAGTTCTCCTGGACAATATCCTGAAAAGTGTTTTCCAGCTTGGATTCATTCTCTCTGTCACATTCAGCTACACCTATCAAATGTAGATTAGGTCTTTTCACATAATCCCATATCTCTTGGAGGGTTTGTTCATTTCCTTTTCTCTCTTTTTCTCTATTATTGCCTTCTCGTTTTATTTCATTGAACTCATCTTCAATCTCTGATATCCTTTCTTCTGCTTGTTCAATTCGGCTATTGAAACTTTTGTGTATGCTTTGCGAAGTTCTCGTGTTGTGTTTTTCAGCTCCATCAAGTTGTTTATATTCTTCTCTAAGCTATTTATTCTAGTTAGCATCGCATCTAACCTTTTTTCTAGATTCTTAGTTTCTTTGCATTGGGTTAGCACCTGTTCTTTTAACTCTGCGAAGTTTGTTATTACCCACCTTCTGAAGACTGTTTCTGTCAATTCATCAGATTCATTCTCCATCCATCTTTGAACCCTAGCTGGTGAGGAGTTGTGATCCCTTGTAGGAGGAGAGGCGTTCTGGTTTTGGTGTTTTCATCCTTTTGGCTCTGGTTTCTTCCCATCTTAGTGGCTTTATCTACCTGTGGTCTTTGTACTTGGTGAATTTCAGATGGGGTCTCTGAGTGGACATCCTTTTTGTTGATGTCGAAGCTATTTCTTTCTGCTTCTTAGTTTTCCTTCTAACAGTCAGGTCCCTCTGCTGCAGGATTGCTGGAGGTCCACTCCAGACCCCACTTGCCTGTGGATCACCCATGGGGGCTGCAGAACAGCAAGGGTTGCTGCCGGTTTCTTCTTCTGCTATCCTTGTCCCAGAAGGGTACCCGCCAGATGTCGGCCTGAGCTCTCCTTTATGAGGTGTCTCTTTGGGTATATGGGGGTTGGGGAGTTCCTTGAGGAGACAGTCTGTCCCTTATAGGAGCTCAAGTGCTGTGCTGGGATCTCCATTGTTCCGTGCAGAGCTGCTGGGTAGGTACCTTTAAGTCTGCTGCAGCTGAACTCATAACCACCTCTTTTCCCAGGTGCTCTGTCCTAGGAAGGTTGGCTTTATTTCTAAGTTCCTGTCATGCTGCTGCCTTTTTTCATAGATGCCCTGCCCCACATGGAGTAGTCTAGTCACGGTCTGCCAGCAGAGGTGTTGCTGAGCTGCCGCAGGCTCTGCCCAGCTGGTGTGTAAACTGCCTCAGTAGTGGCAGACTGCCTCAGTAGTAGGGAACGCCCTTCCCCCCACCTGAGCTGGACCATCCTGGGTCCAGCTGCACTTGCTGCAAAACTCTCAATCCAGAGCGTTTCAGATTGCTTGTTTTGTGGTGGTGGTACCTGCTGAGCCAGATTGCCTGGCTCCCATCTGTCAGCCCCCTCCCTTTCCGTTGAATGGGTGGCTCTGTCTCCCAGGTGGTCCAGGCGCCTGTCGAAACAACCACCCAGACTTGTTTGAGTTTCTGTGTGCCGACGCGGCACTGGCTGAAACCGCCGTGCTGAAAACTCGTGGCACTTTTCAGCCCAGGAATCTCCTGGTCTGTGGGCAGTGAAAACTTGTTTGGAAATGTGGTGAGCACTCACCCTCTGCACTGTTCTCACTGGGAATTGCACTCCGGAGCTGTTCCTATTCAGCCATCTTGGATCCTCCCCCCAACTCCAATATCCTTTATGATTAAAAAATGCTCTCAACAAATTAGGTATAGAAGTAATGTACCTCAACACAATATAAAGACCATATATGGCCAGCCCACAGCAGCATCAAACTCAAGGGTGAAAAACTGAAAGCTTTTCCTCTAAAACAGGAACAAGACAAGGACACCCACTGATATGGTTCGGCTCTGTGTCCCAATCCAAAACTCATGTTGAATTGTACTCCCATAATTGCCACATGTTGTGGGGAAGGAGCTGGGGGGAGACAATTTGAATCATGTGGGTGGTTTCTCCCATACTGTTCTTGTGGTAGTGAATAAGTCTCATGAAATCTGATGGTTTCATCAGGAGTTTTCGCTTTTGCATCTTCCTCATTTTTCTCTTGCCACTGCCATGTAAGAAGTACCTTTTGCCTCCCTCCATGATTCTGAGGCCTCTTTAGCCATATGGAACTCTAAGTCCAATTGAACCTCTTTTTCTTCCCAGTCTCAAGTATGCCTTTATCATCAGCGTGTAAATGGACTAATACACCCACTCTCACCAATTATTTTCAATACATAATACTGGAAGTCCTAGTCTACATAACTAGGCAACAAAATGAAATCTAAGACATACGAATTGGAATGAAAGAAGTAAAATTGTCTTTGTTTACAGATAATATGATCTTATATATAGAAAACTCTAAAAACTACATCAAGAAACTGTTAGAACTAATAAATGAATTCAGTAAAATTGCAGAATACAAAATAAACATTTAATTAATTAGTAGGATTTCTATACAGTAACAAAAAACTATCCAAGAAAATTTTTTTTAAAATAATCCCATTTGTTATAGTATCCAAAATAATAAAATACTTAGGAAAGAATTTAACCAAGGAGGTAAAAAAAGATCTGTACACTGGGATTAAATGCAGTGTCTCATGTCTGTAATCCCATCACTTCGAGAGGCTGAGGTGAAAGGACTGCTTGATCATTTACAGGCAGCCTCCTTTGCAACTTTCAAATAAAACTACTAAACTAAATAAAATATATTTAGAACTAGTCTTTAGCATATGTCAAGCATGTTTTGAGAATCCGTGGCTCCTGCCCCTCAGTTTTTTCCACAAGGAACCCTTACACAATGGTATCTGAAATGCCTACATTAATCCAGAAAGAAGAAAGATATCAGACATTTAATTGTCAGCTATCACCACCTCATATTTGATCAATTCTCACCCCTGACCCCAACATCCCTCTGCAGACTGCATGACCAAACACATTTTTAAGATAGAGAAGCAAAGTCCACAGAATGGGGAATACTGAAGATCTGAGACGGCACTGTCCTAATTTGTGGGGCTTTGATGAATATGTTAGAACTTTCTCTACAATTTAAATAGAAGATAGGGGATGTGACAGCAGAAAGGAGACTGCTAAGCATGATGTGTTTGATTCTACTAAATGGGACAGTGATTAAAGTTACAGTTTAACTTACAAGTCCTGTATTGATATAAAACATTCCAACTAACACAATGATACTTAGTACTTCAATTAGTCTACTGTTTGTTCTATTTTAATTGACAATAAACTGTGTTTTATAACTGCTATTTTCCTAAATACTGCTTATTTTCCTAATTGTAGATTTCTTTCCTGTTCGCTGCTTGTTATTTCTTGTAACAAGCATGAGTTTATTCTAGCTATCAATTGCACAATTTCACTTCCTTGAAAGAGTCTAGTGATGAGCTCTAATGTCTGGAAATTCTCCCAGCTTCCATTCTGGTTATAGTTAAGTTTTTATTGATCTTAGCAATTTAATGAGATGCATCTGCCCCCTGGTTTGTTCACTTCCAAAAATAAAGACATGAGGGAACTGTTTAATCACATTTGCCATGTGTTCAGATGATCCAATTAAAGACACTAGGTATATCAGATAATAATAACCAAATAATGCAAGATTAAAATCCCTTTTGTGAAATTTTTGTGGGTGCTCTTTATATATTAATGCACCTTTTATCTGTAACAAGAATTGCAGATGTTTTTCTAAGTTTATTTATCCCTGGCTTTATATCAAATTATTTTTATGTAGATTTTTAAAAAATAGTTGAATTTATCAATGTTTTCTTTTACAGCTTTAGGAATTTTTGTCACAGTTAGAAAGGTCGTATTACTCGAGATGATTAAAAAAATCTCATAAAAAATAAGAAGACTAAAGTTTTCATGATTCTATTATTCCCATTTAAATTTTTAACCTCGTTTTAGACTCATTTTTAATTTCTCCTGCTGTAAGGTAAAAAGCAAGGCTCCAATTTTTTTTTTCAGGTGACTACTTGTTTCATCCAACACTATTAATAATTTATCTTATTTCCCCACTCCACCTCCACTGATGTTAGATGTCACTTTTACCATACACTAAATTCTTGTATGTATTTGAATCCATTTCTATGCTATTTTCACATTGATTTTTCTGACTCTTCATGTGCCAGTACCATACTGTTTTAATTATTGTAGCCTTATATTAAATTCTAACATCTTGTAGGTGAGTGCCCCTCATTACTCTTCTTTCCCAGAGTTTTTCTTGGTATCCTTGCCTGGTTTCTCTACATGAAATTTTAGAACCATCTTGCTTAGGTAAACAAAAAAAATCTTGTTATATTTCTGAGATAATATTAATTTATAGATGAATTTAGGAAGAATTGATTTTAAATAATTTTGAACCTTCCTTCTAAGGTTACAATTTACCTGTCCACTTGTTCAGCCCTTTTTTATGTTTACTGGTTGTTTTTTTTATGTTTATATTATACAGTTCTTATGCATTTCTTGTTAAGTTTATAAGAAGTTTACTCTCTCTTTTTTTTTAAGATAGACTCTCACTCTGTTGCCCAGGCTGGAGTGCAATGGTGTGATCTCAGCTCACTGTTACCTCCACCTCCAGGGTTCAAGTTACTCTTGTACCTCAGCCTCCAGAGTAGCTGGGATTACAGGCATGTGCCACCACACCTGCCTAATTTTTGTATTTTTAGTAGAGACAGGGTTTTACCATGTTGGACAGGCTGGTCTCAAACTCCTAACCTCAAGTGATCTGCCCTACTTGGCCCTCACAAAGTGCTGGGATTACAGGCATGAGCCACCACACCCAGCCAAGTTTATTCTTAATTATCTTTCCTTTTGTAAACGGAGTATTTTCTTCTATTATATAGATAGGATTTTGCTATGTTCCCCAGGCTGGAGAGCAGTGACTATTCGCAGGTGCAATCACAGCACATTACACTCCCAAACTCCTGGGCTCAAGCTATCCTCCCTCTTAGCCTCCTGAATAGCTGTAATAACAGACATGTGCCACCATGCCCAGCTTATATGCTCACTTATTGAGCGGGTTTGAAATATTTTCCACCAACACCAAGTGGAGGTTGAAGGAGATAACAATGGGAAATTGTTCTAAATAACATAAAGGCAAGGATTAAAGAAAATACCAACTATACTGTGTTGCTACTCAGCAGATTCTGTTATACAGAAATGGTAAGAGAAAGCCACAGAGTGATTTGCGTACACATTCATCTCCCTGGTGCAAGTGGGTATTGTTCTGTACCCTGTGGTAGGATTATAAATATTGCCAGGGAACAAGTACACAAAGTTGTTATAGAAACCAGAATGTTTTAGCTCAGAGTTATTTACAGAGAACTTTCAGGATCATCATATTCAATAAAATCAACTCTTGTTTTGCTTCATCCTATGCTAGCGCATGCCAATCAAATATCTATTTTTAAGAGTTCTTCAATCAGCTGTACTTCTTTACATAAGAATTCAGGAGTCAGTGGATGGTGACTATATCACAAAAGTTTAATTTATGAGTAGTATTTTTGTATCACATGTTTGAAGCTTGTTCATACTTGCCTCAACCATTGTCAAGTTTTCTGGTTTCCATAATATAGGAACAAGGTGGCTACTGACTACTGCCTTCAGCAGATAAATATTTCCTTCAATGTAGCTGGTGTCTGTGTTGCCTAATACTGTGGTACTGTGGGACTAGGCTCTTCACATTCTTTCAACTTACCTTTAAGGCTAGACAGTGGCAGTTGCCTCTGACTATCGTTTTTGTCCTTAATTGTGAACTGTATTTTTCCAGCCATCCAGGAGGATCTTTGAAAAAGTTGGGTGTTTTGTCTGAAAAGATAATTGCACAATGAGGATTTTTATCGCCTTTGAAGGATCTTTTGAGCCGTTTGATGTTTCAGCAGATGAAACTGTGGGAGGCTGTCAAGCTGATGATAAAGGTATGTACTTTGTTCCCGAGCCACCAAAATGTATATTAATTTTAATTATGCATGCATTTAAAAATGTACAAAGGGTAGAGATGCTATTGGGCACATTTTTAGCAAACAGGGAATGAAAACTATTTGATACTATTATTTGCTTACACAATAGATTTATAAGGAGATGGTAACTCTGGTGGTGTTAGACAAGAAAGCAAACGGAGCTAGTCAATTCTCAAGAAAAAAAAAGTCTTTCTTTTTAGGGAATGTGTGGGTTGTGCATAGGCTAGATAATATTATTGCAATTCTTCATAAAAGGACAAAAGCAAGACACTAACTTCAGGCTATATAAGTGGGATGTGCCAGTCATCAGATGTCTTAGTTGGTGAGCAAAAAACTGTAAAGAATCAAAGGATTTTGGAAGCAGAGAGGACTTTAGAGAACTTGTGGGCAATGGCTTCATTTTGTATTCAGGGAAAACTGAAGCTCAGAGAGGCTGACTATCGTACCTAGGATCACAGAGCCAGAATAAGAAATAACTTGGGTACAGTATCTTCCTTATAAATTTCATATAAATGTTCACTCTAAAATAAAAATTAAGCAAAATATTTAGTTTCTGATCATCAAATATTTAACTTGGAGATGGTCATTCCTACTTGCTAAGAAGCATTAACTGAACCATAGTTATATGAGATTCAGTTGATTATTATGATGACTGAAATCTAGGTCTTGTAACACACGGGATCTTAACCTTTATGTCTTATGAATCCCTTTGGAAGTATGGTGAAGTCTACAGACTGCATCTCAAAATGTCTTTAAAGGCATAAAATAAACATGATAGAAATGAAACTTGTTATATTGAAATGCATTTTCAAATACTAAAAAGCAAATGTATGATATAGAGACGTGGACTTATTTATTAACACATTAACAAGTTCTAGCAGCTCATCTAATAACTATTGTATTTTCAAAATACAGATCAGTAGAAATATTTTGAAATATTTGCAACAACTATAATGTGCTATGAAAACATCGGTGACGTCTATTGGTGTCAGTCACAGGTACAGCGACTACTGCTACTTTAATTTGCTGCTTATACGAGTAGTAGAAACAAAATCTCAACTTCATTTAGAGTTAATAAAATAAAGACGTAGTTTTTTTCCCATCTAAATTCTATCCATAAACTTTTCAGGAGTTCTCTAAGTTAAGAACCCCTGTTTAATACTTCTTCCCTTTGTCCCAAACAATTATAATGCTCAGAGGAAAAAATGAAAAGGAAAAGAGAGTACATTTCTGGACTAGTAATGTAGAGATGTACTGTTTTCATAATATGCTATTGATTTTTAAGGATTATTTCCACATTCCTCTCTCTGAAGACAAACAAGGCAGGCGGTATCTGGAGTTGATGTATGCTGGAGCCGCTCTAAAGGACAGTTGGAGTCTTGCTGATGTTGGAATATCTTTCTGTTCAGACTCTCAAATGTTTTGTTAAGGTATGATGGTCAGGATAACATTTGTCTAAGATATCTATCTCATTTTGAATAAAGTTGGGATAAGTCAACCAAAGTAATTCCATAACTTAGAAAGAGGTTGTCTCTTTTGCCTTCTCCTCACTTCCATTTGTATAACTGGTCTTATGCATGCTTTGTGCTGTAAGGGGAAGTAAGACATGGAGAAGGGAAACAGTTGCCCCCTGTTTACTCTTCTTCCTCTTGCCTCCCCCACACCCTTTATTGCCTGTCCCATTCTGTCATCATAGAGCTCACCACAAACCAGTATGAAAACAAAGCCAAGGGGCAGATCTGGAATTTTGATGTGGGAAGAAGAGCATTAGGTCACTTCAGTGGGACCACAGTGATTACTGGCAGTGGAACGAGGAAGGAGAAGAAATTCTAAGTAGCAATAAGAATGAAAGAGAATTTTCTGCATCCAAATACAGCCAAAGTAGCAATTCCAATTAGGTGTACATGCAATGAAGATAGCTTTTTTCATTTACAGAGGGTCCTCAATCAATGGTGCTTAACTTAAGATGCACGGTTGGGCTTTAAGAACCTTAAAAAATCACTAAAGTTGTAATATATACAAAATTATGTGCCTGGAGATTTTCTGAGTCTAAGATCCATATGTTCAACAATTTTTTAAAGGAATGGGTGGTCCAAAGAATTTAAATGCTGCTGCTCTAGGGTAGAAGTATTATCCTATATTAGTGCTTTACCATATATAAAAATATGAACCTTAAGAAACTTAGCAAAGCATACATTCTCCACTAAATGTGGCACCAAGTTTCTTATATTTAACATTTAAAAGATTATGGTAATTAAAGTTAACTCTTTCTTTTAATATGTGTTAGTAATTGACTAAATGGATGTTTAAAAAAAATACTCTGGCTGGCCACGGTGCCTGTAATCCCAACACTTTGGGACCCTGATCACTTGAGACCAGAAGTTCGAGACCAGCCTGGCCAACATGGCAAAACCCCGTCTCTACTCAAAAAACAAAAATTAGCTGAGTGTGGGTGGCACACATCTGTAATTCCAGCTGAGGCATGAGAATCGCTTGAACTTGGGAAGCAGAGGTTGCAGCGAGCTGAGACTGCACCACTACATGTCAGCCTGGGCAACAGGGTGAGACCCAGTCTCAAAAAAAAAAAAAAAAAAAAAAAAAAGGAATACTCTTCAATATTTATTATTAAATAGGAAAGACAAGTCACAGAATAATGAACGTTGAATCATCCTACTTACATAAACAAAAGACCATATTTACATGTGTTTAAATGTTTTATTTTCTCCCTCTTTCACTCAGAAAATGGAAGTATAATATTACATTTCAAAGCAGACCAAATTCCAGCCATTTCTTAATGTCTTCTCTTTATATCTTTAAATATATTTCCATACTATGTTTTTGGTACCATACAGGATCAACTCTCTAAAATTTCCCAGAATTCTGTAATGCTAATCATAAGGTTCAAGACTTTTTATTGTTTGCTTGCTTGGAGATAGTGGTGTAAGTTCAATACTACATTACAGCTGACTGGAAGAATCTGATGGCTCTTCAGGGATGTAAGTTTGTTAAGGGTATGAATAGGATACTTTTATTTAACTAAGGACTGATTTTATTTTTATTATTTAACATTTTAAAATTGTATTATTTTTGTCTAGGTAGCATGTTCACATAGTTCTCAATACAAAAGGCACAAAAAGATACACAGTAAAAAGTCTCCTGGCCAGGTGTGGTGGCTCACACCTGTAATCCTAGCACTTTAGGAGACTGAGGTGGGTGGATCACCTGAGGTGGGGAGTTCGAGACCACTCATGGCAAAACCCTGTCTCTAATAAAAATACAAAAATTAGCTGGGTGTGGTGGGCATAGCTGTAACCCCAACTACTCAGGAGGCTGAGGCAGGAGAATAGTTTGAACCCAGGAGACGGAAATTTCAGTGAGCCAAGATTGCACCATTGCACTCCAGCCTGGGTGACAGAGCGAGACTCCATTTCAAAAAAAGAAAGAAAGAAAGAGAAAGAAAGAAAAAGAAAAGAAAAGTCTCCCTCCTCTGGCCCCTAGTTTCCCTTCCCAGGTGCAACCTATGTTCACAGTTCTACTTACAAAAACATTTCCTAAATTCTGCTAATAAAGCATCATATATTACAGTGATGCAAGCTTCACACTGAACTCTTTTACCTAAAGTTTTAAACTGCTAATTCTACAAATAGAAAGTAGGGGGTAGAAGAGGTTATTCAATGAAACCAACCTGAGCAAGATGGCAAGACCCCATCTCTGCAAAAATATTTCAAAAATTAGTTGGGTGTGGTAGTGCACACCTGTAATCCCAGCTACTTGCAAGGCTGAGGCGGGAGGATTGCTTGAACCCAGCCTGTGCAAGAGAGTGAGACCCTGTCTTAAAAAAAGAGAATTTTATTCAAGAGAGACAGGGCAGCATTCACAAGACCGGACAACACACAGAGTTTAATTAAAAGCTCTCAAGTTCCATAAAATTTTACGAATTGTACTCTTAATTCCTCATTCTTTGAGGCCTGGGACATTTGGAGAATATCCCAGTCCTCAAAGAATGATACCAGCTCTATCATGCTTGCCTATCTCAGGTTACCAAAGGCTGCTTTCCTTTGTAGTGTAAGTTCAGTACTAACATTTGAGCTGACTGGAAGAATCTGATGTCTTTTCAGGGATGTAAGTTTGTTAAGGGTGGAATAAAGTCATGTTATTGCTTTACTGAATAATTAGATATATACACATTTAAGTAGTACCTTTCCTACTTAACTATGTTTAACCATGTTACTTTGTGAAAGTTAGTTTGCCTTGAGAGAGAGATGGAAGATGCCACAGTAAGGGAGGGAATTAATCCATGAAATGCATCTCTTTAGCATCACTAAATTTTGGTAAAACTTAGAACTATCATAATGTGAACCCAAAACTTTTGTAAAGTTCAAAAATTTGGCAAGTAAGCGGTTTTTCTTTCTAAAAAGGTACAAGTACATATTATGGCTCATGAAATAAATCCAAAATATTTGGCTTACTTATTGTGTTCATATTTTTGTGTGCTTACAAGGTTTTGCTTGTGCGAAAAGAGGGAGAGACACTGGATAAATATAGAGATTACCTACTGTTAAATACATTCTTTAAATAGTCAATACTTTTTCCAGATTCTCTGTATATTATACTTTTCTTTTAATGGTAATACAGACACATTTGGAAAAGAAATGGAAATAGGGGTGATATACAAATAGTGGGAAAAGAACATTGTATTAACTTTTCCTTCTTTGAAAAAGAACTCTTATAGAAGCCATACTCAATATTTCCTGTGGCATATAGTTCCAATTTTTAATACAGGACTCAGTCCTGACCATTCATTGCTGATGCTGTTGCAGTTCCCTATGTTCCTATAAACCATGGCATGAGGCACTGCAAAAGCATATGTTTTTGTACAACAGGCAGAGGTGCTATCACTTTTGCCTCTTTCGTTTTAACCTGTGTTATCGTGGAAATGATTGCTTAAGTTTTGTCCACTGTTTTCACCCAGTGCTTAGAACAGTGTCTGATATAATACATAGTAGGCTGTACATAAATAGGTATTAAATAAATGAATTGGCAAAGGTTTGAGAGGTAAAGTATGGAAATTAACAAGACGGTATATGATTGCAATTCATAGCAAGGTACTGAGATGCATTTCAGGGATCCATTCCCCTCCCTTACTGTGGCGTTTCCATTTTTCTCTACTTTCAAGGCAAAGCACTCCCCAGTATTCTAAGCTTTTCCCCCTGACCAACATCAAGGTTTTTAGTTGCAGGCAGCAGAAACAAAGCCTAGATAATTTAAGGAGAAAATAAATATTGAAAAGCTATTGAGTAATTTTCAGGAGATTGGAGAATCAATCTTAGAGATTATGCAGCCAGAAACAACGTCTAAAGCATGCCCCAGAACTAATCTGGGAAGGCCACCTCTGCAGGCAACACTGAGCCCTCAAAGCAGGCATTGGACATGCTGCCTGCCCTGCTGCCAGGCCAGCAATGCTTCAGAAATGCCATTGCCCAGAGACTTTGCTGTGCTTCTCTGCCTTATTGGCTTTTAATTCAAAGTGGGAGTAGATAGGTAAGTCTGATTGGGAGCACCTTGTCACAAGTACATGCTCTACTGCAAAAGGGCAGCTATCCAGCCGGTTGTGCTTTCCACAGCATGAAGTGGGCTCAGCCTCCCTAGGACTCCTTCTGGTTTCCCTACCTCCTTCTATAACCAGACTTGTGCCAACCAAGTGCTGTGGTCAAAACATAGTTAATCCCCCCCCCCCCGACATCCCTGGAATGTTGTGAAAAGCTGGTTGTTCATTTTGTTTCTTCTTTTGAGACACAGTCTCACTCTGTTGCCCAGGCTGGAGTGCAGTGGCACAATCTCAGCTCACTGCAACCTCTGCCTCCCAGGTTCAAGCGATTCTCCTGCCTCAGCCTCACAAGTAGCTGAGATTACAGGTGTGTGCCACCATGCCTGGCTAATTTTTGACTTTTTAGTAAAGACAGAGTTTCATTGTGTTAGTCAGGATGGTCTTGATCTCCTGATCTCATGATCCACCCACCTCCACCTCCCAAAATGCTGAGATTACAGGCTTGACCCACCGCACCTGGCTGATAAAAAGCTGTTTTATGCTGAGAGACTGAGTTAACTGTAGTACCATTGAATAGATGTCTATTAGATAAGTTAGAGAAGTTTGTACTATCTTGACAAGTCTAAAATTGATTCAAAATGATATACATTTTAGCTTTCAAAAGATACTGTTAACATATAAACACCAAAATCCAGGAAATATATATGTGGTTTTACATTTAACCATTTTTATACACAAAAGCATGTATAAACATGTTTCTTTAAAATTTACACATGAAAGCATGTTTCTTAAAAATGGCTCTCTTTCTAAGATGAGTCATAACGAAAGGTATGAAAAGAATCTGGTGAAGAAAGGTATTCCAATTCAGTGTCCAAGACTCCAAGGATAATCTCTCCAGGAAGACTACCACCCAAGAGGAGAAGTTTATGAAGACATCTCACTGGAATTCATTCAGTTCAACAAGAACAAATATTATTTCCCCTTTTAGTTCACTCTGAAATAGTTGGGGCAAGCTTTTGCTTGCTTAGTGCTGCAACTCCAAAACAGCAAAATATATATAAAAAAAAGCAGAACTTGAGAAAAAAATATAGCAGTATATTCAAAACTTTCATTAACTTGTTTTCTTTCAGTCAGTTCCGTTTAACATTTCCTTTTTTATTGTTAAAGTACATGTATGAATTTGCAGGAAGTTTGCATTTGTTTTTTGAAGGTAAGCATGGAATTATTCTCATCAAATAGAATGTATTTGTTTTTACTGAAAAGTAAGATACTTTGTGTATATCTCCTGTGTTGGTTTGTTTGTGTCTCAGTTTGTTTATAAAGGGAAAAGTCTAATTTTACATATGTCCAAAAGTGATTTGTGCATGGTATTATTTATTTAATAGCATCTGACTTCCTTGGGTGTGACTGACCAGCCTTCTCTGATTCAGAATACATGAGGAGAAGTATCATATGTAGAAAGAGGTAGAGAGATGCCTTCTCTTATGTGGATAAGGTGGGTTAGCAAGTTGCTATTAATTGACATCTACCTACTCCCCTCGTCATACAACCAAATGAGGAAGTATTGACAACTAATGTGCCTCACTAGAACTCAAAATGGGTTTTCCCATAAAAACAAGGTTTATAAAAAGGTGAATATGTAGAGTTAAAAGATTTCAATGAGAACTATGATCCAGATACATTACGGATTAAAAGGCCTGGGATGTCATTCAAAATTTATTATTTATTTACAAGATAAAAAGTTCCTGAGTGCTAAAAAAAAAAAAAGAACAGAACTCTGTAGGTGGACTTAAGAACCTTGCTTCATTAATAATTAATAATATTTTCTTCTTCACACTTTTTTTTCTTTTTTTTTTTATAAAGATGGGGGTTTCATCATATTGGTCAGGCTGGTCTTGAACTCCCAACCTCAGGTGATCCACCTGCCTTGGCCTCCCAAAGTGCTTGGATTACGGGTGTGAACCACCACGCCCGGCCATCTTCCTTGCACTTTTTATTTTCATCTAAAGATTGCCAGATCAGCTAGGCACAAAGCCTCACTCCTGTAATCCCAATACTTTGGGAGGCTGAGGTAGATGGATTGCTTGAGGCTAGGGGGGTCCAGACAGCCTGGGCAACATAGCTAGGCTCTGTCTCTACAAATAAGAATTTAAAAGTAGCTGGGTGTGGTGACGAGTGCCTGTACTTGGGAGGCTGAGGCAGGAGAATTACTTGATTACTTGAGCCTGGGAGTTTGAGATTACTGTGAGCTCTGATAATGCCACTGCACTTCAGCCTGGGCAACAGAGTGAGACCCTGTCTCAAAAAAAAAAAAAAAGATTGCCAGATATTTTGCAATTCTCCCTTATTACTTGTTCCAGAGTCAGTTATATGTATACTAGGTTACAGATTCTTATCTTTATAGATATGAATATGTAATTATTCATATTCTGAGAAGCTTCTTTTTAACTTATTTATCTAACCTCATATAGTTAGTTAACTTAAAAGTGACTTGAGAGCAGGTATGGAGGTACATTCTTTTCCCCAACTACTCAGGAGGTGGAAGGACTGCTTGAGCACAGAAGTTCAAGACCAGCCTGGGCAACACAGGGAGCCCTAGACTCTAAAAAAAAAAAAAAATTTTTAAAGAGTGACTTGGGCATCTGCTATTTTGTTTGCATGTTATTCTATTTGCATTTGTTTTGTTGTTTGCATTTAATTTGCTATTTGCATTTAATTCTAAATATAAATTGGGAATTTTTAAAGAAATAAAAAAGAGCTATTATATGAAATACAATTTTTCTCTCTTTCCCACTATCTTTTTATTCAGTTTTCACAGGAATTTCTGCCTGCCCATAAATATTACCTAGATTAGCTTGAACAGACATTTGCCTTATGGAACCATAGGCAAGCATGGAATGGCAAAAGGGAAAGGGTGAATCCTGTGTACCTTAAATTTGTATTGCATAGGTTTATGAGAAACTATCATCAAAACTTTTTCTAAGCATGTTAGTCTCAGTGGGCAACTCAGCCTGCTGATCTGGCTTTATGTGCAGTCACAGAAGGACCGAACCTGTTCCTATTCATGTCAATCACTGATATGGGCCCTAGATCAAAGTATTGTAGCCTTAAATTTCATCAGTAACATCACTCCTCAAAGGCTTTTTCAAAAAGGTCTCCATGTTGACTATGTTACTGCAATATGTTATGTGGGGAGAGGGGGAATGAATTTAATGTATTATGAGTCTGCAGGAGGGAGGGGTCCCTGGAGAAACCAGAGAGAGATTCTGAAGAAAGAAAGAAGGGAAGGAAACAAAGGAGGGGCAAGCCAGCATTGACAGGTTGGAGCCTCCTGGAGAACCTGGAGGCAAGATACCAGGTTCTGAGAGAGTCTCGCATTCGTGGGCATTCTGTGGCAGCACCACGCACTGGTATCTGCCAACCCAACAACAGGCCGTTGCAGAAAAATATTATTGTCCTGAATCTGCTAAAGAGGAAGTAAAGTCAGTTTCATTTTTCATTAGAAAAGTGGAAATGATAATAATCTTTTTCCTCCCCACCTGCTTCCCGTTTTTCCTATTTGCTATATTTTGAGTTTGGGTTTGGCTTGTTTAAACTGTTGTTAACAGAAGGATTAATATTTTCCTCAAACTTTCCATGTTAATTCTACTTCAGATAATCTCAGTTCTACTTGCTTTCCTACTTGTATTACGAAACGAAAGAAACAAAAGAAATTTTTCTAAACCTATATTCAGTATTTCCCTTTTTAAATAGTAAGAATACGCTGGGCGCGGGGGCTCGCGCCTATAATCTCAACACTATGGGAAGCCAAGTTGGGAAGATCATTTAAAAAAAAAAGAAATAAAGAAAGAAATGAAAAAAAGATAAATAATAAAAGTAAATATAGGAGGCTTTTTTTTTTTTTGGAGACAGAGTCTCGATCTGACGCCAGGCTGAAGTGCAGTGGTGCAATCTCGGCTCACTGCAATCTCCACCTCCCATGTTCAAGCGATTCTCCTGCCTCAGGCTCCCGAGTAGCTGGGATTACAGGCGCGCACCACCACACCCAGTTAATTTTTTGTATTTTTAGTAGAGACAGGGTTTCACCATGTTGGCCAGGATGATCTTGATCTCTTGACCTCATGATCCTCCGGCCTCAGCCTCCCAAACTGCCAGGGTTACAGGCATGAGCCACCGCACCCGGCCTGTATGTGACTTTTTAAAAAGTCAAACCATACAGACAATGAAAAGCACAAAATGATAAGCAAACACTCCCCTCCCACTCTCAACTCAGTTCTACTTGCTAGAAATAACCTCTCAGAAAAAAATTTTTTAATTGACTGAAGATTTCAAATCCACAGTATTCCAAATTAGAGTGCTGCATAATAGAGAAATGTTTTCTAAACTAACACATCCATAAGCACAGGATGGATATAAATTATTAACACTCTCATGTATCTGGGTCTGTAGACTAAGAAGTACAGAGGATCTCAAATCCCTGCCAGGTCTCCTTCACTTCACTCAAATGGAAGGACCTGTTAATATCTCAGGATGTAAGAGCTAGACTCAGACCAGAAGGCAGAGAACTTAACTGACTATTGCTTTCACTTTAACACCCATGTCATGGAGGTAGAGGTGCTTAGAGCTACCCCCAAAATGCTTGGCACTCATCCTAATCTCCAGATAATAAGTCCCTCCTTTTCTCTCCCTTTAGGAAGAAGACAAGCCTACTCTATACGTGTTCAATGCTGTAACCCAAGACACAATGCCAATAATGGAGAGCATTTCCCTTCTTGACCAAAAAGTGTCTGATCTGAGAACACTGGTAACTCTGAGATGTGGCCTCCCCGTGAGTGTCTACTGTCTCCGAACCCCAAAGGGACTGGAGATGTATGATTGCAACACGCTCAAGGACTACCAGACTGATATTGGTACCGCTCAGTATATTTGATATCAGCTACCATTCAGCACTAGTGTAACTTTGATACCAGATTTTTCAGCTTTTCAAGAGAAAATGGAAATCTAGATTTTCACATATAATCTGTTAAGTTTATTTACATATCCACTTTAAAACAGTTACTAATTTACATGGTTTAAATACCAGAAGTGGAAAAGGATGTGTAGTGGTAAGCCTCCCTCCCTCTCCTGGCCCTCCAAGCACTTAGTTCCCTCCCCATGGGCAACCGTTATTGTTTTGAAGATTTACAATCAAAAGTATTTCCAAATTAAATCTCTACAAATGAAGGCATTATTTCTAATGGAAATCTCTATAAGTTCAGTGTAGATATGAATTATCAACATTTCATTTCTTGTGTCTAGGTCTACAGACTAAGACATAAGGAGGGTCTCATAGGTATGTCAAGTCTTATTCTCAAAGCAGATTCATTAATATCCTCAAGAGGGAAAAGCAAAACTTAGACCACTTCATCTTTTTCTCTTTCAAAATACACTTCAAGCATGTATAAATGCAAGCTGAAGTACATATTCCACCCCCAACCTTTTTTTTTTTTTTTTTTTTTTTTGAGACAGAGTCTCGCTCTCTTGCCAGGCTGGAATGCAGTGGCGCAATCTCAGCTCACTGCAACCTCTGCCTCCTGGGTTCAATCAATTCTCCTGCCTCAGCCTCCCAGGTAGCTAGGACTACAGGCATGTGCCACCACACCCAGCTCATTTTCGTATTTTGAGTAGAGACAGGATTTTGCCATGTTGGCCAGGATGGTATCCATCCTTGTGATCCGCCCACCTCGGCCTCCCAAAGTGCTGGGATTACAGATGTGAGCCACCACACCTGGCCCTCTTTTCCCTTTTTAAATGCAAGGTAGCATATGATACATGCTATTCTGAACACTGCTTTGGGCAATTTTATCTTTAAAATGTCCCTGCTTATGTTAAAATAATCTTTTTCCCAATGTGACGCAATGCTGTACTGGCTGAAAATCTGCCTTAGTGGAATGACGTTTATCCCTGATAGAAATTACAACCTCTCTTTTAAATACTATACCTTTGCTGGGCATAGTGACTAGTGATTCATCTGTAATGCTAGCACTTTTCAAGGCCGAGGGAGGGGGGATCACTTGAGCTCATTAGTTCAAGACCAGCCTAGGCAACATAGTGAGACCCTCATTTCTATAAAAAATAAAAAATAAAAAAATAGCCGGGTGTGGTGGTACATACCTGTAGTCCCAGCTGCTTGGGAAGCTGAGGTAGGAGAATCACTTGGGCCAGGAGGTTAAGGCTGCAGTGAGCTGTGATCACACCACTGCACCCCAGCCTGGGTGACACCGAGAACCTGTCTCAAAAAAAAAAACAAATAAATAATCTGTACTTCCAGGTAATGTCTGCTGTAGCCAAACATCAATTTAAAAAAGGCTTTCAGATATTTTTAAGCATGCTAAAAAATGGTTCAACAATACAGAGATTAACATGGCCCCTACGTGATGATGACATGCAAGTTCGTGAAGTATTTCATATTTTTTAAATGGAACCTTATAGAAATTATTACTTGAAGTAAATAAATCCTTGCTGACAATCAGCACATCCTTAGGTAACATTGTGTTATAACATTGCAATGAAATTTGAGTTCTCCCAACATATACGTAGGGCTTTGTAGGTGTCCTGAGTTAAGTAGTTTTGCTTTATATAACTGCTAAATTTGCATTTATTGATACTTCTACTGTTATATTTGCTTGGCATTATTCTTTCCTGTTATTTTAAATTAAGGCTCTCAAAACTTTGACATAATTTTTTTTCCTTGTTTTTGATCAGGGGGAAGTGAAGTTCTACAATTCGTCCTCAGAGTACTTTGCCATAATGCACACATCTGCTCTGCATGCTTGCAGGAGGGTGAGCCCTGCTTAGAACATGATGAGGGCTTACGTAAGGAAGGGCACACAGTGGCATTTGTCCCCAAGCAACTGATAATCTAGTTATTTAATGAAGTACCACAGGATAAAACAAAACTAGAATAAACTCTGGATGACTATTCTTCAGGCCTATACTGTTCAGATTATGATGTGATGTGTTAAGCTGAAAGATACTTTGAATTGACCCAACCCCAACTTTTACAGATTTGAAAAAAAAAAAAGCAAATCTTCTGAATGATTAAATGACATGCTCAGTGTGTGTCAAGGACAGCATACTTACTCCTTAAAATGACCCTCTGGGAGTAGGAACTTTAGGAAATGAGGGTGTTCAGATATAAGGTTAAGGGTCTGAGCATGACCTGAGTAGGCTGCTTTGGCCACCATGAGAACACAGAACATCAGAGGAGACGCAAGGAAAGAAGGACCTCAAAGGGAAGGGAAGAAGCGCCCTTTGGCCTCCTTCATATGCTTCACACCTTTGCCGAAAGCATAACTAATATCCCTTAAGCAGCCAGCTCACCTTTTTTTAAACTAGAAGGTAAAAAGAGTCCTTTATCAGCTTCTCTTACAGGATTTCTCTTTCTAGTCAACAAGTCGTCCCTGCTGCTATCAGGAGTTGAATCTTGGCCCCTTTTCCAAAGGCAGTGGAAAATCAGAAGTGTTTAGAGAAGCGGTCAAGTCCAGGTTGAAAATCAAAGATTTAAGTAGCTCAATTAATCACTGCACATACTAGCTCACACAAATATTTACAAAGCTGCCTCTGTACTCTGGGTGTTTACAGTAAAGTGATAGACATGAGACATGTATTCACACTCAGTTAAAATGCAGTAAGTCAGCTCAATGCAGGCTGAAGGCAGGTAGGGAAGGCATTCTGGAGAATATGTGGCTGGAGCACACAAAAATGTGGGAACTATGGATCATTTGAGAGGAGGAAGGGAAGACAGTCTAGGCTTCCAGGCCAGGAGAAAAGCATGAGTCACACGTTCATAAGCATGGGCTTATTCCAGGGAAGGACAGAAATCAGGAGACTGTTCTGGAGAGTGAAGGAGCCTTGCTGAGAGCACTAGGAAACAGAGCTGAGGGCAGAAAGAGGAGGGTCTTAAAGTGACGGGACAGAGCGCAGATTTACTGTGGCTGTAGCCAGAGCCATGCACCTTCTGAATAGGAATGTTTAAATGAGGTTTAATCTGGTAGCAAGCAATATGAAATACAGAAAGGAGTGAGGAAAGCCTGCAGGGAGGGTGGTACACTAACTGGCATGTTTGATAATCCCAGTATTAATTAATTCCACTAGCAATGGAAGAGACAAATCTGAGAAACAGAAGACAGAACAGGACAGAACATCATGCTAGATCATTTTTTTTTTTTTTTTTTGAGACAGGGTCTCACTCTATCACCCAGGCTGGAGTGCAATGGCACAACCTCAGCTCACTGCAACTACTGCCTCCTGGGATCCAAGTGATTCTCCCACCTCAGCCTCCCAAGTAGCTGGGACTAAAGGCATATCCCATCATGCCTGGCTAATTTTGGTTTTTTTTTTGAGATAGGGTCTAACTCTGTTGCCCAGGCTGGAGTACAGTGGCGTGATCTTGGCTCACTCCAACCTCCGCCTCCTGGGTTCAAGCAGCTCTCCTGCTTCAGCCTCTCGAGTAGCTGAGATTACAGCCACTCACCACCAAGCACAGCTAATCTTTGTATTTTTCGTAGAGATGGGGTTTCACCACGTTGGCCAGGCTGGTCTCGAACTCCTGACCTCATGATCTACCTGCCTCAGCCTCCCAAAGTGCTGGGATTACAAGCATGAGCCACTACACCCAGCCAATTTTTTTTTTCTTTTTAATAGAAACAGGGTTTCACCATGTTGGCCACGCTGGTCTCAAACTCCTGACCTCAAGTGAGGAGTTTCACCTTGGCCTCTTAAAGTGCTGGGATTTCAGACATGAGCCACCACGCCCAACCCTAGACCACATTTAAGTAGAGGAAAGAACCAAAGCTCTCACACTAGGACAGTCGTGGGGGAAATTGATGAAAGGAGCTATGTTCTGGGTTTTAAGCTTTAGATATGAGGAGAGTCAGAGAGTACTTTTTAAAATAAAGTTACTCAGCTGGTCAGTTAGTGGCAAAGCTGTAAGTACACCTGAAGTCTTCTAATTCTCCTTCACTACTAACAAGGAGCTAGTGCTTGAGTGATAGTTTGGGTTAGCAGATACTGATCCTGCCCATGTAGGTGGAGATCGAGCCAGGTGAGGAGTGCATTCTTCAGAGAGTAAATATAGACAGGAACGTATTAAGGGCCAATGGTTGGCACTCAGGACATGCTGAGGTCAGAGCAAACACAAAGAAGAGTCAGAAAACGAGGCACGGAAAGCTGTCACAGTCAGGAGAACTGGAACTCTGTATTGTAACAGATGATGAGACTGTTTTCAAGATGCTGGTAAAAGTCCAAAGACAATTATTAGGAAAAATAGCTTTGGATTTGGTTTAAAGGTCTTTGGTGGGCTCAGAGAGAGCAGTTTTAATAAAGGAGATGGAGAAAGATTTCAGAGATTAAGAAGATAAGTAATGAGGGGTAAGGGGATTCTGGTGGTAGAACATATAATGACTAACTTATCATGAATCTATCATGCTAAATATATCTTAATATGTATGATTTTGTGACTTGAGGCTTAGTGGCACATCATATAGGTCCAATACACACATATACATGCACAAACACACACAAACACCCACACACACACTCCTTGTCTTACATCAACCTATATGGTACCAGATATTCATTTTAGCTCTGCTTCTAGCTCTGAAATCTCTGCCCTGGCCTTTGCTTTCCTCTTGCTTATCTACATACTTATCTGCTTGTTATTCTGTTTATATTTCACATATATTCATAAACTGGCATTCATCCTTTTGCAACAAGGAGTACCTAAACAAATGAGTGAACTAATTAATGTCTTTTCTTTACAGATTATACCAATCGGTACTCTTCACCATAAATGCCTCATGGGATATATTCATGGCTGCCTGGGCACATTGCTTCTGAGAAACCATTCAGGAGCAGGGTTGTGTCGGCTCAGATCCTGAAATCTGAGCTGGCTCCAGGGTCCTTTTACTAACTTTTAGGCCCATGGAGACCTAAGGTGCCATTTTAATTCCTTTTATTGATGAGAAAACTGAGGTTTGGAAAAGTTAAGTGATCTGATCAAGGTCACACTGCTCATAAATGGTAATCATACACCCAGGATTGGGTTCTTTCCAACAATTTATACTGCCAAACCAGTATGCCTTTATTGATACCCTGATCAATGTTTTATTTTGTTTCCTCCACCAGAGGAAGCTCAAAAAGAGAGAAACAATTTTCCATATTTGGGAAGAAAAAGTCCAAATCAGATAGGCATACATTGACTCTTGGGGTATGAATAAGGAATCCAGAAACTTGGGGGGTCAGAGGCCACATGTGGAGAGGTTGAGGATGATTACCTAAATAGGCACTGTTGCTCCCATCTGCTGTCCTGTGTGGCCTGGACATAATAGATACGTTTGCAAGCACAGAATGGGCAGATCTAGGTTTTGTAAAGTTAATACAATTTTGTGGGTCCTCTTTTAAAAAATTCAAAACTAAGACAAGAGAATTAGAAGGCTCTGTAGAAGGCAGTGAGGGGCCCTAAAGCTTATTAGTTTTCCTCTCTCTTCAGTAATAGGTTTTAGTTGCGTTTTTTTGGAACAACATAGCATTTTTCAAGTAAATTTCCATTTCCCAACAGAATTCCTAGCTTATGAAGGAATTTAATATCTGGCAAAGAAGGCATTACAAAGCAACAGGAGTAAAAGTATTATCCAATAAACAGTCCTGGCTGACTTGCTTAGAAATTCTCTGGATATTCCAAAGTTGAGCATTATCAGGACTGTTTCATTGCACGGAACTGAACTGATGGTTATAACACCTGTAATATTTGCTACTAGACAAGGAATTAAAGTGAAACAAAATATAGGACCAGATGGAGGTGCCCCACCAATGTTAAGAAGATTTAAATTGTACAGCCTTCTCTGTAGTTTTCAGAATCAGGTCTCATTCAGCAGTAGGCAGGCTGGGCTAGAGACAGCTGAGAGTCTGAGGGTAGGCAAACCTCCAGAGAACAGGTAGGCCAGGAAAATCCCATCTATAGACATTTAGCAGGGGGAGGTTAGCTTCAAATAAGCCTTTCTGGTGGAAGTGCTGGAATAGGCAGGTCAGTCTGCAACTGTCAGTTGGTAAGGCCAAGGAAAACAGAGGGTGACCCTCAGGGAGATAAAGCAGGGACCTGGTGAGTGAACCATAGCACCAAGGTAGTGAATGAATGAATGAATGCATGACACAAGAGGCAGGAAACTAGATAAGCTGATGTTGACATCAGAAGCTCTGACAACATGTGACAGAAATCTAACCCCAGAGATTAGGGTTCAGAGTAGGAAATTCAGAAATGGAAAATTAATCTTAAAACCCAAAAAGGTGGGGGTAGAATATTGATATTCACAATATAGGGCACAAAGTGAGGACGTGCTTAGAAGTGACTAGAATATCTGACCAACAGAAGTGACTAGAATATCTCACCAGGATGAACAGGAACACCGACTTCCTACGAACCCTCTAAGTCACTACATCTTTTTTTAGTTTTTGTACAGATGGGGTCTCGCTGTGTTGCTCAGGCTGGCAGACTCCTGGCCTCAAACGATCTTCCCGCCCAAAGTTCTGGAATACAGGTGTGAGCCACTGCACTGGGCCCCTGGCCTAAATCTTAATAAATTCCCTCCTACTGGAATTAAGGTTGTTCTCTGGAGCTGGGACTGGCTGGTCCTTCAAATGGAGACTGTGTAGCCTCAGCTGTGGAGGACTAAGGAGGCTGGGGTACAGGGCCAGGCTAAAGCTTTATATTGCTCATTTAGGAGTGATTTTCACAATCAACTAAAAACATAGATCATTTCATCAGGAGATAAAATAAATGCACTTGGAGTGGTGTTTAAAGTCCTTCATTTCCAGTGCATGAGAATTAAACATTTTATGAGAAAGTTTAAGTATAGCAAGAAGCTTTAAAGAAAATTGATCTATATTGTAGCAAGTATGGTCCATATTTTGGAAAATGTTTATCAAGATATTTCTACAGAATAGTTGCAGAACTACGACTTTATGTTTACAGAATAATTCCAGAATTCTCCAGCAAGAAGAGTAAACTCCTCTCCTAGCAGAGGCCCAGGTTATGAGGATTGAGGCAGGTGAGGGGGATGAGGGTAGTAACGCAGGTCAGGCTCTAAAAGTAAGCAAGTATGCAAATAGGAATCAATTCACAAAGTCCAAGGTCAAGAAATCCAAACCAGAGTAAGGAGTAGCAGAGGAAGAGCCCCATTTCAAGATTACAGGTTATAACATAGAATGTCCAGTAAGGAAGGGACTGGCAGGGAGATATCCTTTGTTGTGTGTGTGTGTAGAGAGGAGACAAGAAGGAAAGAGAAGGGAAGCAGAAAGGAAAGAAAAACGCAACTGAAAGGAGGAGACTCTCTAGGCGTTAGAAAGAATCCTAAAGACGGCTGGGCATAGTGGCTCATGCCTGTAATCCCTGCACTTTGGGAAGCCGAAACAATGGGTGGATCACCTGAGGTCAGGAGTTTGAGAACAGCCTGGCCAACATGGTGAAACCCCATCTCTACTACAAATACAAAAATTAGCTGGGTGTGGTGGCACATGCCTGTAATCCCAGCTACTCGGGAGGCTGAGGCAGGAAAATCACTTGAACCCTGGAGGCGGAGGTTGCAGTAAGCTGAGATTACACCACTGCCCTCCAGCCTGGGTGATGGAGCATGACTCCATCTCAAAAAAAAAAAAAAAAAAAAAAAGAAGAAGAAGTTAAAGTCATGGGATATAAAGTAATGAAGGGTAGGAGGTACTGATGGCAGAGATTGCTTTAGCTATGGTTGAAGTGAAAGCTAAATTAAAAGGACCCAGTCCTGTGAAAATCTAGATGAAGACCTTTTTTTTCTTTTGAGACAGAGTTTCACTCTTGTTGCCCAGGCTGGAGTGCAATGGTACAACCTCGGCTCACTGCAACCTCTGCCTCCTGGGTTCAAGTGATTCTCCTGCCTCGGCCTCCCGAGTAACTGAGATTACAGTGCCTAGCACCACGCCCAGCTAATTTTTTGTATTTTTAGTAGAGACAGGGTTTCATCATGTTGGCCAGACTGGTCTTGAACTCCTGACCTCAGGTGATCCACCTGCCTCAGCCTTCCAAAGTGCTGGGATTACAGGCATGAGCCACTGCGCCCATCCGATGAAGACCCTTTCAAGCAAAAAACTGTAAGTCACTAGGTCCTGAGATGGGAGTAGACTTGGTGTGAGGACAGGTGAAAGGTCAAGGTGGCAGTAATAAATGAATGAGGCAGAGTGAAGAGAGGTGAGAGAGTTAGGTTGAACCACATAAGGAGAAGACTAGGTTTAATTTCCAGGGGAATGTGTGTAGAGTGAGAAGAGCAGAAGGCTGAAGAAAGATTCCTGGAAAACACCAGCCTGAAGGATAAAGGGGATGTGGTATCACAGAAAGGGTAGACTTTTGAGGAGCAAGTGATAAGCTCACCAGCAGTGAATTACTTTTATGTTTATAATGGAGAACAGCTCCTGTTTCATAAAGGATAGAACAGGCAAATTAGTTAGTGAGCATCATTCCACTCCCTCACAGCCCACTCATAAGCTAAAGGCCCCAGAAGACCATTTGTCCTGCCACAGGTTCCTTAGTTTCCTCTTCCGCTATAACGGCTTTAGTTTACATGGTAATGTAGACAGCAGCACTGAATCAATTTCCACAAGATTGTTTTAACATAGCTACAAAAAATATTTCAGTGCTATATGCAATCATTGAGCAGATGAGAAAATGGTAATGCACAGATGCTAAACAGTTTTTCCAAGCCAATAAAGATCTACGCTAAAAATAGCATCCCCTGTCTCCTTGTTCCAAGGTTATTTTTCATTTTGCACCTAGCTCATTCCTCTGTTTGGGAAAGCTATCATTAGAAGTTTTATGGATTGCCAAACCATACTGCTGGACTGGAACCATAAGCCACTTCTCTTGATCCACAGGCACAACACTTCGTTTGGACGTCTGGGATGGATGGAAGGAATTTCTGATGGGTTGTCTACTTGGACAGAAACTTAAAGTTCAACGCTATTTGTCAAAAGAAGGACCAGTACTGAAGTATGAGAGATTAATGTTAAACTAACTTAGCAAGTGCTGTAATTTTTCACTAAACTTCCATCAGATCTTGAACCTGCAATTAACTCTACAGCTGGGGTACTGCTCTCTGACAATTCCACTTAACGTGTCTCAACCAAATATTATTATTGACATATTTGCTGGAACAAAACAGCAGGGATGCCATCAGGACTCATAGGCTTGTGATTCAGGTAGACTTCCCTCAGGAAATACTAACTACAGTTAACCTTTAACAATGCAGGGGTTAGGGATGCCAGCTCCCCCACATAGTTGAAAATTCATATATAACTTTTGACTTCCCCAAAGCTTAGCTACTAATAGCCTATCATTGACCAGAAGCCTTACTGATAACACAGTCAACACACGTTGTGTATGTTATATGTATTACATACCATATTCTTACAATAAAGTAAGCTAAGAAAAGAAAACATTAAGAAAATCATAAGGAAGAGAAAATGTATTTCCTAGTCATTAAGTGGATGTGGATCATTATGAAGGTCTTCAATCTTCACGTTGAATAAGGCTGAGGAGGAGAAAGAGGAGAAGGGGTTTGTTTTCTGTCTCAGGTGTGGCAGACGTGGAAGAAATCCACAAACTGAACCCCCACAGTTCAAATTCATGTTGTTCAAAGGTTAACTGTGATTAAATGGATGACTTCGATTTGGTTTAGATATGAGACTTTCAGCAATATTTTTAAAGGCTATCAGAATAAATACAGACAATCCCCAACTTATGATGGTTCAAACTTAGATTTTTCAGCTTACAATGGGTAAAAGTGATATTCATTCAGTAGAGACCAAACTTGCAGTGCGCATACAACCATTCTTTTTCATTTTCAGTATAGCATTCAATAAATTACATGAGATATTCAAAACTTTATTATAAAATAGGCTTTGTGTTAGATGATTTTGCCCAACTGTAGGCTAATTAAGGTAGGCTAGACTAAGATTTGATGTTTAGGAGATTAGGTGTATTAAGTGCATTTTAGACTTATCATACTTCCAACACATGATGGTTTGTATCAGGACGTAACCCTTTAATAAGTCAAAGGACATCTGTATTGTGCCACTTTCACATTCAGTTTTTCTTTAAGAAAACACTTGTTAATTGGCTGAAAACATTAGCCATATCTTCCTAAGCTCACATGTAATTTTTCAAACTGCATTTATTACCAGCATTTGCACTTTTGCCATACATAAAGCATAACGGCTATGACTGGGACAGTGGAGGACGGTAGGTTCAGAGAGGCAGGTGGTCATTTTAATGAGTTAATACAGCCATCAGCTTCTCAAATACATAAATTGCACTAATCTGTAGGTTTAATAGTATTTTAGAATAGTGCCCCCCTCGTGGGTGATTTAATCATGTTTTGCAGAAGTTAACGCACTGCAAGATCTAAGGGCTCTGTGAAGTGATGGATTAGAAGAGCAGCTTTCACAGTTTTATAAAATAATCAAATATTTCACACTTATTTCTATTGTGGGATAGTGATATTTCTTTTTCCATGTTCTGCATTCAAAGAAATAGTTGTGTTGCTTTGTTACTTTTAACAGTATATACTTTAGTTAATAATAGTTTAATACTTTGTGGCAGACACTGTGTTATACTTATCATCTCATTTTATGCTTATAACAATTTGATGGGGTAGACACTTTTTAAACTTATTTTACAGATGAGGAAACTAAGATCAGAAAACCTGCCCCATGTTGTCTGGGTGCAGTGGCTCACACCTATAATCCCAGCACTTTGGGAGGCCAATGTGGACAGATCACTTGAGGTCAGGAGTTCGAGACCAGCCTGGCCAACATAGCAAAACCCCCATATCTACTAAAAATACAAAAATTAGCTGGGCTTGGTGGCTCGCACCTGTAATTCCAGCTACTGAGGAGGCTGAGGCAGGAGAACTGCTTCAACAAAGGAGGCGGAGGTTGCAGTGAGCCGAGATTGTGCCACCGCACTCCAGCCTGAGCACCAGGGCAAGACTTTGCCTGCGAGGGACAGAGGCAAGGAAACCTGCCCCATGTCATACAAATAGCAAGGGCAGAACTGGGTACTGAATAGCAACAATTTGACTCTAGTGTTCATGTGCTTGACCATCTACACTTGTCTTCATCTTTAAATAAAATCTAAGAGCTCAGAGAATGTAAATGGTCAGACTTAAAAGCTCCTTTTATTTCCCCATGCTTGATATTTGTCCTGAGGATTTAATTTTTATAAGAAAGATGATCACTTCAAGGAAACTATTTACACGTGCATAGTAGGATAATGTGTATAAGCAGAACCTGTGCAATTTAACCTGTATATCGCTATCTGCCTTTTCTAAAAACATTTTAAGGTAAAAGTTAAACGAAATAAACATTTAACTAGAATATTTCATGAGTACTTAGTGTAACTACTTTTGTATGTTTGCTGATTTTCTAACCACCCACTCCCCCACTTGTTTCACTCATTTAGGTATCAGAAAAGGGTAGCCCTGTACATTGCTGCTTTTTGTGGGTACATTGAACTCACTGAATGGGCCCTGAAGCAGGGTGTGCAGCCCCACGAGGCAGTCGGTGTTCACCCCTATCGAGCATGGTGCCATGAAGCCCTTCATGCAGATGTCTCTAAATGCCCCATTCATGCAGCCGCAGAAGCAGGCCAACTGTTGATTCTGAAGGCTTTTGTCAACTGCAGCGTGCTGTGCCTGGAATGCAAAAATGCAGCAGGACAAACTCCCCTGACCATTGTGTTCAAACACAAGCATAAAGACTGTGTATTATATTTGCTGAGTAAAATGTGGTCCACGGTTTCTTTTCTGAAAATTTCAGTCCCAATGAGGATTTATATTAAAATAAAACAATGGATCCTCAGAGCTCAGGGTCACAGTCTTCATAAGAGCCAGTTTTGTGGAGCAAGGGTCTTTGGGGCAAAAGTTGGAGACACTGTGATGGTGGATGGTTTCACCAAGTCAAAAATGACCTCCAAGAGCTGGCATAAGGCTGGGAACAGGGACTCACAAAGCATCTTGCTCAAGCTACCATCTCTCAGCAAACAAACTGCAAGCAGCAAACCTGTCAATCCTTTGGCAATTTCACAGTCGGACACAAGAGAACAAGCCCTCAAATTTCATCCACTTGTGAATCCAAGTACATTCTCCGAATTACAAAAACATCAACAACAAAATCAGAAAAAAATTGCTGCCATAGCTAGTAAAAAAGAACAGCTCATAAAAAACACATATCTTCCCCAGTCCCCCTCCCTCCAGTTTCAAGAGTGGGATATTCACATCCATCGTTTTTCTATGCAACACCCAGTGCTGACTTTTTACTGAAGTCCTCCTTTGCATCTTTCTCAGAGCACAGTGGAAAGACTCCAAGGGAGAATGCAATCTACTGCTTAGCTGTGGCAAGGTAATGTTCTCTCCTTAAACATACGAAGGGAAACCTTTCATAAGGCAGGTCCAGGGTAAGGAATGGTCCAGAATGCCCTACTATGCCACTGAAAGTAATACAAGTTGTTCCAATGCACCAAAACCCAGTTTCAGGAACCTCGTCTTAGCCTCATGACTAGGACAAAATGAACTAATACTACTAACCAATCCAATCTGTGCAGTACTGTATTCCTCAAACTTTCAGAAGGGAAAGAAGCACAGTAGAAAGAATTGTATCAATTAGCAAGGTCCTTTGCTTGCTGCTGCTGCTGCTGTTGTTGTTACTGTTGCTGCTGCTGCTTTTCTTTTTTCCTTCTGTTTGAGACAGGGTCTCACTCTGTTGCCCAGGCTGGAGTGCAGTGGTGCTATCACGGCTCACTGCATCCTCGAATTCCTAGGCTCAAGCAATTCTCCCACCTCAGCCTTCCAAGTAGCTGGGACTACAGGCACATGCCACTATACCTGGTTGATTTTTTGTGTGTGTGTGTAGAGATGGGGACTCACCATGTTGCCCAGGCTGGCCTCAAACTCCTGGGCTCAAGCGATCCTCCCACCTTGGCCTCCCAAAGCACTGGGATTATAGGCATGAACCACTGTGCCTAGCCTGCTACTGTTTCTTCTTCTTCTTTTTCCTCCTCCTCCTCTCCTCTTCTTCTTCTAAAGCTAATAAAAAAGTAATTGTAATTAGAGGGGGAAAAAGAGAAAACTGAAATATGGGGAGGGGAGGCATCAAATGTCTCATAGAAGACTAGGTGGCAATGAAAATGGGAGGAAAGAAAAGAAAACTTCAATGACAAATTGAATGATAAGGGCTTGAATTGACTTACTAGGCAAGATACACAGGTGGGGTGAGATCTATATTGAACGGGGTGCTAGAATTGACATTAATATTTACAGTGAGTTAAAAGGTAATCCACAGCACATCTAAAGAGATAAAAAAATTGTATCAGAATTAGATATTTCAGGGACACAACTCTCTGATTAGAGCTCAGATCTCATCCATTACTTATGAGGTATTATTTGATGCAAATATTACAGTTAGAAATACAGATTTATGAGTGACTTTTCCCCTTAATATAATGAGAAGGAAAGAAAAAACAAGGCTAGATTGTTTTACTTGCTTTTCTGTACTGGTCTTTAGCTCAGCTCAACTTTATTTCAGTTAGGTTGTTGCCACCTTGTGGTGAGAGTAATTTGGGCTGTAAAATGCAAAATTCAATATCCCATAGAGTGAGGTTGACAATATAGGAAAACACTTGATAGCTTAATAATTTGTGTGATATCTCTGACTAGAATGTATAAAAAGAGATCATCAAAAATTCTAGAAATGTACTAGGAAAATTATTAATTGAAAAAACAACATAGTCCAGCTTAAAATAAGGCTGCAAACAAGAAAGGAAATATTGATTTGTTTTATCAACAGATACATGCTAAAATGAGTTTATTTTCCAAACATTCAATAAGTGTTTACTATAGCCCAGTGCTGTGCCCGGCAGAACAGAAATGTGCATGAAAAGCATCTGTTTTTAAGGGGTATGTGTATGTGTGTGTGTGTGTGTGTGTGTGTGTGTGTGTGTGTGGTTTTAGATGAGAAAAGCTGATGGTGTCTGTTGTGTAGAGTGCTTTCTTGGGGAGGAACTGAGTTATGAAATATATAGTAAAATCCATAAAGACCACTAATCTCACATATATGGCTTGTTGAATTTTTATGTTTTCATATATCCGTATAAGCACTACTCATATCAGAAGCAAACTATTTCCAGCACCCAAAAATTTTCCTACATGCCCCTTGCCAGTCAATGATCCTTCCTGGATGTAACTATATTATTCTCGTCTCTATCACTGAAGATTAGTTTAGCCTATTCTTGAACTTCAAATAAAGGGCACGTATGGCAAATACCTTTTATATTTTGCTTTTTTGTTCAACACATTGCCTGTAAGATTCATCAACGTTTTTGCATATATTGGTTGTTCTTATTTCTATGTAGTATTCCTTTTTATGCAGTATTCCATATCTAATTTATTTATCTATTTTCCTATCAGTAGGCATTTGGATTGTTTCTAATTTAGGGGCTATTTTGAATAAAAATGCATGATTATTCTTACATATGAGATTTGGTGGACATTTGCATGCATTTCTCTTGACTCTATACAAAGAAACAGAATTGATGGGTCATAGGATAAATTTGTTTAGCTTTAGTAAACATTTCTAAACACTTTTTAAAGAGACTACCAGTGTGCTGTTTTTTTGTAGCTATATTTCATAAGGATTAGCATTATTAAGGAGTGGCAATTTCAAGATCAAGAAAGAAATTGCTAGGGAAGACATTTTGTTAAAGAAAGGGTTATTCTGTGAAGGAAAGAAAGGAAAGAGAGAGAGGAAAGAAAGAGACAGAGAGAAAGGAAAGAAGGAAGGAAGGAAGGAAGGAGGAAGGAGAAGGGGAAGGGGAAGGGAAGGGGAAGGGGACGGAAGGAGGGGAGGGAAGAAAAGGGTTAGTGCAGAAGGGAGACCCATGGGGGAGTGGTGGTCAGTCTGACTGCACATTTACTGTGGCAGTGTTACTCCTAGCAAATCCTCTTTCCATTTCTCTTTTCCCAATATTTTTTCTCTTTCCTGTATTCACACCCTCCACTTCCCATCTGTTTCTGCCCCTTTTCCATGGAATCTTTCCCAGGACCTGCTCCACCTTCCTTTGGTGGTGTGCTGTGGAAAGGAAGAGGAGATCTATAACCTCATGCCCTTGCAGTCTTCTTGATCTAGTTCAAGTTCCTCAGAGAAGTCACAAAAGCACTTATGTCTACCTGAAGTAGACAGTAGGCAGGGAGTCAGGTGGTTTGAGCACTCCTCTAAATGACCAGTGCAGCTCTTGTACCACAGAGACACAAACATGAGGAATGGATGTACACTATTTTGATGGCTACATGCACCAAGCTAGTATCATAGCCAGGAAATGGGGGAAGAACCTAACATAATTCTTCATGATGCTGACCCAGGGATCGGGTGGGTAAAGTGACCATCAGATGTTCCTGTTCTGCAGGAAGAGGAGTCTCCCAAACCAGACAAGTCACCTGGCATCATGTGAAAGCACTTGTTGGACAACATGTCATTCAGGAACTCTACCCTTAGATTCATAAAACTAAACCTCTCAGGGTTGATTCCAAGATGGCATTGATGCATTTGGCATATAATCAAGTGCCAATGTGGGTTTGGGTTGGTGAGTGCATGTGGCTAGTGTAGACATGACAGTCATTGAGGCCAGAAGGTCACATAGAGTATCATTCCTCAGCCTAGAAGACAGTGTAGGCTTTACACAGGTCAAAGGATATCTGTAAGGTGTGTCTAGAAAATAGCCTTCCTTATTGCTTATTGTCCAATTCCAGAGAGGTTTATGTGACCTGGGAGTCCAGTTAAGTAAAGATTCAAATGTAGGGGACTGATCCAAAAGGCTGAGAGTTTGAGTGGACTGAGAATTGATGATAATCTCAAATGCTATGAGCTTTGATGAGCTCTGGTATTCTAGGTACAAGTACAGCTCTTCATTTTTATTCTTTATTTTAAAAGGCATGTCTTGTATGTTTTAATCACTTTTTGTATCTTCAGCACATAGAATAGTTCTTGCCATAGAGTAAGGGCTCAATATGCACCTTTTTCTTAAGGTAAACACTTTTTGAATGAACGTGGAAAAGCCAAGTTTCAAATGTCAAGGAGAGAATCAGGATAGGCTCTGAGCCTAGGAATAGCTAGGATATGCATCAAAACAGGAGAGGACTTCAAATTAAGTCAGATGGGATATGGGGAAAGGCTAAAAATGCCTGAGTGATTTCTTTAGGACTTAACACCTAATTTTATGGGCATCATGGATGGGCTAACCCAGTTTAGAGAGCCCAGAAAGACATAGCCATTAAGGTAAAGGAAGAAGTTAATTCAGAACAAAGAAGTTGAATTAGGCAGACATGGACCTGGTTCAAATGTTGGAAACACTATGGTACTTTTATACAGGTTGTTCCTAATAGATTGAGTGAAAGCCTTTTAAAAATACCAGACGTTGCCAGACAGCATGGGTAGAGGTGAGGTAAAGGATCCAAGATAGTAACATGGTCAAAGGCACTGTTTTGTGAAAGAGCAAGCAAGAAATTTAGTTTTCAGGAAATTATGTGGATTTGCAAAAGGCACTGTAGGCAATAGGGAAAAACTGGCTACAGATAGACTGGCAATATGAACTGCATCTACACTAAGAAGCATCTTGTGTGACCAAGTAGAGAGTCTGCTTCTTATTCCTCCTTCCATGGGGCAGGAGGTGGGTGGGAAGCTCACAGAAGTTCTTTTCATGAAGTATGTTACATAATCAGTTTTAGTTTGTTTTTGAGACAAATCTGATAGAGATATATGGAAGATTCACTGGAAAGATGTGGAAAGACTATACTAGAGTTAGGAACCTGCAATAAGAGAAAGAAGACACAATAAAGATCTAGACTAGAACAATAGTAGTTAGGGAAAAAGAAAAGGCCAAATACAAGAGATATTTCTGGGGAATCATCTACAAAATTTGGTCACTGACTGGGTGTGGAGATAGAGAAGAAGGAATTTAGTTTTGTTTCTAGATTTGGAGATGGTGAGGATAGCAAAATCGAAGCGTTGAGAACAAGGAAACAGAAGTGGGGACAAATTTAGGAAGAGATATGTTAAATTATAAGTGTCTATGGGATTAATATTTTTATTTGGCAATTGGAGATATGCAACTTTTATGAAAGGTCAAGATTTAGGAGTCATGGATAAGGGAATTGAAACAGTGAGTAAATGGAGGACTCCGAGGGATGAGGTTATAGAAAGAGGGAAGGACCAAGGATAGATCTTGGAGGACCTCAACATTTAAGGGGATGTAAAACACCTCAGTATTAAATCACATTTGCATCCTACAAAGTAAGAATAGTTGTATTCAAATTTGCAAGTCTTTATTGGTATATAGCCAGAGAATAACTATCATATAACATTAAATTTCATTGCATTTTAGTTAAAGACTATCAAAATACCTAACACCTTTTCAACTAAAAAATCCTCATGTGTGTTTGTAGGGGTAGAGAGTGGAGAAAAGAAAAGAGGCCAGGGAATATGTGATGTATAGGAATATCTAGAAAGGAGAGAGAAAAAGTTTCAACCCCAGAGAATTCTACGATATTGAGTGGCTTTCTGCTTCTAATTGTGGATTCTAAATTTTTAGTATTGCCTTGGGAAAATATCATTCCCACTGCATCACAGGGAACTTGTTTTAGAAAGATCCCTGTTTCTATTTCACATCTACCTATGTGACAAGATAAACTAGCCCTAGCTACAAAATCAACCTGAAGATTTCCATCCTTTTTCAGCTATGTATGCAGACAAGATCAGACCTCCTTATAAATTATACCTTGTTTTCTTGCAGTGCCTTTAAAGAGAAACGATGGCTTCAGCAATTAGGAATAGCAAGAGTCCTGGCCAAAAAGAGCATTTCTAACTTGACTACCAGAGGAGGCCTGAGAGCATGTGAAAACCCTCTAGAAACTGTGCTTTGAAAAGCACAGCCTCAGTTTGGACAAAGACCTGATCAAACAGAATCTCCAGTTCTAATGTTAACATCTCTAATAACAGTTCTAATGTTATCATCTCTAGTAACAGTTCTAATGCCACATAACTTTTAATAGGATATTTAACCCAATGTTTTCTCGAACTTCATCACCCGAAGTGAAAATTTAGTACTTTTTTGCGTAAAGAATATGAGGAAGAATTCAGAAGAAACTGTGAATACTAGTTGCCCACAGGGTAGGGGAGCTGAGACAATGGAAAACAAGAAAGTGAGAATTTTTACAGTTCCTTTGTTTGTTTGGTTTCTTATAAAAAAAAAAAAAAGTGTGTTTTGGTTTTTAAAGCCATATGAATGTAGAACATATATAAAAATAAACAAAAATTTTTAATTTTATGTAAAGAAAGTTCTTAAGAAAGTTAACAAATACCAAAAAAAAAAAAAAAAAAGAAAGAAAAAGAAAGAAAGAAAAAGAAAGTCAACAAATACCATCTAGGTCCAATGCTGATCTCAGACATCTTTTGAACTTCTGCTATAACATTGCTTCCAATTAATCTTCTTAAATTGAGTTAAAATTTACATGCAGTGAATTGAATGAATCTTAAATGTAAGATTCAATGGATTTGAAAAATATGCCAGTCAAAACATAGAACACTTTTGTTACCCCAGAAAGTTCTTTTAAGCTCCTAAGTCAATCCCAACTTCTATAGGTTACCGCTATTCTGATTTCTATCTCCTTAGATGAGATTTTCAAATCACTGGTATCATACAGTTGTTCACTTTTGAGTCTGGGTTATTTTGTTCAACTTAATGTTTTAAGATTAATTTATATTACTACATGTATCAGTAGTACATTCCTTTTTTTTTTTGAGACAGTCTTACTCTGTCGTCCAGGCTGGAGTGCAGTGGCACGATCTCAGCTCACTGTAACCTCCACCTCCCGAGTTCAAACAATTCTCCTGCCTCAGTCTCCTGAGTAGCTGGGATTACAAGCATGTGTCACCACACCCAGCTAATTTTTCTGTTTTTAGTATTTTGTATTTTTAATTCCTGATCTCAAGTGATCTGCCTGCCTCGGTCTCCCAAAGTGCTGGGATTACAGGCATGAGTCACCATGTCCAGCCGTACATTCCTTGTTATTACTGAGTAGTATTCCATTATATGGATGCACCATAATGCATAGTGTATGGACTGTATAGATGTTTGGGTTGCCTCCAGTTTTGACATATTATGAATAAAGCTTTATGACCATTACTGTAAGAAGTATTTTTCTGGGCATACGCTTTCATTTCTTTTGGGTAAATATCTAGGAGTAGAACTGTTGAATAATAGGGTGAATGTACATTTAACATTATAAGAAACTACCTAAGAGTTCTCCAAAGTGATTTTATGATTTTTAACACTTTGACGAGCAACGTACAAGAAGTTCTGACTTCACATACTTGGTGTCATCAGTATTTTTTACCTTTAGTCAGTCTATGGGGCTTGAAATGGCCAATCATTGTGGTTTAATTTGCATTTTCCTGAAGACTATGATGCTGGATGCCTTTTCATGTGCTTATTGGCCATTTGTGTGTCTTCTTTTGTGAAGTATCAATGCAAGTTTCTGCATATTTAAAAAATTGGGCTATCGTTTAATTATTGGTTTGCTGGAGATTTTTGTATTTATGATACAAGTTCTTCATCAGATACATAGACATAGATATATAGTGGGTCTTTTTCCCAATCTGTGGATCACCTTTTCATTTTACTAATGATGTTTTTTGATAAACAAAAATGTTTTAAATTTGATGAATTAGAAGTTATCACTTTTTTCTTTTAGGGTTAATGCTTTTTATTTCCTCTAGAAGAACTCTGCCTGGCCAGATGCAGTGGCTCATGCCTGTAGTCCCAACACTTTAGAAGGTTAAGGTGGATGAATCACTTGAGATCAGGAGTTCGATACCAGCCTGGCCAACATGATGAAAACCTGTCTCTACTAAAAGTACAAAAATTAGCCAGGGATGGTGGTGCACACCTGAAATCCCAGCTTCTCAGGAGGCTGAGGCAGGAGAACCATTTGAACCTGGGAGGCAGAGATTGCAGTGATCCAAGATCGTACCACGACACTCTAGCCTGGGCAAGAGTGAGACTCCATCTCAAAAAAACAAAACAACAACAACAACAACAACAACAACAAACTCTGCCTACTCAAAAGTAATGAAGATATTCTCTTATACTTTCTTCCAGAAGTTCAATAATTTTAGTCTTTATGTTAGGTTTATAATATATCTCAAATTATTTGTGTGACTGATGTGTAGTTAGGGTTGGGATTAATTTTTGAAAACACTTTCCTTTCCCCCCACTGACTTACCTTAGCATCTCTGTTGAAAATCAATTGGCAGTGTAGGTACAAATCTATTTCCAGACTTTCTGTTTTGTTCCATTGATCTATTTACTTTTCCTTATACTAATACTACATTGTCTGAACTACTATCTCTTAATTAGGTAATATGAATCTTCCAATTTTGTTATTGTTTTTCAAGTTTGTTTTCGCTATTTTTAGTCCTTCACATTTCCATATAAATTTTAAAATAAATTTGCCATTCTCTATTTTAAAAGCCTGCTGGGATTCTGATTGCACACACTGACATTTTGATAATATTAAATCTTATAACCCATGATGTATATTCTGTATTTGTGGTATACGTCTTCATTTACTTAAGTCTTAATTCCCTCTTAGCAAAGTTTCGTAATTTTTAGTGTACAGGTCTTGTAAATCTTCTGTTAAAGTTTTTTTCTAAATATTTTATATTTTTGAGGCAATTTACTGAGATGATTATAAGACAAATTTTGGTACAACAGTCAGATGCACCTAAAATCTAAGGCTCATTCTAAAAAAATACCTTTGAGTTCTCAGTTAGATATTATGGGGTTGGGGCACAAAGGTTAATACAAACACACACACACACACACACACATAGATGATTCCATAGGGATGTTGTAAGGCAGCATGTGTATAGGTATTAGTTCACCATAGAGAAAACAAGAAATGATAGTGACTGGCAGGAGGCACAGCAGAGATTCTGGGGTGTTGTAACATTCTATTTCCTGTTCTGGAGTAATAGGTGTGTTTAATTTGCGAAAATTCAACAAGGAATATTTTTAAAATCTGTATCCTTTTCTGTTTGCATTTTTATAATACAGTTATAAATTTTTTATACTTTTTATATATTTTTAATTTTTATACAAATTTATGTTTTAAATTTTCTATATAATTTTAAAATTTTTATATATTTTCAATAATTTTTATAACACAATTTTTAAATGAATTAAAATAATTTTTAAAAATCTCAGGAGCTAATTCATGCATTTGGTGCCAGCTTTAGAGTCACGAGAAGGTGGTTGGTGTGAGAGAGGCTTGTCACCATGTTGTTGTCCTCTTGACAGTGTAGTGAATTGGGCTGTAATTCCTTGCAGGGGGTGATAATATTTTATGTATTATAAAACACATAAACACAGCCAGGGAAATACCCTGTGCAAGGATTCTGGGGCTAGAATACTTAAAAAGGAGAAAAAAATGGGAAAATATAACAGAAAAGAAAGACACGTGAGCTGGAGGGGAATAGAAAGATACAGGGAGAATGTGAGAGGATGATTGATATAAGTCTTGTTCCCTACCAGCATCAGTTGAAAAAACTACTGAGTATTATGCTTTGTTTACATTCATCCTGGAAGTAAGATAGCATTAACTGACATTAAGACTGTCGGTTAATTATATTTATAATGTAAATGCAATTGTAGAGTATTAGTATTAACATGCACTGGATACCCTAAGACATTTATTCTCAGCCTGATTCTTATTGAAATTAGAGTTAATATATATTCTCTATGCTTCTGTGTCATTTTGTACATTCTTCAAGTATTGCTACTCATCACACTATATTAAAATTACTTCATTGTCTGTCTCCCTCACTTTTCTGACACCTCCTAGAGAACAAGGACATTGTTTTACTCCTCTCCAAACTGCCAAAGCACAGCATATCTTTGAACCCTTGAGGAATTGCTCAATAAATGTTTGTTGAATTAAACGAATGGCTTTTAAGATGATCCTACACATGGAATTCTCAATTATTTATGAATTTATATGAGCATGAAATCTGCTCCTATAAAATGTAAATGCTGCTGTTTGCTTAATTCTAATTTATTGTTTAATTTGATCACCAAAATCAATTTTTTAATGTGAATTTATTAATTCATCTGAGCATCCTAACAACCCTGCATGGAACAGAGGGGCAGTATTAAAATACCAGTTTTACAGATGAAGAGGCTATACTTATAACATAAAAACAACTTATTAGAGATCATACAGGTAATGTCAGAGCCAGATCTGGAATCTAGAGTTTTGATTTTTCACTCAGGTAATTTTCTCTAAACAACTATAGCACCTATGGCAACAGAAGGCATTCTATAAATTATCCTGGGGAGTTTTAACTCCAAGTCTGGTTTTTTCTGGATATAACTTGGTTTCTTTCTTTTTTTTTTTTTTTTTGACAGTGTCTCACTCACTTCGTCACCCAGGCTGGAGTGCAGTGACTCAAATCTTGGCTCACTGCAACCTCTGCCTCCCAGGTTCAAGCAATTCTCATGCCTTAGCCTACCAAGTAGCTGAGACCACAGGCACATGCCACCATGCTTGGCTAATTTTCGTATATTTGGTAGTGATGGGGTTTCACCATGTTGACCAGGCAGGATCCAAACTTCTGGCCTCAAGTGATCCTCCTGCCTTGGCCTCCCAAAGTGCTGGTTTTACAGGCATGAGCTACTGCACCTGGCCTAACTTGGTTCCTTGCCACCTTCTTTAGACAGCCCATTCTTCTACTCCCTATTCTCACCTTCACCTCACTTGTCCTCACTTCATTCCCTGAGATTACAGAGAAGAAAGGCTATTTCTTTATTCTTTATTCTTTTTTTTTTTTTTTTGAGACAGTCTTGCTCCCCCAGGCTGGAGTGCAGTGGCACGATCACGGCTCACTGCAACCTCTGCTTCCCAGGTTCAAGTGATTCTCCTGCCTCGGCCTCCCAAGTAGCTGGGACTACAGGCACGTGCCACCACGCCCAGTTAATTTTTTGTATTTTTAGTAGAGACAGGGTGTCACAGTGTTACCCGGGATAGTCTCGATCTCCTGAATTCATGATCTGCCCACCTCAGACTCCCAAAGTGCTGGAATTACAGGTGTGAGCCACCACATCCAGCTGAAGAAAGGCTACTTAATATTGGCATACTATTTTGTCTATCTGAAAATTCATTTCAGCATTCCTTATCCCCTATATATGTACAGTTCTCAAATACCTCTTTTGAATCAGTTGAAACTGGTTTTTACTGTAATCTCACTAATTCTCTCATTAACTAGTTCAATATATTCTTTGACATGTGTTCATTGTATACTTGTAGGAGAGTCATGATTTTACATTTTCTGAAAATTATTCTTTAATAATGGATGTTTTCTCAATAATGTATGACTAAAGGCAACTTAAGGAAATTATGCAATTTTTGCTGATCTGCAATTCACAGCCTAAGTAAAAATTTTGTTCTCTCTGCAAATCGTACTTCAAGACCTAACTAATAAGTTCAAGGACCTGTCTTTCTGTGCCCCAGGGGGAAGAAACAATTTCAGTCAGATATGAAGGACAACATAGACACAGAGAACTGACTTCAAAAACTCTTCCAATGTTCCCCGAGAGACTCAGAATACAGAAAGAGTTGTCTCAAGCCTTAGTTAGAAAAGACAGATATGAAGAGTCTCCTCATCTTCCCCTCTCTTCCTTCATGCCTTCCATTTTCAAGGGATTGAGATTTGAAGAATCCTATTCCTATCAATTGACAACTTTATAGTCTCTTATATTCAAACCACAGCAGGTGAGAAGAGAGAGTTGGAAAAGAAACTAAATTATCATAGGCCCTAAACACTTTTTAAACGACATTGCTCTGGGCTGGGTGTGGTGGCTCATGCCTGTAATCCCAGCACTTTGGGAGGCCGAGTTGAGCGGATGACTTGAGGTCAGGAGTTCAAGACCAGCCTGGCCAACATGGTGAAACTCTGTGTCTACTAAAAATACAAAAATTAGCCAGGCATGATGGTTAGGTGCCTGTAATCCCAGCTACTCGGGAGGCTGAGGCAGGAGAATCACTTGAACCAAGGAGTCGCAGGTTGCAATGAGCTGAGGTGGCGCCACTGCACCCCAGCCTGGCAACAGAGTGAGACTCCTTCTCAAAAAAAAAAAAAAAAAAAGACATTGCTCTAAATTCTGTAAGCATCAGTCATTGTTATCATCATTATCTTTATAATGATCACTTATAATCACATAATCACTTATAAAACTAATTTATAATCACTTATAAAACTTGTCACAAACCTTCAGTTTTCAGCCTGGTATGTAGAAGGATGGGCTTTGGAGCAGGTAGGTGAGGGATCCAATCCTCTCCTTCTAGCTTTGTCACAGGCTTTGTCGCACAATCTCTGGAGTTTTGTCTCTTTACCTGTAAAAACAAAGCCACAGCTGTTGAGGATATTAACTGAGATATGTTTAAGATAACATATACAGAAGCTCTGTGGGAACTATCAGTTTTATAAAAGTGTCAGTTGCTGGACTTGTCTCTCAGTTTCCTTATCTCTAATGGACATTATAATGGAACTTACCTAATAGGGTTCTTGTGAACTCCAAATGTATTTAATAAATGTCAGAACAGTTCCTGACACGGTTAGTGCTTAACAAATGTGAGCTATTGTTATTATTAATGTGTGCTCCACGAGAAGGCCTGTCGGATTTGAAACACCTTGTCATCTCCCAAAGAGCCTAGCACCGTGCACCTAGCAGGCGCTCACTACATCTTTGGGGGATGATCTACAAAAGGAATAGTGTTCTAACCTCAGCCTCCGCTGCAGGGGGCGTCCGAGTGTAGAACGTTCGTTCGTAGGCCGGAACCCAAAGCTCCGGACTCTGCGACGCCGGAGCCTCTAGGCCACCGGACACGGGCGCCGGAAGTGGCGAAGGCGGCGTCCGCGCTGCCGGGTGAAATCGTAGGCCAGCGAAGATGCTGCTGGAGTTGTCTGAGGAGCATAAGGAGCACCTGGCCTTCCTGCCTCAAGTGGACAGCGCAGGTCAGGGGGCGCGGGGGCGGTGTTCTGTGGGCTGGGGAGGAGGTCAAAGGCAGCGCCCGGCACTCAACAGCCTCTGACTTTCATTGCAGTGGTCGCTGAGTTTGGGCGGATTGCTGTGGAATTCCTGAGGCGCGGCGCAAACCCAAAAATCTACGAAGGCGCCGCCAGTAAGAAGGGGAAGGGGACGGCTCGCAGGCTGCTAGGGTAGTGCGAGCCATTCTCTATCTCCCGGGAGAGAGGGGGATTATTGCGATTCCTAGGGTCTTGTTCCTAGTGTAGTAGAATAAAACCAGCAGAGCTCTTCAGTCAGGGTGCAAATCCTGCCCGTCACTTAAGTAGCTGTGAGATTGTTAAAGCTTCTATTAAATCAGTTTTGTCATGGTAAAATGTACATAATACCACCTCACTTTCAGAAATACTGAAAAGAAGTTGGTATAAATATACCAAAGTCTGTGGAATAGCTGGTTCAACTGTAAATATGCAAGTATTTGGTTATCATTATTAATTGTTCAGATATCCGCTTTTGCTAAAAAAAGTGTCGTTTTCCCCTTGGATAAGAGGCAGTCTCTGGGATTAAGTCAATCCCTGCCCAGTTCCTCTTCTACCAGACTTGAAGGAGCTGCATTCAAGAGAAGGGCTACGCACCTGATATTAGCCTCCACAGTTTGCGTTTTGTTATGGTGGGAAATACCAAAGGCATTTGGCTGGGGGTGGAGTGAGAAGGAGCAGGAGCCTCTGGCCAACGTACTATTTTTCATGCAGTGTTTGAAAACATGTAATAATGGATAGTGTTTATTTTTACATACAAATATGAACAAGGTAAATACCACAGTAGTAATGTATTTGCTCGTTTTTGGTTTTCTTTCTCAGGAAAACTCAATGTGAGTAGTGACACTGTCCAGCATGGTGTGGAAGGATTAACCTATCTACTCACTGAGAGCTCAAAGCTCATGGTAAGGGTTTCTCTGGACTCTTTTGTATTGCCTGGATCCTTAAGAAAGGTCTAGGGTACTCTACATCATAGTCCTGGCAGGTACCTGTGTATTTTAATAATGTTAATGGTGTATAATTGAGTTTTTGAAGACATATTTAAAAAATAAAAATCATATAACATCATCTACTGACATGACTACCTCTTGCTAGTATAAATAGCTAGTATAGAAGTACCTCTAATTCTGCATGTTGTTAAACCATATATGTATCCTAAGAGGAGGGAGAATATTAATATTTTGTTTGCATATCAGCAGTATCTGGCTTGATGAAGAATAAGAAAGGAAACTGGGCATCTTAATTATTTCCATTTTATACTTTAATAAACTACTTTTATGTATCAGTAACTCAGATTTTGGCATGGTGGGCAATGGTTATCTTTAAGGAATACTGTTTCTTTTACTAGACAGAATACATTAGACGATATCATTCTTTTGTGTATATCAGGTATTTTAGCTAGACAAAGATAAATTTGATGTTCTTTTAAACTCAATTTACTTAGATTTCTGAACTGGATTTTCAAGACTCTGTTTTTGTTCTGGGATTCTCTGAAGAATTAAACAAATTGTTGCTTCAGCTTTATCTGGACAACAGAAAAGAGATCAGGACTATTCTGAGTGAATTGGCACCAAGCCTTCCCAGTTATCATAACCTTGAATGGCGACTAGATGTACAGGTATAGCATTTTAAAAATTAACTTAACATAGAATATAAGAATTATTTTAGGTTTGCGTCCTGTTTATTTTATTCCTTACTGCCTTAACTAAGATCTGGTTTGAAATTTTGTTTTTTTAACGTTCGCTTTTAGGCCATTTCTTTTATTTTCAGCATGTTCAAATCAGTTTAATTTGCAAAGTTTGTAAGAAATTGGTTATTTTTGGAAAGGAGATGGTTATGCACATTTATTAGGTGGTATCTAGATGTTTAAAATCTTTTCTGTTTGAATATAACAGATGTGGAAAAGTGCACAGGTCAATGTACCACTCAATGAATTATCACATGGTACATTTAACTATGACTCACACCCCAGAAGCATCTTCCTTGCCTCCTTACAATTACTGCCCCTTCCCTCCTTTTTAAAGGTGACCAGCATCCTAACTTCTAACACAAATTACCTTTACCTGCTTTTTAACTTTGCATATATGGAATGACTCAGTAAATATTCTTTTGTACCAGACTTCTCTCACATATTATTTTTTGTGAGATTCATCTTTCAGTTGTTTTTAAAGTCATATAAATAAACAAAAGGGTATATTCAGATCATTGCATATAGTCTTTTATTAAGCAGAGAAAGATGAGTTAGTAGATTTGTACTGAGTGCCATCTATTTGCTGATTAGAGCTGTGCTAAATGTTTTCAGACACAAAAGAAGTGTAAGATACTTTGTCAACTGGAAAAGATGTTATCACCTTGGTTAGGGATATTAGACATTCTCAAAATAACTAATAATTAAAGGTCTTTATAAAATAAAGTTCTTGATGGGGGAGAAAAGAATATAATTATATAAATGAAGATGACAGCTGTTTCAAAAAAAATGCGTGTAATTGTGTGTATGTGCTGGCATTATTCAAGAAAGCGTCCAGCAAAAGGAAGTGAAATTTCAGAAAGATGAATGAATAGAGAAAATTAGGGTAAATATTCTTGGCAGATAAGGCAGAATATGTTGTAAAGGCCCACACTGATATGGAAATGAGCATATGAATATGTGGTACAGTGCACTAGTTCTCAAATTTGACTTCATATTGGAATAACCTGGAGAGCTTTACAAAAATTCTGATGTTTATGTGTAATACCCAGAGATTCTGATTTATTGGTATAGAGTTCGGCCTGAGCATTAGGATTTTTTAAAGCTTCTCTTCACCCAGGTAATTCTAATGTGCCAGAAACAGTATGATCTGCAAAGCCTAAAATATTATCTGGCTCTTTATAGAAAAGGTTTGCTGATCTGTGCTCTAAATGATGTCTTCCTCTGGGAGGAATGCCCCTGCCACTAGTTAAATCTTGGTGGCATTTGTGTTTTCTTTTTCATGGCACCGTGCTTCCTCTTTTGGCAAGTCATCTCACTTATACATACCTGATTTTTTGTTGTTGGTGTTTGTTTGTTTTACTAAACTGTAAACACTGGGATAGCAGGGACCATGCATGTTTTGTATATTCTCTTTCTTCCAAGTCTCAACATCTCTATGCTCCACATGCTTAACTGTTGACCTTGCTTCCAGCTTGACTAAGAAAGAGAAGCAATCAGAAAGAACTCCCACATGCACCAATTACCACATCTCTCAGCCTGTATTAGGACCCACTTGCTCTGCCTTCTCTCCCATTTCTCTTGTTGAAGTGCCCGTGCCCTTATCTACAGGCAGCCTTTTCTCTTGTATAGCTCAATCCATCCCCATTTACCCTTATGAGGACAGAGTTCTGGCAATTATTCCCTCTCTTATCTGCATCATACTTTGTTTACCTCTACTGAATCATTCCCTTCTTCACATAGTCAGAAATCCAGTCTTGACGCCACGTACTCCTCCTACTGCCAGTCCATTATTTTGCTCCTCTTTATACTAAGACTTTTTTTTTTGATACAGCATCTCTCTTTGTTGCCCAGGCTAAAGTGCAGTGGTGGGATCTCGGCTCACTGCAGCTGGGTTCAAGCGATGTGAGGATGCTCATGTATGTGAGTCAGCAGTAGTTTATCTTACAGATCTTTACCTCTCGTGTGTGCAAGTGTCCCCTGACTTTTGGGGTCCAATAGGCTTTAACAGTTATTTTTTGGCTTTATTGATTGGCTTTGAGATTTTCCATTATGAAGACATTTTTTGGAAGTTAAAATTAAGAAATTTAATTTTCTAAAATTAAACTCAAGATAGCTCATTACGGAGTAAAATCAGTTTGAATCACTGCATTATTGCTAAGACTAGTACAGTTTAAGGTTGAGAGTATACTGAATGAATGTTGCTGCTTATGGAGAAGTGCATTTAAGGCCTAAAAAAGCTACTCAGAACCAATTGAGTTCCTGAGCTTATTTGTTGAAACCATTGCATAGGATTTTAACTGGAGTGGATTCTTCTGCTCAGGGAGAAAGGCATATCAGGTAAGACTAGCTAAGTGGCAAGGAAACTAGTAACAAGATATAGTACCTTTCATGTTTAAATAACTGACTTGTCTCATGGAGACTCTTAGTGATGGACAATTACCATTTAATTATTGTGTGCTTGCTTATGGGAATCAAATTAATCATCATAGCTTAGTGTCTCATAGGAACATTTCCCCAGACTTAATAAATTGCCAACACAATTGATGTCCTTGTTAACAGCATTAGTAATTGAATGTACCACTATCTGAGACTGATGCAGGAGGATGTTCCTTTTAGGGCTGGCCCATTTACAACTACTACTTCAAAGCATTCTTTTTTTTTTTTTTTTTTTTTTTTGAAACGGAGTCTCGCTCTGTTGCCAGGCTGGAGTGCAGTGGTACAATCTCGGCTCACTGCAACCTGCGCCTCCCAGGTTCAAGCGATTCTCCTGCCTCAGCCTCCCAAGTAGCTGGGACTACAGGCATGCACCACCAAGCCCAGCTAAGTTTTGTATTTTTAGTAGAGACGGGGTTTCGCCATGTTGGCCAAGATGGTCTCAATCTCTTGACCTCGTGATCCGCCCACCTCGGCCTCCCAAAGTGCTGGGATTACAGGTGTAAGCCACTGCGCACAGCCTTCAAAGCATTCTTTTCCTGTCCTGCCCACATACTATTTGCTCTGAGGCTAAATAGAGAACTGAATTAGGAACTGTAGCTAAATGAAACATAATTTATGTATCCTGTTTCCTACTTGATGTTTTTTGCCAGAATACCCTCTTTAGTGCCTTGAGATATGGCCCTTCAGAGTAAACATTTTTTTCATTTTTTTTCTAATTTGTATTGACATATGACATTTTATTTTAAAGTTGTTTTTATTGTTGTTATGTTTACAGGGGATAAAGACAGAATTTCATTCCCCTTAAAAAATAAGTCCATGTTAAGAATTTTGTGGGCTACTGTCCTTTGTCCTATAGTACTGTCATTCAACTTCTTTCTGAGAAAAAATGTCTTACTAGATGTTTGTTAGGGATATTATGTAATCTCTTTTCTAGAACTATTAAAGAATAGTATAGATATTTGTAAAGATACTTAGATATGTTGTCTAAAAATTGGAGGATAGTAGCTTTAAGTCTTTCAGCAAGAAAGTCATGGCTTCATTACATAACACATACACTCAGTTCCTGTCAGTGCAGTCCCTGTCTGTCAGTGTAGAGGAAAAACAAATATAAACAGAGCATAATTGAATAAATAAGTACTGTTGTCAGTTATATGTATAGTTTGCATATATGTCATAATCTATAATTATCTGTATTACAGAGATGATCTTAAACTGGTACTTTAGCCTGCAAGTACCTATTTTATGTTTAGGACTAGGTCACCCAAAGGAATTGACCTATTGTTTGTAAACTATTTTGGGACATTAAATTTCAGCCTTGAATCAGTATCTTGGGTTCTTTTGGAAGCCCAAGTTACCTAGAATTATTTGGAAGAAGTTATTAGTCAAAATATTCTATGTTATGGAATTAAATTTATCCTGAAATCTCAGGTTTAGATTTGTTATTCACTTGAAAATCTCTTCAGGTTGGAATCTAGTCTTCTTGACATGACTCCACTATTTTTGATGACTTTTTTTTTTTTTTTTGCTGTCTCCTATAACAGGATGTTTCAGGCTCATCTTGTATAGCTTCTCTCCTAGACTTCACATCAGCTATTGCTTTGGATAGTTCTGGTTCCTTTTAATGGAGACTGTAAAGACCGAAAGGACCTTCAAGTTGGTCGTTGTTTACAGTTTTGGGTTTTTTCTTTTAAAAATATGTCAGTAGTACTTATTTTTTAAATTTTGGGATATATTATACAAATGAAAGTTTATAGATACTCAGTTTAAAGAATAATGATAAAACAAATACCAGTACACGCACCACCAAGCTTAGCAAATAAAATGAGTACCTCTGAAGAACTGTACCATCCCTCAGTTGTAGCCATCTCCCAGCCACCTGGAGGAAACCATTATTCTGAATTTTCTGTCAATCATTTCTTTCTTTCTTTTTTTTTTTTTTTTTTTCCCGGAGACAGAGTCTCACTCTGTTGCCCAGGTTGGAGTATAGTGGTGTGATCTCAGCTCACCACAACCTCTGCCTCCTGGGCTCAAGCAATTCTTCTATCTCAGCCTCCCAAGTAGCTGGCACTACAGGTATGCACCACCATGCCCGGCTACTTTTTGTATTTTTAGTAGAGACAGGGTTTCACTATGTTGACCAGGCTGGTCTTGAACTCCTGACCTCGTGATCCATCTGCCTTGGCCTCCCGAAGTGCTGGGATTACAGGTGTGAGCCACTGTGCCCAGCCCCTTAATCTTTTCTTTATAGTTTTTTTAAACATAAATTTTGTCACTAAGCTGTATATTTTTTTAACTTGCACATATTCTGTGACTTGCTTTTTTTCATCATTTTCTTTTTAGTTTCTTCTATGATAACCCACGTTGCTGTAATTCATTTCTTTTCTCTGCCATTGAGTAAGCCATTCATTGTGATTATTCTTGGTTTATTCATTCTGTTGTTAATGAATATTTGAGGTATTTCTAATTTTTAGTTTTTGGAAATATACTATCAGGAATAAATGTATATGTGTAAGACTTTAGGATATATGCTTAGGAGTAGATTGCTGGTAATGCATATTGTTTTCCAAAGTGGTTTTCTCATCCCTTATAAGCCTTGGATGAGAGTTCCCATTACTGCCACTTGCAGTGCTTGGTTTTGACAGGTTTTTAATTTTTGCTAGTCAGATATTTGTAAAATGGTATTTCATGTGGTTTACTGGCTACTATCCTGATGATTAATAAAATTGAACATATTTTTCTATGTTTATTCATTTGTCTTCTGTGTAAAATGCTTATTTAGATCTTCTTTTTATCTTGAGTTTTGAGGTTTTTTCCTTATTAAATCAGAGGAGTTCATCACACATTCTGGATACTAATCTTTTTTTGGTTATATGTGTGTTGCAAAATATCTTCTCTTGGTTTATGACTTGTTTTTTCACCATCGTTAGGTATCCTTTGAAGAAAATTGATTTTTAATGGAGTTAAATTTATCAGTTTTATCTTTATGGTTTAAACCTTTTATATCATGTTTAAGAAATCTTTCTGTACCATAAAATTGTTTTTATATTCTTATTATTTTCTTTTCAAAGGTTTTAAAGTTTACTTTTCATTTTGAAGTCTGTAATTCATCTGAAATTTAATTTTGTGTATGGTTTAAGATAATTATAAATAATATGTATTCCACATGGTTATTAAATAGTTACTGTGCTCTTCTTTCCTTTAAAATCAAGCTTGCAAGTAGAAGTCTCAGGCAACAGATTAAACCAGCAGTGACTATAAAGCTACACCTTAATCAAAATGGAGATCACAACACCAAAGTTCTACAAACAGACCCAGCCACCCTGCTCCATTTGGTTCAACAGCTGGAACAAGCATTGGAAGAGATGAAGACAAACCACTGTAGGAGAGTTGTTCGCAACATCAAGTAGTGCCAGTTTTAAGGTTTGAATCCCATTGAATCACTTATGAATTGATGATATACAGCAATTACTTTTCAAAATTATTTTTTTATTCGTGATGATAAATACATCTAGACTCCTCAGTGTCTATTCCAAGATACTGAGGTCATCATCAGAAGCTAAAGTAAAGTTCCCTTCTTGGTGCTAACTACGGTCATCTTGACAGATTAAGATGCATTTTATATTTTAAGTCTCATGCTCTAACAATGGAACTAGCTGGGTGGCCATTATTTTGTATTTTAAATATGACAGTAGAATTGAATCAGCTAGAAATGAATCTATATCTTCTGTATATATGAATGACTATCCTGGTCTTGCTACTTCTTTTGACTGCTTAACTGTATTATTTTCCTCTTTATTGATCAAATTTTAAACTAAAATTCACAGTGTAATACTATTAATATGCAGAATTTTCTAAACAGTTCAGTATATTTGACTTTTAAAACACCCCACAATGTTAGTAGCCACAGAATATTGAACATCAATATGATTTTTAATGCTATATTGCTACAGGTAGTTTATTCATTTTTCTTTGTGAAGATGATAAGTATTTACCATATTGCCTAAGTTTGAGTGATCATGGTTAACTGGCTTAAATGGTAATCAAATTTGTGTGGTCATATATTGTGTCAAGGACTGATTTCTTCAACCTCACCCAAAGCATCTAAGAGACACACTGTCATTTATAATTTTTTTTTTTTTTTGGGATGGAGTCTTGCTTTGTCACCAGGATGGAGTACAGTGGTGTGATCTTGGCTCCCTGCAACCTCTGCCTCCCAGGTTCAAGCGATTCTCCCGCCTTAGTCTCCCAAGTAGCTGGGACTACCAGGCGTGCCACCACCACACCCAGCTAATTTTTGCACTTTTAGTAGAGACAGGGTTTCACCATGTTTGCCAGGATGGTCTTGATCTCTTGACCTCGTAATCCGTCCGCCTCAGCCTCCCAAAGTGCTGGGATTACAGACCTGAGCCACTGTGCCCAGCCCTGTCATAAATAATGGATGCAGAGAAATATAATCAATTCTTGATTGTCCCAGATACAAATTATAGTCACTTTTTATAATTTGAATAAACTATGATGAGGGAAGAAAGGCCATGATTATTACATTATAAACAAATGTTCCTCTCCCTTACAAACTTGATTTATATTTTGTTTTATTTTTTAGTAAGGAACCAAAAACTTCTGGCCTGAAAAACTCAGGTGTTGATTTGTCAGGTTAACCTGAGAGATTGCAGAGACATAGAGGCTGACTTAGGGAGAAGAATTGTATGGAAGGGTGGAAATGAGGGTTCGGTCTTAACTGTATCAAAGGTCTTATCCTGAGAGTCTTATCTTTATGGAATAACCTAGAAAGGGCTGTAGAGGCAACCAGATTCTAAACTGCACTCCAGACTTTGTCAGTACTTCCTAAGAATTAGGGATTTTCAGGTCAGAGTGATACCATGTTGCAATCTCTTTAGAGAAGAGAGAGCCTAGCAGGGACTAGGCCAGTGGAAGAAAAGCATACTTGAAATGGCTCCGGCATCTAGGCTACCCTTTTCCTATAGGTGTATGTTTTACAGTTGTAAAAAAAAAAACAAAAAACTATATTAGATGTCAGCAAACTATAATCAGAAATAATTTTTATTTTAGTGACAACTTGACTAGTGAAGCTCTCATATATACAACCTCACAAACAAAAGGGAAGCTTTATCTATTACATGGATTAGTAGCATATGTCATTGGTTTTAAAAGCAACATGCCTGCAAAGCTTATATGATAAAAAAAAATACCTCTGTGAGGCCTTTTATTTGTCCACATTCAATGGAAGATAAACATGGCTGACCTCAGCCAAGACTGAAACAATAACCCTTTGTCTCCTCAGAACAACCTATCTCCCATCTGTGTCCACTGTTCTTACCTCAATTAAAACAAGAAAGCATGTGCTAATTTTTGTTAAATTTTTATCAACCTCCCTTGGCCTCCTTTCACTGTACTCCATTATTCCTTCTGTGATGTTTTACCTTCTTCACTTTTTGGGACCAGGGTGAGTTGGGAGCAGTTTGCCTACCTTCTTTTAGAATCTCATCTTTTAGTACAAGTCATTGAATGAGGCTTTTCCTTTTTTTGCTCAAACATTCCACATCCTTGTGGACTCCTCTGCATCGTTTGTTTTATGTAACATTTAATATTTGTTGTAGCTTGCATATGAACATAATTTTCTGTAGCGGTAGTCACTGTTTTACTCTCCAGTATAACCCATGTTTCTTGACTCTGAGTAATGCGCCTTCTATATCTAAATTTCTCTTGGAGCGTTTTGGATTATGAGTATGCTGATTTTTCAAGAGTGGCTGGTGCATGTTTAGACTTAACTGTCATATCCTTCATGTCTCAAAGCCAAAATAATAACTTCTCATCTCAGAACAGGACTGTGAGCACATGCCAATGTATGTGTCACAAAGTCTACATATGTTACATTCCTTGGAAGTCTCCTTAAATGTTTCACAAAATGTCAACAAGCTTGTTTTGTTTTTGATGTTTCTGAGATTGGTCACATTTAAGACAGTAAACAGGAAAGGAGGTAAAGATGCTATAAGAAGATGCTATATCTTGAGAATTGAAAAATGAGAATCTGACATGGTTTGAAAAATCATGAAGGGTGTGTATAAAGGATGCATGTGTAGGAGCCCTTAAAATTCATAACAGTACGTGTCCTTTTAGCATTTTAATCTTATGAAAAGGTTAAGAGGTAAGTCTTCAGAGTTGGACAAAAGGATTTGAATTTAGGTTCTGTGGCTTGTTATGGGTCCCTTGATGAATTCTCAAAGCCTTTTATTTATTTAATCTCAAAAATAGGAATATAGGATTACCCACTACATTGGCTTATAAGGACTAAATGAGACCATGTATATTGAATGTTTAACATGGTACCAGGCTTTACAAAGAACTCAATAAATGTTTACCATTATTAAAATAGTTTTGTAGACTGAAGACCCCATTATTTTACAATACTGAATTATGTGCCGTATACTCTGCTAAAGAAACTGGGAAAAAATGTTAACTGGTTGTTTCTGGGTGGCGGAATTATGGCTGTTTCTTTTCCTTTTTAATTTCTATAGTAAGTTTGAATGACTTTCATAATATTTAGAAAAAATACCAAAGGAAAGAAAAAAGATCAGGGAATTTAAATATATTTTTAGTAGATATTTTTATCCAAATTTTAATTCTTAGAATGATAAACACACAGTTTACCAGCAAGCTCAGCTGTTCAAAACTACTGAGTCCCCAAAGGACTCAGGTAAACAGACTGAGGATTTTACGTAGTGAGTGCTCTAGATCTAGTTTCCTTTTCTGTCTTTTTTTTCTACATGTTGGTGAAGGAAACGTGGGAATCTTATCTAAGCCATTTCTCCTTTTCTAGGTAATACTACATCTAAATGGAGAATTGTCTGTATTGTTTTTCATCTCAAATGAGAACATAGTACTTTGTAGTTTTTCACCTCCCTTATGGTCAGGAAGTTCTGCTGTATTAAAGTCCTCCTGGTATAATTTACTCAGTCTTCTCTGTACTTATATGAATTTGATTAAATCTCCTTACCTTTCTAGAGTTTCCATAATCATAGATTACTCTCACATCTCTTCTTCCACCAACAGTAGGAAATATTTTGGTGGAAATGTTATGATACTACATTGCCTCTAACTTAAATATATTCAGTTTTAAAACCATCATGACTGTTATGTTCAAACTTAAATACTTAGAACAAATGAATGTAATTCCACCATTAATGTGGTTAGTTCAGTGAGCGTTATAAATTTTGAAAGTAACGTTTGAATTATAAAAGCTGAAAAAGCCGATTTTTCAGCTTTCAAAATATTCTGTAAAGATGAGAAAAATACTTTATGGCACTAAAGTGTATAGTTAATGATTTGATCACTGAGTAGTAATGGCTCTTTGTTCTAGGTTTTTATAGCTCCTCTCTACCCAGGAACTTAGACTATAACTTAAGTATGCACAACAGCCTTGAGTCCTTAAGTTTTGACATATTGTAATGGGGAAACATAGAAAAAATAATTTTAGGCCAGGCACAGTGGCTAATGCCTGTAATCCTGGCACTTTGGGAGGCCAAGGCGGGTGGATCACGAGGTCAGGAGTTTGAGACCAGCCTGGCCAATATGGTGAAACCCTGTCTCTACTAAAGTACAAAAATTAGCCGGGTGTGGTGGCATACACCTACAGTCCCAGCTACTCAGGAGGCTGAGGCAGGAGAATCGCTTGAACCCAGGAGGCAAGGGTTTCAGTGAGCCAAGATCACACCACTACACTCCAGCATGGGTGACAGAGTGAGACTGTGTCTCAAAAAATAATAATAATAATAATAATTTATATCCTTAATGGACTGAAAGTAAAGGGAATATCAATAATACAAATGTCTACGTTAATGTACTCTAAAACTTGGCTTTTACTTGAGTTGTTGCCATTCTAAACCCAAGCAACTTTTTAATAAGATGAACTCCTTTTTATAATTACAGTGTAAATTGTGTTATCATTAGAAATTTTACCAATTATATGACCACCAGAGTGAGAGACTGTGCTCTTTTATTGTGCTTGAGCGTAAGTTGACATTTTTTAGTTGCAAAGACTACACTTTTCATTTTCTTCTCTTGCAGTTATCATATCCTCTGTTGCAGAAGAGTCTGCCCAGCAACCAAAAAAGGAAATAACACAAAAAAAGATTTTTACCTTTTCTCACCAACCATATGAGGCCTTTTAACTTTTAAAATTTTTTCACTCTGCTCTGTTACACTGAGCTACAAACTATCCACTTATGCATGGCATTATATTGATAACAAAACACATTTTGAAACATTTTCTGGCTTTTTTACATGGTACAGATTCAGTTTTGTTAAATAGTAAGTGCTTAGAGTGATCCATATTGTGTGTTGAACAAAGGATAAAGTTCTAATCTCAGAATTTAGAATCGTCTTAGGCCATTCCATCCTCTAAAACAGTTTAATCTATAAGCTCATTAGGCTGCAGAAAGGAATCTCCTGAGGGAGTTATTCTGAAGAAGGGAAGTTCCTCTGGTCTGGCATCTGCTAGAATTGCTTTTCCTTGTAACTCTACCTTCTTCTGGAAGGCAGAAATCTGACATGATTCAATGCCTACAGCTGTAGAAGTGTGCAGAGGAAAGGTTAAATCATTATAGAATACTGAAGAATACTTTGACTGAAATTATCCTTACTCTTTTTCCATTGAAGTGGGGTCCCCTGAGGTAACCAGAGGTGTGATGGGAAAAGCAAATCAAGTTCTTTTTTACCTGCATGCCAATGTTGTGATTGTCGTAAGTCCAATGAGAAGTGGATGCTTGTGGTTTTTTAGGAATGTGCTTAGTTCACAGAATGAAAAGGGTTCTCAGTTAACTCAAAGACTAAAAACACACAGATTAAAATTCATAGAATGAGGAAAAGAAAATCCAGGGAAGTCTATTTCATTGGAGCAAGTATAGATGGTTAGGATATGATTTCCTGGCATGGTCTGAAAACCGTATTCTTTCATTCCAAATAAATAAAAAATTCTTACAATGCTCAAGTGAGTTTAAGTGCTGCACCATAATAAAATGGCTTAATTTGCAGCTGAGACTTGGCACAATTCATAGACTAAAAGAAGAGCTTAAGAAAAGCTGCAGGCAATTTTTTTTTAGTATCCTGGGGAAAATGAGCAATTCCCCATGTACTTTTCAAAAGGCAAAAATTATTTATCTCCTAGAATGAGCAATGTAATTAAAACCTTTTTTTCCCCCCTATGTTTAGTCTTTCAAGAATATAATTACTGGGTATTCTTTTCTATACTTTGTTTCATACACTCTTTGTTTTTGCCAAGAGATAAATACTAAATTCCGTGCCTTTCTTAGGCCCTTAAAACAAGTTATTTTCATGCCAAACCTCTCATTAAGCCTCCTCCCTTTCTTTTAAGAAATTATTTTTTACTGAGATATAATTCACATAAAATTTACCCTTTCAAAATGTACAATTCAGTGGCTTTTAGGATGTTCACAAAGTTGTGTAACCATTAGCACTATCTGATTACAGAACATTTTCATCATACCCAAAAGAAACCTGTAATTATTAGCAGTCACTCTTCATTTTCCCCTCTCCTAGCAACCACTAATCTACTTGCAGTGGATTTGCCTATTCTGGATGTTTCATATAAGTGGAATTATATAACATATGCTCTTTTGTGTCTGGCATCTTTCACTTAGCATGATGTTTTCAAGGTTCATCCATGTTGTAGCATGTATCAGTATTTCATGTCCTTTATGACTGAATAAGATTCCATTCTATGGATACTCCTTTTCACAGTATTTTAAACAAGCCTTTTTGTTGGTTTTACTGCTGAGTATAATCTGTTGCAGTTTATTTTATGTTCATAAAAGAATTTCTAACAGATTTAGTAATATATTTTCTATAATTACGGTTTTTTATAATTATCTTCCCAGTGTGGTGGCTCAGGCTTGTAATCCCAGCACTTTGGGAGGCCAAGGCAGACAGATCACTTGAGGCAAGGAGTTTGAGACCAGCCTGGCCAACATGGTGAAACCCTGACTCTACTAAAAATACAAAAAAATTAGCTGAGTATGGTGGCAGGCGCTTGTAATCCCAGCTAATTGGGAAGCTGAGGCAGGAGAATCACTTGAACCCGGGAGGCGGAGGTTGCTGTGAACTGAGATCACGCCATTGCACTCCAGCCTGGGCAACAAGACTGAAACTCCATCTCAAAAAAAAAAAAAAGAATTATCTTCCCAGATACAAGTTGGAAGCGTCTGAGAGCAACCTCTTCTTAGCCAGTTATTAGAAGGGTTCTTTTCCGGCCGGGCGCGGTGGCTCACGCCTGTAATCCTAGCACTTTGGGAGGCCGAGGTGGGTGGATCACCTGAGGTCAGGAGTTCAAGACCAGCCTGGCCATCATGGTGAAACCCCATCTTTAAAAAAAAAAAAAAAAGAAAAGAAAAAAAAATAAAATAAAATAAAAAGAAGAGTTGTTTTCCAGTGGATTGTGTTTTGTTTTTAGCCTTATTCAAAAGTTATACCAGCTATGAAGTTAGATGAATTCTTGAAGAGATTTAGCTAAAATCAGCTGTAAAGAAAATTAGACCAGTATTACAGTCAGTCTCCATATCTCAGTTTCACATACATGTATTCGACCAACCACAGATCAAAGGTATTCAGAAATATAAAACTGTAACAATAAAAATAATACAAACACTTTAAAATATAGTATAACAACTATTTACATGTCATTTACATTAGGTATTACAGGTAGTCTAGAGATGACTTCAAGTATAGGGAAGGATGTGCATAGGTTATGTGCAAACACAATGCTCCTTGACTTAAGATAGGTTTACCTTTAGAAATTTTATTTTTCTTGCTTGCTTTTTTTTTTTTTTTTTTTTGAGAAGAAGTCTTGCTCTGTTGCCCAGGCTGGAGTACGATGGCACGATCTTGGCTCACTGCAACCTCGGCCTCCCTGATTCAAGCGATTCTCCTGTCTCTGCCTCCTGGAGTAGCTGGGATTACAGGCGTACACCACTATACCCGGCTAATTTTTTGTATCTTTAGTAGAGATGGGGTTTCTCCATGTTGGCCAGGCTGGTCTCAAACTCCTGACCTCAGGTGATCCACCCACCTCAGCCTCCCAAAGTGCTGGGATTACAGACGTGAGCCACTGTGCCTGGCCCATCTTTTCAATATTTTTCTATTTATGATGGGTTTATCCGGATGTGGTCCCCTCATAAAGACCATATTAAATGTATGTATCACTATCCTAAAGTCAAAAAATCGCAAATTGAACAATTGAAAGTTGAGGAGTTTCTGTACCTACACCATTTTATGTAAGGGACCTGAACATCCACAGATTTTGGTATCTTTAGGAGTCCTGGAACCAATCCCCTGTGGATACCAGGGGACAACTGTATATCTTTTTAATTTTAACTTTAAAGATTTCCTAGTAAAATGAGAGATGTTCTGTGGGCATTTGGCAGATTTAGAAAAGATAGGAAAGCAACTAAAGATTTATGTCTTCCTATAGTCATCTAGTGTTTTTCAAATTAGAAAGGTAAAAACCATTAAAAATTTTATTTGTCTATAGTGGAATGGAGAAAAGGGCATTTGCTGTTCCGTAAGTCTATGCCTCAGAATATTCTAAACTAATTTTGAAATAGCCACACCGGGAGATCTTTAGGACACTGTTCCCCAGATGATGCAGCTGCTTTAGCCACTGACTTCCAACGCTCATAAGCTATTGGAGGAAATGGAAAGGTACATAAACATCATCAGTTCAGAGTGCGTTAGGCAGATGAAGAGCTACAACAAATAAGGAGCTCTGCATTTATAAGAGAGGGACCCATTAGTTTTCACTAGGGACATCGAGAAGATGCTTTTTTTTAACTGATCATTTTGCTGTTTTGATTACACCCCAGTTTACATGTGTGGAATATTCTCTTCTCAGTTGGCTGTAGTTTAATGGGACTGTCAGACATGGGGCCATGCTCTCTGCTATCCATACTGAGGCTATAAATCCCTCCTGGAATTCTGAAATCCTCGGACTTAAAGAGAATGGTTGACACAAATTCATTTTAGTGGCCTGGCCAGGTGTTTGATGGCCTGTTACACAGCCTCATGGATCTGCTCCTATTCTTGTCCTTTATGGACCAGGTCTTAGGTCTGTCCCTTGATTCTGCAGAGTACCTAATGCATTTTTAATAAATTCATTCTCTGCTTAGGTTATGGTCTTAGGGTCTAATCCTAAATGCTATCTAGTGTAACAATACAATTACATTAATTTTATAAAATTGCTTACGTTATTACACAAATGGAATTTTTGTAAAATAGCTCCGCAATTTGTCATGTATCTAAAAGTTATTTTTTTAGGATAAACATATATATTGGCTGCAACAAACTTATAGTTAAGATCTCACAGTGTGATTAGGAAGAGAAGATTCAAAATATCCAACATTAATGACCATTTTTCTTTAATGCTGTAGTCCTATTTGCTTTCTGTACCTTCTCTATCATCTCTGTAAATTCTTATCTCCATAAAACTCAATAATCTGGTGGTTTCACTGTAATTCTTTCAGTATTAATATATTACAGTCTGCTTGTAGAAATAAGATTAAAAAACAGCTGGACTTGAGGGCTCACACCTGTAATCCCAGTGCTTTGGGAGGTTGAGGCAGGAGGATTGCTTGAGGCCAGGAGTTGGAGACCATCCTGGGCAACATAGTGAGACCCCCATCTCTACAGAAAATCAAAAATTAGCCAGGTGTGGTGGTGTATGCCTGTAGTCCCAGCTACTTGGGAGGCTAAGGTGGGAGGATCACTTGAGCCCAGGAGCTTGAGGCTACAGTGAGCAGTGATTGTGCCACTGTACTTCAGCCTGGGTGACAGAATGAGACCTTGTCTCAAAGAAAAAGCAAGACGATAAAACATTAAATAATCATCGAATGAAACAGTACCTAGAATAGTACCTGGCACAGAGTAGTTAAATTAATGAACAAGTGAATGAGTAAATAAGAGTGATGAGTGAATAGTACATACAATATATTCTGTGCATGGGCTGCTGAGCTCTACAGGAGAACATAAGCAAAACCACAGAGATTATCAAGTTTAGACATTCATTGTCATCAATCTCAGTTAAACCCTTAACACTGGCTGTCTTTCTGTTTCCCTAGTCAGCTGTCTCCCATTTTCAACAACTATTTCAAAACTTCTCCACTCGCCTTAAACCTCCAGTCCACCCAACACCCCTTCTCATTCTTGGTAGATGACTCCTTCCTTCTTCACGGAACAAACAGAGGTGACCAGACAGGAATTCTCCCCTCTTTGGTCACCAAGTTTACAATTCTCCCTGTTCCCTGCCCTAATAGTCCTTTTCCTCTACCATTCCAGTAGAAAAGCCATTCCTCACATTTCTGGATCCCATTCTTTTTTGATACTTTTGTGACTTTTACTTATTCATCTTCCTGATTTCTTACGTTAAAAAGTAAGTATTTTTAAGTCTATTTCATCTCAATGTCCTTTGATTCACATCCCTGTTCATTTACCATACACCTTTTCTATTCTCTATTTCAGTAACTCCTTGAAAAAATTCACCTGCCTTTCCAAACCAATCTTGGTAACATTTTCAGGAACTTCCATGTTGCTAAATCCAATGCATACTTTTCAATCCTCATTTCTAACGTCCCCATCTCCATCCTTTGTTTTCTTATTTTCTTTTTTTTCCTCTAGTATTTTCCCCTACCCTACTATGTTCTTTTTTGTCACTATGCTGTTTTGCATCCTACAGCTCTAGCACTGCATTATTATTCTTTGCAGGACTCTCCTCTATGCTCCACTTAGTTGTAAGTGTTCCCCAGAGCTTCATCCTAAGCCATTTCTCTCCACACATTTATGCTAGATAGTTTGACTTATTCCCTAGGATTTAATTAACATCGGTTTGCTGATAACTATCAACTATAGATGTTTGGCCCATATTGCTCTCCTGAGTTTGAGACATGTATCTACTACATATCTGCACTTAAATGTCCAACAGGTGCTTTATACTCAAAATAAACAAAATTCGGCAGAACTGTCCTTCTTTCCTTTTTGCTGTAGGCCCAAGTGGTTGCTGCCAACATGGGCAAGTTCATGAAACCTGGGAAGGTGGTGTTTGTCCTGTCTGGACGCTACTCTGGACGCAAAGCTGTCATCATGAACATTGATGATGGCACCTCAGATCGCCCCTATAGCCGCACTCTGGTGGCTGGAATTGACCACTAACCCTGCAAAGTGGTAGCTGCCATGGGCAAGAAGAAGATCGCCAAGAGGTCAAAGATCAAGTCTTTTGTGAAAGTTTATAACTACAATCACCTAATGCCCACAAGGTACTCTGTGGATATCCCCTTGGACAAAACTGTCGTCAATAAGGATGTCTTCAGAGATCCTGCTCTTAAATGCAAGGCCCAACAAGAGGCCAATGTCAAGTTTGAAGAGAGATACAGAATAGGCAAGAACAAGTGGTTCTTCCAGAAGTTGCGGTTTTAGATGCTTTGTTTTGGTCACTAAAAACTAAAACTAAAACTAAATAAATAAACAAAATTCATCTTCTCTTACAAACTTGCTCTCTTCCAGTGTTTTTTATTCATGAAATGGCATCACCATTCAAACACTCGCTCAAACCAGAGACGTGTGTCACTCTTTGCTTCTCTCTGACTTCTTACCACAGCTGGTCAATTCCCAAGTTCTATCAATTCTACCTTCCTAAATACGTCTTGAATTAGTTCACTTCTCTTCATTGCCCCCATGCTCATTGGTCCACTATTATCTCTTGTAAGAGCTGGTGTATCTGCCTGCAGTTAACTGGTCTCCCTGATTTCCTCTTATCAAACCCCCCCACATTCCACAGTGCATTCCCATTCCTTGCCCCGAGTCAGAATTGTCTTCCAAACATAGAAATCATATTATTTGAATGCTGAAAACTCTTCAGTTGATTTACATTGCCTTTTTGATAAAATTCAAACTTCTAATATAACTTACAAAGTCTTTCATGATCTGGCTCCTGCCTTGATCTCCAATCTCCAGCCTCATTTCTTTCTTTCTTTTCTTTTCTTTTTTTTCTTTCTTTCTTTTTTTTTTTTTTTTTTGTGACAGAGCCTTGCTTTGTCACCCAGGCTGGAGTGCAGTGGTGCCATCTCAGCTCACTGCAACCTCTGCCTCCTAGGTTCAAGTGATTCTACTGTCTCAGCTTTCCGAGTAGCTGGGATTACAGGCACATGCCACCATGCCCGGCTAATTTTTATGTTTTTAGTAGAGACAGGGTTTCACCATGTTGGAGAGGTCCAGCCTCATTTCTCTAGTATTCTCTCCTCCCCTACTATGTTCTTTAGTTCCCTCACTTCTGTGACATTGAATTCAAAGCTTCTGTCTGGACCCTCTTCCATCATCTACCAGGTTAACCCATGCATTCTTCCGGTTTTAGCTTAAACTTTCTTTGCTCCGGGAGGTTAGGAGTCCCTGCTCTGTGCACATAGTGCTTTATGCTGCCTTATCATAGGTGCATTAGGTTTTGCTGTAATTACTAGGTTAATTTTCTATTTTTTTGTGAACTATAACAACTGCTTTTCTTGTTTTCCTCTGTATTCATGGTAAGTTCCTATTAAATGTTGAAGGGTGAAAGGGAGTGAGAGAGAAAGGATTATAATATGGAGTAGTAGAGTACAAAATTTGCATACATTTTGCTTTTCTGTCAACACAAGTATGGTTTGCATTAACCTCACAAATTACATGTCAGCCGTTTTTTTTTTTTTCTTTAATGTAAAGACATATTTAGGACATGCTGTCTGCAGATCCCACTGAATGGACAGAACAAGATCCTTAGACCAGTGGTTCTCAGCCAAGGCCACTCACTGGAATTACTTGAGAATTTTTAAAAATTCTGATTCCTGAATACCAACTTTATGGATTCTGGTTTAATTGGCCTTGTATCTGTTAAAGCTCTCCACATGATTCTGATGTGCAACAAAAGTTAAGAACATGACAATTTTACTACAGCCACTTCTCTATGACTTGCTTCACTGACTGATATTCAAGCTGGTCGAAGAACAAGAAAATCAAACAGTCCAGATTCAGCAGAACCCTGATCCACCCACTAGTGCTTTCAATTACAACTAAAAATGGCTGGAACAATTAAAAAAGAGTTTGTTGGTACAAATAACTATCAAGTCCAGAGGTAGTGTTGGTTCCGGTAAACATGATCCAGTGGCCTAGAGATGATCCCAATGCCCCAGTATCTTTCCTGTCTTTGTTGGCTTTCTCCTAATTTAGACTCTTCTCATGGCCACAGATAGCTACTAAAGGTACCTGGAAAATGAGCCCATCTTTGTCATTAACATTATTAGAAAAGTCTTTCAGATTCACTTTGGTTGGACTGGTTTAGGCTGCCAACCAATTGCTGTTTGAGGGGTTGGAATATAGTAGAATAGCAGTGGAGTCCTCTTCCCAGGAGACACAGCAATCCCCAAATGAAAATGGGATCTTTTAGAAAGGAAGAAGCGAGAAAAATCAATGCTGAGACCATCAATGTCTGATTTACCCATACACTGGTTTCAACTGGCTTCAGAATTTGGTCACAAAACTGTAGCACTACTTTATAGTAGTACTGTGTACATAGTACAGTACTATAAAGTATATACTTTATAAGTAACCCAGATTTCTACATCAATTCCCACAGTTAATGAGTACTAAAAAACTAAATGTGATATTAATCATAACACTGTTTTGTGAGAACATGAGAACAAAATTGATTTGGATCCTGCAAACTTAAGTTGCCTCATATATGGCTTTTGTTTAGTGTCTCAGTGAAGAATGTTTTCTTGCCTCATTTTGAAAAATGAAAAATCTTAGATTCTCCAGAAAGAGTCTGATTGGTAGATACCCACCCTGCCCCTTACCCCCAGCTGAGCCACCAGCGAGGAACATTTTGTTGAGGTTTATTTTTTACAATTTTGTTATGAATCCAGTAGAGTTTTAAATTCCCCCCCCCAAATATTGTTGAATTATAATATTAGATATGACTTTTCTGATCATATATGCTAAAATACCCCCCTCCCCCCCACACACACACTCTCCCCTAAATGCTTCTTCCAGGCTGGCTGCAGTGGCTCACACCTGTAATCCAAGCACTTCAGGAGGCTGAGGAGGGCAGATCATGAGGTCGGGAGTTAAAGACTAGCCTGAACAACATGGTGAAACCCTGTCTCTACTAAAAATACAAAAATTAGCTGGGCATGGTGGCATGCACCTGAAATCTCAGCTACTCAGGAGGCTGAGGCAGGAGAATCACTTGAACCTGGGAGGTGGAGGTTGCAGTGAACCAAGATCACACCACTGCACTGCATTCTTTCCTCTGCCTATCCCCCAGAGAATGGCAACCCTCCCTAGTTGAAAACTGTTCTAGAACTTGCTGTCACCAAATAACCTTCTGGTTATAATTTGGCTTAAGTTTCCCATATACAGAAAATGTGCTAACCAGCAAACTTGGATTTGGAGCTTGCTTATAGTTATGTTTCCCATTGCAAGTTAATTAATTAGCATTCATCAGCCCTTAGAATCCCATTGTGTCTATGTGTGCTAGCATTTAAGTTTCTGAGTTAATAAAGCTGAGTATCACATTCCAGAACAAAGCCCCTTCCATAAATCTCACTAGGACCAGAGGTGCTATCCTGTCCTGGTGACCAAGCTACCCTCATCAGACCCCTTTTCCTCCAATTCTACTAGTATAATCATTTTTTTTTTTTAAAAAGAGAGAGTCATAAAATAGCGTAGGTAGAATTTCTTTTACTATCTGGAAATGCAAGGTGGTACACATCTGTAGAAATATTGAAAGGAGAACAAGACCTTTAGGTTGCTGTAATCCTAGGGTTGATTATGAGAAGTTCCCTTGAAGTGAGTGCTTGTGAGGAACTCAGTAGCTAGAATGCAAACTTTGAGTAAATATTGGCCCTAAAAATCTCTGTTGTGTGTGGAGGAAGGAAAGAAGCTTATTATAAGAGTAGAGACTAAATTCACCCATAGGCCTGCAAGTTCTATTATTCCACAAAACCACAAAGATGAATCTTGTACTGATGCAAACATCAGGGATAAAGCCTTTTTATTTTATTTTTTTAAACAGCCTTTTTATTTTTTTATTTTTTATTTTGTTGCCCAGGCTGGAGTACAGTGGTGTGATCATGGCTCACTGTAGCCTCGAACTTGTGGGCTTAAGTGATCCTCCCACCACAGCCTCCCGAGAAGCTAGGACTACAGGCATGTGCCACCATGCCTGGCTAATTTTTTAATATTTTGTAGAGATGAGGGCTTGCTATGCTGCCCAGGCTGGTCTTGAACTCCTGGTTTCAAGTAATCCCCCCTGCCTTGGCCTTCCAAAGCACTGGGATTATAGGCATGAGCCACTGTGCCTGGCCAAAGAGTAAAGCCTTTGCAGATATGTTGTTGTTTTGTTTTTAACTATAGAATATCTCAGACTTATACAAAAGTAGGTAGAATAGTATAATGAACCCTCACGTACACATCACTTAGTTTCAATGATAATCGACTAGTGTCAAATATTGTTGCCTCAAAATCCCCACCCACTTTGCTCAGTGCTCCACTTTTAAATAATTATGAGTCAAATCTCAGGCATCATTTCTGAGATGGAGATTGTTTAGTTGAAGAGCAATCTTATTCTGGCTGGTAATATGAAAACGGTCACTATGGTAGAAGACTTGCATTTCTTCAGATTACAGTTTCCTTGTGGTTAGGCTGCACTATCCCAGTACAATTTCACTTGTTCTTGGGTGCATGTCATACTTGGTGTTAATTAAGGGGATTGTTCATAGGAGAATAAGAGCAAGTCTGAAGACCTCAGAAAAGGTGTGCAGGCCAGATTATTACCTTAAACTTTAGAGAGCTGGCCTGGATTTGGCTGGATGTGACACATACTGGGCCATGGAAGACCCTTACTACCACAGAATAAGGAGACCCTTACTCTAAAACTGGAGAACCCAGAGGTGCATGCCATGGCATGCAAATACTGTTACATCAAAGTAATCCTTTTTCTACTTGGGAGGCTGAAGCAGGAAGATTACCTGAACCCAAGAGTTCAAGATTGCTGTGATCTGTGATCACGCCTGAGAAGAGCCACTGTGCTCTAGCCTGGGTAACATAGCAAGACCCCTGTCTCTGAAATAAATTTTTTTAAAGGCCAGGCATGGTGGCTCATGCCTGTAATTCCAGCATTTTGGGAGGCTGAGGCGGGCTGATCACCTGAGGTCAGGAATTCGAGACCAGCCTGACCAGCATGGAGAAACCCCATCTCTACTAAAAATACAAAATTAGCCAGGTGTGGTGGCACATGCCTGTAATCCCAGCTACTTGGGAGGTTGAGGCAGGGGAATCGCTTGAACCCAGGAGGCGGAGGTTGCAGTGAGACAAGATTGTGCCATTGCACTCCAGCCTGGTCAAGAAGAGTGAAACTCTGTCTTAAAAAAAAAAAAAAAAAAAATCCAAAAAACCTAAAGAACCCTGGCCAGGCACAGTGGCTTATACCTGTAATCCCAGCATTTTGGGAGGCCAAGATGGGCAGATCACAAGGTCAGGAGTTCAAGACCAGCCTGGCCAACATGGTGAAACCCTGTCTGTACTGAAAATACAGAAAAAAAAAAAATTAGCTGGGCATAGGGGCATACATCTGTAATCCCAGCTACTCGGGAGGCTGAAGCAGGAGAATTGCTTGAACTCAGAAGGTGGAGGTTTCACTGAGCCAAGATCGCACCACTGCACTCCAGGCTGGGCGACAGAGCAAGACTCCATCTCAAAAACAAAAAACAAACAAAAAAACCTGAAGAACCCACAGTGTGCAAATGCCCTGAATCCTGACTTCCTTTTGGGTCAAATCACACTTTCCTGAATGACAAAGTAAAGTCATACCCTGAAAGGAGTGGACATTCCCATTGTCAATTGGAGGCAGACAGACTTTGATTGAATTAAAACATACTCTTTTCTCATGACGTGGGAGAATTCTAGGAGTCCCGATTTCAGTTAAAAAAAAATAGGCTCAGGCTGGGCACGGTGGCTTATACCTGTAATCCCAGCACTTTGGGAGGCCAAGGCAGACGGATCACCTGAGGTCGGGAGTTCAAGACTAGCCTGATCAACATGGAGAAACTACATCTTTACTAAAAATACAATAAATTAGCCAGGCATTGTGGTGCATGCCTGTAATCCTAGCTACTCAGGAGGCTGAGGCAGGAGAATCACTTGAACCCAGGAGATGGAGATTGTGGTGAGCCAAGATCACACCATTGCACTCCATCCTGGGCAACAAGAGTGAAACTCCATCCCAGCACTTTGGGAGGCCGGGGTGGGCAGATCACTTGAAGTTACGAGTTCTAGACTAGCCTGACCAACATAGTGAAACCCTGTCTCTACTAAAAGTACAAAAAAATCAGCCAGGTGTGGTGGCAGGCACCTGTAGTCCCAGCTACTTGGGAGGCTGAGGCAGGAGAATCACTTGAACCCAGGAGGCGGAGGTTGCAGTGAGCAGAGATGGCACCACTGCACTCCAGCCTGGGTGACAGAGCAAGACTCTGTCTCAAGAAGAAAAACAACAACGACAACAACAACAACAAACTGTCTTAAAGATGCTAAAAGAACTAAAAGAGGATGCGGTGAAAGTCAATGAAAATACCAATAAATGTGGTGAAGAAAATGGAAATACCAGTAAAGAAATAGAAAACCTAAAAAGAAAGCAAAAAGAAATTCTGGAGCTGAGAGGTGGGAGGATCACTTGAGCCCAGGAATTCCAGGCTGTAGTGAGCTATGATTGCACCACTGCACTCCAGCATGGGTAACAGAATAAGACCCTGTATTAAAAATAAAGAAAAAAAATTTTTTTAAAAAAGAAAGAAATTCTGGAGCTGAACATTACAGTAGTCAAAGTGAAAAATTTACTAAAGAAATTCAAAGGCAAATTTGAGCAAGCAGAAGAATCAACAAACTTGATAAGACAATGGAAATTATCAAGTCTGAGGAATAGAAAGAAAAAGATTGGAGGAAAGTGAATAGAGCCTAAGGGACCTGTAGTGCACCATCAATCAGATCAGCATATACGTTGTGGGAGTTCCAGAAGGTGAACAGAGAGAGAAAGGGGAAGAGAGACTATTTGAAGAAATAATAATAAAAAACTCAAGTATTTGAAAAATTCACAAATTTGTGAAAATTAACCAACACACCCTTAAATAACCAATAAATAAAAGAAGAAATCACAATGGAAATTACAATGTACCTAGAGACAAATGAAAATGAGCACACATGATACCCAAACTTATGGAACACAGACAAAGTAGTGCTAAGGGGACAATTTATAAAAATTCAAAATTTACATTAAATAGGTTACATTTTAAAAAATGCATGTCTTAAATCAACAACCTAACCTTAAAACTTAAGGAACTAGAGAAAGAAAAAGAAACTAAACCCAAAGCTGGTAGGAGGAAGAAAATTAGAGCAGAGATAAATTAAATAGGGAACAGAAAAACAACAGAAAAAAATAATAGAGGAATAATAGAGAAATCAAAAGGTGGTTCTTCAAAAAGATCAACAAAATTGACAAGCCTTTAGCTAAATGGACTAAAGAAAAAGAAGACTCAAATTATTAAAATCAGAAGTTAAAGTGAGGACTTATTACCAAATCTACAGAAATAAAAAGGATTTTAAGAGAGTACCATAAGCAGTTGTATTACAACAAATTGAATAACCTAGATGAAATGGACAAATTTCTAAAAACACACAACCTATCATGACTAAGCCACAAAGAAATAGAAAATCGGAATAAACCTGTAGCTAATAAGAATATTGAATCTCTATAAAAAGAGAGTAATTTAAAAACTCCCATGAAAGAAAAGCCCTGCACAGTGGCATGCAATAGTAGTCTCACCTACTCAGGAGCTGCAGTGGCAGGATCACTTGAGCCCAGGAGCTCCAGACCAGCCTGGACAGCATAACAAGACCCCATCTTTCTTTTTTTTTTTTTTTTGGTCTGAGATGGAGTTTCGCTCTTGTTGCCTAGGCTGGAGTGCAATGGTGCAATCTTGGCTCACTGAAACCTCTGCCTCCTGGGTTCAAGTGATTCTCCTGCCTCAGCCTCCCAAGTAGCTGGAATTACAGGTGCCTTCCACCATGCCCAGCTAATTTTGTATTTTTAGTAGAGACGGGGTTTCTCCATGTTGGTCATACTGGTCTCAAACTCCTGACCTCAGGTGATCCACCCACCTCAGCCTCCCGAAGTACTGGAATTACAGGCATAAGCCACCATGCCTGGACAACCCCATCCCTTAAAGAAAAGAAAAGCCCTGGATCTGATGATTCTACCAGTGAATTATACCAAACATTTAAAGAACTAACACCAATCCTTCTCAAACTTTTGCAAAAAAGTTGAAGAGGAAAGATTACTCTCTAGCCCAGTCTATTAGGCTAGCATTACACTGATACCAAAGCCAGATAAAGACTCTACAAGACAAGAAAACTTATAGACCAATATCCCTTATCAACATTTACGCAAAAAAAAAAAAAAAAAAAATTCTGAACAAAATACAAGCAAACTGAATGCAGCAGCATAGTAAAAAGATTATACACTATGGCTAAGTGGGGTTTATTCCTGGAATGCAAGGATGATTCAATCTATGAAAACTGATCAATGTAATACACCACATTAACAGAATGAAGGGCAAAAGCCATGATCATCTCAAGTGGTGCAGAAAAAGCATTTGACAAAATTCAACATCCTTTCATGGTAAAAATGCTCTGTAAACTCTGAGTAGAAGGAAACTAACTCAATATAACAAAAGCTGTCTGTGAAGAACCCACAGCAAAAAACATACTTAATGGTGAAAGACTGAAAGCTTTTTTCTCTATTTTTATTTCTTTTTTGTTTTTCTGTTCGTTTGTAGCATCTACTTCCTAATGAAAGCTTTTTCTCTAAGATCAGGAACAAGACAAAAATTTCTACTTTCACCATATAGCACTGGAAATGCTAGACACAGCAATGAGACAAGAAAAAGAAATGAAAGGCATTTAAATTGGAAAAAAAAAAAAAAGTAAAATATCTCTGTTTGCAGATGACATGATCTTATATGTTGAAAACCCTGAAGATTTCACACACAAAAAACAGTTAGAATTAATAAAGAAATTCAGCAAAATAGCAAGATGCAAGGTCAACATACAAAAATCAGTTGCATTTATATATACTAACAATAAACAATCTGAAAAGAAAATTAAGAAAACAATTCCATTTATAATAGCATCAAAAATAATAAAGTACTTAGGAATTAACTTTGCCAAGGAGATAGATAAACAGTAAAAAGTCTCAGGCCAGGCACTGTGACTCACGCCTGTAATCCCAGCACTTTGGGAGGCTAAGGTGGGTGGATCACAAAGTCAGGAGATCAAGACCATCCTGGCCAACATGGTGAAACCCCATATCTACTAAAAACACAAAAATTAGCCGGGCATGATGGCGGGCACCTATAACTCCAGCTACTCAGGAGGCCGAGGCAGGGGAATTGCTTGAACCCAGAAGGCAGAGGTTGCAGTGAGCTGAGATTGTGCCACTGCACTCCCAGCCTGGGCAACAGAACAAGACTCCATCTCAAAATAAATAAATAGAAAAGTCTCCTGCCTGGGCGTGGTGGCTCATGCCTGTAATCCCAGCACTTTGGGAGGCCGAGGCAGGTGGATCATGAGGTCAGAAGTTCAAGACCAGCCTGGCCAACATGGTGAAACCCCATTTCTACCAAAAATGCAAAAATTAGCCAGGCATGGTGACGGGTGCCTGTAATCCCAGCCACTCAGAAGACTGAGGCAGGAGAATTGCTTGAACCCAGGAGGCAGAGGTTGCACTGAACCAAGATCATACCACTGCACTCCAGCCTGGGCAATAGAGTGAGACCCTGCCACAAGAAAAAAAGAAGAAGACGAAGAAGAAAATTCTGACACATACTACTATATGGATGAACATTGAGGACATTAGGCTAAGTGAGTGAAATAAGCCAGTCACAAAACAACAAATACTATATGATCCCACTCTTATGAAGTACTTAAAGTAGTCAAAATCATGGAGACAGAAAGTAGAATGATGGTTGTCAGGAGTAGCAGGAAGGGGGCAATGAGGAGTTGTTTAATGGGCATAGAGTTTCAATTTTGCAGGATGAAAAGAGATCTGGAGATGGATGCTGGTGATGGTTGTACAACCATATGAATACACTGAATGCCACTCAGCTGTGCACTTAAAAATGATTAAGATAGCAAACTCTGTTACATATATTTTACCATAATAAACTTGGGGGGGAATTAAAATTAAAGGAACCCAGGTGAGATAGCAGAAGACCCTGTGAGCTGTTGAGCCTGTGTGAACAGAGATTAGTGGCCCTCATGGCATCATGTGGCTGAATGAGTAGTTGGTAACGATTTCCTCCTTCCTACTATCTGTTTCCTTTTCTTCCTCAATTTTTTAAAATCTGCTCCTTGAGACAACAATCGTGCTTCTTTGAGATACAAAATTCCAAGTTTAATGTGGTGATTATGGGGAAAAAAAGAATGTGAGGTCACTATGAGAAGATGGGACACTATGGAAGGCTCTTTAATTTTCTAATAGTCACACAGACCTTAAGAAATAGTCTCTGGGGCCTGGTAACTTAGTAATGTCAAGTTGCATTGAGTTATTATAAAAGAGTAAGCAATTTTATAGTATATTTGTTTAGGGATATAATTTTATATGATTTCCCTTGTTCACTTATTTTTCAGTATAAATCAGCCTTGATATGATAACTTCTGTTTTTTTCTAAAATTAGGATAATAATAATACTTGCTTTATTAATGGTGATATAAAATCTAGGAGAAAAACGTGAATGAATACTCAAAATTATTTACTACTTGTGAGTTAGAAAATATGTGAATACTAACAGGTTACTATAATCTTGTTCCTGAATTTCCACAGGAGAGACCTTCCAAATGTATGAATTTTTATGTCTATATCTTAAGCCAAGAATGTCCTTCACTATCCCAGCCCTACACCTAATCAGGAAATTTTCAGTCTTTCAACATATTTCATATTGACAAATTGCTTATCTTGGACCGTCACCCTTGTCCTTCCTTTCTTGGGCACCAGAGGGCATACATCTTAAATCTCACTTTCTCTGAGACACAAATCCTTTTTCCCTGCACTGCAGGATTTCCTCCTCTGGATTTGCTCTGGCACCTCTGAAGAAGCTTAGGGGAAGAGTTCAGCTTTGCTCTTCCCCGATAATTAGTGGCTTTCCTGATGGTGTGGTTCAACACACCCACCAGAAACAGAAAGGTAATGATTACTCAAGAGGCCTGATCCCTTTATCAATTTGCACAATCAAAAGAATTGTCCTTGAAAATAGTCTCTGTAAACCATTAGTTTATAATCTTTTTTTTTTTTTTTTTGGTTTTTGCTAACTTTCATTGTTTTGAGGCTGAAGATAGCTTAAAATTCTATTCATTACTTTAGCCTTCAAAGCTTATAAAGTGAGATAATAGAATTGAAACTGCTTTCAAAGGGGAAAGAAGTACCATATAATTGCAAAGCAGAATTACCTTTAGGAGAAATGTTAACCAGACAAGGCCAATCTGTCACTCACTGGAGTGCAGTTGTATATTCTCAGCTCACTGCAGCCTCAACCTCCCTGGCCCAAGCAATCCTCCCATATCAGCCCCCCAAGTAGCTGGGACTACAGGTGCATGCGCCACCTAAGTTTTCTATTTTTTGTAGAGACAGGGTCTCTACAAGGCTGGTCTTGAACTCTGAGCTTAAGTAACCTGCCCACCTCCGCCTCCCAAAGTGCGAGGATTAAAGGTATGAGCTACTATGCCAGGCCCATAATTTTTTATTCTTGTGACTATATGCTCACATTATTATTTTTTTTCTTTTTCTTTTTTTTTTCTTTTCTTTCGTCTTCTTTTTTTTTTAATCAAAGTCTGGCTCTGTCACCAGGCTGGAGTGCAGTGGTGCGATCTCGGCTCACTGCAACCTCTGACTACCTGGTTCAAGTGATTCTCCTGCCTCAGCCTCCCGAGTAGCTGGGATTACAGGCATGCACCACCACACCCAGCTAATTTTTGTATTTTTTTTTTTTTTTAGTAGAGACAGGATTTCACTATGTTGGCCAGGATGGTCTTGATCTCCTGACCTCGTGATCCATCCACCTTGGCCTCCCAAAGTGCTAGGATTACAGGCATGAATCACCACGCCTGGCTCACATTTTTTTTTTTATGATTTCTCTGTTGATCTTTCTTTATAAAAATTTTTATTTTCTAAACCTATTAATTCTTCTGGACATATCCTAAACTACACATTCAGAGCCACCCAAGTAGTCATCCATCCACTTATGAAATAATATGACTATTAAGATATCTAGAAATTAAATTTTAAAAATAAAATATGACATTTTGTTTGTTTACCATAAAAAAAGCAGGTCTCAATAATCAATGAGTAAATGATTCTAAGAGAAAATGTCAAAGTATAAATATATAGATTTTTTTTCCTAATACCAAATAAGAATATTTTTATTTTCCTTGGGCCATCCCTCAATCACAGTATATTCACAGTAGTTTTCAAATTTTGTAGGATTATGTTTATCTTTCTGTGCCTTTCACAAGTATGAGTAGATTTAGTTGAAGAAGTAAGTAGGCCACAGAGTATCAGAACAATTTCTTTTTCTTTCTTTCTTTTTTCTTTCTTTTTTTTTTTTGAGACACAGTCTTGCTGTGTCACCCAGGCTGGATCTTGGCTCACTGCAACCTCCACCTCCTAGGTTCCAGCGATTCTCCTGCCTCAGCCTCCCGAGTAGCTGGGACTACAGGTATGGGCCACCATGCCTGGCTAATTTTTGTATTCTTAGTAGAGACGGGGTTTCACCATGTTGGCTAGGCTGGTCTCCAACTCCTGACCTCAGATTATCTGCCCATCTCGGTCTCCCAAAGTGCCAGGATTATAGCCATGAGCCACTGTGCCAGGCCCAGAACAATTTCTGAATTCAAAACAAATAGCCCTGGATAGTGAATTCGCTATTTGCTGAATAGAAAATTCATGTTCAATGTTTTGTCAATGTTTTCATTATAGGCAAACCTGAAACCATTTTTCTTAGGAAGACAATGTCATAAATGTTGATGAGTCTCCCTAGTTAACCCCCACCCCAAATCAAACCAAACATTTTATCCAGTTAAATACGTTGTAGTCCCCTTTGAAATCCCCACCACTCTTTGTTATTGTTATTTTTACTATTTTTGAGATTAGTATAAGTAATAGGAAGAGAAATTGATATTTGTATAGCACTTTATTCACATGTACTAAGTTGTACTTGTCTCCCAACTCCTATGTGAGATATATGCATGAGGTACTGTTCTTATGGGATCTTTGGGATTGAGATACCACTTTTCTGGTGGGAAACCTCTTTGACTGGTGGTGCCTTTGCCCAAGTTTTCTCAGGCTCGCTGGGTTTGTTCCGCCCACTCGCCCTGGCAGGCTGTGCTTGGCTTAGGCTACTGGCTCCTGATCCCACGCCTCTAAGGGAGACTGTGAGTCAGGTGTGGAGCAGCAAGGGATGTGTGAGACAGCGTGGGGTCTGGCCACTGCGCACAGTCAAACATGCTGGCTGCTGCCAGGGGGCAGGCAGTTCCAAGTGCTGACATGGGTGCCGGCACTCTGTGAGGCTGCGCTGGACCAGGCGCACCGCAAGCAAATTCGCCAGTTGGCACCGGGGAATGCAGTGACGCCCAGAAGCTTGGAGATGCCTGCAACTGCAGAGCTCCAAAAATGGAGTCACAGTCCTGGCTTAGGGAGCTCCCAGGTCTGGGGTTCCTGAAGGACCGCAGTTGTTCTCTCCTTCTCTTCACCCACAACATGGTGAGCAAGGGGCATGTTTCAGCCCTGTTTGTGTTACAGCTCTTCTAGCCTCACAGGTCCCAAGTTCTTGTTCTGCCTCCAGGAAGAATGAGGTACACAGACAAGTGGAGGGTGAGCAAGGGGGAAGAGGAGCTTTATTGAGCAATAGAACAGCTCAGAAGAGACCCGCAGTGGGCAGCTCCTTTCCATAGCCAGGGTGCCCTGACAAGTATTCAGCTCTCAGCAGAGAGGGTAGTTCCTCTCTGCCCCTAGTCCTCCCATCATCTCTTCAGCTCCTCTCTGCAGCTGGTCATCCCCTTGTCTCTCCGTCCTCTCTCCATTCTCTCTGTCGAGTCTGACTGACTCTGGGATTTTAATGGGCCTCAGAGGCTAGGAAATGTGCTGATTGGTCCATAGGTGACTATGGATGGGCCCAGGGGAAAAGCACCACACTTTCCCACTCTGGTCCGTGGGACTGGCAGCCCGGCGCCCAGGCTTCAGGCCCCCCTTGGCTTGAAGGCAGGGCTTTATGGGAACCCCATTCTGCCCAGGAGTCTATCTGCTTCCTGCTGCGGTTCATGGTGCCCCAGGCTATTCATGCCAAGGGGCACCTGCAGGCCAGCACGAGGCTGTCCTCAGCATCCCCCTGGTCTCCCTCCCATGCTCATTAGTTCTCAAAGTCCAGAGGGGGCAGAGGTGGCAGGGGCCTGGTGTGTCAGCACTGCCCTGAGCCTGTGCACACCCAGCCAGGCTACAACAGCGACTGGGCTTGGCCCCCATCCTTGCTCTGAGATTGGAGGGGGCGCTGGGAGTGGGGGGAGAGGCTAGACACTGGGAGCAGACACCTCTGAGCCTACGTGGATAACAGTGGCCTTCCTGGGCCCCTGAGAGTGCATAGATGCCTGGTTCTGCAGCCGCAGCTGGGCATCTGCAGCTGCGCCCAAGAGGGCGGGGCTCCTTCCTGCTCCCATATCCCTACTTGCTCAGGAAGGCCGGGGTCCAAGTCCATAGCCATGGCTTGGGCGGCTGCAGCCTCACCTGGAAGGTCGAGGCTGCCGCCTGCTCCCGGCTCCCGCTGGCTCCATGAAGCGTGACACCCGCCCCAGGCCCAGCTCCACCTTGGGGCCCCTCTCTGCCCACCCCTTCATGCCCAACTGCACTGCTCTTCTGCCAGCAGGTAACTCGGCCCGGCACCATCCCTGCGACTGCCAAAGCAGTAGATCTGGGGGCCTTCCAGAGGCAGGCTCCAGAGACTGTCCACCTCCTCCCCGTACCTTCCCCCGCAGTGGCGGCCGGCAAGAGTGGCGACGTGGGGCCAGGGTCCAGAGCGGCAGATGCTCTGGGACTGAGATCGAGTCCCATTCAACTGTACGAGGGTTGGGCAGCGAAGCCGGCTGCCTCAGGGATACGGGGCACTGGGGTCCCACCGCTGCCACTGCCGCTCCCGCAGCTGCTCCTGCCACCACTGCCTGTGACCCTCTGCTGCTGCCATCCCTGTGATCCTTATTTTATCACTGCCTCAGGGAAGTTAAATAAACAGATAGATTTAAAAATTCAATATGTAGGCCGGGTGCAGTGGCTCATGCCTGTAATTCCAGAACTTTGGAAGGCCGAGGTGGGTGGATCACCTGAGATCAGGAGTTTGAGACCAGCCTGGCCAACATGGTGAAACCCTGTCTCTACTAAAAATACAAAAATTAGCCTGGCGTGGTGGCGCACACCTGTAGTCCCAGCTATTCTGGAGGCTGAGGCAGGAAAATCGCTTGAACCCGGGAGGCAGAGGTTACAGTGAGCTGAGGTCGCACCACTGCACTCCAGCCTGGGAGAGGGAGTGAGACTCTGTCTCAAAAAAATAAAAATAAAAATAAATAATAAAATAATAAAATAAAATAATTCAAGATGTACATTATTATGGGAGAGAATTTATGATTTTATTTTTTTCAGAATTGGCATAGACAATCGTGAATTTCTAATGGTTTATGTGTGAAAATGTTTTTTTAAAGAATATTTTAACTTGAATACATTTTTAAATGAATACTGAGTACATGGAAAAATATGTTCTGGACTTCACTTCCTCAAACCCCACCTTCACCTGCAAATCAAGTTTTAGACGCTTTTCTTTTCCCAGCATTATCTTTTCTTTCCACTTACCTACATTCCCTGCTAACCAGGGTAGTCACTCTCATATGCACCAGATGTGAAACCAAATGTTTAGGAGACAGTGTGGGTGGAAAGAAAAAGTGTAGCCTTGAGGATCAGATGCCTCCTTACCTTACTTATTCACAGCATGCCCTTGAGCAAATGTCATAACTGACTCAGTTTCCACTTTGGCAAATGTCATAATGTCTATCTCTTGCAGTTATTTTGAGAATTAAATGAGATATCATTTATATTGTCCTGAAGTGTAATTGGTTCCAAATACTTTCCACCCTTGTTAGTAGTAAATTGAGTAATATTTGTCAATAAATTGAGTAATATTTACCAATATATTACTTTGCCACTTTAGTTGTGATTTAGAGTAGTGTGAAAGCCTGGATTGTTACTATAGCATAGGAATCAGCTCTTGGTTTTGATCTGAGACTAACTAATGTCTAATCCTCAAAATTCCTATTCATAAGGTTCAACAATAAGCAGATGGGTTACACAACCCTAATTTTGCAGGTCACATTTACTTTTCCTCTGGATATAAGTTTTTGTCAGAAACTAAAAACACCCAGGTAAGTCAAAAAGTGTGATCAATATACCACAACACTGGAATTGTCTAAGAAGGATTCAGGAACACGAGAATGTTGGGTAAATCACAGACTGATCATGAGAGAGCCACAGCTATAGAAAAAAATCTGATTTAGAGAAACGATAAATTTGTGTGTTTTCTCTTACTCCTTCCCTCCTTTTAGTTCCCAATAATTTTATTTTATAGCAAAGATACTTAAAATAAAATTTTATTTTATAGCAATATAGGGTCTTGCTTTGTTGCCCAGGTGGAAGTACAGTGGCTATTCACAGGTGTAGTCATAGTGCACTACAGCCTTTAACTCCTGGCCTCAATCCTCCCACCTCAGCCTCAGAAGTAGCTTGGACTACAGATACACATTACCAACTTTACATTTAAAAATGTAAAATAAAATTTTGCCTTTTTCCCCTTTTCTTTCTTTCTATTACTTAAACTTCATTCAACATTTATACAATCGAGAAGTGTAAACTGAGTCCTTACAACATGTCAGACACTTGCAGAATACAATAATAAGCCAAACAGCCAGTCTTTGATTTCAAATTAACATTGGTTGGGAAGGCAGGTAACTAGAGGTAAGTAACAATAAATAAATAAGGTGATTTCAGTGAATGGTAAATATAAGGAAAATAAAATAAATATGACAGAGAGTAACTAGGGAGCATCTTTAGATTGGGTGATCAGAGAAGGCTTTCTAAAGAGAGCTTGAGCTAAGATTTGGCTGATGAGGTCTGAGCCATTTGAAGATGTGGCAGGAATATGTGATGTACAGAATCCAAGAGGAGAAAATGTTTTAAGAAAGAGAGACTGAAGGGCCAGATGCAGTGGCTCACGCCTGTAATCCCAGCACTTTGGGAGGCCGAGGCGGGTGGATCACAAGGTCAGGACATCAAGACCATTCTGGCTAATATGGTAAGACCCTGTCTCCACTAAAAATACAAAAATTAGCTGGGTGTGGTGGCACACACCTGTGGTCCCAGCTACTCGGGAGGCTGAGGCAGGAGACTCGCTTGAACCTGGGAGGTGGAGGTTGCAGTGAGCCAAGATCACATCACGGACACGACTGCACTCCATCCTGGGTGACAGAGCAAGACTCTGTCTCAAAAAACAAACAAACAAACAAACAAACAAAGAGAGACTGGGCAACTGAATCTGCTGATAAGATAGGTGAGATGAAAACCAGAAGTGATTATTAAACATGGCCTTTGGTGACCTGGGCAAAAGCAGGGACGGCGTGATCTGGATGCAAGTTCAGCTGCTGAAGCTAAGGGAAGAAGTCTGCCAAAGAGAGAAACTAGTGATCAGTTTCTATATGCCCAAACTGGTTAGATTGTTCTTTATAAAATAAAGTAAGTTCCAGTACCCCTAGTATCTCACAAAACAAGTGCATCTGCAGAAGTTTGTATCACTTCTGACAGGTTTTGCTAATAATAATAGTAGAATTATTTATAATTTTACTACGATTTCATATACTTCTGATTATCATATCAAGATCCTGAATTTTCCTTTTTTCTTTTTTTTAATTCAATTTAATAATTGTTTTAAATTTTGCTTTTGTAGAGACAAGATCTTGCTATGGTGACCAGGCTGGTCCTAATTTCTGGGCTCAAGCAGTTCACCCACCTTTGCCTCCCAATGTGCTGGGATTACAGGTATGAGCAACCACATCCAGCCTCCTTTTTTTTTTAACAAGTGTGTAAGACCCTACACTTCTGTCTCCTCCTCACCCCTTCCCATCTTTTTTCCTAACTGTGCCCATAAATGAATATGTAATCAATTTGGGTGGAGTTTATCAATGAAATCTTCCTAAACTGGTAGCAAATCAATTTGACACAGTGGTTATGAGAGCAGATTTGGCTTTGACCTGGCTTTATATGCTGGCTCTACTCTTTACTATGTATGTGAACTTGGGCAAGTTAACTTCCTTACGGTTCAATTTCTTCCTTTGTTAAAAGTGGATAATGGGCTGGGCACGGTGGCTTACCCCTGTAATCTCAGCACTTTGGGAGGCCAAAGTGGGCAGATCACGAGGTCAGGAGTTTGAGACCAGCCTGACCAACATGGTGAAACCCTGTCTCTACTAAAAATACAAAAATTAGCTGGGCATGGTGTTGCGTGCCTATGTTCCCAGCTACTTGGAAAGTTGAGGCAGGAGAATCTCTTGAACCTAGGAGGCGGAGGTTGCAGTGAGCCGAGACCGAGTCACTGCACTCCAGCCTGGGAGATAGTGAGACTCTGTCTCACCAAAAAAAGCGGGGCAGGGGGTAGATGATGATAATGTTTTATAAGTGTTTTGTAGGTATCAATTTATCTAATCTTCGCAATAATCCCATAGTATTATAGTTAAACTTATTTTACAGATGAGAAAACCAAAGCACAGATGTTACCTGCCTTAGATCACACAACTGGTAAATGGCAAACGAGAATTTGATCCCAGGCAGTATGGTTTACAACCTAGAGCCTTTAACTGCAATGATGTTCCCCTGCCTGTCCTAAAGGGTCATGCTCTGCATTGTGTAGACCTGAAAGCCCTTCTCTAAGTCTTGTTGGACCTGGGTGAACACCTGACCCAAAAGGATACAATGCTTGTATAGCCCAGTTAAAAAGATGACCTGAACAGGTCAAATTCTTTCACTCTGAGGAATTTGTTCTGAAAGCATGGGAATAAGCTGCAGCTTGATGGTGCGAACTACAACTGAACAGTCCAGTAGAGTTGGGGCCTTGATGACCACTCGGAGTCATACATTAAGAGAATCAGCAGAGGGAAGAAGAGAGGAAAAAAAATAGGGAAAATACACCCTGACAAAACTGAGTGGAAGGGCTTGTGACCACTGAGGGAGCAGCTAGCCTCATTCTGTTCCTTAAGTTTCTAAGGTCGGGTCTCCCAAAGGCCCAACTTTTTTTTTTTTTTTTTTTTTTTTTTTTTTTGAGACAGAGTTTCACTCTTGCTGCCCAGGCTGGAGTGCAACGGTGTGATCTGGGCTCACTGCAACCTCTGCCTCCCAGGTTCAGGCAATTCTCCCACCTTAGCCTTCCGAGTATCTGGGATTACAGGCATATGCCACTATCCCCGGCTAATTTTGTATTTGTAGTAGAGACAGGGTTTCACCATATTGATCAGGATGGTCTCGAACTCCTAACCTCAGGTGATCCATACACGTTGGCCTCCCAAAGTGCTCGGATTACAGGTGTGAGCCACCGTGCCCAGCTGAGTTTTTAGTTCTTTGAGTGAGTCCACTGTGTATCCTTCCAAAAAAAAAAAAAAACAACAACAACAAACAAAAGATACAGCTGTTATCATCATAGAAAAAAAATCCTTTACTTAACCTAGCATGAATGGTTTTCTGTTCCTTGTAAAATAATAATAGCAACCACAAAACAACCTTATTTTTAATGGGCAAATAATTTGAACAAATTTCTCCAGAGAAGACATACAAATAGCCAACAAGTATATAAAAAGATACTCAAAATCACTGATCAACAGGGAAATATTAATACAAATCAAAACCAAAATGGGATAACACATCACACCAGTTAGGGTGGTTATTATTATTGTTATTGTTATTTTTTATTTTTTGAGACAGAATCTCCCTCTGTTGCCAGCCTACAGTGCAGTGGCGCGATCTTGGCTCACTGCAACTTTCACCTCCCCAGTTCTCCTGCCTTAGCTTCCCGAGTAGCTGGGACTACTGGTATGTGCCACCATGCCCAGCTATTTTTTGTGATTTTAAGAGATGGGGTTTCACCATGTTGGCTAGGATGGTCTCAATCTCCTGACTTCCTTGGCCTCCCAAAATGCTGAAACTATGAGCCATCACCCCCGGCCAGGATGGTTATTATTATTTAAAAAAATAAATAAATAAAAAGGCTCAGCATGATGGCTCACACCTGTAATCCCAGCACTTTGGAAAGCCAAGGTAGGCAGACAGCTTGAACTCAGAAATTTGAGACCAGCCTGGGCAACATGGCAAAGCCCCATCTCTATAAAAAATACAAAAATTACCCAGGCATGGTGGCATATGTCTGTAGTCCCAGCACCCAGGAGGCTGGGTTGGGAGAATCGCTTGAGCCCAGGAGGCAGAGGTTGCAATGGGCGGCAGAGTGAGAACCTGTCTCAAGAAAAATAAAATAAAATATAAATAAAACCAAATAAAAAGATAAGTATTGGTGAGGTTGTGAAGAAACTGGAACACTAGTACGATGTTGGTGAGAATATAAAATGGTACAACAGTTAAGGAAAACAGTATGGAGATTCTTCAACAAATTAAAAAGAGAACTACAGTATAATCCTGAAATCCCACTTCTGAGTATATTTCCAAAAAAATTGGCATCAGGATCTCATAAAGATATCTGCACTCTCATGTTCACTGCAGCACTATTCACAATACTCAAGATATGAAATCAACCTAAGTGTCCATCAACAGACAAATGGATAAACAAAATATGGCATATGCTTAAAATGGAATATTATTCTGCCTTAAAAAGGAATGAAGTTCTGACACACACTACAATATGGATGAAACTTGAGGTCATATTAAGTGAAGTAAGCCAGTTACAAAAAGACAAATACTGTATGTTCCCATTTATATGAGGTACCTAGAGTGGTCAAATGCATAGAAAGGGAAAGTAGAATGGTGGCTGCCAGAAGCAGGGCAGCGGTGGGGGTTGAGGAGAGATGGGGGTTGTTGTCTAATGGGCATAGAGTTTCAGTTTTGCAAGATGAAAAGAGATCTGAAGATTGGTTTACAACAGTGTGAATGTGCTTAGTACTACTGAACTGTACACTTCAAAATGGTTAAGATAATAAATGTTATATTAAGTATATTTTACCACAACTAAAAAACCAACAAGCAAACAAAACCAACCAACCAACAAAACAAACAGAAAACCAACAAGAAAAAAATTTTTGTCAGCCATATTGAGACCATAGTGAGTCTGCTTTATTGAGGATAGTAGAGAGAGAGAGGGAAAAATGCCTGTTGGGTGAGGAAGACAGGAACTCAGTTACTTACATGTCCAGGTACAGTGTTCTATAGTGCACCAAGTAGAAATGTCCAGTCATGAGCTGGGGTACAGATCTGGGGCTAGGAAGACAAAGTGGTAGCCCTTTACTGCAGGACTGATTAGACAAGAGAGGGCATTGGTTAGGACAAAAGAATCAGGCAGTGGACCATTATCATAATTCTAGTTTAGGAGAAGAGTATTAGTATGGCCATAACCCAGGAAAGGAAAGCTGGAACCTGAGCAGGAGTTAGAGACAATTGTGAGTTCAGTAAGAGACACATTAAGTTTGGGGACATGCAAACATATTCAATTGGCAATCAGTTTGCCGCCTCAAAGGGTGATTGGAGCTGAGAACCTACATTGCCTCTAGTGCAGCTTTTCCTTTGAGTCCTCTGAGAAATGATTCCCTTTGATATTCACAGTGCACACGAATATATCAGAGGCCCTGAGAGTGCTCTGGGAAAGGGAATTGCTTAATTTTGTTAAACCTGGGTTTTCCTAAACCTGAATGCCCTGCCATTTTAAAAAAATAATGCATCTATTAATTTGGCCAGGCTCGGTGGCTCATGGTTGTAATCCCAGCACTTTGGGAGGCTGAGGTAGGTGGATCACTTGAGGACAGGAGATCGAGACCAGCCTGGCCAACATGGTGAAACCCCATCTTTACTAAAAATACAAAAAAAAAAAAAAAAAAAAAAAAAAGCTGGGCAACCTGTAATCCCAGCTACTCAGGAGGCTGAGGCAAGAGAATCACTTGAACCCAGGAGGCGGAGGTTGCAGTGAGCTGAGATCACTCCATTGCAATCTAGCTTGGGCAACAAGAGCAAAACTCTGTCTCAAAAAAAAAAAAAAAAAAAAATCTATTAATTTAATGAGGACTACACTTTGGGGAATTGTTCTCCAGTTTATGAAGATATTTCTTACTTGACAAAGGGAAGCAAAGTAGAAACTGGTTAGATAGTTGATAAATCTGTGATTATTCAGTGTGTCTCTGTTAAATCACCAAACAGACTGAGGAAGCTTCCAGAAACCCAGGCCTGGCCTGGGAACTGAGGACACTAACCTTTCTGCATGGGGAGTGGTGGTGAAGGTTGCCATGGGCTTTGATCAAAGACAGCTTGCTGTCTTGGCTTTCTCTCTACACTGCATGTGCCAGTGAAGCCTGGCCAATTCCTTTCCTAGTTCTTTTTTATCCTCTACATTGGCTTCTTGTCCTTGCTTTTCCATTTGCATAACTAATGCACACAACACAGAGTTCCTGCAATTTTAAAGACAGCTGGCCAGCACATCTTGGATGCTGATGTCAGGAAACATCTGGAAGAGGGCTAAAGTTACTGTAGGCCCAGCTGAAAACAATGGAAGCACATTAATATGGAAAATTCAGTATTGAGGTTGGGGGGTGGTTTGTGTAAATAAAAATGGCTGTCAGGCCAATTTATAAAAGGCTTGTGCAAAACCTTATTGTAGTTTTGGCACTAATACCACTGAGCAACTGAGTAGTAGGCCAGCTAAAACTGAAATATGCTGCTTTGTTTTGGATTCGTATTGTTGAGACTTTCCTTTTCTTAAAAGGTTTCCTGGAAGTCCTGCCAGCTCAGCAAGATATTCTATTCTAAAAAATTCATAAAATAGTGTTTTACTTTATAATAATATTAAGGTGATGATCTCCCTTCTTCTCCTTGTTCCCTCTCAAAATATAAAGATATAAAGTAGAGTTCTGATACAACTTTTTCTGCTATCTCTAAGAAGTCAGTGTTGGCTGGGTGCAGTGGCTCATACCTGTAATTCCAGCACTTTGGAAGGCCAAGGCGGGCAGATCACCTGAGGTCAGGAGTTCAAGACCAGCCTGATCAACATGGAGAAACCCCGTCTCTACTAAAAATACAAAATTAGCTGGGCATGTTGGCAGATGCCTGTAATCCCAGCTACTTGGGAGGCTGGAGAATCACTCCGCAGGAAGGCAGAGACTGCAGTGAGCTGCGATCAAGCATTGTACTCCAGCCTGGGCAACAAGAGCAAAACTTCATCTCAAAAAAAAAAAAAAGAAGTCAGTGTTAGTAGTAGAAATATTAAGGTTTACAAATATTTAAATGTGAACATTCTTTTTTTTTTTTTTGAGACAGGTCTCTCTCTGTCACACAGGCTTGAGTGCAGTGGTATATGGTGTGATCTCAGCTCACTGCAGCTTTGACCTCCCAGGGCCAAGCAATCCTCCCCACTTAGCCCCCTATCCCGAGTAACTGGGACTACAGGCACATGCCACCACACCCGGCTAATTTTTGTATTTTTTGTAGAGACAGTTTCAAATATTGCGCAGGCTGGTCTCACACACCTGGATTCAAGCAGTTTACCTGCTTCGGCCTCTCAAAGTGCTGGGATTACAGAAATGAGCCACTCGGCCCGAACATTATTTTCAAGGCTGTGTGACATAGTAGTTAAATGAACAGATTTTGGAGTTTGAATTCTAGCTCCTCCTCATACCCAACTATATGAAACCTTGAGAAAATTACTTAATTAGCATAACTTAATCTTTAAAATTATGATAATTATCTGAGTGACGTGATAATCCCAGCACTTTGGGAGGCTGAGCCAGGCGGATCACGAGGTCAAGAGTTCACCTGGGCAACATGAGGTGAAACCCTGTCTCTACTAAAAATATAAAAATTAGCTGGGCGTGGTGTCGCACACCTGTAGTCCTAGCTACTTAGAGGCTGAGGCAGGAGAATCGCTTTAACCCAGGATGCGGAGATTGCAGTGAGCTGAGATCAGGCCACTGCACTCCTGAGTGTGGCGACAGAGTGAGACTTCATCTCAAAAAAAAAAAAAAAAAATTAAAAACTGTGATAATTATTTTTGCCAGTTGGAATTGTCATGAGGAGTACACAAGCTAATATCTGTTTGAAGTGCTTAATGATTAGTTGTCCAAGTTAGCTATTCTTACTGCGGTTTTGTTGACATACAAGGATTAAGAAGAAATCCCTGCTATAATCTATTTTGCAATCCAACTCCAAAACACTTAGCATTTGCTTTTAATTTCTTGTCCAACAGATATATGTTTTGGAATTAGGGTTTGGAATTAGGGTTTCTCACTCTAAGCATTATTTTAAATGTCTACCTACTGTTTCACTTTATTATGTAGTAATTGAAATGGCATCTTGTCTCTTTTACAAGTTCATGATTACTATCTCATATTGTCTTCTGACATTTAATTCCTGGTCTTGGTACCTGCTTTTCCCTTTGAAAGCTTGTTGAATTTTCTCCTACCTATAAAGGTCTGACATTTCACAATGGTCTATTTTCATCCATTGTTTAGGTAATTTTTGGACCCTGTCAATCTGGCAGCCCATATCCTTTGGTTTTGAAATCTTGAATTATTGATTTATTATGAGTTCTTCCCCATCAATTTTTCTGTTCTCTTTCTCTCTTTCTGGAACTCCTGTTTATTAGAATATTGGACCTTGTAGACTGATCCTCTGATTGTCTTATCTTTTTCTTTCCTATTGTCCTTTTCTATGTCTTTTAGCTTTATTTTCCTAGAGAGTTTCTCAACTTTATTCTCCAAACCGTCTAAATTTTAAATTTTTATTATTTTATTTTAAATTTCTACAGTTCTTTTTTGTTCTCTTTATATTATCCTATTCTTATAACATCTTTTTACTTCTCTGAAGATATGATTAGCTTTTTTAAAAGCTTTTATTTCCCTCCATATTCTCAAGACTTTGTTTCCTCTCTAGTTTTTCTTCCCCCCTTTTTTTGTGTTCCGTCTTTGTCTTCTCTGGTAGAGGCTTTTATCAGATGTCTGACAATTCCGGCCTTTCACTTATATTTTAGAGCTAGTGGACATGTCTGTGCCATGGATGAAGCTTGTTGTCTTTTGTCTTTGGAATGATCAATCTGGGTCTTTTCTATGGGAGGGGGACATCCTTGTCTTTAGGTCTTTTTTCTTGGCCTGAGCAAGTTTTCTAAAAGGTAAGTGTCTACTCTCCTTCCTAGAATGGTTCTTATGCTGGCTGCCTCTGTTCTGGAGGTTGAATTTGGACTGAGAATAGAGCTTCATTATATAAACCTTTTTTCTAATTTGTCTGCTTTCAGCATAGTATTCCCACCCTTTGTCATGCCTAGTTCTGGCTTACAGACTCTCTCTTATATCTTCTGCAGCGGTCACTAAACTGCATTCGGGAGGGAGGCTTTTGGGATAGCCTATCCTGGGAACTGGCTTGCTTCTTGGTTTCCCCGTACTGATTTAAAATTTAGCCTTCTCAGTTTAAGTGATGTACTAAGTATCCTACCTTTTAGCTCTTAAAATTTTGTTGCTGTCATTATTTCTCCCCATTTTAGTTTGTTAAAATTCTTTTATTTTAATTTTAATAGAGTTATTTGTTCAGTCAGCTATCTTTAATCAGTATTTTTAAAAAGATACTCTTGGCCAGGCATGGTGGCTCATGCCTGTAATCTCAACACTTTGGGAGACTGAAGCAGGAGGATTGCTTGAGCACAGAAGTCCAAGGCTGCAATGAGCCATGATCATGCCCATGTACTCCAGCCTGGATGACAACGGGAAAACCCATCTCAGAGGTCTATTAGTCCATTCTTGTGTTGCTATAAAGGAATACTAAACGCTTGGCAATTTATAGGGGAAAAGAGGTTTATTTTGGCTCATGATTCTACAGGCTGGATGAGAAGCATGGGCCAGCATCTGCTTCTGTGGGGCCTCATGAAGCTTACAATCATGGCAGAAGGTGAAGGGGAGCTGGTGTGTCACATGGCAAGAGAGGGGAGCAAGAGAAACAGTGAGGAATTGCTAGCTCATTTTAAACAACCAGATCTCATGTGAACTCATAGAGTGAGAACTCACTCATTATGTCAAGGACAGCACCAACCCATTTATGAAGGATCCACCCCCATGACCCAAACACCTCCTGAGAGGCCCACCTCCAACACTGGAGGTCACATTTCGATATGAGATTTGGAGGGTAAAAAACATCCAAACCAAAATGAGGGCAGGGAGGAGATATTCTTAATTTAATATTTTTTTCTGAAAAATTAGATTTTCTGTGCCAGAATCCCAAATCCAAGAACTCTAAGATAAAGTAATGTGCCTGAGAATAGCTTTGTAAATGTGTTCATTTAATTTCTAACTAGGTTTTAGTATTTTGGCCATCATAACTGTTGTGTGGTGAATGTTTCTGTTTGTTGGCAAAACCCTCTTGGGCTGTTCATCACCTTTTATGTCGTTACAGATGTAAACAACATGTGTGCTCCAGATGGACTCTGAAATCCAGGCTCCCACTTTATGACATACTCCTTTACAACACCAGAGACTACCAAACACAAGTCCTTATATCGATTCATTTCAGCTTGCATCCTGGTGACTCTCAAGGGAGAAAGCTCAGAGTGACTAAAATCTCCATAATGAGAAGACATGCACATTCAGTATCTATTTTGGTGGGAGATTTTATGTTCAGCCTTCTTTCTGTAAAGGGAGACATGGGTAGATTTGGACTTAGGGTGGACTGTATTTGGGGTGGAGAGTAACAATATAAGCAGGGAATTAACTTCATAGTAAATTAACACTTTCTACATCCTTAACCCCAGTTTTATGTGCCAAAGCAAGAATCCCCACAACTGATACCTTCCTGGCAGAGCTGACTTCAGGAAGGGCAACTCAGGTAGCTATCTGAGTGGGCCTGGACTGTGTGGGCATGTGGCCAGTCTCACAACAAAACAGAACCAACAGCCTTGCAGTCTCAGAAATGCAATGGCCATTCTGGTAAGCAATAGTCAAAACCAAAATTTCTTCAACTGATTTTTGGCCCCTATAGTCAAAGGAGAACTGATCCTACTTGTTATTTCATAGATGGAAAAATCCATTTGCCAATCAGGATGTGTGTGATACTACATTTTTTTGTTGTTGTTGTTTCCAGAGTAAAGTCAAGAAAAGCTGCTTTTTAAAAGTCAAAGAATCACGGTAGTTGTTATTTCTTAGTGCTTACTATTTCCTACATGCTTCACATACATGGTCTCATTTAATCTTCCCAAACAATTCTGCTGTAATATTATTACAACCATGTTGAATCTGAAAAATAAATAAATAAATAAATAAGACTCAGACAGGTTAACTTACCTAAGGTCACCAAATTAGTAAAGACTGAACTGGGATTTAAAAGCAAGGTGTTTAGAATTTCTCCAAAACCCAGAATCTCTGCATTGAGCCAGCCTGCCATTCTGAGACAATGTTCATAACACTTGCATATTGTTTGTACAGTGTTCATGTTTTAATGTAGGGCACATTTTATACATGCCAAAAGGATTCATATGCTTATTCTTGCTAGTATATGGCAAACTTGTCCATTCTATAATACAAACATGCGTGATGACTGCTGTCATTAACCTAGCAAATCACCTTTCATCACAGGTACACAGATGACAAATACAGAGTGTGGAAGGGGTTAGCTGAGGGTGCTACTTGCCTGGACCGTGATTTTATCTAAAACAATCACTGCTCCATAGAAAGACTGGAAAGACTTGGAGTCCTATGTTTCAGTCCTGGTGTTGCTGCTATACTGGGCGTGTTACCTATGAAGAAACTCACCTTTGTTAAATGCCCAGTGTGTGCTGGGCACAGCTTTCTTTTCTTTCCTTTTTTTTTTTTTTTTAAGTGTTAAGTATGGACTTTATTTTTTTAGAAAAAGTCTTTTGAGAACTACAAATTACAAAGTAAAAGCAGATCACTACGTAGAAATCTAGTGAATACATTTTGCCTGTGCATGAAAACTTTATCAAAGTTATTCATTTAACAAATTCACCCCATTCACAATATTGAGTTATAATGTTCTTTTTAAGGTTACTGTACCTTTATTTCAAATAATATTACATGTTATTCCCTCAAAATGAACTTTTAAACAACAAACTTTTGGCTCATAAGAACGGCACCTTCAATAGGGGCGAATCCCACTCAGTCTCTGGTGGCATTATTCCAGGCTAATTTCTTTCACCAGTTAAAAACCTTCAAAATGTTCACTTTTAACACAAAATCTTTCCATAAAAAATGTAGCTACATTCCCCCTCTCCCCCCAATGACTACATACATGGATGGGTAGCAGCAAGAAAAGATGAAAATAAAAAGGCAGCCATTAAAATAAATGATCAATTGTATACAAGAAATATTTGGCTCATGGCAATTAAAAAATTGGCAACTAGGGTATGTTAATAGCCAGAGGCTTGAGTCATTACTGAATGTTAAGAGAATGAAGCCAGTCCAGTATGACCAAGTAGTAATATATAATTGTCATTGCACTTCATTTGTTATAGAAAATACTCTAAGCCAATAGGAAATCTAAGCTATATCTAGATTCCCAATAAGAACATGCTGACCTTTTAACATTTTTAGCAATTTTTACTGGATTAAGTAAGTACATCAGTCATTTTCTTTACTCAAACTCCTTTACGACTTCTTTCCTATCAATCTAAGTGTATTCTGTGCATAAAGTACCTTAAATAAGACTATTCTAAGGTTTATTTGAAAATGGCTGTAACAGCTGTCTTTTTAAATTTATGTGGGTTTTTTTTGTTGTTGTTGTAGAAGCCTATACGTGTCCAAGGGTTATGAAGGATGCTAAAGTTACCCATGGCCCCCAGCCTGTGATCCCCTCCCCAGTCTTATCCTTTGTTACCAATTTTGCAGAATACTTCTAGAGTACCAGGAACTTTAAATATATTATGTCCGTTAAGTTTCCTGGTTATTATTCCAATTTAATTTAATTTTTTTTTTGTCTTTTTCAGGATTTAGGGCAGGAAAGGGAGGCCAGTGTATGTACTCAGTCTGCATATTTGTTCTAATTTTTACAGTTGTTTTATTTTACAGTTCCTGAAATTGACTTAGTAGCTACTTGCAAATAACTAAATAGTGGAGCTAAGATTAATTCGCCCTTTCTGTGCTTACTGAATAACTATAATGGTATCATGCTAGGCTTTGAGGATGGGAGGGTGAGGCACATAGATCCTTCCTGTCAGTCTAGTGGAGGGGTTTTCTTTATTATTATTATTATTTTTTTTTTCTTTAATTAGGGATAGGATCTCACTGTGTTGCCCAGGATGGTCTTGAATTCCTGGACTCAAGCAGTTTTCCCATCTCTGGTCTCCCAGAGGGCTGGGATTACAGGCCTGAGACACCTTGCCCAGCCAAGTGGAGGAGTTTTAAAAAGTAAGTAGATAAGCTGCTGCTCCCACTGTCGCCATGTGATATACCCACTCCCACTTTGCCTTCTGCCATAACCAAAGGTTCCTGAAGCCCTCACCAGAAGCTGAGTAGATGTTGGTGCTATGCTTGTGTAGCCTGCAGCACTGTGAGCCAGTTAAACTCTGTTCTTTATAAATTGCCCAGTCTCTTTATAGGAGTTAGCCAGGTGAAGGGGAAAATGTGGGAGGGTGAACAGAAGAGTTATCTTAAGCCTGATGTTTTGGGAGGCTTTCAGAGTGACTAGAACTGCTGTGCGGGTGTGCCCAAGGTGACTGGGGAGGAGTAAACTGAAGACTGAGTAGTTCAGATATTGTAAACCCTGTGAAGATTTATCAGGGGAGTGATGTGATCACATTCTGGCTATGGGATGAAGAATGGATTCAGAAAGGCCATGCTGGTTGAGAGGCTGCCATATGGGAGAACTCATAACAGCCTAAGCCAAGGTCAATGCTGAGGTATTTGGGAAGTAAAACCGAAAGACTTTCAGGGACTGGTATGCAGTAATGATCATGAGAATAGATTCTGTAACCACCAGGAGTCTTTGCCCTGTTGTTTCCTGACAGCAGAGCCATGGACATTGAATTGCTTGTGACATTATACAGGGCATTATTATAACCTTTTTAAAATATAACTTTTCTCATTTGCAAAATGGGAGTAAAAATGGGGTCAAATGGGGATACTATTAGTACTTACCTTGTAAGGTCATCATAAGAACTAAAAGCAAATCCCTGTAAAGATTTTAGTGTAGTTCCCACATATAGTAAACATTTAGGAATTCTCACAGCAAAGGCAGGAGCCAAGCATGTCTTTCCAGGTGCAAGCTTGGGCATCTAAGTGTTTGGTGATGCCAGTCTCTGTGTTGAGGAACACAGAAAATGGGATAGATTTGGAGGAAGGTGATAAACCTGGTATGCATTTGTCTGAGTCCAAAGCCCACATATCTCCACTACTCCAGTTTCCTTAAAGACACTGCCACTTCCTGTGTGATTTTTTTTTTTTTTTTGACATGGAGCCTCGCTCTGTCACCCTGGCTGGAGTGCATTGGTATGATCTTGCCTCACTGCAACCTCCGTCTCCTGAGTTCAAGCAATTTTTCTGCCCCAGCCTCCCAAGTAGGTGGGATTACAGGTGCCTGCCATCATGCCCAGCTAATTTTTGTATTTTTAGTAGAGATAGGGTTTCACTGTGTTGGCCAGACTGGTCTCAATCTCCTGACCTCAAGTGATTTGCCTGTCTTGGCCTCCCAAAGTGCTGGGATTACAGCTGTAGGCCACCATGCCCAGCCCTTTAATAATTTTTTTATTCTTAATTTTTATGGGTATGTAGTAGGTATATATATTTATGAAGTGCATGAGATATTTTGATACAGGCATACAGTGTGCAGTGATCCCATCAGGGTAAATGGGGGTATCATCACCTCAAGCTTTTATCATTTCTCTGTGATATAAACATTCAGATTATATTCTTTATTATTATTATTATTATTATTATTGAAACAGAGTCTTGCTCTGTTGCCCAGGCTGGAGTACAGTGGCATGATCTCGGCTCACCACAACCTCTGCTTCCCAGGTTCAAGCAATTCTCCTGCCTCAGCCTCCCGAGTAGCTGTGACTACAGGTGCATATGCCACCACGCCCAGCTAATTTTTTTTTTTTTTTTTTTTTTTTGTATTTTTAGTAGAGATGGGGTTTCACCATGTTAGCCAGGATGGTCTCGATCTCCTGACCTCTTGATCCTCACTCCTTGGCCTCCCAAAGTGCTGAGATTGCAGGCATGAGCCACTGTGCCCGGCCCTCTTAATTATTTTAAAATGTACAATAAATTATTGTTGGCTGTAGTCACCCTGTTGTGCTGTCAAATACTAGATCTTATTCATTCTAACTATATTTTTGTATATACTAACCATCTCCACTTCCATCCACCTTCACTGTCATTCCTAGCCTCTAGTAACCATCATTCTGTACTCTATCTCCATGCATTCAATTGCTTTAATTTTTACCTTCCACAAATGATTGAGAACATACATAGTTTGTCTTTCTGTTCCTGGCTTATTTCACTTAATATAATGTGTTCCAATTCCATCCATGTTGCAAATAACTGGATCTTATTCTTTTTATGGCTTAATCGTACTCCATTGTATATTTTCTCTATCCATTCATCCATTGATGAACACTTAGGTTGATTCCAAATCTTGGCTATTGTGAACAGTGCTTCAATGAACGTGAGAGTGCAGATATCTCTTTGGTATACTGATTTTCTTTATTTTGAGTATATAGCTAGCAGTGGGATTGCTGGATCATATGGTAGTTTTTTAGTTTTTTGAGGCATCACCATACTGTTCTGCATAATGGCTGTATTAATTTACATTCTCACCAACAGTGTATGAGGGTTCTCATTTCTCTGCATCCTTGCCTTATTGCCTGTCTTTTGGATACAAGCCACTTTAACTGGGGTGAGATGATACCGCATTTTGTTTTGGTTTGCATTTCTCTGATGATCAATAATGTTGAACACCTTTTCATCTGTATGTCTTTGTATATCTTCTTTTGAGAAATGTCTGTTTAGATCTTTTGTCCATCTTAATTGGATTATATTTTCCCCATTGAGTTATGTATTAATATTCTCTTTTATTAATCCCTTGTTAGATGGATAGTTTGCAAATATTTTCTCCCACTTCACTTTGTCTTTTCACTTCATTAATAATGCCCTTTGCTGTCCAAAAGTTTTTAACTTGATGTGATTTCATTTGTCTATTTTTGCTTTGGTTGCTTGTGCTTAAGACATATTACTCAAGAAATCTTTGCCTAGACCAATGTCCTGGAGAGTTTCTCCAGTGTTTTCTTTTAGTTGTTTTATGGTTTTAGGTCTTATATTTAAGTCTTTAATCCATTTATATTTGATGTTTGCATATGTCAAAAAATAGTAATCTAGTTTTATTATTCCTAATATGGATATCCAATTTTCCCATTATCATTTACTGAAGAGACTGTCCTTTCCTCGATGTATGTTCTTGGCACCTTTGTTGAAAATGAGTTCACTGTAGATGTATGGATTGATTTCTGGGCTCTCTATTCTGCCCCATTGGTCTATGTATCTGTTTTATGCCTGCATCTTGCTCTTTCAGTTACTATAGCTCTGTGATATAATTTGAAGTCAAGTAATGTGATTCTCTAGTTTTGTTCTTTTTGCTCACAATGGCTATGACTGTTCTAGGCCTTTGGTGTTTTCATATACATTTTTAAATGATTTTTTTTTTCTGTTTATGTGAAGAATGTCATTGGTATTTTGATAAAGATTGCATTAAATTTGGAGATTTCTTTGGGTAGCATGGACATATTAACAATATTGATTCTTCAAATCCATGAACATGGAATATATTTTCATTTATTTGTGTCCTTCTCAATATTTTTCATCAATATTTTATAGTTTTCATGGTAGAGATCACCACTTCTTTTCATTAAGCTTTTTTCTAGGTATTTAATTTTATTTGTAGCTATCGTACATGGGATACTAACTTGATTTCTTTTTCAGATTGTTTGTTGTTGGCATACAGAATGCTACTGATTTTTGTATGTTGGCTTTGTATTCTGTAACTTTATGAAATTTGTTTATTAGTTCTAATGGTTTTTTTTTTTTTTAAGAGTCTTGAGGTTTTTCCAAATATAAGATCATATCATCTGCAAATAGTGTAATTTGACTTATTTTTTTCCAGTTTGTGTGCCCTTTATTTTATTCTCTTTTCTGAGTGCTCTAGCTAGGACTTCCAGTAGTATGTTGAATAACAGTGGTGAAAGTGGGGGCCAGGCATGATGGCTCACAGCTGAAATCCCAGCACATTGGGAAGCCTAGACAGGTGGATCACCTGAGGTCAGGAGTTCAAGACCATCCTGGCCAACATGACAAAACACCATCTCTACTAAAAATACAAAAAATAGCCAGGTGCAGTGGTAGGCACCTGTAACCCCAGCTACTTGGGAGTCTGTGGCAGGAGAATCGCTTGAACCCAGGAGGCAGAGGTTGCAGTGAGCCGAGATTGTGCCTTTGCACTGCAGCCTGGGTGACAAGAGCAAAACTGTGTCACAAACAAACAAACAAAAGAGTGGTAAAAGTGGACATCCTTGTTGTATTCCCAATCTTAGAGGAAAGGCTTTCAGTTTTTTCCCATTAATTGTGACACTAACTGTGAAACTGTCCTATAGAGCTTTTACTGTATTGAGGTAATTCCTCAACACATTACCCAGTTTGTTGAGGGTTTTCATTATGAAGGAATATTGAATTTCATCAAATATTTTTTCAACATTAATTGAAAAGATCAGATGGTTTTATCCTTTATTCTGTTGATATGATGTATCACATTGTTTGATTTGCGTATGTTGAATGATCATTGCATCCTTGAGATAAATTGCACTTTGTCATGATGAACTATTATTTAATGTGTTGTTGAATTCAGTTTGCTAGTATTTTGTTAAGGATTTTTGCAACAGTGATCATCAGAGATATTGGCCTATAGTGTGCTTTTTTTCTTTTTTGTTCTATTTCCTTTTCTTTTTTATGTGTCTTTGTCTGGTGTTGGTATCAGGGTAATACTGGCCTCATAGAATGAGTTTGGAAGTATTCACTCCTCCTCTATTTTTTGGAATAGTGTGAGTAGGATTGGCATTAGCTTTTCTTTTTAAATGTTTCCTAAAAATTAGCAGTGATGCCATAGAGTCCTAGGCTTTTCTTTGCTGGAAGACTTTTTATTATAGCATTTATTTCATTACTTGTTTTGGTCTCTTGAGGTTTTGGATTTCTTCATGGTTCCATCTTGATAAACCTGTGTGTGTCTAGGAATTTATCCATTTCTTCTAGGTTTTCCAATTTATGGGCATATAGCTGCTCATAGTAGTCGCTAATGATCTTTTGAGCTTCTGTAGTATAGTTTATAATGTCTCCTTTTTCATCTCTGATTTTATTTATCTGAGTCTTCTCTCTTATTTTCTTAGTCTGGCTAAAGATTTGTTGATTTTGTTTATCTTTTCAAAAAACGAACTTTTCATTTTACTGCTCTTTTGTATTGTTTTTAAATTTCATTTTTACTTATTCCTGCTCTGATCTTTATATTTATTTTCTTCTACTAATTTTGGGTTTGGTTTGCTCTTGCCATTCTGGTTCTTTAAGATAAGTCATTAGGTTGTTTAAAGTTTTTCCTCTTTTTGATGTAAGAATTTATTGCTACAAACTTTCCTCTCACTACTGCTTTTGCTGTATCCCATAGGTTTTGGAATATTGTGTTTCCATTTTTATTTGTTTCAAGAAATTTTTTTCTTTAAAAATTTTTTTTAATATTTAATTTTTTTCAGTCAATTCCATGCCAGAATTTCAAGAAATCTTTAAATTTCTTTCTTAATTTTTTCATTGATTTACTGGTAATTCAGGAGCATTGTTAAATTTCCATGTGCTTATATAGTTTTCTAAATTCCTTATGTTATTGGTGTATTGTTTTATTCCATTGTGGACAGAGAAAACACTTAAGATGATTGCAGTGTTTTTGCAGCCTAATAAATGCTCTGTTCTTGAGAATGATCCATGTGTTCAGGAGAAGAATGTTTATTCTGTAGCCATTGGATGAAATGTTCTATAAACATCTACTAGGTCCATTTGGTGTACAGTGCAGATTAAGTCTGATGTCTCCTTGTTTATTTGCTGTCTGGAAGATCTATGCAATGCTAAAAGTGGGGTGCTAAAGTCTCCAGCTATTATTGTATTGGGATCGATCTCTCTCTTTAGCTCTAATAATATTTGCTTTATATATCTGGATGCTCCATTGTTCAGTGTATATATGTATATATTTATTTATAATTGTTTTATTCTCTTTCTGAATCAACCCCTTTACCATTATATAATGACCTTCTTCATCTCTTTTTATAGTTTTTGACTTGAAATCTATTTTGTCAGCTGGGCATGGTGGCTCATGCCTGTAATCCCAGCAGTTTGGGAGGCCAAGGTGGGTGAATCACAAGGTCAGGAGTTCAAGCCCAGCCTGGCCAACATGGTGAAACCCTGTCTCTACTAAAAATACAAAGATTAGCTGGGCGTGGTGGCACGCATCTGTAATCTTAGCTACTCGGGAGGCTGAGGCAGGGGAATCGCTTGAACCCGGGAGGCAGTGGAGATTGCAGTGAGCCAAGATCACAGCACTGCACTCCAGCCTGGGCAATAAAGAAAGATTCCATCTCAAAAAAAAAAAAAAAGAAAGAAAAAAAAAGAAAAAGAAAAAGAATTCTATTTTGTCTAGGTATAGCTACTCTTGCTTTTTTAAATTTCCATTTGCATGGAATCTCTTTTTCCATCCCTTTATTTTCAGTCTATGTGTATCTTTATAGGTAAAATTTGTTTCTTGTAGGCAACAGATAATGGAGTATTGTTTTTGTATCCTTTCAGCCACTCTATGTCTTTTGATTGGAGAGTTTAGTTCATTTACATTCAATGTTATTATTGATAAGTAGGGACTTACTCCTGCCAATTTGTTGTTTTCTAGTTGTTTCGTGTTTTTTACTTGAAATCTATTTTGTTGGCTGGGCATGGTGGCTCATGCCTGTAATCCTAGCACTTTGGGAGGCCAAGGTGGGCAAATCACGGGGTCAGGAGTTCAAGCCCAGCCTGGCCAACATGGTGAAACCCCATTGGAAAAGGAAAGGGTTTTTATCTCCCTTCCTTCCTTCTCTTCTGTCTTCCTTTCTGTGAAAGTGATTTTCTCTGGTAGTGTGTTTTAATTTCTTCCTTTTTATTTTTCATGTATCTGTTGTGGATTTTTTAATTCAAAGTTACCACGAGGCTTGTAAATAACATCTTATAACCCATTATTTTAAACTGATAACTTAACTCTGATTGCAAAAACAAACCAACAAGCCAAGGAAAAACTAATAAAAACTATACTTTCACTTCATCCCTGCCTCTTAATTTTAACTCCTTGTGTTTCTATTTCTATCTTATTATACTATCTATATCTTAAAAGTTATTGTGGTTATTTTTTTCAATAGGTTCATCTTTTAGTCTTCCTACTCAAGATATGAGTAGTTTACACATTACAATTGTAGTGTTATAGTATTCTATATTTGTCTGGGTACTCACTATTACCAGTGAGTTTTGTATGTTCAGATGATTTCTTTTTGGTCATTAATTCCCTTTAGCATTTCTTACAGGACAGGTTTGGTGTTGACAAAATCCCTCAGCTTTCATTTGTCTGGGAAAGTGTTTATTTCTCCTTCATGTTTGAAGGATATTTCCACTGGTTATAGTATTCTAAGAGAAACATTTTTTCTTTCAGTACTTTAATATGTCATTTCTTTCAGTACTTTAAATGTCATGCCACTGTCTCCTGGCCTGTGAGGTTTCCACTGGAAAGTCTGTTGCCAGAGGTATTGGAACTCCTTTATGTGTTTCTTGTTTCTTTTCTTTTGCTGCTTTTAGGATCCTTTCTTTATTCTTGACCTTTGGGAGTTTGATTATTACATGTCTTGATATGGTCTTATTTGGGTTAAATCTGCTTGGTGTTCTATGACCTTCCTATACTTAAATATTGATCTATTTCTCTAGGTTCAGAAAGTTATTTGTTATTATCTTTATAAATAAAGTTTTTACCCCAATCTCTCTCTCTATCTCCTCTTTAATGCCAATAACTCTTAGATTTGCCCTTTTGAGGCTATTTTCTGGATCTTGAAGGCATTTTTAAAATAATTTTTATTCTTTTTTTTCTATCTTCTCTTCTCTTTTTTTTTTTCCTGAGGTAGGGTCTCACTTTGTCACCCAAGCTCCAGCCTGAGATCATACAGTGTCAAGATCTCAGCTCACTGCAGCCTCTGCCTCCTGGGCTCAAAAATCCTCTTGTCTCTGCCTCCCAAGTAGCTAGAACTACATGTGCAAACCACCATGCACCGCTAATTTTTGTATTTTTGGAGAGATAAGGTTTCACCATGTTGCCGAGGCTAGTCTTGAACTCCTGAGCTCAAATGATCCATCCATCTCAGCCTCTCAAAGAGCTAGCATTGGCCAGGTGTGGTGGCTCATGCCTGTAATCCAAGCACTTTGGAGGCCAAGGTGGGTGGATCACCTGAGGTCTGGAGTTCAAGACCAGCCTGACCAACAGGGTGAAACCCTGTCTTAAAAAAATAATAACGTTAATAAAAAAAAAAAAGAAGAATAAAAAAGAAAGAGCTAGCATTATAGGCGTGAGCCACCACACCTGGCATGCCCTTGTATTTTCAAATAGCCTGTCTCGAAGCTCACTAATACTTTTCGTCTGTTTAAGCCATTCTGCTGTAGAGAGACTCTGATGCATTTTTAGTTTGTCAATTGGATTTTTCAGCTCCAGAATTTCTCCTTGATTTTTAAAAATTATTTCAATCTCTGTTAAATTTATCTAATGGAATTTTGAATTCCTTTTCTGTGTTATCCTGAAGTTCATTGAGCTTCCTCAAAATAGCTATTTTGAATTCTCTCTCTGAAAGGTCATATGTCTCTGTCACATTGGAATTGGTTATTGGTTTCTTATTTAGTTCATTTGCTGAGGTCCTGTTTTTCTGGATGGTCTTGATGCTTGTGAATGTTCATCGATGTCTAGGTGTTGAAGAGTTAGGTATTTATTCTAATCTTCACAGTGTGGGCTTGTTTGCACTCACCCTTCTCGAGAAGGTTGTCCAAGCACTCAAAGGGAATTGAGTGTTGTGATCTAAGTCTTTGGTCACTGAAGCCATATCTGCATCAGGAGGCACCCCAATCCCAGTAATGCCATGACTCTTTCAGACTTGCAGAAGTACTGCTTTGGTAGTCTTACATAAGAACTGGGAAGATACCCTGGATTACCAGGCAATCTTCTATTCTATTCCCTACTTTCCCTCAAACGGAATCTCTCTCCCCATTCTGAGCTGCCTGGAGTTGGGGGAAGGGTGATACAAGCATTCTTGTGGCCACCACTGCTGGGACTGTGCTGGATCACATCTAAAGCTGGCTAACTACTAGGTCTTGCCCAACACCTGTGTCAACTATTGCCTGGCTACTGCTCATGTTTACTCAAGGCCTAAGGGCTCGTTAGTCAAGAGGTGATGAATCCTGCCAGGCCTGTGTCTTTCCCTTCAGGGCAGTGGATTCCCTTCCAGCCCAGGGTGGGTCTAGATATGCTGTCTGGAAGCTGGGACCTGGAATTGGGAACTTCAGGAATCTATTTGGTACTTGATTTTACTTTGGCTAAGCTGGTACCCACATTGCAAGACAATGACCTTTGTATTCTTCCCTCTCCTTTCGTCAAGCAGAAATCTCTCCCCATGTCCACCAACACTGTGAGCCCCAAGTCCATGGCAACAACTGCCTGACTACTGCTGATGTTTATTCAAGGCCCAAGGACCCTTTAGTAAGCAGGTGCCTCCTGCCAGTCTTGGTATCTCCCCTTTAGGACAGTGGGTTTCCTTCAGACCCAGGGCAGGTCTAGAAATGCCATCCAGGAGATAAATCCTGGAACTGGGGACCTTAGGGGTCGGCGTGGTACTTTAATTTACTGTGGCTGAACTGGTACCCAAGTTGCAAGACAAAGTCCTTTTTACTCTTCCCTCTCCTTTCCTCTAGCAGAAGGTGTCTCTCCCATGGCCACCATTAAGAATGTACTGGGTCACACCTAAAGGCAGCACTGCCCAGCTGTGTGATCTTGAGGAAATTACTCAGTATTATCATCTGCAAAATGGAAATGAGAGTAAATAGTACCTTTCTCATAGGATGGTTATAAGGATTAAATGAGTTAACATGTGAACCTGGTATATTATTAGCTACTGTAATTAGTTGTAAAAGTGTGGATATGCCTAATAGTACACTTTTTAAAAAATCTTTTTACCTCTAATATTACCTGTTGAATGTCAGGCATGCCATCTCTTTTCAAATAGATTTAAACTAAAAAAATTATTAAGGAAGAAATGAGAGATTGTTCTGGCTACAGGGTGAAGAACTGTTCAGAGTCGGGGCAGGATTCACCCAGGAGAGTTTCTCAAAAAGTGAGTTTTGGCCGGGTGCAGTGGCTCATGCCTATATAGTCCCAGCACTTTGAGAGGCCAAGGCGGGAGGATCACGAGGTCAGGAGACTGAGACCATCCTGTTCAACATGGTGAAACCCTGTCTCTACTAAAAATACAAAAATTAGCCAGGTGTGGTGGCGCGCATCTGTAGTCCCAGCTACTCGGGAGGCTGAGGCAGGAGAATCACTTGAACCCGGGAGGCGGAGATTGCAGTGAGCTGATATCGCGCCACAGCAAGACTCTGTCTAAAAGAAAAAAAAGTGAGTCTCCAGTTAGTTCTAGAGGCTGTGATGAAGCTATCTCATTGATAAGCACACAGGACAGGTCACTAGGGGAACCTGGGCTCTAAAATTGCAGTTGAGTCTTAGTAGGTAAAAGGTAATATGGGTAGGATGATTGCTGCCGGTGGAACTCAATGAGAGGGGAAGGCCTGGCGGAGACTGCCAGTAGTAAACCTGGGGCCTAGAGACAAGGATAAAAGTAATACTTATATTCAGTTCCTGTAGTCTGTGGCTCCTTCAAACATATTCCTGGGGGCTAAAGGTAATTGACCTTAGGGTGAGGTAGTTGGACAATAGACTATATAGGTAAGGCCACGAAAGACATTGTAGAGCCAGACTGAGCATTTGCAAAGCCACAAAATGTGCAACAGATGTTCTCAAAACTCCCGTAGTTCAGAAGTGGAGTGGATAGCAGTGAGAGAAAAGACCCCAGGAGGAAGGAGAAGGGGCTAGATTATGCTGTCTTGTATGTGTGCATGGCAAACTCTCTTTAGTGCCTGCATAGTCTTTATCTATCCCCTCAGGGAATGTGACCCTATTCCCAGCTCAGGGGTAAATCCTGATAGTCTACACCAACCATAATAATCTATTTCATTTCCTAGCATTGGTTTAGCGGTGAGTGTGTAACACAGTCTAGCCAATGAGACAGAGAAAAGTTGCCTAGGAAGTCTTTGGGAAAGTTTTCCTCACTCTTTCATACATATATACACACACACACACACACACACACACACACACACATTATATATATAATTCATATATGTAAATACACACACATATACATATATATGTATATATATACACACATACATTTTTTTTTTTTTTTTTGAGACAGAGTCTTGCTGTGTTGCCCAGGCTGGAGTGCAGTGGCACAATCTTAGCTCACTGCAACCTCCACCTCCCAGGTTCAAGTGAAACTTCTGCCTCTGCCTCCCGAGTAGCTGGGATTATAGGCACATGACACCACACCTGGCTAATTTTTGTATTTTTGGTAGAGGCGGGGTTTCACCATATTGGCCAGGCTGGTCTCAAATTCCTGACCTCGTGATCTGCCCACCTCAGCCTCCCAAAGTGCTGGGATTACAGGCGCGAGCCACTGCACCCAGCCACATATATTTAGAGATGGTGTCTTGCTGTATGTATTGCCCAGGCTGGAGTGCAGTGGCTATTCATAGGTATGACTATAGCCTTGAACTCCCGGCCTCAAGGGATGCTCCTGCGTCAGCCTCCTTAGAGCCTGGGACTGCAGCTACTGGCCACCATGCCTAGCTGGTTTCTTCACTCTTAAAGGAGATTTAAGGAATAGACAGTCCCTTTCTTCCACTGATGTTGATGTCTGAGATGTGATGCCTGAAAGTAGGGCTACTATGTAGTGACCATGAATGGATCTAGCCTGAAGACTGAGCTAACACTCCAAAAATAGTAGAGCAGAGATAGAAGTGGAGTCATTTATGTCATTGTGGGGCACTGCATCAGCCAAACATAAAGGTGCTTTACTAGGTGACCTCTAGCTATTTGAGATAATAAATGCTCCCTATTGTTTAAGCCAATGTGAGATAGGGCTTTCTGTTACTTGTGGCTAAAGGCATGGGAATTGAAACAACATGCAAAGAAGGTTAGCCTTATCATGTAGGCAACAGGAGATTTAAAAAAAAAAAATCTTTAAGCAAGAAGTGACATCAGCATTTTTTTCATTATGGATTAAGCATTCTGTCAAATAAATTTACTATAATTTTAACATTTAAAGGTACACCAATGGGCAGGCATGGTGGCTTACGCCTGTAATCCCAGCATTTTGGGAGGCTGAGGTGGGCAGATCACCTGAGGTCTGGAGTTTGAAGACCAGCCTGACCAACATGGAGAAACCCTATCTCTACTAAAAATACAAAACCAGCCTGGTGTGGTGGTGCATGCCTGTAATCCCAGCTACTCAGGAGGCTGAGGCAGGAGAATCACTTGAACTTGGGAGGCAGAGGTTGTGGTGAGCTAAGATCGCGCCATTGCACTCCAGCCTGGGCAACAAGAGCAAAACTCCGTCTCAGAAAAAAAGAAAAAAAGATATACCAATTTGATTTTGTCCCATGATATAACAAATACCATATGTTATATTACATATGCCATTTAGTTTGAAATAAATTTACAAACTGGAATTTAAAATGATAAAGTCAATGAAAAAAAATAATAAAATGATAACGTCTACTCTGCTAATGATGTTGAGTATGTCCTAGAGGAAGTGAGAGTGAAGGGAAAATGATCAGTTAAGTCCATAAGAAGTAATGAGAACTTAAGTGAAGAGGAAGTGATGAATCAAGATGCAATATCATCTGGGCTTAGTGATGACTGGTGGTAAAAGGGGAGGGTTACAGAATGATTCCAAAGCACTGGGCTTGGATTTCCAGGTCTCTATTTACCAGGCAAATGGTAAGTAGGAAGGTTTTGATTGAAGTGACCAGAAACCTAATCAAGCAAACTCAGGAAGGACACAGGGGTACCTCTCAGAGCTCAGAGCAAGAAGTTTCACTGGACTTCAGCCAGATTAGACTGAACCCTAGGGAACTGGACTCTACCTGTTCTGGGAGGTGGCATATAGTCTCTCCTTTCTGCTTCTCTCAGCACATCAGCCTCACTTTCTCCAGACTGGTTGTCTCTGTTGGGCATGGTGATCTTATCCCAGCCCCAGCTTTCTTGGACCTCTTGGCATAAGGTCCCAGCAGAGACTAACTCAGGTCTTCTATTTTTTGGTTCTAAATTCTCAGGAGAGAGACTATAATTAGTCCATCTTCGATCAGGTGCCCATTCTTTGTCCTGAGAGTTCTGGATGAACAGCTAAATTAGTGGTATGTATAGCAATTCCTCCCAGGATTGTAAGAGAGCATGTTGTCTAAAAGGGGGTATGGGAATAGTGCAACAATAATTGATGGAAGAAATGAGTACATTTCAAGTATGATAGTGGCTACAAATGGTGAAACAGATAGGGATGGGAGCAAATGATAAATTAAAATTTGAATATATTAATTTTGTGGTGCCCAAGAGACCGCCAATGGAAAATGTCTTTTAAGCAGAAGTCTGAACTGAAGTTGGAAAGGTGACATAATCAGAATGTAGGTGGGAATAAAAAGAAGAAGTCTGGATACAGTGGAGGACACCTGTAATCCCAACAATTTGAAAGGCAGAGGCAGGAGGATTGCTTGAGCCCAGGAGTTCGAAAGCAGCCTGAGCCACGTAGTGAAACCCTGTCTCTACAAAAAATATAAAAATTAGCTGAGTGTGGTAGCATGCAACTGTAGTCCCAGCTACTCAAGTGGCTGAGGTGGGAGGATCGCTTGAGCCCAGGAGGTTGAGCCTGCAGTGAGCCAGGATTGTCCCATGGCACTCCAGCCTGGGTGACAGAGTGAGACCCTGTCTCAAAAAGGAAAAAAAAAAGAAAAAAAAAAGAAAAAAAAGGAATAATGAGATAGACCTCTCAGGAAGGAGCACATAGACCTAGAAGAAGGGAGTCAAGGTTTGCACTACCACACTGATTTGTTTGTATTTTATTTACTTTTAAAGTAATGAATAGTTCAATTTTTAGAATCTTGAAACGGTATTTATAGTTTCCTTCCCACCCATGTCCCAGGTATACACTTCCCTTTCCTGTTGGCGATGCAATCATTTATATCTTTTCAAAGATCAGCTAGGCATGGTGGCTCATGCCTGCAATCCTAACACTTTGGGAGATCGAGATGGAAGGACGTTTGAGCCCAAGAGTTCAGCAACATCCTGGGCAACATAGCAAGACACTGTCTCTATTTATGTAATTATATATATATATATATATATATATATATATATATATATGTTTTCTAAATGAAGAATTTTAAAAAATGATAATCTATGCATGTACCAGTAAATACCTTTATTATTTCTACATACCCCCCCCATATTTTTCAAGCACTAATAGTAATATACCATTTACTTAATTTAAACAATTCCTTAGTGATAGATGTTTAAAGTATTTTTCAATTTTTGCTGTTATGAACAAAACAACCATGAGTAACTGGAGCACAATTTTTTCTTAAAGAAATGGGTAAGGAAGAGAAACTAATGAAGAGATTTGAGGAGATGATCAATGGCTCTTTGCTCCCACAGTGCCACTCCAACTACATCAACAGGAGCCATAAATAGTCTCCACCCCAGCTCGCCTCTCTTGGACACTGCATGCTGTAACTCTCCTTCTTTGGCCTCTGTCACACTCCCTTCCCATTATTTTTCCACTTGCTTGTCCACTCCTTGCCAGACCTCTGGCTCTTGTCTAAATCTATTCTGTCCTTTTTTTTTTTTTCTTTTTCTTTCTTTCTTTTTTTTTTTTTAAAGGCAGAGTCTCGCTCTGTTGCCCAGGCTGGAGCACAATAGTGAGATCTTAGCTTACTGCAACCCCCACCTCTCCGATTGCAGCAATTCTCCTGCCTCAGCCCCCTGAGTAGCTGGGACTATAGGCATGTGCCACCATGCCTGACTAATTTTTGTATTTTTAGTAAAGACAGGTTTTCACCATGTTAGCCAGGCTGCTCTTGAACTCCTGACCTCAAGTGATCCGTCCGCCTTGACCTCCCAAAGTGCTGGGATTATAGGCATGAGCCCCTGCACCCAGCCTAAATATCCTAAGTGAAATAGGCCAACTGTAAGAAGTTATTCTGTGGTTACACTTCTGGAATCTAAAAAGACCTTTAAGTGTAAACCCGTATGAAAACTAACAATCTTACTAATAGAGGATACATTAATATCATTCCTCAATATTTACTAGCTATGTGACCTTGGACAAACTCATTGACCTCTCTGAGCCTTACTTTCCTCACTTGTAAAATTAAAAGAATAATAGTATCCCTTTCATAGGGTGGTTGCAAGGATGAAAAGATGTATGTAAGCACTCAGAAACAATATTCATCAGTCACACTCAGTGCAGAAGATAACGAAAAGCATTTCATAGTACATCTCATTGCATTTCAGCTCATATAGGGCTATCCCCAGATGGGCACCTAGGAATTCCTTTCCCCCGTCTTTGTCTTTTTGTCTTTTCTATTTTACCCTATTCCACATCCCCCAGGGTCCATGCTTCATCCGGCCAGAGCCACAGGAGGTTCAAGGCCAAAGCCAAGTTGGGAACACTGAAGGTGGCTTACAGCTTTCCATGGTGGTTTCTGCCAGGCAAATAAATCTACTTCAACCCACTTTTATACCAAATCATCCTCTTTCCACCTAGGGTAGGGAGATCTCTGTCTCCCTGTAGTTAAATACAATAGGTTGAAGGATAAGGGCTAAGTAAGGAGGAACATAATGTAAAAGTAGACTGTACTTTTTGAAACCTTGGTAGTGAAGGGAAGAGAGGCAGAAACATTAATAACAGGGTTAAGGTTGTCATCATTTGAAATTTAGGCTTATTTACAGTCTATCTAATACTGTATGTTGAATGATGCAATCCAAGCTGGGAAAAATAGGCTTTATAAAGGAGTGTGCTTCTAGACCAGAGAGATTGGCTTAGTCTGGAGCCCTTAAAGCTACCAACTCCAACTTCACCAAAGTAGAAAAACCAGCTTCTTAACAAAGAAATTCTTTGCAATCCTTGGTGCCCCAGGCCAATTTTTGAAGTCAAAAGACCTCAACACATTTTTGTTGTTTTTATCAATTTAATACATTCTCTTACTATTATTATCTTTTTTTTTTTTTATAGAGACGTGGGTGGGGATCTCACCATGTTGGCCAAGCTGGTCTCGAACTCCTGACCTCAGGTGATCCGCCTGCCTCTGCCTCCCAAAGTGCTGGGATTACAGGCGTGACCTGCTATTATTATCTACCTTCAAAAATATCTGACTTTAGGGATGACAGTTTTCACTATCCTGGGGGAGTTAACCTCAAGGCTAATAAGCATCTTGGCAGGGCGTGGTGGCTCACATCTGTTATTCCAGTACTTTGGGAGGCCGAGGCGGGTGGATCAGAGGTGTGGAGTTCAAGACCAGCCTGGCCAACATGGTGAAACCCCATCTCTACTAAAATACAAAAATTAGCTGGGCATGGTGGCATGTGCCTGTAATCCCAGCTACTAGGGAGGCTGAGGCAGGAGAATTGCTTAAACCAGTAGCTGGGAGGCAGAGGTTGCAGCGAGCTGAGAATACAGACTGCATTCCAGCCTGGGCTACAAAAAAAAAAAAGAAAAAAAAAAGTAATTAATAAGTGTCTCTATGGTGCAGCCAAAGTTACAAATCCAGATTGAAGTCTGCAGATACCACTGATGGTTGGTCTTTGCTTACCCAGTGATCAGTAAGAGATATGACTCCCAGGGGTCTTAAATGTTAGGGTGGAAAATGGTAGATCAGGGCTGGGCGCGGTGGCTCACGCCTGTAATCCCAACACTTTGGGAGGCCAAGGCAGGCAGATCCACAAGATCAGGAGATTGAGACCATTCTGGCCAACATGGTAAAACCCCATCTCTACTTAAAAATACAAAGACTAGCCGGGCGTGGTGGCAAGAGCCCATAATTCCAGCTACTTGGGAGGCTGAGGCAGGAGAATTGAACCGGGAGGTGGAGGTTGCAGTGAAATGAGATTGGGCCACTGCACTCCAGCCTGGATGACAAGAGCGAAACTCTGAAAAAGAAAGAAGGAAAGAAAGAAAGAAAAAGAAAAGAAATCTGTGCCTACTAAAAACAAACAAAAAAATTAGCTAGGCGTGGTGACGTGTGCCTGTAGTCTCAGCCACTCAGGAGGCTGAGGCAGGAGAACTGATTGAACCTGGGAGGCAGAGGCACCATTGCACTCCAGCCTGGTGACAGTGCAACATTCCATCTGAAAAAAGAAAAAAAAAAAAAAGGGACAGGGTGGGGATTAAAAAAATAAAAAAAAATTTAAAAAAAAGATGTTGGATCAATTTATAGTCCTCAGTTTCTGACAGCAAGTCCAGAAATTGACCCTTTTTTACGTTTAAATTTAATTTTTATTTTACTATGGTAAGAACACTCAACATGAGAGCTACCCTCTTAACAGATTTTTAAGTATGAAATACAACACATTGTCAACTATAGGCACAATGTTGTACAGCTGATTTCTAGAACTTATTTATCTCACATAACTGAAACTTTAGCAACTCCCTGTTTTCTCTTCCCCTCCTTCTGCTCTCTGCTTCTATAATTTTGACTATTTTAGGTTTCTCATATAAGTGGAATTATGCAATATTTGTCCTTCTGTGACTGGCTTATTTTACTTCGCATAATGTCCTTAAGTTTCATCTATGTTGTCACATATTAAGGATTTCCTTCTTGTTTCCCAGGCTGGAGTACAATGGTGCCATCTTGGCTCACCACAACCTTTGCCTCCCAGGTTCAAGTCGTTCTCCTGCCTCAGCCTCCCGAGTACCTGGCATTACAGGTATGTGCCACCATGCCTGGCTAATGTTGTATTTTTAGTTGAGACGGGTTTCTCCATGTTGGTCAGGCTGGTCTCAAACTCCCGACCTCAGGTGATCTGCCCACCTTGGTCTCCCAAAGTCCTGGGATTGCAGGCGTGAGCCACTGTGCTTGGCCTCCTTCTTTTTTTAAAGCTGAATAATATTCTATTGTATATATATATACCATGTTTTCTTATCCATTCATCTATTGATGAATATTTAGATTGTTTCCACATCTTGGTGATTATGAATAGTGCTGCAATCAACATAGGAGTGCTAATATTTCTATGACATCCCGATGTCAATTCTATTGGAAAAATTTCTAAAATAAAGAACTCCCACAACTCAACAGCAAAAAACTAACACCTGTTTTTAAAATGGACTAAGAACTTGAATATACATTTCTCCAAAAAAAAGACATACAGATAGCCAATGGGTATATGAAAAGATGTTCAATGCCACTAGTCATCAGGACAATATAAATCAAAACTGCAATGAGGTATCACCTCGCTCCTGTTGAAATGGCTGTTACCGGCCAGGCGCTGTGGCTCATGCCTGTAATCCCAGCACTTTGGGAGGCCGAGGTGGGTGGATCACGAGGTCAGGAGTTTGAGACCAGTCTGACCAACATGGCAAAACCCCATCTCTAAAACCTAATAATAATAATAGTAATAATAATAAAGAAATGGCTGTTACCAAAAAGACAAAAGATAAGAGGTGTTGGTGAAGATGTGGTAAAACTGGAACACTTGTTCACTGTTGGTGGAAATGTAAAATGGTACAACCACTACGGAAAACAGTATGGAGGTTCTTTGAAAAATTAAAAATATAACTACCATATAATCAGCCCTCTCACTTCTGAGTATTTATTCAAAAGGTTGATCTTGATTGACAACCTAAAGTTAGAGAAAACATGGGAAATCTCTTACACCACACATTCAGTCTCTTTGGATGGCAGTTTATTTAGATGTATCCAAATTTCAAATTGTTTAGACCCAGCAATTCTACTTCTTGTATTGAAAGCTATAGGTACAAGATGTATATACAAGGTACAGGCATATGTTCTTTGCAGCATTGTTTGATAAATGTATCCATCTTTCACTAAAAATAAAACTGAAAGCAACCAAAATGTTTATAAGTATGGAACTAATTTTATAAATTATCATACAACCACCAATGTTATATAATACATGTTAAAAAGAAAAATAATAGTTTTTATTTTGGAGACAGTGTCTTGCTCTGTCATTCATGCTGGAGTGAAATGGCATGATCATAGCTCACTGTAGCCCCAAACTCTCCTGGGCTCAAGCAATTCTCCTACCCCAGCCTCCTGAGTAGCTGGGACTACAGGCACGTGCCACTAGGCCTGGCTAATTCTTTTTTCATTTTTTTTTAGAAATGGTGTCTCTCTCTCTATGTGACCTATGCTGGTCTCATACTCCTGGCCTCAAGTGATCCTCCCACCTCAGCCTCCTAATAAGTCTTTTTTTTTTTTTGGAGACAGGGTCTCGCTCTGTCGCCTAGGCTGGAGTTAAGTGGCACAATGTTGGCTCACTGCAACCTCCATCTCCCAGGTTCAAGCAATTCTTCTGCCTCAGCTTCCCAAGTAGCTGGGATTACAGGTGCCCACCACTGCACTGGGCTAATTTTTGTATTTTTAGTAGAGACGGGGTTTCACCATGTTGGCCAGCCTGGTCTCGAACTCCTGACCTCAGGTGATCCGCCTGCCTTGGCCTCCCAAAGTGCTGGGATTATAGGCGTGAGCCACCATGCCTGGCCCCAAATAAGTATTTTACATGTATACCCTCATTTGATATTCACATCAGCTCTATGTGTAAGGTGACCATACATCTTGATTTACCAGAACAGTCTCCATTTATACCTGTCACAACATAATGATTATGACTGCCCCCTTCACTCTCAAAAGTACCTCTCTTGGACAGTAAATTATGTGGTCATCTTATCTATGAGGAGGTTACTGTCATCACCTTATTGAATAGCTGAAGAAAGGGAAGTGTTAAGTAACTTTCCCAGGTTCCCACAAGTAGAAGGAGAGACCAGAAGAGATTTACCATGATCTCAGAAGACAATCCTGAATTTTTTGGGCCAAAGAAATGTTGCCTCTCTGTCAAAGACACCATCAACTTCCAATCAAAACTTGGGAAATCAGCCCTGAAAAATTAGAAAATGATAGTGGCAGGCTTGCAGATGGAAAGGAGGGTAGGGCAGTTAAGTCTGTCCATTTCTTCATAAAAGTATATTATTATTCCACCTGAGAGGTTTTTATCATCATCCCCAGGAGTTTGCCACTTTCCTTTGCCAACCTTTGGCTCCCTCTAAGGAATTAAGGTCTGGTTTTACCTTTCTGTGTTGGCATCTTACTTTGTTTCTTTCACCATTCCGTCTGTTCTCTTTCCCTGAACTCCTCACAGAGGTGATGCTTTGAGGGCAGGGGTAATCACAGGCATAATGATAATTAGCTAACTTGTCTATACTGTGCTAGGATCAGTCCAGCTAAACTAGGTGAATTCCTCTTGTGTTTACTGTTTTACTGGGAGCCAACATATCTGGAAAGGCTGAACAGTACAGAATAAAAAGGCTAGAATTTCAGAAGTGAGGACACTTCTTTGAGTTCAATGGTTAATATACTGGGGGCCATATTGTTATCTCATATCATACTTAAAACAACGCTGAAATGTGGGCAGTATTGTTCTAATTTTCTGATGTGGAAATTATAAAGCACATAAATATATCTTATGAAATTCAAACATATGTATTCATTCTTAACTTGGTATCCCAAAATACTCATCAGCAACCCAATGGAAGTCAGAGAGGAAAACAACAATCATCTTCATTGATTGCTGTTGAAATATTCTACTTTTATAAACTTTACAAAACCATATGGCCTTGTGAACACATTAATATAGTTCTTCCAGGACCTTGGAAAGTTCCCATTAAATCGAGGGTCTGGATGTTTAAGCTTTATCAGTTTCATGAAAAATCTATAAATCCATTTCTGATAACGGAGATAGAATTTGGTAGATGGGGCAGAAATTTCTAACTTGTGTGTCACTGGCAGCTGGTAACATAAAGAAATTGATACTGTAAGCCTTCACAGTGGCAGGGTAGGGCCTGGCCACTTGCCTCTCAGGCTGTGGATCAAAGAGTGGGGCTCCAGAGTGTGGGATCTAATGGCATAGACTTTGGTCCCTGCAGAGTAGGTAGTGAGCATGGTAAGCGATATCTGCCATTCACTGCTTCCTGTGACTAATGGAACATGGCTATTAAGCAGAATTTTCCGTGATGGAAAAGAGCCTGCAGAACTGCCAGGGGAGTTTGTGTTCCCAAGGAGAGGAGGCTAATTTGGGTCTCCACAGTTCTAAGTGATGGCCTCAAACCTGTCTTTTCATAAGTGGGCCACTTCTGTCTATTTGTTGCTTAGGTACCCTCCTACTAGTATCCACTCTAGCTCATAGTAATTAATATCACTGTGTATGAGTGTTCTGTGAATTAGAGATTCAACAAAATTTTGAAATAGTTGAGATGAGAAAGTTAGACTAGATTAGAAATTCATCTCATTATCTCAAGAAACACACCATTACATTTGCCAATGATGTGAGGTTGTTTGAATAGAACATTAACTGTGAATATAACATCAACTGTGACTATAACATCAATTGGCTGGGCGTGGTGGCTCACGCCTGTAATCCTAGCACTTTGGGAGGCCAAAGTGGGTGGATCAGCTGAGATCAGGAGTTTGAGATTAGCCTGGCCAACATGGTGAAACCCCGTCTCTATTAAAAAAAATACAAAAATTAGCCAATCGTGGTGGCAGGCACCTGTAGTCCCAGCTACTCAGGAGGCTGAGGCAGGAGAATTGCTTGAACTTGGGAGGCAGAGGTAGCAGTGAGCTGAGATGGCTCTGTCACCCAGGCTGGAGTGCAGTGGTGTGATCTTGGTTCACTGCAACCTCTGCCTCCCAGGTTCAAGCAATTCTCCTGCCTTAGCCTTCCGAGTAACTGGGATTATAGGCAAGTGTCATGACACCAGGCTGATTTTGTATTTTTAGTAGAGATGGGGTTTCAACATGTTGACCAGGCTAGTCTCAAACTCAGTTGATCCACCCATCTTGGCCTCCCAAAGTGCTGGGATTACAGGCATGATAAATTAGATATATTGAGTTTTAGGTTCCTATGGGAACACCGTGAGGAGACACTACGTGGTGTCTAAGACTGGAAAGTGCTCTGTAGATATACATTTGGAACTTGCCAGTGTATAAGAGGTAGTCAAAGCTGGAAATGGATGAGTTTGACCAAGACACTGGATAATGGGAAGACAAAAGAGCAAACAACAGAATTTTGGGGTCACTACCTTAATATTACATGCCAGGGCTATTTGCATCTATAGTTGTTTCTTTCATAAATGTATTTGGGGAGGAAAGCGTTTTTAGCAAATATGAAATTGCTCCTGTAGTGGAGTATCGAGTTGCCTTGGGACTGTGCCCTCTCCATTTAAAAGTCTCAGCCAGGCATGGTGGCTCACGCCTGTAATCTCAGCACTTTGGGAGGCCGAGTCTATGGATCACCTGAAGAAAGGAGTTTGAGGCCAGCCTGGCCAACATGGTGAAACCCAGTTTCTACTAAAAATACAAAATTAGCCAGGCATGGTGGCACATGCCTGTAATCCCAACTACTTGGGAGGTTGAGGCAGGAGAATCGCTTGAACTCAGGAGGCAGAAGTTGCAGTGAGCTGACATGGTGCCATTGCAGTCCAGCCTGGGCAACAAGAGCAAAACTGCCGTCTCAAAAAAAGGTCTCAAGTTATCCAGTTCACTGAGGAGAATGGACGGTGGTGACAGACTTCAGGGTTTAACACAATCTTTCTGGTTGCGCCTTCTCTGACTCTTTTGCTGATTTTCACTATTGAAAAGCATGCACGCTGGCTGGGTGCAGTGGCTCACACCTGTAATCCCAGTACTTTGGGAGGCTGAGGTGGGCGGATCACAAGGCCAGGAGTTTGAGACCAGCCTGGCCAATATGCTGAAACCCCGTCTCTACTAAGAATACAAAAATTAGCCAGGTGTGGTGGCAGGCACCTGTAATCCTAGTTACTCAGGAGGCTGAGGCAGAAGAATCACTTGAACTCAGGAGGCGGAGGTTGCAGTGAGCTGAGATTGTGCCACTCTACTCCAGCCTGGGCAACAGAGTGAGACTCTGTCTCAAAAAAAAAAAAAAGAAAGAAAGAAAAGCATGCACACTTCCAATCCCATTGCTTTCCCTGCTCTCCCTTTATTGTCTCCCTTAAAAAGTCAGTGGTTTGTGGCAAGAAGGGCATGTACCTTGAAAACAGGCAGACATGGTTTAGAATCCCAGCTAACTGTGGCTGTGGGCAAATTACTTAATCTCTCTAATCCTCTGTTTTCCTCATCATAAATCTGAACTAACAATATCTCCCAGGTAGCGTTGCTGTGAGGACTGCAAACAGTATGTAAAAGCACCCTGCAAAAAACCTAATGTACTGAAGCTGTGCTTATCATCATCAGACAGGTCATCTACTCTAACGGATTTTTTTGTTGTTGTTTCTTCTTTATGAAAACACACACACACACACACACACACACACACACACACACACACACACACACACAGAATCTGGTTTGATAAGGATTTTGCTCTAATTTGATAAAAATGAGATTGGATTTTCATATTGTTGAAGAGATGATTAGGACTCCCCCTTTAAAACCAGAGATGCTAAAATTCTTGAATTATCTGAAAACATTCTTATCAAATTTTGCTGATGAAGAATCCATGCTCAAGATTTTTTTGTCTCTTTTCCTTCTTTTTGGGGGGGAATCAGAATTCCTGTTCTGAAATGTAAGTAGATCTTTATCTTAAAAATAGGTTGATAAGGGCATCTCTCTCCTTTTTCTTTAAGCAGATGGTAATTTGTGATTTTTTTCCCCCTGGTGTTAGATTCCCTCAGAGGCATTAGGTGTGAACATTAGGATATGGTCAGTGTTCTACCATAATTCCTTACCAGTAGATACCAGTTTCTGCAAATAACTTCTGCATTGACATTTTGAGTCCTAATATTACTCCTTCACTCCACTTCCATGTTTTTAATTAGGTCCTGGCCATTTTACCTAGCAACACCACTGCTCCTCACATTAGACATTTTTAACACTGGTAGTTTCATTGTCTTCCTCTAACCTCTTTCTTATGGCTGTCCAAATTTCTTCAGTGTCATTTTATTCTCCTGGGGATACAAGTTTGAAAATCAGGAGGCTGGGTGGCTGAAAAACATGATCAAAGACCCTGATTGTTCCTGTCTTTTCTGTTCACCCATCTCCATCTTCAGGCCAGCTGCCCTCATGGTTACAAAATGGCTGCCAGAGATCTAGGCATCACCCTAGATACCCCAATGTTCAGATGAAGCAGACAGTATTTTCTCTTGTATGTGTAATATGAATAAAGAAGTATTTCCCTAAAGTTCTTCAGCAGACTTCTCACATCTCATTGGCTAAAACATGCTCAGTTTTAAAACAATCAATCACTGGCAAGGAGTATAGGGTTGTCATGATTGGCTTAAATTAATCAAGATATGCCCCTGAGCCAGGGATAGTGTCATCTTCCCTGACGTGTAGATACCCAAATAAAATAGGAGTTCTTCTAACAAGAAAAAAGGGAAAAATAAAAAGAAGGAAAATATTCTGGTTTCTTCTACCTCCTTAGTCCAAGCCTTAGACTAACATCTCAAGAACAACTGTGATGGTTTCCCAGCTGGTCTCCCCACATTGTTTCCCTCACAATTTTGTTGGATTATCTTCCAGAAACACTGCTTTTCCACTTAGCCCTTTTGTTTAAAAATGCCATTGGTTCTCTCTAACCTTCAGAAAAACATTCAAACATACCATAGAATGTTTAAACCATAGAACATAAGAGTTAGAAGGCCCAGGGAGCTTGGAATGTCAAAAGCTAGCACCAGGAATATTAGCTGTAAGCTAGACTAGAAAACATGGATGTATGGTCTTAGCTAAATACCTTTTGCTTAACCAAAGGAACAGTATACATAAATCTCCCTAAAAGAACAATCTTCAAACTAAGTTAAGTAACTTTCTAAGGAGGTAGTATGAGCACAGATTTTTCTTTTAAGAGAACCAATTTTGGCTTGTTCTCACTGAAGGCTAGCCTTAAGTTTAATACAAATTTCTTTTTTTCTTGAGAAAGAAGGAGAGTGTCTTGCTCTGTCACCCAGGCTGAAGTGCAGTGGCATGATCATGGCTCACATAGCCTCGGCTTCCTTGGCTTGAGTGATCCTCCCACCTCAGCCTCTTCAGTAGCTGGGACTACAGACCTGCACCTACCATGCCCAGCTAATTTTATTATTATTATTTTTTTTGTAGAGACAAAGTCTCACTATATTGCTGAGGCTGGTCTTCTCCTATGTTGCCTAGGCTCAAGCAATCTTCTCACCTCAGACTCCCAAAGTGCTGGGACTACAGGCATGAGCCATCATATCCAGCCAAATTCTTTACTGTCTTTCACCTTTCATTTAAAAATAGCCAGGCCGGGCGCGGTGGCTCACGCCTGTAATCCCAGCACTTTGGGAGGCTGAGGCGGGTGGATCGCAAGGTCAAGAGGTCGAGACCATCCTGGCCAACATGATGAAACCCCGTCTCTACTAAAAATACAAAAATTAGCCAGGTGTTGGCACACGCCTGTAGTCCCAGCTACTCGGAAGGCTGAGGCGGAAGAATCGCTTGAATCCAGGAGGCGGAGGTTGCAGTGAGCCGAGACTGCGCCACTGTGTTCCAGCCTGGCAATAGAGCAAGACTCCATCTCAAAAAAAAAAAAAAAAAAAAAAAAAAAAATAGCCTATCTTCTCCTTACCTGTGTTGAGTCTTACCTTGGTACCTCCAAGGTCTTGAGACCTCCCGGGAATGGGGGACGGAGAAACAAAGGGACCATTTGAAGTACTGGCTTTCAGAGAGCCTCCTTTGATAATGAGGCAAAATCACCAGGCAGGTCTTTCCATCAAAGTTAAGGTGTGGCTTTAGAGTTGGGGTATTTGGGCCTGTGTTGGGAGGCTATGGATTCAGACATATTGCAGAGTGGAAAGATGGAGTGACTCAGCACCTCCCATCCCTGGCATCTCTGGTTATTGTCAAAGAATGCATAACTCTTGAGGGAGAGACCCATGACAGCAAAGGAAAGAACACTTCAAATGCTAAAAATGGAGTCTGCTTTTTGTTTTCACTTACTCTCAAAACAAAATTCTCAAAACCTAAGAGGTGCCATTAGCTAGAAAAAAGTCTCTGAGCAGCAGATGCAGTGCCAGATACTGATGCTGATTGAGAGCTGAGTGATGCATCCGTACCAAGCATACATCAAATTTTCACATGCCTTTCTGCGTGTCATTCACCTTTTGTAGAATGCAGTGTGAATGATTCCTCTAAACTTAGAGTAATATAAAAATACTTTAAAATTTAACTGAAATGTTTTCTGAGGTTACTACATTCTCTACTACACAAGATTTTTTTTTTTAACGGAGTCTCGCACTGTCACCTGGGGTGCTGGAGGGCAGTGGCACAATCTCAGCTCACTGCAACCTCTGCCTCCCAGGTTCAAGCAATTCTCCTGCCTCAGCTTCCCAAGTAGCTGGGATTACAGGCACCCACCACCATGCCCAGCTAGTTTTTTGTATTTTTAGTAGAGACAGGGTTTCACCATGTTGGCCAGGCTGGTCTTGAACTCCTGACCTCGTGATTCACTCGCCTCAGCTGCCCAAAGTGCTGGGATTACAGGCATAAGCCACTGCTCCTGGCCTGCAAGATTTTTTTACATAATGTAGACATCATTGAATAAAGTAATTAAAACCTACTTCTATGAAATTACATCATTGATCCGAGTGCAGTGACTCATGCCTGTAATCCCAGCACTTTGGGAGGCTGAGGTGGGCGGATCACCTGAGGTTGGGAGTTCCAGACCAGCCTGACCAACATGGAGAAATGTCTCTACTAAAAATACAAAATTAGCCAGGCGTGGTGGAGCATGCCTGTAATTCCAGCAACTTAGGAGGCTGAAGCAGGAGAATAGCTTGAACCCGGGAGGTAGAGGTTGCAGTGAGCTGAGCTCTCTCCATTGCATTCCAGCCTGGGCAACAAGAGTGAAACTTCATCTCAAAAAAAAAAAAAAAGAAATTACATCATTGAATATTTTTCCAGTGGTAGTCAATTCTCAACTTATTTCTTCTTTCAACTGCTTTTTAATTTTTTTAAAAAACAGAGACAGGGTCTCACTATATTGCCCAGACTGGTCTCAAACTCCTGGGCTCAAGCAATCATCCTACCGCAGCCTCCCAAAGTGTTGGGATTACAGGCGTGAGCCACTGCATCTGGCCTATTTCTTCTTTTAAAACATTTATTTTTTACTCCTATTAACACAAAATAACTGCATTAGCTTTAGTGCCCCCCCCCCCCAAAAAAAACACAAAATAACATTATTTGCTAGCTGCCAGACTTCATTTTTTAGCAATTTATACTTTTTCTCTTTCATTAACTGGATAGGAAAAGTTAATAATAAAAGTTCTAAAAACAGCTGGGTGTGCATGTACCTGTAGTCCCAGCTACTCAGAGGCTGAAGCAGAAGATTGCTTAAGCCCAGGAGTCCAAGTCTACAGTGAGCTGTGATTGTACCACTGCACTCCAGCTGGGGTGACCAAGTAAGACTCTATTTCTTAAAAAAAAAAAAAAAAGGAAAAAACTTCTCTCATTCCCATCCATCCTTTTATATATCTTTTTATGTAAAGATTTTTTGGTGGTTATATTTATAAAAATGAAAAGTAGGAATAAAATTGGTACTCTAAGTTGAGATACATGAACTAATTGAAAATAGTCCCATTCATCTTATTAAGAACTATATACCTCAGGCCAGGCACGGTGGCTCACGCCTATAATCCCAGCACTTTGGGAGGCTGAGGTGGGCGAATCACAAGGCCAGGAGATCAAGATCAGCCTGGACAACATGGTGAAACCCTGTCTCTACTAAAAATACAAAAAATTAGCTGGGCGTAGTGGAAGGTGTCTGTAATCCCAGCTACTCAGGAGGCTGAGGCAGGAAAATCCCTTGAACCTGGGAGGCAGAGGTTGCAGTGAGCTGAGATCCTGCCACTGCGCTCCAGCTGGGGCAACAGAGTGAGACACCGTCTTAAAAAAAAAGTTTATTTATTTTAATTTATCATGTATGTGGGCTATTTTGATATTTTTACACCAATAATAATTGTAATGATAAGAAGTTTTTGACTCTTTAGAGGCTTAGCCGTGGTAGAAACTATTACCTGGCTTCCAAAATTTGTTCTACCTTCTCAAAGTTTGTAACTAGCCTACTTTTCCCCATCACCCTCGCTGTAACATGTGGTCACGTAATTGTTCTGGCAACAGAATGTGAGTGGAAATGATGTAAGTCACTTCCAGCCTGGTCCCGTGAAATATCTTCTGTGCTTTGCTTTGCTTTCTCTCCTTCTACCAGTTATATGAGTTGAGAATGAGGCTCTAGGAAAGGGGTTGGCAAACTTTAGTAAAAAGCCAGAGAGTAACTATTTTGGGCTTTGTGGACACATAAAGGCTCTGATGCACATTCTACTTTTTTTTTTTTGGTAGCCTTTTAAAGATGTAAATCTATTCTTAGCTCCCAGGGCGCACAAAAATAGGCCCATAAGATAAACTCTTTTTCTAGGAGACAGTGAAGGCTTAAGATGAAAGGAGCTAAGTTCCCTCATCACTGTGTGGTGGGGAGCACTTTGCTTACCTGGGGCCCCTCACCCAGGACTATTCTGTGAGAAAAAAATTGGTTTTGATTGTGTTGAGCCTTTACATGCTGGACATATTTGTTATTTATATATCAGCCTCACAATAACACAGGAAATAAAGTAATTTACAAACATTGTTAATGCAGTGATGTATAATAGAATGAATAATAAGACCTTTAAGCATAATAATAATGGACATTAAGATAAAATATGTAGAAGCAGAATAAAAATAGGAGCTTAGGGAGAAAACATCTGACTGTTAAGAGCTCATGTGTAGACTTTTAAAATGGATGTGGTGGGCATCAAGTCGCTTAGATTTAGATTCAATTGGATATTTCAAAGCAAATTGCAGCAGTTTATTTTAAAATATCTATATTAATAACATCCTGAAAATTACAACCTTTGCAATTATTTAAACATACGATGTAATATTTTAGATGTCAACTAAAAATTTTGTGAAGGAGTACATGGTTTTAAAATATTCTGCTATGGGATATGCCAGCAGAAACCTTTGAAGAGTCTTCAAAGAACCCTTATAGACTCAGAACCAAACCTCTTTTGAAAGCTTCATAGATTCCCTGTGCTGAATGTGTGAGCAAGGGTTTTTCTGGTTTACCTCTGCTCTTTCTGAAATCCTGTGTCTAGGTCACCTTAAACAGTGTTCATACACAGGAATGTCCTTGAGTGTCAGGAATCCTGCCAGTGGTGTTTCAAGGCTAGGTGTAGACCCATTTCTTCTGACCTTAGATTCCCCAGTGGATCATGAGGATGAAGCTGTTTTCTTCTTCCTTTCAAAAGTTTTCCCTTCTTGTGGTTCTGAGGATTCATGAGTTAAATATTTGTTAAGTTTTTGCAATATTTGGCTGAAATTATAAAGTCTTATTTATTATTGCTGGATGGATGAAAGGTATTATACAAGTACAAAGTATCATTTCTTCCCCAGGACAGACAGCATTGTCATGCTTAATCCCCAGGAAGCTCATGACCCCATTCTCTTGCACGGCCTCATTTACATAACCAGCCACAAACTGAGTTGAAAGGACTCCTGCAAGAGGATTTGCACTTTCTCCTTTTCTTCAGAGTTTGTGTCTGCTAAGCAGGGTGATAACTTTTTTCTCAGACTTGATGGATAGTCCTTAGCTGGTCCTGCTGCACCAGGAGTCCCATGGTTTGAGGAGAGAAAGCCCCTGGGCAGTGAGTAAATCAAGATAATTGAGTTTCTCTCTCTCTCTCTTTTTTTTAAATCTGTTTCTGTCTACTCTTGTGACCCTGGACAAGTCAATTCATCTCTTGCCTCATTTTCTTCTCCTAAAAAATGAGAGTTGGAATAAGTAGTTTTTACATTTCTTTCAAACCTAAATTTCCTCCTAGCATGTCAAAATGCTGAAGAACTGCTCTGAAAATTTCAGCATACTGGCATGTATGGCTTGTGTTATGTGATACGTGATGTACACCAAAAGAAGTACAAGTGAAATTCAATGCATGAGAGATACGGTTTTCCAAATAACTTTAGGGTAAAGTTATCTATTTAAACCCAGTTTTCATAGTAAATGTGTTTACACTGTTAGATCCATGTGGCTGCTGATGGTGGTCCTAATGGTGGTGGAGGTGATGATGGTGATCGTGGTGGTGGTAGTTGTAATGGTGGTTGTGGTAGAGGTGATGATGGTAATTGTGGTGGTAACAGAGGTGGTGTAAGTGGCATTGATAATGACGGTAGTGCAGGTGGTGGTGGAAGTGGAGGTAATGAGGGTGGTGAGGGGAGGTGATGGAGGTGGTTTCAGTAGCGATAGTGGTAGTGATGGAGATGGGTGGTGTATACTTCACAGTGACTTTGAATGAAAATACATATATTAGCCAGTCATGGTGGCTCATGCCTGTAATCCCAGCACTTTGGGAGGCCAAGGCGGGCTGATCACCTGAGGTCAGGAGTTTGAGACCAGCCTGACCTACATGGAGAAACCCTGTCTCTACTAAAAATACAAAATTAGCTGGGCATGGTGGCACATGCCTGTAATCCCAGCTATTCCGGAGGCTAAGGCAGGAGAATCACTTGAACCTGGGAGGCGGTGGTTGCAGTGAGCCCAGATGGCACCACTGTACTCCAACCTGGGCAACAAGAGCAAAACTCCATCTCAAAAAAAAAAAAAAAATAGAAAAAAGAAAGAAAGAAAAGAAAGAAAGAAAATAAGAAAATACATAGATTAATACATTTATCACAGGGTCTGTTCATCTTTATGATTCCCATAGTACTTAACACACTGCCCTACAGAAAGAAGGTGCCCATTAAATGTTTGATGAAAGAACATCTAGCAGATAATTACAAAAACAGCTACTATCGGAGGCAAAAAACTATTACTGTTTTGATGATCTCAGGTTTAATTTCACTTGATACGGCAGGCTTTCTAAGAGAGCTGTGAAAATACTATCACTAACGTCATTTTAATTGGCATTGCTCATACTTAACTCTGTAGGGAAGGATGAAAGCTTCTGTGTAATACAGAAGGTTCTTTTATCAAAATTCATGGAAAAAAGGCCACTGTGGTAAATCTACTTAAAAAGAGATCAAAATCTCATAGGAAAAAGTTTGACTAGGAATTTATCTGAAAATTTAAACTAAAAAATATAAAAATAATGTTATTGTGTATGTCAGTGGTTCCCAAATTTTTGGTGCCAGGAACAGGTTTCATGGAAGATAATTTTTCCACAGATGGCAAGTGGGGCTGGGTAGAGTCGGGGAGGTGGGGTGGGGGAGTGGGGGAGGATGGTTTGGGGATAAAACTCTTCCACCTCAGGTCATCAGGCATTAGATCCTCATAAGGAGCGTGCAACCTAGATCCCTTGTATGCGAAGTTCACAATAGGGTTTGTGCTCCTATGAGAAACTAATGCCCCCACTGATCTGACAGGAGGTGGGGGCTCAGATGGTAATAATGCTCACTGGTGCCCACTCACCTCCTGCTATGTGGCCCAGTTCCTAACAGGCCACAGACACGTACTGGTCCAGAGCCCAGTGGTTGGGGACCCCTGCTATTAATATATGTGACAAAATTTAGGTTACTATAGAAACTATAGGCTAGTCCTTGAACTGTACCATTACTTTTTTTCTTTTTTTGAGACAGAGTCTGTTGCCTAGGCTGGACAGTGAGGCATTCACAGCTCAGTGCAGTCTTAACCTTCTGGGCTCAAGCGATCCTCTCACCTCAGCCTTCTGAGTAACTGGGACTACAGGCACAAGCCACCATGCCTGGCTAATTTTTTTATTTTTTGTAGAGACAGGGTCTCACTATGTTGCCCAGGCTGGTTTCAAACTCCCTGGCTCAAGCAATCCTCCTGTTTAGCCTCCCAAAGTGTTGGGATTACAGGCATGAGTCACCATGACCTGTCAATGTGCCATTATTAAATCAAGTGTTCCTTTTTTTCTCTTTTTGAAAGGTACGTCACTTTTCCAATAAAAATTAATAACATACAGAACATTCACCTAATGTGTAAAAATACTCAAAGGGCTTAAACAACTTTCCTTAATGCCTTTGTTAATATTTGGTTTTTCAAATAATTCCTCTAACATGATTATCCTTATTGATTGTTTACTTCTTAGGTTATTAGTTGGTCTAGCAGATACAAAAGAGTCTAAATATTCTCTAAAAAAATTAATTTAAATAAATCTTTTATCTTTTGCAAGATTTACATTTTTATTTGCATTGTGTAGATAGATATTTACAATTTCAAATAATCAGAGACACTCTCAGTGTTAAGTAGGAAGAGATGTTTGAGTGCTTATTAGGGAATATTTTTATTATAGGGTTATTTTTGCTTTTCTATATCACAGTGTTTCAGTGAAGCCCCTGGTAATGTGGATATTTGGATAACAAAGATAACTTGTATTCACTCAGCCACCATCCATTCAACATTACTAAAAAAAATACTGTCGGCCGGGCGCAGTGGCTCATGCCTGTAATCCCAGCATTTTGGGAGGCTGAGGCAGGTGGATCACGAGGTCAGGAGTTCGAGACCAGCCTCACCAAGATGGTGAAACCCTGTCTCTACTAAAATACAAAAATTAGCCGGGCATGATGGTGGGCACCTGTAATCCCAGCTACTCGGGAAGCTGAGGCAGAGAATTGCTTGAACCTGGGAGGCAGAGGTTGCAGTGAGCCAAGATCATGCCACTGCACTCCAGCCTGGGCAAAGAGGGAGACTTCATCTCAAAAAAAGAAAAAAAAGAAAAGAAAAGAAAAAAAAAAAGTACTGTGGCAGATTATATTTTTCAAAACTGGCTGTAACAGTATTTCTCATCCCACATGCTTATCTTACCATGTGACCTTGCCCCTTCTTATTAAGAGATGGAATCTATATCCCTTCCCCTTGAACCTGGGTGGACTTGGTGACTTTTCTGCCATCAGAAGGTGGCGGAAGTGACACTATGTGACTTCAGAGATCATAAGGAATGATAGAGCTTCCACCTGGTTCTCTTTCTGAACATTTTCTCAGCATCCAGCCACCCATAGTGTGAGGAAGCCTAGGCCACATGGGTAGGCTACTTGTAGGTGTTCCAGTCGGCAGTCCTAGACAACAGCCAGAATCAGCCGCCAGACGTGAGTAAAGAAGCCTTTGAGATGACTCCAGTCTCAGCTTCCATCTGACACCAGCTGCCTGGGAGACCTTGAGAGAGAGCTGCCTAGCTGAGCTCAATCCCCAGGACCATGAGTGATAATTATAACTAATTATTTTTATCATTTTATACCACTGAGGTTGGAGTGGCTTGTTTTGAAATAATAGATAACCTGAAACACTTAATATAATTGGCTTTAAAAATACTTCTAATGTAATAAGCTTCTAAAATGGTAGCCCTGGAACAACAAGAATTCCATAGTTCCTGTGCTTAGGCCTGCTGTGCGACCCTAAATACTCTCAGAGTGCTGAGGAGAAGGCCAAGAAGTAGGTCTTCATTTCCTTGAACATGGAGGCATGTTTTAGAAGCCCAAGACTCTTCTAAAAACGATACCAAGATAACAGGGGTCTGGCTAGTGCTATTAAAGTTCTTCTCCATCTAGAGACTCTTTTTTTTTTTTTTTGAGATGGAGTCTTACTCTGTTGCCCAGGCTGGAGTGCAGTGGTGTAATCTCAGTTTACTGCAACCTCCGCCTCAGTAGCTGGGATTACAGGCATGCGCCACCATGCCCAGCTAATTTTTGTATTTCTAGTAGAGATGGGGTTTCACCATGTTGGTCAGGCTGGTCTTGAACTCCTGACCTCATGATCTGCCCACCTCTGCCTCCCAAAGTGCTGAGATTACAGGCATGAGCTACCACACCCAGCCAAGAGACTCTTAAGAGAATAGGGCTGGACAGGTAGGACTAAGCTGCTCTGATGCTAAAGGTAGCCAAAGCCCTCAGGTGACTTTACTGGCTTCTGTTACCAATGGCTGCTGTAAGGAAGCTTTCTACCCATTACCCAACCCTGACCTCTAGAAGGCCAAGACCTTGAGCAGTTAGTCTTTATTGTGTTCTTGGCCCCATTTTATTCCAGGCAGAGAACCTAGTAAATATGAAGGACCAGCTCTGGAAAAGAGATCCAGAGTAAGAGAAATGGAGCCACCATTGAAATATTAGACAGGAGGCCGGGCGTGGTGGCTCTCGCCTATAATCCCAGCACTTTGGGAGGCTGAGGCGGGCAGATTACCTGAGGTCAGGAGTTCAATACTAGCCTGACCAACATGGTGAAACCCACCCCATCTGTAAAATAAATAAATAAAAAAGAAATATTAAACAGGATGAATGGTGAAAACCGTCAACTTGTTAGACAAAAGAAAACCTACAAAACAGACAGGAGACTGGCTACCTGGGCTATTGCCATCTGCTACCTTTCTTCTCTTCCCATTGTTTAGACTTAAATTTTTAGATAGTGGAAGAAAAGAGGGCAAGAATAATAGAATTAAGGGGGCTGAAAGTGGCTATGTAGCTTATACTCTGTTTTTTTAAAATATTAAGGTATACTTCGTTGAGCATGCAGGGCTTTACTGGAATCAATTTATGTCACAAAAGAACTGAAGGGTCCAGGGTAATCCCAAAATAGAGGAAACTGGTACGTTTATGACTTTTTCTAGCCCCAAAGAAAGGATAAAATAGATAATTATGTTATGTTTTTCTTTGTTTTGTTGTATATTATTCACCAGTTCAGTTTCATTTCCAGAAATGAACTCAACTCAGCTCACATAGTAATAAGAATTTATTGGTCCTTTAATTATTTACCTGTGGTCTTTAGAGATGGTTGCATCTGGTAGCTCAAACAAAATGTTTGGGGATTTGTCTCTTGTTAGTCTGCTTCTTTCTTTTTTCTTTTTTCTTTTTTTCTTTTTTTTTTTTTTGAGATGGAGTTTCCCTCTTGTTGCCCAGGCTGGGGTGCAATGGCGCAATCTCAGCTTGCTGCAGCCTCCACCTCCCAGGTTCAAGCAGTTCTGCCTCAGCTTCCCTAGTAGCTGAGATTACAGGCATGTGCCACCATGCCCAGCTAATTTTGCATTTTAGTAGAGACGGGGTTTTGTCATGTTGGTCAGGCTGGTGTTGAACTCTTGACCTCAGGTGATCTGCCCACCTCAGCCTCCCAAAGTGCTGGGATTACAGGTGTGAACCACTGCACCCAGCCTTAGTCTGCTTATTTCGAATCTACTTTATTCTACATTCAGGCTTCTACTTGTGGAGAACATTATTTCTGCCACAACGGCCAGACTTACACGCTTCTTGCATGTAGCTTCAATGGAAAGAGAAGAAATTATTAATCACTCCAGGTAAAAAGACCCAGACAGGACTCTGATTGGCCAGACCTGGGTCATAGTTCTTCTCCTAAGACAAAGACTTGGGTAGGATTCATTCTCATCCAAACCACTTAAAATGGGTCCCCCCATAGGAACAGAAGTGTGATGCTAGTCCCCAGCGTTAAAGACTAGGCAGTTGATTGGGACTTTTCATATCCTGCATTATTTGGGAACCAGCTTGAAGTGGTCAGGAGGTAGAAGGCTAAGAAACTTGTGGATGTTTCTTTAACAATATTCTGCTATGGCTCATGGAAACCCACCTAGTTGGCCTCACCATGCTCCTAAATGCTTTAATAATCATTCTCTACCCTGAAGATCCTGTATGGGAAATGGTGACTATTATGACTCTCAGAATTTAGGAACTATTGATTTACATTAAGAAATGCGAGTGGGCATGGTGGTTCATGCCTGTAATCCCAGCATTTTGGGAGGCCAAGGCGGGTGGATCACCTGAGGTCAGGAGTTCAAGACTAGCCTGGGTAACATGGTAAAACCCCATCTCTACTAAAAATACAAAAATTAGCTGGGCATAGTGGCGCGTGCCTGTAATCCCAGCTACTAGAGAGGCTGAGGCAAGAGAATCACTTGAACCCAGGAGGCGGAGGTTGCAGTGAGCCCAGATCATGCCATTGCCCTCCAGCCTGGGTGACAGAGCAAGACTCCATCTCAAAAAAAAAAAAAAAAAAAGGAAAGAAAGAAAAGCAAAAAGGGCCAGGTGCAGTGGCTCATGCCTATAATCCCAACACTGGGAGGTCAAGATGGGTAGATTGCTTGGGCTTGGAGTTCAAGACCAGCCTGAGCAACATGGTGAAACCTCATCTGTACAAAAAAATACCAAAATAAGCTGGGCATGGTGATGTGCGTCTGTAGTCCCAGCCAATCAGTTGGCTGAGGTGGGAGGATCACTTGAGCCTGGAAAGCCAAGGTTACAGTGAGAGTGAGCCATGATCGTGCCACTGCACTCCAGCCTGGGCAACAGAATGAGACTCTGACTCAAAAAAAAAAAAAAAAAAAGAAAAAAAAAAAAAAGAAAAAAAGAAAAGAAAGAAATAACAAAAAGTTGTATTCAGAATTTCTTCTTTGTTATTTAGTGGCTTTAAATACATACTTTGAACTTTTTTTTATTGGAGTATAACTTACATAAAGAAAGTGCACACATGAGTGTACAGCTTGATGAATTTTCACAAACTGGAGTATTCCTATGAAATGTTTTTGATGCTCTCATTAAATGTCAAAGGTGACTCATTTAACAGTCAAATATTTAAAGCCATGAACTTTCACTTTTAGGGAGAAACCCAACAGAAATGTTTACATATATTCACCCAAAGATGTGTTAAATCTTACATCTATAATACTGAGTGAGAAGATAAACATTCAACTGTATATATTCTATGATTACATTATTATGAATTACAATGACTACGCGGTGGCTCACGCCTGTAATCCTAGCACTTTGGGAGGCCAAGGTGGGTGGATCGCCTGAAGTCAGGAGATCGAGACCAGCCTGGTTCCCAAGGAACCAATACCCAGTTCAAGAAGAAAACATTTCCGGTAGCCGGGCGTGGTGGCTCATGCCTGTAATCCTAGCACTTTGGGAGGCTGAGGTGGGTGGATCACCTGAGGTCAGGAGTTGAAAACCAGCCTGGTCATCATGGTGAAACCCCATCTTTAAAAAAAAAAAAAAAAAGAAAAGAAAACATTTCCAATATCCAGAAGCAACCTCCTGCCTATACTCCCTCCTAGTCACTACTTCCCTGCCAAGGATATCCAAATCACTGTGTTGACATAAAGTAGCACACATTCAGTTTTCCTGTTTTTGCTATTCATAATAATGTAATCATAGAATATATACAGTTGAATGTTTATCTTCTCTCACTCAGTATTATAGATGTAAGATTTAACCATATTATGTTTGCACTCATAGTTTGTCCATTCTAATTGCTATATAATGTCCCATCATTTATTTATTCTCCACTCTTGAAAGGTATTTGAGTGGCCCAAATTTGGAGCTTCTACTGCTATAAACTATGAATATTCTTTTTTTTTTTTTTTTGAGATGGAGTCTTGCTCCATCCTGCAGGCTGGAGTGCAACCTCCACCTTCCGGGTTCAAGCGATTCTCCTTCCTCAGTCTCCTGAGTAGCTGGGATTACAGGTGTGTGCCACCATGCCTGGCTAATATTTGTATTTTTAGTAGAGACTGGGTTTCGCCATGTTGACCAGGCTGGTCTCGATCACCTAACCTCAGATGATCCACCTGCCTCGGCCTCCCAAAGTGCTAGGTGTGAGCCACCACAACCGGCCTGATCTATGAATATTCTAACACATCTTTGGATGAATATATGTAAACATTTATGTTGGGTTTATGCCTAAAAGTGAAAGTTCATGGCTTTAAATATTCCACTGTTAAGTAAGATTGCCTTTAAAAGTGAGTCACCTTTGACATTTAATGAGAGCATAAAAAACATTTCATAGGTATCTATAACCTGAAGGTGCTGCTTAACATCCACAATCAGGGCAAGAATGAAGAGGCAGAAGGTACCTTTGCTCAGTACCTGGGCCTGAGTCAACAATCAATTCAGGAACCCATTGACTAAAGAGGTAGCCAGATCCTCAGAAGTAGGGATGCTGGAATACTATGGCAAGAATTGACAGTCTCAGTAGGATGGACGGATGGATAGATGGATGAGTGGATAGATGGATGGGTAATAGATAGAGATGGTAGGGGGCACTTAATAGGATAATTAATTCATACAATTATCATGGCTTGGTTTATGGATTGGTTGGTTCCATATGTGGGTGTAAGTGAAAAATGGAGTGTAGCTCAGAAACTTCCCAGTAGGTAGAACTGCAAGCATTGCAGATTGATATTAATTGGTAGAACTACAAGCATTGCAGCTGGTCATTAATTTTGTGTGGGAGGAGAGGTGATTGCTTGGATGAGAATATACACACTTTTCTGTGTAGTAGCCCTGAAAAGGAAAGGACTGAAAGACTGGAGACAAAAAGGTCAGAAGCAGAAGCATGTGGATGGATATATGGGAGTGGGTATAAAGCATAAAGATTTTTGTATCATATGCAAAAAAATATTCCCACTCAAAAGTATTTGCCATTGAAGAGGCACTAAACAACCACGTAGACAGAATGGACCTGGCCAGTTGATATTAGTCTGTCTCGGCCATTTACCATGAATTGATGTAACAGGCAAATGAAAGGTGACAGAGACAGAGGCTATGCATTAGCCAATAGCATGTACTCCACTTACCAAACCTGAACTAATTCATGCTGCTTTTGAATGTCCAATGTGCCAACAACAGAAACTGAGTTCTGTTATAATGCTATTCCTAGAACAGTCCAAATGGTCACTTGGCTGATTGTAATGGGTCTCTTCCATCTAGTTTGTCCACACAGGAATAGCTATCTATTCTGGGCATGAGTTTGCCTTTCTTGCCCACAGAGCTTCAGTCAGTACCGCTATCTGGAAACTCCCAGAATGCCCAATTGAAATCCTACACAATATTGTATCCGATCAGGATTCCTGCTTTGCAGCAAAGATGAGGCAAAAACGACCCCTTGGCTGTAGGAGCCACTGATGTATTACATAGTAAGCTACATGGAATTAGCTACTGATAGAGTGAAGGCATAGCTGAAGCAGCAGCTTGTAGGCAATATTCTGCAGAGATGAGGTGCCATTCTTCAGGGTATAGTAAATAGACTAAATCACAGAGACCTTTATATGATGCTGTGTCGCTAATAGGAAGAATGCATCAATCCACAAACAAAAAAGCAGAAGGAAGAGTGGTTCAAGTCCCCTGAAGAAGTGCTCCCTCACTAGGGGATATAGCAGGGGTAGCATTGAACTATAATTTATGAATGCCACCTAGGCACTTCAGATTCTTGTGTCCAGGGACCAGCGGGAGAGAAGACTCATCATCATTCTGGCTGGGGTCCATGACCCTGAACAACAGAAAGAGCTACAGCTACTGTTGCAAAAGGAGGAATGTGCACAACCAGGTGACCTACTGGGGTGTCTCTGGGGGCTCTCTTTCCTGGTTATAACTATGGATGGACACTCTGAGAAGGGAATGATTCCAAAGGCATGGGCTTCTTCAGAATGAAGGTTTGAGTTGCACTACCAGGCTGTACATCAGCACCTGTAGAGGGTATCCCTATCCAATACCAATAGATGGTATTGGATATGGAAAACTTAGAGTAGATAGTGAAGGAGGAAGAGGATAAATATCAGTTATGGCCTCAAGCCCAACTACAGCAGTAGGGTCTGTGGTTTGCCTCATTAACCTGCCTCTTCTAAGTTTCCCCCTGAGGAGGAGAGGCCCATAGCTTCCTTGGACAAACTGCCCTGAAAATGGATGGAGAAGTCAGCCTGTGTGACGAAGTCTGTGTGGACTGTGACAAAAACCATATGGGTAAATTGACTTTCTTCAATAGAGTCACTGTGAGGAGAGCAGTGAGCTGATATTGCCACCAGCCACACCTGTAAAATTGCCTGCACTGTTCACACTGAAGGCCGAGGTTTCCTGTCTACCAAGGGTTGAGCCCAGCTGAGTGCTAGAGCAGAGCCATTGCTCCCCGTCTTGGGACATCTCTAAGGGTCAGCTGTTGCCTTGGAAGCACTGGCCTGGTCATGGTTGAGACTCTTCCTGGCCAGTCCTCCTTCCTACCCTCCTCCTTCACTACTGATAGACCTGCATTGCAATCTGAAGACTCTCCTGGCTTACTCTGCTTCTTTCTCCTCTTTAACTTTTACAGGCATTTTCCCCAATAGATCTCTGCTCATCTAATTCTATCTTGGCATCTGCTTCCTGGTGGATCTGAACTGACCCATAAACCATGCATACTAGTTCTTTTCCAAGTAATCATCTATTTTTCTTATTTTCTTTTTTTGATTGGTAGTTCGAACAAGATATTAAATACACTTACTGTATAAACACAGATATCATTGTTGGCCAATTTACTGTAATTGAACTCTGCAGAGGTGCTTTGGGATGGTTTAGCTTCTTCTAGGAATTGTAGCAGGGAAGCAGAGGTCTATCTTTGTCTGTTTTCAGAAGCACAAGTTTACATTCAGAGTTTCCCTGGATTACTTTTAATGTTTCCTTTCCTTTTCCCTCACACTGGACTCTAGTAGTGGGGACCTTGTTTGTTTTTAAACCATAGAACTGCAAGTTTAAATGAAACGACATTTCTAGAAGAATGGAAATTCCTTATTTAAGTGAGGACCTTTTGAGTTCAGATGGATATGTGATAACAGAAAGAAAGAGCACTCTTGTTCCCAAACTAGCTACCTACTGCTGCCCAGGCTGCAGAGTAATGGGACTGGTGCAGGAACTCACTTGGGATTTTCCTTGGTAAGATTATGTGGCCACAAAGGAGGTTCCCTTGTAAGGAAAACACCTATATATGGGATTCTTATTACTTGTTCCACAAAAACAAAAACCCTGACAGTGGTGAAATAGAAAAGACTGACTAAAGGTAAAAACTTGGACTTTGTACAAAGGCCTTTGGTGACTTTGGGTAAAAAAAGCCAAGTCTCTCCCATGCCAATGGTTTGCTTAGGAGGCTGTAAAGTTACTCATTTAGCAAAGCTGACCATAAAGTCAAAGGGAGGATTCATTAGCAAGGTTGAAATTTGGCACTAGATTATGTTTGTCTTTCCAGCCAAACAGAATGAGACTTCGTGGCAGTCTTTTTGTGGGGTGTTCAAACACTAATGAAAAAAGTTTTGAAGCCAAGATGACTTTTTTTGGTGAGTGGAGTGTCTGAGGGAGCTTATGTGGAGAAATCAATATAACTATTGCCTCAGTGTTGTCAGAGAATTTAATAAAAGGGATCCTCCACCCCCACTGGTGACTACTTATTTTTTTCTAAGAATAGGATCCAACACTTCTAATTTTAGATCTTGGGTTGTGATGTGAAGCAATGAAGAGTCAGCTCATTTTTTTTGTTTTGTTTTGTTTTGTTTTGTTTTTAGACACAATCTCACTCCGTCTCCCTGGCTGGAGTGCAGTGGTGCCATCTCATCTCACTGCAACCTCTGCCTCCTGGACTCAAGGGATTTTCCTGTCTCAGCCTCCTGAGTAGCTGGGATTACAGGCACCTGCCATCATACCTAGCTAATTTTTTGTATTTTTAGCAGAGACAGGGTTTTCTCATGTTGTCCAGGCTGGTCTCAAACTCCTGACCTCAGGTGATCTGCCCACCTCAGCCTCCCAAAGAGCTGGGCCTGGCCAAGAGTCAACCCTTGACAACCCCGATATACCTATCCTTAGGGTGGATAAAGAGAGATTTTTCACATGATAATGTATTTAAAACAGCATTAGACAAAGAACTTCATCCTTCCTTTCTGAAAGATACAAGTTGTCATATTTAATTGGAAAAAGGCAGTCTTTTACACTTATGAGAGAATTGGATAACTAAAAATCTAGAAGCTTCTTTCTCTAAAAACCATTAACCAGTATTCTTTTTATAGATTCAGTGCCAACTAGCCAGACTCTGAATTATTATCATCTCTAGTGTTGAACTCCAGGCTGTACAATCTATACCAGGGATGAGCCTTGATTGACATTTTCACAGATAGCAGTTACAGAATTTTTTAGGAAGGTGACAGGTAAATCTCAGGGGTCTTGTCATTCACTTTTTCTTTGGTATATTATCAAGACGTTTAATTCTCTGTTCAAATATCTTCAGATTCTTTTCTCTCTGGTGAAACAGATGGTAGTTGGGAGGAAATATACAGAATGAACTGTGAAATTTCTTTTGACTAAAATCATTCACAAAAAGTGGGAGATGATGATTCAGTAGAACTACACTGTGCGACCACTAGGTTAGTGCCTGTGTAGTCCTAACATTGTTTGGCTGTTAAGAGCATCATGTGATACTTCCAAGTCTAGAAGGACTCAACCAGGGTATCAGGACAGACTGAGATTTTTGGGGTTCCCAAGATTTTGAAGCATAGTGGGATGCTGGATTGCCTAGACATCGTTAATAAGATTTTTTTCCTATAACAAAATGCATTGAGTTCCAAATGAACAATATACAAAACAATTTTAGGAATACAACTCTTAAAAAAGTAGAGACCTGTTCTTACATATTAATTAGGAATGATGATTCACATCACAGAAGGATTCTTTAATACACACAATCGCTCCAATAATCAGGGTTTGATTGCATTTTCAGTACCTCCAACATATTTAAGTTTTTATTTATTTAATGAGAAAGAGACAACTAAGCTTCGATATAAATTTTAGGATCTTCTGTGCATCATATGGCCGTTAGATGACAAAACATTTGGGAAATGACACTGTAAGTCAGTGGAGGAAAAATGCCTTTAAAAATAGCCTCTCTTTCTCTTTTAAAGGAAAAGACAGAATTGCGTATGCTCACAGAGGAGGAAGGAATTAAGAGTCTGATTCTGTTAGGAAACTATAGAAGAAATATGATTTGAAAGCCTGAGAGACACTGGAGGTTTTGAGTCCTGGTGCTCTTGTTGTAAATCAATGGCCTTTGTCAAGACACAAACTTTTCTAAATATTGTTTTTTTTTTTTTCTGTAAAATAGTTCTAGGCCAGGTGCGGTGGCTCACACCTGTAATCCCAACACTCTGGGAGGCCGAGGCAGGTGGTTCACAAGGTCAGGAATTCATGACTAGCCTGACCAACATGGTGAAACCCCGTCTCTACTAAAAATACAAAAATTAGCCAGTCATGATGCCGTGCGCCTGTAATCCCAGCTACTCAAAAGGCTGAGGCAGGAGAATCGCTTGAACCCGGGAGGTGGAGGTTGTGGTGAGCTGAGAGCCGCGGTTGCACTCTAGCCTGGGTGACAGAGCAACACTCCATCTCAAAAAAAAAATGGTTCCTAGTAAGACTTATTTGCTCATTCTCACAGGGTTACTTTGAGATTCATGTGTGACTGTACACGTGAAGCTGTTTTGTAGTCTGTAAAATATTATATAAATATGATTTATTATTATTGTCATAGTTGAAATACAAATAGCTTTTAATGATCATAACTAGATTGAGATGTCTTCAGTTCTATGGTCAAATTAGGATTTATTTTGTGGCAGATGCTGCATGAGAATTCATCTACTCTCTTATCTAAGATTATTTAGAAATATGTATTTTTAAAGAAAATTTAGCCATTTTTGCCAGGTGAAGTGGCTCATGCCTGTAATCTCAGCACTTTGGGAGGCCAGGAGGGGTGGATCACCTGAGGTCAGGAGTTCAAGATCAGCCTGGCCAACAGAGTGAAACCCCATCTCTACTGAAAATACAAAAATTGGCTGGGTGCGGTGGCTCACGCCTGTAATCCCAGCACTTTAGGAGGCCGATACGGGCCGATCATGAGGTCAGAAGTTAGAGACTAGTCTGGCCAATATAGAGACTAAACCCCACCTCTATTAAAAAATGCAAAAATTAGGATGCGATGGCATGCGCCTGTAGTCCTAGCTACTTGGGAGACTGAGGCAGGAGAATTGCTTGAACCCAGGAGGTGGAGGTTGCAGTGAGCTGAGATTGCACCACTGAACTCCAGCCTGGGCGACAGAGCAAGACTCCGTCTCAAAAAAGAAAAAAAAAGAAAAAGAAAAAGAAAATTAAAATTAAAAAATTAGCTGAGTGTGGTGGTGGGTGCCTTTAATCCCAGCTACTCAGGAGGCTGAGGCAGGAGAATCACCAGAACCCAGGAGGCAGAGGCTGCAGTGAGCCGAGATCGTGCCACTGCAGTCCAGCCTGGGCGACAGAGCAAGACTCCATCTCAAAAAAAAAAAAAAAAGAAAATTTAGCCATTTTTAAGCATGTGTGAATTGAACTGGTGCAAATAGGCATTGGCTCTCTACAGAGCAAAATCTGAGTCCCAGGTCTTCTCTCTACCTTGTTTTGGTTTGGAGGGGTCTCTTTTCCTTGGCTCCAAACCGCAAATTAACTTTTTTGACCAGGCATTGAAAGTAGCCTAACTTGTGTCTGGACAATGCTGAGACAGAGAGATAATAGTAGAGCTCATATATATTTGACTCCTGTCACCAAGAAAAATAATACAAGGAAGAGCAGTGGCTTGAACAGCTGGTGTAACCAGATCTGGGACTTATTTGGGTAAAGGGAGGAGTTGAATGAAATTGTCAACCAATAAATGTTCTAATCAGATGGCAAACTCTTCCAAGCTCAGCTTAAAAGATCACTTCTGGCCTTGCACACAATAGGTATTCAAAAAGTATGTACTGTATTTGTTGAATGGATGGATAAAATTGAGCACCTTGAAATTCCCCCTTACCCCAAACATTGCTAATTATTTCTCTCATCACACCCAAAATAATACTAGTAATATGGTTTGGACTTCTGAAAGTAATGATTCAGTGTTATCGTGTTACCCATATATACAGATCTAAGCACACAAAGAGAAATATTTATCTTTTTATTTTTATATAGGTTTTTAAAAAATAATTTTAGCGGCCGGGCGTGGTGGCTCACGCCTGTAATCCTAGCACTTTGGGAGGCCAAGGCAGGCAGATCACGAGGTCAAGAGATTGAGACCATCCTGGCCAACATGGTGAAACCCTGTCTCTACTAAAAATACAAAAATTAGCTGGACGTTGTGGCGTGCGCCTGTAGTCTCAGCTACTCGGGAGGCTGAGGCAGGAGAATTGCTTGAACCCAGGAGGCGGAGGTTGCAGTGAGCTGAGATCGCGCCACTGCACTCCAGCCTGGCGCCTGGTGACAGAGTAAAACTCTGTCTCAAAACAAACAAACAAACAAACAAACAAAAATAATAATTTTAGCATCTTTTCATTCATTTTTCCATGTTTTGGAACAAAGTCATAATGATGGTGTTCACAGATCTTTGTTTCTGAATTTTTCTCATTAAAATTATAAAAATTATTTAAAACATATTTTTAGGTTGTCACATTGTCTTCATAAACACTTTCAAATAACTATCAAAACCTTCATTGCCTATATTAAGCTGTTAGATATACTCAAACATTCTCTTCTTAAATCTTTAGGAAATTTCTAATTTCCCACTACTATAGATCATGGTACAATGAGCAACTCTGCAATATAACTTGATAGTTAACTTCTAAATCATACTGTATATTGTTGAGCCTTTTCAAAAGTGTGGTTTATTTTCTAGGAAAATATCTATTACTTAATATTTCCCATTTAAAAATATTTCCTCCAGCCCCTTGCCCCAAACTGAATAGCAGAAATACTAAAAGATAAATAACTTGCATAAGGTACTGAAGTTAAGTGAAGATCAAATATCAAAAATGCCTTTTTTTCTCTGGCCCAAGTGCATTACTAAAGCAATAGATAACATCAGACAAAAGATAGTGTCTTCCATCACCATCATCATCATCAAAATTATCTTCCTTATCATCATGCCAGTAATGCATTTATAATTTTGTTTGTTTGTTGTTGTTGTTGTTGTTGTTGTTTTTTTTCTTTTTTTCTTTTTTTTTTAAGATGGGGTTTCACCATGATGGCCAGGCTGGTCTTGAACTCCTGACCTCAGGTGATCCACCCACCTCGGCCTCCCAAATTGTTAGGATTACAGGCGTGAGCCACTGCGCCCGGCCTTTTGTTTTGTTTTTTATAGAGACAGGGTTTCACCATGTTGGTCAGGCTGGTCTCGAACTCCTGACAAGCGTAAGCCACCACGCCCAGCCCAGTGATGCATTTATTAAGAACACCAGCCGGTCTCGGTGGCTCACACCTGTAATCCCAGCACTTTGGGAGGCCGAGGCGGGTGGATCACGAGATCAGGAGATCGAGGTCATCCTGGCTAACAGGTTGAAACCACATCTCTACTAAAAATACAAAAAATTAACCAGGCATGGTGGCACGCACCTGTAGTCCCAGCTACTCAGGAGGCTGAGGCAGGAGAATAGCTTGAACCTGGGAGGCGGAGGTTACAGTGAGCCGAGATCGTGCCACTGCTCTCCAGCCTGGGTGACAGACTGAGATTCTATATCCAAAAAAAAAAAAAAAAGAACACCAAAGTGAAGCATGGCAATGAAAGAGTAAATGCAAAAATGGGTGGCAGCACCAATTCTTTTTATTTAAGTATTTGTATATTTGCTGCATGCTGGACACTGTGCTAGACACTTGGGATATGGTAAATTATAAAAATACAAGTATCACCTTTGATTTGTCAAGGAACTGGTCAACTCTTACTTATTCTCATGTTGAAATAAAGGTTAACCTTATTCAACAGTTTCCTGGACTCTTCATTATTCAAACCTTTATCTATTCAAGGTCCTTGTCTGTTTTGCTCCTCTTCAGTTGCTAATGGTAACCCAACCCTGGCTCTGGGAGTTTTCTCCATACTGGTTCAGCAAGTTAGGGCAGGATCTGCCCCAAGGGCTTCTGGGACCATAGTCCTCTAACTTAGCCATCCCACCAACTTTCTAACCATATACCTTTGCTGGAATCAGTCATTCAGAACAAGTCAGCAACATGGGGGATAGGGCTGAGAAAAGCAGCTTGAGGCTTTCCTGAGGCAAAAATGGCAGATGAATGGCAGGGGCAAAATCCACTGGGCTAGGCTACGGCATGTACAGAACACTCCTGCATGGAGAACACCTTGTTAGGCATGGGAAAAACGAAAAGAAAGTGAAGTCCTCTTAGACTTGTTCTCAAAGAGCCTGCAATCCTGTTAAAGAGTTGAGTCCAGAAATAGCTGAAATTGTACTGAATAGTGGGAGAATATCTAACAAACTGTTCAGAGTACACTAATGGGTACTGAAAGAGTAATGGGCAAAATCATGTAAAGATCATTACGCTCTCAATAAGGAATTATGTGCTTCTTAGGAGCAGTTTCATAAAGACATATTTTTTTAAGATGGAGTTTTGCTTTTGTATCCCATGCTGGAGTCCAATGGTGCAATCTCAGCTCACTGCAGCCTCTGCCTCCCAGGTTCAAGCGGTTCTCCTGCCTCAACCTCCTGGGTAGCTGGGATTACAGGATCCTGCCACCATGCCTGGCTAATTTTTGTATTTTTAGCAAATACAAGGTTTCACCATGTTGGCCAGGCTCGTCTCAAACTCCCGACCTCAGGTGATCTGCCTGCCTTGGCCTCCAAAAGTGCTGGCATTACAGGTGTGAGCCACTGCCCCTGGCCTCATAAAGAAATTTAAGCTTTTAGCCCTGCAGCTATTTACAATCCAGTTGGGGAGGCAAGAGATTCTGAGGCAAATGCTACAATACAATATAGGCCAGGCAAGGTGCCTCATGGCCTGTAATCCTAGCACTTTGAGAGGCAGAGGTTGGTGGATCACTTGAGGTCAGGAGTTCAAGACCAGCCTGGCCAAAATGGTGAAATCTCATCTCTACTAAAAGTACAAAAATTAGTTGGACATGGTGGTGCATGCCTGTAATCCCAGCTACTCTGGAGGCTGAGGCAGGAGAATCGCTTGAAACCAGGAGGCAGAAGTTGCAGTGAGCCGAGATTTTGCCATTGTACTACAGGCTGGATGACAGGGTGAGACGCCATTTCAAAAACCAAAACAAAACAAGGTACGGCAGTGTTATGTTTGATTATATGTGCAGAGAATGAAAAAGACAAGAACAAGGAGAATTTAGGAAGAAGGGAGAGATTCCTGAATGCCTGGCAATAGTTGGTAGGGCAATTTTGAGCAGAATTCAAATAGCAGACATCAGATAGATGTAGTAAAGAATTAGTCCAAATATGCTTGGGTCAGAGCCTGGCTGAAGTGGGAGAAAGACACTTTATTATAGTCTCTCTTGTAAGAACCAGGGTCAGAAAGGTATGAAGATGGTAGTTTGTTGGGAAACCTTTAGTGCTGGATTGATAGCTTTGACTTATGTTCTTGTGAACAGTTGTTAAAAAAACTCCTGGGCCAGGTACAGTGGCTCACGCCTGTAATCCCAGCACTTTGGGAGGCCAAGTTGAGTGGATCATGAGGTCAGGAGTTCAAGACCAGCCTGGCCAAGATGGTGAAACCCTGTCTCTCCTAAAAATACAAAAAAATTAGCCAGGTGTGGTGGCAGGTGCTTGTAATCCCAGCTACTTGGGAGGCTGAGGCAGAGAATTGCTTGAACTCGGGAGGCGGAGGTTGCAGTGAGCCAAGATGGTGCCGCTGCACTCCAGCCTGGGCGACAGAGCAAGACTCCATCTCAAAACAAAGCAAAACAAAAAAACTTCTGAGCTAGGGAATGACATCAGAAAAGAAGGAGACCAGAAACCAGAGACTGGAGGCAGAGAAACCAGTTAGGAGGCCACTTCAAGCATTTTGAGATAAGGTCTTGTTGTGGGAGTGGGAAAGGATGGATTTGGGGGACACCAGAAGAAAGAATCAATAGCACTTGCCACTGATTGGATGTGAACAGAGAGGGAAGAGAAAGGGATGACTCAAGAGAATCTTCAGTAGGAAGTGTGTTGAGGGGGAGGATTTAGAGGCCGGGGATGGACTTGGAAAGTGTTTGCAAATGGGAAGATTTACGTATCTATCAGCAGGAGTGTGCTCTCAACTGATTATCTTATAAAAACTGTGGAGTCTCTCTGTGAGATAGTCAGACAAAAGGTATCACATGATTTAAAATGGCAATACTGGGGAGGAGCTCCTGGCTGACACAGGATGCCCTCTGGAGAATGCACTCTGCTCTAGAGTTACAAACCCTAGGCTGAAATCTCAGGTTTTTTACATGATTTCATTGTATATATTTGGACAAAATACTTTTAAATTCATCAATCCAGTTTTCTTATCTGTAAAATGGGGACATATAATATCTATTCTTTAGGTCTCCATGAGACAAAACAGCCATTATTTGTTGAGTGCTTTAGTATGTTAAGCAGGCTTTATGTTAAAAACTTTATCTGTGGCCAGGCGAGGTGGCTCAAGCCTGTAATCTAGCACTGTAGGAGGCCAAGGCAGGCGGATCACTTGAGGCCAGGGGTTCGAGACCAGCCTGGTCAACATAGTGAAATCCTGTCTCTACTAAAAAAAATACAAAAATTAAGCTGGGCACAGTGGCTCACGCCTGTAATCCCAGCACTTTGGGAGGCTAAGGTGGACAGATCACTAGGTCAGGAGATCGAGACCAGGCTGACCAACATGGTGAAATCCCGTCTCTACTAAAAATACAAAAAAATTAGCTGGGAGTGGTGGCACGCACCTGTAATCCTAGCTACTCAGGAGGCTGAAGCAGGAGAATCGCTTGAACCTGGGAGGCAGATGTGGGCAGTGAGCCAAGATCGTGCCATTGCACTCCAACCTGGGTGACAGAGTGAGATACTGTCTTAAAAAAAAAAAATTAGCCAGGTGTAGTGGTGCACATCTGTAGTCCCCAGGTACTTGAGAGGCTGAGGCACAAGAATCGCTTGAACCTGGGAGGCGAAGGTTGCAGTGGGCCAAGATCAAGTCCAGCCTGGGCAATAGAGTGAGACCCTGTCTCAAAGAAAAGAAAAAAAAAATTATTTGCTTTTTTTTTATTCTTAGAATGCACATTCTGCATTTAAAAAAAAATTTCAATATTTTGTGGCTTAAAGCAATATCCATTTTATTTGCTCACAGTTCTGCAATCTGGGCTGGGCTTGGCTCTGCAGCTCTGCTGGTCTTATTGGTGGTCACTGATGTGTTTGCAGTCAGCTGGTGGGGTTGGCTGAGGGTGGGCTCAGCTCAGGTGCTGGGCAGCTGGACTTTTCCCTCTCTCCAAGTATCTCAGGGCCTTTCCTTCTCCATGTGGTTTATCCAGCAGGGTAACTGGACTTCTTACCTAGTGGCTCAGGTCTCCTAAAAGTACAAAGTGGAAACCTACCTTCCTAGGGGATGGAATGGGGAAGGCGGGCGACTTGGCATAACTTCACTGCTGCATTTTCCTGGTTAAGGCAAATCACTGGCCCAGTCCAGATTAAGTGGAAGGGGCTACATAAGGTATAAATAACATGAGCCTGGCCAGGCATGGTGGCTCATGCCTGTAATCCCAGCACTTTGGGAGGCCAAGTTGAGTGGATCATGAGGTCAGGAGTTCAAGACCAGCCTGGCCAAGATGGTGAAAATCTGTCTCTACTAAAAATACAAAAATTAGCTGGGTGTGGTGGTGCGCACCTGTAGTCCCAGCTACTCGGGTAGGCTGAGGCAGGAGAATTGCTTGAACCTGGGAGGTGGAGGTTGCAGTGAGCCGAGATCACACCACTGCACTCAAGCCTGGCAACAGAGCAAGACTCTATCTCAAAAAACAAACAAACAAAAAAACCATGAGGCTGGGCCATTGAAAGGCAGCAATATAGCATTTCCAATTTGTAAATGAGTAAACTGTAACTTAGGGCTGGTAAGTTACTTGCATAATATAGAGGGTAGAACCAGCTTCAAAGATTGTGTTCTAAATCAAATATCACCAGATAAAAGTTGTATATGTTTTAACCTAGAATCCTGTGGGGGGTGGGTAATATTATTGTCCCTAATTTACAAAGGAGAAAACCCAGAAATAGAGAGCTTAAATGTCTTGTCTGAGGTGACTCAGGTGTTTTGCTCTAGAAACTATATACTTAGCCACTATGCTGCCTTTTATGGGCAGTACCTGATACATACAAAACACCTGTAAATGTTATTTAATCTGAAGCTATAGGGCTGGGATAACAGCAAATTTTCTGCATTATTCACTATTACATCTTATTTGCTATTTTGGAACTGGAAGTTTTCAGTTATCCTGTGTTAAGGACAACTTCCCTTTCAGATATCTCTACTCTCTGTTGCACCATCTATTTCTTGAAGCTTGGAAAGAAATGAAGACTGCATCCTTGCCTATCCAATTCCAACCCTGATTCTCACTTTTCTTCAGGGGTGAAGAGCTTCCTAGAGTAGGGCTGGCCTCAAGTTTTCTTTTTTTTTTGTCTTTTTTTTTTTTTTTTTTTTGAGATGGAGTCTCGCTCTGTCACCCAGGTTGGAGTGCAGTGGCATGATCTTGGTTCATTGTAACTTCTGCCTCCCGGGTTCAAGCAATTCTTCTGCCTCAGCCTTCCAAGTAGCTGGGACTATAGGCGAGTACCACCACACCTATCTAATTTTTGTATTTTTAGTAGAGATGGCGTTTCACCATATTGGCCAGGCTGATCTCGAACTCCTGACCTCGTGATCCACTTGCCTTGGTCTCATAAAGTGCTGGGATTACAGGCGTGAGCCACCTCGCCAGGCTGGCCTCCATTCTCATCCTTTAATCATCAAGCCAGCCTTGTGACTTCTCAATTAGTATCATTATGTTCCAGTCATTTCCTCTAGTTTGATAGCATATTTCCCCCATCATTGCAACTGTGATGGCTTCTGAGAGTAGCTTGCAAAGATTCTACTTTCCAAAGAGTGACCTGTGCTAGCTTCCCCCTTTCCTTTGCCAGTCCTATGGGCAGAGAACTTGCTGCATGGAAAACACCTGGTTTCAAAGGCTCTTGAAAGGAACTGTCCTCTGCTTATGTTTAAACATGATACATGGTGGGGCGTGGTGGCTCACGCCTGTAATCCCAGCACTTTGGGAGGCCAAGGCAGGCAGATCACTTGAGATCAGGAGTTTGATACCAGTCTGGCCAACATGGCAAAACCCTGTTTCTACTAAAAATACAAAAATTAGCTGGGCATGGTGGCAGGCGCCTGTAAACCCAGCTACTTGAAGGCTGAGGCAGGAAAATTGCTTGAACTAGGGAAGCGGAGGTTGCAGTGAGCCGAGACCAGGCTACTGCACTTCAGCCTGGGCAGTAGAGTGAGACTCCGTCTCAACACAAACAAACAAACAATTAAAAAAAAAACCAAACAATTAAAAAAAAAAAAAAACGGATGTTACATGTATACCTGCCTTCATTTAAGGCGGCCCTAATTTTTTCCAGTCTGTGAGGAGTCTGGAATTGGAGCACACCTCCAAGTACAGATAACAGGGGAAGTGGCTCACTTTGGTGGATGTAGTTCTGTTTTGGGTATGGATGCAGCCATTCAAGGGAGTGGCCCCCAAAATTCCACCTTTTCCAAGGCAAAACTATGAGTGGCCTTGTCTTTCCCTTAAACTTGCTCCTTCCAGGCACCTCCAGATTTTAACTTTGACTTTATTTTACCCTGTAAAAATATTAAGGCACAATACGTCAACTTAAAGAACATGCAGTTCTGTTTTATTTAACAAACACTTACGTAACCAGCTAGGTGCTGTGTGAAGTGTTTTACATTGTCTCATTTGATTTTCTTTGTAAACTATTTGAATCAGATGGGGTGGTGTAGGGGCTTCCTGCAATTTGGCTTACCTCGCCATTCCCCACCACGCTCCCCCTTGCCCCCGCACCTTTTCCCCCTCAGTGGAGAGAGAACCAGAGAGAAAAGGAATTGAGCTGCTCTGAAGGGCAAGGCCTCCTCCCACTTCCCGCAGCTGTTTCGCCAGGCTTGACCTTCTTCCCTTAGCTAGAGGCAGGGGGTCTCCACCCCTCGCCCAGATCTAGTCGGTGGGAAGGTGGGTGGCTTTTTCCGGGTCATTGGCGCACCCTCACTACTCCCAGCCACCTGCTCCGGTTCTATCTCCGCTCCAGGCTCCCTGGAGGGCGGCAGGGACATTCCAATCCTCCCACAACCCTCACGGATGTTGCGGGGGGAGGGGGGGCGCAATTGCTCTTCTCTTCCCAGCACCCAGCTTTGACCCGGTTTCTTCTCAATCCCTAGAGGCCTGAGTCACCCCCGTAAAGGAAATTAAGGATTGATGAATGGTTTGAAAGTTGTTTGTTTACAACCCAGCCGTTGGCGAAGCCGCATCTCCAGTGACAGAGGCACTTTCTGGGCACCGTCTGTGCTCTAGCAGACAATTGAGAGCCAAGCAGCCAAGATGCCTCCTCGCCAGACCAAATATGGTCACAAGAGCTAAGCAGCCTCCCGTGGAAAGGCTGGCCTTGTTGTGTCTCCCCGCGTCGGGCGCACCCCGGGCTGGCCCTCGGGCAGAATCGCGGGTCCGTGCGGAGCTCCGGGTGCTGCTGGCCTCGGCGCCTGGCTACAGGGGAGCGCGCGGTGTCCAGGACCCGCCCTTCCCAGGCCTGAGCCCCTCATCCGCGTGCCCTCCGCCACCCCCGGCCTTGGTTTCGGTCCACAACCCCTTGATGAAACAGGCTTGGGCCACTTTCCCTTTGATCCCGCCCCAAGTCCGTGGTAAACTCAAAGGAATGCAGATGTAGGGCTCCGCGGGAGAGGTCCGCGCAGCCGGGAGGAGTGGGTGGGGGCACCCGTCTCCTCTTACCCAGTAAAGTACCCATCACGCCCAGGGTTTTCTGGAGCCGGGGTGGGAGGAGGAGGAGGAGGAGGAAGAGGAGGGGCGAGCGGGGGCTGGCCGGCTCGGGACTAGGAGGTCATACATAATTCAATAGCTCAACTTTCGGGCCCGCCTCTTTCCTGGGGGTGGGAGTTTGCTCCAAACTTTGTTTATGGGACAGTCCGGGAGCCACTGCGGCAGCGCTGTCTGCTTCTCCTGCGCCGCCTCCTCTCCGAGCGCTAGCGCCTGAGGCCAGCTCGGGGGATGTGAGAGCCGAAGCCCCTAGGCTGCCAGGCACCGAGTCTGGTCGGAATTTGTCAGCCTAGCCTCGGCTCCAGCTGCGCAATCTCGGGACTCACCCGAGCGAACGAGGCCCGACGGCAAGTTCGGGCGGGACGGCGGCCGCCGCGCGCTCAAGCTCAGCTTCGCTGCCCGCCCAGGTAGTGCCCGCTGGAGCTCGCGCGCTCTCCCAGCACCACTCCAGGACTCCGGGCTCCTCGGGCTTCCGGAGTCGAGATGTCGTGGAGTTGGTTCGGGCTGAACCTCTTTCGGGGGGCTCCTGTCCTGGAAAGCTGCGACCTTTCCTTTGCTATACTGCGGCTCCGCAAGCCGCGAGTGCAGTTTCTCCCTCCATCCCCCGCCCTTCCTTCTCCTCCTCCAGGCAACTTTGCTTCAAGAAAGTTGCATAATTCTCGAGGCCAGGAGGGACCCCTCCCCCATCCTGCTGGTCTTACCGCTGAGTGTCTGGGATCTCCAGGCGGGCAATTATCTGTCTCCTCGTTTCCTTTTCCCTCTATTCTTCCTCCCACCATCTCGCTCTCTCACCCCCTAACCCGCTTACCCACTTCCTCTGACTATAAAGAAAAGGCTAATCTGACCTTCTTTTTGCAGAATATGAATCCGGCCTCGGCGCCCCCCCCTCCGCTCCCGCCGCCTGGGCAGCAAGTGATCCACGTCACGCAGGACCTAGACACAGATCTCGAAGCCCTCTTCAACTCTGTCATGAACCCGAAGCCTAGCTCGTGGCGGAAGAAGATCCTGCCAGAGTCCTTCTTCAAGGAGCCTGACTCGGGCTCGCACTCGCGCCAGTCCAGCACCGACTCGTCGGGCGGCCACCCAGGGCCTCGGCTGGCCGGGGGTGCCCAGCATGTCCGCTCGCACTCGTCGCCCGCGTCCCTGCAGCTGGGCACCGGCGCGGGCGCTGCGGCTAGCCCCGCGCAGCAACACGCGCACCTCCGCCAGCAGTCCTACGACGTGACCGACGAGCTGCCGCTGCCCCCGGGCTGGGAGATGACCTTCACCGCCACTGGCCAGAGGTACTTCCTCAAGTAAGTCAGCCTGGATCCGAAGGGGACACCAAGTCACGGTGTCCAATGCACGCGCGTTTTCGTGTGTGTGTATGTGTGTGTGAGTGAGTCAGAGAGAGAGAGAGAGAGAGAGATGGTGCGAGTCCTTCCACGGTTATTTCACAGATATGGAGAGCTGGAAGCAAGGAATGAGTCTCTGGGTGTTGGAATTGTAAGGGATCAGAAGCAGAAGAGAGTGTGGTGAAGTTCATCCACCATAAAACACACAGGTGACATTGCCCTGAATCTGCAGGATTGAAGCCGACTCCTAGGCACAGACCCTTAGCCTTTTCCCTGGCCACTCTAAGTCAGATAGTCCAGAGCCAGGCCCTTTGGGATGTGACACCAAGATAAATGAGAGAAAAGCTTCGAGACTTGGGGAACAGAGGGACTCTTGGTGGAGTAGGTGGTCTGCATGCAGTCTCTTCTTGGGAAAAGCAAGGAGGGAAGTGAACAGTGGCTGGTAGGCCTTACTGCTCCCAGCTGCGTGACATAATGACCACACAGCACAGTGATGTAATTAGCAACTGTGTAGTGAAGTAGTTGTGGGCTGGACAAATCAATTGTGTGGAAATTGTGTCAGGAGTTTTATCACATTAAACTTGTTAACCTAAAATATCATCAAATGACAAGCCTGCTTTGTCACTCTTCTTCCTTTCACATTGTTCCAGCTTGTTGATGTCATGAATTTTACATTAGGTTCAAATTTTCAAATTACACCCCACAGGAAAATATATTCTCAAACACTAGAGGAGATTGTTTGAATTGTGGTACCCTAAGATAACTACATTCCTCAGTAGAAACCAAGCTGGAACTTGAAATGTTCCAGTGAGGTCATAGGGTCAGGCTATCAAAGCCGTGGATGGAGGTTGTGCCAGCCTGACCACTTGCTTCAGGATTGCCTGCACTGCCAGCAAGGGAAACTCCTCTCCTAAGAACTTGACTTAGACTTCATTTTAAAGCTCATATTTCTTTAGTAGAGTATCCTTAGTTCAAAAGTGAAGACATTATATGCAATTTAAAAAGTTTAATCAAGCATTTCTTTGGCATTAATTGAACCCTAAGAATGAATACACAATGATGGATGAAGTTTATTATGGTGAGCCCTTTTACTCATATCAGTGACCAATTCTTATTCCTTCCCCATCCCAAGGCTGTTGACATCTTGTTCAAGGAGTTCTATTTTTGTTTCCGGGTTGATGCAATGCTGAGATGCTGAAACTGACTTGATGGTCGTTTATGCCACAGCTGGTCTTCTCTGGGTTATTGAGTGATAGTTTGGACATGTGCTCAGTGCTTTGACTTCTGAGTAGCTGGTGGAGTCAAGTGTGTGATGTAATAACATGACATTTTTCTATATGTGATGATATTGTTCTGAAGGATGACAGTTTATATAGTGCATTCAGGTCCAAAAGAGCTGGCATTATATATTAAGTTTAATTAGGTAAATGCAGTTTCGAATATTTTATTGTGGCGTTTATTGCATGGCCTTAGTGATAAATACAAATAGAAAGAGAACCAATAATTGTCAATAATTTGAGGGGTCATTTTTGGTCCCAAATGATTTTTTTTTTTTTAAAGACAGGCTCTTGCTCTCTCATTCAGGCTGGAGTGCAGTGGAGCTTGCCCAGGCTGGAGTACAGTGGTGCGATCTCGGCTCACTGCAGCCTCTGCCTCCTGGGTTCAAGCAATTCTCCTGCTTCAGCCTCCTGAGTAGCTGGGACGATAGGCACATGCCACCACACCCAGCTAAGTTTTGTATTTTTTTTGTAGAGATGGGGTTTCACCATGTTGGCCAGGCTGGTCTTGAACTCCTGACTTCAAGTGTTCCACCTGCCCTGGCCTCTTGCAGTGCTGGGATTACAGGCCTGAGCCACCATGCTCGGCGCCACATGATTTCTAAACTATGTTTATGAATATATACACATACACATACGGTATATGATGAGTATAACTGTGGTTATTAAAAATATGAAATAAGAGCTAGGCTTGCCTAATATCTGAGGAAAGCTAGGTGAAGAAGACCCTGAAACGGCCGGTCGTGGTGGCTCACGCCTGTAATCCCAGCACTTTGGGAAGCGAAGGTGGGTGGATCACCTGAGGTCAGGAGTTCGAGACCAGCCCGACCAACATGGAGAAACCCCATCTCTACTAAAAATGCAAAATTAGGCAGGCGTGGTGGCACATGCCTGTAATCCCAGCTACTCAGGAGGCTGAGGCAGGAGAATCGCTTGAACCTGGGAGGTGGAGGTTTCGGTGAGCCGAGATTGAGCCATTGCACTCCAGCCTGGGCAACAAGAGCGAAACTCTGTCTCAAAAAAAAAGAAAGAAAAACACCCCAAAACAAAAGCGAAAGAAAACAGTTCCTTTTGTACATTGTGTTTTGAATGATTGGAGTAGCTCAGAATTGCCTGTGAATGAGGGCAAAAGTAGAAGTTAGCCTTAGACTTAGAGAAAGTTGCTGCAATCTCTCTGCCCATCCCCCGACTACTCTCCAATCCAAAGCAGAGTGCATCTTCATTTCACTTTGGGTAGTCAATGAAAATGACAGCTGAAAAAAAATGTGTAAGGCTGGCCTGATCTGATGGTCTGATCCCTGGAAGTTTCTTGGCCAAGTGACTAAGAGAGCTTAAGAATTTGTCAGTGATTTTTGTCTTTCAGGATAAGCAATCTGCCAAGAGTTCTCTGAATTTCTTTCTTTCTTTCTTTCTTTTTTTTTTTGAGATGGAGTCTTGCTCTGTCACCAGGCTGGAGTGCAGTGGTGCGATCTCCGTTCACTGCAACCTCTGACTCCCTAGTTCAAACGATTCTCCTGCCTCAGCCTCCGGAGTAGCTGGGAGTACAGGCCCACACCGCCACGCCCGGGATTTTTTTGTATTTTTAGTAGAGACAGGGTTTCATCATGTTGGCCAGGCTGATCTTGATCTCCTGGCCTTGTGATTCGCCCACCTTGGCCTCCCGAAGTACTAAGATTACAGGTGTGAGCCACCATGCCCGGCCCTTTTAAAAAAAATTTATTTGACTGGGGTAGAGATGGGATCTCACTATTTGCCTAGGCCAGTCTCAAACTCCTGGATTCAAGTGATTCTCCTGCCTCAGCCTCCCAAAATGCTGGGATTACAGGCATGAGCCACTATGCCTAGCCAGAAGAAGAATCTTTTTCTTGACTCTGTTGGGGAGTCGAGGGCTTTATACATCAGAAATGAAAGGATTTAAGAATGACAAGGGTCAATTTTATTTTTTGTTTTTGACTAGAAAACTGAGGCCAGGGAAGGGTGACGATGTGACTTTGGGAAAATCATGTGGTTATTTTCTCTCTTTTTTTTAGACAGAGTCTCACTCTGTCACCCAGGCTGGAGCGCAATGGCCCAATCTCGGCTCACTGCAACCTCCACCTCCTGGGTTCAAGCGATTCTCCTGCCTCAGCTTCCTGAGTAGCTGGGATTACAGGCACATGCCACCATGCCTGACTAATTTTTTGTAGTTTTAGTAGAGACAGGGTTTCACCATGTGGGTCAGGCTGGTCTTGAACTCCCAACCTGGTGATCCGCCACCTTGGACTCCCAAAGTGCTGGGATTACAGGTGTGAGCCACCACGCCCGGCCGTCATGTGGTTATTTAATGGTGGACCCTGGACTGGACCTCTAATCTGTTGCTGTCTACTTAGGGAACAGTTTTCCCTTTTTCCCACTCCCACCTTTCCCCCATGCCACCTCCTTAGCTAAACAATGAACTTAATGAGAAACAGAGCCTGGACAGCTAAGAAGCTTTAAAAAAGCCTTTTGTCATTTTCTCAGGTAAGATTGTTCTGGGGTATATGATCTAATCACTTTCTGGAACCTCCTAAAGGCACCTTTGCCAAACATTCACACCTTTCTTGTGATGTTGAGGTCTCCTATGGTATTCGGATATTCCTTTAGTGTAACAATGACCAGGGCGTGGTGGTGCCCACCTGCAGCCCCCATCACCCCCATGTCTCTAAATAAACATTTTTCAAAAATTAGTGTAACAATGGAGCAGATTGAATGTTAAAACACCTGGCCTCTGAAAACCACTGTGTTCATTCATTATTGCTGTCCTCTAAATCTCCTGTATCAGGTTGGGGTGTGGAGATGTTGGGCAACCTGCCACACTGAATACTGATCACATTAAATTTTTAAAAGGTCTCTGATTATAAATAGAATACATGCTTTTTGTACATAAACCAGAAAATGGGGAATTATGAAAAAGAAACTTACCTAGCTTCAGTAAAATTTCCCATCTTTACTCTATTGCAAAGATTCTTGTAAAAAACTTTCATTTGAATAACGTGATTTTATAAGAAAAAAGATTTTATCCTACTCTTAAATACAATTCCGACTATAACATTTGGCTGCTACTTCTAATTTTTAGTGACAATTTTAGTGTTTTGTCTTTTCTGAAATGTGTGATAGAATATTATTTTTGTCCAAGTGATCCATGCACTTGGTAACAAATCCAATATACAGGAGGACATTTGTTGAAAAACAGTGGTTTCCTTCACCTCCTCAAGGCTCATAGAGGGAACCTTTTAATTTTTTTCAACTGTTTCTATATTCAGTTCTTAGATTGTTACCTTCTTAAGCCTAAGTAATGTGCTTTTACCACTATGTTTTGATTAATCAACTTTTAGCGCCTGATACGAAAGTGAGAATGTAGCTCATTAAGCTAGTTTTCTTTTTTTCTCTCCCAAGTTTGCTGTTACAATATTTTAAGTTTATCTGTTTGGTCACCTTTTTGTAAAAATCAAGTTTTTTTTTTGGAGACAGGGTCTCTCTCTGTCACTCAGGCTGGAGTGCAATGGCATTCATAGCTCACTGCAGCCTCAAACTCTTGGGCTCTAGAAATCCTCCCATTTCAGCTTCCTGAGTAACTATGACTATAGGTATGCACCACCATGTTTGGCTAATTTAAGTTTTTGTAGAGACAGGGTCTCCTATGCTGCCCAGGCTGTTCTCAAACTCCTGGCCACAAGTGATCCTCCCACCTTAGCTTCCTAAAGTACTAGGATTACAGGTGTGAGCCACCACACCTGGCTTTTGTCAACTTTTGATAGTATTTCTTGATTCCTTATGCTGTATGTCAATAACATTTGGATTGCACCTAGTTCTGTCGTTCACTTTTTGACATTGTTGCTTTCACATTGCCAAATCCCTGAGCCCATAACCTATATTTGTGCTTTGCCCCAAAGTTGACCATCTTATTCATAAATGATTCTTAAAGTTGAAAATCCATAGGCAACATTTACATGACTACAATTCTGTGAAATTATTCATTGCCTTGTGTGTTAGAATTGGATTTTAGACTTGCACTATGGGTCTGCTGTTAGGATTCCTGGGCTAGTCAAAAGGATGATATATCTAGCCCCAAGTCAAATGAGTTTGTTTTGTTTGTTTGTTTTCCCACTCTTCATCAGTTATTTAAATTTGTGTTACCTTTTAGTTTTTTTCACATTTGGACCATGACTTTCTTAATTTTTTTCCTTAGTATTTCTGGTTGCCTTTTAATGTGTTTATGCATTATATGCCATTATTATGATCTCAGAAGTTTTCAGGCTCTCAATCTTGTCTACCCTATCAAGCCTTCTTTCCCTAAGCTTTATGCCAAGATTCCTTTCTCATTCTGTGCCCTTCTGAACTGATTGTTCACTAGGCCCACAACAGAGCTATCATCCTGGGACTTCTTTCCATGGCTGGAAGTGCTGTTGCCTTTTCTCATGTCTTTCTATTTTATTGGTCTATCCCCCTCATTTTGCTGCAGTACATGCTTGAGTAACTTCTTAAGAAATGGTTTGTAGGAGGTAAGTTTTTCAAGTTCTTTTCTATCTGAACGTATTTACTTAAAAATTGTTCTGACTCTGGCTTGTTTTTTCTGTTTTTCTTTGAATGACAGTATTATGTAGCTGTTTTCATAAGGGCCTTTTGTCATTCAAAAAGTATTGTCTGCTTTCTCAGTTGTCTGTAACGTGAAGATAGCGATACCTGTTGCATGGTGGTTTGAAAGATGAGCATATTTAAAGCATCTGGCACACAGGAGATGTATAGTACAAGTTAATTCTTGCTTCCCCTTCCCTCTCTCCCAATACACATAGTCTGCTTACCCAGCCAAAATCAGAAGCAGAAACCGTGGCAATAGGGTCACGTGTTTTGTTTTGTTTTGTTTTAATTTATTTTTATTATTTATTTATTTATTTATTTTTAATTTTTCTCTTTGGGTCGGGTGGTTTTTGACTCTGGGTTATAGCTGTGGCTCTGAATGACAACCTGGATATGGAGTTGAAAGTCAGTTTTAAGTTTAAGGACTTAGAGTACACTTTCCTGGTTAAGAGAAACCTGAATAGGAATGCTCACTGTGAATACCCATTTACTTCAGTATGTTGGGCAGGGGATTCCCAGCTCCATCTGAGAAGTGTGTAGTTTTTATTATTTGGAATCTAGATTGTCACTATAAGTTGGGCTGTTTTTATGTGTGGGATGGGGGAGGAAGAGAAAATAGAGAAGGGGGAGAGATGAGCAGGAAAGGTAATTGACATTTGTTGATGACCTGTTGTATGCCAGACAAGGCAGAGAGTTCTAGTGCTTCCCAGAGAGATAACGATAGAATTATATGCATATGGAACTTTTTCATAGTCCTAGATGCTTTTACATATATTATTTCTTATAAACCTCACAGTGATCCCATGAACAGGTATATATTATTACCTCATTTTACTGTTGAGTAAACTGAGGTTCAGTGAGGTTAAGTAAATGTCCTGGGGTCACCTAACAAGTGAGTTTAGAACTCCATGATTCCAAAACCTGTGTTCCTATCTTTATGCCATGCTGTCCCATGCCAATTATGTGGCCCGTGATTAGGTCTTGTAATTATGTATCCTTGTTGATCACAAAACTGTGGTGGTGGAGCGGTGAATGGGTCTTTAGAGTTTGCTTCTGAACTGAGTCTGGGTGATCCCATTTGGAACTGTCATTGATGGTGAGATAGAGATGATGGAAGAAAACCCAAATATACCAGAAATGGGTAGTACATCTCCAGTGCCTATTTATATTTTATTCTGCCAAGGTAGCTCACACCAGTAATCCCATCCCTTTGGGGGGGCCAAGGTGGGAGGATTACTTGAGGCCAAGAGTTTGAGACAAGCCTGGGGAACATAGCTAGACTCTGTCTCTAAAAAAAAAAAAAATTTTTTTTTGAGACGGAGTTTCACTCTTGTCGACCAGGCTGGAGTGCAATGGCGTGATCTTGGCTCACTGCAACCTCCTCCTCTGGGGTTCAACGATTCTCCTGCCTCAGCCTCCCAAGTACCTGGGATTACAGGCACCTGCCACCACACCTGGCTAATTTTTGTATTTTTAGTAGAGACAGGGTTTCACCATGTTGGCCAGGCTGATCTTGCATTCCTGACCTCAGATGAGCCGCCCACGTCAGCCTCCCAAAGTGCTGGGATTACAGGAGTGAGCCACTGCATCTGGCCAAAATTTTTTTTAAAAATTAGCCAGGCACGGTGGTATGTACCTGTAATCCAAGCTACTTGGGAGGCTGAGGCAGGAGGATTGCTTGAGGCCAGGAGTTCGAGATTATAATGAGCTGTGTTTGTGCCACAGCTTGGGCAATAGAGTGAGACCCCATCTCTGAAAAAAACAAAATAGATTTCCACCATGAATAAATTAACATCATTTTACAGTGAACACAGGCATTCCAGTGGGGGAATCTCTTAGCCGTAGTTCAGTATCAGAAGTCTGGAGTTTTTACTAAATGGTTTCTTTGGGAGCAAATAGTCTTTTTTTGCTTTGGGTTATTTTCTTTAGAAATGAAGTGGACACAGTAATTGCTAAAAATCTCAACCCAGAATTCTCCATAATGTCTCCATAAAAATCACGTCAGGATAAAAGGTGGGCTTGTGGCGAGTCTTAGATCATACGAATTTATTTCAGCTTACTCTTTATTTGCAAGCTCTCTTTCCTGCACTTATGATGTTCACTTGCTCAGTGCTATCAGGAGAAGTAAAATGAAGAAACATTGAAGTGCTGAGCCCAGTGCCTGGCACAAACACCACTGTCGAAGTTCATTCCTGTTATTGTTCCGGGTTTAGGTGGTGAAGGGGGCTGCAATCTTCCAAGGCCTTGCCTTTGTGCCACCTGAAAGATCTTTAGCCAATTCAGCTAATTTATAACAAAAAATCATTGAACTTGGCTGGGCACGGTGGCTTACTCCTGTAATCCCAGCACTTTGGGAGGCCAAGGCAGGTGAATCACCTGAGCTCGGGAGTTGGAGACCAGCCTGACCAACATGGAGACACTCCATCCCTACTAAAAATACAAAATTAGCCAGGCGTGGTGGCGCATGCCTGTAATCCCAGCTACTCAGGAGGCTGAGGCAGGAGAATCCCTTGAACCTGGGAGACAGAGGTTGTGGTGAGCCGAGATCACACCAATTGCACTCCAGCCTGGGTAACAAGAGCGAAACTCCGTCTAAAAAAAAAAATCATTGAACTCCTGTGTGTATTAGCAACATGAGTATGTCCTAAAAGAAGAAATGTGTGTCTAGCTTTATCATTGCAGGCAGCTGACAGAATCTGGAGAGAGAAGGGGAACACAGACAAACCAGACCAAAGAGCTGGTTTCAACCTGTGATTCTAGAGCCTTGAGCAGCTGCCTTCCACCTTGGTTTGCTGGAAGCCTTTATAAGGTGTGTCCTAAGTCAGTCATTTCTAATATGGCTACAGGTCTGAAACTTGCAGCTGTACGGGATATCTGTCAGTTTCTCCCATTGGTTATGCTCCTTCTGGCCTCAGGAACTTGGCACAAGCTGTTTCCTGTGCCTGGAACATTATTTCCCTGCTTTTTGCCTGCTTAACTCCTCCACTACCTTCAGATAACAGCTTAGATGCCACATCCTGCAGGAACTGTTCCCGACTTGCAGCCCCCACTCTGGTTTAGATGCTCGTGTTCCTCCTCCCATAGGCCCTTCTGTTTCCCCCAGTCATTGCTCCACTCCCATATTACTTTTTTTCCTTTTTTTTTTTTTTTTGAGAAGAAGTTTTGCTCTTGTTGCCCAGGCTGGAGTGCAATGGCACAACCTCGGCTCATCGCAACATCCGCCTCCCAGGGTTCAAGCAATTCTCTTGCCTCAGCCTCCTGAGTAGCTGGGATTACAGGCATGTACCACCATGCCCAGCCAATTTTGTATTTTTAGTAGAGATGGGGTTTCTCCATGTTGGTCAGGCTGGTCTTGAACTCCCAATCTCAGGTGATCCGCCTGCCTCAGCCTCCCAAATTGCTGGCATTATAGGCATGAGCCACTGCGCCTGGCCTGTTTTTTTCCTTTTACTGCACTGTAACGTCCATCAGGGCAAGAGCCATGTTTGTCTTGCTTGGCATTGTATAACTTGAGCACAGTGCCTGGCACATAGTAGGTGTTCGAAAGGAATCCTGTATTCTTTATTTTTAGCCATTTTCATTCTAAGCTTGCACCCTGGAATTTGTAGGAGTCTGACATGCTTGGAAATGGCATTCCATCCTATCTGTGCCCCTTTGACTGCAAGATTAATGTCAGAGCTCCAGATACTAAATGCAGTGGATAAAGGCTGGGTGTTCAGAGAAGTCTCGTAAAGGTGCTTGGACACAAATGGAACTTTGAAAAAATGGGAAAAATATAGGTAGGTGTGCAGACAAGCTTTCCAGGAAAAAAGGGATGGGAAGAGAGGTATAGAGGCAGAAATGCTGACAATGTGTTTTTGAGACCAAGAGGAGCCTGTACTGACTTGTATTAAAAGATAGGTGTTGGTTGGTAGATGATTATGCATCTCATTGAGGTTTTAGAACTTTAGTTAGGATGGGCTCATTGACCTTTTGCTAGTAAATGTCAACTTTCTCACCCCATAGTTTTGAGATACACCAGTCCTAGCTTTATCTGACTGTAGCATAAGACCCCACCATTGGGCTGGGTATGGTGGTTCACGCCTGTAATCGCAGCACTTTGGGAGTCTGAGGCAGATGGACCAGGAGTTCGAGACCAGCCTGACCAGCATGGTGAAACCCCGTTTCTACTAAAAATACAAAAATTAGTTCGGCGTGGTGGTGTGCACCTGTAATCCCAGCTACTTGGGAGGCTGAGGCAGGAGAATCGCTTGAACCCAGGAGGCGGAGGTTGCAGTGAGCTGAGATCGAGCCACTGTACTCCAGCCTGGGTGACAGAACGAGAGTCCATCTCAAAAAAAAAAAAAAAAAAACAAACAAAGACCCCACCATTGTCACCTATGTTGAGATCTTCCTGATTGTTTACAGAACTAAGCATTTCATACTGACTTAAAAGAGTATGGGAATGATAGTCTTTCTATCTGTCTATTCATAGCTCCATCCTATACTCAATTTAGCAAGTACAGTTTTAAAATTGTGGGTGGTCTTTACTTCCCAAGTAAGTGGAATACCAGGCTACCCTTGACTTGGGACCACCCCTGCTGGATCTATCATTTCTGCTTGTAAATGAATAGTTGTTCGGCCTGCTTATTCCTAGAATATTCTCTTGTGGTTTTGGGTAGTTTCTTAGTTCCTCTGAGGCTCATCAACTGGACACAGACAAAACTGAGATTCTGGAACCACAGTCATCCCACCAGGGCCCACCTAGGCCCAGTCCCCTGAAGATGCTCTGCCTGAGCAGCCAGTAGCCGCCCTCTTAGGAGCATATTTTCTAAACTCTCAAGTTCGTGTTTTCAGGTGACTTCTTTAAATAAAAAAAAGGGGGGGAAAAAAAGGGGGAGGGGGCGGCCCCCCCCCCCCCCCCCCCCCCGCCGGCCGGGCCCCAAAAAAAAAAAAAAAAATTAATAAAAGAATGGAAAAGAAATTCTTCTGATCTTCCCTGAGTCCCCCATTTAGAAAGTACCATTGCTGTTAATACTTTATTCAGAAATATTCTTTGCACAAAGAACAGCGCTCTGGTTTTCATCTAATTTATTAGCTAGCTGGCCTGTTTCCTAGTTTATCTGTCATCCACTGTTCTATCTGTCAATCAGTCTACTTATCCTACTTATCCTTCTTATACAAGGGTGATGCATGGTCTAGCAAATCACTAACCAGTTAGATTGGATGCCCAACCAATAGGAATTGATGGCATACTGCTGGGAAGTAACTGATCATATATCTTAGTGCTACTCAAAGTATGGTCCCTGGACTGATGCCAGTGTACAATTGTAACTGGCCTACAATGAGCTAGATACAGAAGTTGAGAGTATTTAGAAACTTTATGGCAGAATGGCATTGCTGTGACATCCACCCAGGTGACCCATGGAATTATCTTGTGGAACAGGGTAGTTTGGGTGTGTCAATCTCGTGCGGTGAGTCACACATGTGGTGTGAGCTGTATATAAGCCATCCACAATAGGACTACATACTGGTCTTGAAATAAAACCCTGGTCCTTCACCACAGATAGTTTGAGAAGCAGTGATCTGTTTATCTCTCTCAACTGCCTATCTAATATGTCTGTCATCTGTCTCTTTATCCATTCATTTGTTCTTCTACTTACCTATCATTTTATTTTTCCATCCATCCTTCTAGCTATATTTTATGCATCAACCAATTAATCATACCTTTCGTTAACTTAAGAATAATCATTCTAAGAGGTTGAGTCTCAAAATGGAAATCTATGGCACAAAGGTTGCATACGATCTGTTTTCTAGTACATAATGTATTTTATGTCTTTGTGGCTTCTATACTAACTTATTGTTTTAAAATTTTGCTGTGGCACATCTCAATTCTGAACACTGTAGCTAAATCCAATTTCTGTTTTGGTTTGTGACTGGTCTGCTGGTAAGCATTGCCAGCTACAGACTTAGGACTCAAAACACGGTGACTAGAGAAAAATGCACATGCTGGCTTGTTTATTTAAAAAATACTCATTTGTTGGGAGGCTGAGGTGGATAGGTCACGAGGTCAGGAGATCAAGACCATCCTGGCCAACATAGTGAAACCTAGTCTCTACTAAATTGCAAAAATTAGCCGGGTATGGTGGTGTGTGCCTGTAGTCCCAGCTACTTGGGAGGCTGAGGCAGGGGAATCGCTTGAATCCGGGAGGCGGAGGTTGCAGTGAGCCGAGATTGCACCACTGCACTCCAGCTTGGCCACAGAGCAAGACTCTGTCTCAAAAAAAAAAAAAAAAACCTATTCGTGATGGCTTTTATGCAGATATTAAAATACTGAATATCTTTCTCCTAGTTTGCACTTGCAAAGCATTTCTTAGCCTAGGTTTTCAACGGAGCACCTAGGCACCTATCACAGTTGAGGCAGCAACTGTGATAACCCATCAGAAAGGAGAAAACCCAAGCAAATGATAAATGTGACTATAATAAACAAACATAACTTTTACTGACTTCATTTAATTTGAGGTTTGTTTTTAAAAAGCTGGCTTTTGTTATAAAAATAATATATACTCTTACCAAAAAGTCCAAACAGAATTGAAGGACATAAAGTGAAAAGTAGGGGCCGGGCGGTGGCTCACGCCTGTAACCCCCCAGCATTTTGGGAGGGCTGGGGGGGCTTGAGACCAGGAGTTTCAGACCAGCCTGGCCAACACGGTGAAACCTCGTATCTACTAAAAACACAAAAATTATCTGGGCATGGTGGAATGTGCCTGTAATCCCAGCTACTTGGGAGGGTGGAGGCATGAGAATTGCTTGAACCTAGTAGATGGAAGTTGGAGTGAGCTGAGATCAGACCACTGCATTCCAGCCTGGGTGACAGAGCAAGACTCTGTCTCAAAAATAAAAATAAAAAAATAAGTGAACAGTAAAAGTTCTACCCACCTCCACACGCCTCCACCCACAACACACATGCTAGGCTTACTCCTCTGAAGTAATTATTGTTCCCAACTACTTGTGTTATCTTCCAAGGATGTATTATCATATATGTATATATGACTTGATTGATAAAAACAGCATTTGTTTGTTTTGGCATTGTGGGAAGTCTCTGTTACTGGTTGAGCCTCACATAACCTCAGGACCAGGTAGAGTATAGACATGGATTAAATTCTGGAGAACTGGATGCGATGCCTGATGGGGTGTCTCAGGGTGAAAAGCCTTATCGGGGTAACCATGATCCAGTGACTGGGATTTGGCTTTGTGGATCTGGAAAGTGATGTCTCTGCTGGCCCAAAACTGATCAGATTTTTGAGGACTGTCTGAGGTGAGCCATACCGGGGAGAAACAGGGATAGAAATTTTCTTTGCAGTTTCAGAAGCACAAGCAATAACTGGAATATTCTGCCACTCTGGAATGAAGGTACTCATATGAGTGATTTAATTGCTAAAAGTTGCTTTAGTCGTGCTGGAAAAGGGAAGAAGTGAAATCATTTTAATCATTGAAGGGATATTAGGAGGTACATTTGACAGGATTTGGTGATGGATTAGATAAAGGCGGCGAGTAAAACAGGTAGAAAGGAAGATTTGCAGATTGCTGGCTGTATAATGTAGGGCTGGTGGTGCCTCTAATTGTAGCAAGCAGTACTGGGAGGCTTGGAAGAGGTGGAGAAATTATTTAACATGTTGAGTTTGAAGTGACTTTAAGATACCCAAGGGAGGTAAATGAGGCATAGGGGAAGGTGTATAATTATTTAAATCCTGTGTGGTTGAGATTTCTTAGAGAGGTTACAGATAGAGTGAGAAGAAAAGAGAAGTCCTGATGGACCCTGTAAAGAGATGGGAGAGAGAACAGAAAGAGAGGTAGGAGGAAATCCAGAGAGTGGTGCATGGAAGCCAGGGAAGAAAGTCTTTCAAGAGGGGAAGAAAGTCTTTCAAGAAGGAAGAATGGTTAGCTCTGCGGCATGTTTCTCAGAAGTCAAGGAAGATAAAGACTGAAAAATGACCAGTGATTGACTTTTCCACAGAGGACACTTTCTTTCTTGGGACAGGTCCGAACAGGGCCTGAAGTACTAATTTATATGAAAATTCAGATAATTTAGGTTTTTTTTGTTTTGTTTTTTTTGAGAGAGTCTTGCTCTGTTGCCCAGGCTGGAGTGCAGTGGCATGATCTCGGCTCACTGCAACTTCCACCTTCCGGATTCAAGTGATTCTTCTGCCTCAGCCTCCTGAGTAGCTGGGATTACAGGAGCGTGCCACCACACCCGGCTAATTTTTGTATTTTTAATAGAAATGGGTTTCACAACGTTGGTCAGGCTGGTCTCGAATTCCTGACCTCATGATCTGCCCATCTCGGCCTCCCAAAGTGCTGGGATTACGGGCGTGAGACCACCATGCCTGGCCCTACATAATTTAGTTTTGAGAGAGAGAAAAATGAAGAAAATAAAGACCTCAATTAGATAAGGTGTAAATACACTCCCACATAGTCCCACAAGTTCCCATGTAACCTATTTCTCTCACCTTATTGCTGTATACCATACGTTTGCTTAAACGTCCTTCCTATTAAAATGGGATCTGAAATCAGTGTTTTATAACTAACTGGGATAAGTTATAAGACTTGGGTAAAAACATGTCTGTAATTGATATCATCATCACTTGCTGTGAGGAAAATTACAGTCTCCAATCCTAGCTGTGGTAAAAATCTTTGTCACAATTTGTAGCGCACAGGACTGTTATTGCTGGGATTATAACTAAATTACAGCCATAAAAATAGCAGATTATGTTTGGAGAGTATCAGTTGAAAATTTATGGTTCCCAATATTATGTAACTGTAGTTTCAGATAAATGTTTATCTTTCCTATCTTTGTTTCTCCATTCACCGGAACTGATTTTGATACCTGGCAAAGGGGACTCAGATTAATGCAGGTAAGTGTGCTAGGCCAGTTTGCCCTTTCACAATATAAGATAAATAAAACATGTTTAATTATATCAAAGTGGTTTGAGTTTGGCTGCATTTTGTAGTTAAAGCTTGTATTGTAGTTAAAAGGCTATTCTGCATTTTGCTAATTTGGGAGCATTTGGTGGCCTTGTTACAGATTTGGGATTTGGAAAGACATGTGAATTTAGTAGGCAGGATTAAGAATCATAAAAGAAGCAGTAAACTTGAGTGCTGCTCATAAAATTACTTAGGTTTTCTTCAAATGCATTCTCTAGTGCAATCGTCCCCCACTTTTTGGGTCTTTGTTTTAGGTACAATATGAAATATAAGCCTATGCATATGGAACTTTTGGCAAATATGGATTTCTCTTACACAATTATATCATCCAACTTATATTTGGGTATTCATGCATTTTATCATAAAATCCAACCATAAAGCTATATTGTAGAAAAACTTGAAGGCAGGAAGGCAGGAATGGAGAAAGGATCAGCTACTTAAAAGTTAAACTGTAACCAAGGGTATGTCTAAAACATCTCTTTTTACCTAGGCTTAAAAAAAGTTTAGCTATCCTATCTATCGTCTAAGAAAAGTTAAGCTTGAGTTATTGATCCTGCATGGCTGCATCCGAAGTGTGAAGATGACAGGGACTGTGCGTCAGGCTTTGGAAAGCTGTGTTCTCAAACAAAGGTCCAAGAGCTGTAATCCATATGGTACACAGTGGAGCCATTGTTCTTTGTGTTTGTCTGTTGCTAACTTTTTAATAACTATTAAGTAGTTGGTGATTATTAACAGTAGGAGGAGAGTGTAGGGTCATTATGGACAATTTGGAGTGTCAACATTAAAGAAACGGTTTTAAAGGTTAGATCCCAATTGTTGAGGCTTTGCCTGAAACTTTGGCAGTTGAGTAGAGTGAGGGATGGACCAGCACAGCCTTTTTAAATTATTAGCCATAGTGAAGTGAGTCAAATTTTGCCATACTGCTTTTTGTTTAACCTAATAATTGGCCAGCCCTAGTTAATTGTTGAAAACCATTAAAGGACTCAAATTTCCCACTTGCACATGCATTGGAATGTCCACTTACCTCATGTGTGTGAATAAAGGGCCAGTGGTGTGACTAATTAAAGTGCATTGTCCTTTAAGCAAAGCGTCAGTAACAAATTATGTTTTAAGAGTTCTTGAAAGGCCCTTCTGAGGACTGGTAAACATCTTGATGGCTGGTACATATTGTATGGAGTCTAGGTTTGAGAGCTGCTGAAAACGGGCATTATAAACTTCCAAGTGAGTGTGGAGGTGTAAACTGATGCCATGGAGTTGCTTCAGCTGAAGTGAAAGATCATATTTACTGACGTTTATTACAAATGGATTTTTAAAACAATGTCTGTTTTGTACAGTGACAGTAAAGTCTGCCAAGAGTAAAACAAAAAGTTATATTGTGGAACAAGATAAAAGGACCCTGCATAATAAATAACACCAAATGCTATTAAAATATGAGGTTTCATTTCCAAAATATAAATATGGGCTCCTAAATGAATGTTTAAATAATTTGATTTTTCTTTGATTTGCCGGTGATTTGATACATAAAATAATTGCGGCTCTGAATATATCCAGATCTAGGCTATTACAATAAAGAATACATCTGTATAGTAAATAAAAAATAATGCAAGCAGAAATGACATCATGTTTTAGTGATAGCTTAGGATTTTTGTTTATTATGATAGACTAAGAGTAACTTATTGGCTATAAACAATATATTTATTATCTGTCAGTTTCTAAGACTAGCATGATATCTCTGATCCAAACTGTATTGATTCTTGCCGGGTATGGCGGCTCGTGCCTGTAATACCAGCACTTTGGGAGGTCAAGGTGGGTGGATTACTTGAGGCCAGGAGTTTGAGACCAGCCTGACCAACATGGTGAAACCCTGTCTCTACTAAAAGTACAAAAATTAGCTGGGCATGGTGGTACACTCTTGTTATCCCTTCTACTCAGAAGGCTGAGGCAGGAGAATCACGTGAACCTGAGAGGGGTAGGTTGCAGTGAGACAAGATCGCAGCACTGCACTCCAGCCTGAGGACAGAGCAAAACTGTCTTGAAGAAAACAAAAACAAAACCAAACTATATTGGTTCTAACCTCTATCTATAGACAAAAGCATTGGCTTATGAAAACCATCAAAGATGTAAGCCATAGAAGCTTTCAATAAGTTCTTTAAGATGCAACTGTCTTGATCTGATAAATAGTTAAAATTGTTTTGCTCTTGATCTGGATGGGTTTTGAACAGGAGAGATTGCATAAAATTAAATATTGCTGTTTCTTAAAATTGTTGACACTGGTAGAGAAGCATTTATCTGAATACAGTGGGGAAGACCAGAAATATTGCTTAGAGGGATTTTGTAAGAAAAGTAGGCACAATTCTTTACAGAGGATAAAGAACAAAGTTGTACAGTCCTCTAGCTTGCAGAGTTAAGGGTGGAGAGGAGTGCCATTTGTGGCATAAGCTGTAAGTTGAAGGTTGTATTAGTTCATTCTCACATTGCTATGAGGACATACCCAAGACTGGTAATTTATAAAAAGGTTTAATTGACTCGAAGTTCAGCATGGTAGGGAAAAGTAGGCACAATTCTTGTTAAAAGTGGGCCATGTGAATACGGGTGATCCAAGAAGTCACATTAGTGCCCCTGTGTGTGGTTGTATGACTTCTGTACTTTATCTTTTTATTTTTTATTTTTATTTTTTTGAGACAGAGTCTCGCTTTGTCACCAGACTGGAGTACAGTGGTGCGATCTTGGCTCACTGCAACCTCCACTTCCCGGGTTCAAGCGATTCTTCTGCCTTAGCCTCCTGAGTAGCTGGGACTGCAGGCTCACACCACCACGCCCAGCTAATTTTTTTGTATTTTTAGTAGAGACGGGGTTTCACTATGTTGGCCAAGATGGTCTCAATCTCCTGACCTCGTGATCCACCTGCCTCAGCCTCCCAAAGTGCTGGGATTACAGTAGTGAGCCACCCTGCCCAGCCGACTTCTGTACTTTTTCAAAGGTGAATTTTTAGGGAGGTGATTTCTTGAGAAGTGGAGAACATAATGGAATAAGTTGTAAAAGTGCCCAGAAATATGAGTTTCTGAGAGACCTTGAGATGTCTGTAGCTGTCCATTTGTAGGAAAGAAGACCAGACATGTCCGAGCTGTCTATAGCAAGATAGAAGAGGTAACTAGGTTGTGGTGGCTCATACTTGTAATCACAGAACTTTGAGAGGTAGAGGCAGGAGAATGGCTTGAAGCCAGGAGTTTGAGACCAGCCTGGGCAACATAGCAAGATGCCATCTTTATAAAAAAAGTTTTAAAAATTAGCAGAGTATGGTGGTGCACACTACTTAGAAGGCTAAGGCAAGGAGGATCGCTTCAGCCTGGGAGTTCGAGACTGCAGTGAACTATGACTATACCACTGTACTCTGGTCTGGGCAACAGAATGAGATCCTGTATTTTTTTTTTTTTTAGATATAACTGTAGTCCTAGTCTATTCTAAATAGCAAAGAAGAATGATTTATTCATTTAAAGACATTTTAAGAGCAATCTTTGTAAACCACCACTAGACCTCTTTGGAATGGGCTGACCTGAAAGCAGAGAGAATGTAACCATGTGTTTTTAAGTGGCATTGTTTAGTGGTTCTTCAGGGTAGTCCAAAGAGAAAGTATCTGGCATGAGACTTGCTGGATGTGCAGAGATGCCAAGATCTCTCATTTGAGCTAGCCTCTGCAGTGTTTTTGTTCTCAAGCCTGGTGGTAGACTGACGGCTTTGATTTGCTTCCTGCCTAAAGCCTCCTTTGGATGAATTTAAAAACCTGTTTGTTTCCCTATCAGCTGGCTGAGCCTTACCCGTAATTCCTGAACTTTGATTATGAAGGTTATTACAGGACAAGAGCTTCTTTGTAAAAGAGCATGTTTAATACTCTGGGGTCTAGCGTGACTAGTGGATATAAATTGCATGGAAGCAATTAAATGCGAAGGAAATGGCATGTGGGCTGAATTTAAACATAACTTGTGGCATTGATTTTTTTTTTAACTTACACTAAGAAGGATGGAGAGAGAAAACTAAAGAAGGAGAGAAGGGAAATAGGCCAAGAGAGTCAGAGAAGCACACGCAGAGACAAGAGAAAAGGAATCATTTTTAACATTTGGTTAAAAGTCCGAAGCCCAGAGCCAGCATTATGTGAATTATACTAGTATTATGACATTGCCCTTTACATGAACTCTTTAAAAACACAAATGTCAGGGAAGTATACTGTGCTTTGGAGCTTGTATCTCTTTCCAGTTGCTCACCTTTATCTTAAGGCATATGTGTACATACAGCACTGATTTTTTTGGGAATATGTTAATAAACAAACCTGAAGGAAGCTCCATAAATGGTTAAAGTGCTTCTTTCTCTGGTTTTCTCTCCTTTTATGCTCATGGCCACTGTATTTTTTTTTTTTTTTTTTTTTTTGAGACGGAGTTTCGCTCTTATTGCCCATGCTGGTGTAATCTTGGCTCACTGCAACTTCCGCCTCTTGGGTTCAAGTGATTCTCCTGCCTCAGCCTCCCAAGGAGCTGTGATTACAGGCATATACCACCACTCTTGGCTAATTTTTTTTGTATTTAGTAGAGATGGAGTTTCACCAAGTTGGTCAGGCTAGCCTCGAACTCTTGACCTCAGGTGATCCACCTGCCTCGGCCTCCCAAAGTGCTGGGATTACAGACATGAGTCACTGCGCCTGGCTGCCACTGCATATTTCATACAGAGAGGCTCATCTTTGGACTTTTGATTAGGAGTAGTGTGTCATTTCTCACTTGCCTAGAATGTCCTCCATCTCCATATTTGGTCTGTTAAGACTTAGCCAACCCCATCACCCCTCTAATGCCTTACTGCACCAACCAACTAGAAGACTCCTGCTCTAGATCCCCATAGTAATTTGATCTGTCGGGGTAATTTGACACTAAGTCTTTTCTACTGCCCATCAAAGTGTCATGTAAAGTTTGTTTGTAAATGAATGGGTTTATTTCATTTCCCCAACTTGCTAATTCTTAGAATATGGAACTGGTGTTGCATCGTCCTTCATGCCTAGCACATATTGGTACTAGGGAATATTTGTTGAGATTCATGTTAACACTGAACATGCTGTTGAAATAATCAAAATGTGACTGTGTGGTCAGAGGCAGAAATGGCTGCTTTTAGATGAGATGTAATAGTATAGCAAGTTTAATGTGAAATTGAGTTTAGAAATAATAGACAATCTTTGATAATTTGCCGTGATAGTACTTGTCCTTTATTTTTATTATTTATGCTATAAACTCTTAGTGACAAGACCAAATCTCACCTGCCATGCATAATACTTCTCTTTTTTATTTCTATTTTATTTTATTTTTTGAGACAGTCTTGCTCTGTCACCCAGGCTGGAGTACAGTGGCGTGATCTCAGCTTATTGCAACCTTTGCCCCTGGGTTCAAGCAAATCTCCTGCCTCAGCCTCTTGAGTAGCTGGGACTACAGGCATGCACCACCATGCCTGGCTAATTTTTTTGTGCGTTATACTATTCTAATGCCTGCTCAAAGCATGGCATGCATAGTAGGGATTTATTTAACTTTTGCTGAAAGAAATAGAAATGATTATTTTTAAAATTTCTCCATTATTTAGATCTTCTGGTGACTCTTTCCTGTGCAATAAGCCAATACATATTTATGGAGCACATAGTGTATGCCACATACTGGTACTGTGCTTAGCATAGTAGATACATATATTTCACTTTAGAATATACTCTATTCTTTGTATTTAATTCTTAACCTGACTATAAATTCTATTAAAAAAAATCACTTTTTCAAGCAAAAACAATGAAGATCCAAGAAAGGAAAAGTTCCTGGTATTAATTCAATATATTCATCTATTCCCAGATTATTTCCACATTCCACTTGATGGTGGAAATTTACCACCCCCTCCTTGCCTTTCAAATGATCCTAAGATTGTAACTTTTCCCAGTGGAGTTGGAGAGGTAGAGTAGGCTGTTGGGGTTTCAAAGGACTTTTCAGGATACAAAGTAAATAGGGGAATTGGGAGATATCAACAAAACTAATTAAGTGGATTGACTGTGTCAGTAGTGAGTACAGAGATGTCAGAAAAGCTAGTTAGTAGCAAGTATTTAAACACAGCCTCAAGTTCATTTTCACTGGTGTCACCATCATCAACCACAAGCAAACTTCAAAGGAAGTTTAGCCAGATTAATCCAAGAAAGTTCATTCTTATGGGAACATCACATTCTAAATTATATATTCATTGTTAATATATTCATTTGAAAATTTAACTTGGGCTCTTTTATTTTTTACTTCTCCCTTAAGGTCACACAGACCCAAGATTTAACAAGGTTATCATCTTTTCAGAGCTCAGAAAAGTGGGAAAATGAATCCCCTTTTGACCAGAATAAAGGGAAGAAGAATTTAAAATTATACACCAGGTTTACTTTACTCATAGGTGGTTATATATTTAAATTCAACATTGCCTAATTTTTTAATGTTAAAAAACTGCCCAAGTTATAAATAAATGCATTCTTGCTTTAAGAAATCCAGCTAAAGCGATAGTCTTTCTTGACCCTCTATCCCTAATCCTGCTCATCTCCCCCAGAGGGAGAGCTCCTTCTCAGTTCAGGGACTATCCTTCAGACATATGCAGGATAGTCATCTTCTTCTTATTCCTCCTCCTCCTCCTCTTCTTCTTCTTCTTGTTCTTCTTTCTTCTAATATATTATGCCTTAACTTTCTTTTTCTCTGCCACTTTAAAGCATTTTTTTTATATAACAGTAGCTAGAGATCTACCTTAACACATCATTCCATATCATGGCTATACACAGTTTACTTACCCATTTTCATAGTAATGGGACTGTAATATTATTTAAACCTCATCTGAAAGACCTAATATAAATTAATTTTTTATTATTATTTGTTTACTGTCTTTTTTTTTTTTAAGAGATGGTGTTTCACCAGGCTGGCCAGGCTGGTCTCAAACTCCTGACCTTAGGTGATCCATCTGCCTTGGCCTCCCAAAGTGCTGGGATTGCAGGTGTGAGCCACCGTGCCCTGCCGATATAAATTAAATTCTTGCTTCATTTGAATTTTTCATCATTTTGAAGGGAAATTTTTAGTAATTATCAAAAAATACGAGATCAAACAAGTCCAATTACTAAAAATACAGTGCATTTGTATAATTTAAACTTCTTTCAAATATGGGGACCCAGGGCACTGTATCCCTAGCATTCCTGTGAGCTAGCCAGGAGAAAGGAGACATTAACACAACCACATGAAGAAGAGGGTAGAGCAGGGCTCTGTTCTGCCGATTTCTATTATACGGGGCTCTGTGGTCAAGATCACAGAATGTGTTTCTCCCTGCCATGCAAGAAAGGCAGGGATTCCTCCTCTCCTCTTTAGTCTTCCATCCCTGCTCAGAGCTTTTTGGCTAGCATCGTCAGTTCAAGGTTTGGCCTCAGAGTCTTTGATTTTAGTTGTGAGGGGACAGACATGGTAAGGATATACTGTGCCCAGGTCTGGAGGGTGTGCTACTGAGAATCAGAAAAGGGAAGAGGCTCAGCAGTTGCTGGGGCTGAGGCAGTGCCTGGAAAGCAGAGCCACGTGAAAGGGCAAATGCCAGCTGAGCATGGCCTTGGGTCACTGGCTGCCTTGCAAACAGGAGCTCTACAGGCGAGGTGGACTTGCACAACAGCAGCCTGTCAGGTCGAGGGTCTTTCACTTGCTTCTTTGGGGATCCTTACCAAGCATGTCATTCAAACGTTTATTGTGCATGGACCTTGGTAGGGAATACGCATTGTTTTGTTTTCAGCTCTATTTCTCCTTGAAAGCCCATCCTCAAGGGCAGGGAACATGTCTTATTCTTCCCAGAACCTTAGGATACATGAATGGGGGGAAAATGAGTGAAAATGGAAACTTTGGTGGGGGAGATAATGAGGCTTTTCTTTATTGCTATTATCTTTAGAAGCTGGGTCACAGACATCTTGATATGCACTTACATGTATTTATTTAACAAACATGTACATAGCACTTACTTTGTGCCAGGCATTGTTCTTACACTGTTCACATTTAATTATGCCAACAGCCCTCACAGAAACACTATTTTTATCACCACTTTGCCCAGAAAACTGATGTACAGAGCGTTTAAGTAACTTGACCAAAGCCACACACTAGTAAGTTCTTAAACCTGGGCAATCTGGGCCCAGAGCCACCCTGGCTCTCCTTTTCCTTCTCACAGGTCTTGATGTGGTTGGATCTTCGTTATTTTTCCCCTTCTGGAGCTCTTGTCTTTCCTTCCTCCTTCTCCATTCCTGTTGCCTCCACCTTAGTATGTGTTGCGATCATTTATTTGTAGACTGCAGCACACTAGCCTCTGACTTCAGTCCCTTGAACACCACAGCCAGGCTAATCTTCCTTCATGATGGCTCTCATTGCCCTTTTCCTGCTACAGAACTCTCCCTGGTGTCCTGTCCTGTCAGGGCTGATCTCCTGTCTGGTTCCCAAACCTCTAGAATCTGACAGTGCTGCCCTGCTCGTCCAGCCTCACTTCCCTTGCCAACCCATGTGCTGACACGGCTCCTGGCAGTTCTCGTACCCCTTCCCTGGAGCGCTCTCACCTCCTCCCTGGCCCTCCATCAGTTCATTCTACCCTGGATGTCTTTCTAGGCCTCATCTCCTGCCCGACTACACAGCTCTTAGTGCTGCTCTGCCCCTGAATCCAGTCTACAGGCTGTTGGATTTCATTGTTCTTGGCTTGAAAAAGCCCGATTAGGTTTAAACTCTTTGGGAGTCTGTCATTATACCTAGCACTGAGCTGGGTCCCAAAGGACGTTGTTGAGTAGTAGGATTAGTAGGTAGAACACATTAGGACATTGGCCTAATATTGGGCTTGTTACTTGGTTTCCTCACCATTAAATGAAGAACTTAAAAGAGATAATGGCCAAGTTTCCTTTTAATTTGCTTAAACAATTACACTTTGTGTGTGTGTGTATATATATGTGTAATATATATATCTATATGTATATATACGTATATACACGTATATATGTGTATATATACGTATATATCTATATATGGAGTGAGACTCCATCTCAAAAAATATGTATATAAATATATATATATATATATATATATATATATATATATATATGTTTTTGAGATGGAATCTCACTCTGTCGCTGGAGTGCAGTGGCATGATCTCAGCTCACTGCAGTCTCTGGCTCCTGGGTCCCAGTTCAAGCAATCCTCCTGCCTCAGCCTCCTGAATAGCTGGGATTACAGGTACGCACTACTATGCCTAGCTATTTTTTGTATTTTTAGTAGAGCTGGGGTTTCACCGTGTTGGCCAAGCTGGTCTTGAACTCCTGACCTCATGATCTGCCCACCTCAGCCTCCCAAAGTGCTGGGATTACAGGCATGAGCCACTGCGCCTGGCCACACTTACATATTTTATTTTTTAGAGACAAGGCCTCTCTCTAACACCCAGAGTGGAGTGCATTGGCACAATCATAGCTCACTGTAACCTCAAACTCTTTGGCTCAAGAGATCCTCCCACCTCAGCCTCCCTAGTAGCTAGGACTACAGATGTGGGTCACCATGCCTGGATGGTTTATTTTATTTTTGTAGAAATGGGGTCTTCCTATGTTGCCCAGGCTGGTCTTGAACTCCTGGCCTCAAGCTATCTTCCCACCTCTGCCTCCCAAAGTGCTGGGATTACAGGCATGAGCCACTGTGCCTGGCCACACTTATTTTTTGACAGCTTCGTTGATATATATGTATATATATATATATTTTTTTTTAAGAGACAGGGTCTCTCTATGTTGCCCAGGCTAGAGTGCAGTGGCTATTCACAGGTGCAATCCTAATACTGGTCAGCACGGGAGTTTTGACCTGCTCTGTTTCTGACCTGAGCTGATTCAACCCTCCTTAGGCAACCTGGTGGTCCCCTGCTCCTGGGAGGTCACCATATTGATGGCGAACTTAGTGCGGACACCCAATTGGCATAGTGCACTATAGCCCAGAACTCCTGGGTTCAAGCGATCTTCCCACCTCAGCCTCCGAGTAGCAGGGACTACAGGCACATGCCACCGTGCCTGGCTTCATTGATATATAATTTACACAGCATATAATTCACTCATATAAAGTGTATAATTCAATAGTTTTTAATATATTCAGGTATGTACAACCATCATCACAGTCAGGTTTAGAACATTTTCATCACCAAAAGAGAATCCCCAACTAACTAGATAGCTATTAGCCATCGCCCTCCCCCTCTACATTCTCATCTTCACCAGTTTTAAGAAAATTGCTAATCTGCTTTATGTCTCTGTAGCTTTGTTTACTCTGGAAATTTTGTGTAAATTGAATCATATGATGTGTGGTCTTTTATGACTGACTTATTGCACTTGGCATATTTAAGGCTCCTCTATGTTGTAGCATATATCAGAACTTCATTCTTCTTATGGCTTAATAATATTGCATTCTATGGATATACTACCTTTTGTTTATCCATTCATTTGTTGGCAGACTTTTGGGTTGTCTCCATCTTTTGGAAAATTACATCTATTTTTGAGGAGAAAATGATCTTCCTTTAGTGGTTTCTACAGTTGCCAACAGCAGTTTCCTTCTACTGCTTTAAAGGTAGGGATCTGGGCTTAATGGTTTTGTTTTCGCTGTGTAGATGGACAGGTTGGATGCTTGGTCATCAATGTCAGAGAGCAGTCATAGGGAGTACTCGTGAACTTTGTAATCAGACATACTGGTTTGAATCATGGAGCTGCCACTTAATGAGCTTACGTAACTTCAGGAAGCACGTTTCCTCCTTAGTAAAGTGGGAACCACCTTGTCTGTTTCCTTAAAGTCAGAGCTATGCTAGAAACTACATGGGCCTGGGGCAACTCAACCAATGCAGAGCGACCTCGTGGCTATAAAAATAAATAAGTAAATACATTTTAAAAAGTAAAAATTATTTTTGGCTGGGTGTAGTGGCTCATGAGGTTAAGAGATTGAAACCATCCTGGGCAACATGGTGAAACCCAGTCTTTACTAAAAATACAAAAAATTAGCCAGTAGTGGTATGCACCTGCAGTCCCAGCTACTCAGGAGGCTGAGGCAGGAGGATCATTTGAGGTGGAGGTTGCAGTGAGCCAAGATTGTGCCACTGCACTCCAGCCTGGCAACAGAGCAAGACTGTCTCAAAATACAAAAACAAACAAACAAAAAGTAAAAATTATATATTTTTAAAGTGCTGTACGCCTGTAATCCCAGTACTTCGGGAGGCTGAACCCAGGCAGATCACTTGAACCCAGAAGTTTGAGACCAACCTGGGCAACATAGTGAGACTCCGTCTCTACAAAAAATATAAAAAATTAGCTGTTTGTAGTGGTGGGTACCTGTAGTCCCAGCTACTCGGGGGAACAAGGTGAGAGGATCACTTGAGCCCGAGAAATTGAGGCTGCAGTGAGCCACTGTACTCCAGCCCAGGTGACAGAGTGAGATCCTGTCTCAAAATAAATAAATAAAAAATGCCTAAAGTTCTCAATTTTATCGAGATGTCATGCCTCACAGCTCTTTCCTACGAAGCATGGAGCCCAGGATCACCACCCTAGTTGTAGTACCCAGGGCGGACCTACTTACTCTTGAGATAATTTATGTCTCCCTTTGTGTGTATTAATGGCCTTTCTTGATCTTGGGTCTGGATTTGTGCTCCAGTCACTACCCCATCAGGTCATTTGAGAAGAATGACTGTAGGGGGAGTGAGACGTTTTTCCCTCTCTGAGATGATACAGCGGGAGTGTATTTTATTCTTTGTGGGATAGGCAAGGAGGATGCATTGCTTTTTTTGGGTAAGCTTTGCCTGAAATTTGTTATGCCAGAGGGTAGATGTTGACTCTGAGCTTGCTTATGGTTATTAAACATCTGTTGAGTCTTGTATCTGGGGTTTGTATGTGAAGACTGAAAGGCCTTTTTTGGTAACGGGGTGAATGAGAGATTGAAGTGTTAATTTGATCCAAACTTTCCTTGTAGAGTAGTATTCACAACTGATTTTGCTAATGTCATTAAGAATCAAGGAACCTGACAATTTTGGATTTTAGGCAAGGCCTCTCTCTACACCTAGAGTAACAATTTAAAACATTGTTTTAAAGTAAGGACGTTTTAGAAATAAACAACCTCTTAGGATAATGAATCTTTTGAGAGAATGGAAAGTAAGTAATTTTTCTCATCTAAACTTAGCCTCTGCCCCCATGATATTGGTAGGAGGTTGAGAAATTTGAATGTGGGGATTACATGAATCTTTATTCCCCTTCCTCTACTCTGACCCAAAGTGAGTGGGGGACAGGTCTGGCCTGGCATTCCTCCCACTAGCTTGACCTATTAACAGCAACTGTGAAAAGGTCAACATTTGCAGGCTGACATACTGACCACATTTTGTGTAGGCGATCTCAGCAAAAGAATATTTTTTTTCTGGGAGACTGACATCCTCTTTGTCCACTAAGTCTGCCCTTTCCATCATTAGATTGTGAACCTTGTCAGAATGAAGTAAAGCTTAAAAACAAAGAAGGAATGAGTAAAGGAAATTTAGTTTGCTACATCTAAATGCAAATTGTGCAAAAACAGATGGGTGAGGTAAGAATGGACGTCATTCCTGGCGTGACTGCAGGTACCCTTGGTCTACACAATGACCCTGGAAAAGGAGGATTTAATCATCTGAGTTGTTAGCCGTTCTCATTACCTTAGGCATTGTGGCTCTGCTTCCTATTGATCCTAGTGCTAACGTGCCCTGATTTATATGCAGACTCTTGTTTGCCTACCCAATAAGTGCAGAAGGGCTTAAGCAGGTGACTGGGGCCTCACATGAAGTAACAAGACTATTTCTGCCTGGAAAGTACAGTGAGCTGAGCAGGACTGAGCTGGTCTGAAGGAAAGGCAAGAAAAGATTCTGATTATCTGTCTCCAAATAGAGGCATACCCTATCTATGAGGTGGCCAGCTAGGAGAGTGGAAACAGTCTAGATTTTTGTCTTTGGCTACTGACCTGAGAGAAGTTGCTGTTTTTCTTTTATCCTTGGTAGAAAACCTTTTCTTCATCTCTACCTATTCATTGCTAGAGCTGGAGGCCAAAGGAAAATGACAGACTTTAATTTTATTTGAGTTATTTTGGGACTACCACTCCTGTAATTATGGTTCACTTAAATATTAGAATATTACTTATTGCAAAAGTAATTTATAGGAAATTGGAAATTTTTTACAGAAGAAAAAAACCCACTGAAGATTTTATTATTCCAATATCCTTCAAGTTAGCCTGGTGTGGTGGCTTACACCTGTAATCCCAGCACTTTGGGAAGCTGAGGTAGGAGGATTGCTTGAATCCAGGAGTTTGGGACCAGCCTGGGCAAAATAGTGAGAACTCATCTCTACAAAAAAATAAGAATAGTTAGCTGGGCACAGGGTCTGTGCCTGTAGTCGCAGCTACTGCGGAGGCTGAGGTGGGAGGATCGCTTGAGTCATGGAAGTTGAGGCTACAGTGATCCATGATTGCTCCACCGCACTCCAGCCTGGGTGACAGAGCATGACCATGTCTCAATAATAATCATATCCTGGGCTGGGTGTGGTGGTTCATGCCTGTAATCCCAGCACTTTGGGAGGCTGAGGTGGGTGGATCACAAGGTCAGGTGATTGAGAACATCCTAATACGGTGAAATCCCATCTTTCCTAAAAATATAAAAAACTAGCCGGATGTGGTGGCATAGGCCTGTAATCCCAGCTACTCAGGAGGCTAAGGCAGGAGAATCACTTGAACCCAGGAGGTGGAGGTTGTCGTGAGCTGAGATCATGTCACTGCCCTCCAGCCTGGGTGACAGAGCAAGACTCTGTCTCAAAATACTACTACTACTACTACTAATATCCTTCAAGTTTTTTCCTATGTGTTTGCATATACACATAGGTTCTCATATTGATATATACTTTCATGATCAGATACTCCGTAGTAGATGGGTTGGCTGATTTGAAAGGATTTTTTGTTTTGTTTTATTCCTTTAATATGTGTCATCACCAGTTTAAAACTTAGAGGGGTTTCTAATACTCTTTTAGTGCCAGTTGTGTTTGAAACAAAAGATATTTATCAAAGATTGTTGTGATAGAGAATATCTTCATGGCTTTGTTTTAGTCTTCACTTGGATGACAAGTTACTGGTATTTGGAGAACATGAGAGAGACTATTTTCCTCAGATTTCGAAATGGCAAAGCATAGGAGTGAGGCTGGAGAAACCACAGGGTCCAGCGGGAAAGTCTTTTACAGGCCACGCTCAAGTCCTGGTTGGGGTTAGCTTGGCTTAGCAAGATCCCCAGCCTAGGAAATACTGACCTAGTTCTTAGGTGATCTCTGAGGCAATTCTCTGTAAGGGTATATAAGTATCCTAAATGAATAGGTGGAAAATACAAATATAAGTACTTTTGTGATCCTGAGGGACTCTTCTGTAAGATCAAAGACAAATATTTTAGTTTGGTTGAGAAAGGAGTGAAACTTTTAAAATAAACAACAGTATTTATTTTAATAGGGAGTCTGAGCTCTTTCCAGTAGGGTTGGGAAATAACTTTTTTCCTCTTAAACCCATGCTGCACAATTAAGGAAAAATGCTTTTTCTCTTAACCTTTCCTTTAAATACTTGGCAGAGATTACTGACAGAAGAATGAGCTGGGTGCAGTGGTTCATGCCTGGTAATCTCATCACTGTGGGAGGCCAAGGTGGGAAGATTGCTCGAGACCAGGAGTTCGAAATTAGTCTGGGCAATGTAGGGAGACCCATCTCTACAAACAAAATTTTTTAAAGCCAAGCAGGGTAGTATGTGCCTGTGGTCCCAGCTACTCAGGAGGCTGAGGTGGGAGGATCACATGCGCCCAGGAGGTTGAGGCTGTAGTGAGCTGTGATCACACCACTGTACTCCAGCCTGGGCAACAGAGGGAGACCCTGTCTCAAAAAGAAAAGAAAAGAAAAAGAAGAATGACCTGTGAGACTTGTACTATTGGATTAGACTCTTTCTTGGTACTAAAGTCTGAAATAGCTAGACTTGATCTAGATAACCATTTTCCCAAACCTCCAAAAGCTCACCTAGTCTATCCTGTGGACAAGGACATATGTGTTACATGATATGGAAAAAGATACTGCTAGGGCAAGAATTAGCCTATCATATAAAGCAATAAACAATATCAAGAACCAAAATCTGACTTCAGTGGCAGCTGTTTCCCAGAGCAGTGTTTGTTTGTTTGAGTTTCCCTGTTGCAAAGCATGCAGCTTACAAAGTTCCCCAAACTGGCTTAATACATTTTTAATGTCCTTAGAATTTTTTAGAAAATGTCAACTTTCTTTAAAAATAAAGGACCCTCACAGGTCACAACTCTAAGAAAGGAAGGAGACCCACCCTAGAGAGCTTTGTAAATCTTAGCAGTGGGTGAACCCTGCTGTGATTTCATGGGACAACATGGATACCTCTGTTTGGTTTAATATGAATTTTGACCCAGTTTGATTTGGGGACCTCCTGTAGCCACAGCACACACTCTTCAGCTATCACCACCTATTCCTTTCTTCTTGGCTTCTCTGGCATTTCCAAGGGATGCAGGAAAGGACTGATTTAAGGCAGCTGGCATACCTTCCTTTCTCTCAAGCTTCCCCATTCCTAGGAGAATATATCATAGTTTCTTCCCATCAAAAAATTTCATGTTCCTCTGCTCATTACATTTCATTGCTCAGCATAAATTCAGGGTTGACTACCCCACATGACACCCACATGGCTGAAAATGGGGTGGATGTTTCCCAAAGGAAATTGGGATTGTGATCAGGAGAGAAGGGGAATAAAACATGGATTTACCTTAAGAATATGTTTACCCTAAGAAGGGCTGTTGGATAAAATACAGATATTCAGTTAAATTTGAATTTCAAATAAATAGTAGGTAATTTTTTAGTTTTGAGTATATCCCAGATATGGCACGGGACATATTTCTACTAAATAAATTATGTATTATTTATCTGGAATTCATATTTAACTGGGCATCTTGCATTTTTCTTTCCTAAGTCTGATGACCCTAGGTGCCTAAGATACTTCCCATGTCTCATTTCATGTTTTTTGTTAGCTTGTAGTTTAGCTTGCCTAAGATTTCTTTGCTTTGGAGAGGAGCTGGGGAGTGGCCCAGTGGGCAGGATATTACACTAGTGTGAATTAAGAGAGGGCAGGGCATAAATAAAGTATTGGCCAAGCAGCTGCTTGGTGGCCTCAGGACAGAGTAGGTTGTCAACTACCTGTTAACTGTGTGCCAAGGTTGGGCAACACCTTGTTTTTGATACTATTCTTAGATGCACCCTTATGCTGTATGTATTTCATCACCCTGTGTTTCTACACATTCAATATGGGCAGTTTTCCAGTTGATGCTCTTTTGTAGTCCTCATGGGAAAATACCTCTGGTATCTTCCCTTGGAGTTTGGAAAAGAGGAGTAGAACTTTACCTCTAATTAAAAACACTTACTCTGCTTTGAGATTTTTAATGCTAATTACTTAAACAAAAATTCTTTTTCTGTCGCCTGGCTGGAGTGCAGTGGTGCAATCTCGAACTGACAGCAACCTCTGCCTCCCGGGTTCAAGCAATTCCCCTGCCTCAGCCTCCCAAATAGCTGGGACAACTATGAGCATGCACCACCACACCCAGCTAATTTTTTGTATTTTAGTAGAGACAGGGTTTCACCATGTTGGCCAGGATGGTCTCAATCTTCTGACCTCTTGATCCGCCCACCTCCGCCTCCCAAAGTGCTGGGATTAGAGGTGTGAGCCACCATGCTGAGCCTTAATAAACTAAAAATTATTTTTCTATACTCAATATCGCATCAGTTCTTGTCAATTATTTTTTTTACATACTATAGAGTATGTACATGCTTGCATACAAATTTTGTCTTTAAATTCTAGCTCAGACAAGATATTATTAACTTGGTTTTGTATATTGACTGTTTTCAACTGGATTTGAAGGGAGTAAAAAAACCACAGGAAATGTGATCCTGAGGCACTGAGGATGCTTATTGGACATGGTCTGCCGTTGCATGTTGCATTACTGTCTGCTGGGTGTTTGGTACTCCTTCCCAAGACTCTGTTATTAGTTTGTAGGCTCCGGTCTTGAATCTAGAGGACTGACAGAGTGGGATTAACTTATTTACAATTGTTTCCTACTGAAATCACATGGATGGTTTTCCCAATTTAAGACTTGGTCCCTTGTACCTTGATTTGATTCAGAAAGCCATCTATGATGTTTTTGTTTCCTGGCCCCTCCAGGAAAACCCATTTGTCATGAGTTACAATTACCTTGCAGTCATTACTATGTGGTTGTAGCACATTCATTGCTAAGAATGGTTTATGAGTGTCACCTTAATCCATGAGCTCAACTGGGTGTCAGACATCTAGGAAGGGAGGGACTTGGTAGGCACTTAAATAGTGAACTCAGGGTGCTGCATGGAGGTGTATTAATGATTAAGGAGGTGACATTTGGTTTGAGTCAGGGCTTTTAGTGCTGTGCATAGAACAACTTGTTTCCTTATGAGAATATAATTGTTTGCATGTGGTCCTAATTTCTGCTTTATTAAAACAAAAACAAAAACTGAGTCACTATAGTTCTGTCACAGAAGCAGAGATGAAAAAAAGCAGAGTTGTCTATTTCGCTAACAACCAACTTTTCCTGAAAAGGGACTTTCCATAACGATTAAGAATGGGCTGGGCATGGTGGCTCATGCCTGTAATCCCAGCATTTTGGGAGGCCGAGGTGGGTGGAACGCTTGAGGTCAGGAGTTCGAGACCAACCTGGCCAATATGGTGAAACACTATCTTTACTAAAAATAAAATAAAAAATAAAAAAATTAATTAGCTGGGCATGGTGGCACATGCCTGTAATCCCAGCTACTTGGGAGACTGAGGCAGGAGAATCACTTGAACCCGGGAGGTGGAGATTGCTTTGAGCCGAGATCACGCCACCGCACTCCAGCCTGGGTGACAGAGTGAGACTCCATTTAAAAAAAAAAAAAAAAGATTAAGAATGATTATGATTTATTTGATTTATTTTTCCAAATGTAGTAAGAAATAGAACATATTAGTTCCATTACCCTTAGCATAAGCATTGTTATTTTAGAAGGATGCAGCAAACTGGATCTTATATACTCCAAAGTGTAGCCCCCATCTCTAAGGTGATACCTACCAGCCTGGAGAGCTTGAAGAACAGAGTCTGGGCCGTTTGGCCATGAATGCAACATAGAATATAGATTCCTGTCTCTGGCTTGTGTGATGGAGGGTGGACTAGTCAGGATTGTTCCAGCTGAAAGTGACAGAGGTCTAACTCACATTAGCTGGTACAAGTACCAAGTGAGGCCAGGGTCAGCTCCAGATCCAGGGACTTCATTAGTATCATTTGGACTCCTCATCTCTCTGCCTCTTGGCCACATTCCCTTCTTCATTGGCAGGAATGTGGCCTTGGATAGGTTGGGCATCCACATCCCAAACGAGCAACCTCCAAAGGGACAAGAGGACTTCCCTCTACCTGCCCTCACCCGCCCACTTTAGTGTATGTCAGTATCTGTTCAGTTGCCCTCCTGTGAGCTCAGCAGAGAAGGGTACTGGATTATTCATCATCAGGAATCACAGAGTTAGAATGGAGAAATATTAGTTCCTCAATGGAAGTGGTCATGGTAGTAGTGGGGAGGGATGTGGCCGGAAGAAGGGAAGTGATTCTGGGCAGATAATAACCACATACTTTCTCTCTCTCTCTTTTTTTTTTTTTTTTTAAGATGGAGTCACTCTGTCGCCCAGGCTGGAGTGCAGTGGCATGATCTTGGCTCACTGCAACCTCTGCCTCCTGGGTTCAAGCAGTTATCCTGCCTCAGCATCCTGAGCAGCTGGGACTATAGGTGCATGCTACCATGCCCAGCTAATTTTTCTTTATATATTTTTTTACTTTTGGTACAGACGGGTTTCACTATGTTGGCCAGGCTGATCTTGAACTCCTGACCTTGTAATCCACCTGCCTCATTGTCCCAAAGTGCTAGGATTACAGGCGTGAGCCATTGCACTCAGCTGATAAACATTCTTAAAGATTTTTAAGATGCATCCTGAGTGCTTCATTAGTACTCATTCTTAGCAATGGAATTACTGAATCCAAGGCTATTATTGCCATAAATTTTGATGGGGATAGTAAGGAAAAAATAATGGTAAACTCAGACTCACTTTAGTGGGTTACTGAATCAAGCACATTAGTTCTTTTTTTTAGACAAGGTCTCACTCTGTCACTCAGGCTGAAGTGCAGTAGTGTGATCTGAGCTTACTCCAGCCTCTCTGGGCTCAAGTGATCTTCCTCCCTCATCCTTCCAAGTAGCTGGGACTACAGGCACGCACCACTGTGCCTGGCTAATTTTTTGTATTTTGATGGAGATGGGTTTCACCCGTGTTGCCCAGGCTGGTCTCAAACTCCTGAGGTCAAGTGATCCACCCACTTCACCCTCCCGAAGTGCTGGGATTACAGGTGTGAGCCACTGTGCTCGGACACTCTTTCTCTTTCCTTCTTTCTCTTTCTTTCTTTCTTTTCTTTCTTTGTTCTTTCTCTTTCTTTCCTTCCTTCCTTCCTTCCTTCTCTTTCTTTCTTTCTTTCTTTCTTTCTTTCTTTCTTTCTCCTTTCTTCTCTCTGGGAAAATATAGTTTGGTTGTAAATACAGAAAGATTATTATTATTATTATATATTATTTGTATTATATTACTGGTATAAATTTAATGTCTCTAATAATTTACTCTGATACTTGGTCACTCATATTTTCATGGTTTTTGAAAACTAAGTCTATCATTCAAATAATAACAACTTGATAGAAAAGATAATTGCACCTGGGAGAATATAACAACATCCCAAATTTGCCTTAATCAACCTGGCTATACCTGAAGTGTCATCATTGTCAGAGAAACATCTCATAAGACTGTGCTAAAACAAGCCTCTTGCTGTTTTTGAGGTGATCAAATTTATAGTCATAAAAAAAGTTATTACCCATCGTGTAATAAGATTGGGGGGGGCATGCAGTGAGCAGTAGCAGATAAGTTGTGCAGGAAGAGAGTGTGGGATATGGATTCATAGTCTCTGCCAAAATATTTTTCAGATAAAGGTGAGTGAGTGAGGGTTGAAACAATAAAGATAAATAAAGTTCAATGATTACTTAAGCCATTTTGACTCTTTGGGTCCCAGAGCAGACATCCCTATGGTGACAAACCACATAACTAATTTTGAAATTGTGCCAAGAACATGTTGAAACAGCAACAGAGAAATTCAAAGTTTAATGTTAGGTCACTGGTTCATCTTCCATGTAAAACTTTGAGAACACCTGTAATGCGTTACATCAGACATTAAAACACATGTAGTTCTTTAAAAACTGATCTGTAATATAACTGGGCATAGACCATATCAGTATGATTCCTGTCTTCTAAGTGAATGTTTTATTTGGACTTCTTCCTCTCTTTAGGTTTTGCTCTTCCTGTATTTTTCTTTCTATCATCTTTAGCAAAAGATTGGTAGTAAAAGGAGTTGCACCTGGTTACCTTAATTAACACATCAAGAGATCTGGAAAATCTGATTGCTGGTCTCCAAATAGTCCTGACCATAGGAATATACAACGGGCTACTGTGGTGCAGTGGTCTCTTGCTCCAGGGCCTTATTTATTACAGCACTTGCTACCAGCATTAGTCACTTCTGTTTGGGCACTGTGGTTTTCTGCTTCCTTCCAATAACATTACTTGATTTAAAAAAAATTTACAGAAATATAGTTTCACAAAGACTTCTGTGATTAGAAATAGTGTCTGGAATTTTTAAAGCAGACAGCAAAGAGGCAAATTTAAGAAGCTTGAAAAGTTTAAAAGCAAGGACTGTTTCTTTATAAGGGAAGCCTACAAACTGTTGGGTTCATATTTTTTGCCCTTTAAAATGCCCTATTTAGTATACTTCAAAACAGTTTAAGCAAAGCACAAGCTAAGGTAGAAAAAGCTTGTTATTCTGTGACATTTTCAGGACCATAAAGTAAGAATGGCAGCAAATTTGTTTTCAGGAATCTGTGGTTCACTCAGCAAAATTAATTCCAATACAAAATTGTTCCTATCAAGGGTGACATGGATTCTTTTATGATGCTCCAGATTTCTGGTAGTTTGTTTGCATTCTCTCCACCTGTGTCATTCTGAGAAAGAGAATAGTCGTAAGACATTACAGTTGAAAGCTTGAGATTCTTGTGTAAAGGCTGATGTATGTGGTCTCCTAGCTCTGCATCCTAGAAGGTGTGGTTTATTCCTCCATGTGGGGCAGATAGAATTGTAGCTTTTTGCAATGGAAATGTTAGTTTTGAGACAGATGGGATTTGAGCTGGAACTTGAGGACCTAGATAGATAAATGGGACCTAGAGAAAATGATCTAGGCATTTGTGTTGGCTCCTATAAAAACATCCTCTGTCAAGTTAAGTAGATAAGATATTCTATGTTGTTTTAAAGAAGTCTTTTACAAAGAAGGTGTGTGTGCGTGTGCGTGTGCGTGTGTGTGTGTGGTGGAAGAAGGATGCAGAAGAACATGTAGGTTTACATGAGATCCAGCTCCCTGGAGGATCTTCCTTAAGGCACTTGGAACTAAGTTTGAAGGCAGTGACCACAATTCTTTCATCAAGACTTGTCAATCCAGCTGGGCTCTGCGGTCACACCTACTATAATCTTAGAAGGTGAATTCTGTGATTGCCTCCATTTAATGGCTGGCCAAGCAGGTTCCAAAAGATCTAGTTACATCTTTAGGTCTCATATCACTAAGGTTGGGGTGTCCATTCATGACCTCTGTTCATGCTCTATATGCCATGCTTCCCTTTGTGGGTTCTTTATCTAAAAAATAAAGAAACCGAGTTGTCTGAAACCCTCTTTGGAGGAGACAGTCTGGTATAGTAGTTAAGAATACGGATTCTGGAGTCAGAATGTTTGAGTTTTGCATCATCTGTAAACTGAGATGATACAAAAATATCTACCCAACAAAGTTGTTTCCAGAATTTAAGAAAGTATCTTTATAAGAGTGCTGTATGATAGAGCCCAGGACCAAAATATATCAAAGCATGTAGATGTTAAATGGAGCTAAGTCCCAAATTGGTTGACTAAAGGAAGGTGTAATGATGGAATCCTGTGTGCTTCCAATGGACCACCAACTTGGAAAACAAAATTTAGAAATCAATCTGTGAGATCCTGAGAGAACCAGACCATTGATAATATGATCTTGAGGTTCAGCCTGTGTGAGGATTAACCAAAAACCAAAGTAGGCAATATTACGGGGGCCACCACATTTTTGGGAAAGAGAGGTAAACTATGTCCCTCGGCAGTCAGTTCAAGCCTAAGTCTAAAGTAGTAGATTTGAACAAAATTACCTTTGTTATGCTCTAATAAAAATAAACAGATGCTGGTTGCGGTGGCTCACGCCTGTGATCTCAGTACTTTGGGAGGCCGAGGTGGGTGGATCACGAGGTCAGGAGATCGAGACCATCTTGGCTAAAACGGCAAAACCGTCTCTGCTAAAAATACAAAAAATTTCCAGGCGTGGTGGCACGTGCCTATAGTCCCAGCTACTCAGGAGGCTGAGGCAGGATAATCGCTTGAACCCAGGAGGTGGAGGTTGCAGTGAGCCAAGATTACACCACTGCACTCCAGCCTGGGTGACAGAGTGAGACTCTGTCTCAAAAAACAAACAAACAAACAAACAAACAGAGGGTGGAGATTGAAGAAATCATCAGCCAGCACTATATACCTGACTTTTTTTTTTTTTTTTTAATGGCAGGGTCTTAACTCTGTCACCCAGGCTGGAGTATAGTGGTGTGATCATAGCTCACTGTAACCTGAAACTCCTAGGTTCAAGTGATACTCCCGTCTCAGTCTCCTGAGTAGCTGGGACTACAGGAGCATGCCACTAAGCCTGGCTAATTTTTAAATTCTTTTGGTAGAGATAGGATTTCACTGTGTTGTCCAGGCTGGTCCTGAACTCCTAGCTTCAAGCAATCCTCTCACCTTGGCTTCCCAAAGTGTTGGGATTACAGGTGTGAGCCACTGCATCTGGCCTGATTTCTTTTTTAATAATACTGCTGACAAACACTGCTTCATAGGAACTCCTGTCAGTGTGGGGGAAGCAGTGCTATTTTTCTTCTTCAAGAAGTTTCAGGGGGCTTCTTATAGGCTTGCCTTCAGGAGCGTCCCTACTTTATGCCTCTCTGCCTGTTTCTCATCAGCTAAATGGTATAACCTCCAAGAGGTGTGACTGATGGTGAATTTCATCTCTTCCTGAAAGGTGTCATGAAAACATGCAAGGCTATTTCTCTCTGCCATTGTTTCTGTCTGTCTCTCAGCAGGATGAGGTCATGACAGAATGGCACGTTTATCTTGGATTTCCTTGTTTGGCAAGCAGCTTGGATATCTCTGGGTTGAATGTCTCTGGGTATCTCACAGACGTCAATGGACTGAAGGAGATGTTGGCTCCTGCACTGATTCTTTCAGGAGCCCAGGTGGTAGTGGGGAGGGTGAAGGAGAAGAGGGGAACAGTTTTATACTTGTCATGTGACTCCCCCTCTCTAATTGGAGCTTCCTTTACCTTTCCAGGCTCCTACAGTGTGGAGAGGCAGCCTAGTATAAGGCAAAGCACCGGAGACTTTATGTTTAAATAGAGCTGGGTTCAAGTCTCAACTCTGCCCATTTTAAGGTTTTTCTCCTATATACTCCTCAGACCCCTTGTACTTATTCTTCACTGATATTTTTCACATCTGACATTGCATCTCTCTCTCTTTTTCTGCATTTGTCTGTAAGCTTCAGATATGTGGGGACCACATCTTTTCATAGCTATTACCTTGTTAAAGAGCACTTTCTGGAGCTTGACATACGGAGCTTCAAACACTAGCTGTGTGACATTGGGTAAGCTCTCTAGCCTCTTGCCTGCCTTGGATGATGTTGTAAGGATTAGAGATAGATACATGTTGGATCTCTGGCACCAAGACCAGCACGGATGGATGCTCAAGAGACGTTGCTCTCCCTACCTCAAGCTTGGTACCAGCGCCTCAGTGTCTGCTGACCCCACCAGCATGCCTGGATATATCTGTTGGCTGCAAGACATTGTAGCCCCAGGCTTGTGGCCAGCTTGGGCAGGCAGCCTGTTGGCTCAAGGAGTCCTTGTACCATTCTTCAGTCCTTCGAACATCTTATTCTAGACATTCTTCTGAGAGGACATGCCTGCAAAGAGTATAGGCTTTATCTTTGGAATCTCTTGTTTCAGATTACCCCTAAGAAATTGACAGTAGCCTTTAAAAAGTAACTCTTAAAAGTCATTTCAAAAGTAATTATAGTTCTTTGTTACTTAAGGGGGAAAAAAATTTCCCATAATCTATCATTTGCATATCCACTTTTTGCTTTGGTATACATCCTTCCAGGTTTTTCTGTGTGCGTGTACTATAGTAACAGTTGTTTTCTTTAGCCAGTGGTGGAATACTCTGCATTTTATTTTTGAATCTATGGAAGGGATTTTCAGAGGCCATGAATAATATTGATAATGATTTACAGAATTTTAATTTAATTTAATTTAATTTAATTTAATTTTGAGATGGAGTTTTGCTCTGTCGCCGAGGCTGGAGTACAGTGGCTGGCACAATCCCTGCTTACTGTTAACCTCCACCTCCCAGGTTCAAGTGATTCTCCTGCCGCAGCTTCCTGAGTAGCTGGGACTACAGGCATGCCCAGCTAATTTTTATATTTTCAGTGGAGACAGGGTTTCACCATGTTGGCCAGGCTGGTCTGGAACTCGTACCTCAGGTGATCATCCCACCTTGGCCTCCCAAAGTCTGGGATTACAGGTGTGAGCCACCATGCCTGGCCTGATTTACGGAATTTTAAAAGGTTCCAAATCCTTTGTTAGAATGAGGCCAGTTAGAAATAATGAAAAGTGCTAATCCATGGAAAACCATAAGCCTCTAGTAGTTTTGAACTTTAAGAAGCACAGTAAAGTTGCATTGTGTATGCATTGGCTCACCCACATCCTACTCCATGAGTTTAGAGAGAGACGGGGACAGAAGGAAAGAGAAGACAGATTGCACACTGCTGTAATCCAGTTGCCCTGGAGTGAGAGTAAGATGAGATGAAAGTGCATTTTTCTTTCTGCTCATCTTGGTCCCCAGGAGACCCTCAAATTGTGACCACCTTGTCATGGCACAATGTGGCTCCTAAATGGAAACCAGCTATCTTCTCAGCTGTCTGTTCCAAAGCGGGAGGGAAAACTGGGTGTGCTGGTTTTATTAAGAGATAGCATGTCTAAAAATGGCACAGCAAACTTAATATGCAGTTAGGAGATTTTCAGGGGCATTGTTTCGACATGAGTTTTGCTTTTCCTTGGTGACTTTAAAACCTAACTCCCTTATTTAGACAGTCTGGCCTATGCATATAAAGCAACATTTCCTCCCTCCCTCCTTCTTACTTTTGCTTCCACATTGAGCTTCTAGTTTGTGCTGGCACTGTGGGATGTAGTAATACATAAGTATGTGGCCTTTGTCCTAAATAACTTAGGTTCAGTTTTAGAAAGAAATCTGAAAATGGCTTCTCATAATACCGGCAGAATGAAGGAAATTTATTAAAAGAGAGGACAGCTCTTTTATTAGGAAAGTGCAGAGGAAGAAACACATAGTTCTAGCCAAGGTATTTCATTACATGGGATTACAGAGAAGGGTGTTCCCTGAGCTGAATTTTTAAAGATAGGGTCAAATTCTGATAGGCAGAAAGAAAGGGTGGGAAGCGGGCATTCTCAAGGGGAAAAAAGATCTTATGGAAACTTTAAAGCCTGAGACATTTGAGGGAATAGAGTTTGAGAAGTGAGTCTGAGATGAGACAGGAAAAGCCCACAGGCAGTAAAAAATGCCAGTGGCTGAGTGCAGTGTAGCTTCCACTGAACTCTGTGGATGTTTATGCTTATTTGAACCCTGTTGGAATATTCCTGATTTGTTTTATGAAGGGATGTCTCTCACTGAGGATATTGACTCAGGGACGTTTCCTTTTTCAGTCAGGATGGTCTCCATCAGACCAATATTGTTCTCAGGCCTTTTTGTTTTGTTTTGTTATCTTGGATAAACAGAGAGAGGCTGATTCATTTTTCTAGAAAAACAGGATGCACTAAAATACTGCAAGTGACAATGAAACAGACATGCTCACGTACAATAATATTTATAAAGGGACCAAACAATATGTGTAGCAGACACCTCTATGGTGTGGCTGTTCCCCCTCCTCCGTCTCACTTGCCTTGAGTCCTTGGCCAAGTGGCTTGTTTCTTTGCATCTGTTTCCTCAGATATCAAATGAGTCCAATAATACCAACTGATCAGGCATGTCTCAAGGAATTGATGAGTATTAAGTGCTGGAAATAGCACTGGACACGTAGTAAGTAGCCATTCCAATAAAGCTTAATTATTTGTGCACTGGGTACAAAAGATTTATTTATAATTGGAGCAATATGTATTCACAATGATTTAAAAAAAAAAAAAGCCTTCGTATTATGGAAATATTCAAATATCCATAAGAGAACAGTATGATAATTTCCCATGTACCTACCATCCCTCCACTTCAGCAATCATCCACATTCTGCCATTCTTATTTGTTGATTTCCTCCCTCTTTTAGAAATGTTTTAAATTTGTCATGGTTAACGCTATCTAAATTATTTTAAAGCAAATTCTAGAAATCATATAATTTTTTGTATAGAGAGTTTATAAGAATCTGATAAATCAGTGACCAAAGAAAAAATCCTTATAAAAAATGGTAGAAAGCAGTGTTTTAAATGCAGTTTTCAGAGCTGAATTGTAGGTATTTCTGCACTAAATTAGGACATGTCTGCAAAAAGAGTGGATTTTGAAAGTTCACAATATTGTTTATTTCATTTAGGGAGTATGCCACATGCTGGTCTGCACGTAGATTAGCACTTAGGTGCATATGGAAAGCATTTTTTTCTAATGGGAGATTTAAAACATACCTCAATACTAGTAAAGTAGTATAATGTACCCTGCTATAACCATCACCTAAGCTTTCGTTCTTTTCTTTTTGGAGATGGAGTTTCACTCTTGTTGCCCAGGCTGGAGTATCGCGCCCAATGGTATAATCTCAGCTCATTGCAACCTCCACCTTCCAGGTTCAAGCAATTCTCTGGCCTCAGCCTCCCAAGTAGCTGGGACTACAGGTGCATGCCACCATGCCCAGATAATTTTTGTATTATCAATAGAGATGAGGTTTCACCTCATCAAGTTGGCCAGGTTGGTCTCGAACTTCTGACCTCAAGTGATCCACCCACCTTGGCTTCCCAAAGTGCTAGGATTACAGATGTGAGCCACCGTGCCTGGCCTAAGCTATTGTTCTGATGCCTCCTTTTGAAAGATGTTCATGTTGTGTATGACTGGGTGCAGTGGCTCACACCTGCACAAAAGATTTATTCATAATTGGAGCAATATATATTCACAATGATATTTTAAAAAACTTTGTATTATGGAAATATTCATATTGACTATAGCCTCGGCCTCCCAAAGTACTGGAATTATAAGCGTGAACCACCGTGCCCAGCCAAAAAGAAATGCTTATTCATCAATGCTATTGCCTTTGAAAAGTGCAATCATGTATTGCTTGACATAGATATGTTCTGAGAAGCACATCATTAGATGTTTTCATCATTGTGTGAACATCATAGAATGTATAGTCTACTACACATCTGGGCTATATGCATAGCCTGTTGCTCCTAAGCTATAAAGCTGTACAGTACGTTACTGTACTGAGTACTACAGGGAGTTACAACACAATGGTAAGTATTTGTGTATCTAAACATAGAGGAAGGTAATGTGTTGTGCCATAACATTTCCATGGCTACGATGTCACCAGGCAATGGGAGTTATTTAGGTCCATTATGATCTTAGGGGCTCATGGTCAAATGTACCGTTGTTGACCCAAAAGTCATGCTGCGCGTGACTGTGTGTCAGTAATAGCTCTCAGAAGAACTGATTTTCCCAGGTGAGATATAAGTAAAATCTGATGTTTGAAAGCAGTTCAAGCAAGGCCCCTCAAAGAACATTTAAGCAAGAACACATTTGGAAGCCAGTACTGAAGTCTTAGTCATGGGTAAGGAAGTTATGTATTTTCTCTTCTTTCTTTTTTCCATTCATCTTTCTCTCTCTCTCTCATTTTTGTTTATCTGAATTTTACATTTTTTTTTTCACCATGAGTGTGAATTTTCTTTCATCATGAGCATGGATTATTTGATTGTTAAAAAAGTAACAAAAGGCCAGCTGGGTGCAGTGTCTCACACCTGTAATCCCAGCACTTTTTTTTTCTGCACCTCCTCGCTCCCCCACCCCCGCCCCCACTCAATCCCAGCACTTTGAAAGGTCGAGGCAGGCAGATCGTTTGAACCCAGGAGTTCAAGACCAGCGTGGGCAACATTTCTACAAAAAATTTAAAAATTAGCTGGGTATGGTGGTATGTGCCTGTAGTTTCAACTACTTGAAAGGCTGAGATGGGAGGATCACTTGAACTCAGGGAGGCTCGAGGGTGCAGTGAGCCGTGATTGTGCCACTGCTCTCCAGCCTGGGCAAGAGAGTGAGGACTTTGTCTCAAAAAAAAAAAAAAATAGTAACCAAAGAATATAAGTTAGTAAATCAAAGAAGACATGCAGGGAGTAGAGATTGGCTGTCTTGAGATGAGTATGTCAGGGGGAGACAGATAATGTTTCTGAACTACCAAGCTGTTACCCTTCATCTTGCTGCTTATCTTCAGCTCTCTCCTTAGTCCCTGGCTCTTGCCTCTGTATTCTCATTACTGATGGTGGGGAGTGGTGCTCACCTTCATGACATCATATCATTAGACCAAGAGAGAGGATAATTGTCCATAGTCCCTAGGCCAGTCCCCTAAGCTATGTTAGGCTTTCATACATGATTCTGTCTGGTTCTATGCCTTTACATTTCCTGATCTGCCTTCTGAGACTGCCCAGGTTTTAAGAGGTGGGTGTTGGGAAAGGGTAGGAGATGGTGGAGGCTGGGAGACAATACACTAACAGCGTGTAGTCCCTCCTCTTATGATTCTGAAAGCATAAAAATGCCTCTGTGTTCTACTGCCAGCCTACCCACCTGCACTTTGGAAGAAGAGCTATTGGATATTTCAGAATGGTTTTCAGACCGGCATTAGAACCGTGGTCTGTTCTAAAGTTAATGATGATGGAAATAATTTTGTTGTAGAGGACTCTAAATGGGCTTGTGTAAAGCCAGCAAGTAAAGGAATAAAACATTTAAAATTGTGTAGAAAGAGATGTTTTGAAGGATCAGTGATGGAGTGTGAGTGGAGACACATGGGGAAGGAGTTAAGAAGAGATGATGTCCATGGTTAAAGAAACCATTTATACAGACTTGGTGAGTGTGGAAACTCTGATCTCTCATATGACAAATGCTGAGAAGAACTCCTATTTTCCTATTTTCCATGCTAACTGTTAATTTACTCATCACACTGAATATCCTGCTGGTGGAGAAATTCAGTGTCACAGCCTCATATCCTCCTGCATAGGAAACACTCAGCGACCCAAGATATTAGAATCTCTTTTATGACATTTCTCTGAAAAGAAAATATTATTACTTAATTGGCAGGCAACGGGGGTTTTTAAGTGGTGTTCATCTGAACACCACTTACTGTGTACTGGCAAGTACAAAAAGCAGGAAAATTAATTACAAATGATGCCTTTCTCTTAAGGGTCCTAGGTTTCCAGTGCAAAATAAAAATGATCCAACTGCCAAGGTATATATTGGTAGGTGGAGTTTTGTTTTGTTTTGTTTTTTCCCTTCTATAATGGATTAAGTTAAACCATGAGAACTTTTACCCAATGCCTCTTGTAACAAAATGATGTGCATTGACCAGATTTCAATCAGTACAAAATGGATGTACCTCAAACTTGGTCTTTGATGTGGATTTTGAGCTTCTATCAGGCCACAGTTCAGGTTTGGCAAGGATATGTCCCAAAAAAGCATTCCTGTTTGATTATTTGGTATTGGATTATCAGAATTTCTGGTCTAGAATGCAGTCCAGGTGGTAACCTCTCCAATATGAGTGTCTTCCTAAGGTGGGTCCTGAGATGGGTTGGAGAATCCAGGGTTCTAAGCCAGTCTCTTGCCCCTGACTCCATATGGGACATGGGATGAGTTGCCCAGTTTTTATCATTTGTCAAGTGGGAATAGTAACGTCTGATGTGATTGAGGATTAAATGCAAGTCTAGGCAATAATGTAAATAGAATTGTTTTTGAAATTAAACTGAAGTGCAAACTTTTGATTGAGCATAGTAATCAGTCAGTGAATAAACATATTTGTGAGCTATGGCATTAGCCATAAATGTCAAGGAAGCTAGAGAAAAGGGGAATGACATTTCCAGTAAGTTAGCAAACACTCTGGAGCTGTGTTATTAACTGTTACACCACGTAGACTGGGTGAGTGTTGTTAGCCACTTTGCCACACTGCCCCTCCTCATATCCTGTACCCCGTTCAAATTCAGTCCTTTCATTGCTCAGACTCATCTCGTCTTGGCCATTCTGCCCCTCACAATATGGTTTTCCCATTTCCCCCTTTTGAAACGTTGAGGAATCAAAACTTAGACCAAATGTCAGCTCTTTCATATCGTCATCTCTGATTACTCCAGTTGGATTGATCCCACTCTGGCATATGTTGGGGATGGGCAAACTTTCTGAAAAAGGCCAGATCGTCTTTTGGCTTTGCCAGACACATGGTCTCTGTTGCTTCCACTCAACTGTGCCATTGTAATATGAAAGCATCTACAGACAATACATAGATGAGTGGGTGTGGCCATATTCCAATAAAACTTTATTCACAGAAACAGGTTGCCAATTAGACTTAGCCTGCAAGCTGTAGTTAGCTGACCCCTGGCATATGTCATTGTCTTGCTATGTAGCTTTTTTGGTTCTGTGTACATTTTGCCTTAAACTGCATGTTAGTAGCCTTCTTTTTTAAAAAAACATTTTAAAAAACCTTTATTATTATTCTTATTTTTAAAGACGAGATCTCGCTGTCACCCAGGCTGGAGTGCAGTGGTGCAATCATAGCTTATTGCAGCCTCAAACTCCTGGGCTCAGGCTATGTTCCCACCTCAGCCTCCCCAGTAGCTGGGATCACAGGCATGCACCACCATGCCCAGCTGATTAAAAAAATTTTTTTTTTTTTGTACAGATGAGCTTTTAGTACACTACCCAAGCTGGTCTCAAACTCCTGACTTAAAGTGATCCTCCCACCTTGGCCTCCCAAAGTGTTGGGATTACAGGTGTGAGCCACTGTGCCTGGCCAGTAAGGCTACTTATGAACAGCAGTGGCCAGGCCACTTTCTTCTTTTAAGTCCGCTGGATGTTATGTAAATAGGAGAATGTTCAGTTGATGTTTGACAAATGAGTGAACAGTGAATGAATGGTGGCTGCTTTCAGGAGTTGGCAACCCTGCTGTCCTTCTGGATGGCTGAGCCCTTCCAGCCTTCTGGCGTCCTGCCTCCTTTCCCTGGCCTGCCCTGCTAGAAAGAGAGGAGAGAAGGCGTCTTTTCTCTGTCTTCCTCAGCCACCCTTCCACTACTTTGAGCAACTACTATTTACGACCCAAAGAATTCTTTATTTATACTCTGTGAGAGACTGTTTACCTGTGTTGAACTAACATTAAGTTTCTTTAAATCTGCTATTAAAACGAGAGTGGCCGTTTGTAACTTTAAGAGCATAACAGCTGGGTTCATGATGTAAGTGAACATAGACACCCTTAAAATTATTTCCCAAGGCTCTGGAAATGGGATTTTCTTAGTTTATTTGTTACAAGGGAATATTTTGTACACTGGTAGAGGAAAATAGTATGAAACAAAATCAAACAAAAACATCATTACATTTTAAAATCATTTTGCAACACTGAGCAGGTATGAATTTGGTACTTTGCTTGCAATTGAAAAACTGGAAAGTTAAAATTTAAGTATGAATATTACGATTTTCAATTTTTAGAAGTATATTTTATTATCTAATGGCAGTTTGCATTTGATACTAGAAAGAATAGCATCTCAAGGGAAAACAAAATTATTAGTTCCAGATAATGTTAAACATTCCTTTTTTTCTTAGGATAAACTCACTACTAGCTACTTTTCTTCTGCCTGAGCCCTTCATTGTAAAAGTGAACTAATGTTGCCCTCTGAATTCTGTTGGGGAAAATGACACAGACCCCCCCGCAAATGAAGAATTGCTTTTAATTTCACTGGAAGTGAGGCAGAGGAGGACCTTAGAAAAGGAAGGTTATTATTTCCTCTGTGGAAACGTTTATCTTTGTTTTCTGGGTGACTGGTAAAAACAATAGTTTGCTGTGGAGTTTTAGTAATCAAAGAAGAGGAAATAGCATGTGAGTGACTGCAACTGGTTGGTGGGGGACAACCCTGGCTCTTTTGAAGGTGAAACTTACCAAAATCACATTAACTATCTCTTAGTGCAAAGGTCAGCAAACATTTTCTGTAAAGGGCTAGAGGTGAATATTTTAGACTTCATGGACCATACAGTCCCTGTTGCAACTATTCAGCTCTGCTGTTGTGATGTGAAAGCAGCCATAGACAGCATTAGAAACAAATGGGTGTAGCTGTGTTCCAATACAACTGTGTTTATGGACACAAAAATTCAAATTTTCAAATGTCACAAAATGGTATTATTTTAATTTGTTATAATTATTTAAAAATGTAAAAACCATTCTTGGATTGCCTGTTGTACATAAACAGATAGTGGATAGGATTTGGGTGCAGGCCATAGTTTGCTGACCCTATCCTGGTGAATTGGCGCAATAATTTCTTAGGTGGGAGGGTGTGGTGGACAGCACATTGCACATTCTGTACCTTTTAGTAGGTAATCTGATTATGATTAGCTAACCCAAACTTGGGAAGAAAATCCCCCTGGTGGGGTTTGGATGGCTTTTGAGGAGTCCAGTGTTCTTGTCCTTGCCCCGCTAGTGTAAAGCTGAATAGCACTTTGGACCTTGGTTGCCCATCTGGTACATAATGAGGTTGGACTAGAGGACTTCTTACACGTATTATTATTATTTTGGTCTTTTGTTTTTTCCTTTTTGTGGAGAATGGGATCTCGCTATATTGCCCAGGTAGATCTCGAACTCCTGGGCTCAAGCTATCCTCCTACCTCTGCCTCCCTAAGAGCTGGGATTACAGGCGTGAGCCACCACACCCAGCAGACTAGAGGACTTCTAAGGCTTCATGTAGAGCTTAACATTTTAATCAATCAATTAATTAATTAAATAACTAGTTTTTTTGAGACAAGGTCTCGCTTTGTTACCCAGGCAGGAGAGCAGTGGTGTGATCAGGGCTCACTGCAACCTCTACCTCCAAGGCTCCAGTGATCTTCCCACCTCAGCCTCCTGAGTGGCTGGGACTATAGATGCATGCCACCACACCTCACTAATTTTTGCATTATTACTATTTTTTTTTTTTTTTTGTAGAGACAGGGTTTCTCCATGTTGCCCAGGCTGGTCTCAAACTCCTGGGCGCAAGCTATCCTCCTGGCTTAGCCTCCCAAAGTGCTCAGATTCTAGCACATGAGCCACCTGGCTGATCTTAACATTTTAGACTCTTTATCACTTGTCTTTTGGTTCTTTTTCTGATGATAATTATTGCATTTTATCTTTTAAAAAATTATTTAGGCCGGGCACGGTGGCTCACGCCTGTAATCCTAGCACTTTGGAAGGCCAAGGCGGCCAGATCACTTGCGGTTAGGAGTTTGAAATCAGCCTGGCCAATATGGTGAAACCCTGTCTCTACTAAAAATGCAAAAAAATTAGCCAGGCGTGATGACGCGTGCCAGTATGTACTCAGCTACTCAGGAGACTGAGTCAGGAGAATGGTTTGAACCTGGGAGGTGGAGGTTGCAGTGGGCTGAGATCACGCCACTGCACTCCAGCCTGGGTGACAGAGCAAGACTCCATCTAAAAAAAATAAAATTATTTAGATATTTGTTGAGAAACTAATATGTGCTAACTATGCAGACTCTGGTGATGGTAGTTGTGTATGTGTGCACACGTGTGCGTGTGTGTGAAACGGATGGTAGGGAAGTTGCAATACAAAAATGTATCAGTATTCCAAATAAAGTTTTTTTCTATTTTGTAGAGTCTTTCTTGAAGTTATAAAAACAATATAATGGGCAATTAGGCATTTACAACTTTTTTTTCTATTTTTTTTTACTCTGTCACTCTCAGGATAACATTTTTATTAAAAATAATAAAATGAATAATTATGCTCATAATTCAACAATATCAGATATTGGTTTTTGCAGTTGCTTTAGTTATTTATTTATTAATTAATGTAACAAGCATTTTTTGAGTACCTACCACGTGCCAGGCACTGGCTTAGGCCTTGAAGACCAGACTGTTTGCCCTCATGAAACTTGCATTCTGATGGAATCTCCTATTGAAGATGCTGGGTAGGTGGTTTTATTTGTACTTTTGAGAAGAGGTGTACTTACTCATTACTTATTTTTCTCTTTTTGTTTCAGTTATCTCTTGGGAAATCTCTGAGTAATGTTTTTGAATTACCAGAGGAAATTTTACAGTCACACAGGTCTTTGTTGACTTTTGCAGTCTCCTAAAGTTGTTAATCATTGAAAAGAACTCTGATTCCTCACTGACAAAGAATGAATTTAATCGTTTTAATTAATAGCTAATTTGGACAGTATTCAATCAAGCTAAAACTTTAGGGAAGATCAATTCAATAAGTTCTTTAGAAAAGCACTATGTCACCGGGCTCCGTGGCTCACGCCTGTAATCCCAGCACTTTTTGGGAGGCCGAGGCAGGTAGATCATGAGGTCAGCAGTTCGACGCCAGCCTGGCCAACATGGTGAAACCCCGTATCTACTAAAAATACAAAAATTAGTCTGGCATGGTGACAGGTGCCTGTAATCCCAGCTACTCGGGAGGCTGAGGCAGGAGAATCGCTTGAAACTGGAAAGTGGAGGTTGCAGTGAGCCGAGATGGTGCCATTGCACTCCAGTCTGGGCAACAAGAGTGAAACTCCGTCTCAAAAAAAAAAAAAAAGGCCTGGTGCGGTGGCTCACCCCTGTAATCCTAGCACTTTGGGAGCTGGAGGCAGGCAGATTACGAGGTCAGGAGTTCGAGACCAGCCTCGGCAACACAGTGAAATCCTGTCTCTACTAAAATACAAAAAATTAGCCAGGTGTGGTGGCAGACACCTGTAGTCCCAGCTACTTGGGAGGCTGAGGTGGGAGAATTGCTTGAACCCAGAAGGTGGAGGTTGCAGTGAGCCGAGATTGTGCCACTGTTCTCCAGCCTGGGCAAAGGAGCAAGACTCCGTCTCCAAAAAAGAAAAAAAAAATCGCTATGTCAAATTGTCAAAGGACACTGACGTTAACCGGTGCTATCAGCCTTCTAAGCAACATTAGTGGGTTTATATTTGTGTTATACATTTCTCTTCATAAAAAAAGATTTCACATGCATTTATTCAATGAATACTAAAAAAGGATGAATATTTCAAAAAGTAAAAGCAACTGAAAATAGTAGTATCTGTTAAAACTCTCTGATGGCTTTGCCTTGATATCATGAATTTTGTCTGCTTTTATGAGGGTGGCATTGCTGGGCTTTACAAATAAAAAAAATACCATTGTAATAATAGTATTATAACCGTAACCAATAGTCCAACAATAGCAAAAGCATTCACTCTGTGTCACTCCCCTCTAGCCACTCCTGGCTTTGCTCTACCTCTAGTCAGAGTGGATGCCTTGCAGTTCTTTTTGAATAAAGCTAAGTGTGACCTCAGATCTTTCACACATGCATTTGCTGCTCTTCAGGATCTCTTCCTCCTCTGACTTTGCTATCTAGTTAATTCCTGGTAAGTCTCACCTTAAGAGGTCCTCTGTTTGTGAAAGCTTTCCCCGATTTTTCTGGGGACTGAAGTTTCCCCTGTTAACCTCCTTACTTCTTCTGAGCAACTGTAATTGTTTATGTCATTATCTGACAATAAGCTGGATGAAGGCGGAATCTGTATTGCCCATCCCTCTATTCTCAGCACTTGGTTTAAATGAGCCTATAAGTGGTATTTCTACCCTCCCCCTCAAAAAAGAAGCTTTATCAATATAAGCTATTATTCGTGTCATTTAGTGACAAATACTGATGTTTCCTTACCCCATAGTTCTGTGTGTCTTTTGTAGACCTCAGTTCATAATCATAACAAAAATACCATAACCTAGGTGCCTTAGGAAACAACAAACATTTGCTTCTCACAGTTCTGGTGGCTAGGAAGTACAAGATCAAGGCACCAGCAGATCCGGTGTCTTGTGAGGGCCTATTCCTCATAGATCATGCCTTCTACCCGAGTCATCATATGGTAGAAGGGATAAACAAGCTCTCTCTGGCCTCTTTCATGAGGGCCTTAATCCCATTCCATGAGGGCTCTGCCCTCACGATCTGATTACCTTCCAAAGGCCCCATGTTGGGGGCTTATATTTCAACATACTAATTTGATAAAGACACAGATAATTACACCATAGCAGTATGCCACCAATGACAATACCTGTCTGTCTTTATACCTATGTTCTCTTGTTTCCCCAGTATCTCAGTGGTATTAGGGCATTACATTTAGGAGAGGACTACAGAATGTTAACTAGTGGTAAGAAAGCAGCTTCATGGGCTTGAGGGAGTCTGTAACTCAGGACCACATTTTAGTAACTAGAGAAAATGTTTCAGCAACTGTATGGTGATAAGTCCCTAGTCTAAATCTCTAGCACAAATCTTTCTTTTGAGTGCTGGATACCCTATTCTTTTGCCCATTGGACACATCTACTTGCGTGTGCCACAGTCACCTCAAAGACATGTCCAAAGCAAATTCATTATCTCACTCTCAAGCTTGCTCCTTCTCCATGTTATGGAACTCAGTAACCACGTTGCTCAAGCTACTACCTCACTCATTATTTCTGCCTCACCTATCACAACCAGCCCTTCTCCGAGTTCTCTCAGTCTCACCTCACACATTTTCCTCCATAGCCTGCTCCCTTCTCTATGTTTTCTAGTCTAGGTTACCATTATCCTTTGTCTGTGCTCCTGCAATAATAGTCTTCTAACTGGTCTGCCACCTAGTAGATGTTCTAACTCTCCTCTGATCCACTTCCATGCTGTGGCCAAAGTGATTTCTAAAAAGACAGATGTCTTAATTGTGCATGTGCTTTGAAGCTTCTCGTTTGGCACTTAGGATAAAGTTCAGATGCCTTAACTTATGAGAGGCCCTGTGACCAGGCCTCCACTCTCCAACCATATTGATGATCTTTTTTATTTTTGAGATGGAGTCTTGCTCTGTCACCCAGGCTGGAATGCAATGGCGCAATCTCAGCTCACTGCAACCTCTGCCTCCCGGGTTCAAGCGATTCCCCTGCCTCAACCTTCTGAGTAGCTGAGACTACAGGTGTGTGCCACCACACCTGGCTAATTATTTGTATTTTAGTAGAGATGGGGTTTCACCACATTGGCCAGGATGGTCTCAATCTCCTCACCTCGTGATCTGCCTGCCTCAGCCCACAAAGCGCTGGGATTACAGGCGTGAGCCACCGCACCCAGCCCATATTGATGATCTTACAGTTTCCCCTACATATTGTGCTGTCTCCAGCCTCTGGACCTTCAGTGCTGCTCCTTCTGTCTGAATTACTTGTTTTCTCAATTAGTGATCCTTCCCTTCTTCAGTGTGCAGTCTTGAAAGCCTATCCAGGAATCTCACTACCCTGAAATCCAAGGTATAAGGTGACTGTGAACCTCAGAACCTCAAGCCTTCCATTGACATTTTCCCCTCTTTGCTCCATGGGTGAGAATGCAGAGCTTATGGCTTCAGCTTCTGTGTGGGCCTTTCTCTGTGCCTGGTTTTTCCTGGCACCTGTCTTCCCACCTGCTTTTGGCCTGCCAGTGTGTCTGATCTGAGCAGACTGGAGGGGGGTATGAGGAAGGGCCAGCACTGCTTCGGCAGGAAGGGCAGCACACAGAAGGCGAGCAGCCTTGGGCTGGCCTGACATCTGCCCCTCACATACCCTACAGAGAAACACTGAGCAGCTGGTCAGCATGTGGGCTGGGAGGAATGGGGCTGGGCTAGGGGACTAGGGATTAAGGCAGCCCCCTGTAGCAGCAACTGTGACTTAGGGAGCACCTGGCCCTCCTGGAAGTCCCAGGGCTCTTTCTTGGACCTCCTTCCTTCACTTCCTGCATTTTCTACATTGTAGCTGAAAGTTGAGATAGAATCCTAGGAGGAAAACCTGGCCCTGCTAGCATTGATTTTCTGAGATTAGCTTCCTTTTTAGCTAAGGAGCTTCTCTGGATGATGAGTAGAGATGGAAGCCAAGTCACATGCCTGTAAAGTCCTGTGCAAGCCCCTTCCTGGGATGTGTGCATGCAGTGAGCTGTGAGGGGGCAGCCCTATCATAGGGAATTAGGCCTCAGCCATTGTCTGGCAGTGTTGGCAGTATGATTTTAGGGAAGTTATTTAACTTCTAGTTCTCAGTTCCTTCGTCTATAAAGTTGGGATAATACTTACCTTAGAGGGTTGGAGCATGGAATAAATATTAGGAGAATCAAAAGCAAAAATGCTTTGCACATTATGAAATATGAAAATATTTTGCATATATTACTACTTATAGTATTATTACTACTATTTATGGAGTTTAAACAATTTCTGGCTGGGTGCGGTGGCTCATGCCTGTAATCCCAGCACTTTGGGAGGCCGAGATGGGCAGATCATGAGTTCAGGAGTAAGAGACCAGCCTGGCCAACATGATGAAACCCTGTCTCTACTAAAAATACAAAAATTGGCTGGACGTGGTGGTGCGTACTCGTAATCCCAGCTACTCAGGAGGCTGAGGCAGGAGAATTGCTTGAACCTGGGAAGCGGATGTTGCAGTGAGCTGAGATCACGCCACTGCACTCCAGCCTGGGTGGCAGAGCAAGACTCCGTCTCCAAAAACAAAAACAAAAACAAAAATGACGTCTTTTGAATATAATGTCATGAACTCAGTCTTTCTAGTTATCTGTATGTATCATGAATACAACATAATATCTATAACTGTGGCAAAATACTATCACTGACCTTAGATGTGGCAAATGTGTTCCTAACTAAGATCTGTACGGCTTCACATGCTTTTTTTTTTTTTGTATGCCACTTACATAGCACCAGTAGAGGATTATTTTTTCATTGACATTATCTTATATTCCAATCATTATTAGGAGAAAATGTCAGTTGATTTTCTGCATTACTAAGGACATGAACAAAGAAAACTGTGTAACACAAAACTTTCTGTGTGGAATAGAGAAATTTAATCACTCTCATGATTTCATCAGCAGGGCAGTTCACAGCTTAGGGCACGCCAATTCGCTGTACCACTTCAGAGTTAACCAAAGAAAGAAATGTAATGGGGGATGGAGAATGTAATTAGAGTGGAGTACAGGGGAAAAAAACCTTTATAACTAAATTATTAGCATTATTATGAAGAAACTGTCTTTTGAATTGTTTCTAAGCTAAAGAAATCATAAAGCAGTGTTTTTATGTGACTATGTAATTCCCCTTGTATTTGAGGTTAATATGCTGCAAATCTTCATAAATCTTCATTAAGATGTCAAAATTCCTCGTGAAGCCTGTCTTCATTTGCATTCCCTTGTACAGTTATTAACAAAGACCCTTTATGTCTCTGCCCAGCTTGATTTCAGTCATGAACTCCATTTTCCTATTATTATTTCATAGAATCTGGTTCCTTGATTGAACTTAGTAAATCATTTCTTGAGGACTTGGTGGGAAGCCAAAGAGTGATAGTGAGGGAGACAGTTTATGAGCCCAGGGTGGGTGGAGACCCTGTTTCCTCAAAGCAAGACTTATTATTAACTTTAGAATCTCCTCTTGTCAGATCTTAAAAATTCTTGACCAAAGTTAATAGTTTTTGAAGTTTGCAAATAGATTTCTACACTTGAAACTTAGAGTAGAAAGAAGCCTGGTTATTTATTTATTTATCTTTGGCTTTAAAATTAGGCTTTTCTGGCTAGGCACAGTGGCTCATGCCTATAATCTGAGCATTTTGGGAGGCCGAGGCAGGCATATCATGAGGTCAGGAGTTTGAGACCAGCCTGGCCAACATGGTGAAATCCCGTCTCTAACAAAAATACAGAAATTAGCCAGGCCTGGTGGTGGACGCCTGTAATTCCAACTACTCAGGAGGCTGAGGCAAGAGAATTGCTTGAAACCAGAAGGCAGCCTGGGCGATAGTGCAAGACTCCGTCTCAAAAAAAAAAAAAAAAAAAGGGTTTGGTGGCCATTTAAAAGTTGTGTCAGAGCAACAATCAACAGTGGAGTCTCAGTTCCTATTGCGATTTTGTGCTCTCTACCTTTCAGTTTGTGAGACTGAGTCAGAATGTCCCCAGGTATTTAGAGCCTGTGACTGCTGGGATTTCAGGGTTGCTCAGGGCCCAGAGTGAAAAGAATGCTGCTGCTGAAAACGCCTTCCCATCTTGGGTTGCCTTTGTTCACCTCACTTTGCTTATTCTTAAATCCAAATCCTCAGCTCACTCCAAAATAGTTGCTAGCAAAAATACATGACTCTGCAGATGGAAAATTCTACCTGAACTTTGCCTTTGGTTTTCTTGACATTTCCTCTTAGTCCTACATTGATACATTTTTTTTTTTCCTGTAGGGGAAAATTTATTGTTTCCTCATTTTCCCCCAGCATTATTTGAGTATCTGCAAATGCATATTGATAATTTTTCTAGTGGGGCCTGGTTTGTTGTTGTTAATGATAAATGTTAAAGTTAGACGTAGTCCAGGCTCAAAAGGAATTTAAAATCTGATAGAATTAAGACCTTCCACAACCACTAGTATAGTAAAATCTCTGTAGGTAAATGTAACTTCAAGCATAGTTGTACCCCATCTCTCACATCTTGCTCATGTTGAATTTCTTCTGTTCTGAGGCAGCCAGTCCCTCTGTACTATATGATTACATGGCTGCTTACTTGCTATACTGCCTTTAGCATTGTTGGTTGGGTGTTTTAAACCTGCACATCTTATTTCTCAAGTAGTCTGGAGGATCCTTAAAAGGTAGCCAAAGAACAGAATCATGTAATATTTTAAAAAGTAAAAAGTAATTTTTTCATATTCTAGGTCAGTGTAGCTTTGTTTACAAGGACTTTATATGGTGAAGAATTGGAGGATGTGTTAGTTTTGGGTTTTCACGCTGGTTGTTAACTAGAGAAGTATTAGGAAAGTTCCCAAGGGGATTGACCTTGTAGTTTCAAGAAAAGGAGAAATTGTCATGCCTAGTCATTTTTGGGTGCTTTTTTTGAAATGCATCCACTTGGCCGGGTGTGGTGGCTCACACTTATAATCCCAGCACTTTGGGAGGCCAAGGCAGGCCGATCACTTGAGGTCAGGAGTTGCAGACCAGCCTGGTGAAGCCCCCTTTCTGCCAAAAGTACAAAAATTAGCCAGGCATGGAGGGCGCACACCTGTGGTCCCAGTTACTCAGGAGGCTGAGGCACTATTATTGCTTGAACCTGGGAAGCCGTGGTTGCAGTGAGCTGAGATGGCACCATTGCACTGCAGTCTGGGCAACAGAGCAAGACTCTGTCTCAAAAAAAATATATGTATATATAAAATTATGAAATATGCATCTACCTCTTAAAATTGATACATTTTTGAATTTGGAAATGTTGAATAATTAGAAACTGAGCATAGATCTGTGTTTTGCTAAGATAATGTGATTGAGAGGGTGGTCAAAATAGTCATTAATTTTGTTCACAAATTTAAACAGAGCTTGCTTGACAGGGGCAGCTTCTCTCTGTTCCATGCAGTGTCATTTGAAGTGGCTTGACTGGGGGGATAAGGGATTACTTTTCAAGGTGGCTCACCCAAATGACTAGCAAGTGGGTGTTGACTGTCAACCATGCAACAGTTTCTTTCCAAGTGGGTCTCTCTACAAAATGCTTGAGCTGGCTGTGTAATCCCAGCACTTTGGGAGGCTGAGGCAGGCGGATCTCGAGGTCAGGAGTTCGAGACCAGTGTAGCCAACATAGTGAAACTCCATCTCTATCAAAAAAAAAAAAAAAAAAAAATTAGCCAGGTGTGGTGGTGTGTGCCTGTAATCCCAGCTACTCGGGAGGCTGAGGCAGGAGAATCACATGAACCTGGGAGGTGGAGGTTGCAGTGAGCCAAGATTGTACCATTGCACTGCAGCCAGGGTGACAGTGAGAGACTCCGTCTCAAAAAAAAAAAAAGTGCTTGAGCACTTACAGCATGGTGGCTGAGTTCCAAGAGTGAGTACAAGATGGAAAGTAGGAGCCATGAGTTGGTCCTGGAAACTGGTACAGCATCATATTTACCATATTCTGTTGGCCAAGCAGTTGATAATGTGAATTTTAAATAGGAAACTTCACGACTCATAGAAAGACTTTATTTGAATTTCATTTAATATATCAAATGAGTACCCCAGGATGGTATTGCCTTTAGGAAGGTGTCTTATTTCCACTAATGAATAAAGGAAGGTGCCAGGCCCATGAGGTACACCTAATGCTTATTATCAAGTTTGTTTTACTCTTCCCCTTGAGGTGAGTGGAGTAAGTGTCAAGAACAGGGACTGAGGTCCAGGCTTGAGCTGCTTGGAGGGCCTGAGAAGAATTAGGGAAGGAAGTGGTCAGGCTCCTCTTTTCCTTTTTGGCCCTGTGTCTTTATAAACTAATACTTCATAGTGTTTACTATGTACCAGGCACTTTACATATATTAACTCACTTATATTCCCATTGGGGACTATATTACTGGTAGAATCTTAATTAAAGCTACTGCTACTGATTCTTAATAATGACATCACTTGAAGAAATTAGTATTAATATTAAAACCTTGCCTCATTGATTACACTGTGTGATACACAGTTGTATCAACTTGTGTTTCCCTTGGTGTTCAGAAAGGATTGGTTCCAGGACCCTGGAAGATACAAAAATTTGAGGATTCTCAAGTCCTTTATATAAAATGTCATCATATTTGCATGAAGCTTACATACATCCTCTGATACTTTAAATCGTCTCTAGATTTACTTATTATAATACCTGATAAAATGTAAATGCTATGTAAATAGTTGTTATGCTGTACCATTGTATTGTTTTTATTTGTATTCATTTTTACAAATTGTTGTACTGTTGTTATTTATTTTGAATATTCAGGCCAATGTTGGTTGAATCCCAGGATGTGAAACAGGTGAAGATGGAGGGCCCATTGTATACCTTGTTGCTATTTAAAGATACTGCTAACCCTTGGAATTTTGATGTTTTTGAACACATATCTTAATGGCTCCTCCTTTGTATTATTGTAGTTTCTCTTAACACTAAAGTAGATATTATTGTGTTAGTGTTTTTTACTTTTAAGTTTAAAAAATTTTTGATTTAATGATACTCTTGAGGATTTTAGTTTGGGATATTACCACACTGTCAGAGTTGGCAGGTTCTTCACTTGATTAAGTCTTATTTCCACTCAACACCATTTAAGTAGTTTGAGACTGGTTATAATGAGCATTGGTATACGACTGTGCCCTCTTTTCAGCTGAGATCAGTTGGCAACAGCTATACACTGTTTCTTTATTTTGGAAAGGTTTTGCTTGGGCAAAGACTTACTCTTTTAACCAAATCCTGCTTTTCATCTGTTTTTGATGGCAACAGACTGTATTTCCCAGCCATTTGCAAACAGTGCCTGTCTGGCGGGATTTCCTGGACACAGAGCCCTTGACAACCATTACTGGCCAACTTTTGAACTTCAGTGTTTAACCTGGTTATTTGTTCTGTGTTTTCTGCCATGGGCCATGGGAACCAATAAGCTTATCCTTTTGAGATTAGCAGAAGGTTCAAGGATAATCCATTTGGTAACTGGACCCATTGTTTTCCCCAGCCTATTAACTTTGATGAATCAGATCTCCCTTCCAATATCCAGCTATTAATCTACAAGTCAGTACTATGCAGAGTGATAATTTCTAATTGAGGTTCCTGTGGTAGACATTGGCCATTGCCATTTTGGAGTCCTTCCTTATAAACTGGCATAATCCAAATATGTCAGTGGAGTAGTGTCATTAAAAATTGGCTGGCCATGGCTGGGCGAGGTGGCTCACGCCTGTAATCCCAGCACTTTGGGAGGCCGAGGTGGGCAGATCACCTGAGGTCAGGAGTTTGAGACCAGCCTGGCCAACATGGTGAAACCCCATCTCTATTTAAAAAAGAAAAAGAAAAAGAAAAAAAAATTGACTGGTCAATGAAAGATAATTTGATATTGTCAATGTCATTAAAATTGTTCTTATGTACAAATAATAATTTAAAAATCCATTTATAATTACTTATGAGTAATAAGGCTATAATTTTTTCACTCTAAAAAAATAAGCAAATGATAAAACACTCATGCTCTTTGACCCAGTAGTACTGATTCTGGGACTCTAGCCTAAAGAAATAACTCAAAACATTGAGAAAAGCTTATGCTTACAGATGTTTATTGAAGCATTATTTGTAATGAAAAAAGAAAAATATTAATATCTAACAGTAACAATTGATTAAGTAAATTATGATGTTGATGAAAGTTTTTAACAGCATGTGAATATTGTTATGATGTTAAATGAAAAAAAATGGAATACAACATTTTCCACAATATGGTCACAGCCATGAAAAAACATGCATTAGAAAAAGGATATAAACCGGCCAGGCGCGGTGGCTCTCGCTTGTAATCCTAGCAGTTTGGGAGACCAAGGTGGGCAGATCATCTGAGGTTGGGAGTTTGAGACCAGCCTGACCAACATGGTGAAACCCCATTTCTACTAAAAATACAGAAATTGGCCAGGTGTGGTGGTGGGTGCCTGTAATCCCACCTACTTAGGAGGCTGAGACAGGAGAATTGCTTGAACCTGGGAGACTGAGGTTGCAGTGAGCAGAGATCATGTCATTGCACTCCAGCCTGGGTGACATGCTGAAGAGCGAGACTCTGTCAAAAAAAGAAAAGAAGAAAAGAGGAAAGAAGAAAGGGAGGGGGGGGGGGGGAGGGAGGATGGGTGGAAGGAAGGAAGGAAGAAAAAGAACAAAAAGACTGAAGACATAAATGTACTAGAAGGAAATATAACAATCTTTTTTTGAAAAACACTTGACTCTTTATTGTTTGGGTAGTAAAATACAGAAAGTTTCTTATCCCTCAGTTTCAGAATGCAGTTCTGGTGTGGTTAAACTACTCCCATGCAAACTGATCACATTGGCCCTGTTTTCTCTTCCATAGAGGGTCATTGACATGTTCACCAGAAGGAAGACTCTTCATACAGTAGTTGCTTGGCACAAAGATCCTGGACTTTCCTTAGGTTGAGGGAGTCTGAGATTTTATTTAGGCAGGTAAATTATGTAATGAAAAAAACTCCTGAACTAATGAAAGAGGGCTGAGAGAGGGGATTGTGATCTGTGTTCAAGACCTTCAGGCCTTCTCATTTGGAACATCAGCTGCCACCACTGAGGCACCCAACTGGTGAACTCATTTGCTGCCACTCGTTGACCATCGCCAGAATGAGGCCTCCAAAGGGGGAACAAGGCTCTTTTTTTTTTTTTTTTTTAATTTTTTTTTATTCTCACTAACTCTCAGGAATGTAAAACAAGGCTCTTTAATAATGGACAACTAGGGAGGTCCACTGACTAGCACCCAGAAAATACAATGCTCAGGCCCAAATCACAATCTCTTTTCTTTGTGGGGTGGTCCGTGAGATACGTGTGATCCTAATGCTTCTTGCTGTCACTTAGGAATGTGGCATAGTAAAGCAGAAATTAACAAAGAAGTTAGATTAGATGATCTCTAAGGTTTTCTTCTTCTTCTTTTTCTTTTTCCATTTCTTCTTTTTACACATCCTAGATGTGTATGGAATGATGTATGCATTTTTGTCTCCTAGGAACAAGCTCTGTTATCATAATGCAAGTGAAGAAAAAGAAGCTTTGATTTAAAAAGATGGATTTGATAACAGCTTTTCAGAAGCACAGCCCTTCTGATGAGTAATAAATGTTTATAGATTACTGGATACTATTAATAAATAATAAAACCATTTTTTTCAGTGGGGTGACCCAGCTCTGAAGATAGCTGTAAATCAGGTAGGCTACCTGAGGGCTTTGTGTAATACAAGCAGCTCAAGGAACACAGGAGTTCTGTTTGGAAGAGTTACTTGCATATATGGTAGTAGAAGCTGTTAGATTTATGGTACTGAAAACAATAACTAGACTAGTACTAGAAATATCTGGGAGGTATTTTGGTTAAGCATTAAAGAATTCTGATATTTTAATTATCAGTACTCCATTACACAAAATTTGTTGGAAATGGGGCAAGCCGATCTACATTTTGAACATTTTTGCAAGACTGGAAAATGAGAATACTGGGTCTGCATTTGGAAATAAACTGTTAGTCCTTATGGAAATCTGTTTCAATAAGTTTTTTCTCTCAAGGGCTCAAAAGTTAAATATGAAAATGCTAAGCTGGGAAGATTTGCTATTCATAAGTGTCACTAAAATGTCAAGACATTTATCAAAATTTTATGTATTTTTGTTTACTTTATCTAAACAAGTAAGCAAACTTCTTTTATATATGAAATTACGCAGATAATATAGGCAAAACTGTCATGATGGCTCACCCCTTTCACCTTATTACTGAGTAGAACAGTTTTCCTCTTTTTTTTTTTTTTTTTTTTTTTGAGACGGAGTCACCCTGTGCCCAGGCTGGAGCGCAATGGTGCAATCTCAGCTCACTGCAACCTCCGCCTCCCAGGTTCAAATGATTCTCATGCCTCAGCCTCCAGAGTAGCTAGGATTACAGGCGCCCGCCAATTTTTGTATTTTTAGTAGAGACAAGCTTTCACCACGTTGGCCAGGTTGGTCCTGAACTCCTGACATCGTGATCCGCCCACCTCAGCCTCCTAAAGTGCTGGGATTATAGGCGTGAGCCACCACGCCCAGCTGCAGTTTTCCTCTTTTAGTTGAGTTTTATCTTCTTGAAGAAGTCTGGGAAGAAAGCCTGACAATTGAGAGGTAAAAGAGAACAAAAATATGGAAAATATAAATTTATATAAATGTGGGTTTGAGAAATTCAGCTTTAAGGTACAAAGGAAGTAGCTAAAACCAGATGTTACTTTTCTTGAATGGAAGCCTGGTTTCAGATGCTATAATGGCTGTCAAACTGCTTTTCTTGCTCTTGTAGCTCAGAGTTCAAATCACATTCTTTCAGTGAGAAGGGAGTGCCTCCCCCATTCTCTCTCTCTCTCAATTTGCAGTCAACTTCTCCAGCTGTGACTGGATTTAAGAATGCTCATCTCCAGATAGTGAGCTGGCCCAGGTCAGCCAGTAGGAGACCAGAGCCCATGGTCACCATTGCAGATGGTCAGCTGCTAGTCAAGCAGAAGACAACCTGTGCAACAAATAGAGCACACAAGGATGGGGAACCTCGGAGCCTGCATTTATGTAGAAAGTAATGTCTTACTCTGCACAGAGCTCGAGGAGGAATTCTTGAACTCAACTGGAGTTAATTCTTTTTTTTTAGACAGAGTCTTGCTTTGTCAACAGGCTGGAGTGCAGTGGCGCAATCTCTGCTTACTGTAATCTTTGCCTCCGAGGTTCAAGCAATTCTCCTGTCTCAGCCTCCCAAGTAGCTGGGACTATTGATATGTGCCACCACGCCCAGCAAATTTTTGTATTTTTAGTAGAGATGGGATTTCATCATGTTGGCCAGGATGATCTCAATCTCTTGACCTTGTGATCCACCTGCCTTGGCCTCGCAAAGTGCTGAGTTACAGGTGTGAGCCACTGCACCCAGCCAACTGGACTTAATTCTTTAAAATATTTATTTTCCTATAATTTTTGATTTAGATGCTTAAGAATCTGAGTGTCCTCTTTTTTCTTTCATGGGACACTAAAAAGAAGATTAAAGAAAATTTCAAGAGTGCATGGCTTGAGTGCCAGTCAGACTTGGGTCCAAATTCCTACTTTTACTTATGAGCTATGCAGCTTCAGGCAACTCTTTTAAACTTTTGAGTCTCAGTTTCCTCATTTATAAAATAGGGATAATAATTTTTCCAGGATTATTGTATTAAATGAGATAATGATACAAGTAAAATTCTTGATGTTCTATAGGCAACCAACAGCTGGATGGTTGCAGGTACTAATTCGTAGCCTCAAGAAGGTGCTCTCAGTTGTATTCTTGACTTTGGCATTCTTCTGTGACTTTTGCACTGATTTTTGATATGCTGCTAACAGATAGGTAATGTGAAGGATCTATTGGGAGGGTCTGCCTTTATGGCTTTTCTGGTGCATTGTAGGTCAAACACCAACACCTGCGTTAGACCCTGTCACATATTCAGTGACCTTCATGTTCACCTGAGATTGACCAACAACACTTACCTGAAGGCATGCACTTGAGTACAGATGCTGCTTGTTGAAACAGATACAGAAAATCTGTGTCTACAATCCCATTTATAAAGGGGAGGAGCTTATTTCTTTTAAAAAATAATCATTCCAGAGAGATTTGCAATAGGATTAATTTTCAAAGGGTGACCTCTCTGTGCATTTAAAATATGATTCAAACAAACCAAACAAAAAAAGGATTCACACACTTTCAGTAGCACAAAGTAAAGTGCGCTTGTGTCCAAGGTTGGACTCTGCTTTTCTTCCAAGCAAATTCCCAGTGTCGTCATTTACTAGTTTATATTTTAAACTTGGCTTCAGAATGCTTATGCTGATATTAATGAGTCCATCTTTGAATGCTGTTTTAGTTTTTCTTCTTTACTTCAGTTGATTTTTTTGAGACAGGATCTCACTCTGTCACCCAGGCTGACGTGCAGTGGTGCAGTCACAGCTCACTGCAGCCTCACCCTCCCTTGAACTCAGGTGATCCTTCCACCCCAGCCTCTTGAGACGCTGGGACTACACCACCACGCCCAGCTAATTTTTCAATTTTTCAATTTTTTTTTTTTAAGAGATGGGGTTTCACCATGTTACCCAGGCTGGTCTCAAACTCCTAGGCTCAAGCAGTCTGTACACCTTGGCATCCCAAAGTGCTGGTATTATAGGCTCCTAGCCTATTTTAGCTTTTCTCTCTTCTTTATAGTGGACCCTTAAGGCATAGAGAATTTTAGGAAGAGCATGAAATAGTAAAGTCATTGTTGTCAGCATATGACAGAAGGAAAGTCACTGAGTCTTTTTGATCCTTGCCTTCCTTATCAATAAAATGCTAATATTAGCACTGTTTACCTGACAGTTATTGTGAAGCCCAATCATAATAGCTAACATTTATTAAAACAATTATGTGTTCTAGGCACCATGCTAAGAGCTTTACATGCCTTAATAACTTTAATTTCAGGGTAACTTTATGGGGTAGATCATTGTGTCCTAATAATAATGGTAAATATTTATTGAGGTTTTCTGTCAGGTTTTGTTCTAAGGTCTTTGTATGTCTTAGGTATTGGTAGAAATGGAGGCACCAAGAGATTAAGTAATTTGCCCGAGTTTATATAAGTAGAAAGTGTAGGGCTGGACACTTTTGTAATCCTAGCACTTTGGGAGGCTGGGGTGGGCAGATCATGAGGTCAGGAGTTCGAGACCAGCCTGGCCAACATAGTAAAACCCCGTCTCCACTAAAAATGCAAAAATTAGCTGGGTTTGGTGGCGTGCCCCTGTAGTCCCAGCTACTCGGGGAGAATAAGGTGGGAGATTCACTTGTACCCGGGAGGGCGGAGGTTGCAGTGAGCAGAGACCACCATGCCATTGCACTCCAGCCTGGGTGACAGACAGAGTGAGACTCTGTCTCAAAAAAAAAAAAAAAAAAAAAAAAAAAGCGTAGGACCTATGATTGGAACATGATCTGATTCCAGATGTCTTAACCACTGTGCAATATCTCCACTGTACAGATAAAGAAACTGAGAAACAGAGAGAGGCTGAGTGGCTTAAGCAAAGTCACACAGCTAGGCAGATCTTACCTTAAAACAAGATTCACCACTGCCCACATCATTGTCTGTTATGCAACATAGCTTCAGTCCGAGATGATGGCATTCAGATACTGCTCTGAGTGCTCTTCGTCCTCTGTCCTCACAGTCGAGAAAATGCATACTAGCAGCGGATTCACTAGAAGATCTGCTGCACTATGGCTGTTGCCTTGTGTATTCAGAGCTACAGTTTCTCGTGTCCTGAGGTCAGCAAGCACAGAGAAGTGGGCTCACCTTTTCTGAGCACTGATGGAGGAGCAGATTACAGAGAGATTTCTCCGGGAAAGCTGTCGTGTCAGAGCTTGCTTGTGCCCAGCAAGGGAGTTAGAAATGCCAGGGCTAATTCCCTACTGGAGAATGATTCAGAGGAAAAATGAATTCCTGAAGGCTATTGTGTTATCAGTGCCAGTTCTGAGCGAGCAGGGCAGGAATATGATGGCTTCTCTTTGGAAAACATCCGAACAACTTTCAGTTTCAGAACAGACTTCACTACTGCTCTTAGAACACTTATTGTCCTTTACTGTCATTTTTGTTATAACTGGAGGATAGAGGGAAATATGCCATTTGATTTTATGTGCAAAGAATTTTGGGTCCACTGAGCTAATAATGTCTCCCAAGACGATACCAGTTTATGGAGAACTTTGTTTTTGTTTGTTTGTTTTTGTTTTTGAGAGACAGAGTCTTGCTGTGTTGCCCAGGCTGGAGTGCAGTGGGATGATCTCAGCTCACTGCAACCTCTGCCTCCCGGATTCAAGCGATTCTCCTGCCTCAGCTTCCCAAGTAACTGGGATTACAGGTGCATGCCACCATGCCTGGCTAATTTTTGTATTTTTAGTAGCGACTGGGTTTTGCTATGTAAGACAGGCTGGTCTTGAACTCCTGACCTCAGGTGATCTGCCTACCTTGGCCTCCCAAAGTGCTGGGGTTACAGGCATGAGCCACTGTGCCTGGCCCAATTTATGGAGAACTTTGAGCCATAATATGAATGTTAATTGGGAAGGAATTCTACTGCAGTTGATTTTGGAAACTTGAACCAAGAAGACGTAGGAAGGATTTTATTATTTAAAAAATCTGATCACATTTTATGTAATAAAATGTCAAATATGCAAGGAGAGAGTAATAGTATAATGGCTCACCATATGCCCCTTGTCTAAATTTAAGAATTGTTAACATTTGCTGTATTTGTTTTACATGTTCTTTAGTATTTTTTCCAAGCAGATAAAATATGTGATATTTTACTCCTAAATACTAAATGTCTCTAAAAAAGGACACTTTCCTACATGACAAAATTACCATTTTCATGTGTGACAAAATCAACAATAACTTTTTTGTTTTTTTTTTTTTGAACATTTTCAAACCTGAAAAAATGTTGAAGAGAGTTACTCTTCATCTAGGTTCAGTAATTGTTAACATTTATCCAAAGTTATAGGCAATAGGAGATTTTCCGTAAGTACCTTAGAATGCATTAATGCATTTCCTAAGAATAAGACGTTCTTTATACAATAACAAATACTATGATTACACCCAAGAAAATTAACCTTAGTATAATGATATAACCTAATATTTAGCCCTTATTCAAATTCCCCCAATTGTTTCAAAAATGTATTTTGTAGCTGTGTGTGTGTGTGTGTGTGTGTGTGTGTGTGTGTGTTTTCCCCAATGCAGGATCCAATCAGATTCACATGTTGCATTTAGTAATAATTATGTTTCCCCTGATTCAAAAGGCCCCCCACTTACCATTATGTTCGTTTTTCATCTTTACCTTTTTTGAAAAAAAATCTTTAGACCTCTATCACACATGATGGGTTCTTTATGATTAAATTAGGTTACAGTTTTTCACAAAACTGCAGTGTAAATGATTTTGTGAATTTCTTATTGTATTTTATCAGGATAGAAGCAAACATTTCTTAAAATACTATCTAATATCTAATAGATATTCAAATATTCCTCATGGTCTCAGATGTGTTTTTTTTACCTTGTCTTGCTCAAACCAAATATTGTACACCTTTTAAAAAAGCGAAATAGAAAAATCAACTACAGTCTTTTTTGGGGAAGGGGTAACCCCTAAACCAGAATAAGTTCAGAGAGGCCCCACGACCACAGTCTTAATTTCTATTCCTTGTAAATGCCTCAGGGTAATTCTTAGCTTCTGCCATATGGAAAGTACATCCCTTTGTCTTTTATACAAATTCCTTTAAAAAAAAAATGGAAATAATTTCTGTTGATTCTTTAAAAAATGAAGTAGAAATTTTGTAGAACAGTATACAAACCATAAATGGCTTGATGAATCTTCACAAATTAAACACACCCACCTATGCAGGTCTCTGACCCAAGAGATGGGATTTTCCCAGCTCCAAAAAGCGCCCCTTCCAGATTCCCCAAGGGTACCCACTCTCCTGACATCCAATGTCATGGGTTGATTTGCCTTTTGAAGATTTCTTCTTTCCTTGAAAGAGGAAGCCCAAAGTAGAGAAGCCACAAGAAATGTATATTTTAATTACTTATTTTGAAAGCCCACCTTCAAAGACATTTTAAATGATATACTGTATATATTTTCACACAAAATAATTCCCACAACAATGTTTTACATAATGGTTTCATTCAATGGCTCCCCCTGCTTCCCTAGAATTGGGATTTCATCCAAAACACTAAAGGTTAAGTTATCAATGGAACTCAAAGAGCATTTTGTTTCCATTTATATAAGTCGTTTAATGTTTTTTAAGTCCACGCATATGTTAACAATGGAGGCAGTCAATTACCGGGGGAGCTTAGCAAGGCATTCTTAGAGTTCTCTTCAGTGGTGAGCAGTGTCAAAGTGGAATCAGGAAAAGAGCAACCCTTTTCACTGAAGGAAATTATTTTAATTAGTAATTCTCAAAAGGGTAATAAACAGTCAAATATTTCTGAAATCTCCTGGCTTTGGGGCAAGTAATTACAATGAGCATGCAATTAGAAAAAAAAAAAGAAAACTAAGATGAGGGCATGTACAATCAATTAAATACAAGTAATTACATTATGAGGGCTTCATGACCAGTGTACAGTGCATTAACACTGTGGGAAAAAAGCCAACAGACAGCACAGTGTATGTGCAAGTCTTTCGAATATGAGGTTGGTTTTCAAGGTCTTCTAGACTCTTCTAGGTTGTTGGGCTCTGCCACTGGTAGTAGGTAACTTTCTAATGCGCTGAACTGGCAGGAGTGATGGCAGCATGCCTATTTGTGGTGTCTAGTGAAGCCTTCTTAAATCACTGGTATGCCCTGCCTAAATCAGATCACGTGGATCCTGCAGTTGGCATCTGGGTGATATTGTGATTCGTACATAAATGTAACTTGGCTCTGTGTGCCTGGAGTTTTTTTTTTTTTTTTAGGGGGGATAGGAATCTACCATCTCTGGTGTGTTTTTCAATGTGGCATGCCCTAGTGACATTAGTGGAGAAGTGACTTGCTAAAGTTAGAGAGTAAGATTGAACAGCTGGGTTGAAGGCCTGTACTAGGTTCCCACCAGCTGTTTCAAAGGGATGGAGAGGAGCCACCCAGAGTGCTTTGCAGCAGCTGTGACCCCAAACCAAGGGAAGCTTTGTTTCAAAAGCACACTAAGAATAGATACAGTCTCCTGATTTTAAAATACGGCAGAAGATTAAAAGCTTTCTGGGTATAAACAGTTCAGGTCACTTTTTAAAAACACAAGTTAATTTCAAGCTATATGGAAATTTACATGTGTATTTTACATATGTATATATATTTATACACATACACATAAGCTTGTATATATATTCTGATATATGCCAATTGATCTCTCTCTAATCTGTATTAGCTCTACTTTGGATGAACTTTGTCACTGGGATGCTTTGGAATCAGAGCTTCATAGCATCGTACTTACATATGCTCAGGGACTTCGCATAGGAACTGCCTTTTGGTTTTTTAGTTCTGATCGGTTGGCTATAAAAAATATTGCTGTAGTGTCAGAAGCACAATGTATGTTCAGACAATGCTGTTGAATCTGAAGTCATGCTTGTAATAAATATCATAAATAGTATATTTTGCAACTTCTTAAAATGTATTCTATAGGATATTAATAAGTGAAAAAAATTACACTTAAAATGAATTAGAGAAATAGAGAAATGTGGGGATTAAGCTAATTTAAACTTAGAACCTTTTATATGCCTATGAATTGTATAAATTTTAGGAGAGAAATACAACATTCAGTGTTTTCCATACTTATTTGATAACAACACCTGAGGTCAGGAGTTCAAGACCAGCCTGACCAACATGGGGAAACCCTGTCTCTACTAAAAATACAAAATTAGCTGGGCATTGTGGTACATCCCTGTAATTTCAGCTACTCAGGAGGTTGAGGTAGGAGAATCGCTTGAACGTGGGTGGCAGAGGTTGCGGTGAGCTGAGATCATGCCATTGCATTCCAGCCTGGGTAACAAGAGTGAAACTTCATCTCAAAAAAAAAAGTGTTTTGTGTAAATGTTAAAAACATAAGATATTATCATGAAAAGGTAGTTTCTTAGAAATTGGAATTCATCTCTACTATTTTTTTGTTTAGAAAAAATTTAGGAAAGATTAATTTACATCTTGAATTTTAGTTAAGTAATTACAAGTATAGTCAATTATAAAAGCTGGTTACATAGCTTATTATAGAATGAACACATTTTATAAAACATTAACCCTATTTGATTATTTTCCCTAATTATTAAAATAATAAAAACTACAGGCAATATAATATCAAAAGCATTAATAAAAACTGAAGGCAAGTTAAAGTTACTATCAGAGACTGGTTTCTGAAGGAACAGGTTTTGGCTTTTCCAAGCGGCAGGGCCTTTAGAATCACATCCCCAGCTCTGGCTCAGGGTTCCAGCATTGCTCATGGCACATTCAGATGCTGCCTTTGCATCTCCAAATCTATCTTCAGAGTCCTTTTACCTCTTTCTTTTAAGTTGTAGTGGAGAGTTGGGGTTCTGCTTTGTATTTACGTTTTTAAAATAATTATTTGTATTTCTTTCCTTCCTTTCTCCCTAACAACTACAGGATCACATGGACCTAATTTGTTTTATTGTCACCAGAGTCCCTTTTCTTGACAGGATATGCCTAATTAAAACCAGGCAGTTGAAAAAAAGCTAAGTTTTGCAGGCAAGTTGACATACTGTGTGACTCAAGGGTTTCAGGAGGAACAAGGAGGGTTGGTAGTGCGTTATTGAAGCAAGAGGAAGACCAAGCCCGCAGGAGATGTTGTTCCAGGACAAAGTCAGGCTATCAGCAGTGCTGACGGTCCATGGCCCCTTTTCCTTCCTTCCTAATGGCCCAAGTTATACACGTCAGCCTCATTGGGTTCACAAGGCAGTATTGTGTCATGGAAAAAGCCATAGACCTTACAAGATTTGACTGCTCTGCCATATGGAAACTAAGAACCTTACTAAGTTGGTTAACTTCTCCCAACTCCGTTTCTGTATCTTTTTTTTTTTTTTTTTTTTTTTTTGAGATGAAGTCTCACTCTTGTCACCCAGGCTAGAGTGCAATGTTGTGATCTCGGCTCACTGCAACCTGTGCCTCCTGGGTTCAAGCGATTCTCCTGCCTCAGTCTCTTGAATAGCTGGGATTTCAGGTACCTGCCACCATGCCTGGCGAATTTTTGTATTTTTAGTAGAGATGGGGTTTAATTAACCATGTTGGCCAGGCTGATCTCGGACTCCTGACCTCAGGTGACCTGCCCGCCTCGGCCTCCCAGAGTGCTGGGACTACAGGCGTGAGCCACTGTGCCCAGCCTGTTTCTACATCTTAAAAGTGGAGATTAGTAAACCTGTTATGTAATAATCAAGTAAAGAACAAATCTTCCTATATTCATTTTATGAGTACTTACAGATAAAAACATATATGATGTGAATAAGATTCAATTGTTACATTTGATACTTAGAAACAAAGTGTTTGTCGAAGTAAACCCATTAAATATGTTTATTCATTCATTCCTTTAATGCAGTCACTTATTCTCTGAGTAGTTTTTTAATGTCTGCTGTGTGTCAGGCCTTCTGCATTTAGTCCATAGTTGGAGCTACTGAGAAGTTGAAAGCTTATTTAAAGCCTCCTTTCATTTTAACACCATTAAAAAAAAAGTCTCATGGAAAGGAAAAATCTAAATGTATCCTGTGAAGAAAATACCATTTCCTTGGGTAATTATGATGGTCTATATCCTGTTTAATTCTTTGCACGGGGTTCCTCTCCAAGTCAATGAGAATTGCGTAAAAAGTCTGAAGGCAGGATGTGCCTCATATGAGAAGGAGCCTTGTGGCTGATCGTCAGACTAAATTGAAACCATTATTTGTTGTGAATATATAATTAACGTGGAGGTTAAAAATGAAAAATACAGCTGCAAGAGTAGGTTTCTTCCTTTGGTAAAAACAAAAAGTCAGGAGGGACAAGAAGAAAACAAACAGTTACATGAGGCATGCATTCTCTTTCATAAGAACAATCAAAGATATTTTAGCCTGATCTTTCTTTCTAGATACAATAAATGCCTCTCCCTTCTGGATTAGGCAGATGACAGCAATAACGGTATTGCAGCTGGGAGTCTCGCAGGCTGACAGGTGCTGGATATAAGATGCCCCAGATTGTCCTGTGAAGTACAGGCAGTGTGCAGAATGATAGGCCCTGCTGGATCTGCTCAAGGAGAGGGCAGCCCCTGTGTCTGTTGACACCTCGTTTAGATTCTCCCGCTCACTCAAACAGCTGCCAGAGGCAGCCATAAAATATTGCTTAATTATAGAATTTCCCCTGATCCTCTTTATCCCTTCCTTCTATTGCATTTTTTCCCTTTTGTGTCTCTCTCTAGTTCAGAGCACCTTTAGGCTAAGCACTCATGGGAGTATTATGGTGGCGCCTTTTCCAACTCACAGTTAAGGGACAGACAAGATTTCAGCCCTGCACTATAGCTGTGGAATTATTTTCAGAGGCTGTAATTAGTAGGTATAGGCTCAAATGTGGAATGCAGCATCATTTTTTAAGCAGGAAGTGGGTTCATTTTGGGAGGAGGATAGCTTTCTCATTTTTTTCTGATTAGAAAAATAATGCTTGCTGTGTACAAAAAGAACAAAGAAATGTAAATATATGAATAATGCCTACTTCCCCCCTCATTCATATGTATTCTGTTTACCAAAACGGGATTATGTTCACTCTCACAATATATTTTAGCAAATACAGGTCTATGTCGTGTTCAGTCTTCCATTGTCTGACTGTACCATAATTTGTTTAACCATTCTATCACCATACACTAAAGACAGAAACTGCAGTGGACATCCATGTGCATACATTCTGCATACTTGTATTGGTTTGGAATCATGTTTGTGAGTTTCAGGGATGTGAAATGAGATCACTTATTTCTCTAACATTAAGGAAATCTGAATTAAGGCACTCAAGGGCTGGTTTGCTGGCTCTGCCTGCACCTGTCTTTCTGCTTAGTTTTTCTTACCAAGTGGCTTCCATTCCTCATGATTCCAGCTGGCTGCTGCAGCTCCAGCTATCATGTTTATATGTCAGGCTGGAGAAAAGATGGAAGGGTGGGAAGCAGAAAAGTATGTCTATTGCTTCCGTTTAAAAAGAATCCCACACAGCACTTCTGTTCATTGTCTAGAACTTAGTCTTTTGGCCATACTTAGCACCTAAAAAGGGAGAGCAGATATTTCAAAGTAACCAACCGTCTCGATCATTCCCATCTAATTGTTTTCTGGGAATAAAAGCTTTGTGGAAATGGACTTGCTGGATCAAAGCTTTTCCCAGGTTTTTGTTACATATTGATATAGTGCTCTCCAGAAAGATGGTACCAAGTTAAGTCTAGTAATATGGGAGAATAACCCTCAGTAAGTTTTTAGGTTCTTTTGTGTGCATTTTATGAGCATTTTTAAAGCTATTTTCCTGAAGCTGTATTATTTCTTTTGTTTATTAAATCATATATTCTATAAAGAGTGAGGTGGAGGTTTTACTGTTTACATTTTTTTTCTTCAAAATCTATGTCTGTACAAGTAGAACATTCATTCCAAGCACTGGAAGGATATTTAAATATTATTCACACAAATTTCCGCTACTTCTAAGAAAACTTCTTTGGGGGCTGCCAGTTGAATTAATACATTAACCAAAGTAAGGCAGCTGTCTCCTGCTTTGAAAAACTCCTTGTCAATTAAATAAAAGGCATAGTGTAAAAGTGGTTCTGCCCAAGTTAGTGTTTAGACAGTAATGTTTGGTTTACACCATGGTGTAACCATCAGCAGCTCCATAAATATAGGAATCATCTGCCTGGGCTTCCCTCTTTTTGGGTGGGGTCTGTTTTCTCCTTCAGTGGAAGGACATTGGGGTCATCATTATTGCTGAAATTTTATTACTTTAGATTTTATCAAACAACTTGATGTCACCAGGTCTGAAGAAAAAAAAAATCAAACTTTTTTCTTTCTACTCTCACCCATCACCTAACACAGGATTTTTATTCCCTAGCAGACACCAACTGGGTGTCCTATAATTTCATTCAATTCCAGCACTAGCTCCCTGGAGATAGTGTCAGAACTCACAGGCTAAGAGCTCAGTCCCCTCCACCCCTTTAGATGCCAGTTGCAAGCTACAGGTCATGACCTGTGCTTCTGACTAACTCCTTCCTTGGATTTGATCCATTTGCTAGAATGACTCACATAACTTGGGGGAGACACTTTACTTACCTTTACCCATTTATTAGAAAGAATATTACAAAGGATTCAGATGAACAGCCAGGCGGAAGAGACACACAGGACAAGGTCCTTGGAGCTTCCTTGCCCTCTCTGGATGTGCCACCCTCCAGGCTGTTCAGCTATCCAGAAGCTCTCCAAACCCTGTCCTTTTGGATTTTTATGGAGGCTTTATTACATAGGCATGATTGATTACATCATTGGTGATCAACTCATCCTTCAGCCCCTCTTCCCGTCCCTGAAGGTTGGGATGGGGGTGGGACTGACAGTTCTAACCCTCCTGCCACACGGTTGGTTTGCCCCTGGCAACCAGCCCCTTCCTAAGGATATCTAGGAGCCCACCAAGAGTCACCTCATTAGAACAAAAGATGTTCCTATCACCCAGGAAATTCTAGGGATTAGGAGCTGTGTGTCAGGAGTCGAGGTCAAAGACCAAATATTAAAACAAAAGATTCTCCTAGCACCTCCATCTACAAGGGTTATAGGAGTTCTAGATTGGCAATGGTGACAGAGATTTATTTCTTAATATATCACAGTATCACACATGGTTTCCTGATTTGGTTATTCAGATTGGTTTATCTTAGCTTTTTTCATCTTTCTTTATTTTGCAAATGTTACAGAATATTCACCGCTCTTCTAAGTTACAAAAGTGAGCAAAGGATTACTATCACTGAGGGATCATTTAGAAACAAGTGATTATTCTAGTGCTACTAACTTTTAAAAAAAAGCTGGTGAATCAGTAGATGGCTGTGCCATATATATTCTTGCAACTTTGCTATAAATTTAAAGGTATATTGAAACAAAAAGTTATGTACGCACAAATAGATGTTGATTTTATATGATAATTTTTATCTGCTACTTTCGTGAAGAAGGATGGGGTTTGAATGGGGGGAAATAAGTTATAATTGAAACAAATACATATTTCTATACTTTGTTAAATAAAAAAATCAAATCAATCATATATTTTTTTATTAATATCCACTTGTGGGCACAAAGCTAACTTACTGTTTGGAGTTTACATAAACACGCTTGTTTAAAACTACAGCATTTTTTAGGCCAAATTTGTTTTCCCATTAGTTGAGGTCATAGAATCTTCAAAGCTTGCATTTCTGTACCTGGTATGTCCTCTCATATTTTAGAACTATTATCTCCTTGAAAGTGATTAAGAAATTAAATTATATTAAAACTTCTTGGGCATTTCTTTCTTAGGAAAAATGGAAAGCCATTAGATATTCTTTTGCTAGCATTCACTCTTACTGGCTTTTTACTTCAAGCTAAAGTCCCCTTTCTACTTTAAATGTGAGAGAAAGTCTTGTGCTGACATGAGATGCTCATTACCACCAAGGCAGTCATTACCAACAAGGGCACTAAAGGAATCGCTGCTTTGGCTGCCTCTCACACTGAATCCGAGAGTTACTATTATTAGAATGCAAAAAAAAAAGGGGGGGTCGGTGGGTGGGGAAACCACGTGAGACTTGTGGTTAGTTAGCCCTTCTGTGTTTTAAGAATATTTTTATCTCTGGGTCAATTATTACTTAAGTACTAAACTATATGAAATCAGGTATATCGGCTAGGTGTAGTGGCTCATGCCTATAATCCCAGCACTTTGGGAGGCCAAGGTGGGGGGTATCACCTGAGGTCAGGAGTTCAAGACTGGCCTGGCCAACATAGTGAAACTCCATCTCTACTAAAAATACAAAAAAATTAGCTAGGCGTGGTGGCGCATGCATGTGTATCTGTAGTTTTTGCAGTAAATTGATGTCTACCATTATTTCTCTTCATTTGCTTGCGTTCATTACACTATAATGTGTTCATTGATTTTTTTTTTTTTTTTTGCATTTGAATTGCTTAGATCCCTTTAAACAGTTTGGATAGATTTTCACAAGGGAAAGAAAAGGAACTAATATTTATAGAGTGTCATGTATATCTGGCAGTGTGCTAGGTGCTTTACTTTTGTTACTTGATGAACTTCTCAAAACATCCTCATGTAATGGATGTTCTTATGCCCATTTTACATTGGAGAAAACCAAGGCTTGGAGATGTTACTTATAGTAATCTCTTAACCAGTTAATGGCAGAAGCAGATCTCAAATCCACTATACCACTCTGCCTCATTTGGGTGATATTTTCAACAGAAGATGCCAAGAAATACATGTAAAGAACCACTGTAGACTGGGTTTGAAATATGAATCATAAACTGCATTTCCTGATGATAATTTTCAAGGTCCCCAGTAGTACTCTCTGCTTCCTCTGAAGCCTAACTTGGTACCTTTTAATGCCTCAAATTTTATCTTCAATCCTCCAAAAATTTCTTGCAAAATGGGACCCTCGCTCTGAAAAGCACTTCAAGTCTCTCTTGAGACACTGGGGTTCATGCTAGCCCCTTTCCCAGTTCAAGTTGTGTCATGCCTTTCAAACATGTGCAAAAAGAAAGTGTCTCTAATGACCAGAGCCAGGGTGGCTCATCCTCTTCCCAGAACTGAAAAAAACAAAACCAGCGAAAAGGAATTAAATCTCTTCACATGAATAGAGGAGAAGCTAGCCTAACCCAAAAGAATTTTTGGTTTTAAAGAGGATTTGCCTTCTTTTTTGGGGCTAGTGACATTTAATTCATTTACCCCATTAGAAAGGAGGGAAGTGTGGTTTTAGCTTCAAGATATTTTACATTTGGAGTGGCTTCGGAGCAGCCAAGGACCACCTTAATGTCCCATTTAAGAACAACTGGAAAAACAACATGTTAAAAACATGTGTTAGGCACAGAGAGCCTGGAAAAACAATTTTCAAAGTATTTTAGCACTTAGAGTAGCTTAGTGGGTGCTCTAAAAAACAAACTTCTTTTTAAGACTTATTGTGAGATTGAAGCTGATTCCCCAGATGTTAGATGCAGCTGATATGGGAAACATTTCTAATATGCAGCTATTGAGATAGAGTATCAGGCTCTGGACCAAATTTATAATAACAAAAACAATAGAGTCTGTGCTGTTTACCACCATACTGCTCGTTGTTTTCTTCTCTTTTCTTTTCTTTTTTCTTTTCTTATTTCCTTTCCTTTCCTTTCCTTTCCTTCTCTTCCTTTTCCTCCCCTCCTCTTCCCTCCCTTCTCCTCTCTTTTCTTTTTTTGAGACAGAGCCCTGCTCTGTTGCCTAGGCTGGAGTACAACAATGACGTGATCTTGGCTCGCTGCAACCCCCAATTCCCCAGTTCAAGCCATTCTCTTGCCTCAGCCTCCCAAGTAGCTGGGATTACAGGCAACCGCCACCACACCTGGCTAATTTTGTATTTTTAGTAGATGGGATTTTGCCATGTTGTCCAGGCTGGTCTTGAACTCCTGACCTCAGGTGATCCTCCCGCCTTGGCCTCCTAAAGTGCTGGGATTACAGGTGTGAGCCACCGCACCTGGCCTATTGCTCATTGTTTTACTGCCATCTTCTCCCCCATTCATTTGACTGCCAGCTCCTTGAGGGCGTAAATATTGCAGGCACTCATAACCATATGTGTGTTTAAGTGTCATGAATTCAACACTGAATGCCTAGCGAATCCCAACATACATATTTGGGTGCAACATATTCAGCTTATGCAGAATATGGTGCTATTTCTACACTCAAGATCCATATCACTTCATTTGGATCTTGAGTGTAGAAATAGCACCGTATTCTAGCTCTGGAAGAAACTGGCCACATTGGACTTACTGAAAGATAATGTAACATACACAAAGCCTAGTAGACTGTGTTATTTAAAAACTTTTCAGTGGTAATTTCCACCACACTCCACATTCGCCAAAACTCATTTTGAGGAGCAGAGCAAGGTGGCATGAGCATGTAGTCTCAGCCTTGGGAGGCTGAGGCAAGAGGATCACTTAAACCCAGGTGTTGGAGTACAGCCTGGGCAACATCTCTTCAAAACAAAAGAAAACTGAGTTTGGAACTGAATCCCTATGGAAGATGTACCCTGCTGTAAATACCTGTCTAATGAAACAATGGTTGAATACATTCCACTTCCTATTGATAATTCTAGAATTCACCATTCATAAAGCACATCTTTTCATCTTTTCTCTGCTTCTGATTCTTATCCCATGTTTTTGCTTGTGAGAAAGAGAAAAGTGGAATAAAGACTCTACCAAGTACATATTTTATACTTGACATCTGGAAATAATATCACGAAATAGACTCTTGCATTGTTGTGCAGTTCCAACACCAGAAACTTAAGCTGATTTATACATCTTTTATTTATTTTATTTTATTATTATTTTTTTGAGACAGGGTTTTGCTCTGTCGCCCACGCTAGAGTGCAGTGGTGTGATCACAGCTTACTGCAGCTTCGACCTCCCAGGCTGAAGTAATCTTCCACTTTAGCCTCCCAAGAAGCTGGGACCACAGGCATATACCACCACGCCTGACTAATATTTTGATTTTTTTGTACAGATGAGGACTTGCTATGTAGCCCAAGCTGGCCTTGAACTCCTAAGCCCAAGCAATCCTCCTGCCTCAGCCTCCCAAAGTGCTAGGATTACAGGTGTGAGCCACTGTGCTCGGACTATACATTTTTTTAAATAGCATTATTGATCCTGACACGAGAAGAGAAAAAAATGCTGGTGTTAATAATAAAATTGTTTGCAGTGCAGCCAAAGTTCTTTAATATGGTTCTTGGCCCAAGTCGAACAAGAACAAAAACTCCCAGCCCTTTTTTTCCCCTTCTTGTGTTTTCAGAAAATAGGAAAAATGAGGTTAAGCAAGAATTTTGCTCAGTTTGAAGAGGCAAAGTGAGGCTTGCCAGTGCCGGGTGCTGTTGGGGTACATGGAGCAGATGACGGGGTGTCTCTAACACAGTGGCTGGACTGTTCACCCTCTGAAGTGAGGCTCCTGAGTCACACCCTGGAGCTGTCTTGATGAGTCACCAGCCTCCCAAAGTGGGGAAAGTGGCACATTCACAGTGCCACTTTTTTCCCACCCCAGGACAAAACTCGGGTAAATGAATCCTTGCAGGAACCACGGATATTATAGTCCTGATTTGGTTCATCTGCTCTTTGGGACTGACAGCAGCTTTGCTTGATTCAGCTTCTGCCTGACTGACCGGGTTCAGATAAAATGAGTCTGCAGAAAAGTCGGTGGTGCTCAGTGGGAAGGACGGGAGGGAGATGGATCACCACAGCTGGCCAGGGCAGAAGCACTAGGAGACCTTTCATGTGGCTGCTGTGCCTACTGCTGCTAACTTAAACAAGTGGAGGCTTCTTGGCAAGTCTGTGAGGGAAGTCGAGGATTAAAGCCTGGTAGTTAAAAATACAATCCTTGCCATTCATTCGGAATTCCAGAGAACTCTGAAATTTTTTGAATTGGCAAGTGAATGGTAGAGACCGGAAGCATGCACGGAAATAACTTTTCTGGTCTTGGATCATCTTTTATTAGAGGATCCTAAAAAAATATCCTATTTATATATCAGTTATTATTCCTGTGTCATAGACTGCAGCTATGTTTGATGAGCTGCCTAAGTGAAAATCTGACCGGAAACTTTTAACTATAAATTCTTTGTAGTTTCAAAGAAGGATGAGCTTTCTTATCCAACACATTTCTGTTGTGTTAACAGTCACCTTTATTATATGGCATGAGTCCTTTTTTTTATAGCTTTGGGATTTAAACTCTGAATGCTTTGTTAATAGATGTGTCAGCTGTGCACATTTGCAGCTTGACTTTTACCTCTTTGTATCTTTTATTCTAATGCATTAAAAATAGCAGGAGATGGTGCCGTTTAGGATTTGGGCAAAATGGAAGAAGAATTATAACCAATAGTAGTGTTTTAAAAGCTGCTTTGGGACAAAGAATTATCAATTTTTGTGGTAGAAAGCATGACAACCTGGGAGGGAGATTGATTACTTTAGGGTATCTAGAAACATAATAAAACCTAAGCTATGTATCTCTTCAGCCAGTTGAAGAGCCATTACTTTATTTTTGATTATCAACATATTGAAGCTCAAAAGCCAACTCCACATAATGCAAGTGGACCAATCCGAGTTAAGCAGGGGGATCAATGTACTGGATGGCTACTAATCTTAATATTATGGCCAGGAGAGGTGGTTCATGCCTGTAATCCCAGCACTTTGGGAGCCGGTGGATCACCTGAGGTCAGGAGTTTGAGACCAGTCTGGCCAACATGGTGAACCCCATCTCTACTAAAAATAGAAAAATTAGCTGGGCCTGGTGGCATGGGCCTGTAATCCCATTCGGGAAGCTGAGGCAGGAGAATCGCTTGAACCCTGGAGGCAGAGGCTGCAGTGAGCTGAGATCGCGCCATTGCACTCCAGCCTGGGCAACAAGAGTGAAACTCTGTCTCAAAAAAAAAAAAACAAAAATAAAAAACGAACCTAATCTTAATATTATAAACAGGATCAAGTTGGGTTGCTAGTTTAGGTGTGGGTGGTGAGCTGAGCATGCACTGCAATGGGGCTTCACTTGTCATGGGCTCCCTCCGTGATGTGGCCTTCCTTCTGTGATGAGCTCCCTGGAGTTTCCACTGCAGTGGGCTCCCTCTGTGATAGGGCTCCCACTGCAATGGGCTTCCACTGTGATCAGCTCCCATTTCATTCTGGTTTTAGGTGACAACAGAGGGACTACCTGGAGAAAGTGTGTATTTGGGCCTGGGAGAATTAGTAAGCGTGCATACCACCTGTCTTGTTTCTTGTGGTTCAGACTCTCCTCTGGTGTTGCTTGGCAGAGCTAAGTACCATTGGCAAAACAAAACAAACGAAAGGTACTAACTACTCAAATAAATGTAAGATATGTTAAGATAGGATATGTCATTTCCTAGGTCTTGAAATCTAAATAAGAACACACTGATGGAATGTTTAATTTGATTTAAATACAAGCAGCATTTATCTCTGACATACAATGAGAAAGTAAACCAGCTTTTGCATACTGGTATTCTAACTCTAATTGGGGAAAATTTCAAAAGTTTAATATAAGTCTTGGGCAAGTCTTCTTGCCATCTGGTACAGGATTAAAAATTGGCATGGCATTTATTGTCTGCTGACAGTGGGTAGATCTACTTAGCAGACCCTATCTGGGAATTTATCAACCTCATCCAAATCTGTTTCAGTTTCCACTTTTAACACTGGTGGGTCTAACTGGACTGAGTCACAAAGAGCAAGTTGCAAAACTGTTTCATTTAGCAAATTTTAAGTTAATTGTCTTTAGTATGTACATTTGTTTTAACATTAAGAGGATGGTGAATTGACCTAGTAAATCAAAAAAAAGTTCTAAGAATCTAATTTTCTATAATAAGACAGTTTGCTTATACTTAAATGGGGCTTGTAAATATCATATCATAGGCATGGCAGCTTTTTTTTTTTTTTTTTTTTTTTTTTAAGAGATGGGGTCTTGTTATATTGCTCAAGCTGGTCTTGAACTCTGGGACTTAAGCAATCCTCCCGTCGCAGTCTCTGTAAGTGCTAGGATTACAGGTGTGAGCCACCGCACCTGGCTGGCATTATTTTTTATATGCCTACTATGCAGAACACTGCTGTGTCCCACAAGGCCATTTCTGTGGAACATTTCTTCTGGAAGAGCTTGTATTCTACTGGAAGAGAAAAGAGGTAGTAAGGGAAGAGGCTACAGAGGAATTTCACTGAGGGGGATGAAGACAAGGAGCATTAAGTATAATTGACTTTTAAACCAGTCCGCCTTGGTTTTATGACCCCAGGCTGTCTTTAAATTCTCATCTCATTGATATGGTTCTCTTTAACTGCTCAGCTAGCTTGTGGCAAAAGAAGAGGCAGGTTGGAGGCTGCTTCCAAGTCCTGTCCTAACTGCTCTGTTGATGGAGGGGAGCCCTGATATCTGACCCTGTGTGAAACTCTGATACATTAAGTAAGTGGGGGGGCAGAAAAAAGACAAAACACTTAGGTCTGAAGACAAAATCTTTCACCATAGAAATAAGCAGCTTGCTGCTAATAATTTTAAATTCTTTCACAATGAAGCACTTGTAATTGTTCCTATTTTTATATCTTTGTATGTTTCCAGCAATACAAAATATATTACATGGGCCTTCTCTATTTCAGAAAGTCTTTGTCATGTGGCTTCCTTCCATAAAGTTAGTGTGGATAAATTCATTGAAAAACACTAGGACTTTTCCTGGATGGTAAGAAGCTGGAGGATTCTTTTTTTTTTTTAAACTAAGTTTTGCTCTTGTTGCCCAGGCTGGATGGAGTGCAATGGCACGATCTTGGCTCAGTGCAACTTCCACCTCCCGGGTTCAAGCAATTCTCCTGCCTCAGCCCCCTGAGTAGCTGGGATTACAGGCATGCGCCACCATGCCTGGCTAATTATGTATTTTTGGTAGAGACAGGGGTTTCTCCATGTTGGTCAGGCTGGTCTTAAACTCCCAACCTCAGGTGATCTGCCTGACTAGGCCTCTTCATGTTGGTTAGGCTGGTCTTGAACTTTTGACCTTGGGTGATCTGCCCTCCTCAGCCTCCCAAAATGCTAAGATTATAGGCATGAGCCACTGTGCCCAGCCTGAGGATTCTGTTTTCACAGATAAGATTTTTATCTTTGCCTTTACTATGTTTGCAAAATGCTTTTGATTTTTGCACCTAGCCAGTACATCCCCATCATGCATAATGGGTATACTATCTGTCGTTGTTGAATAAACTTGAACCAAGTGTTGCCAACCTTGGACTCGAGGCCGGAGCTACCTTCTGTGCACTCACTGCTGAGTAAGTGAGTTTGGGAAGCCAGGAGACCTGCCCATGAAATCTGTGAGTGACTCTGGTGGTCATAGTATTCCCAGAACAGACCTGTTTTATCCTCACAATGAGGAAGCAGTGTATTGTTAGCTTTTTTACCCCATCACATGGATATGGGTAGTGTGACTAGGATATCTAAGTAGGTCACACAGGGTCAGAGCTAGTATGAAACCCAGCTACCCAGGTATATGTGACTCCAAGACTGCGTGTGGTTTTTGCAGAGCCCACAAGAGCCTAGTAGTAGCCTGCTCTGTCTGAAAGATGCCTATGTGAGTTGTGCTGTCATTTCATGGGCCATGCAGACCCAGTGGGACTTGGATACCAGGTGTCCTTGGGATATGTGCCTAGAGGTGAGATAGGAATGGATGGTCAGACAGAGAGGATGGGGGGAAGGGAAGGAGGAAGGGAGGAAAACTGGAAAGACTGGCAGAAGGGAAGCCCAGAGGCCATTGCACTCATCAAAGTGAAAGGTCATGAAGGAGGTAGCCCTGGCCAGAGAGGAGGCAACTGGAGCAAAGTTAACACCCCCTCCCCAGGTTCATGGGAGAGGCCAGTCTGAGGGGAGGGTGACTAGGAGGGCGGGCATGCTGCCCCACCAATTTCAAAACGTTTTAACCCCAAATACGAAATTTACTTGATTAATAAAATGGCTTTCTACATTTGTGTCTTTCTTGAAGAAAATATTGATCCATGAGGGAAAACTGATTTCACACGACACAGTTTTTCATAACCTACCATTTTCAGCCAAATATCTTCTCAGAGAAATGCTGACCTTTTATGCCCTTTGGCAAACTTCATGTTTTTTGTTCAACTTGGTTTATTCTCTAAGCAGAGACTCGTAATGTGATTGGAGGGGAAGGAATTGGTTGGTCTTTCTGGGACTGAGAGAATGAGGCTGTCTGGGAAGTAGTGGTCCAAGGGGGCCTTGAAGGAAGGGGAAAAGCCCACTCCCACTTTTATTTGTTACAGGTACCGTTAACCCCAAATGCCACCAGGGCTCTCCACGGGAAATACTTGTGGAGGATTTTTTTTTTTTCCAGGAAAATAAAATTCTTTTACTGGCTAGAAAAGTTTTTCTTCCCCTTAGGAACTGCTATTCTTTTTCTTTATAAACAGCATGAGATCAGGTGATTTATTCCATTCGTCTTTTGATTTGAGCCACACAAAGATAGGAGCCAAATGTGTAATTTATCTTCAGGAACTCTGTGGGGTTTTTTTACTTTTTTTTTTTTTTTTGAGATGAAGTTTCGCTCTTGTTGCCCAGGCTGGAGTGCAGTGGCGTGATCTCAGCTCACTGCAACCTCTGCCTCCCAGGTTCAAGTGATTTTCCTGCTTCAGTCTCCTGAGTAGCTGGGATTACAGGCATGCGCCACCACGCCCTGCTAATTTTGTATTTTTAATAGAGCTGGGGTTTCTCCATGTTGGTCAGGCTGGTCTCAAACTCCCGACCTCAGGTGATCCGTCTGCCTTGGGCTCCCAAAGAGCTGGGATTACAGGCGTGAGGACCGCACCCGGCATCTTCAGGAACTTTTTATGCCTTAAGACCTGTGTATTCATGCCTCAATTTTCTTTTTTGTCTTTTTGTACCTTCATTAGTATTTTTGTTTTTACTGGTTATGAAAATAATACATAATCACTGCTAAAAACCTGGAAAGTACAAAGCAGTTTAGATAAGAAAAAGAAATTACCAGTGAGCCTGTTATTTGCATATATTACCATACACAGTTTGGTATCTTTTTTTTCCTTTTTTCCATTTTCAAATATGAAACCTGTACAGTGTATGTATTTATAGAATACACGTATATAGGCAGGTTAAATATACTTGTGTATGTGTGTGTATTTCCAAGGGAAGTTATACTTTTAAAACAGAAGAGAGACTTTTTCTTGAAGTAGACTAAGCAAGGGAGTGAAGCCAGGAAGGAGGTGGGAGTAGCAGGGAAATGGGGATTAATCTAGCTAAATTGTGGGTCCTGGCAAACGCTAAGATTACACTGAGAAATACGAGAAAGGAAATGACTCAGTAACATTGACAGAGGAGCAGAGATGAGACAGCAGAGTGAAAGAGTGAATGGTTTACCCTGGGTTTGGGAAGCGGTGGGAAGTAGGGGGAGCTGGAGCCTGAGGCACTAAGTGATTAGAACAATAGGGGAATTTAGTTTTCAAATGAAATCATCAGGGCTGCATTAAGTGCCTCTTGTGAGCAACAGCTCACTCTTACTTGTTGCATTCAGCCCGGGAGCCACTCTTAACATCATGTTAGCGCAGCCTTAGAGCTGATGTCAGGTCGACTAGTCTGCAGAGCTGGGAATTTGAGTGGCTTTCTTCTCAGAGTTGTTTTGGAGCAATGAGAACTGCTCACTTAAGAAAGGCTCCCTCTTGTACTTCAGCCTTTGGAGAATACAGTGAGTGACACTTTTAATTAAATCCACTGGGAACAAAACTCCTTTAAATGTGTTGGCTGGGTGAGGAGTTTGAAGGGTGGGCCATGGAGGCTTCCACTGCACTGCGGGAGTGCTGGGACTTCAAGCCATGGGTAAGCTACACATCACTGGGGTCAGAACTATCGGGATGAGGACAGGAATGTCCACCCAGAAGGCCCCACACTCTGTCCCAGGGGACTTAGGCTGGCAAGCTGTGCTGGCACTCCTTAGGCAAGATGAGCTCATCTGCCACTTCAGATGCTGGGCTTCTGTGCTAGATGTTCCTGCTCTCACCGCATTCAGGAGCCACAGCCCACTTGTTCAGAATGGGAGGGGAGACTGGGGGACCAGCATTTGGGAATGCATCATTCCAGCTCTTATATTATTTCTACAGCTGGTGGCTGAAATTCTGAGCACACAGGTGTCCTTGTACATCTTGCAGCAAATGATGTATATTGCCACATCTCACGGGGGCCTGTGCTGATGCTGGTTCCAGCACAGCATCAATATCCATGGTGTCAAAGGTTTATGAAAGAGAGAAGGATTGTTTTCCTTCTGGTACTAGAGTGGAAAGTATTTATGTAGGACGTGTCTGCCTTGGAAAACATGCTGCTTTAATAGAATGAGTTTTGAAGGAATAATCAAAGCATTTCTTAGCTCTAATTATTTTGCTAAAGGGAGTTACTTAACTTTGATATCCTCATCAATTAGTTTCTCACTTGGAAGGCCTGCGACAAGCCTGAGGCTGGCTGTGAGCTTCCACCTGCCCTGAAGTTGATGGATTTTATGAAACTTTAAACAGAACTATATTTGTTAAACTGAAAGTGTAACTAAAACTATTGTTTTATTATTTATTTTATACTTAGGGAAATGATTTTCATCTCTTTTTACTTCAGTCTTTCCCCCTTTATTTATTTATTTATTTATTTGGAGATGGAGTCTTACTCTGCTGCCCAGGCTGGAGAGCAGTGGCACAATCTCAGCTCGCTGCAACCTCTGCCTCTCGGGTTCAAGCTATTCTCCTGCCTCAGCCTCCCGAGTAGCTGGGATTACAGGTGCGCACCACCATGCCCACTAATTTTTGTATCCTTAGTAGAGACGGGGGTTTCACCATGTTGGCCAGGCTGGTCTCGAACTCCTGACTTGAGGTGATCCGCCCACCTCGGCCTCCCAACATACTGGGATTATAGGTGTTAGCCACTGTGCCTGACCTTTTTTTTTTTTAATCACATTCATTCTAAAACCTTAGACCTTTAGACCCAAGTTTTCACTCAAGGCAATGGATGAGTTCCCTGTGGCAATAACCTCAAGTCTTGGATTAAGAAATCTGAATAAGAATGTTAGCTGTAGCAGCATTTAAAGGTGAGGAAACAGGCTGAAAAGAAAACCAGACAGATACAACTTCAGTGCTAGGAAGTTTCTGGGCGAATTAAAGCCAATGAAAGTAAAAGTGATTTCCTATCTTAAAGATTCAAAGGAGGCCATTGTTATTCAAAATTGAGGTGTGTTTAACAGAAACAGCAATCATGCTCCTTTTGCTGTGTATCTAAGAAAGGTCAGCAGTGTGGGCCTGCCTGGAAGAGACCGGTATCTTGAGGCCCAAAACAAAGGGCTAACGATTAGTTTCTTCTATCAAAGTTTGTTGTCTTTGATGGATATGGAAAGATCTCTGATACTGGGCTGGGCGTGGTGACTTGTGCCTGTAATCCCAGCATTTTGGGAGATTGAGGTGGGAGGATCACTTGAGCCCAGGAGTTCAAGACCACCCTGGGCAAAATGAAGAGATGCCCACCTCTACAAAGAAAAATTTATTTTTTGAGACAGAGGCTTGCTCTGTCATCAGGCTGGAGTGCAGTGGCACAATCTCAGCTCACTGCAACCTCTGCTTCCCAGGTTCAAGTGATTCCCTTGCCTCAGCCTCCTGAGTAGCTGGGACTACAGGCGTGCGCCACCATGCCCGGCTAATTTTTTGTATTTTAGTAGAGACGGGGTTTCACCGTTTTAGCCAAGATGGTCTTAATCTCCTGACCTCGTGATCCACCTGCCTTGGCCTCCCAAAGTGCTGGGATTACAGGCGTGAGCCACGCACTTGGCCCAGAAAAATTTTTTTTTAAATGAACCAGGTGGGGTCACAGGTGCCTTCGGTCCCAGGTACTCAGGAGGCTGAGATGGGAGCATTGCTTGAGCTCAGGACCTCAGGGGTGCAGCGGGCCGGCCGTGATTATGCTACTGCACTCCTGCCTGGGTGACGGAGCGAGACTCAAAAAAAAAAAAAAAAGCAGCAGCAGCAGAAAGATTTCTGATACTGTTTCTAAAACAAAGTAGAGGCACGGGATGAATCTATTCATTTTTAATATACATATATGTATCATAAATTCTCACTAAAGGAAGAGCTTGATGCAGTGGGACGGGGTCTATAAAGTACCAGGAGTGACCTGCAATGTGGTTTGGAAGGTGGTAGGCAAAGCCATAGGCCACGTCTACCCTTCTTAGAATGTATTGGAAACTCTGAGCAGAAGCTCATGTTTCATGTTGGGCTAGTTTCTCTGTGATTAAGTCATAGTAACAAACTGGAAGTTGTGTGTAATCAAAAGTGTAATGTCAATCATGTGTTCTCTGTTGGAAACCTTCATGCCTTGGTATCTAAGTTTCCCCATAAGCTGGCACTAGTCAACTTTCCAACTATTATTTCCTGCGACTGCCCTCCAGCTACACTGTTGTCCCCTTGCTTGGTGACAGTGAGCTTCTTGAGGGTTTTATGTGTCACCTTTGTGGACCTCGAAGTACTTTATACTCCTACTGTGAGAGCTCACTAATGTGGTGTTCAGAAGCTGGTTTCATGGACCCATCTTTTGCTTGATGACAGCCAAAGGGATCCTCATTATGTCAATTATATGAGTCAGGAGAGTATGGGGGGATTGGCTGGGAAGGAGATCATGGCTCCCCTTCCATCAAGGAGCTCACACTATGGCACCCCAGTGATTGGATGGCTGGGAAACAGTGAAGTGCTGGGGAATACAAGCTCCATGGGCCAAGGGAAGGTTTGCTGAGCTCACTGACTGCATGCAAGGGCCATCTGGACAGCGAAGTCTTGGACTTGTGTTTAGAGAGCCCTTGCAGAATCCCCAGTGTGGCCTAACCAGGATGTAGGGAAAAATAGCAAGTATGTCCTTAGATGAAACCAAGCACAGCCTGTCAACCACTTATAAGCACATCGTAAGGGAAGAACAAGTGTCGTTAACTGTCATGCTGTTGTTGGTGATGATGATGATAATGATGCTGACAATTAAAAAGGTAACTAATTGTTTTCCTTCTTTTAGTCACATAGAAAAAATCACCACATGGCAAGACCCTAGGAAGGCGATGAATCAGCCCCTGAATCATATGAACCTCCACCCTGCTGTCGGTTCCACACCAGTGCCTCAGAGGTCCATGGCAGTATCTCAGCCAAATCTTGGTAAGCCCCAAGCTTTTCTAAAATTGAAAAAAAAAGTTTGTTTTGTTTTGTTTTTTTAAGTTGGGGTCTCCCTTTGTTGCCCAGGCTGGTGTTGAACTCCTGGGCTCAAACAGTCCTACCCACTCAGTCTCCCAAAGTGCTGTGATTACAGGCGTGAGTCACTGCGCCTGGCAGAGCCCCAAGTGTTGACTCTGAGCTGAAGAAACAAGTGTTCAATTAAGGGATGGTGGGACCCATAAGTAGCTCTGTCTGTCTCCATGTCTCTTCATGCACCCAGACGGTGTTTGCTCCTTCTGGCTGCAATACTATGTTGCCCTTCTGCCGCCTTTGCCTTCTTTTCTTGATCTCTTTACCACCAGTTCATGATACTGCTGCCTCAGGTTTAAACTACAGTTCTGACTTGCCCTCAAATGGCCTTAATTGGGGAGTGGAAAAATCAGTTAGGCCTCCTGTCTTCATCTCAATTCAAAATTGAGGTGTGTTTAACAGAAACAGCAATCATGTTTCATCTAGAATAAGTCAAGTAGGGCACATACCCGCTTTGGGTGACTTTGGCCCCTGGCAACTGCCTACAGGTACAATTCTAGTCTCAAATCCCTATCCTTATTTCCCTTTTTTTCTTTTTTTTTCATAATTGCTACATAATATGTGTCAGATAGCAGGCCAGGTGCTTCCATGCCTCACCTTATGAAAGCCTTCCAAAACCCCTACAAAAAGTAGCCAATTCCCCTGTTTATAGATGAAGAAACTTTCCCAAAGTCACGAGGCTTGTGGAGAGCAGAGCTGGAGAGCAGGCTGATCTGATTTTAGAAGGGACTTAAGCATTACATAACCTGCAGGTGGCTTTTCCCCATACCTGCTGGGGGATAATATGGCTCACTTTTTACTTAACTTACAGTATTTAGTAAGTGTGATTTTTAGACTTGAGAATATTTTCTGCTAAAATTCCACCCAGTAGAGATAATCACCAGTGAATTAATATACTGCAGCAACGGAACCAGCCAGCTTTTTTGGTAGTCATTCCCTTCCTTCTCCCCCAGGGCTAAAAATTAAAAAAAGGACCAATTTTACAGTTTTACAAAAGATGGTTGCATTTTCAGATAACATTTCCATTTAAGATCAGATATCCAGATACGCTTTATACACACCACAGTTAATTTTAGGGAGTGAAAAGAATCTCCTGTTGGATTTTCAGGAGTGAACAAGATAAAAATGGAAGCGTTATTCCTGGACACCCTTCCCTCATACTGTGGCTTAGCCAAAGTGAATATGACCTCAAGTAGACCCTAGTCAGCTTCAAGTGTCAGTTCTTCCAGGAAGTCTGAACCTACTGCTTTAAAGCTTGCAGATGTACAGTTTCCAAAAAGCAAATGACATGGAATAACCTCTGTTGCGTTCCTTATCTAAAGGGCAGATCAAGGAAAATGCAGCCAGCTGTGGTACCAACAGTGGTAAACCAAAGCCTCCCATGAGTCATTTTATCCCAAATATACAGGAGCTCGTGTAGAAAGCAGATGCCACCATAGTAGAGACCCCAAATTGGATGGCATTAGACTGGTTTTTACAGTTTCTTTAACCACTTAATTTTCATCAAAAATTCCAAAAACTGATTATTAAAGTTTTAACTTTAACTTTGTATCAATTATAATTGTAAAAAAACTTTTATGAACCCAGTTTACAAAAAAATAAAAATAAAAAATCAAACAATTCAAAGAGGCATTTACAAAATCAGTCTTCCTCCAATCTCCCTTTCCTCAGTCTCCAACTTTGTATCCTGGAGCCAACCAGTGTTTCTAGTTGTGTGTGTGTGTGTGTGTGTGTGTGTGTGTGTTTCTTCACACTAAAGTTAGCATATCATAACCACTATTCTGTATCTTGCTTTTTTCACCTACCTGTCCATACATACAGAGCTGCTTCTTTCTTTTTAAAAATTGCCTATTAGTCTTATATATTAATATGCTATAATTAGTTTATTTAACTAATTCCCATCTGGTAGATATTTAGGTTGTTACTAGTGTGTTGCTAGCATACGAATACTGGAGTGAATATCCTTTGTCATCTTCTTTTATGCACTCTCCTTAATTTTAAAAAATTGTGCAACACATAGGAAGTCGACTAATTAAAAGAAGCTTGAATGCTTGGAACTTGATATTGAAGGCACATGTGAGTCTGCCTGCATGTGCATACATGCACGCACGTGCACACACACACACACAAAGTCCAATTGCATTAGTAAAGTATATCTAAATAAGTTGTAATCTGAACATTCTGAAACAAATTTACCTGTAGCTCAGTAACATACCTTAATTTTCAGATTTCTATTTTAATTTAATTTTTTTTTTTTAAGACGGGGTTTCACCATATTGGTCAGGCTGGTCTCGAACTTCTGACCTCAGGTGATCTGCCCGCCTCAGCCTCCCAAAGTGCTGGGATTACAGGCGTGAGCCACCATGCCCGGCATAATTTTTGTTATTATTATTATTTCATGAGAGTGAGTCTTACTCTGTTGTCCAAGCTGGAGTGCAGTGGCACAATCTCAGCTCACTGCAACGACTGCCCCCTGGGTTCAAGCAATTCTTATGCCTCAGTTTCCCAATAGCTGGTACTACAGGCATGCCCCACGATGCCCAGCTAATTTTTGTATTTTGTATTTATTTAGAGATGGAGCTCGTTCTTGTTGCCTAGGCTGGAGTGAAATGGTGTGATCTTGGCTCACTGCAACCTCTACCTCCCGGGTTCAAGTGATTCTCTTGCCTCAGCCTCCTGAGTAGCTGGGATTACAGGCATGCGCCACCTTGCCTGGCTGATTATGTATTTTTAGTAGAGGCGGGGTTTCTCCATGTTGGTCAGGCTGGTCTCAAACTCTGGATCTTAGGTGATCCGCCCACCTTGGCCTCCCAAAGTGCTGGGATTACAGGCATGAGCCACCTCGCCCAGCCCTAATATTTGTGTTTTTTGTAGAGACAGGGTTTCACCATGTTGGCCAGGTTGGTCTTGAACTCCTGACCACTGGTGATCTGCCCACCTTGGCCTCCCACAGTGCTGGGATTACAGGTGTTAGCCAAGGCACCCCGGCAGTTTCCAAATTTCTAATAAGTAAAGGCAGTGAATTTTTTAAGATACACATTCTGAGTTTTTTCCAACAATATTTGTGTATTTACCCATTGCAAAATGCGTATCTAGCTTATGGAGAATCACAGATGTGTCTGAAGGATGGAAATACAACCGTGAATGCCAAGTAAGTTCCAGAGACCAGGAGTTAATTTAGAGTCTCTATACAGTCCTAATAATAAATGATTTACTCAGACTACTTTATTTCAAGTCATAACTCTGCCTGTCGTTCACAGTCTTTATTATAAATCTTTAAACATATAAAAATAAAAAGAGTAGAGCTGGGTGTGGAGGTGCATCCCTGTAGTCCCAGCTTCTTGGGAGGCTCTGAGGTGGAAGGATTGCTTGAACATAGGAGTTTGAGACCAGCCTGGGCAACAAACATAGTGAGACCCCCATCTCTTAAAAACTAGAAAAGAAATGAGCAGATTCTTCTCCTCTCACTCTTCCTTCTTCTTAAATCTAGAGTGACTTTGTAAAAATAGGGTGTTTTTTGATGGAATGCAGCTGACAAATAAGTGAGCTAAAGCGATAGGTCTTCTTTAATGGGAGGTGTTTATGTACATGTGAAAAAGATGTCAAAATAAAGTTAATAACATTACTATTAGATGATAGACTAGTACCTTTTATAACTAATTTTATGTATTTCTAGAGCTGTGATGTAATCAGTAGCATAGTTAAATACATTCAGAAACAAATCTCCTTGTATTGGGGCCCTGTGTTTTTATAGGTTAGGTACATGGACTTGGGTGTCTGACTGCCAGAATTTGAATCCTGGCTCTGTAGTTTCTAGTTTGGTGACCCTTTAAGTTACTTACCTGTGCTTTGATTTCCTCATATGTACAATAGGGATTATAATATATGAGGAACTTATGAGTTTATATACGTAAAGTGCTTAGAATTATGATTGCCACATAGTAAACTAAAATATATGTTTGTTCTTATTATCATTATTTTTATGGCAAAAAATTATTTTATATTTTATTTAACTATAGCATGTTGTATTTTAAGACAATTTACTGTTCTTTATAAAGGCTTTCAAGAATAAAAATGAGTTTTTGGGGCTGGTTATATTGCAAATTGTTTTAAATTAGGAACAATATATTCATTACCTTCAGTGAGGATAGTGCCCTCTGGTGGAAATGTTTCAGTTACCTCTCCCAGAAGAAACTTCTTGTCACTAGACATTTTATTTTTTGTAAGAGCTTTAGATGTATTCCTGTAATGTGTCTTGTAAATCAAACCATATTTTTATTGTGAGAGGAAAGACCCATTACTTAGTCATCCTGGGGTAAATGACTTCGAAAAACAGGATTCTTTCTGCAGGTTGGCAGATTTGTTGAACAGTGAGTCTAAGCAAAATGAAATAAGCTCTGAAAGGGAAAATTGCAAAAATGTATGTATATATTTTTGCTCATATATATATATATATATATAGCACTTTAATTCAAATAACCATCTCCAGTTTTGTCTAGCTTAAAACTAAAATTTTAGTTTTTGTATTTGCCAAATCAGGTTTTACCAATTTGGATTCTGTCTGAGAAGATTAATGGCCTTTAAGCCTGAATTCCCAGATATCCCCAATGAATGGAAGAAGAAAAGATGACCTTGGGGGACTTTATATAATAAAGAAGAAAGGTTACCATTTGGTGGAAGCCGTATCAGTATTGTCACTTGTTCAGAATCCTCACTTTTTTTTTTTTTTTTTTTTTTTTGAGACAAAGTCTCACTCTGTCGCCCAGGCTAGAGTGCAGTGGCATGATCTCGGCTCACTGCAAGTTCTGCCTCCCAGGTTCAAGCTATTCTCCTGCCTCAGCCTCCTGAGTAACTGGGATTCCAGGCGCGTACTACCATGCCTGGCTAATTTTTGTATTTTTAGTAGAGATGGGGTTTCACCATGTTGGCCAGGCTGGTCTCAAACTCCTGGTCTTAAGTGATCCACCTGCCTTGGCCTCCCAAAGTGCTGGGATTATAGGTGTGAGCCACCGTGCCCTGCTCAGAATCTTCACTTTTAAGTAACACAGGGGAAATTACTATACATATGAAAATTGATTTTTTTTTCTTTACACAAACCAGATAGCAGTTTGTATGTTTATTTGAGACAGAATCTTGTTCACCCAGGCTGGAGTGCAATGGCACGATCTTGGCTTACTGCTACCTCTGTCTCCCAGATTCAAGCAATTATTCTGCCTCAGCTTCTTGAGTAGCTGGGATTATAGTTGCCCATCATGATGCCTGGGTAATTTTTGTATTTTTAGTAGAGACAGGGTTTCACCATGTTGACCAGGTTGGGCTCAAACTCCTGATCTCAGGTGATCCACCCACCTCAGCCTTCCAAAGTGCTGGGATTACAGGCATGAGCCACTGTGCCCAGCCGGAAGTTTGTATGTTTTAAGTAGGTTGTGGGCCTTCGTTACTATTAATACTAAAATTTTTTAAAAGAGGATAAGTGGGAAACAAACCAGGAAAAAAGATAGACTGCCTATGCAGGCTCTGTTATAATATATAGAACAATCAGCTTGAGAAAATGAAGCCTGCTGCAGATTTTAGTCCTTGGTTAGAGTAGTGGCGAAGTTGGCATGGGAGTAGGGTGGAGGATGGGGTCTGTTTTGGAAGAACTTGAAGTCAGAACTGAGTTTCTCTTAATTTAGACATTTATTTGTTGGCTTAGTAATTTAACCTCTGAGTCTCATTTTCCTTATCTGTAAAATGGTGATAATGATAGTACCTACCTGATAACTTTGTTTTGAGTATTTAGGTAGTCCACGCCTTGGTACGTGATGTATTGTAAGCTTCCAGCAGTTGTATTGTTATAGGTATTATTGTTAGCAGGTAGCCTTGCTTTCTTCCCTTTTCTGTGTAATCAGAGGAAGAGCCTTTGATATGCTCTGTTAGAAAGCCATTCCATTCCTCCTTCAGGAAAACCCAACCATAGTTACTGCAACTTATATTTGTTTGGGTACTTTTGCTTACAGATAGTGAAATTAGCTAATGTGGTACCAAAAATTAATCTTTAACCTCAGACAGCAGTTGTGAGAGGATGAAGAGGAGCAAGCTTGTGACCATCAGGTCATTCACAGAGCGAGTTTGTGAAGAGTAGTCACACTTTTGAGTTTTAAGTGCAGAGCATTTTCCCCTCTGCAAGTAGTGAAATGTTAGGTTTTCCCATTTCTTAGCAAACAAATACTGAAATCATGCAACAACTTAAAATAGCTCCATATTTTTAAATGTTTTTACCAAGAGAAAGTGACATGCTTTTTTTCCCCCCCTTTTTGGTGATAATTCTGGTGACCATAAACCATGGTGTGCTGAGCTGCTGTCACACACTAATGGAGCTCTCTGTTGGAATGAGACCCTGACCTGGGGTGCCAGTATCCTTCCAGACAGTACAGGAAAAATAAATACTATAACAACTTCATCAGACTGCCAGCCCTAGCCAGTTCAGAAACTTTTGGTAAAGTGCAGCCAGAGTGTATTTTCAATACTATAAGAACTTTTAAAAAATTACACATACACACACACACGTGACCCCACGCGCGCACACACACACACACACACACACACACACACACACCCCTACTTACCCCTTTGAAGATGTGCCATCCACCAGCCCAGAGTCTAAGTCCTCCAGGTCTGTGTCTTGAGCTGCACTTCAAATTATAAACACACGTGTGGATTTTTTGGTTTTCTTTTTCAGGGCATACTTTTCAAGACAAGATGGAAAATCTCGTCTGTGCTCAGTTTGCTAAGTTGGCTTGTTCTTCCCTCTAGAAAGTATACAAAGAAACTTAATATTTTATCAAGAGCAAATAAAATAGCTAAGGGATATCGAAGCCCTGTGTTGCTTAAAGCACTTAGAAAGGTATCCTGAAAGTTCACTAGAAGTTGGATTTCTACTTAGTCATCTTATGTTTCCTTTTTTCCATTGTTTTTTCTTAATCGAATTTACATGGTGAGTTCACGGCAGACACATCTGGCTGCTGTGATTTTTCCACCTCTGATGTTGTCACTGCATTTGGAACTTTGTGGTTTATGCAGTATAAATTGGCCTCAAGTGCACAGACACATACACGCACAAACCCAGAGACAAACAAAAAAAATTACCCATACACTTTGTGAGGGAGGGTGGAGGTGTTGGGGTGTTGTAGGATTGTTGTGGTGGAAAGTTTGTGTTTATGGAAGAAAAGGAACACTGGTGGGCACAGGAAAAGGGGAAAGGTTTCTGTTTAAAAATGTTTTCCTTGATAAGTAAAAAGGAAAAATTTTCTAAACACTGTAGAAAATCAATTTTTATTTTGTAGAGATGAGGGGGGTCTCACTATGTTGCTTAGGTTAGTGTTGAACTCCTAATCTCAAGTGGTTCTCCCACCTTGGCCTCCCAAAATGCTGGGATTATAGGCGTGAGCCACTGTGCCTTCATTTTCTTAGATTTTGTGGAAGCTGTCTATTGTCAAAATACAATCTAGTTAATCGGCATTATTGAAGGCTGCTCTTCTTTGGGGTTTCAAAAAGGAGATTCTTTATAGTTCCTTTCTTTTAGAGCTTTTAAGGAATATGTGAAATGGGGCTGAAAAACAATTGCCAAATCAACAGATTCAGTTCTTTTTGTGTAATGAAGCAGGATGTAATAGTATATAAAGAAATAAACCTTATGTTTTTGTGGCTATATTCCATTTATCTTAGTGTGGATGAATCTTTATCTAGACCAGTGTTTATTTATATTCATGTATTAAGATTAGGTGATGGAGACTTACAGGTTTTATTTATATGAAATTTAGAAATTTAGGTAGAAAATGTCTTCTTTGATAAGACATAATAAGAGCCATTAAAAACATCTGACACCATAATTTTCCTAAAAAATAAGTATTCAGGATAAATTTCAAAGTAGTATGCTAGGTGAATATTTTGGAAACCATACACAAAGATGTGTTAGTTATAATAGTAAATAAACATACCTGAAATATGAAACTAAATATATTTATTTATTTAGCTTTGGAGACACAATCTTGGTCTGTCCCCCCTGGCTGGAATGCAGTGGTGCGATCTTGGCTCACTGCAACCTCCGCCTCCCAGGTTTAAGAGATCCTCCTCCCTCAGCCTCCTGAGTATCTGGGATTACAGGTGCCCACCAACACACCCAGCCAATTTTTGTACTTTTTAGTAGAGACAGGGTTTTACCACATTGGCCACACTGGTCTCAAACAGGTACCTAACCTCAAGTGACCCACCTGCCTTGGTTTCCCAAAGTAAGTACTGGGATTATAGGATGGAGTCACCACTCCTGGCCACAAATATATTTATAACCAGTGAAATAATGGATATAGACCATGTAGACACATGGAAAACTGTTTCTTATAACATTCTAATTTTATATAGCATGACAAATTGTCTATGCTAGAGTTATACTTCTATTTTTTAAAAAACACATTGCTTTGATTCTTTCCATTTTTTTTCACAAGACTAAACTTCTTGAGGACAGGGACTGGATCTCCATTTGTGTATTTCTAGCCCCAAGCAAAGCTCATTATGCATCATAGGTGTACTCTTCTGTAGAGTAAATGTATTGAGTGAGTCAGTTATGTATTTTTAAATGTTAATAGTGATTATAGTTAGGCCTTTGAATTAAGGATGATTATCTCTATTTTCTCTGTAAGGTGGTTATATTACTTTTACAATAACCAAAATGAAAAAAAAAAAAAGAGAGAGGGAGAACAACAAGGGAGAACTTTGAACTTTTTGTGATGGAAGAGGAGAATGGTGTGTTGAAACAGTCTCCAGGCTCCATGTGTGTTATAGACAAAACCAAGAATGCTCAGGCCTCTGCAGTTGACCAATCTGCCTGTGGCAAATAGATTATTCACTAGTCTCTAAGATCAGTGTTTATCCAAGTGTGGTCCAGATCTACCACTAACTGGATCACATGGGGCATTTGTTAAACATAATATTTTTTTGAATACAGTTGTTTGTTTGCTCCCAAAAGAACTATCCTGGGCTCCTGCTAGGAGGAATACCCCTGGACATTTCTGTGTCAGTAAATGTAGGGCGGACTCTGAAAAGGTGTGCTGTTTTCAAATGCTCAGATGACTCTGATCATCAGCTATGTGTGGGAGCCACAACAGAATTGTGTATGTTTAAGGCTGGATGCAGTGGCTCACACCTGTAATCCCCGTACTTTGAGAGGCCGAGGTGGGCTACTACTACTACTGAGGTCAGTAGTTTGAGACCAGCCTGGCCAGCATGGCAAAACCCCATCTCTACTAAAATACAGAAAAATTAGCCAGGTGTAGTGGCACACACCTGTAGCCTCAGCTACTGAGGAAGCTGAGGCAGGAGAATCTCTTGAACCTGGGAGGTGGCGGTTGCAGTGAGCCGAGATGGTGCCACTGCATTTCAGCCTGGGCAACAGAGCCAGATTTCGCCTCAAAACAAAACAAAACAAAAAAAGAATTGTGTATGTTACCACAGTGATAGAAAAATGCCAGTATAATAAAAATACAAGAACCTACTCAAATGTTCAGTCTTTAATTTATCTGAAAAGGACTTGGAGTATGCTCACCAACTTTGTAACTGGTTCTTTGTCTGAAATAGACATGTACTGTGGCAGTGGCTTTGTCATTTTGGTGCTTGATGTTAGTGCACACATGAGCATTGGGTAAGTGAATACTAAAGCTGCTTCCCAGAGCATTCTGACCCCAAATATACCAAGTAAACTTCAAAAATGAAGGGGAAAAGTTATCACTTGGGATCCATATTCTTGAAATGTATTGTTTGATTCACTGGGTAAATGTACAAGCCTGCTTCAGTTTTTCTTGCAGAGAGTGGGCCTGAGAATCAGTCAGGCTTTCGTAGGCCTAAACCATGGCGAATTCCAGAGAAGCACCCCACACCATGGGGAAGAGGGAGGCCTTTTAGGAAGGTGAAGGCTAGGTCAAACTTTTTTTTTAGTCCTTTCTTTAACCACAATAATCAATTAATTTTTAATGGAGTCTAATCCCTTCACCAAGCTGTAGACCTCTGTTGAGAGTTTTGTAAATAATCTTGACAATTTTAGTAATATTTTCTGGCCGACTTCCAATAGTTTGCTCTCAGGAGCTTCCTTGCTGTGGAGAATTTCACCCAGTTAAGGGTGAAAGGCAGGCAGTGGGATTGGGGGTGGTTTGTCATTCGGCCATTTGTTCCAAATTGATAAGTGCTGAGTGATATTTTGATATTTCTCTTTGACCTCCTCTTTGGCGTCTCTGGTAATATTGCTCCCGCCTCAGGTACCAACTGATTGATTTCTTCTTCCTTTCTGGAAGTCTAAATTTATTCCCTGGGTCATTTGCAGTTGCTGGTGGTCAGAACAGCTGTTCTTCCATGCTTTACTCTGAGTAGTTCTCCAGGATGAAGTCAGCAAAATAATATCATTTAAGCGAAGCCTCAGAAAAACAAAAGCCTTGATTGTCTTTTTCTCCTTAAGTGCTAAAAAGAAGATCACCGCCCCCACCCGTGTGTGTGTGTGTGTGTGTGTGTGTGTGTGTGTGTGTGTGTGTATTTTAAGGCAGGAAAAAAAATGTCCTAAGCATTTTTGAGACATTAAGATTCAACAATGTTTTTTTTCGCCCCCATATTATATAATTGCTATTTGGTCCCTGTAGAAAATGCTCATTGGCAAAAAATGAGAAATAAAAAGCCATCATAATCTTACCATTCAAAACGACACTAGTGTGTTTTCATATATTTGTCTTGACTTTTTTCAATACAAACATAAAAATAGTTGGAAATGGCTCTATATTCATTTTTGTAGCTTGTTTTTAATATACTGCAAGCATCTTTCCATTTTAGTAAAATTTTTTTTGAGATGGAGTCTCGCTCTGTTGCCTGGGCTGGAGTGCAGTAGCACAACCTTGGCTCACTGAAACCTCTGCCTCCTGGGGCCAAGAGATCCCCCCTGCCTCAGCCTCCTGAGCAACTGGGACTATAGGCATGCACCGCTACTCCCAGCTAATTTTTGTATTTTTAGTAGAGGCGACGTTTCACCACATTGGCGAGGCTGGTCTTGAACTCCTGACCTCAGGTGATCTGCCTGCCTTGACCTCCCAAAGTGCTGGGATTATAGGCGTGAGCCACTGCACCTGGCCAGTAAATAGTTTTCTATATCTTTTGCTGAGTTGTTTTAATTAGAAAACTAACACAAGCATATGGTAAAAAATACAGATAGTACCAAAGGGTATTTATGAAAAATTAAGTCTCCTTCCCACCATGACCTTCAGCCCTTCTCTCCTCTCCAGGGGAAACACTACTACCAGCTTCCTGAGCGTTATTCTAGACCTGCTCTACATACACATGCATGCTTGGGCATATACAGGATGTCTTTTTAAAACTTAACGTGTCTTAGACAACCTTCCAAATTAGTACTTCCAGATTTATTCATTCTTTGTCAGCAATACATAATGTTCCACTCCATTGAGGTACCATACTTTGTTGTGTGCTGGATATTTAGTTTATTTTCTGGTTGGTCACTATTATTAAACAATGCCACAGTGTGTATCCTTGGACATAAATCCTTGTGCCATGTATGGTTTATGTATAGGATAATTTTGCAGAAGTGGAATTCCTGGATCAGAGGGTATGTATATTTAAAGTTTTTAAAAATGCTGTTTTATTTCTTTCCAAAAAGGATACCAATTTACACTCCTACCAATAATGTGTTTTCTTCCCTGTACCCTGGCTAATAATATCTATTATCAAACTTATAGCCTTTACTATTCTGATAGGTATAAACTAGATTCTAATTATCTTCATTTTTTTTTAACTTAGGAATAGACTTGGACATACTTCTTTTGTTCATAAACCATCACTTTGTGTTAATGGCTGCACGGTAGTCCTTGTGTGAATTTATTTAACCAATAATGCCATAATTTATTTAACTAATTCTTCTATTGAGATACATAGAGGTTAATTCTGTTTTTTATCATTATAAATGATGTTGCAATACATTTTCCTGCACATGCATTTTATGTGCCCAAATATGTGTGCAAGAAATAATTTCCTCACTTTTCCAGTTTCTTTGGAATGTTTCTGAATAAAGTATAAAAATTCCTTAAAAAAATACAATTTTGAAAAAAAAAGTACAATTTTGAAAAAAATACAATTTTGACATGGTTTGCTTTTATCAAACTAAGGAATTGTCTAAAGATCCTGGAGCAAGAGATTTTTGGGGGTGTTACTTTCTTTTAAAAAATAATCTAACATTACCAAAAAAACGTATTTTTCACCAGCCACCTAGCTTTCCCACTAACTCTGTTTTTTAGTGTGTATATCCATATGTTTTTGACTAAGCCATAAATGGAAGTTTCGTTAGAAGTTATTTTGCTTCCCAGTACATGTCATGCATTTCATTCCATATTATTTTCGTCCTTTTCCTTTTCAGTATTATATTTCTCAGACACCAGTGAAGAGTGAGTTGTGAGCTTTGAATTTTGCCAAGACTTAAATATTTGCAGAGTTGGAAAGAAATAAAGTAAAAAAAAATGTGGCTGATTTAGTCTTGGCTCACAAGGACTTCATTTAGCTGCTTCAAAGCTCACACTTCAAATGTCAAGAAAAATATTCTCTTAATTCCTCCTGTATCAACTGCTGTAATGCCTGAATTAATTAGAATAGAACTATAATTTCTCTCCAAATGGAATTGGATCATCCCATCCTAACAAAATAAATGCTCATGGCGGCTCTAAGCTGAAGGTTTCTGGACAGCTTCCCTACATCATTTCTACCTGGGGCACTGTAGCCTAGGGCTGCTCCGCAGGAGGCTTCTCATCTTGGATCCTCAGCATGTCTTGTTTGCTTGTGCTTCCTCCTCTCCTCTGTGTCTCCTCTAGTTTTAAGTGCACATTATTATTTTTCCTGCAATTTAAGGAAATCTCAGGGTTGAAACTATGATATATTAAAATCAGATGGCTTTGGCCTGAGGCATTCCTTATTCCATATGTTTGCATTCACTCGTGCCTTCTCTGTCCTCCACTCTTAGCTTGCTCATTTTCCCTCCTATCAAGAATACCAAAATGGAGCAATGTCTTCAGCTCTGACCCTGGGATGTGAGGACCTTTCCCAACCGATCTCAAGCTTAAAAGTCAACTCTCTTGATGTCCTAAGTCCTCAAGAAAACATGCAGTTTCCTATTCTGGGTGTCTTGTCATCAGGGGCAGCTATCCAGCGGTGTTTCTTCTGAAAGACCTTCCCAACCAGTCTGGGTAGCTCTTTGTCCTGTCTTCCTGGGATCTCTCTTTTTAAAATGAGAATTATTTAAAATAATTCTCACTGCAACCTCTGCCTCCTGGGTTCAAGCGATTCTCCTGCCTCAGCCTCCTAAGTAGCTGGGGCTACAGGTGCATGCCACCACACTCCACTAATTTTAAATAACAACAGTTGGTGTTGGGGATAGAGGTGGGAGGCTGGAAGGAACTATGAGTATGAGGTGTCAGAATTATGTGGCACAAATTACAACTGGTATTCACTTTCATCCAAATTCCAATCAGTGATCAAAAGCATTGTTTAGTAGGAGTTTCCTCAAAGATCAACAGTGCCACAAACCATACATAAAACAGTTCATACATAAAACAGCTCATACATAAAACAGTTTCTCTGGTCTCTGCCAGAGAATTCTCAGTCTCCAGGAGGTTTGGGGTATGTGTAGAGAGGTTTTATTTTTTTTAAATGTCACTATTTGAAAGAATTGTAAACTTACCGGAAGAGTTTCAAGTTTAATCTAAGGAATTCGCATATACCTTTCCCCAGATCTGCCTTTGTTAATTGTTTGTAATTTGCTTATAAACATAGCCACATTTGCGTCTATCCATATATTTTTTTCTGAACCATTTGAGACAAAGTTGGAGATATCATGCTCCTTTACCCAGAAATACTTAAGATTATATTTTCTCAAAGGATATTTTCCTTCCTTCCTTCCTTCCTTCCTTCCTTCCTTCCTTCCTTCCTTCCTTCCTTCCTTCCTTCCCTCCTCCTTCCCTCCTCTCCCTCCCTCCCTTCCTTCCTCTCTCCCTTGTCTCTCTCTCTCTTTCTCTCTTTCTTTCTTCTTGCCTTGCTCTGTTGCCCAGGCTACAATGCAGTGGTATGATCTCGTCTCACTGCAACCTCTGCCTTCCAGGTTCCAGTGATTCTCCTGCCTCAGCCTCCCAAGTAGCTGTGACTACAGGTGCATGCCACCACACTCCGCTAATTTTTGTATTTTTAGTAAAGACAGGGTTTCCCCATGTTGGCCAGCTGGTCTTGAACTCCTGATCTCAGGTGATCCACCCACCTCAGCCTCCCAGAGTGCTGAGATTACAGGCATGAACCACTGCACCCAGCCGGACCTTTTTTTTGTTTTTTTGAGACAAAGTCTTGCATTGTTGCCTAGGCTGGAGTGCAATGGCATGATCTTGGTGCACTGCAACCTCTACCTCCTGGGTCCATGTGATTCTCCTGCCTCAGCCTCCTGAGTAGCTGGGATTACAGGCGCACACCACCATACCTGGCTAATTTTTTGTATTTTTACTAGACACAGGGTTTCACTATGTTGGCCAGACTGGTCTCAAACTTTTGACCTCGTGATCCACCCACCTCAGACTCCCAAAGTGCTGGGATTACAGGCCTGAGCCACCACTCCCAGCCTGGACATTTTCTTATGTAAGCACAGTATAGGTATCAAAATCAGGAAATTTAACACTGATATAATACTGTTATCTAATAGCCCAGATCTGAAATGTCTTCAGTTGTCCCAGTGATGTTCTTTGTGGCTATTTTTGTTTCTGGCCCAGGATGTGATTGAGGATCTCACATTGCTTTTAATTGTCCTGTCTCCATAATCTCTCTTAATTTGAAACAATTCCTCAGTCCTTGTGTTCTGGACCTTGACATTTTTGAGGAATGTATAGGCCAGTTATTTTGTGAATCATTTTTAAATTTAGATTTGTCTGATGTTTCCTCATGATTTTGATTCAGGTTATACATTTTTGGCAGGAATACCATGGAAGTGATGTTGTGTTCTTCTCATTGAAGCATATCAAGAGGCACACGATTTGTCCACTGTAGGTGACATTAGCTTTGATCACTTGGTGAAGGTAGTGTCTGTGGAAGTTGGGGTGGGGGCAGCATAGTGTGTTTGTGCCAAATGGTTCGTCTAATGAATATATTCAGTAAAGCTAATGAAATATGTGGAAAGGCTTTTTGGTCTACCAGGTCTCTATAAGGTACGTACCTAAAATCATGTAAACTCTTTCTCTTGGGATGACTAACAAGTGAAACTTCCAACCTGCTCAGTTAAGCTTCACAGAACATTATTTATTTGACACATACTATATCTGTGCAGCTATATACACATAGGTAGGTTTTAAAAAAAATTTTTATTTACAAAAGGTAGGCTATGTTTATTAGAGTCACAAGCAGTTGACTGTCTCAGTGTGACTCAAGACCACAAAAAAAAACCACATTTCTCCTTCACTTCATTCTGAGTCCTGGGGTGAGACCTAGACCAGCAGTTGTACTGCTTGGGGCGCATTCAAAGGTTTACAAGTTTCTCATTGAGGGCAGTCTGTGACTGACACACAGGTAGTTTTAAAATGAAACTATGATGCTTCCATTCATTTGTTTCCTATACTTGCATCTTATAAAACATGTAATTTTTTTTTTTTTTTTTTTTTTTTGAGATGGAGTCTTGCTCTGCCACCCAGGCTGGAGTGCAGTGGTGCAATTTCAGCTCACTGCAACATCCACTTCCCTGGTTCAAGCGATTCTCCTGCCTCAGCCTCCCCAGTAGCTGTGACCACAGGCTCAAGCCATCACGCTTGACTGGTTTTTTTATTTTTAGTAGTTGGGGTTTCACCATGTTCACTAGGCTGGTCTTGAGCTCCTGACCTCAGGTGATCCTCCCACCTCAACCTCCCAAAGTGTTGAGATTACAGGTATGAGCCACCTCGCCAGTCAAAACATGTAATTCAAAAGGATAAAAATAAATAATTGAGTTAAGTTGGGGTAAAGAAGGACTGTGGCCAAGAAAAAAGTAAAGCCAGGGAGAAAAATGTATACCATGGGGCCCTGTGTGGTTGCTAGAGGTACCTACAGATTTGGCTTTGAGATTCCTGGGGGCTCTTGTAAAGAAGATAATATGCTTTGTTATAGGAGTCAGACCATTCATGAGATAAAGGCTTTTATAGTGTTGAAGAGAAATGTAGTTTTTTTAGATATAAAAATGTAAGACTGTACTTCCCCATGAGTCATGTAGACTCTGTGATCTAGGTGACAATCCCCTTAAAAAAAAATTACAGTAGTGTCCGGGAGCGGCGGCTAACACCTGTAATCCCAGCACTTTGGGAGGCCAAGGCGAGCGAATCACCTGAGGTCAAAAGTTTGAGAACAGCCTTGCCAACATGGTGAAACTCCATCTCTATTAAAAATACAAAAATTTGCCAGTTGTGGTGGTGGGTGCCTGCAGTCCCAGCTACTCAGGAGGCTGAGGCAGGAGAATCACTTGAACCTGGGAGGCAGAGGTTGCAGTGAGCTGAGACTGTGTCATCCATTGCACTCCAGCCTGGGTGGCAGAACGAAACTCTGCCAAAAAAAAAAAAAAAAAAAAAAATCCAGTAATGAACACTAGGAATTTCAGGGGGGAGGTTTCCTATAGTCTTTAAAAACACTGGGTGGTGGCATGATCTCAGAGCACCAGCCCGTGTTCACAGAAGACCAAAATGAGTGTATACTAAATATGCAGTTTGATTCAAGGATAACATTTAGAAAATCCAGAGTTGTAATGTTTTTGTTGTGTTTTGTTTTGTTTTCATTTTAAAGAAGGAAGCTCCCTTTGGCACACCTTCTCAAATAAAATGTAGAGCTACAGGCTTTTGTTTTGTTTTGCTTGGGACCAGAATCTCCTCTTTGTAAGTGTTTAAAGGCAGAGCTACTTTGGTTTCTGTCTGTTCCCCCATCCCTGCCCCAAACCTTACTCCTTTCCTTCCCAAAGACTCTGAACCACTTCACAGGGCTGAGAGACAACAGCCCAGAGGCGTTGATCCCAAGGAGTGACCTCTTTCCTTCACACTTTTTTTTTTTAGATGGAGTCTCACTCTGTCACCCAGGCTAGAGTGACACCGTGCCCAGCCTCCTTCATGCTTTTTAACTCACTTCACTGTGTGCCCCCAGAGCTTCTCCATCTCTGGATTTCTTCAGAATTTTAAATTTTGCCATAGAGTATGAAATAATCTCGCAGTTTCCCATGCAGTCCAAGCAGTCAGCTGGAAGGAGATTTCTATCAATCTGCAATAGAGGTCAACCACAGTGCATGTTCTCTTTTATGAATTGTTCAAGTCTTTTGACTACCTTTTGGAATCTTAGTGTTTGTTATATGATCTACATAATAAAGATGTTTACCAAAAGGGTATGCTATTAAAAACACACACACACATTAAAAACTAGCAACTCACACTGGCAACTTTTCCTCTATTCCTTGTGGAACACAGCTGTAGATTCATTTTCTCTTAGCTTGGGCTGCCATACTTTGCACCTGGAGTAGTTTTAAAATGATTCAGAAAAGCTAACCAATAAAAAGCTACAATAAACTCTCTACTGACTAATGAAAATAAATGCATGAATCACAGTTTCCATTTCCTGCTGGATAAAAGTATACCTATTGTCTGAAGATAATAAAACAGTTTTAGTTGTACTGCTATTGCCCAACCATGGAATTACATTCAAAATCACAAGGACAACTTTGTGAAGCGACAGAGTGAAGCATCAAATTTCCTCTTTTTCACAGGCTAGATAATTGTTTTTCTAAATTCACTAGCTCCATAGATGTGCTTCCTGCCACAGGCCACTTTTGATAAATCTTGAGATATCTCTGCAATCAAATGTAGTCAGAGTAGCACATTCCGACGCTGCCTTAGGTGGAAGAAAGATGGTTTCTTTACAGCAAAAAGAATCCAGAAGAAATCAGCCTGCCAGAAAGATGTGACTTTTTTTTTCCCCTAGACTTTCCTGGATATATTATCATGATGACAACTAAAGTCTAAATCCTTTAAATGTCAATAAAATATACATTTGGGTAATGCATTTATTATGAAAATATGAAAACCAATGCTATAGGCATTTTGATTGTTACACCTGGGAGAGCAGAGTTGCCTAGATACTTGCACACTGGTTTGTGGACTACATGACTGACTGGATGGGCAGACAGGATAGCAAGTGGGAAAATCATTTCCTGGTGCTAAAAATTCAGGGTTTCCTGTGAAGTGAACAAAGCTTGGGTTACAAATCTAAAACTAGACAGGCTTGGGGCATTTGGAGAACCGAAGGCCCATCTGGCAAGCTTTGGGGCACCTGGAAGTGGTTTTAAGGCTTGAAACAGTGAAGCCGGGAAAGTGTGGCTGAATGAATATATATTCCAGAGCTCTGTGCCTTATCAAGCTGAGCCGGCTGAGAAATTTCCTTGCAGTTATTCTCACCCAGAATTGGAATAAAGGGCTCAGTGTGAAGTTGGGATAGTACAACTTCTCGGTTTAATACTTTACAGATTTTTGGAACCAAATGCACCCTGAAGTGAAAAGCTGCTTTTTTTTTTTTTTTTTTTTTTTTTTGCTGACCTTGTTGGATGGCTAATACTGTTTCTGGGAAATAAGAGAAACAAGGGGCTCATTGTTGGCAGGAGCTCAGAGAGACACAAGGAGGGCGAGAGACGCGTCTGCAGTCCTTTTTTCCCCTTCATTGTATCGTGACTGAGTCAAGGCTGGACTGTGGCTGGGTTTCTCTTCCCACCTCTGTAGACATATGTTTTCCATCAGACAGGGCTGCGTGACACCTGATGTTGGCCAGTTCACATTAGTTAAGCCATGGACGGCCCATAAACAGAGGAAAAGGCCTGCAGCTGCACCCAGACACTCTTGATGCTGAAATATTTTTTAAAGCTTGGTGTGGCTGGGTCTGCACATAAGTCAGAAACAATTTACACCTGTATGTTTTGGCTTGCTTCTTTCAGTTGCATATCATTATTCCCCGAAAGCCACTATGGCCAGAAGGTCTAGCATTGTCTGATGGCAGCACCTCTCCTTCCCATATGTAAGCCTTTCCAAATTATGAAATGAGAGTTTTCAAAGTTTATTTGATTTTGCCTTCTTTTTTTTTTTTTTTTTTTTTTTTGAGGATTGACGAACAAAGTGCTCTACCATTTCTATAAAGTGAGCGCACACAAATGGTGTCATCAAAACGTAACATGTGATTCATGTTGATCCCATCATTTTAAAGTAAATAAGTTAATTAAATTAGTCTGCATTAGACTTTTTCATGAAATAGGAAAAAGGAAACACTACTTGGCCCTGTCACCAAATTTAACTTGTCATATATAATTTGATGACTGTGAAAAAGGATTGGGCAGTGATTAGTGATCCATTGGTGATCATTGGGCAGTAATTGGTGATCCATGCAGCTGATGCCAGCTGTAGCATCCTAACAGGCGCTCCAGGCTTCCTAGGTTTGTCACAGCCTATGCCTGAGATCTGCGCTGAGGCATTTAACCTTCCAACATTGTTCATCTCTAAAATAAGTGAATTAGTCTAAATCATTGGTTTTAAAATGTGTCCCAGAGTCTCATTGTAGAATCTCAGGGGGATGTGAGCAGAAGCTAAGCTTAGTTAGTGTTCAGTTTTCAGTTTCCAAAAACTGGGTCCCGTTTGATGTGTTTTAAAAATCTGTTTAAAGTTTCAACATGACAGTTGAGAAATGCCTGAAGGGAAAGCAGAATGAAAGCAAGACCAAGAGAATTTAGAGAAGACAGTCAAAGGTGCCGACCTTTAAGTGCTCACTTCTGCAGCTGATGAAAGAACCCCCGGACGTAAGGATAGCCTCTGCTTCAGGCCGTATATTAGGCTCTGGAGAAGGATCCTACTACTGAAGAAAAGTTTGAGAACCATTGCTCTAAATGGACTAAGACCCTTCCATTCTGAACTTCTATGGTGATAGCACAAAGTCGGGTAAATACGTGACCCTCACCTGTAGTGAGTGCTGTGTGGAAAGTGATGGGTTTGTAAATCATGAGTGAAACTCAAAATGAAATGAGGCTAAGCAGGGAAATGTGCTCTGGAAGTAAGAGGAAGCAGCAACTAGAATGTGGTACTCTTTAAATAGTCCCCTATGAAACTCTAGGGGTAAGGGTTAAAATACATCCTCAAGGCCAGGTGTGGTGGCTCACACCTGTAATCCTAGCACTCTGGGAGGCTAAAAATACAAAAATTAGCTGAGTGTGGTGGCCGCGTGTCTGTAATCCCAGCTACTCAGCAGGCAGAGACTGCAGTGAGCTGAGATCACGCCACTGCACTCCAGCCTGCCCACAGAGCAAGACTCCAACTCAAAAAAAAAAAAAAAGCATCCTCTAGAAAAGAAGAGTTATGGGTGGGACATTTCCAGTTTTTTTCTGATTTGTCATCTTTATTATGTTTCTATCTGAAATTTAAAAAGCCTATAATGATCACCTTCCTATAAATGAAACTGATATTTTGTTACCAATTTTTAACCGCCCTTAGCCTTACTTTAGGGAGAATGTATTTAGTGCCTACTCTATGCATTAATCAGATTTGAAATGCACTAAAATTATTTTTGTTCTAGTTTTATAAGAAAAGAAGATCCATATCATTGTGATTGGTCCCGAGGGGAAGGGGGAATCTTGGCTCTTTCCCAGGTCTTGTTTATAAAAAGTGCAAGTCCAGGAACATGAGAGTTAGTTCAAATCACAGGAAGATAATAGTTCAATAATGTTTCTTTTTTCTTTCTTTCTTTCTTTTTTTTCAGATGGAGTCTCGCTCTGTCACCCAGGCTGGAGTGCAGTGGTTCGATCTCGGTTCACTGCAACCTCTGCCTCCTGGGTTCAAGCGATTCTCCTGCCTTAGCCTCCCGAGTGGCTGGGATTACAGGTGCGTGCCACCACACCTTGCTCATTTTTGTAATTTTAGTAGAGACGGGGTTTCACCATGTTGGCCAGGATGATCTCGATCTCTTGACCTCATGATCCACCCGCCTCGGCCTCCCAAAGTGCTAGGATTACAGGCGTGAGACACCGTGCCCGGCTGTTCAATGTTTCTTAGAAGAGCTTCACTTCAGTTGTGTGGCTCAACTGGGAGTCCAATAGGAAAGGCTTTTCTGACTTTCACACTTAACCAAGTGCATGTTTATGGGTGACATAATGCAGTGTCATAAATAGTGCTTGATTTCCTTTGAAAATTACAGAGAAAATGAATATGTAATATTCCCACTTCGGTTGTCACATAGTATGGATACAAAAGGACAACTACCTAGTTATAATTCAGGGAGGACGCACTGACTGCTAATCTGGATAGCCTGACAGTTCTGAATAACAAATGGTCATTTTGTACAGGTGCCTTCTCTTTTTAAGGGAAGGCATTAGGGTAGAAATAGGAAATTTGAGTTCTGCTGCCCTGAGTTAGCTCAAGGTCCATGGACAGCCACAGGCCTAGAGTGACAAACCATCCCATTTTGCGTGGGACTTCCCCAGATTTAGCACTCCCGTTCCTGGGAAACCCCTTAGTCCCAGGCAAACCAGGACAATTGGTCACCCTCTGTGACAGAGAGGACAGAGAATGAGGTGACCATAAAGCTTTGCATTCAAACTTGTGGAAGCTCTTATGCTCCCTTCTCATGTTGGGTTTAGGTGCCTGGAAAGTGTTTCTGATGCAGTTTAGATGAACTTCCTGGCCCAAAATATCAAGCTGAATTAAATACCTGTTCCAAGGAGGAAGTTTGCCAGATGCCATATCAAGTGTATTACCCAGTGTGTGTCTTTGAATGCTGCATATTTACCTATTTTGAAGAGACTGCATTCAGGTTTTTAAAATAATGTCAGCCTCTACCTGTTCTTTTTTTTTTTTTTTTTGAGATAGAGTCTCGCTCTGTCTCCCAGACTGGCATGCAGTGGCACAGTCTTGGCTCACTGCAACCTCCGCCTCCCGGGTTCAAGTGATTCTCCTCCCTCAGCCTCCCGAGTAGCTGGGACTACAGGTGCATGCCAGCACACCCAGCTAATTTTTGTATTTTTAGTAGAAGTGGGGTTTTGCCATGTTGGCTAGGCTGGTCTCAAACTCCCAACCTCGTGATCTGCCCACCTCAGCCTCCCAAAGGCGTGAGCCACTGTGCCCGGCCACCTGTTCTACTCTTAAAGGATGATGTTAGAAGTGTTATTTGGAATAGTTAATGTGGTTTTATTATAGAAGCAAGTTTTTTTTTTTAAAAAAAGAAAAGATATTAATTTTGAATATATGTAACTAAAGTTAATTTAGCAAGGTTCTGCTAGCTACCTGTGAAAACTGATATGCAAGTTAAGCCATCTTTGAAATTTTCCTGTTAAATCAACATGTGCTTATGGAAAATGTCAGCAGATATTCAAGCAGTCTTTTATAACCCTTGCTTTCCCCATATTTTGTTTTGCTTTATATTTCTATTACTGTGTATCTTGAACAGCAGTCCCTCATTGTAGGCACATGAAACTGCCTTGTTCAACATTCCCTGTCTGCTTTTTTTCCCTTCTCTGGCTCTACGTCCTAAACAGCTGCTTTAATTAATTTTAAAGAGCTGAGAACATAGTAGGGGCTTAATAAATATTCATTCATATTTAATTTATAATTCAGTACTCTGCCAAGACATCCACTAAGTTGCAACGGACCAGCATTTCCTAGTATTTCTACCCAGAAGAGCATCAGCCTCGCAAGTTTGAGAAATGAATTGTTGAATTCAGATATCTCTCTCAGAAAGCCTTGGTACCCCCTATTATATTAAAGATTCTGAAAAATCTTCCAATAAAATAAATGTTTTTAACTTTTTTTTTTTTTTTTTTGAGACAGAGTCTCGCTCTGTTGCCAGGCTGGAGTGCAATAGCGCGATCTCGGCTCGCTGCAACCTCTGCCTCCGGGGTTCAAGCGATTCGCCTGCCTCAGCCTCCCAAGTAGCTGGGATTACAGGCACATGCCATCATGCCCAGCTAATTATTTTGTATTTTTAGTAGAGACGGGGTTTCACCATATTTACCAGGATGGTCTCGATCTCTTGACCTCGTGATCCACCCACCTCAGCCTCCCAAAGTGCTGGGATTACAGGCATGAGCCCCCTCGCCTGGCCTTTTTAATTTTCTTTAGCCTAACATTTCCCAATCTTATTTCACCAGGGACACTTCTAGAAGCAATTAAAGAAAAACTTAGCTTAATATCTATTTATTCCCCCTGGGACACATTATAGCCCATATTTTCTGTTAAAGATTGCGTCCATTTTTACATACCCCAACCAATTAATTAATATTGACTATTAAAGAGAGAGTATCCGGCACAGTTCCTGGTATTCACAGGGCACATTAAAATGTGCTGTTTTTCAAACCAGTTTTAGTTTTATATTAAAACTGAGAAGAGAGTTCCTATACACTCACTCACCCAGTTTTCCCTGTTGTTAATGTATCACATTAATATGCTACATTTGTTATAATTAATGAGCCAGTTATTAAAATCCATACTTTATTCAGATTTCTTTAGTTTTTATCTAATATCTTTTTTTGTTCCAGAGCCCCATAGAGAATACCAAATTACTTTTTTTTTTTTTTTTTTTGAGATAGGGTTTCACTCTGTTGCCCAGGCTGGAGTGCAACAGGATGATTATGGCTCACTGCAGTCTCTACCTCCTGAGCTCAAGTGATACTCCTGCCCCAGCCTTCCAAGTAGTTGGGACCACAAATGTATACATGCCACCATACCCAGCTAATTTTTAAAAATTTTTGTAGAGACAGGGTCTCACTATGTTCCCCAGGTTGGCCTTGAACTCCTGGCTTCCAGTGATTCTCCTGCCTTGGCCTCCCAAAGTGCTGACATTACAGACATAAGCCACCACGCCCAGCCCCCATTACCTTTACTTATCATGTCTCCTTAGGCTCCTTTGGGCTATAACAGTTTTTTAAACTTTCATTGTTTTCCATGATCTTGATAGTTTTAAGGAGTGTTGCTTTGCTGTTTTGTAAGATACCTTTTTTATCCAAATTGGTCTGATGTTTTTCTCACAGTTAGACTAGGGTTATGGGTTTTTGGAGGAAGACTACAGATATGAAGTGCCATTCTAATCACATCACATCAAGTGTACACACTATTATCATGACTTGTGTTTTTGAAACGGAGTCTCGCTCTGTCGCTCAGGTTGGAGTACAGTGGCGTAATCTCAGCTCACTGCAACCTCTGCCTCCTGGGTTCGAGCGATTCTCCTGACTCAGCCTCCTGAATAGCTGGGATTACAGGCACATGCCACCACGAGTGGCTAATTTTTGTATTTTTAGTAGAGACGATGTTTCACCATGTTGGTCAGGCTGGTCTCGAATGTCTGACCTCCTGATCTGCCCACCTCGGCCTCCCAAAGTGCTGGGATTACAGGTGTGAACCACTGCACCCAGCCGACTTGTCACTATTAATGTTGACCTTGATCACCTGGCCAAGGTAGTATTTTCCAAGTTTTTGCACAGTAATGTTGCCCCCTAACCTCCATTGACCACTACTCATTCAATCCTGTATTCTTTGGATTGAACTCACTATTTGCAGTTATGTTGCCTCCCCATCCCCCACCTTTGAGTATGGTATATCTACATAAATGATTTTGAATTCCCATGTAAGGGAGATTTGTCTCTTCTTCCTCCATTTATTTGTTCAATTATCTGTTCATATGAATGTGGATATGTGGAAATTGCATTTTTATTAAACTAATGAACCATAGTCTATAACATGTCACAACTCTCCATTATTGCTGGAGCCTAAGTACAGTTAGGAAAAGGTGCTGGGAATGGAAAAAGTCACAGAGGACTTGGGAAGGCCTTACCCATTCACTTAAATGGAATTGTGCCTCTGACACATTAACAAAACCACATATTGTAAAAAATTCACCTCCCAGTGCCAAGAGTAGAGATACCTCCATTGAGAAGTTTATTGTCAAAAGGAGAGAGGAGGGAGATGCAACAAGAAATGGTTGCTAGCCTAAGATATTCTTGTCACCCTCCCAGACTCACATGTGAACTGGGGAGAAGGAATTGAAGGGAGTCAAGTAATTTCTGTATCTTCCTAGGGCTTAGGTGTGATTTCTAGCCAGTGGGCGCCAGCTGTTCTTTCCATAATCTACTCAGAGCCAGACCTTTGCAGGCCTGTCCGCTATGGTTTTTTGTACTTGAGCCTACCCTTATGATTTTGTTTTCTTCACTTGGCATTGTATATATGTATGTGCGTAACTAAAACCTATTTTAAAAATGAGGGAAGCAAGCCCAGGACATAGAAGAGCAAGCCACTGAAACCCTCCGAGGCCAAAAAGATGTTTGTGAAACATTCCAGGAGGCGCTCTGGGCAGCTCTGATTCACTGGCCTCCCCTCATCGTCTGCAGCTCCTGGCTTAGGGAAGATGCCAAAAGCACTTTCTCTGTGAGCTGTGGCTCTCTGTTTCCTGGTGTTGCAAAAGGCAAAAGTTCAGGATTGAAGTCTTTACCTTTTCCATGTTCGCTTCTTAAATGACAGATCTTGTGCTGGCTTAGAATTGAGTCCAGGGACCTTCCTGGCCTTGAGCATACACTTAGAAAAATAAAAAATGACCAAGTGTGTATATTGTCCCAGGCAGCACTAACCAGAGGGTCATGTCCAACATGAGTAACCCCCACCCACCTCCCCATTCCCGTGTTGACTGTTTGCTTCACCAAGGACACAGTCATTGAATCAAAAGTGTGCTTTTATCTCAGATGCTGTGGCGCTGGCTTTTTGGTGGTGTTGTGTTTTATATTGAATAATGCCAATTAAATGTTTTTGGTCACAAATCTGCAGAGCATGGTTTTATCAATTTCCAACACAGAAGAGAGCACCAATTATAAAGAAAAAAGGAAAAGAAGATGAAAACAATGAAAAAGAAAAAGATAAATGGGAATCTAAATTTAAATTCTGACTCTCTTGGAAGAAAAAACAAAAAAGATGTCCCTGCTTTAGCTTTGATGCATTCCTGCTTTGATGGCGAAATCTTCTGTTTGGGTTATTCCTTTCTGTGGGGGACTGGCAACGGTCTAGAGCTGAGGAGGTCTTTAGCCTTTTTGAGGCAGTTTGTGGCAGTCTGCCCTTAATCCGGCTTGGCCTCAGATACTGCATTTGGAATACTTTGCCTTTTCTTTTTTTTTAGATGGAGTTTTGCTCTTATTGCCCAGGCTGGAGTGCAGTGACGCGATCTCGGCTCACTGTAACCTCCGACTCCCGGGTTCAAGCGATTCTCCTGCCTCAGCCTTCCAAGTAACTGGTATAGGCAATTGTCACCACACCCAGCTAATTTTTTGTATTTTTAGTAGAGACGGGGTTTCTCTATGTTGGCCAGGCTGGTCTCAAACTCCTGACCTCAGGTGATCCACCTACCTCTGTCTCCCAAAGTGCTGGGATTACTGGCGTGAGCCAACATGGCCAGCTGCTTTTTTGTTGTTGTTGTTGTTATTTTTTTATGGAACTATTGTTCTCTCCCTAAAATGTTCTGGAATATTATCCCTAGGACTATTTTGTTCATCACAAATTTAGATGTTTTGCTTCCCATACTCTACTGGGGACTTTGTTTCTTTTTCTCTGCTTCAGTCCTCCTCTGCCCCCATTGTCAAAAACAGTAAAGAACCTCAACCACCAATGAAGCTCATGAGCTCCAACGTCAATGACAATTTAGTATGGTTTGAAATTAAACAACTAGAGGGAGCAGAGTGGCAAGTTGAATCATGGGTTCTGGATTGAGTCAAGTCACCTGGCTTCTGGATACTGACCAGTTTTATGACTTTGATAAATTCACTTTCTCTGAGTTTTTGGTTTCCTCATCTCCTTAAGGAAATGTTACGCCAAGCAGACTTTCAGCTTTGACAGTGTTGATTACATTTTAAACTGTATTTGTTGTTTTTTTCAATAATTTGGGGCTTCTTTCTTTCACTGTACCAAGCAAATGTTGAGTTTGATGCTTACATGGCCATGTTTATATTTTATGCTTTTTTTTTTTTTTTTTTTTTTGAGATGGAGCTCACTCTTGTTGCCCAGGCTGGAGTGCAGTGGCGCAATCTCGGCTCACCACAACCTCTGCCTCCGGGGTCAAGAGATACTCCTGCCTCAGCCTCCCAGGTAGCTGGAATTACAGGCATGTACCACCATGCCCGACTAATTTTGTATTTTTGGTAGAGACAGGGTTTCTCCATGTTGGTCAGGCTGGTCTTGAACTCCTGACCTCAGGTGATCAGCCCGCCTCGGCCTCCCAAAGTGCTGGGATTACAGGCGTGAGCCACCACACCTAGCCTTTGTTTTATGCTTTTTAATTTTCACTTATGTTTTACAATAAATGATAAATTCATGTAGAAAAACTTGAAATAGTACAGAAAAGGAAAAGAAAGCTCTCCCATCCCCAATACCCAGTTTCTTCTGCAGAGGTACTCAATGTTGCCAGTCTCAGGTGGAGAAATCTCTGTGGAGATTTGCTGCACATGCATAATATGCCCCACCTTTTCTCACCACAAATAGTAGCATGCTCACATACAGTTCTGTCCTTTGGGTTTTTCCCCTTCTGGACAATCTCTAAGAAACATTGGAATCATCATACAGAATTTCTCTAAATGGATGGATCCCATCTCCCACTGATGGACATTAAGAGCATTCTTAGTCTTTTTGCAACTATAAACAATACTGTTGTGAATGTCCTTGTACAAACTGCTATGTTGGATTGTGCTTTACTTTGAAACCAAAGCTATCATCTAAGTTCCATTCTTTTCCAGACTCTACAGTTAATAATGAGAGATGTTTAGTCTGAATGATCAAATCTGAATTAAGTGGAAAAAAACTCACGTCTCCACCATTACTTCCTGTGAATGTCTCTCATAGGGGCTAGTGTTTTGAAGACTCATATAGGTGTGGCTTGGGAAGAGCTCTTCTCCAAGTCTGAAACTCCCCCAGATTAGGATTCAGATATTAATAAAATCTGCTGAGCAGTATCTGGTTGCTATGTGGCTTTGAGTAACACAGTACATTCTGCTTGTGAGTAAGCCAAATGGAGCATTTCATATACCTACAAGAGCAGTCTATCTACCTAAGTGACTGATGATAGTCCTACTAGAATTTTTCATGTCAGTAAGTTACCAGGCCTGAGTTAGTTTATAAATTTTTCTGTGTCTAAGTTATAAAAATTAACATAAGGCCGGGTACGGTGACTCATGCCTATAATCCCAGCACTTTGGGAGGCTGAGGCAGGTGGATCACTTGAGGCTAGGAGTTGGAGACCAGACTGGGCAATATGGCAAAAACTGTCTCTGCTAAAAATAATTAGCGGGGCAGGGTGGTGCACCACTGTAATCCCAGCTACTCGGGAGACTGAGGCAGGAGAATCGCTTGAACTCGGGAGGCAGAGGTTGCAATGCCAAGATCACACCACTGCACTCCAGCCTGGGCGATAGAGCAACACTCTGTCTCACAACAACAGCAACAACATAGGATTAACAATCTGCACCTTTGAAGCCTTTTTTTTCCTAACCTGGGGATTTCTGATATCAAAACTATTGGGCATCTTTTTTGTCTATAGTAGTTATACCAGGTACTACCATATTAAGTGTAACTGCAAATAAGAACATACTTTTATAGAAGGTTAGGAAATGGCTGTTCCTTGAAATAATTATCATTCTTCCGCTGTGACTCTCTTCCTGGCTTGAAATAGGTTTCATGAATTAAACCCTTCTGGGTGTCTGGATTTTGTCTTCCTTGAATCTGCATTTAAGGGAGCTTTTCCCCTGTGACACCATCTGTGCACAATCCTTTACCTCCCACCCCGGGCCTTCAAGTAGAGGTTGTAATTATACTGTAACAAGCTCTAGAAGTGAAATACTCATTTCAGGTTTTTTGGCATCAATCAAGACTACTTTTTCTCTTGTTCTTAATCTAAGAGTATAAGAAATGCCAACTGGTTTTATTCATTCATCAGATCGTTTTGCTGAGTTTTCCCTGAGTACCTGGGGTTGTGCCAGGTGAGAGTCCTTGGTGATGGGCTTAATTCTAAGAGGGAAGCCTAGACTGTCTAGGCAATATACTCTGATATCTTCCCTTTTACTAGCATGTTATTGGGCTCTGAGTTGTAAATCTATCCAGGCTCTCCTCGAGCCCTTTCTCTTAGTAACCCAAGCAACATTTGGGTCTCTATTTTGACGACCTGCTATGTGTGTACTTTCTTGCAAACAGTTGAAGGCAGACTGTCTTTACAGGGTTGTTCTCAGGTTTCAGCAATTGTTCCTTTTCTTCAGTCTAAGATGCGACAGAAGGTGGCCAAGGACAGTTGCACGGGGTACAAGAGGATCTCGATTTTGGTCTTGGCTCTACTTGCCACTAACCAGGGCACATCCCTTAACCTTTCTGGGTTAGAGTCCCTGTTCTGTAAAATGAGGGGATAGACTAGATTCTCAGGTTCCTTATGTAGCCTAACAGTTTCATATTCCATAAGCCACACATAAAAATCCATCTCGTTTCTTCATAACTCCCTTCTACCAGCCCATTAGTTCTTATGAAGGCAGGAGCTATTTCTCCAAGTTTAAGTCCAGTGTGTGACATACAGCAGGAATGGCAATAACAATTTGAGTGAGCATATGAATAAAAAAAGAACATTTTTATCCCACCTTCACCTCCATCCTGGAGAAGTCTCTGCCATGAACTTCTTCCTCAAAGAAATCTGTTCTTCTCTAGAAAACCTTCAGTGTTGGTATTGTCTTTCAAATATATATATGTGTCTTTCAAATATACACATATATTATGCATTTAATACATACATTTAATATATAGAGGTTTGTACTACTTAAATTCATTTAAGGAAATTTACTTGTAAATCATATTTCTATATAATATCCATAACAAACTGAAGATTAAAAATATTTAACTTAAGCCACTGGGCACAGTGACTTCCACCTGCAATCCCAGCAATTTGGGAGGCCAAGGTGGGAGGATTGCTTGAGCCCAGGAGTTACGGACCAGCATAGGCATCAACATAGTGATATCTCGTCTATATTAAAAAAAAAAATATATATATATATATATATACACACACACACACGTATATACATACATATGAAATATAAAATATACATATATTATAAAATATTTTAAAGTTAATGATACCAAATATAGCAAAAATTGAGAGTTTTTTCTCAGAAATGAAGTGAGTGTATAAAATTATACCTTGTTGTCTTTGGCCCTGACCTAGGAAGTAATAGACTGAAAAGCATGGTTTTCTTGATTACATGACATTGCCCAGCAAAAGTTAAGCAAATTTGACTGGTAAACAATTTTGAGAAAAACTAGCACTTTTTAAAATACGTTTTTGTTGAAATACCAATTATAGAATTTAAGGATTTTAAAATTATTTTTGTAAAGTGGAGTTCTATATGCTGAAATTTCATTGGTTGTTAAATGCAGATAGAGAATTTTTTAAAAATTTAAAACACTTCTCATGCCTTTATCCAGTCACAGTATGTTTAGCATTTCTGCGTAATTTCTTTCTCACTAATTTCTCCCTTTGAATAAACATTTTTTTCTCAATCAGATATATGAAGTCCTCCTTATATGTCAGCTCCTGAGAGGTGCTTTGTGTTACATGTTGCTTATCAATTCACTGGTTCATGTACCAAAGATCGAATGCCCTTCTTACCTCTGCCATAAATACACAAATTAACTGAGAAAGTACACACACACACACACACACACACACAGAAATGTTCTGGTGAAATTATCTCATAAATTGTGATAACCTTTGTGGAATTTGCTTTAGGCCACTATGTTCTATGTAAGACTTAAAATGTACTCTAGACAGGGAAGGTGTGAAATGAGATTTTAACAGAAACAAAAGCCCAGACTAGATGAGTCAGGATTGGGGCCAGTATTTGAGCCTCCATGAATTGAATTAAGGTAATAATTACTTAAACAGTAATGGTTAACAGGAAAGTACTTTGGAAGGAATTTCAGGAATCTATACTCCAGAGCACAAAACATTCTGATAGTCTATTTTTGATAAGGTATTGTGGGCCCTGATCATTAATCTCCTGTATGTTCTTCCCTCCTGCAGTGATGAATCACCAACACCAGCAGCAGATGGCCCCCAGTACCCTGAGCCAGCAGAACCACCCCACTCAGAACCCACCCGCAGGGCTCATGAGTATGCCCAGTGCGCTGACTACTCAGCAGCAGCAGCAGCAGAAACTGCGGCTTCAGAGAATCCAGATGGAGAGAGAAAGGATTCGAATGCGCCAAGAGGAGCTCATGAGGCAGGTATGGCCTTCCGTGGTGCCTGGTGGAGGCTCCCTGGCCCTTGGTGCCAAAGTTGATGGGGTAGAAAACTGCTTACCTTCAGGGTAATGCTTGTAGAGAAGACGAGAGAATGGGGCTCAAAGCCCTACTGGAAGCCTCCTGATTAGAATATAGTTTCTTGAAACTCTGTGTTCTGCCTGCATTTTCAGAACCAAATTTAAGAGTACAACGATGAGCTATATTAGCAAGGCTGCCTTTGGTTTCCACTGCTAGTCTTTAGAAGGAAAGAAAGGAGAAAGTAGAGAGACAAGAGCGTGTTCTAATGATCCGTTGTTGTGAAACAAATTATCCCAAAATGTAGTTGCTTAAATAGCCATTTCATTATATCACACAATTTTGTGGGTCAGAATTTAGAAAGAGCTTACCTGGGCTATTCTTCTCCTCTACATGGCATTGACTGAGGTCATTTAGTGGTATTCAACTGGTAGGTGGGTTGGTCTGGATAGTCCATGATGGCTTTACCTAAGTGGCTGGCACAATGGTGAGGATTGCTGGAAGACTGAGCTTAATTGGAACAAAAGCCTGGGATCTATGATGTGGCAATCTCAGAGTAGTGGTGCTTATTACATAGCAGCTTGGATTTTCAAGAAAAAGCATTCTAAGAGACAGGAAAGAGAAAGTTGCCAGTTTCTGGGGGCCTAGCTCTGGAAACGATCATGGAGTCGCTTTTGCCATGCTCTCTTGGTCAAAGTAGTCACAGAGAACCACAGAGAACCTCTCCACATTCAAGCAGATAGTGGAGTGGATGTTCCTCAGAAGAAATGACAAAGAATCTTGGTCCACCACAGAGCATGAAAAGAGGGAAGCTGAAGGGAGAATGAGAAGGGGAGAATGGGGTTTTGTTTGTTTGTGTTTTGAGATGGAGTCTCGTTCTGTCGCCCAGTCTGGAGTGCAGTGACACGATCTTGGCTCACTACAACCTCCAACTCCTGGATTCAATCAATTCTCCTGCCTCAGCCTCCCAAGTAGCTGGGATTACAGGCACCTGCCACCACACCAGGCTAATTCTTTCTTTCTTTCTTTTTTTTTTTTTTGTATTTTTAGTAGAGACAGGGTTTCACCATGTTGGCCAGACTAGTCTCAAATGCCTGAATTTGTGATCTGCCCGCCTCAACCTCCCGAAGTGCTGGGATTACAGGCGTGAGCCACTGCGCCTGGCTGGGAAAATGGTTTCTATATGGACTCGATAGAGTGCTCTGCAAAAACTGCCTGGGCATCAATCAGGCACTTTTGTGCCATACTCCATTCATTCACTTTTCATTCCGCCAGTCAGCAGTATGTTGCCGTGTGCCCTCTGTGGGTCAGGCTCAGTGCTGTACTTCAAAAATGAATAAAGAGAATCCCTAAAAGAATCCACAGTTTTCTCCCTGTTTCAGTGGCTTGGTCCTGGAAAAGCAGAATTCTTTCTTCTGTGTTGCTAAACTCATATAACCCATGTTTGCAGATCTCATGCTTTTTCTCTGGCTCCATTTTGGGGGAGAAAAGCTTCAGTATATTGTTCTAACTTTTCAGACTTTGTTTTGTGACTCACATGAAGCAAGATACATGAGTAACTTCCTTTTGCTACTTTAGAGAAATTAGAGAAATAAGTAGTTTTAACATTCCAGAGAACTTTCTTGGAGGAAAGGACTGGGAACATTAGGGTAAACACTACTTTTTTAAGCTACATATGATACTTTCAAAAATACATATTGACTTCCATAAATAAATAATATATTTCTCATCAAATAAATTCTAGGATATAAAAAATCTATATTGTGTGAGGTTTAAAATGCATGGTAGGCCGGGAGCGGTGGCTCATGCCTGTAATTTCAGCACTTTGGGAGGCTGAGGCAGGCAGATCACAGGATCAGGAGATCGAGACCATTCTGGCTAACACGGTGAAACCCCGTCTCTACTAAAAATACAAAAAAATTAGCCAGACATGGTGGCACATGCCTGTAATCCCAGCTACTCAGGAGGCTGAGGCAGGAGAATCACTTGAACCCAGGGGGCGGAGGTTGCAGTGAGCCAAGATCGCACCACTGGACTCTAGCCTGGGTGACAGTGAGACTCCGTCTCAAAAAAAAAAAAAAAAAAAAAAAAAAATGCATGGTAAATGAAAATCATTTCTCAGATATAGTATTTGAAAATAAGGGAAATGAATATAAATTGTGCTCTGTTGCTCAGCTGAACTCTCCTCCAAATTTCAGGAATACAACTTAATAATTAGGTAATTACGGTTGTGTCCTTTACCCCGAGGCTTTATGTTTGAACTTTCATGGTTATTTCAGGCTAATGGTTGTTTATACTGATTTTAGATATCTAGTGTCATGTTTCTTGACGGGAAATAATTGTATTATTAATGGTTTTCTGTCTTTGAATAATAATTTTGTTTGGAATAATTTTTCTATTTTATAATATAGGGTAAATCAAACAGTATTTCAACAGCATTTTATATATTCTCAGTTTTGTATTTAAATGAGCTTTAGGGCTTTAGTGAGTTTCTTCTTTTCTACATAAAGATGTGACCATCCTGCAAAGAATAACTTGCTTCTCTGTTTTTGTGGGTGTGTTCTCTTTCTCTTGCTACCCCCTCCTTCTTTCCCACATAAAGTATTTCTCAAAAGGAGTGGGGAAAAGTGCCCCAAGTTGTTTCCTTTATTCCAGCTGTAGGTACCTTTGAACCAGGATGTAGTACTGATGGTTCATATTACAGAAATGCCAACCAAGTTCCTTAAATGCTGATCCTTGGAGGCTGTGGAATGCGGGGCATTTTGCTGCATCACAGTGAGCAATTGCAGTGTATATGACAGCAGGAGAAAAAACTGTCCAGATTTGCTCACAGAGGCTCACATAGTTCAGCCTTGACTCTGCGCGCATGCGTGTTTGTGTGTGTGTGTGTATGTGTGTGTGGTGTGTGTGTGTGTGTGGTATGTGTAGTTAGGAGGAGATGGGATGGTGGAATGGATGGTTCCCGTGTTCTAATGTCTTTTTATTTTTGTTAGGGAGTATAGGAAAAGGTCTAAATAGACTTTTTAATCGTGGCAGTTTTTTTTTCCCATTCAGAAGCAGCATGCTCCTGAGTGTCAAAGATATGATTTAAGACCATATAATAAATGGCATTGGAGTGTCCTTTTTTTTTTTAATTTTTTAATTTTTTTAGAGATGGGGTTTCATTATCTTGGCCAGGCTGGTCTTGAACTCCTGACCTCGTGACCCACCTGCCTCAGCCTCCCAAAGTGCTGGGATTAGAGGCGTGAGCCACTGTGCCCAGCCTTGGAGTGTTCTATAATCATTTTCTGGGGCATTTGCCAGGATGCCTGGTTATTCAGTATTCAGGTGTGGACCATGTGTACCATCTTTGTGGGTTTTTTGAACTCTTTTGGTGATTCTCTGCTTCACTTTTTGAACCTAGCCTACAGCAGCAGCAGGGAAACGGACTGGAATTAAAAGTGATCTTTGGCTCACTTGCTTAGTTGCCTTCTAGCATCTGGTAGGAATTTGGAGAGATGGGGGAAATGGGGGTCCTGGTGAGATTTAAAGATTATCTGTAGACTTCCGTTTGTTCTCTCTGTCCTACCCCTATGTCCTGGGTAGTCAACAACTGCCTGAATATCCCTTGCTAGGGGACGGTTTATAATTACATTGGCTCTCCTCTTGCTTGCAGGTGGCCTTAATTGTACAACTTGTCTTCTCAGGGCCTGCGCCCTGCAGGCAGGCCTAGCCCTACCTGCCTTTCTACCAACGGAGACTCTCTGAGAGCAAGGCCCCAAGCTATGCTCTCTCTATAGTAGAAAGGGATAGGCCAGGTGCAATGGCTCACACCTGTAATCCCAGCACTTTGGGAGCTGAGGTGGGTGGATCACCTGAGTTTGGGAGTTTGAGACCAGGCTGAAGAACATGGAGAAACCCCATCTCTACTAAAAATACAAAATTAGGCTGGGTGCAGTGGCTCACGCCTATAATCCCAGCACTTTGAGAGGCTGAGGCAGGCAGATCACAAGATCAGGAGTTCCAGACCAGCCTGGCCAAGATGATGAAACCCTGTCTCTACTAAAAATACAAAAATTAGCCGGGTGTGGTGGTGAGTGCCTGTAATCCCAGCTACTCGGGAGGCTGAGGCAGGAGAATAGCTTGAACCCAGAAGGCAGAGGTTGCAGGGAGCCGAGATCACACCGCTGTACTCCAGCGTGGGTGGCAGAATGAGACTCCATCTCAAAAAAAAAAAAAAAAAAAAAAGTGAAACTCAGTCTCAAAAAAAAAAAAAGAAAGAAAGAAAGGGAGGTTGGCACAATTTAATACCAACCTGGTAGATGAATCTGTCCCCTAATTATTGAGAAATTATCACTGCTGTCTGTAGTTTTATCATTCTTGAATGATACGATGAATCTGAAAGGTCCCTGTGGAGAATATGCTATATAAATATTGTTTCATTTTTCTTCCTCTTCCTTCTGCTATGCCATTGTTCCACTAGGCATAGAGTTTGATTATGTTGTGCCATGAAAAAAACAACTCCTTTGTCCTCGTTGCATGATTTGATATATGTCACAATGCCAAAGAATCACCTATTAACTCATTGGCATTGAAATCATGCTAGGATATTAACAAAATGGATCTGAGGAAACTTTGCTTACAAATCTAAAGCAAACCTTCATTATTTCAGGATGGAAGCTCATATTTTTTTTTCTTCCTTCATTACTTTATTTCTTCATTCATTCATTCAATCAATATTTATTTAGTAGAAAATAATAGACAGGTAAATGGGATGTGACTGCCTTCAGATAACTTGTATTTTAGCAGAAAAAAAATTAACTCTAATCCAAATTGGTGGCCAGAAGGGTAAATTGAAACCATTACCTGCTTCATAGGGGCCTAGTGGCTACCATCTTTGACTTTCATTCCTGGAACGGAGACCAGATGCACCTGAGCAGAGTTCTGTGAAAGTGAGCATCAGATACTCCTTTTGCTTTCCAGTGACCCCCTCAGATCAACAAACTTTTGAACAGCTACAGAATTAGGATCAAAAGAGCCAGTAAGGTTTGGTATCTCTGCTGATAAGGAAGGAATCTTCTGAAGTAGGAGAATTTCCTTAAATGCAGTCCCTCCAATCTAGCATTGGCTACTGGAGCAATACAGCTGAGCTACTTTGTGTCTGATAATTGATGAATTATCTTGGAATGTGGTAGACACTCTGAGTGGAGGGGTACCAGGGAGCATGAGGGGATCCCACTGGGTCTGCAGTGCATATCCTTATGAGGAAAGTAGACCTCTTCCCACTGTCAACAGGCATCTACCATGGAAGACGTAAAGATTGAATTTTTGTGAAAGGAAGTCTTTTGTCTGTGATAGAGTTTTGTTATTACTGAATTTCCCAAAGGCTGTGAGGCTACTTCAGGTTCACCAAAGAAATGTCAACTCTAGAAAAAAAAAGAAAGCAATTCTTACTGAAGAATTCTTATTGAAGATTTGCTTCCTCTTCCTCTTACCTTCTTTTTTTTTTTTTTTTTGAGACAGAATCTTGCACTGTCGCCCAGGGTGGAGTGCAATGGCGCGATCTTGGCTCACCGCAACCTCCGCCTCCTGGGCTCACACAATTCTCCTACCTCAGCCTCCCAAATAGCTGGGATTATAGGCACCTGCCACCACACCCGGCTAATTTTTTGTATTTTTTAGTAGAGACGGGATTTCACTACATTGGCCAGACTGGCATCAAACTCCTGACCTTGTGATCTGTCCGCCTCAGCCTCCCAAAGTGCTGGGATTATAGGAGTAAGCCACTGCTCCCAGCCTTATTTTTAATTTTTAGAGGAACTTAAAATTCTATTGAGTTTTTTAAGTTGAAAAAAATTTTAATTTTCGACTAAGTGTGGTGGCGCATGCGTATAATCCCAGCACTTCAGGAAACCAAGGCAGGTGGATCACTTGAGGTCAGGAGTTTGAGACCAGCCTGGCCAACATAGTGAAACCCCGTCTCTGCTAAAAATACAAAAATTAGCTGGGCATAATGGCGGGTGTGGTAGTCCCAGCTACTCAGGAGACTGAGGCAGGAGAATCACTTGAACCTGGGAGGTGGAGGTTGCAGTGAGCTGAGATTGAGTCACTGTACTCCAGCCTGGGCAACAGAGCAAGACTCCATCTCAAAATATTATTAATAATTTTTTACTGAGTTATTTTTGTGATTAAAAGAAAGTGGTTTTGCTAGTGCAAGAGCCAGACTTCCTACCAAAACTACATCCTCTATGATTCCACTTATGTGACATTCTGGAAAAGCAAAACTAAGGGACAGAGAAGAGATGAGCGCTTGCCAGGGCTGGCGGTAGAGAAAGAGTAGACTCCAAAGGGGCAGCACTGGGGAAATTGTGGGGCAATGGCACAGTTCCCGTGTCTTGATTATGGTGGCTATTTCACAGCTCTATGCATTTGTCAAAACTCAGAAATGTATACCACAAAGAGTGAATTTTACTGTATGTAAACAAAAAAAAGAATAAAAGAAAATTAATTGCCACACACAGAAAGACAAAACATACGTTTATGTTACGAATGTATAAAATACTAAATAACAAAAAAGAAAATTACAATCATTCATACTCTTACCTAGAAAGAGTGGCTGTAAAATATGTTGGTGATTTCTTTCTAGTCTTTTTGTATATATCATGTGTATCAGTGTGTCTACTTTGTTTTTTTGTTTGTTTGTTTTGAGATGGAGTCTTGCTCTGTCACCAGGCTGGAGTGCAGTGGCACTATCTCAGCTCACTGCAACCTCCGCCTCCTGGGTTCAAGCGATTCCCCTGCTTCAGCCTCCTGAGTAGCTGGGGCTACAGGCGCATGTCACCACGCCCGGCTAATTTTTTGTATGTTGGTAGAGACGGGGTTTCACCATGTTGGCCAGGATGGTCTCAATCTCCTGACCTTGTGATCCGCCCGCCTCAGCCTCCCAGTGTTGGGATTACAGGCATGAGGCACTGCACCCAGCCTACTTTGTTTTTATAAAAAACAAAAGTGGTAGCATACTTTAATACTGTTTTGTTACCTCTTCTTAATATATTGTGAAGTCATTTGTTTATTGTGTGTCAGCCGTGAAGTTGTGCTGTGACTTTGTATGTACCCATTCCAAGCGCCTATAATCATTTTTACAACAGGCCATACATAAATTTTTAAATGTCGTGAGCCACACACACCCACAATGACTCCAGAATATTCTGTTGTTACAACCGAAAATGCAATGTTTGCTCAGTACCCTAAAAGGCATGATTGCAACTTTACCAAATGAAATGGGAAATTGTAGTCACGGGTAAGACATTGAGAAACAGGCTTCTCAGTTCCTGTTTATCTAAAGGAACAATTCCTTGACATGAAAACAGTCATATGGCTTTACCTGAAGAGAATGTTTCTTTTCATGTGTATTATTCATTTAAATATAATGGTTTGTGGCCATCTGTCTGGAAGATTTTAATTTCGAGGACCAGGACCTGGAAGACAGTAAATTGCGAAGCCTTCCTCCTTGTCCCTTCACGGGGGCTGCCTTGTAAAGAAACCGTTATTCCCAAGCAAATTCAGCCCTGCTTTTACCCTCAACCTTTTTTTTTTATTTGGGGGTAGGGGTCAGGAGAATGCAGTTCGTCAAACAGAAATGCTAACTAAGCCTGGCCTCCGGTCGTAGGGCAACAGGGACGAGGAAAGAGGGAGGCCTCGGAATCCTTTTGGCAGGTCTGTGGGATTTCTGCTGGCTTTGACAGCCGTGGGCCAGGCGGGCCAGCTGGCCGACCTCTCACAGCCATCCTGACAGAGGGCTCCTGGAAGGGGACATGCAAAGAATAGCTATTTAGAGAGCTAGGAAAGCGTCATATTGGAGCAGATCATGAAGCATAAATGGTGGCTATTTCATAGCCTTTGTTTCAGAACAGGGGACTATTTAACTTTTAGAAAAGCATTTCATAGCATCAGGTTTCAGAGTTGACTGGAATAGCAGAGGTCCATGTAGTCTAACATTTTGTGAATCTATAAATCCCTCCATATAAGCTTGGCTATTTAAGTTCATTCATTCATGTATTTGTTTTACAAATGTACAGCTGTGAAAAACAGATGGCCTGTTCCCTCACAGAGCTTCCATTCTAGCTTGTGTCAAGTGTTTTATTTGCCTACACATCCCAGAAATAATCAGTTTTCCAAAATGTCCCAGTGTGCCCTGGTTGTTGAATAATAGTATCAATTCAAGTCTTTTTTTTTTTGAGACACAGTCTCACTTCATCACCTAGGTTGGAGTGCAATAATATGATCTTGGCTCACTGCAACCTCCACCTCCCAGACTCAAGTGATTCTCATGCCTCAGCCTCCCGAGTAGCTGGAATTACAGGTGTGTGTCACCATGTCTGGCTAATTTTTTATATTTTAGTAGAGACGGAGTTTCACCATGTTGGCTAGACTGGCCTCGAATTCCTGGCCTCAAGTGATCTGCCCACCTTGGCCTCCCAAAGTGCTGGCATTATAGGCGTGAGCTACTGTGCCCAGCCTTCAAGTCAAGTCCTTTGAAAAGGAGGCTTTTTTCAAAACAACATGTTGTGCATGATAAATATATATCATTTTTTGGTCAATTAAAATAAATAAATGAAATAAAATTTGAAAACTTATAAATTGAGCATAGTTTTAAAATGGAGGTTCACCAAGTTTACACTAAATAAAAGCAACTTCTTATTTCTGATTTTAATAAGATCATTGAGGTATGAAGAAATATTCCATTTCAAAATCCATTCAGCATTTTTGTTGTTGTTTGTTTTTTCAGACAGAGCCTCACTCTGTCTCCCAGGCTGCAGTGCAGTGGCGCGATCTTGGCTCACTGCAACCTCCATCTCCTGGGTTCAAGTGATTCTCCTGCCTCAGCCCCCAAGTAGCTGGGATACCATGCCCAGCTAATGTTTTGTATTTTTAGTAAAGATGGGGTTTTGCCATGTTGGCTAGGCTGGTCTTGAACTCCTGGCCTCTAGTGATCCGCCCACCTCGGCCTCCCAAAGTGCTGAGATTACAGGCGTGAGCCACTGCACCAGTCCTCAGCCTACTTTTTAAGTGAAGACAGAAGAGTATCTAAATTATAATGTTTTCCTTAATGTGATTTGAAGAGACAACAGAAACCAATTGTGGAACAGTACAGTTTGTTGTATATACTCTGAATAAAAAGAGCAACAAATAGACCATAGATAATGATGACAAACTTAATAAATGCCCTCCTAAAAGTATCAGAGTTTAGACAGTTGTTTTATAGGTACAATCTGGCAGCTGAGCATGAGTGATGAGTTGTTTCAAAAAGGGAGGCTCCGGGAAATGTGACAGTCCGTTTCAGAATCTCTTGGCGCAGAGTTAAAAAGAGATATACATCGGTACTTTTTTTTCTCCTGTAAAGAAGGCAAATAATTCAGCATCCTCCCTCTGAAGTCCCTCAGGGTTTTGGCAGAGAAGCAACTTCTCTGCATCCAGAATAACTATTTTAATGTTAGAATTTCAAAATATTGTCTTTTTTTTTTTTCATTTTTTTCTACTCACCCCACCCTTTATAATTAAAAAATCCAATCTTCCATTTTTGTAGAGTCCCTGGCCATACACATTAAATCAAACAGAGCAGCCTCTGAAGAGTTGATTGTCATTTGTTTCCCTTTTGAAGTGCCTTCTGGTGAGGGCAGGAGCTGGCTGGTGGAGTGCTGCCTCAGCCAGGGCGGGACAGAGCTGCAGGATGCTTTCAGCTTCTGTTTACTTTCTCACCTCCTCTGCTGGTTTATTCCACAGGCAAGCTGCAGGCCAGTGACCTGGGAGGATAGGAGGCCTGAGGTTTGCCTCCAGGGACACCGTCAGCTCACAAATCATCATTTGTCTTTCACATCCATACTTCAGCTATTTTACACACCACCTGTCCTCCAGCTGCTAGGAGAGGGTGTTTTTTAACCCACATGTAATTACTCACTTCAGAGAGCTAGATAGATGACCACAAACTCACCAAGAGATTCTCAAGCCCTTATTTTGCAAGTCTTTCCACCCCAAGCTTGGACACAGACAAAAAATAAAATTATTGGAGGAGGGTTGGAGCAGGGTTAGCAGGGAGAGTTTTCCTTCTGAAAAGTGCCCTTAAAATCGGAACTTATAACTTTGCTTGGTGGGTTGTGAATTCCTAGGATGTGAGCTCCACTCATATACATTGAAAAGTATCATCAAATACGTCCAGTTCGTTCTGTTGCCCTGTTCAGGGAGGAAATTGTGTTCAGGAAAGTTAAACTAGCTGTTTCATTAAATTTCCTCTGAACTGTCTGAGGTAAAGGGGTTGGTGTTTTTATTTTATAGCTGGGAAAACAGGTTCAGAGAAATAAAGTAACTTGCCCAAGTCTCCCAGCCAGTTGTGAAAGGGTTGACAATTTGAGGTCTGCCAACCTCAACCCCCAGCTTTTTTTTCTGTCACACCGAGACTTTGCTACACTCTTGACTCTGGGCCCAGTTTCCGCATCTGTAAAATGGAGACAATTGGATTCTCATGAGGATGAGGTGAAATAACATGTTAAAGGGCTTAGAATAGTATTTCACACATAGTAAGCAATATGCAATTTTTAGCTAATATCTCTACCTCCCACACCATTTAACATTATCAGCAGCTTGTTCTGTTGACTGCCTCGCTGTGCCAGGTCCATCACAAATACGTTGTCTAATCTTTATAGCAGCCCAGCAAGGTCAGTCTTATAAACCACCTTTTTTGTCAGATGAACAAACTATCAAGAAAGGTTAAGAATTTAGTTCAAGGTGCCACAACATACGGTAGCTGAACTGGGATTTGAACTCCAATCCTTCTGGTTCCAGAGACATTTTTTTTCCGGGGGCCATGCTGCCTTTCCTGTGCTAAGCTCTGGACACGTCTAATAGCATTGAACCCCCAACTACTGTTTGAGAATTCTAGTGGCTAATAGCCTGGAGAATTGAGAAGCAGGTAGTTCCTGCCTGAACTAATAAGTAACTACAAAGCTCTTCATCATATCTGCCTCAAATCTAGGCTACACGAGATCTTCCTTCTTTCCTGTAACAGTTCACTAATAGTTTGAGAGCCACTGTGTGCCCTTTCAGTCTTCCCCTCTGGTTAAATAGCCCCATGCTTCTTCATAGGATGGGATGCCCTGACCCCTCTCTGTCCTGATTGTTCTCTGGTCACTCTTTGTAAAAATTTCAATAAGGTAAAGTGTTGGGTAGGGACCTGGATGCAGCCTTGCACTTGAAGGTTGATTGGAGGAAGAGGTTAGTTGGAATAGCTAGAGAAGCAATGATGACCTGCTTCTTGAGATGGAAAGCAGGTTTTGAGCTTGGTCTAGGAAACGGAAGGTTGGTTTGGAGGACAGGGTGGACACAGAGGGGACCCTGGAAGGGATCTGTGAATATACCTGTTTAGTTGGAGCACAGTGGGAAATGAGTGACAAACCAGCTTAGTGTTTGTTGTCCTGACTCGACTAGAGGGAGCAGAGGAAGGATGGGGCACTGAGTGAAGGCAGCTGCACCACCGCTGCTCCGTGGCAGAGGCCTTGAGTCATGCCCTCGCCCAGCCTTGGCCAAGTGTCACCCCTCTGTTTCCATGGAAACTTACTTCATCAAGTGCCTGTCTTTGTCTTTGCTTCAGCAGCTTCAGTTTCATCCATTTTGACTGCTGCTATTTGGTCTAAATCAAATGTTTGCCTTTCATTTTCACCCACGCAAGGGTAGTGGATGTCACCTGGCAGTCCAAATCCTATTGGGTCTGGGCTTTAATTTTATACCTAAATTTAGTTTAAAACAAAATCCTCGGCCAAGTGCGGTGGCTCACGCCTGTAATCCCAGCACTTTGGGAGGCCGAGGCAGGCAGATCATGAGGTCAGGAGATTAAGACCATCCGGGCCAACATGGTGAAACCCAGTCTCTACTAAAAATACAAAAAAATAGCTAGGCGTGGCAGCACACACCTGTAGTCTCAACTACTCGGGAGACTGAGGCAGGAGAATAGCTTGAATCTGGGAGGTCGATTGCAGTGAGCCAAGATCACGCCACTGCATTACAGCCTGGCAACAGAGCAAGATGCGTCTCAAAAAAAAAAAATCCTCCCCTGTTTGGATGGGAATATGTTGGTGAGGTTAGCCCTTTTATTTTCAGACCTTGGGTTTTGTACTGTCTCTTTTTCTCTTTCAGTTCATGAATTGAAATAGGGAAGTGTTTTCATTAAAAAAAAAAAAGACTAGAATTTTTAAAGTTGTAAATATAGAACTTATGAAATTTAAGTGAAATAAAAGATCTCATTATTTTCTATTTATATTCAGAATGAATTTTATGTTATATAAAAATGGTTTATAAACCTCTCTTGTTTTTAAAAAAAAATGTTTTCTTAGCCTTGCTGACCATTACGATGAATTTCACACTTTCGTTTAATCCCTCCAATGTGAAAGTTGACCAGGAAGAAACCTCTCACCACTTAAAGTGGATCAGTTCCACATGACAGTGTGACTTTTTTTTTTTTTTTTTTTTGGAGACAGAATCTTGCTCTGTCACCCAGGCTGGAGTGCAGTGGTGCGATCTCGACTCACTGTAACCTCTGCCTTCCGGGTTCAAGCAATTCTGCCTCAGCCTCCCAAGTAACTGGGATTGTAGGCACCCACCAGCAGGCCCAGCTAACTTTTGTATTTTTAATAGACACGGGGTTTCACCAGGTAGGCCAGGCTGATCTCAGACTCTTGACCTTATGATCCGCCCTCCTCAGCCTCCCAAAGTGCTGGGATTACAGACGTGAGCCACCGCACCCAGCTGACAGTGTGACTTTTAAAATCGTTTATTTTAGTTTTTTGAGGTTGGAATTCAGAAAATGAAATAATAGTAATAATTCCTTAAGCATTTATTATGTGATCTTGAGTGCTGGGCGCTGTTCTAAACACCTTGTAGTGTTATCCCGCTTTATTATCACAGCGGCCTTCTTGGGTGGGTGCTCTTACTATCTCCACTTTAAAAATGAAGATCAGAGATTTAAATAACTTGCTGGCAGATAGCGGGACCAGTATTCCAATTCAAGCATCTGTCTCCTGACCATTCGACCCTCCTGCTCATCCTATGTTAGGGGCAGGAAGAGTGCAGTAGGACCATTTCCTGAGGATGGAGTCTGCACCTGGCTAGTTGGGTTGTGTACAATAGGTTATTATTTCACTCATATTTGTGGTTGAGGTGAGATTGAATGTTCTTAGTTTATATTTCCAAGTACCTACTGTATGCCTAGCACTGTTAAGTTAGTTAAGATATAGGAGTGAACATGACAAACAAGGCTTCTTTCCTCGTAAAGCTTACATTCTAGTAGGAAAGACAGAATGAAGACCTAGGTTACACTGAGGAAAATTAATGCAGATTAAGAGATAGAAAATGACAGGGCAGGCCAGGCATGGTGGCTCACCCTTGTAATCCTAGCACTTTGGGAGGCCAAGGCAGGTAGATCACGAGGTTAGGAGTTCAAGACCAGCCTGACCAAGATGGTGAAACCCCACCTCTATTAAAAATACAAAAATTAGTCAGGGATGGTGGTGGGCACCTGGAATCCCAGCTACTCGGGAGGCTGAGGCAGAGAATTGCTTGAACCTGGGAGGCGGAGGTTGCAGTGAGCCGAGATTGCGCCACTGCACTCCAGCCTGGGTGACAGAGTGAGACTACGTCTCATAAATAAATAAATAAATAAATAAATAAATAGAAAATGACAAGGGTGAGGCCATTTTAGACAGGTGTGAAGTAGGAACATCTCTGAAGAGATGACATCTATAGGAGGCAGGCATGAAGTGAGGGAATGAGCTTTAGGAAGATCCGAGGAACACCTTACAAGCAAAGGGAACAGTTGGTACAGGTGCAGGACGGGGGGAGGAGCAGCAGAGAAACCAGGAGACTGGAAGCGGGTGAAGGAGGGGGAGCACATCAGAGACATGGGAGGAAAGGGTGGCCAGGGCTGTCATGCAGGGTGTGGTGGGCTGCAGTGAGGACCTGCCTGTATTTACCATCCAGGTAGAACAGGAAGCAGGTGGCTTTAGAACAGGGGGGGCCACTTGAGCTTCACTTTGGCTGCTGTGTGGAATAACTTGTGACCCAAGAATGATTTTAGAATAATGTTAGACAAAGTGTTGTATTATAAATAATAACTTTCTAACTCAGACTGGCCTAATTTATATTTCAAAGTATTATTCAGGCCGGGTGCAATGGCTCAAACCTGTAATCTCAGCACTTTGGGAGGCCAAGACGGGCAGATCACTTGAGGCCAGGAGTTGGAGACTAGTGTGGGCAACATGGTGAAACCACATCTCCACTAAAAATACAAAAATTAGCTGGGCGTGGTGGCACATGCCTGTAGTCCCAGCTACTTGGGAGGCTGAGGCACAAGAATTGCTTGAAACCCGCAGGCAGAGGTTGCAGCGAGCCGAGATCACATCACTGCACTCCAGCCTGGGCAACAGGGAGTCTCCATCTCAAACAACAACAACAATAATAATAATAATAATAATAATAATTCCTGGTACATCATTCAACACCCTTTCTGATTTTTCTCTCATTTATTACTCAGTTGAAGGTAGAAAGTGATACTGTGAGCCCCCTACAGACAGAAGGCAGTATTCGCCCTTAGGATGACTTGGTGGTTAATTCTTCAGGGTAGTTAGGGAAATAGCAATGCTGGAGAATAGAGCTTCTGTTCTCTTTACTTTAAAATAGGTAGAACAAATGTGAACTGGCACAGTGAAACATTCCCCCCAACATAGTATAGGCTTTTCAGCTTTGGTTATTCTAAATAATTCTTTAAATTTTATTTATATATTCAGGCACACACAAGCATTATTTTATGTTTTATTTACTGGAAATAGCTAGGAGTAATTTAAATTAATAGGAAAGTTTAGAACTATTTATTTTATATTTAATTTTTGACATTCGTTCTTTTAATTTAATTTTATGTATCATTACAGATAACGATTCATATATGTTATATATAATGTATTTTTTTAATCCCATGAAGTTCTAGAAATGATTCTTACTATATCTAAACTATATCTAAATTTAGAACTCCTGGAAATTGCACATTCAACTTTTTTTTTTTTTCTTTAATATGGAGTCTGGCTCTGTAGTCCAGGCTGGAGTGCAGTGGCGCAATCTCTGCTCACTGCAACCTCTACCTCCCGGGTCCCGGTTCAAGCAAGTCCCCTGCCTCAGCCTCCTGAGTAGCTGGGACTACAGGCATGTGCCACCATGCCCAGACAATTTTTGCATTTTTAGTAGAGACGGGGTTTCACTATGTTGGCCAGGCTGGTTTTGAACTCCTGATCTCATGATCTGCCCTCCTCAGCCTCCCAAAGTGCTGGGATTACAGGCGTGAGCCACTGCACCCTCAACGTGTATTCTTAACACATACATTGATAAAGTTTTGTCAAATAGAGAGGAATGCAGCCATCTCATCAACTTTTATACTAAAAGTATATTTATTTATAGGTAAACTCCCACATTTATTCAGAATGGTTGAAAAATGTAATAGTCTAGTAAAACTTGTGTTTTTGGATAATGAGGGTTATTAGTCAAAAGATTCTTGCATTTATGGTTAATAAAGTACTAGAAATTTACCATTGACCAGATACAATTTTCGAACTGTGGTTCAGGGCGTATAAGTGCTCATGAGGGATGGGGGACTGCTGGGGTCCAGGCTTTTTATGTCAGATTCAATCCCTGTTGTTCCTTCTGAGCCTTTCAGAAGAACTTTGGCTGGATAATAACGTTTCTAATGCATCTTGCCTGCCATGTTAAAAACGACTATCAGAAAATAATTTGATTTTTCAAGGTTTATTCGGAAGGCACTTCCAAGATTTAGATGATGGCTGAAATCTTTTTACCAAAAAAACTCCATGTTTTTCAGTTTGCTTTTTATAGATTCCTGAATAAAATTTGTTTGTTAAGTATTCTGATTATTTGCAATCTAGATGAACAGAAGTGAGCCAGAGACCCTTTCCAACTAGAAGATTTATTTCAGTATAAGTTAACAGTACAGTTAAAAAAAAATCAATCAGGTCTCTCATGGTTTGTAGCAGCACAATGAACTCTAGTAACTGAACATTTTTATAGCCGATGACTTCACTAGGGCTTGTCTAGACAGCAGTTATGCTCTGAAGTCACAGCATGTTAGGGCTAGAAGAGATCTAACAAAGATACTGTAACTTAGAAGTCCTAAGTATTCTGTTTGCCATTGTAGCCATGGTTTTAGGGTTTGAGGGATGGTGAAACCAATGACTTCAGCATGGAAAGTGGGAAACTGATAGGCATAAATATGGGGAAAGGCCTAACCTTGGTTTGGGATGCAAGTGTAAACATACAAAAGTATTCTTTTCTGGAAACAGCAGCAAATTTGAAAGGAATTTGATGTCTGGTCATGTTTGTCAAAATGGAGAGACTCCTGGAGATTATACCTAGAGAAAGTAATTGCAGTCAGTAAATTTGTAGCCTTTTGGATTGATTCTCCTTGGCAACGTAATGCTAGCTTTTATAAAATAATGCTTGTATTATTTGTTTTTGCTAATGAAATCCATATGTTATGAAACAGTTACTCGTCTGTGGGATTTGGATTGGATCTACATGGTTCCCCGGCTCCAGAATTTTAGTCGACAAAGTAGTCAAATAGATCGACTTTTTTTTTTTTTTTTTGAGACAGGGTCGCACTTTGTCACCCAGGCTGGAGTGCAGCGGTGTGATCTCTGCTCACTTTAGTCTCAACCTCCCAGGCATGAGGGATCCTCCCGCCTCAGCCTCCCAGGTAGCACCATGCCCAGCTAATTTTTGTATTTGTTGTAAAGACAGCATTTCACCATGTTGCCCAGGCTGGGCTCGAATTTCTGCGCTCCGGTGATCCGCCCACATTGACCTCCCAAAGTTCTGGGATTATGGCCGTGAGCCACCATGCCTGGCCACTGACTGACTTTTTAAAGCAAACTTTTCAACTCTTTGTTTTGCTTTCCTGTCTGTAACCGTAAAACTGCCAGATGCAATTTAGAGCCTGGACTCTGTAATCCCACAGTTTTATTGGCCTGTAAGTGGCAAAGACCAGAATGTACCTTATAGTCCAGAGGAGTCTGATTGCTTTGATTGATGTAGATTTGGTTTGAGAACCTGAGATAGAAATAGCCTTGTCTCTGAGAAAGTGTTTTAAGAGGACTTTCTATGATTTGGGTACTTAAATAATTGCATGGGTGGGATGATTGCAACGTTAAGTGCCCTTAGGTCAGATAATAGCTGAGCTTCCCATTAACTTTGTGAATGTGAAGTGACTTAGTCTGTAAGACTTTCTTCAGAGAAAGAATACTAATGGTTGCCTGGTGATTTTGACTTACTGGGAGTAAATACACAGTGCTTTGTATTTGGTGAAAAGTTTTGATGTGAAGTACACTCTGCTCCGTGGTTTGTGACAATGAGTGAATGACTCTTGCTTCCCACTCTGACTGCTGTTGTTCCTTCTGTAGGAAGCTGCCCTCTGTCGACAGCTCCCCATGGAAGCTGAGACTCTTGCTCCAGTTCAGGCTGCTGTCAATCCGCCCGCCATGACTCCAGACATGAGATCCATCACTAATAATAGCTCAGATCCTTTCCTCAATGGGTAAGTTAATATTTGGGGCACACTTATTTTGCTCTCTTTATTATGTGATCTAGACTATAGTAGGATCTTTGTTTACACTGGGAAGAGGTAGGGAGCTTGAGGGTGGAGGGTGGGAATAAAAGAGAGGAAGTGGGAGGAGCTGGCAGAAAAAAGTAAAGCAGGGAAAATCATCTACATTTAAAAAAAATTCCCAAATTTAAAAATTGGTGATATAATGCAGAGTAAATCCCTAGTTAAGAATTTGAAAATGGGCATCAACTTATAATTTAAACACGATGGTGTTATCTAGTACTTGTACTTGGAAGAATCTTGTGGTTTTATGTCACCAATAGGGGATAAAAGCATGCTGTATGGCAAATTGAGAACAGAACAATTAAGATGTTCAGGGCGAAATGTGAGTAAGGTCTATAGTTTACTTAATAGTATTCTACAGTCTGGTTTTGGTAATTGCACTATGGTTATGTAAGATGTTATCGCTGGTGAAGGAAGGGTACATGGGAATTCTCTGTACTCTTGTTGCATCTTCTATGTCAGTTTAAAACTATTTCACAATTTAAAAAGTAATTAAAACAAAGGAGCAAAAGGGAAAGAGAATTCAGCCAGACATATCTTCATGAGCCAAAGTAGTTTTTAAATCAAATAAAAAGGGCAATGCTCTATTTCCTATGTCTTTTCTTCTGCCCTTGCAGAAGCATCTGGCAAGCAAACAAATAGAATTATGAACATTATTAAAGATAGAGATAAAAACAAACAGTAGCTGAAATAATAAGTAATGGAGTTTTTAAGTTGTTGATTTTAAAGTATTTGAAATACAGAAAAGTAGAAAGAATAACATAAGTTACCCATGTACCCCTTACCCCAGATTTGCCATATTTTCATCCAATCTTTAATAAATAAAGATTATAATTAATATTTGAATCCATCCCCCCCACCACTGAAATTTCATTTCTTTTCCCTTTGTTCCCAGTGGTAGCCACGATTCAGAAAGTGGTGTGTGTCCATCACATAGATTTTTATAGCTCTTACTGCCTGTTAGTGTGTGTATCCATAAGCAATATTCAACATTTTTTTCTGTGTTTTAAAAAGTCTTACATAAATGGTGTCATACTCTGTATCCATAAGCAATATTCAACATTGTTTCTGTTTTTTAAAAAGTCTTACATAAATGGTGTCATACTCTGTATGTAGACTCTGTATGTTCAAATGGTTAATTTGAGGTAAAAAGGAAGTCCATGTCAATTTACTGTGAATGACCACACATGATTACTTTCATTTTCATGAGTTTATACATTTTAAAATTAAAGGGAATTGGAGTCAGCTTCCCTTCCTGCCCAACCTGGAAAGTTGGGCAGAATGGCACAATTACACTAGTTTAGAGATTTTGTGACTGTGTTTTAATTTTGAGATTTACTTAGTGGGCTCATGTTGAAGTTTCTCCATCTTTTGCTCTGCAGAGGACCATATCATTCGAGGGAGCAGAGCACTGACAGTGGCCTGGGGTTAGGGTGCTACAGTGTCCCCACAACTCCCGAGGACTTCCTCAGCAACGTGGATGAGATGGATACAGGTAGGAGCAAAGCCTGCAAGCACTTGCAGTGGGGTTGTGTTTTTTAAATGATCTCTTCGGTCATCTCAATTTTATTTTTACTATATTTTACTTTTATAATTTCCAACTTTTATTTTAGATTCAGGGGTACACGCGCAAGTTTGCTACATGGGTATGTTTTGTGATTCTGAGGTTTGGGATGCAACTGATCTCGTCACTCAGGTAGTGAGCATAGCATCCAATAGTTAGTTTTCACCCCTTGTTCCTCCTCACACCCAGTAGTCGCCAGTGTCTACAGAAATGTTAAACAAAATATGGAACTCTTCATGAATTTACATGTCATTCTCATGCAGAGGTCATGCTAATCTTACCAGTATCTTTCCAATTTTAGTATATGTACTGCCAAAGCGAGTACGGTCATCTCAATTTTAAAATTCAACCAGAAACAATCTCCTCAACAACATAAAATAACAACTGAAAAGCCACAGAACCCCCAGGCACTATTAATAAACTCTAGCTCTTTCCTCATACACGTATAGTTTTACATCTGGGGACAGGATTTTAAATTCTGTGGTTTTTAAAATTCATCTTTACTCCATATAGCCTCTTCCTCACAATTGCATCAAGACACCACTGTCTGCTTTGCCATGCTTCCACAGTGGTGTATTTATGCTATTCTAGTTTGTAGTAATAGTATATGGGCCGCTCTTTCTCCTGGGAAGTGACACTGGTTTATAGCTCCAGTATGCAAATTTTTTCATGTCATTCACTGCATTTAAAAAGCAATTGGCAGTGGACATTTGGAAGGTTGAGCAACTCAGAGGATTCTAAATTGTCAGTTCCAAGTTCCAACATGGTAGCAATATCCTCCCTCAGCAATTAAAGATAAGAGAGTCAGGGTTACTTTCACCTGGTCCCCAGCCTGTGCGTCCTTCAGGCCCAGCCTCAGCAGGCTTTCCGATTACCTTTCTTTTTCTCCTTTTCTCAAGGAGTGAGACTTCCAATTGCAGAAACTGAAGTTAGTCTTATTAGCTTTATCTAGTCATAATTATGAAAGTCATAAACTCTCAGAAGATATTCTAGAACCAAAAATAAATGACCAGCCGGCATATCCACTATTTGGAGTTATTCATGCAAGTTCCTCCTCCATTATCACTGATGATAGGAAAGTAATTGTTTCTGTGATTAATATAAATAATTGCTTTCCACAAAGCGTTTAAGGTCATATTGTTGAACTTGATTTAATTTTTCAGATTACTGCCCTTTGCAATGAAAATCCTGTAAATATTGCCCAGGAGTCATTGATATTTTGTGACTTCCAGCAAAGCCATTGTGTTTTGCTATCACCAAAATGCAAATTGGATTACGGGTCCTTCATCATTTGGAAGGATATGATTTTTCTCCTTGGAAAACACAGATTGCTAAAATGAACTTCCTGCAATTTTGCTTAAAATAGTGAAACTTCCGTGCACACTTTTCAGGAAGGCTACCGTACTTATAACACACAAAAGATAATTTAGCAAGTTTTCTAAATGACATTGTGGTGGAAGCTGGTCTTAGTTATCAGTGCTTCTCAATCTTTGAAGTAGATATTATCCCTTCAGAAAATTGTTTGGGACTATTTGAATTAACCTGTTGTTTTGATATTGTATAATTAATAGTGGCTGAATTCCTAGGTTTTCTTTCTTTCAGGACAATCAACATTTATTATACTTTTGTGTGTATATAACTTTGTACATATCAATGACACCTAGAGCCATGGATATGTGGCAGACACTGTATGGCACTTTACTGCAACTTTTGTAGAAGGCGCATGTAATCCCAATTTCCAGATGGGTAAACTGAGAATCAGACAAGTTAAGTGTGTCTAAGCTTACATAGCCACAAAGCTCAGTCTAATGACACAAAAGTCAGTAGTACATTCTGTCCCATACTAGCACACACAAAGAACCTATATTCTTCATGTCATATACCAGACACTTACTTTTCCTCTAGTACAGCATTTTCTCTCCTGTGTTCAATAGAACTTCAGTTTTATTAGGATACACATATTGCCAAAATAGGTTTAGGTGATTAAATGGGTTTAGAAAATAGTGGCTTAAAGAAAACAAAAGATTTCTTTAAGACCCAAAGCCTTAACATGCTCATATGCATTATGGCTCATATAATTGTGAGACAGGTAGGTAGTTGTAGGGTGTATGTATTAAGGAAAGAGGGAGAATGTCTGCAGAACTCCCTTTATAAATGATGCCTAAAGACGTCAATGAAGACAACTTTATAGTAATCTTGTTAAAAGAAGCTTCACACCATTTTCTTTGAACATAAAGAAGGATGGTATGGGTAAATGTAAGCTTACAATAAAACATGTAGATTATAATTCCGTAGTAAGGTGTTTATTACAGAGAGGGCCTCTCTACTCTGCAAAACAGTTGTTCACAACATCTCTGGCACGGGAAGGCACAGATCATAAATCAAATCCATAGTGACTTTCACATGCTCCTTTCTCATCTCCTTGAACTTTTCCATTCTGGACCACATCTATCCAGAAAGAATTTTAGATTTCTTCCACATCTCTGTACCTCCTTGAGTAAGTGTCAATAATGTGGTAGTTGAAGACATGAAGGTGATGGTTGTGTTAATACTTGAACTTTTCCTCTTTCAAGAGCCTAAAAGAAGGAATTACAGTGGTTTCTTTTCATTCTGTTATAGGAGAAAACGCAGGACAAACACCCATGAACATCAACCCCCAACAGACCCGTTTCCCTGATTTCCTTGACTGTCTTCCAGGAACAAACGTTGACCTAGGAACTTTGGAATCTGAAGACCTGATGCCCCTCTTCAATGATGTAGAGTCTGCTCTGAACAAAAGTGAGCCCTTTCTAACCTGGCTGTAATCACTACCATTGTAACTTGGATGTAGCCATGACCTTACATTTCCTGGGCCTCTTGGAAAAGGTGATGGAGCAGAGCAAGTCTGCAGGTGCATCACTTTCTGCCTCCATGACTCGTGCTCCCTCCTTTTTATGTTGCCAGTTTCATCATTACCTGGTTTCAATTGAGAGTAACTTAATTTAAACATAAATAAATATTCTGTTTTAATTTTCTGCAAGCCTGCATTCTTATGACAGATTATACAGAATTGTGTCTACAGGATTATGCAGAATACTTTTCTTGTTCTTCTCTTCTGCCCCATGGCTAAGCTTTATGGATGTTAATTGAAATTTATACATCAACTGATTTTAAACCATAAAAAGCTGACCACAGGCAGTTAATTCTGAGGGCAGCTTGGTCCAGGAAATGTGCACAAAATTAGACCTGATTTATAGTTTCAAAAACTGTATTGATGACAATAGTACCCAATGCTTTAAAACCTATTTAACTTGAGCTTTAAAAATCATTGTACAGATAGTAAAATTCTACTGTATGGACTACAGTGTAATTTTGAATCCATTCTGGCTCTGATGGCTCTTATTAGTCTGTATTTACAAAGGCACACACAGTCCTATTGTAGCTTAACCTTCGTTATTTTACTGCAGAGCATCTAGACAACTTAGTCCCTCCAGTGGGAGAGTAGCAGCAACTGCATTAGTTACAGTTCTTACTCTACAGATCTTGTGAAAGAGACCAGTTTGGTACTAATTATGAGCATTTTTTATTCAAGCAAAAGTTTTTGAAATATTCCAACTTGGGATTTTAAGAATTGCAGCTTACAATTTGATGTTTTGTTTAGTTTTTTGGGTTTTTTTTTTTTTTTTTTTGGATGGAGTTTCACTCTTGTTGCCCAGGCTATAACACAATGGCTCGATCTTGGCTCACTACAACCTCTGCCTCCTGGGTTCAAGTGATTCTCCTGCCTCAGTCTCCCAAGTAGCTGGGATTACAGGCATGTACCACCATGCCCAGCTAATTTTTTATATTTTTAGTAGAGACGGGGTTTCACCATATTGGTCAGGCTGGTCTCAAACTCCTGACTCAGGTGATCCACCTGTCTCAGCCTTCCAAAGTGCTGGGATTACACACATGAGCCACCATGCCAGCCTTGATGTTTATTTTATAAAGCACTGTAATTTTATAGCTGATGACAAAAGGCAGTCAAATGTTTTTGCTAAATCGGTGGCAACTGTATTTGTGTCTTTTGAAGCAATTCTGAAAACATCAGGACACCAGAGATTTCAGCCTGATGGCACATGCAGTGAACTGTTGCTTTTTAAATTCTGAAGGCTTGTCAGATTTGCTTTCTAGATTTCAAACGTTTAAAGTAATTCTATCTATGAAACTGAAGGATGAAGCAGATCTCTGACCTGCAAAAAAAAAATGCCCTTTGAGGGTGTATGGTGGAGATATATGTTTCTGAATTCAGTAAAATCGATTCCTAAGTACATTATCCTAACCCTGTTTGCTACACTTGGTATAAAAAGGCATGAAATATATATTCAATACCTCTTACATAACCAAAAACATTTTTATTAGCTTTTAAGGACTGACAGAGCATCATGTTCAACCGGCATGCAGTCTGCCTGCATTGCCAATGAAGTCCTCAACTGTTTAATATTTTGAACTAATATTATTTATAATCTATGAATTTAATCTTTTTTTTGAAAGACATTAATAATTCGGGTCTCTGAGAGGACACTTTCAATATCCATGGGGGACTTATTTGTTGGAGATCGTAAATAAGATTCCTTTTCATCTACCGGAATATACATGTACAGAGTACATTGGATCATGTTGGAAAGAAGGCAAGTGAAAAGGTCAGAGATGAAGTAGTGAAGTTACGGAATATCGTGGAAAGGATACTAGTTGTGAAATGGAAAGAGACAAGTTATAGTACCCCAAAAGCAAAACAAGCAGGAGATGCAAGAGGTGCCCCAAAAGGACAAAGCAACAATTTTCTGTTACAACCTTTATACCAAAAGACCCTGTTGTAGAAGAAAAGAAGGCTTTGGAAGGAGGAGGGGCAGGGCATGCTGATGCTGAGCATGCAGACAGATAAGAGCGTAGCCTGCTGATGCCTCCATCACTATGAAGTGACTTCTTTTTCCTGAAGGACCCTGGTTTATGTTCCTCTAATTCCTTTCACTCTCCCTAAGCCCTCTGGAGAGAGATGAAGGTAGATGATGTTATTGCTACTAAATTGAAGGCAGCACTATTTCTTTTTGTCTTTTGTTAGCAAAAAGTTGCAAAAAGAATTGTACATTCTTGCTAAAAAAAAAAAAAAAAAAAAAATTAAAAAAACAAGGGACCTAACAAAACTCAGCAGTGTTACTGTATTTTAAAAAAATATTTTTATAGACTCATTTTCAGGTTATTAAATGTAAGAGAAACAGCTACCCCTTTTTTTAAGCAGTTAAATCATTGATGATTTATATTACCAATTTTTAGAAGTAATTTTCTAGTAAGCTTGTGGCATTAGAAAATACTAGAAGATTTTTTTTAGTTCAATTAGTTAGAACATTTATTAATGAATATAATAAATATTTTTTTCAGAATAAAATATGGGCCCTTTGCGTTTACTAATAGATAAAGCCAGATATAATTTTTTTGTTTTGTTTTTAAGACCATAAAATATGGCCTTTGTTAAAGAACACTAAAGTTAGAAATCTAAAGTTAGAGCAACTTTTTTAATGGCTATTTCCTATTATTGTAAGTGTTAAAATCCCTGCAGAATTCTTGATAAGGTGCTATTTATAGTATATTTCTTTTATAAAACAACTGTCTTTAGTCTTTTTAGTACTAAATCAACCAGTAAACATCATCATTTCACCCCAAAATTTTGTCACAGAAAAGGCATATCAAATGAAAAATAATTTCAGAGGTCTTTCTTTCAAGCTGTTTTTCCTGATAAAATACATTGTCTTGAAGTAAATGCATTGTCAAAACCTAATTGTAATTCTGTTAAATCTAAGTAATTGTTAGACAGTGTTTCACCATATTATCAAGGATGTGAAATGCCGTTTCTTTCACTGATTATACCATATACAGGAAGCAGATAAAACAGTGAAAAATTTATTGTGCTGGTTGATGCTAACTTGGTAGAAAAGCTCTCTGCAGAAGAAGTGATCTAGAGTGACAGAAGTGCTGCTAATTACAGGTTGTGTTCTCATGACGTACTTAGAAAGTAACTTCTGAAAGTACAACTTTTATGAAAAATATAAGCTGTTTAAAAAAGGAAATCGTAGGTTAATTTAATTGGGAAAATGGGCAATTGACAGAGACCATTTCTCTAACACATATATGTGCTAGTACTTTAACTTTTTAAAAAATTTACTTCCACATTTTGTAATATAAAAATTTCTATTTTAAGTTTAGAATGTTTTGCATACCAAAGAATGCAGCCAAATTGATCAGATCAAACCATTTTACCTGGAGTTTGGTACTGGTTTTTGCTTCTTTGATTCTGTATAAGGAAAATAAAGACAATTGAACTTGCACTTGGAGCCTTTGTCTTTTCATTATTTGTCTTTGTTCCTTTTACTGGGGGTTTTGGGTGGTACTGAAGAGAGGCATATGTAACCCTCCTGGCAGACAGTGAAAGAAAGAAAATTCTGTAGGCAAACAATTTCTTGGCTCATGTGCCTGGCCTTCGACATTCTAAATGTTCACAGATTTCTGGTTTCCACTTTATTTACAAAGCCCACTGAGATTTTTAAAGGTATATATATATATATATATATATATATATATATATATAGTCCTTCCAACACCCTCACAGATTTGACAAGATCATCAAGAATACAGGATTCTCGCTGGGCATGTTGGCTTATGCCTGTAATCCTGGCACTTTGGGAGGCTGAGGCAGGAGTATTGCTTGAGCCCAGGAGTGTGAAACTAGCCTGGGTAACATAGTGAGAACTTGTCTCTACGAAAATAAATAAATAAATAAAAAATGATTAGCCAGGTCTGATAGTGCAGAATATACAACAAACTCTTATAGATCAATAGAAAAAACAAACAGCCCAACAGAAAAATGGGCCAATAATGTGAATAGAAAGTTTATAGATGATGAAACTAAGTGGTGACTAATTTACCAACCTCATTCCTAATCAGAAATTTAGATAAATAATGACTGAATTCCCAGTGGCTCATAGCCTTGCTGGAATTCTTTCATTGATCTAGACTCTGCAACCCTTTCCTATGGACTGGTTTTTGAAATAGGTTTCTTGTAACTTAAAAGTTTGGGCTGATAAACCTTGAACTGTAATATGCAGAGAGACGTGTTTAGAAATATTAATTTGTAGCGGTCACAGACAGTGTTTACTGGGGAGGCTTATGTGTCTTAAATAAGCTTTTCTGCTTGTAACTCATTTGGTCATATTATTTATTGAACAAAGTAATGCATGCCACATTGGTTTGCAGTTTGAGGACCAGACGTAGGATGACAACTATCCTGGTTTGCCTGGGACCAAGGGCTTTTGAAGACATAGGAATTTCAGTGTTTAAACTGTCCAATCGGGAAATGCTGGGAAGTATGTATCGTGTATTCATTGGCAGGATGGACTACATAATCTGTGGGACCTAGTGAAAAATAAAAATATGGGGTCCCTTGCTCAAATTTATAAGAATTGCAAGACGGTGACAGCAGAGCATTAAACCAAGCGTGGGGCTCTTCTGAGTTTGGGGCCCTGTGTGTCTCCATGGGAACTATCTGAAGCCAGCCGTGCTCATTGGTTCCTGTTTATGGTGTTTATGCAATGCTGTAAGCAAGGATTTTAAATGCTGGCATATTCCTTTGTAAGAGTAAGAAGAGGCTGACATAAAGGGGTTTATAAAAAAGTAATAATTTAAGCATTAATCTGGGAAATTATTAGCATTTTCTCCTAAAATAACTTCTCACCAAAATTTCTAGGCAACCAGTGATATTTCTTGTAGTTGGAGAGAGTCAGGTGGGTCTGGGGGCCCTGGTCCTGAGTCAGATTTGGTTTCTCTTGAGGGCATCAAAGAACATAGAATTCTTAAGACCTTCTTTCTTTGACATCCCCTGACATTCTAAGTCACTCATACCAACCAACCAGCATAGAGAAAGAGAGAGAAAGACAGAGAGAAAGAGTCCATTGATTCAATCGTCAGTAAGTGCTTGCTGAGCTCCTGGCATGTTAAAGTCACTGAATAGACATAGGAAAAACAAAGATGAAGAAAACCCAATCGCATGGTTTAATCGGGGCCATACATTATGGGACAAAGAGTTATGTGAGCTCAAGGTAGAGAATGAAAGGCGTGTGAACAGCCACAAATAGGTCATGGTGTCTGAGCCTTATTCACCAAGGAGTTTCCCAGGCATTTCAGGTAAAGGAGATGGCCTACTCAAAAGCACAGAATTTTAAAAGAGGAGTGACAAGAGGTCCATGGCCCTGGAGAACAAAAGTGTGAGGGTGATAAGGTGGGAGTTGAGACCAAATAAGGTAGATGGAGAGTAATCCTTGAAAAGGTTTGTGTGCTTTGAATCAGAGTTGGAGTTTATCCTATACAATAGAAGAGGCAGGAAGATTTTTAATAGTGGAGTGGCTTAAAGAAAACAAGTGAAAAGTGAAGATGAACCAAAATGGAGAGGAGTTGGTGGCCCTCTCCTTGTACAAGGATCTATTTGGTACTATGAGCATAGGAAGGAATTGAAATCATGGCCTTTGCCTCCACGAAACTTATATACTACTATGTGAATGCTAATAAAGATCAGGAGAGAAAGATCATTTGGGGCTTGGTGGTGAGGTAAGACCAGGGAAGCCAAAGCAGAGAATTCTGGGAATGGAAAACTGGTAAACAAAGGCACAGGAGGAGAAATGGAAGGAAAACAATATATGCTGACAATCTACTGTGTTCTGGAAGTAGGCATCATTAGTGCCTGTATGTGTATGTATTTTTATTGGAATAGGATCACAGTTTTAGAGTCATGGAGGCAGAACTGACATCTCTACAGTTAAGTCTTTCAATTCCATCTGTTTTCTCAGCTTTCTCAGAAATGAGATTTGAAGATGAGTAGACAAATGAAATACCCAGTAACCTCAGTCTTGGAAGTCAGGCACCAGTGCTAGCCCTATCAGAAATAACAGACATAATTGTAATCTCCAGAGATCTGCTTAATCTTTTTGGGTCTCATTCTTTATTCTCTTTACCTATAAAAGGCTCCCTTTGTTTTGGTCTAAAACTCTCCCATTCTATCTTCTTCCTTAGTGTTTGAACAAATGTCCTACATTTAGGAGATGGGACTTGTGTCATGTACACTAACATACTCCTTTTCTTTTCTTTTCTTTTTTTTTTTTTTTTTGAGGCAGAGTCTTGCTCTGTTGCCCAGGATGGAGTGCAGTGTAGTCTTGGCTCACGGCAGCCTTCACCTCCTGGGTTCAAGTGATTCTCCTGCCTCAGCCTCCCGAGTAGCTGGGACTACACACCACTACACCTGGCTAATTTTTTTTTTTTTTAGTAGAGACGGGGTTTCACCATGTTGGCCAGGCTGGTCTCAAACCCCTGACCTCATGATCCACCCGTGTCTCAGCCCCTAAAGTGCTGGGATTACAGGGGGTGAGCCACTGCAGCCGGCCAACACACTCCTTTTCTTATAGTACTTCTGAGTCTGATAGCTATAACAGACAGAAGGTTGAGAAACTGATATTTTGCCTATGACTCTAATCTTTATAAGTGACATTCAGCAAGCCAAATTGCAAAGCATATTTCTCAGTACCCAACCAGAAAAGCTGACACTTCCACCATTAGGATTAGAGAACTGTTTTTAGAAAACACCCCCCCCCCCAAATATCTTCCCTGGGGGATGATAATGTGATCAATTGGACTATAGATGGAGAAAACGAATTTGTGGGTTTAGCAGAAATTAACAGTCATTACCATCTGCACTCTAGAACGAGAACCAATTTATGGGATTAGCATTGAGCAAAATAAGAGTTTCAGAGAACCAAAATAAGGGTGAAACATTAATTGGGGAAGGGAGGCCCAGTACATTCCACATAGCCTATGAGTCCTGGAGAAGGTGGGGTGTGTGAGCGCTAATAAAAGGCATGTGTGGGCACTCTCCTTACTATTCGCCCTGGGCTTCATTCTGACAACCAGTTAAGAAGTTCAGTACTGTGCAAGGTATTCATTAGCTCTGTGGCCTTAGCCAAGTTTCTTAAAGTCTTGGAACTTGAAACTTCAGTTTCTTTCTTTTTTTTTTTTTTTTTTGAGATGGAGTTTTGCTCTTGTCACCCAGGCTAGAGTGCAATGGCGCGATCTTGGCTCACTGCAACCTCCACCTCCTGGTTCAAGCAATTCTCCTACCTCAGCCTCCCAAGTAGTAGCTGGGACTACAAGTGCATGCCGTCATGCCCAACTAATTTTGTATTTTTAACAGAGACGGGATTTTGTCATGGTGGCCAGGCTGGTCTCAAACTCCCGATCTCAGGTGATCTGCCCGCCTCAGCCTCCCAAATTGCTGGGATTACAGGCATGAACTACCTGCACCCCGCCAGAACTTCAGTTTCTTTACGTGTAAAATTGGTATAATAAAAAGGCGGGGTACAATGAGAGAGTGGTGAAGATGAAGAGAAGTGACTTATGTGAAAACCAATTGTTCACAGGTAGTCAATAAATATTAATTCCCTTCTTGTGAGCTTTTCTCTCTCTTGTGCCCAGGCCGCATCTTTCTCTGTAGCATTTACCACCATCTAACAGTGAGAGATAACTTACTTCTTCGTTGTCCCCATTAACTTGTCAACTGCAGGAGAGCAGGGATTTTGTTCTCTTTGCACCGAGCACCTTGAGCCATGCCTAACACAGAAACCTTTCCTCTGGACAGCACCATCTTGGACTTCTTTGTTGTTACTTCCATGACTTTCATTTATGAGGTTTTTGGAAAATGTTCCTTGATGAGAAAATATTGGAGAAAAATTGGATCATTTAGAAAGATGGGAAAATCTGCTCCCTGAGAAATTAATCTGCTTAGCAACCTGTTATCTGCTGCTCTCTAATGGCTGAGCCGAGTTGCCATGAACAGGCAGCAGGTGGCTTTGTCATGGTGTAGTGAGTGACCAGTGCCTTCCTGGCTCAGGGGGTGCAACCAACCAGGGCTGGGAATAGGGTGGGGCATTACTGAAGGGGGACAGAGAAAGTCGTGCAGAGTACAGACGTGTTTGTTTTCTTCTTTGCACTGAACTATATGTCCTTTGGTGAGGAGCTCTATGGTCCTTGAGTCAGAATAAAGTTATTAAGTACAAAAAGGAAAAAAAGAGCAAAACACAAAAACTAAAGAGCTAAAGGCATTTTCAGAGCAGAGTTCACAGTAGAGTCCGTGTGGCTCACCTGCCTTAGACTTTCCCAAGTTGTTGGTGTAACGTGAATTGCTCAGACCTCCTGAACCTGAAGGACTGAGGTCTGGGAGTCTGCATTTGTTCAGTGAGCTTCCAGGTGATTCTGGTGCACTGCCAAGTTTGACACCTGAGGAGTAATCTCCAAACTTTTTTTTAAATCATGGAACCCCAATGTATGTATGTTTGCTTGTTTATTTTTAATGTTCTAAAGTGACTGTTCTAGTGTATTGTGTACATTATAAAACATTCACAAAAATTGACATTTTTAACGAATGAAAAAAACCATATAGATTAAAGTTTACATATGAACTTCCCACGCCACATTTTGGATGAGTATAATTTATGCCGGTTAAATGTTGCGTAACTGATCCTCAGGGTGATTGTGAGGGCACAACATTCATTTTCCCAAGTTTGTGGCCCCAACATCAGTAGGCATTATGAGGCAGCAGGACTATCTGCAGAGGTTTTATTTCTGCTTCAATAGCATTATGGGGAATTCTCTTCTCCGCCTCTCCCTGTTTTTCTACTCTCCACAATGTTCACATTTGATGCTGGGAAAAATTGTCATGTTTACCCTCTTTACCAAGCTGATGCTCTTAGTATTGCAACTTCTGGGTGGGAAACCAAGTCTGGACTGGTAAGTGTGTTGGCATCATACAGCCTCCCATGCCCAGGTGCTTAAGCAAACACACATACATATAGACCCTTGGGACTGCTCCAAGACAGAACCCGTTGCAAAATCATAGGCTGTGAAGCCCTGCCTGAAAAAGCTGGACTCTAATTAGACCTAATTAGATTAGAGTCTAATCTAGACTCTAATTTTTTCAATTTTTCTTAATTTTTCTGAGGTCATGGATGTTTAATAATGTGATGAAATCTTCAGGCTCTCCAAGGCAGGAAAAAAATAATTCATGTGACCATAGGTACCGTTTAAGAGACTGTAAACACTTCTGTAGTTCTCAAAGTGAGGACTCTAGGCCGGCAGCATTAGCATCATTAAGGAACTTAATAGAAATGTCCAACAGGGCATGGTGGCATATGCCTGTAATCCCAGTATTTAGGAGACCAAGGCAGAAGGATAGCTTGAGGCCAAGGTAAGAGACCAGCCTGGGCAACACAGCAAGACCCGTCTCTACAAAATAAAGAAAGAAGCCGGGTGCAGTGGCTCACGCCTGCAATCCCAGCATTTTGCGAGGCTGAGGCGGGTGGATTACTTGAGGCAAGGAGTTTGAGACCATCCTGGCCAATATGGTGAAAACCTCATCTCTACTAAAAATACAAAAATTAGCCGGGTGTGGTGGCGGGCGCCTGTAATCCCAGCTACTCATGAGGCTGAGGTGGGAGAATCGCTTGAACCCAGGAGGTGAGGTTGCAGTGAGCCGAGATCATGCCACTGCACTCTAGCCTGGGCTACAGAACAAGACTGTCTCAAAACAAAACAAAACAAAATCATTTTTTATTATTTTCAGTTCTATATAGGAACCCAAGCATTTCTTCCTAGATGATTTTAGAATTGGTAAGAAATCTAGCTCAGTGGCCGAGGGAGTGGACTCACTCTCAGACAGCTGGACCATCTGGCTTTGGATCCTGGACTTCCTATTTACTGTTTTATGGGGCCCTGGGAAACTTATTTATTTTTTTAAGCTTCAGTTTAGTCTTATGCAAAATGGGGCTTATCATTGTTTCCATATCATAGGCTTGTGCCAAATAAAAACAAACACGGACTTAGATAAGGAGAAACGCTGCTCAAAAGGACTATAGCAATAGGGAAAATGCTCAATCTCAGGAATTTGCAAATGTCTCAGAGACAAACAGAAAAGGCTTTTCTTTTATTGGGAGAGGTAGGCAGAGCTTAGCAGAAATGGGAAGTTGGGCAAGCAAGGGGGCAGAGACTGACAGGAACAGTTCTCTGGCTAAGCTGATAAGGGGGGGTGTTCGTGCCTTCTCAGGCTTGGGGACAAGCAGAGCTGGGGCCTGACTAAAGTGTGGTGATGACAAAGCAGAGAGTAAGAAATGGGCAACTGTGAGCACTAGGTCAGTTGTTTTGAGGACTGAGTGAAATCCCATCACTTACCAAAGTCTGGGGTTATTTTTATTATGAATGGCCAATTCCAAAATGCTGGAGCAGCCCGTCCACTTTCCTTGAGCAGAATAACTCTGTCACAGCACCATAACAATGACAACATCCCACTGAGTGAGAACCTACCATGTGCCAGACCCAGTCCTTGAAAGAGATACAAACATTGGTAAGATAGTCTCTGAGTTCTCAGTCCAGGGCAAAGAGAGGGTTAGGTGACCTAACGTGACGCAGGCACTCAGACACTTGCAGGGTGTCATGGGAGAATGTGGCAGGTTTTCCATAATGTAGAGGTTGAGAAACCCTGACCTAGACTAATAAATCACACACATAAAAAGACAAAAAAACTAAAAAGCCATTCTCTTCCTCACATTGGATATCGTAGTTCAGTAATGTGCCAGGCTAAACCAAACTACCTTTCCCCCAAATTCCCTTTCCTGTGTTTCCTGTCAGGATGCGCTGCAGGAGGGATTATTAAGAGCTTTGGAGGCAGAAGAGAAGGAACATCTGCTTTTTAGCTCAAGTGCACGGTTGCTATCCACGCCTCCCCTCACTGACACAGGACCGCTGGGCCTACAACCATTCATCTTTCCCAGGATTCTCCTTCTGTGCCTGGGTTGCCTGGGCCAGGTAGGGTGTCTTTTTTTTTTTTTTTTTGAGACAGAGTCTTGCTCTGTCACCCAGGCTGGAGTACAGTGGTGTGATCTTGGCTCACTGCAATCTCTGCCTCCCAGGTTGAAGCAATTCTCCTGCCTCAGCCTCCTGAGTAGCTGGGACTACAGGCATGCACCACCATGCCTGGCTACTTTTTTGTATTTTTTTTAGTGAAGATGGGGGTTTCACCACATTGGCAAGGCTGGTCTCGAACTCCTGACCTCGTGATCCATCCGCCTTGGCCTTCTAAAGTGCTGGAATTACAGGTGTGAGCCACCATGCCCAGCTGGTAGTGTGTCTTTAGCTCTGTGACAAAGGGCTCCAGCTTCTGCAGGGCACCTGTACTGTCAGAGGCAACAAGAAGGAACAGGGTTCCAGTCCATCCTCATGGCTCCAGTTCATGCCTGTGGGTTACACATTGTTCTCTTTCAGGCTTTACATCCAAGTCTGACTGCCTTGTTGATTGCCTGCTCTATGGACTTTAAGTTCCAGCATCAGACACGAAGACAACTCTCTTAGAGATTGTTTAGTTCCAAGAATTATGTAAGGTCAAATCTCTAGCAAATGTGTGTGTGTGTGTGTGTGTGTGTGTGTGTGTGTGTGTGCGCGCCATATTTGATCTGTGATTGAGCCCTGGCTGATACATTGGGTTAAAGTCAACGTCACACTCTTAATGTTTCTAACACAGGACGAAGTTACTTTGTAGAAAGGTGGTTATTTCCCTCCCTGGGGCCAATGTCAGTGGCCCTCACTCATTAATTGTTCTAAACACTGGACCTATTCTTTTCTTTAATTTTCTTTCTTTTTTCCCTAAATCATCTTTGGATGCTTAGACTGGGAATAAATTATGGTATGTCCTAGAAGTCTCTTTCCTGCATTTCAAGAGTTGACTGCCAAGACAGTTATTCCATGTCTTGGTGACTCAATTGGAATGTACCGCATACGTTTTGATTTCTTTTTTTATGATATCAAACCAGAATCCTTCAGCTACGTCCTGCTGCCTCCTGGTTCTCTGTAGATTGAAGAACCACATGTCTGTCTTGGAATGCTCTATTTGACCCTTGGTTTTTTACCCCATATGGAGATCCTCCAGAGCCTCTGTGTCTTCTTTAATCTGCTCAGAGCAGAGCTGTCCTCAGTTCCTGGGCAGACACTATCGGGTTTGAACAGGGAGAGGAGAAGCTGGATGTCACTCACGTCAACTTTGCTCAGCACTTTGTTATAATGGCTTTTTGCCGACAACTGTACATATGGCTGGTGTGTTTCAGTATGATCCACAAATTCTTTTCATCCCTTTTTTCCATCATCACTAATAGTTCAGGTCCATCGGCATATTATGTACATGTAGCTGGGTGATATTTTGAGATAATAATTTAGGTTTTGTCTTGCTAGTATTTCTCTTTTTCCTTTCCTCTATTCAAGTGGATTGTTGGCCCTGTGCTCATCAGCCCAGTAGAATGCTGAGGCAGGGTGGAAAACTCCAAGAATGGCCCAGGGTAAAGCCTGGTGCAATGGCATTCAGAGCTAGAAAGCAAATGTGGTTATAGAAAATATAATTTTAATTTTTATACTCATGGATCTGTGTACTGAGATCACTCCAGCCTCATGTTTAATTTTAACATAGACATCCACTTTCCTACTTACTTTGTCAACTCTTTTAAAAATTATTGTTATTATTAGCTTTTTGAGACTGATTTTTGTTCTATTTCCCAAGCTGGAGTGCAGTGGTGTAATTTTAGTTTACTGCAATCTCCGCCTCCCAGGTTCAAGCGATTCTCCCCCGTCAGCCTCCTGAGTAGCTGGGACTGCAGGCACCCACCACCACACCCAGCTAATTTTTGTATTTTTAGTGGAGATGGGGTTTCACCTTGTTGGCCAGGCTGATCTCGAACTCCTGACCTCAAGTGATCTACCCCCTTGACCTCCCAAAGTGTTGGGATTACAGGCGTGAGCCACTGTGCCCAGCCTTAAATTATTTTTTTATGTTTATTGTTTTAGCCTGTCACTCAGGCTGAGAGTTTAGTGGCATGATCACAGCCTCCACCTGCCAGCCTCAATGAATCCACTTGCCTCAGCCTCCCAAGCAGTTGGGACTAGAGTCATGTGTCACCACTTCTGGCAAATTTTTCTATTGTTTGTAGAGACAGGGTCTTACTATGTTGCCTAGGCTGGTCCCAAACTCTAGGCTCAAGTGATTCCCTTGCCTTGGCCTACCAAAGTGCTGGGATTACTGGTGTGAGCTACTGAACCTGGACTTGTCTATTCATTTTTGAAATCTTCAGTTTATTTCAGGGCAAAGGATGCTACCTCAGAAAGAAGTGCAGGAGAAAGAAAATTAAGGGCTCTGGGGACCTCCATTCACACAACAAATTTATGAATTGCCTAATATGTGTTAGGTTAGGCACTGAGGGTGTAGACTTGAATCAGATCCTTTTCGTGCTTCAAATAACTTGTAGTCCAAAGCATAGGAATAAAGAAATGTACTCCATTAAGCAAACTGAAGTTGGCAACTCACGTAACAGAAGTTTATGGACAGCCTGAAGACCAACCTTGGGGTGTGTGTGTGCATATGGAGGGAGGTCTCTAAGGGAGAGGTGCACTCATCTTTACCCTTTGTTTCCGTCTCTTCTTTTTAAGTCCTCTTATCCATGGTAAGCAATTTCCTCTAATTTTATGGTAACTGGTTTTGAAAAATGGCCTTTTGTGAAAACTTACCAAAGGTTATTTCAGTTCTTCATCTACAAAATAATGAGAGCAGACTTTATGATGACTACAATTTCTTTTTATCTAAAATAATGAATCCCTGTAAACCCTTGAATAAAGAATTGATGCCTCTTAGCCACTTTCAAATTCTCTCATCAAAGAACTCAGGCAAGTGAATCAGTCCTAATAGCCCGACACCTCTTGAACTTATGGAACATCATTACTGCAGAACATCACTACCTGGGTCACCGTTTCGTATTTAGTATGCACACCTTGTATTTGTCAGTGAGGTGTGAGCTCCTGGTGGGCAGTCATGGGGTCTGACTCAAGTCCATCTTTGTGCCTGCAGGTGGTGATCTAAGGCAATGGTTGCTCAAAGTGGCTGGGCTTCGACGTCACCTGGTGAGCTTTAAAAAATGAAATGACTGGCACGGTGCGGTGGCTCACACCTGTAATGCCAGCACTTTGGGAGGCTGAGGCAGGCAGACTGCCTGAGAGATCAGGAGTTCGAGACCGGCCTGACCAATGTGGTGAAACCCCATCTCTACTAAAAATACAAAAATTAGCCAGATGTGGTGGTGGGTGCCTGTAATCCCAGCTACTTGGGAGGCTGAGGCATGAGAATTGCTTGAGCCCGGGAGGCGGAGATGGCAGCAAGCAAAGACGGCTGCCAGCCTGGGTGACAGAGCAAGACTTCGTCCCAAAAAAAGAAAAGAAAAGAAAGAAAAGAAAAGAAGAAAAGAAAAGAGAAAAGAAAAGAAAGAAGAAAGAAAAGAAAAAAGAAAGAAAAGACTGACAAAAAACAGACTTCCACATCTCATGCCCAGATTTGCAGATGCAGTGGGTCTAGGCTGTGGCTCAGGAATCTGCAATTCCTGAACATTTCCTAGGTAATTTTGATGATCACTCATGTTTGAAAGCAAATAGACTAAACTGAATCTAAACACTGTGTGTGTGTGTGTGTGTGTGTGTGTGTGTGTGTGTGTGTGTGTTTATAGCTCCCGCAACAAGATCTTCAGTGTTTACCTGCCTTTCTTGCCTCTGCCTATTAAGTTTCAGGTGCCAGACACAATCCCCACTCTCAGAGTTCTCATTGTAGTCAGGGCAAAACTATAGTGTGTAACTCTTTGTATTTTCAGTGCCTAGCCCCCCAGGGGCCAGCACACAGTAGGTGATTGTTAATTATTTTATTGATGGCTTTGACAAACCCAGTTTTCAGTGTGCCTGACCTACATGGTGCAGCCTATTAGCTTGGCAGGGGCAAAAGGGAGACTTTCTGGCTTGGAATTCCCTGAGACCCTTCTTATTGCACACAGTCATGCTGACAGCCCCATGGGCCTTTGCTTCACCCTTGGTGACTTCAAAATTTCCTGTATAACTGATCTTCTCTCAAGTGTCCTTTTACAGATGGGGAAACCGAGACTTTGAAAATAACTGTCCCAGGAACCCTAAACTGGTTTGTGGTGGAGTTGGGGTTTGAACACAAATCAACAGAATGGATCTGATGTCCTATTAGTGTGTGACTCGTAAAACCAGTTAGTCTTAATATGATACATAGAATAATAATACTTATTACCTTAACCCTGGGTAACAGGCTGACAAGATTATTACTCAAATCAATTTTTTTAAAACTTTTTTTTGTTTGATCGAAGGAAGCATTTGTAGAAAAGATGAGTTGTTATTCATTCAACCTTTTGCCCCCCTCCCCTCCTAAAACACACACAAATCTTTTTTTATATTACCTCTGAATTCAGATTTTAATTTAACACTCATAAGGGAACCCTAGCCAATGACAACAGGCTCAAAAGACCAGTCACAAGCAACTCAAACAAGTCAGCAAAAAAGGCAACAAATAACAAATACTTATGATACATCAATCATTCTTTTTTCCTTACACATCTTAAAAACAAAAATTGGTCTTAGTTTCTCATTTTAAATATGCTTTCCTCCTTTGATTTATGTAAAACTTCCAAAGATATAAACATCTTTATATACAAAGAAGCAGTATGGCAGTACATGTGGCTTTATACATTTTACATTTGTAATAAAAAAAAAAATAATAATGAGGCCGAGTGCAGTGGTTCACACCTGTAATCCCAGCACTCTGGGAGGCCAAGGTGGGGGATCGCAAAGTGAGGAGATCGAGACCATCCTGGCCATGGTGAAATCCTGTCTCTACTAAAATACAAAAAAATTAGCTGGGTGTGGTGGCGCATGCCTGTAGTCCCAGCTATTCAGGAGGCTGAGGCACAGGAATCACTTGAACCTGGGAGACAGAGGTTGCAGTGAGCCAAGACTGTGCCTCTGCACTCCAGCCTGGAGACAGAGCAAGACTCTGTCTCAAAAACAAAAACAAAAACAAAAACAAAACAAAACAAAAATCATGAAAAGTTTGCTTTGAACCTGTTTGTAAATTCTAAAAAGAAACTAATTTGAAGGATTTATAAATCAAATTTGTTAAGCGACCAAACTATTTTTTATTTGAAAATAACAAAATTCTAAGTCGAGCAAAGTTGGTTGGAAAGAAGAAATAACTGCCTTTTCTAAGCTTTGTCAGCTAGGAAGCAGATAGGAATTAACAATCCCAAGAGGAGAAGAATAAGTTTTATGGAAAGAAATTGTAGTCATCATGCTGTAGAGTTTGAGCAGCTCATCTCAGAGGTTTAAACGGGTCCATCTCCCTAGAAGGTAGAAAAGGTGAATTAATTATGATGTCATTATTTATGTAAATGCTTGCTTTTTCCCTCCTTCTTCCATTCCCATTACCTGCCTTCCTCCTGCCCTTATTGGTTACCTATTGAATGTTTTCTATACTCTTTCTGGCTTTGTTTCAGAGCTTTAATCTGTCACTCACCTGTGTTAAGGTTATAGAAATGGAAGCTTCATTTTGCTTGGCATCATTTATTTATTTATGTTTATTTATTTATTTTGGGATGGAGTCTTGCTCTATCACCCAGGCTGGAGTGCAGTGGCGTGATCTTGGCTCACTGCAACCTCCGCCTCCCGGGTTCAAGCGATTCTCCTGCCTCAGCCTCACGAACAGCTGGGACTACAGGTGTGCGCCACCAAGCCCAGCTAATTTTTGTATTTTTAGTAGAGACGGGGTTTCACCTTATTGGCCAGGCTGGTCTTGAACTCCTGATCTTGTGATCCACCTACTCAGCCTCCCAAAGTCCTGGGATTACAGGCGTGAGCCACTGCACCCAGCCGGCATCATTTATTTATTTATTTAGTCCTCAAAAAAGTTACATTTTATTTATTTATTTATTTTTGTTTTATTTTGTTTTTTAACTTTTTAAATTTTCAACAGCTTTTGGGGTATAAGTGGTTTTTGGTTCCATGGATGAATTAGGTACTGATGAATTCTGAGATTGCAGTGCACCCATCACCTGAGGAGAATACATTGTATACAATATGCATCATTTATTTTAAAAAATAATTTTGGTAAGAGGTGCTGAGAGACCAAGTGCCATGAGGAAAGCCACCACTAACAAGTAGGAGAGCTGGGGTTTGAACCAGGGAGGCTGAACCCAGAGATTGTGTTCAAGGAAACTTGAAGCTATGCTATCTCACTGACTTTCATAAGGTAGTAAATAGCATTCATTGCCATTTACTGAGCCTTCTAAGGGTTCAAATAAATTCATGCTTGTTACCTTGTACTAGGCATTCCATTGACAACCATAGGAGTAGGTTAGGTATTAATAGCCACATTTTACAGACAAGGAACAGTTGTGGGCAACTCGACTGGGCAAAGACCACACAGCTGACATTCAAACCAGGTCTCATAGCATGTATTTTAAGGCGCATTTCCACCTATCACTTCATTTAAGGACTGTGCCAGGCTCAGAAAGCTCTCAGTACTTTCTGCCTAAATGGATAGATGTTGATCTCACAATCTTTCCATAAATTAGGCAAGGGGCAGTTGGAATAACTGAGGCTATTAGAAGTTAGTCAGCTTGCTGGGTCACTCAGCTACTAAGCTGTGGATCTAAGCTGAGAGCCCAAGTCTTTCTGCAGTGTCCTACTGGGGCAGGAATGCTGACCAGCCCCATGAGAGGCCAGCTGCCCACGAGAAAGGAATCTTCAGCAGGCTGACTCTAAAACTGCGGCTCTTGTGCACTGAAATATTTAGTAGTGAAATTCCGTCATGTCCAAAAATTACTTTCCAACAGTCCAGAAAGACAGAGGGTGAGAAAATATTAATAATTTTGGGAACATAGGTGAAAGTGTACAGGTGTTCATTGTACCATTCCTTCAACTTTAATGTAGATTTGAAGTTTTCAAAATAAAATGTTGGAGAAGGAGGGGAGAGAGACAGAGGAGAGATTAAGGGAGGGAGGAAGAAAGGAAGGAAAAAAATAGACAAATCTTGTGGAGTACATTCATCCTCTGTGAGTCTCTGGTGCCCATGCACCAACAACCATGGAGTCCATCTACTGTCTTTCAACTATCAAGTGACTCAGCCATTAAGATCTCCAAAATATGGTGTCCAAATAAATGAAACTCACTAAAAGGAATCAATGTACTGACACCTATGAGTATGTTTTTAAATTGAGAGATAATTCTCAGATTTAGCAGAATATTATCAACAATTCAAGAGCAATCGTATTTTCTTTTTCTTTTCTTTCTTTCTTTTCTTTTTTTTTTTAGGAAGGGTCTTGTTCTGTTATCCAGGTTGCAGTGCAGTGACAGGATCTCAGCTCATGCAGCCTCAGCATCCTGGGCTCAGGTGATGCTCCTAGCTCAGCCTCCTGAGTAGCTGGGACTGCAGGTGCATGCCACCACATCTGGTTAATTTTTTGTATTTTTGGTAGAGATAGGGTTTCGCCATGTTGTCATGGTCAAGACCAGTTCATGGCTGGTCTTGAACTCTTGGGCTCCAGTGATCCTCCCGTGTTGGCCTCCCAAAGTGCTGGGATTACAGGTGTGGACCACTGTGCCATGCCAAAGTAATATTTTCAATAAATCTTGCAAAGAAAATTTACCATCCAGCTAAACTATATAGGAACTGAAACTTCAATTTATAATTTAGCAAACATTAATTCATTCTGGATGAATTACAAGATTTAAATGCTCAATATTCTCAACTGCTATCATAAAAATGACTTTGGTGGATTACTAGTTGGTAGTAACGTTTAAAGACCAAAACGTTTATATACAATACAATAGAACTGAAAAATTTGTAGAATAAAATGCAATACACAGTGAAATTTATTTGTAATACATGCATTTTACTGCTGATTTGGGGGACTTATTTGTATTTTCCATTTTTATAAAGTAATTGATAGTTATTAAAATTTTGTTTGTACTGTTGACTCATTAAAGGAAAAAAGTCAGTCTTTTTACTTAGAAATGATTAACTTTTGGTTGAATTTCCTTTAGTTTTTTTTTTCTATTCACACAATTTTATTTTCTCCTACTTACATAGTTGTATATTATGTACGATTTTTGTATCCTGCTAAATAACAAAAGGATTTAGGTTTTGTTATTTAAGGATTTTCAATATTACTACAGTTTTGGGTGAAACATTCTTTTAAGACAGAAAGAATAATAAAAAGAGATACTATGACAGGTTATATAAGAAATTATGTAACCTTACCTAGGTGAGGAGACTGGAGGGGAACTGGGTGGATAAAGACAAAGGCTGGAGGGAGGCTTTCCAACTGAATACCTTTATATATTTCTCGGTGTGCGTACACATGCACATATTTAGTTTTTGAGTTAGCTACATGTAATGCTTGTTTAAAATTTATTTACTTATTTATTAAGACAGGGTCTCACTCTGTCGCCCAGGCTGGAGTGCAGTGGTGTGATCTTGGCTCACTGCAACCTCCGCCTTCGAGGTTCAAGTCATTCTCGTGCCTCAGCCTCCTGAGTAGCTGGGACTACAGGCATATGCCACCACGCCTGTCCTGCTTATTTAAAATTTAAATAAAATAATTTGAGTCATTTAAAGTTTTACCATAATATTATGTTAAGTGAACAGACCTTGATTTACATATATTTACATAATCCCCCTATTAGGGAACTCTCAAGTTTTATTTTTTTCCTCATCTGTGCTTTTATGTATTTTTTAATTTTTATTTATTTATTTATTTTTGAGACGGAGTCTCGCTCTGTCACCAGGCTGGAGTGCAGTGGCGCAATCTCAGCTCACTGCAACCTCTGCCTCCTGGGTTTAAGAGATTCTCCTGCTTCAGCCTCCGGAGTAGCTGGGACTACAGGTGCGTGCCACCATGCCCAGCTAATTTTTGTATTTTCAGTAGAGACAGGGTTTCACTATGTTGGCCAGGATGGTCTTGATCTCTTGATCTCGTGGTCCACCCACCTCAGCCTCCCAAAGTATTGGGATTACAGGCGTGAGCCACTGCACCTGGCCGCAATCTGTGCTTGTAATAACTTTGTGCATGTGTGTGAACAATTGCCTAATTTGATTTGGGTGTTAGTTGAAATAATGAGACTGTCTTACGGTCTGCAAGTCTGTTTTTTAGTATTTTGTTGTTGGTATTTTACAATACTATTTAGAGACTAAAGCCTGAGTGATTTCATTTTTTTCTTCCCATGTAAGAACTACCTCTTTATCTGTATCAGAAATCATATCAAATCTAGGTTTTGCATTGGTATGTTCTGTTCATCTGAGGAAGTGAGAACATGCCAGGTCAGACCATGATGTGCTGTTGCTGACACTGTACCCATATGACAAATGCTCACTTCAGGTGGATCTTCATATAAACATCATTATAAATGTTCATATATAGGCAGAGTCCTTTGTCTCCAGAACTACAGTCAACTGGATGTGAGGCTGAAAATTATGGCCAACTTCAGCCTGGGTGTTTTAACATGCTCTGGATTCCAGTAATGCAATGTCTCTGTCTCCATGAGCTGACAGACTGGGCTGACTGGACTTTCCAGCCTGGGCTGGTTTTCTGCAGGCGGTACACTTACCCCTTCATTCCCTCAGTGCTGGTGGCCTCACCTGGCCTCCCTCATGCTGAGAAGAAACAGCAAAGGCCTTAACTTACCCCACAGCAGCCGCAACATTGGCAGTCTCCACAGAGGGTTCCCAGGAGGCCATTGACCACCTGGATGGCACAGAGAACCATCTGGATTCCTCCAACAACCAGCAGGATGGAGAAGAGGGTCAGATTCCAGGGAACCACATTGAGGGGGCTGTTGGCACTTGTTCCATAAGGCTTCATCATTGAGATAATCCCTGTTGGTGGTATGGGGGACAAAGGAAACGCTTGTAAAAAGTGTGCAATTCCCTTGAATAGAAAGTTACCATAGGCTGGGCACGGTGGCTCACGCCTGTAATTCCAGCACTTTGGGAGGCCAAGGTGGGCGGATCACCTGAGGTGGGGAGTTCGAGATCACCCTGACCAACGTGGAGAAACCCCATCTCTAATAAAGAAAAAAAGAAAGAAATTTACCATAACAATGTTTCTGATGCACTACTTTCCATTCAAAACAAGCTTCATGAGAAAATACTTGTACTAACAATTTAAATACTCCAAAACTTATAATTTTTATCAAGTGCACCCTATTTGCCAGACCCTGTTCTAATCACTTCACACATATTCACTCATTTATTCCCCATAGAAACCTCTGGTTCTCTTTCACAAATCACAAAGCAGAGGCACCGAGAGGCTAAGTTATTTTCTCCCAGGTCACAAAACTACTGAGTGGCAGAACAATTTTTGTTAGCTGACCAAGAAGATGGGCAAATTGACCATCTATGATGGGGACAGAAAAATGAAGACACTCCCGGAGTAGAATTTCACAAATGTGACGCCGGGGCGGTGGCTCACACCTGTAATCCCAGCACTTTGGGAGGCTGAGGCAGGCGGATCACCTGAGGTCAGGAGTTTGAGACCAGCCTGACCAACACAGAGAAACCCCGTCTCTACTAAAAATACAAAAAAATTAGCAGGGCGTGGTGGCGCATGCCTGTAATCCCAGCTACTCGTGAGGCTGAGGCAGGAGAATCGCTTGAACCTGGGAGGCGGAGGTTGCGGTGAGGTGAGATCACAACATTGCACTCCAGCCTGGGCGACAAGAGCGAAGTCCGTTTCAAATAAATAAACAAATGAAAGAACAAAGAATTTCACAAATGTTCACAGCTTTATCCTAGCTATCGTTTTTAGAGAGACCGCTTAGACTTTTGACAGATGACTTGTCAAGTGTAGTGGCCATCTGAAGCCATGTAAAGTACACGTGTCATATGGCTAAAGGGAAGAGCCTGATTAACTTTCTTCAAAGGAAATAGTCTGTTGCCTTAATACATATTTTATGTAAACTGTGAATTAGGAGAAACTGCAATATATTTATATTTTATTATATAGAGAAAGAGTTTACTGCAATGTAAAGGGCATTGTGGCTGAGCGTGGTGGCTCACACCTACAATGCTAGCACTTTGGGAGGCCAAGGTGGGCAGATCATTTGAAGTCAGGAGTTCCAGACCAGCCTGGCCAACATGGCAAAACTCTGTCTCTACTAAAATACAAAAATTAATTGGGCATGGTGATGGGCACCTGCAATCCCAGCTACTCAAGAGGCTAAGGCTGGAGAATTACTTGAACCTGGGAGGCGGAGGTAGCAGTGGGCCGAGATTATGCCATTGCACTCCAGCCTGGGCAACAAGAGCAAAACTCCATCTCAAAAAATAAAAATAAAGGGCGTTGCACCTTGAAGGATAAATGTGAAGTATACTACTTTAAGACAAAGACGAGTAAAGTGGGTAAAATCTTGTGGATTATTATGACTCTTCACATTCTTAGAGCCCCACATTGGTCTCTTTGTTTCCTTCATCTTTTCAGAGCCCTAATGAGAAACTCTCACCTACCTACTGAATTACCGTTGATTTATTGTTTTTAGATCTTTATGATAACCTTCATGGAAAAGGAAGAAATGAACATTTTGCTCTTGATTTCAAAATAAAACATGATAGCATTGATTCGTCTTTCCATAAGAGCACAGGTACTAGCAGTTTGCTAGCTGTGTGACTTGCATACTTACCTGCAAAATGGGAGTTACCTTATCTATCATATCATAGGGTTATTGTGAGGACTGCGTGAGTTGGTATGAGTAAAGTGCTTAGATCAGTGCTTAGCATATAGTAAGTGCTCAATAAATGCTAGTATTGTCATTACTTAATTTAAGCAGTCTAGTCTAGTGGAAAGAGCTGGTATTTTGGATTCAAATGAACCCTGGTTTGAACCCAAGCATTCCCCTTACTAACTATGTATTCCTCATGCAAGTTACTCACCTACTCTAGTATCAGTTTCTTTCTTTTTCTCTCTTTTTTTTTAAAAAAATAGACATGGAGGTCTCACTATATTGTCCAGGCTGGTCTCAAACTCCTGAGCTCAGTCCTCCCACCTTGGCCTCCCAAAGTGCAGTGATTACACGTGTAAACCACCATGCCCTGCCAGCATCAGCTTTTAAAAAAAATCTATATAACAAACTAAGAACCACATCACAGTTGTGAGAATTCACTGAGATAACACACCTTTTGTATAGCTGTATGAGACTGTTCTTTTATTTTTATTTTTATTTTTTTGAGATGGAGTTTTGCTCTTGTTGCCCAGGCTGGAGCAATGGTGCTATCTTGGCTCACCACAACTCCACTTCCCAGGTTCAAGGAATTCTCCTGCCTTAGCCTCCCGAATAGCTGGGATTACCATGCCTGATTAATTTTGAATTTTTAGTAGAGACAGGGTTTCTCTATGTTGGTTAGGCTGGTCTCAAACTCGCGACCTCAGGTGATCCGCCCATCTTGGCCTCCCAAAGTCCTGGGATTACAGTGGTGAGCCACCGTGCCTGGCCAAGATTGTTCTTTTCAGTACTTTTTTTTTCATATTAAACTTTGCTTTAGAGAGTCACAAAATTCTGTGGCATATTTTTGGGCAAGTTGTTTCCATTAAAAAGTACTGATTTTAGAAACTAGTAACTGAGCCAGGCGTGGTGGCACACACGTGTAATGCCAGCTACTCGAGAGGCTGAGGTGGCAGAATTGCTTGAGCCCGAGAGGCAAAGATTGCAGTGAGCTGAGATTGCACCACTGCACTCCAGCCTGGGTGACAGAGTGAGACCCCGTCTCAACAAACAAATAACCAACCTAATAAGTTAAAACTGCTGCATGAAAAAAAAATCCCAAATGGTCCACCAAACATTCTCCTTTTCTTCTGAAGGCTTTAGGGTGCATTGTTAACATTAACCAGTCTTTTACTATTAAGCTTAAATGACCAAATGGGACAAACGGTTCTGAGGTCATTCTTCTACCACTGATTAAGACTGTGGTGGCAAGCATGAGGGAAAATATTCACTTAGTCTTCTGAGCTTTCTGGGCAGACTTGGTGCCAAGTCGTCTGGTCAGCAGCCTTCTTGTTCACTGCTTTGATGACACCCACAGTGACTGTGTGTCTCCTATCACAGACAGCAACATGACCCAGAGGAGGATAGTCAGAGGAGCTCTCAACACACATGGGCTTGCCAGGAACCACACTGATGATGGCAGCATCACCAGATTTCAAGAATTTAGGGCCAGCTTTTTACCAGAATGGCAATCAACCTTTTCCTTCAGCTCAGCAAACTTGGAAGCAATGTGACCTGCGTGACAAGCAGCAGAGGGGGGTAGCTAGCACTGATTTGGCCTGGGTGGTGCAAGATGATCACTTGAGCAGTGAAGCCAGCTGCTCCCAGTGGTGGGTCATTTTTGCCGTTACCAGCAATGTTGCCATGACAAAAATCTTTGACAGATGTGTTCTTAACACCGAAGTCCACATGTTCCCCAGGAAGAGCTTGCACCATGGTGCATTTCAACAGACTTCAGTTGTAATGTTGACTGGAGCAAAGGTGACCACCATGCTGGGTTTGAGAACACCAGTTTCCACTTAGTGGAATTGGACCAATACCACCAAATCTGTAGATATCTGGAGGGGCAGATGCAAGGGCTTGTGAGTTGGACGAGTTGGTGGTAGGACACAGTCCAGACCTTCAAGCAGCATAGTTCCATTGGCATTGAGATCTTCATGGGTGATTTTACATCCCTTGAACCAAGGCATGTTACTAGTTGGCTCTAGCATGTTGTCGCCATTCAACTGGAAACTGGCATAGATGCTGCTGTGCTGGGGTTGTAGCCAATTTTCTTAATGTAAGAGTTGACTTTCTTAATGATTTTTCTCATGTCTCTTCTGGCTGTAGAGTGGCTTGGTAGAATCCATTTTGTTGGCTTTTTTGAAAAAACCAACAATTGGTTGTTTCATCCCTAGTGTGTAAGCAAGAAAAAGGGGCATGTTCATGGGTCTGCCCACGGAGATAGCAGCTTCAGATTCACCAACACCAGCAGCAACAATCAGGACAGTACAGTCAGTCTGAGATGTGCCTGTGACCGTGTTTCTGATAAAGTCTCTGTCCTGAGCATCAACGACTCATGCAGTACTTGCTGGTCTCAAACTTCCACAGGGTGATGTGTCACACTCACACTCATCTTACCATTTATTCGAGACCCAAGCATACCTGAAGGAGCTCTTTCTCTTATTAGCAGCCTCCTTCTCAAATTTATCGATGGTTCTTTTGTGGATTATACCACATTTGTAGATCTGTTGCCCAGTAATAGTGGACTTACCTGAATCTACACGTCCAATAATGACGATATTGATGTGAGTCTTTTCCTTTCCCAGTTTGGCTTTGATTTAGGCGTGGTTTTCGTTAACACCTGGGTTCTGGTGGCAAACCCATTGTGAAAATGGCTTTTTTTTTCAACATCAGACATCCATCTTTCTGTTCTGCATTTTTTCATTTAGTCCTTTCCATCTTTACAATTTTAAAACTTGGTTATAAAAGGTTATAAAGCTACAATATTTTCCAGGCACACTTTATGAAGAAAAGATCCTGAGGTGAAAGAATTGGCGATCCTGAGTTTCGGGCCTCTTTGGAGAGCCTGCACAGCGGTGGGATGACAGCACCGCCTGGTGGTAGAATTTGTGAAATGTTTACGGGGGAACTTGGAAGCAAGGATTGAATTTGGGTGCCGGGAGAAATCATAAGTCCCACTCCTGCTGGAGCCTCACCACTCACAAACCACCACATAGCCACACTCAGGCCCTTTTTCTCTCCCCTTAAACTCTCCAATTCTCGCAGTCTCTGAGGCTCTGGCAAAAAAAGGCTGCATTAACGTTTAGTTTGATCATTGTGTCCAACTCCCCAAACCCAGGGAGAGAGGGGTCCTGAGTTTATCATGGACCTGGTAACAAGGCAAGGAGAGCAGAAGCAGTTCAGATGCACTTAATTGATGTTTTAAAGCATCCAGTTATTATGCAGGTGTTTCCACCTGAGCTGTAGTAATCCCGTCAACGTGGGAGCAGAAAGCCAGGAATTTCACAGAACTCCCTTCTTGTCAGCAGCGAAGGCAGCTGAGGAAAGGAACCAGGGGGCCCAAATGCAAATGCTTTGCTGGCCCGCTCTGTCTGGTGAATTCAGATGCCACCTCCTCTGGGAGAAGCTCCATGATGTTTCTGCCTCAGCCTGAGTTTTGTTTCCTTCTGTGCTCCCCCAGTGCTCTGTGTTTCTGTTCCTGTTGTACAGAGCACCTGGATCCTGTGCTGCCATCACCCCTCCATTTGTTTGTCTTGTCTTCAGGACTATAAACTCCCAAGGGCAAAGACCATGTCCCACTGTCTCTGTCCCCAGTTCCAGCACAGGGAGTAAGTGCTTCATAAATATCAGCAGCTCTCATTTCCTGGGTCCTCTGTGCCAGGCCCTGGGCTAGCTGCTTTCCATCATCTTTCCTAATGCTCCAAGGGGGTGCTACTTTACTTGAACAGTGTTTGGCATACAGTGGCCTTCAGTAAACACTCAACGAATGAATGAACATATACCCATTTTATAGATTAAGAAGGTGAGGCTAGTAAATGGAAGTGCCTGGGTTTGATCTTAGGTCTGTCTGACTCCAAAGCCAGTGTTCTTACCCATTACACAAATGCTATTTGTTGCAGTAGTTATTTCCTTAGCATATTTGAAATGATTTATTTATGATATTTGATTTATTCATCTATAATAACATGTGAATCGAGGCTTACTTATATTGCAATAGATTATTCTCTTGAGCCTTATTTATGCCTGATAGAAAGGATTGAAATTAAGTCACAGAATCATTATAAAAGCACATTTTTAAAAGTTCTAATGCATAAAAATAAATTCCATTTACAATAATACTTTATATTCATAAAAATGGATGATAAGGCTGAATCAAACAAGTATGTGGTAGGAAATGTGCTGAGTGCTTTATGTACCTTGTGTTATTTTACTCTCACCTGAAGCTGTCGGGTGGATGTTGCTGTTACTCCCATTCACTTCACAGATGAAGCCTGAGAGATAAATGGTATATGGCAGAGGTGTGGCTAGACTCTAAGTCAGCCAAGGGCAAAATTGGCTCCTAACATTTGTGAACTGTTTCTGCTTCATGAGAGCTAAGATTACGTGGTACAAATCCAATCTCATTCTATTAAAGCGGCTTTCAGCTCTTGGGAATAAGTTCACTTGCGGCTTATGATGCTCCTTGCTAATAAGTAATTTCTGAAGTGCAAATGCAGATGGTCTTAGCTGAATGTCAAGGCAGAACATTTAACTGTGTTCAGTTCAGTGTCTCGGTGTCTGAGCCACAGATGTGGGGGTGCTCTCCTTGACCTTGACTCTTTCCTAGGGAGGCGGAGAGTTGCAGCCTGGCCCAGGAGAGCCATGCATGGCCCCATCCCTCCTCGACAACTAACCACTCCTGGCTCTTCCTCTCTTTCCCTCCTATGGCTATCCCCACACCCTGTGCAGGCTGCTTTTCTTTCAGCAGCTCAGGGTCAAGGGAGGGGATGGCCAATTGTCTCAGGGAGGAAGACCTTGGATGGGAGGAGGTTCTATTTCAAAGGAAGCCAAGAGGGTGTATTTCAAAATGTCCAGGTTTCTTTTTCCTTCTAGGGTGTTTCTTTAATATGGTTCTCAGGACAGAACAAGTTAACTATTTTTCCTCCCTTAATATTATCACCAACGAACATTTCTGAGGAAAACAGTGCTAAATGCTACGGCATTGCAGAGCCCTGGATTTTGTGCACTGTTAGAAATCTCAGAGTCCACCTTAATAACTTTCCCCTTTTCTCCTCACACCTAAACCTGATGACTCCATTTCAAACATTCTCTGAAATTTGTCTTTTCTGAGCCCCAATTCTGCTGCCTGGGTGATGTTCACCATCTTATCTGGATTATGATGCCAGCTTTGATCTCCCTTTAGTTCCTGAGTCCTCCTCCTATTCACTTTCCACATTACTGGCACCATCATGCCTCTAAAAGTCCAAAGTGGCCATGCTATGCCCTACTTGAAGTCCTCTGCTGTGCCCTGATGTCTTGAAGATCTGCCTGCCTCTCAGTCTCACCACATCGTGTGGTGGCCCCTTCTGCAAATCTTTCCTCATTCACATTAAGCTTCTGCCACACAGTGCTCTGACGTTTGCTGAGCATGTGAGCCTTTTCATGCCTGAAATGCACTTCTCCTCCCTCACTGGAAGGCAAAATTGTGCTCATCCTCCAAAATCAGCCCATGTCACCTTCTCGAAGCATTTCTCCCGCACTCCTTCTCCATCTCACACTTTCTGCATGATGATGATCTGTTTCATGTGTTCACCCTAACTCACATGCTGACTAGGGCAGGAGCCACGCCTATTCATTTTTGTTCCATGTTCGAGATAGGCTTCAGCACACAATAAGATACTGACTATATATATACATATATATACATATGTGTGTGTGTGTATGTGTGGGTGGGTGGGTGTGTATGTGTGTATATATAGAGACTATATATATATATACACACACACACATATACTGACTATATATATACACATATATATGTGTATATGTAGATAGATAAATGGGGTGTGTGTGTGTATATATATACACACACACACATATATATATGTGTGTATATATATGTATATATTTTCTTTGAGGTAGGGTCTGGCTCTGTTGCCCAGGCTAGAATGCAGTGGCACGATCATGGCTCACTGCAGCCTCGACCTCCTGGGCTCAAATGATCCTCCCACCTCAGGCACCTGGAGCATCTGGGACTACAGGTGTGCACAACCATGCCCAGCTAATTTCAATTTTTTTTTTTTGGTAGAGGGGCAGTGGGACGGGTAGTTCTCCCTATGCTGCCCAAGCTGGTCTCAAACTCTTGGACTCAAGCAATCCTTCCACCTCAGCATCCCAAAGTGCTGAGATTACAAGCATGAGCCACCACTCCCTGCCAATTAAAAAAAATTCATTCTATTAATTACTAGCCATGTTGCCCTGGGAAAATTAACCTTTTTGAGTTTCATTTTTCTACTTCAGGGATAAAAATTCTTCTAAGATTTATGAGGAAGATTAGGTGAGATAATGCACATAAAAACACTTAGCACTTAATCATTGAGAAGAAAAAGAAGAAGGAAAAGGAGGAAGAGGAGAAAAGGAAAAAGACAAGGAAAAGAAGCAAAGGAAGGGAGGGGAAGAGGAAGAAGAACAAGAACAAGAAGCAGCAGCAGTTGCCATCACGGCTGCCCTTTGGTAATAAGGGACAAATGACAACTGTCTTCAGTTTTCTTGTTTTGGCTCATACAAGTGACTGATCCTTTCTACTCTCTGAGCAGCTGTGTATGAGTGTTAGGTTTACAGCTATAACAACAATTACTATATGCTTATGTGGATAAGAAGAGTCCACAGACCCTTTTTAACCATTAGATACCAGTATAGTACAATATAGTAAAAGGAGTAGAAGGCAGAATCCCGTGAGTTTGCCAGCAGGGGGATCTAGGCAAAAAGCAGACAGTATGAGTCAATATAAATTGTGTTCTAGAAAGAGCACTGTGACTTGGAGTGAGAAAACTTGGATTTGAGCTTCAGTCAGTAAGGAACTGTTCTTCTTGGCAAGTCACTTGTCCTCTCTGGGCCTTGGCTGTCCTGCCTCTGAAGGGGAGTTAATAATCTCATAAACTTTTTGTGAGGAGCAAATGAAACAATGTAGGTAACAGCACTTTGTTAACTGAAAACACCAAGCAATAGTAGGTTCAACTGTTGCTATAAGAAATTCACAGTGAGCTTCTGCAGTCAGAGGGAAGGTTTGGAGCTGACAATGGTAGGTAACATCAAAAAGGAATGTGAGTTCTCATCTCAGAAGAGAGGAAACAGGATTTGAGGAGACAACAGAATACTGCTGAAGATTTGCCAGGTGGCAAAGAGGATGCAGTGAGACCTGGACGCATCCCTTGAATGCCCTTCCTGTAGCCATCATGGCATATTTTAAACCTTGCATAAAGAGTCATCTTACATCTTACATGGGATTAAATTCTAAAGTTAGGGCATGAGGAAGAAAAAACATAAGTAGTCAAAATCATTCTTAAATAGCCCATAAATCATCTGGAAACTGTGATATATATGGTTTTGTAATACATCCCTTTACAGTAATTTTGATCACATTATAGTTTGAAGCAGCTGTGCAGATGTCTACGTGTTCAAATCATTCTCCCTTCAGGTAATTATCAAAGCTGTATGGTGAACAGAAGATAGAGAATTCTGAAATGTTTCCACTTGCCTGCAAGGTTTACCCTATTCTGTTTTTATTACTAAATCTTTATAATCTGGTACCTGTTCATGATACTGGTTAGTTGAGGTATATAAAATAACATACTTGAAAGCATCTATTACAGAGCAATGCACAATAAATGACTGCAGTTAGAATGAAAACTTGCTTCCCCAAGAGGACTAATACCGGGAACTTGGAAAAGTGGTTTCCTTTCCTTCCCTCAGTTTGGCATTTGGTGTGGTGGTCCACAGGCCAGCTGTCACTCCTGACGTTGGGCATTGGTCCCACCCATCCCAAGCAGGGCGTGCGTGTGTGAGGGGAGGCTGTTAGGTCCTGCAGTCAGAATGTGTGAGGCCATTGAATGGCTTTGGAGTGTTATTTGGCATCTGTTGTGTTTCCTTTATCCCTCCTTTGTTTGGGATATACATTTATTCCAACCGACTTTAATTTTTCTAGGGTAGTATTATTCACATAACAGAAAAAATAGAAAAGTATGTTTTCTGCGGCACTGATGTTGCTGGAATTAATAGAGGGCTCCTTGAAGCAAGACATAATCTGTAGCTTCACACACACACCCCTAGGTGGAGAGAGTGAGCTGGGCACGTGGGGGAGGGGTGGGCGGGGCTCAGCCTGTTGGGATCTGAGCTCAAGCAAGCCAACCTCATGGCAGCTTAGCGTATCCCCAACAGCCCTCTCTGCATGACAAGAGTGCTTTTCACATAGTAAACTAAATATATCTGGAAACCACTGAACAAGGTATGAGGAGGTTAGAGACCTTGTATTCTTTAACTACGACTGAAGTGGGGACATTTCACGTGAGACATCTGTGAACAAACCGGGACCGCGTATCACAGAGACTAGGCCCCTTCACCTCCACAGCCTGAAGCCTGTTTTTAAGGCGCTTTAGAATCTCACAGTAAATAAATACACAGAGGTTTGAGTTAATATATTGGTGTTCTACAGATATTTTTTAGGCACGAATTGATCCTTCATGTTCAGGAAGACCCGATAATTATATTTCTTGACTCTGAGGGATGTGTCAATCACTGCTAGGCAGAGGGGCTGAGATGGTGACCAAAAAGATGCTCCAAGCCCCCTTGGAAGTTAAAAGTCTATTACAGCTTCGCCTAACAGATCTATTTACCATGATCGAAATGTCCTATACCTGTGGCTATTCAATATATGACTACTGAGTACTTGAAATATGGCTAGTGTGATTAAGGAATTGAATTTTTTTTTTTTTTTTGAGACAGAGTCTTGCTCTGTTGCCCAGGCTGGAGTGCAATGGCTTGACCTCGGCTCACCACAACCTCCACCTCCCAGGTTCAAGTGATTCTCCCACCTCAGCCTCCCAAGTAGCTGGGATTACAGGCATGCACCACCATGCCAGCTAAATTTTGTATTTTTAGTAGAGGTGGGGTTTCTCCATGTTGGTCAGGCTGGTCTTGAACTCCCGACCTCAGGTGATCTGCCTGCTTCGGCCTCCCAAAGTGCTGGGATTACAGGTGTGAGCCACTGCGCCCTGCCAGGAATTGAATTTTTAATTTAATTTTATTTAAATGAATTTGAGTGTAAGTAGCTGCATATGGCTGCTGGCTACTGGTCTGAACGGTGCTGTCCTGGTCAGTGCAGAGCAGAAGGATGCGTACTAAGAAAGGCTAAGACTTGAAGTCAGAAGACCTGGATTTGAGCCTTGCCACTGTCCTCAACTGACTATGTAACTTTGAAACTAGTTAAACTTATTCAGCCCGCCTTGGCACAGGGTAATTACCTCTTGAGGTTACTATGAAGATTAAATTATACATTTGTGGGATAAAGTTCTTTACAACATACAAAGTACCATAAAATGTTATTTAAATGAGTCTATTAACATTAACACGAGAAACCTACAATGATTTCAATGTCATTTTCTGTACATCTGCACTTAAACAATTGTTTAATTATAGACAATTTGGGGTATTAGTGAAAGCCCTTGAGCCCAGTTAGTGAGTAATTATTCTTGTTTTTTTAATAAGATTTGTAATGGAAACTATTACTCTGTTGATTAATATTATTAGTTGCCTTGTGTTGCTGCTAATAAATATTTGGGTGAAAGTGGTGACACAACAAATCTCTTCCTTCCCTCAGGCTAAAGGAGGCATCCATCCTCTTTTAGTTATTTCTCCTGGGGTCTGTCAAAGGAGCAATTAGAGCTGAGATCCTATGCAACTTTGCTGTACTCCACAACTCCAGCTCTGCCTCAAAGGAACACCACGTCTGAGATTTGTATAAGGATAAAGATAGGACATTGTGTGCAGTCTCCCCTTGGGAGATTTATCTGCCTGTGCCCCTTGTGGTGACAGGTGGGCATTGCAGGGTGTGGTCTTACCCATCGTGGAAGGGGTAGCCCCATGTACTGTTGGCCATGAGGCATTTAGGACCCTTGTTGATTGAAATGGCTGAGATGATAAACGAGTATCCAGCTCCCAAGAATCCAACCACAGCAAATATTGTGGAGGTAAACATCTGAAAGAGAGGAATAAAGACAGTCAAATTCTCCAGGTGGTCCAGAGGATACACTCAGCACACCTAATCCACGTGCTGTTGAACATGGTAACTACAAGAAATTATGGGGTAGGAGCTAGTCTTTATAGTAGATTAGACCTGTGGGGTCTTCCAGAATGAATTTTGGTTTCTTCTTTTCCCTTCGTCACCCCCATTTCCATTTCTTTTTAACCTTTTCATTGATGACTGAGGTGTTGGTTCTGTTTTGATACCTTTGAGCCATGGCCTTTTAATCTTGTTAAAGATACTCTTTCCTCCCCAGGGCTGACAGATAAAGCCAATCTATTATAGAATCAACGAACCTTTGGAGTGTCAGTAATCTTAAAAGTTTTCTGGTCAAATTATCCTGCTGAGGCCAGTCACTGTGGTGTCTCATGTGACAGGCAGGTTCTACTTATGAGAAAGAGTAAAAGTTTAAAACCCCTCCTCAATGGCCCTGATTACGTTCCTCGAGGCCAAAAAGATCAGGTCTAACCTGTCTTCCATTTGGCAGCAGTCTTTAAACTATCTGAAGATTGCCTTGACGTCTCTCACCCCTTCTACATTTGGAGAGTTTTCTCTTCTTTAGGTTAAACAATCCAAAAAATCCCATTCTTCTAAATATTTTTCTTTTCCTTTTCTTTTTTTTTTTTTTTTTTTGAGACGGAGTCTCACTCTGTCCCCAGGTGGGAGTGCAGAGTGCAATGGCACGATCCCAGCTCACTGCAACCTCTGCTTCCTGGATTCAAGCGATTCTCCTGCCTCAGCCTCCCGAGTAGCTGGGATTACAGGCTCCTGCCACCATGTCTGGTTAATTTTTGTATTTTTAGTAGAGATGGGGTTTCACCATGTTGGCCAGGCTGGTCTCGAACTACTGTTCTTAAGTGATCCATCTGCCTCAGCCTCCCAAAGTACTGGATTACAGGCATGAGCCACTACGCCCAGTCTTCTTCTAAATATTTTTCTATGATGGAGATTAATTAATGAAAAACAGATTAGACTACCATATTTCTTTTTTTCAATTATAAAATCAAAATAGAATTATTGACTGCAAAAGGCAGAAGCAATCCTGGAGTCCATCTAGGTTAACTCCTTACAGATGAAAAAAATGTAGGCCCAGAGATGTTAAGAACTTTTGCAATATCCATTCTAAATAGTAATTAGAAAGTACCATGAAAACATTTAAAATTTTGGGAAAAGAGGCTGAAACTATCACCTCTATCACTTTGATGACAAAGCACAGGGTTTAAAGTCAGCAGACCCAGACCCAGGCTTATATCTCAGCTTTGGTAGTCTTCTGTGTGTAATGACTTTGCATAATGACTGTGTCCTCAGAGCCTTAGTTTTCCCATCTTAAAATGGACACAATAGAGCCCACCTTCAATGTCTGTTGTAAAAATTAGACATGGTAACCTAAGTTAAATGTCAGCTACTTTCCCCTTTCCCTTTCATGTTATTAATAATATTATCATAGTACATATTTGGGATAGGGCGGAGTTTGAAGTAAAGAGGGCCTGATCATGCCTGGATGATTGGAATCTATGTAATAATGGAGTTCTACTTCAGCTGGTATTCATTTTCATATCATATATCAATGTATTTTGGATGCAACTTTTAAAAATAATTCTTTTTAATAGAAAATTTAACTCTTTTGCCAACTCATCTGATTGATGCAACATTTTGATACCAACCTCTAGTATCATGTGCTTTGTCTGACTCTCCTTGTAGAGCTGACCTTTCCATTCTTGATTTCACAAACTTCTTTTTTTATTATTATTATTTTTTGAGACAGAGTTTAGCTCTTGTTGGCCAGGCTGGAGTGCAATGGCATAATCTCGACTCACTGCAACCTCTGTTTCCTGGGTTCAAGTGATTCTCCTGCCTCAGCTTCCCTGGTAACTGGAATTACAGGCATGCACTACCACACCTGGCTATTTTTTGTATTTTTAGTAGAGATGGGGTTTCTCCATGTTGGTCAGGCTGGTCTTGAACTCTTGACCTCAGGTGATCTGCCCGCCTCTGCCTCCCAAAGTGCTGGAATTACAGGCATTAACCACCATAGCCGGCCAGATTGCACAAACTTCTATTACAGCACAATGCCTCTAATACATTAATACATAGCTTTTTATCTTTTTTTTTTTTTTTTTTTACACAGGGTCTTGTTCTGTCAGTCAGGCTGAGTACAGTGGTGAAGTCATGGTTTACTTCAGCCTAGACTTCCTGGGCTCAAGTGATCCTCCCACCTCAGCCTCTAAAGGAACCAGGACTACAGGCATGTACTACCATGCCCGGCTAATTCATAACTTTTTGTGGCTGTCTTCTCCAAATAGAGCACAAGTTCCTTGAAGTCACGAACAATAAGTTAGTTGAAGATAGGACATTGTTCCACACTTACCATAGTTTTTTTTTTTTATTGCATTTTAGGTTTGGGGGTACATGTGAAGAACATGGAAGATTGTTGCATAAATGCCCACATGAGAAGCAAGGAGAGATCTAAAATTGACACCCTATCATCAAAATTGAAAGAGCTAGAGGAGCAAGATCAAAAAAACTCAAAACCTAGCAGAAGACAAGAAATAACTAAGATCAGAGCAGAACTGAAGGAGATAGAGACACGAAAACTCTTCAAAAAATCAACAAATCCAGGAGCTGGTTTTTTGAAAAGGTCACACTTACCATAGTTTTACAGTTTTTCTTCTTCTTAGCTTATCGAAGGCACTGGATAATGACTTACTGCATGTTTTCAATAACTAAGGTTTCATATTACTAATTATTTAAATTTTTTCCCCTTATTGTTTATGTTTAGAGTATCTAAATCCACTCTCAGCATCAAGAACATTCATGACTTTAACTTAGGTCAGAAGTAAGTGAACATTTTGGTCAATTTCTCATGTTAGAACAGGCAATCTTTTTTCCATAGGATGTATGGTTCAATAATTTTGGGAATTGCTGGATTACATAAATAAGTTTCGTTCCTGCTGCACTTCTAAGAGTATAGTACTTATGAGACATGAATGTGTGAAACCTCTGAGAAGGAAATCTACTATGTATGCTGGAATATAAGGAAAATCATTCACTGTCACATTATTCCTCAGAAATGAGGGAATTACCTTAGAGCTGAATCCTTATTTCGTCTATCAGACAATAAGGTATTTCCTCGAACACTTTATTTTGAACAAGTGGAGAAGACATTAGTCAGAAACAACTCAATCATTGTTGGATGACAGAATTGTTTTAAAAAATTTTTTCTTAATACATATTTATTATTATAAAAAGGTTGACCCCACAGTTCCTAGTTCTGGATGCTATAGTTAACAAGCCTTTTAAAGGGCATTCTAGACCGGCATGGTGGCTCATACCTGTAATCCCAACACTTTGGGAGGCCGATGTGGGCAGATCGCAAGGTCAGGAGTTCAAGACCAGCTTGACCAACATGGTGAAACCCCATCTCTATTAAAAATACAAAAATTGGCCGGGCATGGTGGCACATGCCTGTAATATCAGCTACTCAGGAGGCTGAGGCAGGAGAATCGCTTGAACCTGGGAGGCGGCGGTTGCAGTGAGCCAAGATTGTGCCATTGCACTCCAGCCTGGGTGACAGCAAGACTCCGCCTCAAAAAAAAAAAAAGAGGACATTCTAAAATAAGCACACTTCATGTTTGTAATTGTGGAGATCGTTAATATATACCTATAGGAGGAATGTTTGAACATTGTCTTCGTCTTCTGAGAATTGATATTTGTGACTAAGAGTGAAATTTCCTGATAACATCATGCATAGACAAAAAAATGTTGTATTTAAACTTAAATGGAAAAAAGATGTGCTGTGGGAGACTTTTGATGGTTCAAAGCATGTCTTTAGTAGTAGAAAATACATTGATGTAAAAGAAACATGAATATTTATTTACTTTAAAATAAATGGGCCAGGCGCAGTGGCTCAAGCCTGTAATCCCAGCACCGTGGGAGGCTGAGGTGGGCAGATCACATGTGCCCAGGAGTTCAGGCCCAACCTGGGCAACATGGCAAAACCTCATCTCTACAAAAACTACAAAAATTAGCGGGGCATGGTAGTGTGTACCTGTAGTCCCAGCTACTCAGGAAGCTGAGGTGGGAGAATTGCTTCAGCATGGGAGGCAGAGGTTGCAGTGAGCCGAAATCACACCACTGCACTCTAGCCTAGGTGACAGAATGAGACTCTGTCTCAAAAAAATAATAAATGGGAGAAATGTCATTTCACAATCAATATATTAAAATTATTTCATATTTTATATAACATGATTTAAAATATGTTTATGTCACTGAAAGTTTATATATTATTGTTGATTAAATAGCTTTTCTGAAGTTTCTTCATGGGAAAATAAGACATGGTTTTATGCTCAGATCTGCTTTATACCTGCAGTTGGGTATACATGGTACTTGCAGTTTTCCATTCTTATTGAATCCTATACTTTTTATTTTCTTTGAGTCCTTGTAAGAAAACGCTTTCGAAAATGCTGCTACAATTTTTTTTTCTTCAGTTTATTTTAAATAGAGATGGGATCTCACTCTGTTGCCCAGGCTGGTCTTGAACTCCTGGTCTCAAGCCATTCTCCTTCCTTGGCCTCCCAAATTACTGGGATTAGAATATTGGGATTCCTGAGCCATCACACCTGGCCTACAATTCTTACTGAGAGCTTATATGGCTGGTTTTCTGTTTCTTAGCCACCTCCATGATCCAATCAAATTTCTGTTCAGTTAGGTACAGCTAGTATAACTCTAGGATTAGAGCAAGTGAAATCTTACACTTAGGGCAGTTTCTTCTAATGTTACCTACCGCCCTTTCAGAAATAGGTTCTGAGTGGTCTGGAAACATTTGTTGACATGTGGCAGATTGAATTGTCTTCATGAAAGACTAGGCTGTCATACAGAAAAACAGATTCTATGAAGGAGGGGGAGTCTCGGCACATTTTATGGATAACTCACAGGAAGCAAGATATATGCTGTGTCATGTAGCTTTAAGTTATTTCAAATTCTTAGAGATATGATCAGTCTAAAAGCCAGCATAGAATAACTTATTTATCATGGGTTTCATGACACAAAGTGTTAAAAGAAAGAAAGGCCAGGCTTGGTGGCTCATGCCTGTAATTTCAGCATTTTGAGAGGCCAAAGCTGACTACTTGAGCCCAGAGTTGCAGACCAGCCTGGCCAACATGGTGAAATCCCATCTCTACAAGAAATACAAAAATTATTGAGGGGTGGTGGTGTGTGCTTGTAGTTTTATCTACTTAGGAGGCTGAGGTGGGAGGATCGCTTGAGCCCAGGAGGCAGAGGTTGCAGTGAGCTGAGGTTGCACCACTGCACTCCAGCCTGAGCAACAGAGCCAGACCCTGTCTCCTGTCTAAAAAAAGAAAAAAAAAAGAAAGAAAGAAAGAAAAAAAAGAAAAAGAAAAGAAAGGTTCTTGAGATCAAGTTGAGCAAGTTGAGTACATTAGACAGCAGACACTTCCAAATTGGTATTATTTACAGTAAAAAGGCAAAAGTCCTGGGATATCTCTGGAAGGAGACAGTAATTGAGAACAGTGGGGGACCTCTGAGGAGGGAAGTTGGCAGACTTTGAAATCAGATAAGGGAGACTTCCTTTGTGGTTTTTGTGCTATGGGCATGCTCCACCTAGTCTAAGTGAATAAATAGTGAAGAAGGACACTGCTGTGCTGTGGTCAAAGGTATGGATTAGAGGCAGATGGATCTGGATCTGAGTTCTTGTTCCTCCCTCATGATCTTGGGAAGTTAATCTTTTTTATTCCAGTTCCTCTTCTGTAAAATAAGGCTCAATAATAAGTACCTGCCTCACAGATAATATGTAAGATAGCCTAATCAGTAAAGGTACACACCTCTCAAAAATCAGATCATTCCTAGGTGGGAGAGGCTACTAGCAATGCCCAGTGCCTCACTGATTGGACACTAGAATTATTTTTCCTGTTCCCAAGGTTTGGATAATTTCCCATGACATTAACAAGCACTTGATCGATATCATTATTATATTATAGTAGTTTTGTTATCATATCCTCACACACACACACTTACTTACACAAATACAGAGAGCATAACCCTGAAGAGAAAAAAGTCAGCAGGCTAATTCTCTCATAGCTGCTCAGGGCACAAATTCTGCTCACATTGCTAAAGAAATGTGTACAGCATGTGCTGTAAATGTTTCCCTTGAAAGAGTAGATAAGAAGGCCTGCAATCATATGTCCTCTAATTCACCAGTTGTCAGCTTGGGAACCTCCCTTTCTATTGGGCTCTGGAGACAGAACAGTACCATCAGATCCCAGCTCTGTTTCCACCCATGGTGCTTGCTGGATCATGTAGGTGCTTATGTTGGCCAGAGTGTCTCCCAAGGGCATGGACATTCCTCCTTAGTACGGAGGAACAGAGATTAACTGGGAGTCTTTTTTCTACTTAAAAATTAATATCCTCTATTTTTGGCCTGGGCTAGGCTTGGGAAGGGAGTGGCAGTAATGGCAGTCAGAAACTTAACTTGCAGGAGCCCCAGTTTCCTCATTTATAAAATGAGGAGTTCAATGCCGAACTCAGAGGGTTGTTGTAAGGATTGAGCCTGATAAATATGGAAAGCCCATTTTCCCTCCTAGATGTTCACTTACTTCATTCATCCAGCAAGTGGTTATTGAGGATCTGTGTCCTCCATACCCTAGGTACTTAGTTGGTACTTCCTTCCTCTTCCCTTACACCAATGCTTGCAAAATCTTCCCCTAGAACTCACAACATCTGTATGAGAGGTAGTAACTGCCACGATCCATTTTGTAGCAGAGGATTTTGAAGCATAGAAAATATTTATTGAACTTGCTGGGCACGGTGGCTCATGCCTGTAATGCCAGGATTTTGGGAGGCTGAAGTGGGCAGATCATGAGGTCAGGAGTTCGAGACCAGCCTGGCCAAAATACTGAAACCCCGTCTCTACTAAAAATACAAAAATTAGGCGGGCTTGGTGGTGGATGCCTGGAATCCTACCTACTTGGGAGGCTGAGGCAGGAGAATCGCTTGAACCCAGGAGGTGGAGGTTGCAGTGAACCGAGATCGTGCCACTACACACCAGCCTGGGCGACAGTGTGAGGCTCCATCTCAAAAACATACAAAAAAAGGAAATATTTACTGAAGAAAACAAATTTAATTTTTTCTTTCAATATATTCCATTTCTCTAAAGGAATTGTCTTTCTTAAATCTTCCTCAAACTGGCTGTCATTCCAAGGAATGACGAGGTAATTTAGGGATGCTTCTGGCCTGCAGGACCTCTGCAAGGAGTCCCCAGAAATGCTCTCTAGGGGGCACTAGTGAGCCAGGCATGGGAAGAAGGGCCCACAGCACACAGACTGCATTAGGACATGACCAAGACCTTTCTTCAAAAGAGGGAGGTTGATCATCTGGCCCTGCTTATGAGTGGGGTGGGCCTTGATCTATCTAATATGGTTTAAGGATGGTGAAACGCCTGCTTACCCAACACATATCCTCATCAGTCTGCCTTTGGTCTCATTATTAAAGACACTCCTTTGAGTCAAATCCAAGATTTACAAAAGGCTCTTAATAAAACACGTACTTAACATAAACAAGTTAACAAAATTAATTTGCTGCCCTACTAGGCCCTGAGAGATCCGTTTTTTAGAAGGATTAGAGGGCAGAGATGCTGACCAGCCACTGACATGCTGCCAAGAAGCCACTGGGGATCTCGGGTTTACCAAGAAACCATGAATCAGGTGATCCAAGATTCTTTCCAGCTCATTGTCTTGCTTTATCTCTGCAGCCACCACATCCTGCTTCTCCTATCTCTTACTTCTTGGTTTTGCTACCCAAGGAAAGAGAAGAGAATGGTGCAGTTGGCTTCTGGGGGAATGTTCCAGAAAGATATAATGAAGATAAGAGGAGAGAGAGGAGCCAGGAAAATAAATGACAGAGAGCAGGCTGTAGAGAGGGCAGAGGATTCAGCCCTGTGGCTGGTGGCCCTGTCTGTGTCTGCCTCACACGCCTTTCCACCTACAGGGCTTCCTGTGCAGTGCTCCACAGAAGCCCCGTGTCCCTGAAGCACCTGGAACCTGGAGGCGAATGCCATGAGCCTTTGGAAAATAATTCAGAACTTCAGCAGTATAGTTCTCTCCAAATTAGGCTGTAGTTTTTGCTTTTTGTCTGACAAAATGCAAATACCTCATTTTGGAAAAATGATCAGTCAGGTGAGGTGGTGAGCACCTGTAGCCCCAGGTACTCAGGAGGTTTAGGGGGAGGATTGCTTGAGTTCAGGAGTTCCAGAAGTTTGGGACCAACCTGGGCAACATAGTGAGACCCCCAACCATCTCAAAGAAAAGAAAGAAATTATTATTGCTTGATGCTCCAAAGTCTTAGAACATAACATCAAGGAAACAAGAATCTGAAGCAGGGGCATGCACTCAGTGGCCTTAGGGGCAGGGCAGGGACCCTAACTGATTGGAGCAGCCAGGGTGGGCCCTGTGGAGCTCAGCCAGGCCCAGTGCTGAGCTCCACAGGGTCCACCCTGGCTGCTTGTGCCAAAATGCAGGCCTAAGGGTGCTGGATTAATATTTTATTTCTTGGGAAAAAAAGTCAGATATCTAGATACTTTATGTTCTATCTCTGAATTCTTAAAAATTGGCAGCTGATTAAAAACAAAAAAATTAAAAACAAGAAATCCTTCTGCTGGCTCCCCCAGCATGTGGTCAGCCTTGGCCCAGGGCGGCCTTGCTAGGTGCCTTGGTTTACAGTCTGGCACAGCTGGTCCTTTGATGGACACTGCCTCATCATTTGGATGGTCAGCTGGTCATTTGGAGGAGTTATTCTCAACTCATGCCAAAGGCCTGTTCCACATGAGGTTTAGACAGCCCCCACTGACAAAAATTGTATTGGGAAGACCAAATTTTTCAGATCCTATTGACTCAAACTTTTTTTTTTTTTAAATGAAATGTGCTTATAAAAACAAATTTTTAGCTGGGCATGGTGGCTCACGCCTGTAATCCCAGCAATTTGGGAGGCTGAGGCGGGTGGATCACCTGAGGTCGGGAGTTGGAGACCAAGTCTGACCAACATGGAGAAACTCCATCTCTACTAAAAATACAAAAATTAGCCGGGCATGGTGGCACATGCCTATGATCCCAGCTACTCAAGAGACTAAGACAGGAGAATTGCTTGAACCCAGGAGGCAAAGGTTGCAGTGAGTGGAGATCTCGCCATTGCACTTCAGCCTGGGGTGACAAGAGTGAAACTCTGTCTCAAAAACAACATCAACAAAAACATTTTTTTTTTTTGCCTTCATCTTGGACTTCATTTATGTCTAATTTTAAAACCAAGTTTTGTGTAAAACTTAGAATGCTATTTCACTTCTCACTGTGGTAATATGTAAATCTAAAAACAAAAATCAAGCAAACAAAAGACCCCTTATTTTATACTAGCCAGTCTTTAGCCTTTAACTCAGCACAAGGTATGAAATGTCAGATTTCTAAAAGAAATGACTCTTCTTCTTTTCATCCAATTTTCTTAATTGCTAATTAAAAAAAAAATCCTCATTTCCAACTGTTATCCCCCAAAAGTTCACAAGGTATAACAGGGTTATCATTTAAGGGAAAAATAAGTTATAAATATCTTCTTTCCTTTATAATTACATAAAATATTCTTTGTTATGTAAAACGTATATTTTATGATTATATTAAATTGTACGTTTTTAAAAACATCTCTTTGTAAATGATGATATTAAATGTTAACATAACAATTACCAATACTTATTTGGGACTCATGATGTTATATTCTCTTTGACCTTTGAACTCACATGGAAACTGTAATGTATGCACATTGTACCAGCCTCGGTCCTTCACATGTGCTCAATATTTTTTGATTGAATAAATGAACAAATAATGGTAAGAAAGAAGTGTGAAAAGGATCCTGTTTCAGAACAGATAGATGCACCTTTCCATTTAAGAAGTTAAAGTAAATGTGGTTAATTATTGCGGTTCATGAATCTTTTAAGTGGATAAGTAAACCATGGGAGATTACAGGAGAAACTGGCCTTCCTCATCCTTCAGTCCAATAATTCCAGTTCTACTATGCTGCATTTCTGCCTCATCAATATATCTAACTTTTAATATTTTTCATCAACTCTCATTTTAGTTGTTTATATCACTACATGGATGAAAAATTAGAATAATTAGCAGACAGAAACACAATATTATTGCATTTTAGCTAAATAACGTTGCATTCATTCCTGGAGCCTAAAACTTGTTCTCTCTTTGTTAGAAAGGGAGATTACGAAGGGTAAAAAAATAGTAAAGATGACTGGGCACGGTGGCTCACATCTGTAATCCCAGCACTTTGGGAGGCTCAGGTAGGTGGATTGCTTGAGTCTGGTTTTGAGATCAGCTTAGGAAACATGCCAAAACTCTGTCTCTACTAAAAATACAAAAAATTAGCTGGGTGGGGTGGTGCACTTGTACTCTCAGCTACTTGGGAGGTTGAGGTGGGAGAATCACTTGAGCCTGGAAAGTCAAGGCTGCTGTGAGCCAAGATTTACCCTGGGCAAACAGAGTGAGATCCTGTCTCAAAAAAATAAAACAAAATGAAAATAAAGATTTATGCCTATCAAAATAAGATCTTTTTCTTGATAGAATCAAAAGGATTGAGGGAGAATTGAATGGGAATAACATTCTATGTTGTTGACAGATATAGCACATCTGTATACTACCAGAGCTTGTCCCATATTTGACAAATTCCAGTCTAGTCCAGCTTACTGCTTTACACATGAGCAAAGGTAGGCAGAGCAGTGCAATGACTTGCTCAGTTGCAAAGTGGGACCTGTCCTCATGGACCAATATCTTTCCACTGCACCCTGGAACTTTGATGCCTAACGTCTCTAGTTAGTTCACCTACTAAAAGATGGATGGCCTCATGAAACGAGAGGAAACAGAAGTCCTGAGGCAGAGCCCAGTGGAAGCGGGGAGGTACTGAGCCTCAGAGATAGAGAACAGGGAAGTGGGGTAGGTGAGGAACCTAGAAGGCTACTGGGGAGGGGAGGAAACCATCTTTTATCCTATTGCAAGTCCCCTTTACAGATTAGGCAATTCAGGGCCAGAGAGAGAAACGGCTTGTGCAAGTTATTATGGCCTCTCAGTGGCAGTGAAATGCTGTAGCCCAACTCTGCCTTCCAGGCTTGCATTCTGTATATGGCACTTCTGTGAATCTCCAGCTCTGACATCCCTTCACTTTGTAAAACCTAATACAGTATTCATATCCTATAAGTATGAGGGCTATGATATTTTGGAAAATTCTTATTATTTCTCACATTGGCAGGAAGAATCACAGTTTTATCCCTTCACCAGCTCCTCCCAGAGTCCTGGCTGGAGCTGATAACTTGTCTCCACCCCGATGCTGCCCAGCACAAAAAGACAGAGCACCCTGGAGTAATTATAGTAGCTGCCCCCCCCATGGTAACTCACCGCAAATCGCTTCCCGCAGCCCTGGTTGCCACAGCACCCACAGCAGTCATTGTTCTTCAGGCCCAAGAACACCAGTGCAGGGAAGATCATCTACCAGCAAGAGAAGCACCTCAGAGAGAGTCCAGGAGTTGAAGGGAGGGCCTGAGCCTGCCTGACTTTATAAGAAGCCCCATCCATAATGAGGGACTTGGAGGCCCAAAGGGAATGGCAAGGTAACAGAGCATGGCTGGAGGGATAACGGAGTGCTTAGGTTCCATTTGGCCTGACTAACCAGCTTTAATGAGGTAAGATTTCAAGATCTGAGTTTCCATTTAGATTGTGTGTTAGGAAAAAGAGTAAGAAACTTCAGTTGTCATGACATTGAACTGTCCTCAGTTGTCATGAAAAATGAGTCTCTCTGCCTTTTCCTCTCTCTCAACTGGAGGTTCCCAATTCTATCGGTAAAGAAATCATTAGGTCCTAAGTGGAAGAGGACTGCATTGACAACTGCTTCTCTTGGTGGTTTCAAGTCAATCAATTTGCTAGAAAGCATTGCGTGGTTGTCGTTGTTGTTTTGGGCACTATCTTGTTGGAATCAAGAAATTATGTGGCCTTCACTTCAGTTCATGGACTCAAATGACACATGAGAACTGCTAGCCCAAGCTTGGAGATTAATTATTTAGTAAATTTAGTTGACGTGTCCTTGTCAGCTCCTAACAGAAAGAAGAAATAAATTAAGGCATTGACCTCTCATCATGCAATGCTTGGGCTTCTGTTATCAACTAAATATCTCCCCAATAGGTACCTGATTTAAAAGGATCGGGGAGAAGGGGAAATTTCCCTTAGGGGGGATTTGAAGGCTTTCCTACTCACCAAGACACCGTTTCCTAATACTCCTCCGAAAGACCAGATCTCTTGGGAAAGGTGGTCGTTGTCATCTATCACTTTTCCTCCAGGAAAAAACAACAGGATGTTAGCCAGGAAGCCAAATAAAGCAAGGGGAATGAGGGTGCCCCCCAGGCATCTGGCACAGCCCCCAGTGCACATCCTGGGGTGGTATGATACAGGTCAGCAATCAAAAGCTCCTCACTGCTTTCTTCTCGGGGCCTCTTTAAGGGTTTTGGCCAAAGAGTCCTTGGAATTGTCCTCAATTCAATCAATATTTTGGGGCTGAGAACCAAATTTCTGTGAACTGAGTCCTTAGAGTCGCTTCAGCTTCTCAAAAATAGCAGAACCTCGATGGCGATGGACATTTATACATTCTCCCTGACCTGAAGTGCTTTTTTTTTTTGCACCCCCATTAATGAGATTACGTTCAGAGCAATCATTCAATCATTTTGCCATGGAGACCAATAACCTTTGTTAATAATCCACCAGCACAGACATGACACTCACATTGTTGCAATCAGACAGGGCTGGAACAAACAGCATTTAGAACCACTACACCTTTAATCTGACAGTGCCCATGCCCAAATAAAGAAACATTTTCCCCAGACTCTTTATAAATCACTAATATAATTGAGTTACATCCTGGTTAAAATCATGTCTCCCAAGTACTTAATGGTGTACAGTGCATGTCTTTGTCTTTTCCACTGAAAGCCTGGAATGCAGGGTTATCCGAAGAGCTTCTGTTTTCTTCAACATGAAAATAATTTGATGGTCTAGTTGTGTAACATTGAGCTCAGACTTTCAAGAATTTTTTTTCTTTTGTTCTTTTTTTTCCTTTCACCAGTGAACAAGAATTTTTTTTAAGGAAAAAAGTAACTGTTCATTTTATTGTCTGATTGCTGCATTTTTCTACTTGTTACTCAATTAAGTAATTAAGTTCTATCTTTTCCCTACACGATGTGATGGAATTAACAAAAACAGTTTTCCTAATCATCTTTTTTCAGCTATGTCTTCCATATAGGAATAAAGGAACCATCATTCACTAAGGCTAAGGGGAAAGGAAGATTGGCATTGGGTAGAAAGGGAGAGAAAAGGTCCTAATGAGTTGACAGGGAGAAGACACAGTTGGAAGAACAGTTAGAGAGTGTGGGAGGCAGTAAAACACACCCCTATTGGAAAGTTTGCTAACTGCCAGGGTCATGATTCATTATTCATTTGCTCTGTGTCACATAAGAAGGTCTCTGCCACGCCTGGACCAAGCCCTACATTACGCGATGGCCCTGCATGGTACTGGTATTAGATAACAGCTGAAGGATTAAGAGGTGGAACAGGAGAGTCTTACTAGTTCTTCATTGAGAATCTAGAGGTTAAAATAGGTCAAATATTTTAGGGAGTCGAATTTTGGCAAAATAAAAAGCAAGAAACATTATTACCATAGTGAGACCTGTTGTACTGTGGAATAGGCCACCTGCTCACCAGGAAGCTGGGGGCAGGGCTTTGCCAAGGCTCAGAGGCCCTTGGAAAGAGAAGCTGTGGGAAGGATTCCAGAGAAGTCAGACTGGATAAATGATGAGCCTCCTTCTAAAATTTCTACGAAATGAGTACTGGTTGCTAATAAAGATGCTTAGAAATCTGAGGGTCAGGATGAGAAAGAAAGCAGAAAGAGAGCAAATGTTTATTGAGCCATGCATAATATTCCAAGCACAAATGAGCACCTTAAATGTTCCTCACCCTTCTATGAAGAAGGTATCACATTCCCTTCACAGGTGAGGATGTTTCTGCTCAAAGTGATTTTTGCAAGGTCATCTCAGCATAACAGGAAGAGCTAAGATTTTGTTTTTTATTTATACGTACTATTTTACACATTTATGGGGTATCTGTGATACTTTGTTACATGTGTAAAATGTACAGAGATCAAGCCAGGGTATTTGGGGGTATCCATCACTGAATATTTATCATTTCTATGTGTTGGGATCAATTTAAGTCCTCTCTTCTAGCTACTTTGAAATCTATAATACATTATCACTAACCATGGTCCCTTTCCTCTGATGTCAAACAATAGAGCTTATCCCTTTTGCCTAACTGTATGTTTATACCCGTTAGCCTACCTCCTTCGACTCTGACTCTGCATTGCCAAAACCCAGGCTATGGTCTTTCTCATAGATTTTCGCTTTCAAAAATAAGCAAACAACAAAACATCATATTTTCAATATAAACAATAGAATGACACTGTGTGTGAGGCATATGCAGGCAGAGGGGAGACACTTCCTTCTGAACGACAAGAAATGTGATTTTATTTCTTATTACAAAATAATATGTGACTTTTTTTGGTAGAAAAGTTAGATATACAGACAAGCAGACGGAAGAAAAGGAAAACCAGCTGTGTTTCCACCAGAAGCAGACAAGGACTGTCATCACTATGCTGGCAGCTGTTTTCCAACACCCTAGGCAGGGGCAAATGAGCTTTATTTATAACCCAGTGGCTTCCGACAGGGAGTCTTGAGCGTATGAACTCTAAAGAAGGCAACAGTCCTGGGGGTGAGCAGATTGGGTTAGTCAAATGCACATGCTAGGCAGCTCCCCTCTGGGATCTGGGGAGCTTTTTTCTTTCTCCCTGGACAATACCTTTTGCTTCTAGAAATTACCATCATGGCATTTGACTAATACTAGCCCTAATGTCCTAGATTTTTCAGACTAGCAACTGGAGTTACCCATCTATACTCTCTGAGCGAATAGATGAAAGTAAGAAATATTGTGGTGTATGCTTCAGTTTTCTTTCAGGATTTTTAAAGAAAATGTCGTATATGAGTAACTTTGAGGAAGAGCCTGAGGTAACTTATTTCCTGTGTAGAGGAAGAGAAACACTGAAAGACAGTCACCTTTCTGGAATGTCCTGACCACTTGAGATGTCAAACACTTAGATAGTGACTAACTCATTAATTGTTCAACTATTAATTATGCCTTCAGACCTCCAGGCAAGAAGTGGAATCTGGAGAGAGGGAATGGTGGGAGGAAGGGAATCTTGGTGAAATTCACCCTCTGGAAGTGTAGTGAGGAAGTCACCAACAGACTGCTATAGGTGCAAAGGAAAATTATGTGAGATTCTGAGAATCATTTTTGTGATACTCCTGCTTAATAGTTTATTGCTTACTCTGTTTCTCTGGGTGTTTAGCAGTGAAGGCTTTAAACTAAAAAGGCTAACCCCCTTGTTTTCAGAGACAGCAAGAAGGAAGTGGCCGAGGACGTTGAGCACCATTCTGTCACCAGCCTTGTAAGGAGACCTCAGAAGTGAGAGCAGATGGTAGCTCTGGAAGGGACAGAATGACAGGAGGGATCCTTGGGGGAAGAAAGGGAGAAGAATGTGAATATGGACACTATCTCCATGGACCTCACCCAATGGGAGGTTTGACCACATGGAATGAAGCAGCAGGAAGTCCAGGAGTTCCTTTCAGTGATGCAGGAAGTCAGTTCCTTATCCAGCAAGCACAGGAACAGGAGATGTTCACCCTGAAATGGGTGAAGAGCTGTCAATTCAATGCAATGCAGTGCAATCAATAAGTGTGTTTGATACATGCATGAAATGTCCACCAATGTGCCAAGTACTGTTCTTGTGAATAAAATAAATTTAAGACTTGCTTTCTGCCCTCAATGTTATTACAACCTTTTACTTGTGACAAGAGACAAGAGAACCCATACACAGAGGTTCAATGAGTAACTGCCCCTTAGCAGAAGAACAAGATATGGTTTCTTCTGCTCGTCTTAAAGCAGAGCATTCTCATCTATTCATACAGAATATTAGGAAGAAGACAGGGGTCTCCACACATTTGCATTCAAATAAAATTCAGGTCCTCATCTTTACTTACCTAGATGATGAAAATAGATTGTTAAAAGTGATTTCCCAAAGGAGAAAAAAAATAGAAAATATTAGTGGGTATTGCATGTAATAAGAGCCATTTTATGAAATGTTTCTTATGTATGCATAGATGTTAGGTAATAATGCAACATGTTTTGTTTACTATAGGTCTCCAATCAAAAAATAAAGATCAAACCAGGTAGTGAGAGTTAGTGATCTTTATAAAGTAAGAACTAGTGATCTCTATAAATGCTAAACCGATATTACATGCTTTTGCCAAAAGCCCTCAGGAGGCTTCCACGGCCCTCACATCTTAAACTTAGTCCTTCCTGATTTTTCTGCCAGCCAGATCAGTCCCTCTGTCTTCCTGCTTCCTCCTCTGCCCCCTTCTCCTGCTTTCCTCCTACACCCCTCCAGGACTCAGCTCAGTGGCCATTTTTCTGGAGAAGTCTTGTATTATAAGAAAGCTCTTTCATCGTCAAGATATGTTTGGGAAATCTCAATAACACAGAGCAAAATAGGGCTCTGAATGGCAGAACTTTTTTGGACCTTTTAATTTGCAAGTGCATGTCTAATTATTGGGGAGCTGGGAAATACAGTACCCAGCATTTTCCAAGCTTCAATGCCTGCAGAACCTATCTTTTGTATCCTGTAGCTCCAGAACATCCTTTGGAAAACTTGGAGCTCACTCATTTCCCAAATGCTTGTGATGGTATCTCTGTTGGCAGAGAGAAGGCAAGTGGTGACTTGAGGCAAGGCAGTCTAATGAGAGCAAAGATGGAAGATGGGATAAAGCACGATTTGGGGAAACGGTGAGGTGCCAAGGTAACGAGCTTGGAGCAGCGTTGAGAGCCAATCTGGCCTCCATGGACAGAGGAAAGTGAAATATCTTGCCTAAGGGAAGACAATCACTATTCTCTAAGATCTCTGATGCTTCATGATGGACTCCTCCACGCATGGACCACTTCAACATGAGTGTTCCCTAAAGCACCACAGTCCTGGGAGAGGCTGTACTACTAAAAGACCACGTGGTCTGGAGAACTAGAAGACACAGGGCTCCCTCTCAGATGTCTCTGTCTCACTATCGAGTTGTCATTGAGCTAGTCTATAGGAGCAAGCATTTACATGACATTATTGTCCCTATTTTAGAGATGAGGAAACAAAAACAAGCGGTAAACACTGTTCTGGTTATTTATTTTTTATTTTTTTATTTTTTGAGACTGGGTCTCACTCTGTCACCCAGGCTGGAGTGCAGTGGGACAATTACAGCTCATCAAAGCCTTGACTGCCTGAACTCAAGCGATCCTCCTGCCTTATCCTCCTGAGGGACCACAGGCACATGCCACCATGACAGGCTAATTTCTTTTTTTTTTGAGACAGAGTCTTGCTCTGTTGCCCAGGCTGGAGTGCAGTGGCATGATCTTGGCTCACTGCAGCCTCTGCCTCCCAGGTTCAAGCAGTTCTCATGCCTCAGTCTCCCAAGCTGCTGAGAACACAGGCGTGCACTACCACACCTAGCTAATTTTGACATTTTTAGTAGAGACAGGGTTTCACCATTTTGGCCAGGCTGGTCTCAAACTCTTGGGCTCAAGCAATCCTCCCATCTCTGCCTCTCAAATTGTTGGGATTACAGGTGTGAGCTACTGCATCAGGCCACTGGTTATCTTTTGGTGTATAATAAACCGACTCGAAACAGTGTATTTAAAATAATAACCATTTCACTTTATCTCAGGATTTTGTGGATCAGGAAGATGGGTAGAAACCAACTGGGTGATTCTTCTGCTCCAAGTAGCATTGATTGGGGTTATTTGTGGTTCTTCAGTTGTGGCCACAATGGTTTGCAGAGTTCAAGATGGTTTCACTTATATGCCAAGGTGCCTTGTTGGGAGCAGCTATAACACTGAGCTCAGTTGGGCCCCCTCCTTCTCTTTCTTTAGCTCTTCATGTGGTTTCTGCAACATAACCATGTGGTTTCTGTGGTTTTTACATGGTAGCATAAGGCTCTGAGATATGAGAAGGAGAAGCTGCCATTGTCTTAAGGCCTGAACCAGAAAATGGGACAGGGCCAATTTGGCCATATTTTATTGGTCAACATAGTCAGAACGATCTCAGATTCAAAGGGAGGGAACATAGACCTCACCTCTTTATGAAAGAAATGTCAGAGAATTTCTGGCCATCTTTAATTCACCACAGAGATAAAGGTGGATTTGAACCAAGGGAGTCTGATCATAGAGACTGTCCTCTTAATCACTACAATATAATGCTTCAGAAACCAAAGACTGGTACCTACTATTTGTTCACCACAGAAAGGACTGCCTGCATGCATTTAGGTTCAAATCAAGGGACTTTCTCAGCCACAGGCTAAATTATCTGGATAATTCCCTCATTTTGTATGGGTAGACACAACATGAGTTAGGATTTGAACCTGAGGATCTAGCAGGCACCATCTACACCCTAAAAGTATCTCCGGTTGTTTTTAAAATTAAAATGAGCAAATGCAAATCTGTTCCTGCCTCATGACTCAAAGGGGTGCTATATAGTCCCTTCTAACACAGATCTCAGTACAAAAGGGCACAGCAGTGACCTCTCAGAGAGGTGTGAGCTCTAGCTGGTAAATATGTCCCAGATGACCTACCCAAATATTGATTTGTTTTAGCGTTCTTTCACATCGTCATGGTTATTGGTGAAAAGTTAACTTTCAACAGGAATTCACCCCTCACCCACTCTCCATAAAGTAAAACATCACTAACTGTGGTTCCTCACCTTCTTTTTAAAATTAAACATGTGTTCAAACCAAGTTAAGAAATTCATGTTATGGTTTCAAAATGCAGAGAAATTTTAACACTGCATTTGTTTTCAATGTCTGTGTATCTGACTTTGTATAATTATGTATTATTCTTTTCATCTGCGCCTTTGCACAGGTATTTTCCCATTTGTTTTTAAAAATTATTTTTCCCAATAATTTTTGCTTATAAAAATTTATAAACAGGCCAGGCGTGGTGACTAATGCCTGTAATCCCAGCACTTTGGGAGGCTGAGGCGGGAGGGTCATGAGGTCAAGAGATCGAGACCATCCTGGCCAACATGGTGAAACCCCCGTCTCCACTAAAAATACAAAAATTAGCTGGTCGTGGAGTCGCGAACCTGTAGTCCCAGCTACTTGGGAGGCTGAGGCAGGAGAATCACTTGAACCCAGGAGGCAGAGGTTGCAGTGAGCCAAGATTGCGCCACCGCACTTCAGCCTGGCAACAGAGTGAGACGGAGTCGCTCAAAAAAAAAAAAAAAAAATTTACAAACTTATTAGGAAATGCCAACAACACCAAGAGAGCAGGCACAATTTGGAAAAAAATAATATCCAAAGCAACTGTCTTAAAATTTCATGTCAGTGAACTTTTGTGGGGGGTCAATTTTAGCTTTTGTATATTTATTCTTTTAGCATATTTTTTGAGCAGCGATGTGTCAGGTACTGGAGACATGTTAAAAGGGCAGAGCTTATAGGAAAAGGAAGGCAGATATTAATAATGCTAATAACAGGAAAAAGTTGTCATACTTATTAGATGCCAAGAAATATCCTTTAGTTCTCAGAGCAATTGTATGAAGTTGGTTCTATTTTAATCTGAATTTTACTAATAAGGAAAGTACATTCCAGAGAGGTTAAGTAACTTTCCCAAGACCTCATCACTAGTAGCAAGGGATAGGATTTGATCCCAAGCAATCTAGTTAAAAAAAAAATCTGTGCTCTTAACCTCTACGTATGTTGCCTTTCATTAGTCAAATAGTCTCAGAAACATATAATAACAAACTATGATTTGTTATTAAAGAGACAGTCATGTTATTAAACTAGAGAAAGTCATGAAAGTATATAGGGTAACAGGGGATTCTAGGGAGGATAGGGGAAGGCTCACCTGAAAAGGCTCCTTTGAAACTGCTCATTGCCAAGAATAGAATTTTGATAAAATTATATTATGTAGTAATATTTATTGTAAGCTTGTTACATGCTAGGTATGACTTTAATGCTTTTCAGTATTAGCTCATTTTATTTTCACAGTGTCCCTCTGAGGTGGGTAACAGTAACCCAGTAATCTTCCTCTTTGCTATGTGGAAGGAAGTTGAGGCTCAGGAGGAAAGGAGTTTGCTCAAAACCACACAGCTAGAAAGCAAGTCTGCACTTGAACTCAAGCCCACACTTTTTAGACTGAGTGTCTTATGAAAGAAAAGAGCAGTGCCAACAAGTTGGAAAGATCATGTGGTCCCCCTGCTCAGAGATGCTCTCGCTGACTCTAACTACGGATATCTAGTTGTCAAAGGGCAGAGTAAAGAGAGCAAAAATTATGGGTAAGATCAAATTCTAAGGTGGTAAAAACATTAAAAAGAAGTTTAAAAGGAAGTAACTTGGTGTGGTAATTGGTATGATGGGTGCCTGCTTCAAGTGCATCTGGGTTACCCTGCCACTGACAGTGGTGGAGAGTCCAGAAGCAAGGTCAATGATAAACTCCCTTGCTCGAAATTGAAAGATCAGCTCCAATTCACAGAATGTCAAAGTTAGATAAACCTTTTCCCTTTTATAGGTTTTCAGGACTGAACTGCAATTGCAAAAATAATTCTTCCTTGCAATAAATACTGTGATTAAACCTAAAGGGTAGAGAATGCATCCAGGTCTTTGGTAGTCTTCCGTGTGAGCAGCACACTCTAGAGGCCCAGTTTTTTTTTAATTGACATTAGCCTTTCTGTGATTACCTATATGTATATCAAAGTTTCTAGATAAGTTATAGACCAAGGCTTCTCAAATTTTATTGGGCATGTAAATCATCTACAATCTTGTTAAAACACAGATTCTGATTTAGAAAGTCTGGGGCGGGGCCTTAGATTTTGAATTTCTAACAAGCTTCGGGTGATTCTGGCCGTTGGAGGAGCATACATTGAGGTTGGACACATTTGTTACTCTACTTACTTTGGGGCAAATGGATGTTCTTCCTTAGACTTCCTACTGGAGCAGCTCATTGTGGGGTGTTTCAAGCAGTTGCTACTTGCTCTAACAAACTTTTGTTCTTGGGACAGTCACTTGCCAGCTTAGGGATTTCAGATGGCTCTAGGGTTGGAAAAGACCCCACATCACTCCAGTTTGCTATTTTCTGAATGCTTCATGGTGGAGGTTCTCAAAGTATGAACTGGTTAAAAGTTTGGGCTGCCTTTCTCTAGATGGGCCAGCTTCTCAGCAGTCGTCTTCCCCCTCTTATTCACTCATTCCCTACTGCATTCCACAACTGTTATTCCAACCATTTTCCACATTCCTCAAACCCTCCCTCCTCCCTGGCCCCAACTCCTTTGAGAGTTATAACCTCTCCTCCCACTTGCAGAAATGAAGGCCCAAGTTCCTTCATCCATCTTCCTTTCAGCCTTATAATATTTTTATATGAACACTGTCCTCTTCATCCACATTTTATTCTTATCGTCATCCATTTTTATTATCTTTCCCGTCAGAAGGTTAATTCCCTCACTGGTGCTTTTGTTTTCATCTCTACACCTCCCCTGAGACTGCATCAGCAGTTATCGTTATTCCGTCTTAGAGATTTAGTATCCTCTCTTACCCATTTCTTCACTCTCTTCGCACATACTCAGTTCTCACTTTGCCTTTCCTAAATTTTCATTAAAGAAGTAAAAAAATATCCACTAAGTAGAGAGAATTGTATAATGAACTCCCTTTTACCCATCAAACAACTTCAGAAATAATCAAACTTTTTCGTTTTTGAATTCTGTCTTGGAAACATCTTCCTTTGGCCCTGCTCCCTTTTCCTTTCATGGCCAAGCCTCTCTCCCCCAATTCCTGGTCCCCTCTGATTTGTGCCTCATGCTGTGAAGACCACCAAAGACCTGGATGCATTTTCTACCCTTTAGGTTTAATCACAGTAGTTATTACAAGGAGGAATTATTTTTGCAATTGCAGTTCAGTCTTGAAAACCCACAAAAGGGAAAATGTTTATCTAACTTTGCCATCTGGTTCCTGTCTGGGTCTCACTATGGCAAGTTCATCAGTGCCATTACCCACTACTGAGCCCCGAGGCCATGTCTCAGGCTTCATTCTTCTTTCACTTCCCTGCAGCATTTCATGTTTCTGAGGCTCTTCCCACTGAGCAGCTGGAAGCACACTGGCTATCTGCAGAAGGACTTTGGAATTCAACACTCTGAAGCTAGCTCCCTCTCTTCCCTTCTCCCCCGGGACTTTCAGCGCTGTATCTATTTTCAAACTTATCACCATGTCAGAATCTCTAATCTTACCCCTGTGCCAGAAATGGAGATGGGACACTGCTTAGAAACAGCGACAGTATCTTCTAGAAAGGTAAAGTCCTTAACTGCACCTAGCACAGTGCCCCCACTTAATCAAGGCACCATAAAATATTTGCTGATGATAGTGATTATGACAATAATGATTGCCACCCACATACAACTATTTATATACATATATATATATATATATATATATATATTTTATTGCATTTTAGGTTTGGGAGTACTTGTGAAGAACATGCAAGATCGTTGCATAGGTACACACATGGCAGTGTGATTTGCTGCCTTCCTCCCCATCACCTATATCTGGCATTTCTCCCCCATGTTATCCCTCCCCCAACTCCCCACCCCCACGCTGTCCCTCCCCTTTTTCCCCCCCCCCGACAGATCCCAGTGTGTGATGCTCCCCCTCCCTGTGTCCATGTGTTCGCATTGTTCAACACCCGCCTATGAGTGAGAATATGCGGTGTTTGATTTTCTGTTCTTGTGTCAGTTTGCTGAGAATGATGTTTTCCAGGTTCATCCATGTCCCTACAAAGGACACGAACTCATCGTTTTTGATGGCTGCATAATATTCCATGGTGTATATGTGCCACATTTTCCCTGTCCAGTCTATCATTGATGGGCATTTGGGTTGGTTCCGGGTCTTTGCTATTGTAAACTGTGCTGCAATGAACATTCGTGTGCATGTGCCCTTATAGTAGAATGATTTATAATCCTTTGGATATATACCCAGTAATGGGATTGCTGGATCAAATGGAATTTCTATTTCTAGGTCCTTGAGGAATCGCCACACTGTCTTCCACAATGGTTGAACTAATTTACACTCCCACCAACAGTGTAAAAGCGTTCCTATTTCTCCACATCCTCTCCAGCATCTGTTGTTTCCAGATTTTTTAATGATTGCCATTCTAACTGGCATGAGATGGTATCTCAATGTAGTTTTGATTTGCATTTCTCTAATGACCAGTGATGATGAGCATTTTTTCATATGTTGGTTGGCTTCATGTATGTCTTCTTTTGTAAAGTGTCTGTTCATATCCTTTGCCCACTTTTGAATGGGTTTGTTTGTTTTTTCTTGTAAATCTGTTTCAGTTCTTTGTAGATTCTGGATATCAGCCCTTTTTCAGATGGGTAGACTGCAAAAATTTTTTCCCATTCTGTTGGTTGCCGATTCACTCTAATGACTACAACTATTAAATCAGACTGTGGAAAATACAAGACAGGGGGAGTGAGCCGGAAGTCGCCCTGGCTGTCCACTTCCCACGCTGCGCGGGCAGACCCTCAAGCACTGGAAGAGAAGTTCCGGGGCTGGGCTGGTCCGGCAGGAGGCGGCGTAATGGAGACGTGGACGGAGGACAGGGCCTCACCCGCGGCCCCACGCTGTCCTCTTTCTGGGTTGCCGCAGGTGGGGCCCTGACCCACAGCCTCCTTCCCACCCGCGCCCACCTTGGCGCCAGAGACTTCGAAGGGGTGGAGCTGCTGGCGCTGCTCCAGGCCAGGATCTAGTGATTTTGAAGAGAGGCCCGACCAACCAAGATGAAAACCCCTGCTTCCTTTCCCTCAAGTGTGACCGTGATGAAGGTGAAGAAATCGCTTCTATTGGCATTTTAAGTTCAGCGAGAAATATGGAAGTGTACCCAGGAGAGGAGTACTGTGGAACCAGTAGGGGAAAGAATGTTTATACTGTCCTGGATGACAGGACTGTGAGGACGTGGGAAATTGAAAATCCAAAGAAGCAAAAAAGTGTGCTTAAACCACAGACGATGCAGGGCAAAAAAGTTATTCCCACTACGTGCACATAAAGTAGAGATGGAAACCTCATAGCAGCTACCTGCCAGAATGGAACCATAGAGATCTGGGAGCGAAATCTGACTTCATCCTGAGTTCCACTGTAAACAGGCTCATTAGCCGGGCACACACACTTCTTGCGTGACTTTTCCTATAATGGTGATGTCCTTGCGTCTCGTGGAGGCGATGATTCATTAAAATGATAGGACAACCGACACTTTAATAAGCCACTCTTTTCTGCCTTGGGTCTTTCCACCATGTTCCCAATGACTGACTGCTGTTTGAGTCCAAATGAGAAGCTCATAGTCACTGGTACATCTGTTCAAAGAGGATGTGCAACTTGATTTCCTTGAGTGTAGGATTTTCCAAAGGGTGTATGAAATAGACATCGCAGACCGGGTACAGTGGCTCACGCCTGTAATCCCAGCACTTTTGGAGGCCGAGGTGGGCGGATCACCTGAGGTCGGGAGTTCGAGACCAGCCTGACCAACATGGAGAAACCTCATCTCTATTAAAAATATATATAAAAAATAAAAAAATAAAAAAGAGATAGACATCGCAGACACTGCCTGTGGCATCAAAGGCTGAACCAGATAGATCATGGTTGGAACAGGAAATGGTCGTCTAAAGTCTATTACGACCCCAACAAGAGTCAGAGGGGGAGCAAAATTATGTGTGGTTACAACCCAGTGGAAGGGGACTCGGCAGAGTCATAGAACTGCCGCCCGCCCACCGGCCCAGCGTCCTCAGCCGCCATGGGAGTGCAGGTGGAAACCATCTCCCTAGGAGACGAGCGCATGCCAGACCTGCGTGATGCACTACACCGGGATGCTTGAAGATGGAAATAAATTTGATTCCTCCCGGGACAGAAAAAGCCCTTTAAGTTTATGGTACACAAGCAGGAGGTGATCTGAGGCTGGAAGAAGGGGTTGCCCAGATGAGTGTGGGTCAGAGAGCCAAACTGACTGTATCTCCAGATTATGCCTACGATGCCACTGGGCACCCAGGCATCATCCCACCACATGCCACTCTCGTCTTCGGTGTGGAGCTTCTAAAACTGGAATCACAGGAATGGCCTCCTCCCTTAGCTCCCCTGTTCTTCGATCTGCCATGGAGGGCTCTGGTGCCTCCAGATGCATGAACATGAATCCATATGGAGCTTTTCCTGATGTTCCACTCTGCTCTGTATAGACATCTGCTCTGACTGAATGTGTTCTGACACTCAGCTTAGCTTCCAACACCTCCATCTCCTCTTCTCCTTTCTCCTCGTATGTGTATTTACCTAAACTATATGCTATAAACCTCAAGTTATTCATTTTATTTTGTTTTCATTTTGAGGTGAAGATTCAGTTTCAGTCTTTTGGATCTAGGTTTCCAGTTAAGTATATGGTCAAGCATTAACAGCATAAGTGATAGGTTAACTTTAGAATAGGAATTGGTGTTAAGGGGGAGGGTTGCAAGAATATTTTATTTTAATTTTTTGAATGAATTTTTATCTATTATATATTAAACATTCTTGCTGCTGCACTGCAAAGCTATAGCAGATTTGAGGTGCTGTTGAGGGCTGAATTATTTATCAAGGGGAAAGAGGTCCTTGGGTTAAATTGAAAGCTCTACCCAGCTGGGCATGGTGGCTCACGCCTGTAATCCCAGCACTTTGGGAAGCCGTTGTGGGTGGATAATTATCTAAGCTGCTGAGGCTGGAATTTCCATGCTCTTGTAATTCTTATGTGCTAATAATTTTGAATGCATTTTAAAATTCAACTTAACACTTAAAATATCATCACTCATTGACAATTGAATTGACGGCTACTCAGGTGCACAAATGCAACTGTCAAGGTGGGGTGAGTTGGGGGAGGCAGGGCTTGGAGAGAGGGCTGAGAAGGAGAGGAGAAATGAATTCTACTTCATTCTGGCATAATATTTCCCTCCACCACCATCACAAAAACATGAACACCTGAAAAATACCATCATACAGAACACTTTCTGACAGTCTGGACAGTTATGTTTCAGACAGGTATGTGACACACAGGAAGCTTTGGCCATGTTCCTCCGCCACATGCTCATGCTGGCTGGGAGGCCCCAAGTGAGCACAGTTCTATCCGCCACCATCCATGGGGTCTCGTTCTGCCCAAACCCAGGACACCTCTAGTATTCATTCACTGTGAAGTCAGTGGTGCCTTCAAGTGCTGCCTGCCAGCCCCATGGTTTATTCATCAGAGATGATAAACAAAGATGATAAACAAAAAGGTCTCCAAGGCTCTCTGGCTGAAGGGATTTGTTTTCTGCTTTGTTCTTGTGAAGACGCCTGTGCATCATCCCACATAAAGCTACCTTCTCAGAGTCAGTGATGTACATGTGCCTTTCAGGCCAAATTGCCTTCAATCCTTTTGAAAAATCTTGCTGGGATATAATGGAAAGGATCCCTGAGTGTAAGTTCTGGCTCTATTGCTTAGTAACTGTGGCTCTTGAGAAGTTATTTAAACTCTCAGAGTCTCAGTCACTGCCCCTATGAAGCAGAGTAATTGGTTATCCGGATTTAGCCAATTATTAATCAATTGATAGCATTGATTACACATGCTATCATACTCAAAACTTTTATCCATATTTTTTGTAAAATGAAGTCCAGGTATTTGGCATGATATAGACTAAACACTGACTTTTTTTTTAACAGAAAAGTTTTATGAGACATTTTGAATAGTCCAGGAAAAACTATAGTGTCTTCCCTTGAAATCCTAATTCATATCCTCACGTCATCTCATGTGTGTGTATGCAAATGACTGCCTTTCAGTATTCACTGTGTGTTCATATCATCATCTTACTCGATCCCGACAGTGAGGTGGGTAGGCCAGCCAGGTAGGGATTATTATAGCTGGAATTTTTTGAGACAGAGTTTTGTTCTTGTTGCCCAGGCTGGAGTGCAATGGCTCAATCTCGGCTCACTGCAACCTCTGCCTCCTGGGTTCAAGCGATTCTCCTGCCTCAGCCTCCCGAGTAACTGGGACTACAGGCATGCGCCACCATGCCCAGCTAATTTTGTATTTTTAGTAGAGATGGGGTTTCTCCATGTTGGCCAGGCTGGTCTCGAACTCCCGACCTCATGTGATACACCCGCCTTGGCCTCCCAAAGTGCTGGGATTACAGGCGTTAGTCACCGTGCCTGGTCATATAGCTGGTATTTTTATGAATGAGGAAACTGAGGCCAGAGAGTTCTAGAGAGTAGCCAAAGTTCACACAACCAGCAAGTGGCAGAGACAGAATTAGAGTAAACACCCCCTGACTTCCAGGCTAGGGCTCTTGCTGCTGCCATGCAGGGAAAAACAGAATGTCCATACCAGAAAGCATGGCAGCACGCAACCCCAAATACCAGCTCTAACCATAGATGGCCAAGTCTCCTGCTCACTCAGCCTCCTTCTTCTGCACCACCCACTCAGGTAAAAGTAACCTGAAGAAATAAATCTAATGGATTTAATTATTATATTATTATTAATAATAAATGGTCATTTTGTTGACAGAATACTGTCTAATATCAGGATTGGAGATTTTGCATTTTCTTTTGTGTTGATTAGTGACTGTTGTGTAACAAACCAGCCCAAAACTCAATGGCTGAAAGCAACATTGGCAAAGCCAGAAATAACCTTGCAGTCTCAGGCACACAGCTGTCCAAAAGCTGAGGCCCAAACGGAATAGCAGATTGTGGCCAACTGCTGCTGGAATGGAACCTCCCTTCTGCCTGTGGCTCATATGTTCTTTGATTCCCCAGCCCATTCATAAGAATTTCTTCAATTTGAGCTGCCAAACAGAGAACTATTTTTAAATGTGAAGAATACTCTGAGAGAAATCATATTTCTACTTTTTACCGTTTCTTTACTATGAAGCTAGTTATCGTGTCTTAAAATCACCCGTTTTCTAAAACTGTTGTCCATTTGCAATCACACCATTAAATGAAAACTCTTTCTCCTTACATTTCTATATAGGAGCAAATGTGACATTGTGGTCCACCAAGATAAAACACTGGCTTTTTTCTTTCTTCATTTTTTTCCAGTAAGGAAAAGCAGATAAAATGGTGTGTTTGAGGATTTGTTTCAAAATAGACATTGGTGTGTGTGGGTGCAGAGACACAGAAACAATTGGCCAAGGAAGCTGGTGATGGCCACTGGCAAAGGAGATAGATGGATGTATAAAACAGCTAAGACTATTTTACTCCCTAGAATCAGAGAATGACAGAGCTAGAAAGTTATCTAGCCCTAACTAGTTATATTGTAGATAAGATAGTGGAGGCCTGGTGAGATAGTGCCCAAGGCTACGCAAATGTGGGTCTTGAACTCCAGCCCTTACCACGTCCATGCCAGTGTTGCTCAGGGTCACATTATACTGTATTCCTTAATCTTTCCTGACTCATGTGTCATAATTTTACTGTCATCAAAAGTTTGAAAAACATTTTTAAATAACTATGTTGACTTGGATCTCAATAATAATGCAGACCAAAAGAAGAGTATTTCATTTATTTAGGTCATAATATAATTTTGTAAGCAAAAAGTACAAAATACATAACAGATGTGGGCTTTATATATAATGTAAACATTCATCATATATATTTAAAATATAATTATTTGTAACTTTCTCATATTAATTTTCTCCTTGTACACAAACACACACACACACACACACACACACACTTCAGGTTCTTGATTCTGAATTCAAACAGCATACATTTTTCTTTTTTCTGGCACTTATTACCTCTTACTTTATATTTAATTTACCCATATGTCTGAGATTCCTTTTTATTAATTTATTTAACAAATATTTTGTTGAGTGTCATTCTGTTCCCAGCAATACTGGGTGTACAATGGTAAATAAAAACAGACTCAGTGCATGCCTTCTCCTACTCTCTCTTAGTGGGAGAAAAAGTAGGCAAATGCAAAGAAAATAAATAAAAATTGAGACAAACCTATGAAGAAATCAAACAGGATAAGAAGATAGAGAATGATGATGTGAGTAAGGAGTGCTGGGAGAGAGTACCATTGACAGAATGTTCAGGGATATTTATGATGATGCTGAAAGGGTGAGAATCTTGGTGCATAATGAAGACACATGCCCAACATAGGTCATCTCTGCAGAGTGATGGGCAAGCCAGTAGGAAGAGGCAGGGCTGAAATTTCTCTCTGCAAATAATGTGTTGTATTTTATATCATTCAACATAATTTGCCATCATTTAGCCAAGAAAGATTTTTAAGTGATTACTGCCATACACCCACCATGGTTTTAAAGAACAGCCGCCATAGTTTAAAAAACACCAACATTAATTCAATGAAAGTATCACAAATATTTTGCTTTATGAAAAGGAATGTTCTAGTGCTCAGTCAGTTTTTTCAAATGCAGATTGAGATCCATTAGGGAGTCATGAGCTCAACTTAGAAGGTCAGTATTTAACTTTAAAAATGAAATAAAAATAGAATGAAATAGAAAATACTGGAGTACATCACAATTAGTAAGAATAAATATTGTTTTGTAAAAATTTGAATCTGGTAAGGTGTGTGTGTGTGTGTGTGTGTGTGTGTGTGTGTGTGTTATATTTTGTGATATACTTTATACCAAGTATAATGTGCTTCTTACTGAGGGTTCCACCACAGGAGAGTAGTTTGAGAAAATTTTCCTTGTTAACTGAATGAATAGATTGCAAAGTAGGCCAGCTTACTGCCCTATACAAGTAAAATGTAGTTGGATATCTATTCAAAATGCATTTGATTATGGTGTGGGCAACAATAAATAGGTAGTAGGGATATCTTACATTTTAAGATACTCATTGTTTTTATTCATTCAAACATGAATTAATTTTTCTTCTCTAGTAAAAGATTTAAAGAAGCTTATAAATGCTCATATATAACAGGACATACACACTAATAAATAATGAGTGTGTTTAGTTGTGTTTTTAAAAAGTACTTATCTTTTAAATAAAAACAATCCAAAAGGAAAAGTAGGTTGAGAAGGTGGTATAGAATCAGGACTCAAGGTAGCAGCATTCGGTGAACTCACACACCCTGGAAAGTGGTAAGACAATGAAAAAGGATGAAAGTAGCCCCTGACATCTAGAACTGATTTGACGTTCACACCTAGACCTCAGTGTTACTACAAGTTGGTCTGACACATAGAGCCAGGCCATTTTATTTCCCTCTTGAATATAAATAATCTCACAGAATATCTATATCTAACAAGGTCTGTCTTACACCATGATAAAGTGAGACAAAAACAAGGTCATTGTACAACACAAAATAGCAAACATTTTCTTCCCTTGCTGAATGAGTGACAGTGACTTTTTTACCAATGACAGCTTTAATCTCTACCTACTTTGTGTTCCCTATAGATAAGACCTATCGAGATTCCCAAAAGTAGAATTGCCTCCACTTACTGATAATACCCAATCTGGAGAGAACCCTTTTTCTTAGACCCATCCTAAAATTACCCAACCAAACCCCAAATTCTATCCCAGGTTCTTTTTGACAACCCTTTTCTGAGATACTCCATGACCCCCACAGGGTGTGTATTTTCCCTTACTGCAGTTTGTGAAAAACCCAACAAGTCCAACTACAGGTGTCTCTGGCAGTCTTTGTCTGAAGAGTATACATAACAGCAAAGTTGATTGTCAGCACCATGTCTTGTACAGGATAACAAAAAATCTCATTAGAAGTGCCTTTCTGTCCTTTAGAGAGCATGTAGGTGTGTTCATGTGTGGAGTATGTGTAGGAGAACAGCAGTCGTAAAGAGCTAGCTTCATGGAGCTTTATCACCTCAGAATCTTTTGGACTGAAAATTATCAGTTGCTGAAACTTTGGAGTACCTAGAGTATTTTTAGGTGTGGTAATGTTTTTAGTCGTGTTTTTAAAAAGTACTTATCTTTTAAAGATAGATACTAGAATAGTTATGGATAAAACACTGTGATATCTAGCAAAGACTTGCTTCAAAATCATTTAGGGCAGCAGGAAAGTGGGTGAGGGTGTGGAAGAAATAAGACTAGTCATGAGCTAAATAATTGAAACTGGGTGATGGGCCTATCAAAGTGTATCACTATATTTTCTTTACTTTTAAAATTTGACATAGTAAAAAGTAATAATAAAAAGATTTCTGGGGTCCAATTGCTAATTTGTGTTTCCAGTTTGGGGAACACCAAAGCTAAATGAGGCTATGTCTGAATATGCTGAGAATCAGGGTGTTGGAATTTAGTAGCAGATTCCAGAGTTATGTGTGGGTGTGGAGGTGAGATAGGATAGGCTTTGGAAAGATGTTATTTAAGCAGAGCAGAGAGTTCAGGCGGATTTCAAGCCAAATGTACACTCAAACTGCAACATCCATCTGAAGGGCTTGGGCAATCAGGTATGAGGCAACGGGGAAGGAATTTGAGATGCAGGAACAGAGCAAGGAGGTCTGAAATGGTGAGTGGAGATTGAAACCTAGGTATACTCCTTTAGTAGAGCCTGGCATGCCTGAGATCATGTCTGCTGCCGTGGAGGGGAATTCTTAAGGAGAACGACTTAACTGGTATTGCTTGAGTCACAGAATCAAATAATTTTGCTGTTTAAAAATCAAAAATTATTATTTTTCTAAGGTTTGACACCTAAAAATCAAACACCATGTTTGTGAAAATAAATTCCTAAAATTGCTTTTCATTTTAACGGGGTTGACCTTTTCTTCAGCATTAAGTATTTTTGGAGAGAAGGAAGAATTCGTTCATTCAAAGAATATTATTGAGCATCTAGTATATAAGAGGCTCAGACCTATGTGCTGGAGATAAGTAATACCTGACTATAGAGCTTAGGGTCTGTGAGGAAGATAGAACATAATGCAACAATCTCACAAATATGAAGTTATAAACTAAGGTAAGTGCTTCGAAGGAAAGGAGCTAGTACAGCATGTAACTTATTCTATTTAGAAGAGTTATCTGAGTAACTCAGTGGAATCTATAATTACTGGAAACATAGAAGAAAATATGGCAGTATCAGGAGATAGGAGCAAAAGCAGGCAGGTGGTCTGAATGATCAAAATTCTTGGTTTTTACTCTGAAGAAAAAACAACGAGTTACAAAGGGACGTACTCATCACATGGAGGATGAAATTTGTTGGTTAAAAAAAAAGCCCAAGGTGACAAAGTCATCTTAGCCATGAAGAAAACATGATCTGATACAAAAATTTGCCCTTTATTGGGAATCATTTCAACTGGTAGGAACTCAGAAGCCTGAGGCATGTGGTGGATAGTGTCTATCTTGCACTTGGTTGAAGAACTACCAGCTTAAAAAAAAAGAAAAACAAGTAAATAACTTGTGCTTCAATACACATGAAACTCATATATTTTTTCCATCAGTGGTAGCTTGTCTCCAAAGACATTCACTTTTAATCCCTTCCCTTTGTGCACATACATGACATTCTCCCATGGAGAGGGGGAATCTACCCCCTTCTCCTTCTTGATTCTGGATTCTGGGCTGGTCTGTACCTGCCTTTGCTATCAGAATGTGGCATGAGAGACTCAGCCATATCTGGGCTAAGGCTCTAAGATTATTGGTAGTCTCTTTCTTTCTTTCTTTCTTTTTTTTTTGAGATGGAGTCTCCCTCTGTCACCCAGGCTGGAGTGCAGTGGTGCAATCTTGGCTCACTGCAACCTCTGACTCCTGGATTCAAACAATTCTTCTGCCTCAGCCTCCTAAGTAGCTGGAACTACAGGTGCCCACCACCATGCATGGCTGATTTTTGTATTTTTAGTAGAGATGGGGTTTCACCATGTTTGGCCAGGCTGCTCTTGAACTCCTGACCTCAGGTGATCTGCCCACCTAGGCCTCCCAAAGTGCTGGGATTACAGGTGTGAGGCACCACACCCAGCCAATTATTGGTAGTTTCTGCTTCCTTTTTCTTTCTTTTTTAGAGCATTAAGTCACCATAGACTACATCTAGACTACTCGTTTGGAGAAAGACATCATGTGGAGGAGCATGGAGGCACTAAAATAGAGGGTAAAGAAGCTATCTTGGAAGCCCAGCCCAGACAAGCCTCCAGATGACTCAACTGCTGACTGCCATTACATGAGAACCATCCAGCCAGGTCTAGTAAATCTGCAGAGCGATGAGAGTCAATAATACACTGTTGTTTTAAGACACTACTAATACTGTTTGGATCTGTGTCCCCACCCAAATCTCATGTTCAATTGTAACCCCCAATGTTGGAGGTAAGGCCTGGTAGGAGGTAACTGGATCATGGGAGCAGTTTCTCATGAATGGTTTAAAGGACCATGACCTCAGTGCTGTTGTCATTATAGTGAGTGAGTGAATTATTGTGAGATCTGATTGTTTAAAAGTGTGTAGCACCTCTTCCTCCACTCTTGGTCCTAGTTAATAACCAGTTTAACCTCTTTTCTTTATAAATTACCCTGTCTCAGATACTCCTTCATATCAATATGAGAACAGACTAACACAGAAAATTGGTACCAAGGAGTGGGGCATTGCTATAGAGATATCTGAAAAGGTAGAAGGAGCTTTGGAATTGGATAACAGGCAGAGGTTAGAACAGTTTGGAGGGCTCAGAAGAAGATAGGAAGATGAGAGAAAATTTGGAACTTCCTAGAAAGATGTTGAATGGTTGTGACCAAAATGCTGAGAGTGATATGGACAGTGAAGTCCATGCTGAGGAGGTGTCAGATGGAGATGAGGAACTTATTGGGAACTGGAGCAAAGGTCATTTTTCTTATGCATTAGCAAAGCACTTGGAGGCATTGTGCCCCTGCCCTAGTGATTTGTGGAACTTTGAACTCAAGAGTGATGATTTAGGGTATCTGGTAGAAGAAAGTTCTGCGTGACAAAGCATTCAAGATGTGACCTGTTTGCTTCTAACACTTATGTTCATATGCATGAACAAAGAAATGATGTAAAACTGGAACTCACATTTAAAGAAGAAGAAGGACATAAAAGTTTGAAAAATTTGAAGCCCAGCCATGTGTTAGAAAAGAAAAGCCCATTTTCAGGGGATAAATTCAAGCAGGTTGCAGGAGTGTGCATAAGTTAAAAGGAGCCAAGTGCTACTATCCAAAACAATGGGAAAGGCCTCAAAGACATTTCAGAAACCTTCCCAGCAGCACCACCCATCACAAGCCCATAGGACTAGGAGAGAAAAACGATTTCATGGGCCAGGCCCAGGGTCTCATTGCCCTGCACAGCATCAGGATCCTGGATATTCCAGCTCCATTCATGGCTCAGAGGAGCCCAGGTAGAGCTTGGGCCACTGTTTCAGAGAGGGTTTTCCAAAAGCATTGACAGCTTCCACATGACTTTAAGACTGCAGGTGCATAGAGTGTAAGAGTTGAAGCTTGGGAGCCTCCACCTAAATTTCAGAGGATGTATGGAAGAACCTGGATGTTCAGGCAGAAGCCTACTGCAGAGGTGGAGCCCTTATGGAGAAACTAGGGCAGTGCAGAGGGGAAATGTGGGGTTGAATCCTCCCACACAGAGTCCCCCCCTGGGGCTCTGCCTATGCATAGCAGAGCTGTGAGAAGGGGGCCACCACCCTCCAGACCCCAGAATGGTAGATCCACTGACAGCTTGCACTCTGAACCTGAAAAAGCCACATTCAACACTAGCCCATGAAAGCAGCCACAGGGGATGACTACTGCAAAGCCACAGGGGTGGAGATGCCCAAGGCCTTGGGAGCCCACCCCTTGCATGAGAGTGCCCTGAATGTGGGACATGGAGTCAAAGGAGATTATTTTAGAGCTTTAAGGTTTAATGACTGCCCTGCTAGGTTTTGAACTTGCATGGGGCCTGCAGCCCGGCTCTTTTGGCCAATTTCTCTTTTGGAATGTGAGTGTTTACCCAATGCTGGTATCCCCCATTGTATCTTTTTTTTTTTTTTTTTTGAGACAGGGTCGCACTCTGTTGTTCAGGCCAGAGTGCATTGGTGTGATCTCAGTTCACTGAAACCTCTGCCTCCTGGGCTCAGACAATCCTTCTACGTCAGCCTCCTGAGTATCTGGGGACCACAGGCACATGCCACATGTCCAGCTAATTTTTGTATTTTTTTGTAGAGATGGCATTTCACCATGTTGCCCAGGCTGGTCTCTAACTCCTAGAATCAAGTGATCTTCCTGTCTCGGCCTCCCAAAGTGTTGGGATTACAGGCATGAGCCACTATGGTAAACACCCACATTGTAACCTGAAAGTAAGTAACTTGTTTTTGTTTTTCCAGGCTCATAGGTAGAAGGGTCTTGCCTTGTCTCAGGTAAGAACTTGGACTTTGGACTTTTGAGTTAATGCTGAAAGGAGTTAAGACTTTGTGAGACTATTGGGAAGGCATGACTGTATTTTTCAATTTGAGAAGGACATGAGATTTGGGAGGCCCAAGGAAAGAATGATTTGGTTTGGATCTGTGTCCCCTCCCAGATCTCATGTTGAACCGTAATCCCCAGTATTGGAGGTGGGGCCTAGTGAGAGGTGATTGGATCATGAGTATGGTTTCTCACAAAAAGTTTAATACCACTCCCTCAGTGCTGTTCTTGTGATAGTGAGTGAGTTATCATGAGATCTAGTTGTTTAAAAGTGTATAGCACCTCCACCTTCTCTCTTTCTTGGTTCTGCTCCTGCCATGTAAGAGGTCTGTTTCCACTTTATCTTTCACCATGAGTAAACTCTCCCTGAGGCCTCCCCAGAAGCAGATGCTGACATATTCCTGTATAGTCCATGGAACCATGAGCCAATTAAATGTCTTTTCTTTACAAATTACCCATTCTCAGATATTTCTTTATAGAAATGCAAGAACAGACTAATACAATTATGTTTTGGGGTGATTTTGGCCATAGGTAACCAGAAATCATTTTTAACTGCAAGTACCTACAAAGAGCATAGCTTATGCTCTACAAATGCTTATTTTTAAAGTTGAATTTGGGTTGAGCTATCCTTCCTTATAGGACATTCCAGACCTCTCCCAATTTTACTGTGACTTTTAGTAAGAGGTTATATGAGAATTTAGCAGCATTGGGTAAGTTGTCTAGCACATGTGTGAAATGTCATTGGACAAGGGAAGACTAATATTTATTGAGACTCTATTATGAGCCAGGAATAGCACCATATACCTGACATGTGCTATCTCATTTCATTCTCAAAACAACTACACAAAAAAGTGATGTAATCATCTCTGTTTTAGAGATGGAAAAACCAAGGCCACAAAGTTGCTGAATGGCAGAGCCTAGTTGATAGATCTGTTTGATTTCAATGCCGGTTACCTTGCCCGGATGTGTCCCTTATCTTGAAGAAATTCCACAGAAGTCTCCTAAGGACGTTACTGAAAAGTTTCTATAGCAATGGCAATTTCCTTGGAACCTGACCTGACTCTCTAATGTTTACTTTTCTTTGTGTGAGTGTGAGGAGAGGTGTACTTGGAGGAGGATTGGGTATGATAATGAATATATTAGAATTCATTCATGCTCCCTGGGATAAGAGCTTGGTTCTGTCTCTTCCTTGCTATTGACAGAAATGCTCCCTACCCTATCAGCCAGGTCAGAGCTGCAGCAGGCTCCAGCAACTGTCTGAAAGTCTTGAACACTCTTAGATCTTGGAGGAGACCAAAAGAAACATTCGTGCCATATGGAGACTGGAGAAGGCCAGTGAGAACTGATCTGCCATGTTCTTTCAGAACTCCAAGCTGGCAGGAGACTGCATTCCCTGAACATCACTCCCCAAACTCCTGTATACAGTAGTCTCCACCCTGGGCCCAGAGGCTTCTCTGGAGGAGTGAGGTGAAAAATTTCACCCCAGGTGAAAATCTCTTATTTAGATCAATCTTCCCCCTAGTTTGAGATGCTAAGACCTCAGTTTTGCAACACAGTGGCTTCAACTTCTGAAACCTCAGCATTCTTTAATATAGAATTATATATATCATCCTGATTTAGGGCTTGCAGAGGAAATATGTATTCATTATACTTAAGACATTCTTAAGATTATCTTCCTTCTCCTTCAGAAAGTTTTATTTATTTATTTTTTAAGTACCTAGCTTCTTGCTTCAGCTTTAGTTTTATTTTTGCCTTTCTTTCCACAGTTAGGTTCAGGAAAGAAAAACACATCGAGACTTTGTCCCGTCCTGTGGAGTTGGAAAATCTCCTTAGAAAGAGTCTCGAAAGGAGGAACACAATGTTTGTTTATTGAATTACATAACCTTATGTTGACCATCTGGAAAGAGCTTTAAAACTACTGTCATCAAAAGGACAGAGTCACTACCACAAAGGCTGAAAGACTTGTCCAGTAACAGGCCATGATGAGAATTTACAGGGCTGAGAATTAAAGATGTGGTTACAGGGCGTTTTCTGTAACTTAGTTTCATATCCCTGAGGCCCTGAGGGCATCCCTTGAATTGCTGGAGTATGTAGTAGAAGAAGACCTCAGTCTAAAGTAAGTGTAAGTTACCTTTGGGCTGCTAGTCCAGCCAGAGGCCAGGTCCTGCAGGCCTTTCACCAGCTCTACTGCTAAATCACAGGCTTCTTATTAGAAAATTTGCTTCTATGTCACAGTTTACTTTTCTATAAAAGCATAGACCGGGTGCAGTGGCTCACACCTGTAATCTCAGCACTTTGGGAGGCTGAGGCGCAAGGCTCACTTGAAGTCAGGAGTTCAAAACCAGCCTGGCCAACATGGTGAAACCTCATCTCTACTAAAAATACAGGCATGGTGGCATACACACCTGTAATCTCAGCTACTTGGGAGGCTAAGGCAGGAGAATCATTTGAACCCAGGAGGCAAAGGTTGCAGTGAGCCGAGATAGCACCACTGCATTCAAACCTAGGCAACAGAGCGAGACTGCCTCAAAAACAAAAACAAGAACAAGCATAAAGCTCCTCTATAAAACAGTATCAAGCCCAGGGGTCTGAGGCATGATTAACGTGTTTGAAACCAGTGAGCAAGCTAATTCACGTGAAGATTAAAAGATAGCTATGCAATTTTAGCTTTATTTTTATTTCGTGTTTAGTCATCATTAAACCACAGCGCATTTTGTATTTTACAAAATGATTTTATGCATCTTAGTCATTCTTTATAAAACATCATTAGGTAGAATAATATGAGAAGGGAAGAAAGAAGAGGAAGGAGAAAGGGGGAAAGATAAAGTATGGAGGGGTCCTCAAGGAGCTATGTGACTTGGGTAAGGCATAGGGTAAGTCAGAACTGAAGGGGAAGTCACACTGTGACCTGGAGGTTTTAGTCTCTTTGGCAGAAATATTACACTTGTCTTCTTGAAGCCTTGATGGCATCTTTGTACACTAGCTGACTGGGAAGTTCTACTCTTCAAGTCAGTTGCTTCCTGGGGATAAGAAGATGGGTAGGTCTGGAAGCCTTTCCATTTTCTATGTCCTACTCCTGAGCTTGATACCCATGGTTGCATTGCTTTAAACAACCATTGAATCAAGTAAAATTTTGGTCATCATAGTTTTTGTTCCCCAAATGTCTCTGCTTGTTCTAAACCCTGAAAATTATCCTCCGCCCACAGGCCTTCTCTAACAGGCTCCTTCTGGGCTCCTGCTTTTCTAGACAGAACCATGGTAACACCTGGTTAATACCTATTCTATGACAATTATCAGCCTCCTTACAGTGGCAGAGATATTTATACATTCAAATAGGTATTCATGTAGTTATGCTCACCACAAATCTCTGTCCCTCCAAATAATATTAACCAGGATTTATTTGGTTCTTGGTCTTACTAAGTCTCAGTCATTGTTCTAAGTGCTTGATATGAATTACATCATTTAGTTGTCATAACAACTTTATGGAGTAGGTAATATTATTATACCCTATATAGAGATGCGGAAATGTAGGCGCAGTTAGCTACCCAAGGTCATGCTTTTAGAAAGTGGCGGGCTGGGATTCAAGCCTAGGTAGTCTGTTTCCAGTCTTTAGCTTACTGTAATATCCTGCCTTCCCAATAGAGAGCAAGCCTCTGTGTCATCATCACTGAGTTTAATAAATACGTGTGGAATTGAATTAAACGAAAATTTTTGGCAGAGTCTTGACAACCTCTGTAGGTTTTCAACTTACAGTGGTCCCTGATTTCCAAGAAAATGTCTGAAAATGAAACATGCAGAAAAATGACTGGAGGTGAGAAGAACCACATGTAGTATTAGTTTGGCTCGAAGGTAATTGTGTTTTTTGCCATTACTTTGGCAAAAAAAACCCCACAATTACCTTTGTGTCAACCTAATACAAAGAACTCTGGGTTTAGAAACTAAAACCTGGCTTAAGTCCCACCCATGACACTTAGTAGCTTAGAATCCTTGAATAAGGAAATTAGGTTCATTGAGCCTCAGTTTTTTCATCTGTTGAAGAGGACTAACCTGCTTCAAATGGTTGTTGTGAAGGTTAAATGAGGCAATATGGCTGGGAACAGTGGCTCACGCCTGTAATCCCAGCTCTTTGGGAGGTTGAGGCAGGTGGATCATTTGAGGCCAGGAGTTCAAGGCCAGCTGGGCACAGTGGCTCCCACTTGTAATCTCACTACTAAGGAGGCTGAGGTGGGTGAATCGCTTGAACCTGGGAGGCGAGGTTGCAGTGAACTGAGATTGCACCACTGCACTCCAGCCTGGGTGACAGAGCAAGACTCTGTCTCAAATATGTAATGTGTGTTTTATATATTATAAAGCATCATACAAATACTTGCTTAATTTAAAATAAAATTATAGAAACTATGTATTTTTTAAAATCACTAGAAAAAATGGAACGGGAAAAAGTAAAATGTCTTGTTTTCTTTGATTGAAAATATAATTTCAGTTCCAAGGATGACTCTGTGGGTCTTCAGCAGACTTTGTATTTTATACATCAGATCTCGCAGTTTCCAACTTGGCAGTTAGACACAGAGTTCAGATTTCAACAGCAAGTTTATTTCAGTGGGGGGTATCCGAAGAGGGTGAAGTGGAGGTAGTTTTTCTAAGTCTCCTCTAAAACTGAACATTTTAATTTTGATTTATTTCATCATGTTCATGTTTAAAAAAACTTTGCTCCTATAAAAAATTCTGACTTTATCTGTTTGCCGCCATAGCTGTAATAAAGTCACTTTGAAAATACATCATTTGGCTATGGGTCTCAAGTTTAAAAGTTTCCCCCTCTTAGAGAAGGAACAGAGTAGAAAAATTATAACTTTAAAACAGAAATATCTCTATCCAAAGAATTGCTGGAACCAAAATGGCATCATTTACACAATAGACAAAATTTTTTCTTTTTCTATTTGTTTCTCTGTTAGGAAAATGATCGTTTCGGGAACTGTGAAGTGTTAAAGGGAAAGCATATTAGAACAATTATGAAGTCACAGGAGAAGCCATATGAGCTGTCAGCGGTTGCTGTCTTTGCTACCCTTTCTTAACGATGCTGGCCCCCATATCTCAGCTTCAACTAGAGTCCCTTCATAGAATTGATGGTGTGTGTATGTGTGTGTGTGTGTGTGTGTGTGTGTGTGTGTGTGTGTGTGTGTGTGTGTGTAGGGCTTCTCAAAGTAGGAATCATATTCATATTTACCTTACTCTGCATTGTTCATACAGACACTCTGGAACGCACATTGGTAGCCTCAGAGCCAGTCTCTAGGGGCATCTAGCCAAAAACCCTCCAGGCCCACTAGAGTCCAGAGAAATTCTGGGTGGAACCTTTGGGCATTCCATAGGAAATTACTTCTTTTTCTCCCATGGCTGATGCAGAGCTTTCTGTCTCTCTCCCCTAAGTGCCTTCTCCATCTGCTACAGAAACTCCATCTTTTCTGAGGCTTCCTAGAACCAAAGTTCTCGCTTGAATGACATCTATTTGGGACTAAGATTCAGCTATCCCATTACTCTTGTCTCCCTCAGTGTGTAGGTCCGATCTAGAGTCCCTACACTCCTTGAACCTATAGGCAGGTGTCCCTCCTTAGGAGCTAAGAACTGGAGAAACAGGGCCCTTGCCATATCAGGGTTAAACAGGAGGGCTGCCAAGCTAGGAGTGCCCCTTATAATAAATAACAGGGGGATCTACTATACCTGGGGGAGGGGACAGGACACCACTTATTAGTCACCACTACTTAGTCATATCTGGAGGCTGGCATGATAATTAAGTGCTCCACATTGTACCATGTTTCCTGTAACCTTTGTTCAGTTCTTAATAATTATATCATGCTTTTTTTTTTAACTTACACAAGAACCTATGACAGGTATCTTTGTAACCAAAGTTCTTTTTGAAAAAAGATAGGTAATCAATTCATGGGAAAACAATGTTATGAGCTCAAAAAAGAAGTTAATACAGGCAATGTTTTCTACTTGTGTTTATATTTGCAAGTTAGAGATTAGTGACCTTAATTGGAAGTTTGGAATCATTGCCTTCACAGAGTTTGGAACACAGTGTTGACCTTTTTCTAAGCACTCAGCACCACACAGGCAAGAGAGACTAAAACGCCAGTCTGTGCTTGTCATTTGCATGGTAAGGTTTGGACCCAGAACCAGAAAAGACAGCTGTGGAAGCTGACTTCATCAAAATCTACATTTCATATTCCTATCACACAGCCATTTGGAAAGAAGAAAACACACATGAACAAACAAATGAACAGACCCATTTTCCCATATGTCCTAAGAACCTCCCACTGCATTGTTGTCCTTTTCCTATGCAAATCTCCACGTGGAAAATATTTTTAGGTAGCAGTCAGTCCTATGAATACAAGACTGGCAATGCAGAAAAAAGATGTGTGTTTTACTGCTGCTAATAATAACTAGAGCAAGCCACACCTCAAGATGACTAATCAGCTCAGTGTTCTCTAGTAAAAGCTAATTACTTCCTTCTCTTTAATTGCTTATTTATATTTGTAGCCTTTACTTATTACTGAGGGTTGGATGTAAAAATGTCGTGGGGCTTGGCTGGTAGAATGTGCCACATGAAATAATTTGGTTTGAATGGAAGAATCTTTCTAATTAAAAGATTAATTAGTGAAAAGTGTCTGATACATAGGAAGGCAAACTGATAGCTTTCAGATCCTGAAGAGTCACATATGCACACTTTAGCTTATTATTGAATGACTTGAATACAGTTATAAAAGCTAAAGTCTTTATTCTTCTGGGGTGGTACTGCTTTTAATAAAACTTCTAATTATCTTGGACTCTCTTATTCCTGGCTGAGAAGTTTGCATGTGCTTCTTAATAGAATCAAAATACACACATTAAAATATTAAGATCAAGTACTTTTTAAAACTTTTAATTTCTCAGTTGTAGAATTTATTAAATTCGTTTGTTACATTTATTCTGTGTTGCTTCCAAAGAAACATCCATGGAAAGTTAAAAATGCAGGGAAACCATGGCTGCACTCATCAGAACAGGGTTACAGAATTACTACCATATATCTTCACTATTTTCAGAAGATTTATTCTGCATGGTTGATTTTAATTATATGTAGCATACGGCTACTGTGAGCTAATCACATACCTACATACAAAGTAACATTAAGTCATAATTTCTAGAGCTGAAAATCTGGTGCACCAGAGGCTGAACGTTTGTGACTGCTGGAGATTCTTATTTTGGAAAGTACCATGATTTGCTCTGTATTGATGGTACTATGTATGACACAGGCTGGAAAGTGGCTGGCATGCCTATCCAATGTGGAACTTGATTCCATTTTAAAGTACAGATATTTGAGAATAGGGAGGGACAAAAGGAAAATAAATGAATAGACAACATGTATAAGCAAAGATAAAAGGAAATGGGACGGTATGGTTCAGAGAGAAGAAGGCTAAATGGAAGTGCAGTTTTAGGAAGCCTTTACTATTGTATTGTCTACATTGGGAAGTGGCCACTTTATCTTTGCAGAACTGTGTCTCCTGAAAGCCATGGCTCAAAAGCCATCTTTAAGGCAGTAGGGAGACAGATTGTGATGGCAAAACTACATTGTGACATGAAATGCCAAGAATGATAGGATCTTAACATGGAAGAGTAGATATAAATCAAGCTACTGGCTTGAATACTGATTTTTGTAGTGACTTAAAGGATTTCATGTCCAAGTTTGGGTTGTTTCATGTTCATTATTGTTAGCATTACTGGGTGCCTACTAAGTGCATGATGTAGGGAATATGACACTGTCATTTAGCTATTTATTTAATGAATGTATTCAGGGAATATATAAAATGCGAACAATTACTGAGCATTTTATTAATGTTTTGCTTTTTGTGTATATTAACCCATTTACTCAATATAATTGCCCTATGAAATAGATACAATTAGATTTCTCATTTTACAGATAAGGAAACGATAAAGGCTACATAACCAAAATAACTAAATTACTAACAAAGACTAAATTACTTCCATAAAGTCTCATAAATAGTAAATGGCATAATTTGGATTCAAACCCAGGCATTCTGGCTCTAATACTCATGCTCTTACTTTCTCAACTATATATGATTATATATATATATATATATATACACACACACACACACACACACACACACATATACATATGTGGATAAAGAGTAATTTAAAATTTCATGTGTAGAATTTGATCAAATGTAGACTGCCTACAGATGCGTGTTTTGAAAGCTGATACTAGTTAATAATTGCTATGAGGATAGAATCCTGTGAACTACCTCCTTAATAACCAACAATTGTCCTCCCCTCTGTCTCTCCCTTTCTTTGTTTCCTTCTTTCCTTCTTTCTTCTTTTTAGAAGGTGTGTGATTCTTGTTTTGCTTGTGAAGCATAGTCTTTATGTTTTGAAATAAAACATCCTACCCTCTTTCCTAGTTATTTTAAAGGATGGGAATTATTATGATGGTACACGTCATTGAACTTTGAAGTGTTACTGATTAGGTGGCTCCAGTTCTAATTATAACATAAAACCAAAGGAAGCTGATGACTTCCAGGAGTGATAAGGTCTAGAGATAAGGCCTCAGAAGAATATTCGTACCTCCAGAAATTCAGACTAGTTAGGATAAATTGTGAGCTCACTCAGTATCATCTACTTTTAGAGATTCTTTCTGACTTTCTGCTGTCAGTCTGTGAATTTTAGCCATCCTGACTTCCTTAGACTATTAAAGCAGTATTAAGGAAAAAAATTCAAACCATATAAAATATAAGCAAATAATATGACTATATAAGCAGATATTTAGCCGAAAGAATACATGTCTAAGCTGTTTGTTTTGGGAATGAAGTAAAACTTTACGGTTAAAATTGCAATTCTCTTTTTATCTTTTCCCAGTCCTAATTCCCTTCTGCCCTTTTCAGAGTCAATGCTGTCACCAATCTGTGTGCACCTTTTCAGTCTATATTTTCATATTTTTTCTATTTTTATACTTGAAAACACACTCTTTCTCTATATATGTACATATATGTGTATGTGTATATATATATATACTTCATTTTAAAGTGAATATAAACCAAGTATAAGATAGGAAATGAAACACTATATACGTATATATAGATAGAAAGTTTATATATATATATATAATAGAGAGAGTTTGTGTGTGTGTGTATATATATATATATATAGATAGGGAGAGAGAGAGAGAGAGAGAGAAAGTATTCATGGGGGATTGGTTTCAGGAACCCCCAATCCCGTGGATACAAAAATTCACAGATGCTCAAGTCCCTGATATAAAACGGCGTAACATTAATTTTTGCATTAATCTACATGTAACCTACACATATCCTCACATATACTTTGAATTATCTCTAGGTTACTTATAATACCTAACACAATGTAAATGCTGTGTAAATAGTTGTTGTACTTTATTATTTAGAGACTAATGATGAAAAAAGAAAAAGTCTGTACATGTTTATCCACATTTTTCCCTGAATATTTTTTTATCACAGTTGGTTGAATTCATGAATGTGAAACTCACAGACACTAAGGGCTGACTCTGCATAACATTTTTTGTGATTTTTATACTTTCACATAAATATTATATTATACATATCATTTTGCACCTTACTTTTTTATTCAATAATACTTTATAATATCTAATCCTGATGATATATACTTCACATGAATAAAACATATTTTATTACTACATCTTCCCAAAGGTAGACATGTAGAATGTTTCTAGTTCTTATATAGCTTTAAAAATTGTGTTTATCAATATCTTTGCCCTGATTTTTTATCCTTATGCACATGTGAAAAACTTTTTCTAGAACATTTATATAGAAATGGACATGATGGGGAATAAGTGTGTTTTCAATTTTACTAGAAATTGAAAAATGGTTTTCCAACGTAGCTGATCTAATTTACACTACACTCCCATCATAAGTGTATGAAAATTCTTGTTTCTTTACCAATACTCAGATTTTTAAGATTTTGTAAATCTGATAGATGCAAAATGGCATCTCAGAAACTGACTTGATTTTAAAGTGAATATAAACATACTACATAGTTATCACTAGAATAACTACAAAGTATTATGAGGTAGGAAATTAAACACTTTTTCTTCTTGAGACAAAGTCTTGCTCTGTTGCTCAGGCTGGAGTGCAGTGGTGAGGTCTCGGCTCACTGCAACCTCTGTCTCCTGGGTTCAAGCAATTCTTCTGCCTCGGCCTCCCAAGTAGCTGGGATTATAGGCGCATGCCACCACACCCGGCTAATTTTTGTATTTTTAGTAGAGACGAGGTTTCGCCATGTTGGCCAGGCTGGTCTCAAACTCCTGATTTCGTGATCCACCTGCCTCGACCTCCCAAAGTGCTAGGATTACAGATGTGAGCCACCTTACCTGGCTTAAACACTCCTATGTAACATATTCTGCATACTTCTCCATCTGATGAAGGTAACATATTTTAGGTAATGAATCTCCTAGTGTTAGAGATTTCTGCTTTTTCTTTAGGGTAAATTCCTAGAAGTGGAATTCCAGGGTTAAAGGGTATGAATGATTTTAAAAGGGTCAGATAGCAAATATTTTAGGCTTTGTGAGACAGATGGTCTCGACTGTAGCTATTGTGATGTGAAAGCAGCTATCTGTAAATGAATGAGTCTATGTTCCATTAAGACTTTATTCTGGACACTGAATTTGAATTTTGTGTAATTCTCACATATCATAAAAAGTTACTATTCTTTTGATTTTTTTTCAACTACTTAAAAATGCAAAAACCATCCTTATCTCATGGGCTACACAGGAACAGTGGTGACTATGGGTTTGTTAGAGATCTTAATTGCAGATTCTGATAGAATATCAGAAGTGAATGAAACCTTAGGAATAAATTAGAGCAACTTCTTTCTTTCAAATATTAAAAAAATGAGGACTAGAGAGTGTAAAATGTTGACCAAGTTTTCTGCATTATTCATGGAGACATGGAACATCAATAGTACTACATTAGAAGAAAATAATTTCATCACCTAAAGATGAAAATAACCCAAAACACTGAAAAAGATATGTTTTAAAGTAGGTAAAAGGTATGCAGAATTTCTGCATTATTACTTACAACTGCATATGAATCTTCAATTATCTTAAGAAAAATTTCAATTAAAAATAAAGATATGTTTAAGCTAACAAAAATCAAATTCTCTAGAAACCACATCCTGCCCTAGGAAGAAATCAGGAAATGATCTTTCATTCTAAATAGTATTTTAAATGTCTCATTAGCAATCATTTAATTCTTGATACAGAAACCAAGGTTATAGCCTGCAACAGTTAACCTCATAGATGCCAAATACTGAAGACAGCACCAAATTCACATCCCCTTAGAAATAAGCGTGCCAGGGAACTCACTGACTCAAGTCATTGCCCTTTATAAAGACTGTTAAGGGAAGTTTTATAGCTAACTCTTGTTAAGGATAAACCTGGTCAATGAAGACCACTCCTAGGACTCTTGAAGCCAACAGGGAAACCTCTGTGCTGCATTCCCTATTGGCAGTCATGAAAATACTTTGAACGGCACTAACACCCTATGACCATCTTTATGTGACAAAGGCAAAGAAAGAGAAGATTGAGAAGATTTCAGTCTCTGTGGAAATGCAGTCATGCCTACTACAGTGGGGGAAAAGCCCAATTTCAAACCATCTGCAATGGAGATAAAATACCAGATGTCTCTTTGCTATTGGTAGGTCTCCTATAGAAGACATAGACCTATATGGGATCTGCAAATAGTCCCACATATTTTGGAAATTTAAAATAGTATACCAGAGTAGCAAGTACAAAAGAAGGATTCTTTATACATTGGTTAGAGAGTCTTGCAGTTTCTTGAAATCTAAAAATTGATTTAAGAATTGTTTGATTGATCGATGTATTTATCTATTGACTAGTTCATTTATCATACAACATAATTAAGCAGGAGCCATGAACCTTGTCCTGAGCTAAGCACTACCTAAAGTTAGAAAACCTCATTTCAGGAAAACATAGAAGTATCTGACATTCTGGGTCTAAATGTGGCTAGGACACATCCACCTGCAGCAACCAAATTTCCATTCATTAGTTCAACAGTGATAAGGTAGACTAAAGTAACTCAAATACATTTTAAATTTCTCTAAAGCCTTCCAAAACTGTATGCATAGTTTTTCTGTCAGGATTCTCTGCATGGATAGAAGGATATTTTGTGCCTGTACAGTGGTGCAGACTCCCAAATAAACGTTTACAAGTTACCTCATTTAAATCTTTCAAACTTCTCTTGAGTAGTCTTGCAAAATGAATATTATCATATTTGAGTTAAGGGACTTACTGATGTTTACCCATTTCTTGAGGCAACCAGTTATTGAGGCAAGCAGCATAATATAACAGAAACAAAAAGTGGACTTTGGGTTCAAACTGTCCTGAATTTGAATTCTGTGTTTGCGTTTATAACCAAGGCAGCTAGGACAAATTATTCAGCCTCCTTGAGTCTCAGCTTTCTTGTCAGCTAAATCAGAATAATGTTCTTTGCAATGAGTTGTTATGAGGATTAAATGAGATAGGTTCTCAGTATCTCCCACTATAGCTCAGTGTTATAGGTTAAATTGTGTCCTCTTCAAAATTCATATATTGAAGTTCTAACCCATGTACCACAAAATGTGGGCTTCTTTGGAAATAAGGCTATTACAGATGTAATTAGTTAAGAGGTCATTCGAGTGGGCCCTAATCCAATAAGACTGGTGCCCCTAAAGGGGGAAGTGTGGACACAGAGGCATGCGTACAGGGAGAACACCATGTGAAGATGGTGATGCCGGGCAGGCTAAGCCCAGTAGGGATGCAGGGCAGGCTTTGCTCAGGAAAGAATTCAAGGGCAAGCTCTTGCGGTGGTAGGCAGCAAGTTTTTTTTTTTGAGATAGAGTTTCGCTCTTGTTGCCCAGGCTAGAGTGCAATGGTGCAATCTCAGCTCACCGCAACCTCCGCCTCCCAGGTTCAAGTGATTCTCCTGCCTCAGCCTCGAACTCTGGACCTCAGGCGATCAGTCTGAGGTACTGCTCCCTGCAGAGCAGGGCTAGCCCATAGGCAGTGAGCCGCCTAGTTTGTAGTACTTTGTTGCAACAGCCCTAGCAAAAGAACACATTCAGGATTCAGTTTTCTCTCTTCAGAGGCAGTTGCCACCTGTCTTGCTTCTGAGATTTCATACTTTTGTTGCTGTTGTTCTCCACAGCATTATGGGCTTATGTTTGAATCCAAAACAAAACCCAAACCCTTAGGTGTCATTTAAGTGAAGACTTGGAAAGGGATGTACTCAGTGGCTTCTGAAAGTTCCTGATCCACAGCGTCAAGGAGCTGGAAGTGCTGCTGATGTGCAACAAATCTTACCATGCTGAGATCGCTCAGTGTTTCCTCCAAGAACAGCAAACCCGTGGTGGAAAGAGCAGCCCACCTGGCTCTCAGAGTCACCAGTCCCAATGCCAGGCTGTGCCGTGGGGAAAATGAACAGACAGCCCATGTCTACATTTTATTTGTGTTTAAATACGCCCATAAGAACTGGAAAAAAAAATCCACAGGTTTGAACTTTGTGGGTCCACTTATGTGTGGATTTTCTTCTGTCTCTGCCACCCCTCAGATAACCCGACAAAGGCCTCCTCCTTCTCTTCCTCCTCAGCCTACTAGGCATGGAGATGAGGAGGATGAAGGCCTTTATGATGATCCACTTCCACTTAATGAATAGTAAATATATATTTTCTAGTCCTTAAAATGTCTTAATAACATTTTCTTTTCTCTAGCTTACCTTAGCGTAAGAATATACATATAATACATATAACACACAAAATATCGACTGTTTATTTTAACGGAAGCATTTTTGCTAAACAGTAGGTTATTGGTAGTTAAGTTTTGGGGAAGTCAGAAGTGATACATGAAGTTTTGACTGCACAGGGGTTGGCACCTCTAACTCTCATGTTGTTCAGGGGTCAACTGTGTGATTTTTGCCATTTACTGGTGGAGATAGACTTGACAGGCCCTGATTTTGCTTCTAATTCCTAATGTTAAACTATAGCCAGGACTTCTCTTAGAACAAATGAAGGTCTTGCCTTTTTGCCAATGTTGAAAGTAGAAGGAACTGCAGATTTAAGGTTAGAGAGCTGTGGGTCTGAATCTGGCCCCATTACTTGCTAGGAATGTTTCTTCTCTTTCGGTCTGGAGGACGTCATCTGTGAAGTGGGAATGGCAGTATCTTTCTTAAAGGGTTCTGCCAAGGATGAAAATACAACATATAAACTAAATATATAGGGTTGGGAAAGAGGGTCAGTGGTTTTAAACATTAGCATTAGAGAACCAAATGTTTTTACACACCATTCACTAGCATTCTGTTAACAATTTCTATTCATTGAGAAACAGTTTATAGAAAAAGACAAGAATTGGGGGTGATAACTTGTTCTGGTTATCTATTGCTATGTAATAAACCCCTCAAATTTTCATGGTTTAAACCAACAGCTTATTACTTCTCATAGATCTGTAGTTTTTTGTTTTTTTTTTTTTTTTTTTTGACAGAGTCTTGCTCTTCGCCCAGGCTGGAGTACAGTGGTGCGATCTCGGCTCACTGCAACCTCCACCTCCTGGGTTCAAGTGATTCTCCTGCCTCAGCCTCCTGAGTAGCTGGGACTACAGGCATGTGCCATTATGCTTGGCTAATTTTTTCTACTTTTAGTAGAGACAGAGTTTCACCATGTTAGCCAGGATGGACTTGATCTCCTGACCTGGTGATCTGCCCGCCTTGGCCTCCCAAAGTGCTGGGATTACAGGTGTGAGCCAACGTGCCTGGCTAGATCTGTAGATTTAATGGTGATAAAAACTTCTTAAAGATTTATTGTTGTGGCTTTCTTTGGAAAAGACAATTTACAATAAAATCCTGTCTAGATTCCTCATAATTAATATCCAAAGGTGGTATTCTTTATGAGCCCTTTCCTGTTGTCTCACCATAGTTATTTTGGCAGATTCTATCACCTGTTATAGTTTTAACTAGGAAAATCTTTTGGGAATCAAAAGGGGCCTGTGTCCCTGTATCACAGTGACCAATCTCTTTCAGAAGCTGAAAAACATCTACAGAAAAGATTGACCAATGGATCTACTTCAGAAATATGCCCCGACTCCGTGGTGTGTGTCTTTAGCAATGCTCTTAGCCTCCCTGAACTTCAGCTTGTTTCTCTGGAAAACTAGGGTACAAGGGTGGACTGGAAGGGTCTCTAAAGTGCTTTCCATAGCTAACAGTCTGTGATTTAAAAAAATCTTTTGGCATTACACAAGGGAAAAATATTTGATGATCTAATTATTGCAAAATCCTTAAAGGTTAAGAAAATGTATACTGAAAGCCGCACTTTAATGCAGAAACCTGCTCTCACTGTCAAATGCTGTCTTGGGTTTGTATAGCACCCAGAAAACTGCAGTTGGTACTAGTTTTATTTTTAAAATTTTTAAAAATCACCTTTCTCAGGTTGAATATACTATTTTAGTTGATTAAAACATCACAGTAATATTTATTAAATAAAATCATTTACAATGGATTATTTCTAATTCTAAAAGCTTAATTCTATGTTAAAGTTTGACTTACATCTCAAGACCTTAAAAATATATATAGAGGTATACTCAGTTTTACAGAATAGAGGGTAAGAATTAGAGCATTATATCTTTTACATTACAAGCCATTTTGTAGAAAGAAAAAGAGTCAGAGAAAGACATTTTATTAGAAACATTAGCCCAAGTACAGTGGTTCACGCCTGCACAATCCTAGCAGTTTGGGACACTGAGGCATGTGGATCACTTGAGCCCGGGAGTTCGAGACCAGTCTAGGCAATATGGCAAATCCCATCTCTACTAAAAATACAAAAATTAGCTGCGTGTGGTGGTGGTGCACACCTCTAGTCCCAGCTACACGAGAGGCTGAGGTGGAACACCTGAGCCTGGAAAGTTGAGGCTGCAGTAAGCCATGATTTCACCACTGTATTCCAGCCAGGGTGACAGTGAGACTCTGACAAAAGAAAGAAAGAAGGAAAGAAAGAAAGGAAGAAAAGAAAGAAAGAAAGACAGAGAAACATTTTTGTGTTGAGTGTTTCTCAACACAATTCTCTTGAGTGTTTCTAGGAAACAATGGCCACAATAATGAGGAGCTTAGAAATTATAGTAAATAATGGTTAATGGAACTAGAATGTTAGGTTGGAGAATTTGGGGGACTATACTAATTGTCATCAAACATTTAGAAGGATGTCATCTACTGGGATAGATATTTTGGGAAGCTCCACTTGATAGAACTAAGAAGATACTAAATTTAACAAAAAGACTTCAGTTCAATGTAAAGCATTTTCTAACAATTATAGCCCCTTTTTCAGGACTACTGCCCTTGAAATGGCAGTGTTTTTGTCACTAGATATGTTTAAACAGTAGCCAGATGGCCCCTTGGTAGACACGTAAAGGCCAGGAACAGATAGTGCACAAAAGAGGAAATATAAATAATTCATAAGCATATGGAAAAATGTTCAACCATACTGGTAATAAGAGAAATGGAAATTCAAACATTGATAAGATACCACTTTTTATTTATTAGACTGGTGAAGGTAAGAAAAATAATACTCACGTTTGACGGAGATTTGATGAGCCTCAGTCTCTAATGTGGTAGGTGAGAATATAAATTTGTTCAGAATTTCCAAAAAGCAGTTTAACCACATATATCCAAAATTTTGAAAATGTTTTAACCACACTATATGGATATTTGGCCATATTAGATAATTGTTATTATTAATTATTAGATGTAATTAGGGTATTGTAAAGAAAAAAGTGAAAAGTGTTTTCATGTTTTAGAACTACATATTATTTACCGATAATATAATGATGTCTAGAATTTGCTTCAAAATTATCCACTGGAGACTGGATGGGTTTGCATGGAGTGTAGATGGAGAGTGACTGGTTTTACTGTATACTGATCATTGTTGATGCTGGGAAATAGGTACATGGAGATTCCTTATCCTATTCTCTACAATTTTAATGTATATAAAAATTTTCATAAAATGCAAAGATAGCAATAACAAAACCCAATTTTACATCCTCTGACCTAATTAATTTTCTATTTAGGAGGGTATCCTAATGAAGTCATCTGAATGGCACACAAAGATAATTTCTGAATGTCCACAGGCTCACTATTCTACAGTGTCACTCACCAGGGTAAAACATTCAGTGGCATCCCATTGCTGTCCGAACTAAAACCAGACACTTAAACCTACTTGCAAGGCCCTCTGACCTCTGCTTACTTCAACTTGCCAGGTGTCCCAAAGCACTCTATGACCCACAACTTCTGCCTTCTTTTAGGAAATACCTTTTGTGCCCTCCACCCTCCTTCTGGTCAACTCCTACTCCTACTCAGAACCCAGGTCAATGCTGCTTCTTTAGGGAGGCATTTCTGTGTCCCCCAGATAGAATAGGTCCTCCTACTTCATGCTGTCAAGTATCATATACATCCCTCTTGCAGCCCTTTTCTTAATTCTATTTAAGTAGTTAAATAGATAATTATATAATTAGTTGCCCATTGACTGCCCATTCCCATCAGTGACCTCCACTCTGTTGCTCATAGCAGTATCTTCCATAATTCCCGTATATACCAGGAATTCAATAAATATGAGTTGAACTAATTAACTAATAAATAATCTATGGGCCAGGTGCAGTGGCTCATGCCTGTAATCTCGGCAATTTGGGAGGCTGAGGAGGGCGGATCACCTGAGGTCACGAGTTCAAGACCAGACTAGCCAACATGGTGAAACTCAGTCTATACTAAAAATACAAAAATTAGCTGGACGTGGTGGTGGGCACCTGTAATCCCAGCTACTCCAGAGGCTGAGGCAGGAGAATCACTTGAACCTGGGAGGCAAAGGTTGCAGTGAGCTGAGATCGCGCCATGGCACTCCAGCCTGGGCAACAAAAGTAAAACTCTGTCTCAAAAAAAAAAAAAAAAAAAAAGGTAATCTAAACACAATTCACGCAAGCAAACTTGGTGATTACTGAACTGTCCTCCTTGGTCATATTTCTGAGTGTTAAAATGGAATGGCAGATTTTTAGCTTTCCAAAGGCAATGGTGCAATGCGATGCTTAAAAGGAGGGGTGCCTCTTGTGCTTTTCTCCACCTTAGACTGTTGGTAGTAAATACATTTTAGAACTAGTGGGTGCTTCCTTTGCTTTATGACAAACCACATCTCAAACCGTTATCAAATGGAAACCACCTTTATTCTGTGGATAGGACCACTTTGCACAGTGGAACTGAACAGAGAGAATAGAGAAAACTCCAAGATGCCAATATCTTGTCAGGTACTAACTGCCTGAGAGGTGACATGGTTTGGCTCTGTGACCCCAACCAAATCTCATGTGGAATTGTAGTCCCCAGTGTTGGGAGAGAGACTCAGTGGGAGGTGATTGGATCAGGATGGCAGATTTCCCCCTTGCTGTTCTCGTGATAGTGAGTTCTCCTGAGAAATGGTTGTTTGAAAATGTGCAGCACCTCCTCCCTCACTCTCTTTCTCCTGACATCTTGTGAAGACAGTGCCTGCTTCCCCTTCACTTTCCACCATGATTGTAAGTTTCCCGAGGCCTCCCCAGTCATGCCTCCCGTACAGCTTGCAGAACTGTAAGTCAATTAAATCTCTTTCTTCATACATTACCTAGTCTCAGGTAGTTCTTTACAGCAGTGTGAGAATGGACTAATATAGAGGGTCCAGTGTTTAGGAATATACAAGGGAGAACTCCAAGTTGCACAGCATGAATCTGGCTTTAATTCTATTAGCTCAGGAATATACATTCTAGGGACAGCTGCATTCTCTTGGCTTCTGGTCTAAGGTAATGATGTCAACAAACTTTAATCAAGGAGAAATGTTCCTGTTAATTGGGTAATGAATGTGACTTTGCCATGCTCTGTATTAAATTATTTTAATTTCCAGAGCAAAAGAGCATTATTTCTGGCAAGCTCACTCTCAGAATCTAGACAATGGAAATAAGAGGCAATAGAAAAAATGTCTGTCTTCTAACCTTTACTGCAGTTCTCGGTGGCTCACATGAAAGGCTGGCTCATTTTTTTAAAGAGCCCAGGTCCTGATCCAGGTTTGTCTGATCGTTTCTCACAATTAGATTCAGATTAAATATTTTTTTGGTAGGAATTCTATGTAGAAAATGGCAGAAAACATGTGATCCTACTTTGTTCTCGACTCCCATCCCTCACCCCACTCCATGCATACTTTAAACACTCCAGCAACCCTGTAAGACTAAGCCTTTGGGAATCCACACACCCTTTTTTCTTTATTTTCAGCTGAAGATTGCATTTAAGTCTGTATTCAGAGCCACCTCCTACATTATTTATTCTCTGAATTTCTCTTATATATATATGAGGTATGAATGTACATAAACTTCTGAATGTCTCTTATGTTAGTCTGTATTTTCTTATAAGGGACCCAGTTGAGAACCCAGAAGGGTAGAAGATTTTCCCTTCCCTATAAATCAAATGTTGACTTTTTAGTCTTTCATACTCTGATCAGGCCAGATGCTCAAAGGTTTTGTTTATTTCTGAATAAACAAAAATCTGGGCTCACCATTGAGTTGGCTTTTTCAATTAACTTTCATAAACTTTGGATTTAGACCTTGGACATGCTCACCATAAAGACCCCAAGATACTTTTAAAGACCTTCCTGAACAGAGCGATTATAATTTGTTGAAGAATTGCTCAAGGGTTGCACATAGGGAAATATGATGCAAGGAAAGAAGAATACATAAACAAATAGATATTCTCAATATTGAGCAGCTTTTTTGTTAACAGAGTGATGTTATTGCTTTCATTCATTCGTTCTTTCAAACAAGTGGTTATTGGACCAAGCACTGTTTTAAGTGCTGGGTTATACCTGTGAGCTAAACTAATAAGCCATCATTTTTCTCCTACTATAACAAAAAGATTTGTCTCTTTTTTAAAAAGTAAATGTTTGTAGCAGATTAAAAGATATTCCCTCCTGAAAATGCATCATTGCTATCTCTGTACTTAAGTAGAGACATAAGCACATAGAAAATTACTCTTGAGAGGATATGCCAGGAAGTTGATGCTGATTATCTGTTTTCTATGGGAAGGCAGTGCTTTCAATGTTCCTACTTGCATGACTGGCATTTTTCTCTGTTATCCATGTGTTACCATGTTTTTATGTAACCATAAACTGTATGCATTTTGATATCTGAAAAACAAAAATCCTGGCTCTTAAGAGCTCTGCTGCAGGAGAGGTTTCCAAGGACCCAGGTGCACTCATCCTGAGTGGTGTGGAGGAAAGGAAAATGGTATTCACTGGGGCGGGAGAACAAGAGTCAGCTTGGTTTTTTATTTTTATTATTTTTTAAATATCTTTAGCTTTATCTGTGTTGAACAACTGAATGAAGGTACCCTAGTTTAGTTACAAATTTATTCATTTTCTGAGCAAATTCTAGTATGCAGTAAGGAGACAGGATGTAACCACATTACTCCCTGGAGTTCCATTTAGCCTCCCTGGGACCCCATGGGAAAGAGTCAATACTGACAAAAGGAGAGTTATAAGGGGCTGAGCTGAGCATGTCTGGAGAAATTTCAGGTATGTGTCCCCATCAGATACAAAGGGGAGTCAGCATGAAAAAGGAGAGTCAGCTTGGAGATCATTTATTTAAACTGTTATCTGATCTTTGAAGATACCTCTTTCAGCAAGTGTCCATGGAGGAGCCACATCGAGCCTGCACTGTGCCTGCCCCGGTGTAACGTGCTGAAGCATGTGCCCTGCTCTAACTGAAACTTGCATTCCAGTAAAGAAGAGCCAGCCACAGAGTGGTCTCTTTGTCTGAAAATTTCAAAAGTTGAAAAGAGAAAGAATAAATATCGTTTTAACCTCCAATTACTTCCTTTTTTTTTTCTTTTTCTTTCTTTGACAGGGTCTCGCTCTGTCACCCAGACTGGAGTGCAGTGGCTGTCACAATCAAAGCAATCCTCCCGCCTCAGCCTCCAAGGTAGTTGGAACTACAGGGGTGCCCACCACACCCAGCTAATGTTTTTTTGTTTTTTGTAGAGATGGAGTCTCCCTATGTTGCCCAGGCTGGTCTTGAAGTCCTAGGCTCAGGCAATCATTTCACTTCAGCCTCCCACAGTGCTGGGTTTACAGGTAAGAGCCACTTTGCCCAGCCGAATTATTATATAGTAGCATTTCAACTCATTGACAGAATTTAAACCAAACCACTAATCAAAAGCTGGCCACTAATTTTTTTTTTTGTATTTTAAGCAACTACAACTTGCCATGCGACTCCTAATGTTGGGTTTTTACATAAGAACAAATGCTTCTCCATCCATTATCGATAGCTGTGAGAGATCTCAAACTTATTTTTTCTCTTTTATGGGCAGATGAAAGCAACTCTCCTATTTTATTTTTACTTTCCCATACTAACCAACATCTAAGTTCCCTTGGTATCTTTGAATATTTGGAAGTTTCTCATGCAAGTGCTAACTTATTTAATCACATAGTAATTTTTTTTTTTTGATGCTGTTAAATGGGTAACTAATCAATTTACCCAGGTCCCTTATCAGAAAAACTGCCACTCAGCTGATGACCAGGAAATAGTAGTTAGGTTCTACTTATATTATTTTATCATAATACCTTAAAAGAATCAAAGTTAGGTCTATATACAGAATGGAACTTAAGAGGGCTGGTAGTTGTAGGGATTTTAAAAAGATGCTTGAAAAGCAGAATCACATTAAAAGCAGTTCATCATAGCATGAGGAGATCCTCTCGGCGATGGCATTGCATCAAAGGAAACCAAGAATGGTGCCACTTAAGGGCACTTGTCATGTGTCAGGCCTAGAACTAAACACTGTCCATGCATCTTTTCTTTGAACTCTCACAAAAATTCTGCAAGACTTAGCATTCCCATTTTACACAGGAAGAAGCTGAAACTCAGAGAGGAAGCACAGTGCATGGATACATTGCTGTTAGTAAATGGGAAGTAAGTGCAGTAGCTTGATTGTGCCAGCTACTGCACTCCAGTCTGGGTAACAGAGTGAGACCCTGTCAAAAAAGAAGAAGAAGAAGAAGTAATTAGAGGTTAAAAAATATTTATTCTCCCTCTTTTCAACTTTTGAAATTTCTAGACAAGAAGATACCACTCCCTGGCTGGCTCTCCTTTACTGGAATGCACGTTTCTGTTAGAGCAAGGCAGTTAAAATGGTACTATTTAATAATTCGGCTGGGCGAAGTGGCTCACGCCTGTAATCCCAGCACTGTGGGAGGCCGAGGTGGGATGATTGCTTGAGCCTGGGACTTCCAGACGGGTCTGGGCGACTCCATCTCCATAGTAGCCACTCCTAAGCACTATGAAATTTTGGGGTTATTTTCATTTTCATTCATGGAAGGAATTAGATCTTTTATGGAAAAGCAGTACAACTCATCCACTGCCCACTTCTCAACCCTGGGTATTCCATGAGGAAACTCACTTTTTGTTGGCATTAGTGAAATGCCACATAGTAATAATAGTTGAAAATCTTTAGTTCAAGTAAAAATTAAGTAAAAGAATACCTGAAGTAAATGAAGCATGATAATGATGATGATGATAATAATGCCTACTGGTACTTAAAACATATAGTCAACAAAGAAAAACATATACAGATATTTTCAAATACTGTCATTCATCACATTACAATAGCTGCAATATGGTATTTAGAGTCTGGCTATGCCTGGATTTTTTTTTTATTAAAAACATGTGATCAAGATGGCAAGTTTTTTTTTTTTGCTATTAAAAAGTTATTTCAAATTAATGAAAGCATAATTATCATGTAGACAGAGGGCAAAGGACATAAACATTTTAAAGCAGAAATAATACATAATTAATAAACCCATGAAAATGACTAACCTTGAAGATAACCAAATAAATGCAAATTAAAATCTACAACTCTACACCCTATTTTCCCTGTCAAATTGGCAATGATGGAAAAAAAATGATAATACCACAGCTTGTAAGAGTGTGATGAAGTGAGACTGATAAATCTCTGGTGGAAAAGAAACGGATATGCTTTTTCTAGAGAATAATCTGGAAAATATATTTTGCTAGCGCTAAAAATGTAGCATCTACATAAGGGATCATTAGACACTGAAATATGATTTGAAAACAATATTTAACAACATGATAAAACATAATTGTAAGTGAAAAAAATCACATTGCAAAATGATGATCAGTTGTGTAATGAAAGCACTTTACACAAATATGTGGAAAACAGATCAGAAGTAGAGATCTAAAATGTTAGACGGATTGTCCACAGGTGATGGGACGATCATTCCTAAGATCTGGCTTCCTCTCTCCCAGGCTCCAGTTTTCCCAGCCCGATTGCACCCTTGGCATCCTAATCTAAGGAACCCTTGTTTTCCTGCCCTCTTTTCCCTCCATCTGTCAGTAAGCATAAGTAGCCCCAACTTGAAAAACTTTCCAGCAAAGCCTCTCTGGTCATGGCTTTACGTCCTTTTTGAACTTGAGTCTCAAACTTGTTCTTAAGTAAGTTTCCTTTTAAAGTTACTTTGTTTCTTTTTAGTTCTACATTCAGTGATAGAACATTGAGCTCAAAATCAACCTTGGTAGGACTATTTACATGATAGAAATTGTCAAAAGACATAACTCAAAGTGGAATTTATTATTTTGTTGATTGTCTAGACCTAAGAACATGATAGAGAAAATGGTAATAATTTAAAATCTGTAATCTCTAGCTATTACATTGTGACTATCACAAAAACCAAGAAATTTTTTTTACTATTTGAAAACCATTACACAATTCAGCAAACAAATTGGCCACATCATTGATGAATGAAGTTCTGATATGTATCTTCCTTATTTTACTTTCATCTTCTTCATTAACATAAACAAAAATGCCAACCAATATTCAAAGCAAAACTACTTAGGGAGCCAGTGTTAAACATTTACCAGTACACCATTGCCTTTGAAATTAAACCCTGTGGGGGGGAAAAAAACCTACTAGACAAGACTAGTTTCTGTTTAGATCTCATAGGAAGTCAAAACCTCTAAGAAAAAGAAAACAGTGAAATCAGAGCTGCAAATAAAAAATATTTAAAATTTGTTATAATTTAAAAACTGGAAAATACAATAAAATGGCTCAAAAAGGTATACAATAAAATTCTATTTTACCAGTATCCCTATGCCATGTAGTTCCTCTCCCCCAGGGGCAACACCTATTACCAGCTGAGTTTTCTTTAAGAGATGGTCTATATATTGGCCTGGCACGGCGGCTCATGCCTGTAATCCCAGCACTTTGGGAGGCAAAGGTGGGTGGATTACCTGAGGTCAGGTATTTGAGACCAGCCTGGCCAACATGGGGAAACCCCATCACTACTAAAAATACAAAAATTAGTTGGCCATGGTGGTGCATGCCTGTAATCCCAGCTACTCAGGAGGCTGAGGCAGAAGAATTGCTTGAACCTGGGAGGTGGAGGTTACAGTGAGTCAAGATCTTGCCACTGCACTCCAGCCTAGGGGACATAATGAGACTCTGTCTCAAAAAAAAAAAAAAAAAAAGGTCTACATATAAACAAGTAATATAATCTATTCTTCTGCCACACCATTTAGTATACATATGATTCTATAAAATATTAAAATACACTATTTTATACCTTGCTTTCCCCACTTAATATATTATAAAGCTCTATCCATATCAATGTCATTGCTGCATAATATAATAGTGTATGGATGTAGCATCATTTATTTACCTATTATTTAGCTACAATGCAGAGACGTTGTAATGGTTTCCAACAGGACTTAATTTTAACCCATGGATTTTACTATCCACATATCTGCTTTTACATGATTATGAGTTGTTGAGTCTCTCCTCATTAAGTTATAGAAAATGAATCAATTCATGTAAACATCAGCACACATTTACTGAACACCTGCTAGGTGACTTGCACTGTGAGGGATACAAAAATAAAATTTTGAAACATGATTGGTCTTAACACTCTTGTCACTTAGCTTGAAATTAGGAAAATAGGAGTTTAATAATGATCCAGATAGCAGCCTAGGAACTGTCACAAGACTTCATCTTTAATTAGCTGTTGAGCTTGGACTAGTCATTTAATCTTCTGAACTTTTGCTTTGCTCATCTTTAAAATGAAGATGACTATTCCTGCCTTGACCACCTCTTTGGGTTGTTTTTAGGATCAGAGTGGACCATGTCTGCAAACACTAAAGGACCACACATATCTATGAGTACATGACCTCTCCTGCCTCATCTTGTCCACATTGTGTCCAGCCCTGTTGAACTTACATGTGTCCAGACCATGTAGGCCTCTGCATGTGTAGTGTGCCTCGCCTAGAATACACAACCACAATAGCCCTCCCTTCCCAGTCATGCCAATCCCTACCCTTCTTCAGCTCCCAGATTTCCTGACCTCCCAAGTCTAGATCAGGTGCCCTTCCTATATACTTCCTGAGAGTCCCCATCAGGGCACTGTCATTACCATGTCATGGAAGGGGAAACTGTTTATGTCTTGTTCACAGTTGTAGCCTAAGCTCTCAATAAATGTTCAGGAAATGAGCAAATGAATCGATTGCCTTTAAGGAAATGGGGTAGGGGACAACACTGAGTGTACTAGGGCCAGGAAGACCTTTATGTACATTCTCTTCTTTGATCTTCATAATAATTCTGTGTGATAAAAATTTTTATTTACATTTTATGAACTCAGGGGGTTAAGTGATGTTGGAGCCCAATGCTGGCAGACCCAATAATATCACTGTTTGTCCATATTATAATATCACTCTATCCCCAAATACAATGGAAAACAGTGATTGATAATTACTACGGCCAGCTACAGGGCTATGTGTGTCATTCATTCAGTCCTCCCAAAAGCACAAAGTGGATGATGTCACCACTTGCAGCTAAGGAAATGAGAACACCCAATGGTGAAGTGACTTGTTTAAAGTGCTGTAAATTTTCCAAAATGAAAGATCATTGTGAACTGGAGTGGACTGAGAAGACTCCATGACAGAATAGAGATTGGAGTTGATACCTGAAGTAAGAGTAGTGTTTAGATTCTAGAAGCAAAGTTGTCAGAGTGACTTCTAGTTGGGGCAGACAGAAGGGCATGAGTATTTGAGAAATAGTGAGAAGGCCAGGTGACAAGAAAGAAGGATCATGTGTAGGAGTTAAGGAAACATAATGCAGAGGTGGATTGGTTTATATTACGAAAAGCCTAGAAAAAGTGTATCTCAGGAATTGTAATTTAAGGGAAATTGGAATAATTTTATGGAAATGACATGGTGAAGGGTGTATTTGATTTTTCCTTTCCTTTATTTTTTAAATTGCATTTAGGTTTTGGGGTACATGTGAAGAACATGCAAGATTGTTGCATAGGTACACACATGGCAGTGTGATGTGCTGCCTTCCTCCCCCATCACCTATATCTGGCATTTCTCCCCATGCTAGCTCTCTCCTGCTCCCCACCCCCTGCTGTCCCTCTCCTTTCCTTTAAAATAGGAATTATATGTGATTTATCTAATTTTCTTGAGGATTTAGCTTTAGCTAAAATGTTTGGTTTTTTCCTTGATAGGAATTATAACCCATCTTATCCCAGAGTTTCCACTTCTCAGAGACAGAAACCATGAGAAATGGAAAATACTAAGAACCCTTGAACTCTGCTATTCAGGGTGGAACAGGACATACCATTCCATTCAGTGAAAGACCTTCTGACTTTTTGTAGTTGAGAAAACACTGGAGTCATATGTGATTTGTGTACCAAGACCTTTGAAGTCAAATGGCTACTGAGAAAAATTGTGAATTTCCCCTTCCCCCTCCTCAATCACTTTCAAACTAAGCTTTAAAAAAATCAGCAAAGATCAAGTTTCCATGATTTTTTACCCTTGTATTTGACCCTCGTGCTCTTTCTTTTTGGCCAAAGTTTTCAAAGCAGGATTTTGGGGGGACTCTTGCCTATTTTTCACTGGATTTCTTCCTCCTGTTCTCCTTGCCTTCCACAGAAGCACCCGCACAGGAAGGGCAGACCTGTCCAACACCTGCTCTTCAATTGATGAGGTGCTCAGGGTTGTGTGACCTACACAAACTGTAGATTAAGAATCAAGCCTTGGGGAGCATGAGATGAGTATTTCTCCACCTCTTCTCGTAATAGAGCTGTGCACCAAGGAACACTTTAGTCAGCAAATGTTTTAAATGCAGAAAACCTCAGCAGATAGAAGGTGAGCATTTGCTCCTGAGGCTTAACTTCTTTCGAAGGGAACCCAGCTGGCTTGGGCACCCAGAAATTTCAGGCTCTGTGACTTGGACTTGTTTCTACAAAGTGACACTGCCCTAACTAAGGTGACTATATAATTTATCATACCATGACACTTCTAAAAAGAAAAGGGATTGTTAAAAATAATTAAAAGTATATAGTTTAAAAATATTTGTTGAATGAAAAATTACTTTCATTATTATTGAACTTATACAATAGTTCTATTCAAAAACTATTTTTAAAAATAAAATTGCTTCCAAAAATAAAAATAGCATATTCATATTTACTAAGGAAAAATTTAAAAAGTCTTCATATTGATTTTTTGAAAATAAGTAACACAAGAATAGTTATTCTTGGTAAACAATAACATACTTCACTGTATTTCCTATATATACCCTGTCTCTAATAGCATATCACAGTGTATTTTTTTTCTGAAGACTGCATATATTCTTTTTCAATAAGATCTTTTTAAAAATTTTTCACAAACTTGTCTGAAATTGCCTTCAAATTTCTGTCTTATAATTAATTAATTTGAAACCCTTAGCACCTTTTCTTCTGTAGTTATATATCAAATTTTTAAAATTTACAGCGGGGAGCAGTGGTTTACTCCTGTAATCCCAGCCCTGTGGGAGGCTGAGGCAGGAGGATCACTTCAGGTCAGGAGTTCAAGACCAGCCTGGCCAATATGGTGAAACCCTGGCTCTACTAAAAATACAAAAAAATTAACCGGGTATGGTGGTGGGTGCCTGTGATCCCAGCTACTTAGGAGTCTGAGGCAGAAGAATTGCTTGAACCCAGGAGGCAGAGGTTGCAGTGAGCTGAGATGGTGCCATTGCACTCCAGCCTGGGTGACAGAGTGAGACTCCATCTCAAAAAATAAAAATTAAAAAATTAAATTATAAGGTCTACATAACACTTGGCAAGTCCAGAGAAAATTATAAGCAGAAGAGTTTTAACCCAAATTTTATTTTTTTGTATTGAAATATATATAAATACTTAACCCAAATGTTTTTATAAGTACTACTTCTTTTTGACTCTTTTGTCTATCAGTTTGGTACCTTTGACAAACATTTTTAAAAGTCAAAAATTATTTAAAAGTTGTCTATAATACAATTCTTTGAGTGGTTGAACAAATATAGATACTGCAAAAATACAGGTCTTTTCCATTTCATTTTATTCTGGTATAGAATACAAACTTATGCAACTAAAAATGAGAGGTCTAGCAAACATTTTTTATATAAGTTAAAATAGCCCAGAGCACAATCATGAAGCTTTAAAATTAAATCTTATAAACCATTTAAACTCTCATTGATTATTTTGTTCAGTTCCTCCCATGCTTTCATATGGCTTAATTTTAATATCTTCTTGTTTACAGGCTTTGTCTTCAATAATTGCAGTTTGCCAAAATTTAAAAGCTAAAGTTTTGGGGTGCTCTACTCATTGGATATCTTGATTAAAGATTTCCACCTGATTTTGAATAAAATGCAACCGAAATTTAAAGGACACGTTTACCAAAAAATGTCAGTGCCAATATAGGACACTTATGTTGTGTTACAAATTTGTTCTTCAAAGACTCAAATGTTTCTAAAATCTAATTAATGATCAACAGTAAAGAATGGATTTGCAGCTGGGCACGGTGGCTTATGCTTGTAATCCCAGCACTTTGGGAGGCCGAGGCGGGTGGATCACGAGGTCAAGAGATCGAGACCATCCTGGCCAACATGGTGAAACCCCGTCTCTACTAAAAATACAAAAAATAGCTGGGCATGGTGGCACATGCCTGTGGTCCCAGCTACTCGGGAGCTGAGGCAGGAGAATTGCTTGAACCCGGGAGGCGGAGGTTGTAGTGAGCCGAGATTGTGCCACTGCACTCCGCCTGGCAATAGAGCAAGACTCTGCCCCCCCACCAAAAAAAAGAATGGATTTGCATGTTGCTATACCCAAGTATATTATATCTTCAGTATCAGTATCACCATGAAAATTATGTATTCAGTTATTTTATCTATATATATGCACAAATATTTGTGAGTTTTGGCAATACAGTTTCTATGTCAGTTGGTAGAATATCATAGCTTGTTTAACCCAATTACGAATCATGTGCATGGCAATCGATTCCAAGTACATTTTTACTCTGTAAGTTTTAATTTAGTAAGAGCATTATTTTTTCCACAATGCTGTACATCACCAGAATTTGTAAGCGTATATGGATGCAAAAACAAATCATTCAATCCTCAGTGCTGAACTCTGTAACCGAATTTACAATAGCGTTCACAATAATTTCAGATGTTTCACTCTCAACAAAAGAAAATCCTAAAAGTTTTACTTTGATTCAGTGAATTGGATGAGAGCCTTCAACTGTCATTAGAGTTAACTAGATTTTTACTTGAATCACCAGATGACATTGATATAAAATTGAGGCCATTTAGTTGTTTGGCAAGTTCTTCTTATGCTAATTATCCACTATCATTATCTGCTATCACTTTACAAGTGGATGTATGAGGAAACAGGATTTAAAAAGAACAAAATTAAAATAAAGGATCATTTAACCTAAATGAAAAGTTATGCTTGGAAAGAGGTTGTGTAAAAGCGCCTTCGGAAGCTGCACCTGCTCAACTGTTGTCGTATTCAATACAAATCTTCTTAAATTTACCATTAACTTTTGAATTAGACGCTGATGATTTTTCAGCAGATTTGTATTTCCTTGTTTTCAAGTGGTCAGTGATATCACAGTGTGTCCCATGGCGGGTGGCAAATGTCTACATTTTGTGCAAGTTTCACTGTAATCATCTACTTTCTTGAGAAATGACAATTCTGTACTTGTTTGTACTAAACTCATATTTTCATTTTCTTGAGGTCATTGCTATTGAAAGAGTTTATTGTAAAATAAAAAATCATTGCCAAACAACAAAATAAATGGTCACGGATTTACACCGTTCAATAAATGGCAAAATAGTTGCCGCTTTCAGACTACAGAGTAAGTTCTATGGCAGGACTGCTCGTCTTCTGCCTTCTGTACATATTGTGTATATACCTAACCCATAATATCCCATGTTTTCCACTAACTTAGTGACTTGCTGATTTTGTGCATTTATAGAGAGTGGCACAAGCTGATAGACTGGGAGGGCCAGCAGCATAGAATATTTCTTTTTCTACCTGAGAGTTATCTGTCTCTAGTTACTCATGACTGAGTAAAAGCACAGCTTGTTTTATTGCATTTTACTTTATTGAGCTGCATATTATTATGTTTTTTACAAATCGAAGGTTTGTGGCAACCCTGCATTGGTCTCTTGGTACCATGTTTCCAACAGCATGGGCTCACATTGTGTCTCTGTCACATTTTAGTAATTCTAACTTTTTCCTTATTATTAGTATTTCAACCTTTTTCCTTATTATTATATCTGTCATGGTGCTCTGTGACCAGTGATCTTTGGTGTTACTATTATAATTGTTTTGAAGTGCCACAAACTATGTCCATGTAAGACATTGAACTTAATTAATACATGCTATGTGTGTTCTGACAGCTCCACCAACCACCCTTTCCCCATCTCTCTCTCTCTCCTTGGGCCACTCTATTTTCTGATACACAACAATATTGAAATTGGGTGAATTTTGAAATTATAAGGCCAATAACCTTACAATGGCTTCTATGTGTTCAAGTGAAAGGAAGGGTCGCACATCTCACTTTAAATCAAAAGATAGAAATTATTAAGCTTAGTGAGGAAGGCATATGGAAAGCCAAGACAGGCCAGAAGCTAGGCCTCTTGAGCCAAAAACTTAGCCACATTGTGAAGGTATAGGAAAAGTTCTTGAAGGAAATTACTTCCAGTGAACACATGAATGACAGGAAAGTGAAACAGCATTGCTGTATGAAACATGTCTTGCTGATACGGAGAAAGTTCAAGTGGTATGGATAGAAGATCAAACCAGCCACAACATACCCTTAAGCTGAAGCTTAGCCAAGAGCAAGGCCCCAGTGCTCTTCAATTCTATGAAGGCTGAAAGAGGTGATGAAGCTACATGAGAAAAGTTTGAAGCTAGCAGAGTTTGCTTCATGAGGTTTAAGGAAAGAAGTGGTCTCTCCATAACATAAAAGTACAGGGTGAAACAGCAAGTGCTGATGTAGAAGCTGCAGTCAGTTATCCAGAAGATCTAGCTATGATCATTGATGAAGGTGGCTACACTGAACAACAGATTTTCAATGTAAGTAAAACAACCTTCCATTGGAAGAAGACATGTTCTAAGGCTTTCATAGCTAGAGAGGAAGAGAAGTCTAAGCCCGGCTTCGAAGCTTCAAAGGACAGGCTGACTCTCTTTTAGGGGCTACTGCAACTGGTGACTTTAAGTTGAAGCCAATTCTCATTTATCATCTGAAAATCTAACATATATTCTGCAACATACGGATAAAGTAGTAATTTTTTTGACTTTCAAGTCTTATTATATGAAAAACACATTTCTTCTACTTCTTTGTTTTTTCCTTAGGATACGCTTAAGTTAAAAAAAAACATTTCATAAACTGCCATATCGAGTGATTCCCCTGATGGATCTGGGCAAAGTAAATTGAATACCTTCTGGAAAAGATTCATTATTCTAGATGCCATGAAGAAAATTTGTGATCCACGGGAGGAGGTCAAAATATCAACATCAACAGGAGTTTGGAAGAAGTTGATTCCAACCTTTGTGGATGACTTTTCGGGGTTCAAGACTTCAGGCAAGAAGTAACTACAGAGGTGGTGGAAACAGCAAGAAAACTAGAACTAGAAGTGGAACCTGAAGATGAGACTAAGTTGCTGCAAACTCACGATCAAACCTGAACAGATAAGTAGTTGCTTCTTAAGGATAGGAAGACCCTCCACCAGCAAAAGGATTATGACTTGATGAAGGCTCAAATGATTGTTAGCACCTTTTTTTATTTTTTAGGTGATAAAGTATTTTATTTTTTAAGACAGAGTCTCATTCTGTCATCCAGGCTGGAGTGCAGTGGCATGATCATGGCTCATTGTTGCCTTGACCTCTTGGGCCCAGAAATCCTCCCATCTTGGCCTGTAGTTGAGACTACAGGAATACATCACCATGCCTGGCAAATAATTTTTTAAAGTTTTTGTAGAGACAGGGTCTCACTATGTTGCCCAGGCTGGTCTTGAACTCCTGGGCTCAAGGGATCCCCCCAGTTTAGCCTCCCAAGTAACTGGTGCATGCCACCATGCCTGACATATAACATAACTTTTATATACACTAGGAAACCAAAAAACTCATGTGACTTACTTATCACAATATTCACTTCATTGCAGTGGTCTGGAACTGAACCTGCAATATCTCCAAGGAATGCCTGCCAACTTCGTTTTATCAGTGACAGTCCTGTATGGTTCTTCTGAAAAGAAAATAGTAGCTACATTGCTTCTGGAAAGAGTTGAGAAAAAGAAATGGGTTATTGTCAGTGTCTGTCAGATTTTACCACATGTTAAAGTGAAAAGTCAATGTCAATGTTACACTTACATCTCACACACTATTCCATAACACCATGAAAGGAGAGAAGCTGGAAGTATAAAGTAGCTGTCTACTTGACCCATTCTGGCTTGTTTTAATCCAACTGCTAACAAGCACACTCCATTAAAAAGTGAAGTACTTGGGACAAATGGTACACACCAAGAGGATGCTGGAAATACAGGTGTAAACTGGGACTCTTCTAGGAAAACTGGGATATATAATCAGCCTAGCCCCAATCCACTTTGACTGATTGAATTTAGCTACATGTTGCTGTCAGTCTCCTGAGTTGGCATTAAAAAATACTCTCATGTCTTTATTCTTAAAATAAAATGATTCATTGACTTTGAATTTGTTTAACTTCTTGAGTAGGACCTCTAGGAAAGCATCATCACAAACGTGATGATTGACTTCGCATTCTGAAAAAAACCCAGGTTCCTACTCAGCTTACATGGCCTTATTTAACAGGGTCCCAACCATCTCTTCAGCCTCATCTTGTTCCACTCCTACATCTCCACACTCTGCCATGTTGTCTTCTTTCAGTTCTTCAGATATGCCGGGTCTGATCTATCTTCAAAGGCCTGGGGAGGTGGAAAGCCCCTTCTCCCACACTCCCAAGCTTGGATCTCTTTCTTCTTGGAGGTGTGTCTCCGGTTAAACTTCATCTCCTTTAAGAGTTCCTCCCTGGCTGCCTACCTAGAGGATATCTTGCTTCATTTTTCTCAATCTCAGCCCATGTTTATTTTCTTCATAGCACTTATTGATAGTCAATGCAATTATATTATTAATTTGTTGGCTTATTTATTTTACTGATAGCCCCCAGCTTGAGAATGTAAGATTCATGGAAGAAGGGCTTTTCCTGCTCTTTTTACCCTCATATCCCAAGAGTTGGGAAGGGTATCTGGCACCAAGCACCAAATAAATATTTATTGAATGAATGAATAGCATATATTAACATTATGTTTAAGGTACAGGACATATATAAAAAGATTTTCAAACAGTTGGGTCAAATTTAGTATATATGAAAATGTCGATTGTAACAAGTTTTCTAAAAATAAGTGTTATTTTCATAAGGATTTTAATCATACATTCAGCCAGTTAGCTCCCAAGGGCACTACTCTGCTGGCTATGGAAGCACTTTGCAGAGCCTTCTAGTCTACTAACCACAGGGGCAGGGTCCGAGCTGCTCAAGTCCCACTTTCTGAGACGGTGAAGTAGACAGCAGCATCCCTCCAAGCCCCTTGAGTGTAGACATTAAGGGAAACTGAGAATTTAAACCTATAAAGTTCCTTTCAGCTTTGTACCTTTAGAAGCCTGACCTTGTATGGAATTGTGGTTTTTGAACAGATGGTGGAAATGACTTTGTTAGATGCAAGCGTCTGTTGTTTTCAGAAGCTATCAAACCACCGATAACTTTATTTACATTATTTGATAAACATGCTCCATCTTCTCTTTCTGTTTCTGCTCTGCAAATGTTGTGGTTCCTGGACAAGTTTGCTCAAACCTTATGATACTTTCCATAAAATAAAATGAGCACGTCTTTGTATCTTGACATTTAAAAGATAATTCCACTGTTTCTAATTAGTGTCATAATCATGAGTGAATTATTAGTGAAATATTTTTAATGTACTATTTTTTTCAGTTACCCAGTATTAACAAAAGACTTCTTCTTCTTCTTCATTTTTTTTTTGTCTTTTTGTTTTTTTCCTTATTGTGGAGAATGGGGTCTTGCTGTATTGCCCAGGCAGGTCTCAAACTCCTGGGCTCAAGCTATCCTCCCGCCTCTGCCTCCCTAAGAGCTGGGATTACAGGCGTGAGCCACAGCACCTGACCAATCAAAGGCTTCTTTATAAATAAAACACTCAATATATAATTTTGGCTAAGGGGAGTGCCTCAGTTATGAGAAAGGAGAGGAAACTGTACTGACTTTACACGAATGAGGTAAGACTATCAGGGGAAAAAGCTAGTACCTCAAGTCACACACACAAACTCATAACTATAGTCTCATAACTATAGTCTTTATGTTTTCAGCTCTCAACAATAACTCTGCATGTCTAAACATCTAACATTAAGGAATTAGTTGAATAGATTATAGTATAGTATGCTCTGGAGTACAATACAGCATTAAACCTCATTGAAAACCTGTGCTATATTAACTGAACAAAGCAGGAGATGTAAGCATATGTACAACATAATATCATTTTTATGTTTTAAAAAGCATATTTGTGTTGAGAAAAAAGGACTGGAAGGTTATGTAATACCAAGCATGGTGAGTCTGGAATATATTTGACTATTATTATCAGACTGCAACGTAATACCGATATATCAAAATATTAACTCAAAATATTAATGATGAATTTCCCAGAGTGGTGGAAATGGGTGTGGTCTTTCTCCCTTTCTTTGTGTATCCCTCCCTTCTTCCCTTTCTTCCTTCTTTCCTGTCTCTTTTCTTTCTTTTTAAACCTCTGTTCTTTAAACCTAAAATGGGCATCGATTTATTCCTTTTGTGATTAAAAAGCTTTTTAATTTTTTTCATTGAGATGAAATTAATGTAACATAAAATTAGCCATTTAAAGTGAACAATTTACTGGCATTTTGTACCTTCACAGTATTTTGCAACCACCACCTCTAAGTCTAAAACATTTTCTTCACCCCCAAATGAAACCCCATATCCATTAAGCAGTTATTTCCTATTCTCCCCCTCACCCCAGTCCCGAGCAACCACAAATCTGCTTTCCATTTCTGTGGATTACCTCTTCTGGATATTTTCTGTAAATTGTATCATATGATATGTGAATTTTCTGTCTGGCATCTTCCGCTTAGCATATTTTTGAGGTTCATCCACACTGTACTATGTATCAGTACTCTATTTCTTTTTATAGCTGAATAACATTCCCTCATATATATCATGACTTGTTTATCCATACATTCATTGATGGACATTTGGCTTCCTTCCTTCCTTCCTTCCTTCCCTCCTTCCTTCCTTCCTTCTTTCCTTCCTTCCTTTCTTTAAATAGAAATGGGCTCTTACTATGATGCCAAGGTTGGTCTCAAACTCCTAGCTTCAGGCAGTTCTGCCTCAGCCTCCCGAGTGGCTGGGATTACAGCATGCCAGCCACTAGGCCCAGCTTCGCATTTAAAACTTTTAAGTTATTCTGTAACACTGAGTTTATCAGGTAGTGAACCTCAAGACTGATGAAGAAAAGGGAGTGGGTTAGGGGAAAAATCAATATCAGCAAACTTTGTCAGTTTTCTTCATTTAAAAATAAAAATAAGCACGGAAAATTTTGAGGTACGGGAGGTGATATGAGTGAATTTACGTGTGCCTCCTACTCAGGTTTTCCTGTCCTCCAATTTTCTTCCCCAGAGGTGACCTCTCTAACACCTTTTGTGCTTCCTCACAATCAAAGTACACTGGAATCAATACTCATGGAAAAGTTTCCTGAGACACTGGGAAATTTAAAAATTTCCTAAGTGCTAAATGGTTCAAATAGTTCAGGATGATAAATTAATTTGGGGATAATTATTTATGATTATTAAAATAAATAATCTAAATATACATTGTGTTTCCATTTAGGCCTTTGTTATCCAATATTATTTCACTACGTCTCAAAATACTACATTTACATATATACTGGCAATTCCATATATGCATACATGTATTTTTGTGTGTATATACATATATATATATAATAATTTCTCAGCCTTTTGGCTAAAATCAAGTGTAATATATGTTATCAGTTTTATAAAGATACATCTATAATCCTAGAGGAACTCCTGTACTTGTGATAGATCAAAGAATTACAGACATGACTATATGCTACACAATATGGAGACTGCCAGTTTTGTAAGTAGCCCACTAGAATAATATTAGCTCAGATGTAGGAAATAGTGTTTTGTGTACTAGACTAGAGATAGATCTTCCACAGGTTTTTAAATTTTAACTTTTATGAAAAAAATCAAAGGAAAAAGACAAAGACAAAATCATTATTATGTTGAAAAAAAAATCAAAGGGGGGAGCAGTCATCAGGTAAGCCATTCAGTCCCCAGAGGACTTGCACTCGTCAGTGGGGCCCCAGCATGAGCCCACTTAGGAACAAAGTATTTCTTGACAGTTTGTTTCCATCTTCAAAATATCCAGTAGCTATTTTCATGTTAACCAGGAGAAGTCAGACTCTGATGAAAGTGGCTTGTGCTAACTAAATTCACAAGAGCCTTACTGACAAATCAGATCGCCAATTAACTAATTTGGAATGGAAAAAAAAAAGAGTGCTGATAAGGAGTCTGGAATACCCCTATTGTCAGGTCAGAATTTTCTCTCACTTGTGGAAAAGTCTGCCTGGGAACTCAAATTACTATTGAAAAGTTTCTTGTTAAAAACTGAGTGAGCATAAAGGAAGCTGGATCAGAATAATGGGAGAAATGGCATTATAAATAATTAACTGAAGTTGAAATGATTTATATAACATGTCTCTGTCTTTTTCAGAGGTTCAGACTGTATGTATTTTCAGTGGAGTTTTAAAATTTTATTTTTAAATTCATTCTGGTAATAATGCTCAAGTCCCCATAGAAAAACTCACCTCTAACCAAACACTGCATGTTCTCACTCACAAGCGGGAGTTGAACAATTAGAACAGATGGACACAGAGAGGGGGAACAACACATACCAGAGGCTGTGGGGTCATGGGGAGTGAGGGGGAGGGAACTCAGAGGACAGGTCAATAGATGTAGCAAAACCACCATGGCACGCATATTCCTGTGAAACAAACCTGTACATTCTGCACATGTATCCCATTTTTGGGATAAAGAAGACTCACTCTAAATTGTATTCTAAAGGCATTTGTAACTCATGCATTTGCTAGAGCCAGCTGTTTTGGTCTGAATTTTGGTGTGGCTTAACTCTAATTTCTTTTATAACAAAGTCCTACCAGTACAATTAAGAAAGGTTTCCTTGATAATATTTTTCTATCGGCTGTCACTTTTTTCTTATCTACTTCCCCTGCCAGTGACCTTTGCCTTAATGTCATTTTGATCATCATGCCACAGACTAAACACTTTGGAAAGTGCTGAGATATTGCACTCTAATGCAATTGCAATGTGTTAGTTCCATTTTGCCAACACGTAGCACTTTAACACTGCACTAGCAAACAAACTGATGAAAAGGCAGGGTTTCTGCCTTGTGAATCCTTCAACAACTTTCCTGATTAGAAGAAATTAAAGAGGGATACTAAACAAACTGAACTTCCCACATTTTCTATGGACAGAACTTGAGAGTTTAATGTCATAGTTGAATCTATTAGCACTATTATATTTATCAAGAGTTAGGTAGCATGTTCTTTCAATCTTCCTATGTTTAGCATCTATTACAATGTCTGGTAGAGAGTAAGGGTCTGGAGACAAATCTCCTTGGATTTCTCATATTTCTACATGTCTTATGAGTAAAGGCATTGACTGACTTTGTTCTGGACTATTTTTCAAGGATGTTTGTATAGCAAACCACCTTGGAATAGTGAGAAAGTGTCTCAAGGCATTCTTTCTTTCAGTGTAAAAGACCTGGTTTCCCTAAGCTCAGAGTTCCTCTCAAATGCTGACACTGGCTACTGCTATTGTAAGTAACAAAGTCACTTGTCTCTGACCCAAGAATCTCATGACTTCTACCAGCTCCTTTGAAACTGGCAAGCTAACCTGTCAGCTTCAAAATAGTATAAAAATCTCAACTCCTTCAAGTTTTTAGGAGTAAGTGCTCAAAAAAAGGGAGGAGGTTGTTGAATTAATTAATTTAAAAAATATATAGACGGCTTAACATTTTTCTGAATAGTCCACAGTTATCCAAAGAAAGAGCCCAAGAACTTCTATTAGCAAGGAGCTATTTCACAATATATTTTCATTAAAGTACCAGTGTGTGTTAGTCAGCCTATGTTTATTTTAGATATCATTGTTGACTTTAAAATGTTGGCAGCAGTATGTTTGGACTCGGCTAAACATTGAGTTGCATGATGGGAACTGATTATTTATTTAAGCTTTACCTAGTCAGGTAGGAACTGCAGACTTTGAATAGTTTCTACTTGCTTCTGGGTCAGTGTCTCTAACGGATGAGGCTATAGTCTTGGTATTGAGAGCTAAAATTTTATTCTCTCTCTCTAAAAATAACACCTGATTCTTTTTAGAGTGACATTTTCATTTAGAAAACACACAAAAAATTGACTTTGGTGTTTCTTTTCCATGTGCATGAGAGGTGCATTGTTTTTCTCTCCATTTTAGAATGCCTGACAAACCTGAAGTAGGAAACCCTTTACCAACAGGAAGTGACCCAGTCCTTCTGCATGGCAGGTGACCATGCTGCCACCTGCTCCCCCACTGTTAGTCATGACTCCAAGAGTCTGGACAGACAGCTGATGACAGGCAACTGGAGATCTGGAGAGAAAAACCTCTCTTCAAAGGTAAACAAGTGATTTCAGGTCAATTACCTTTCCTAATTATCTTATAAACAGTATGGCACATCAGGAGAAAAAAGTACTAGGATTGGAGATATAGGTTTACTTCTAGTCTTGCAGCTTTTTCTGGATTCTGGGAAAGTCATCTGAACTCTCTGAGTCTTAGTTTTCCCAGTCGTAAAATAATAATATCAATGAAGTGGTAAAAACACCTTCTCTACCTATATCATCACATTGTTTTCAGCATCCAACAAAACAGCTCAATTCTGGTCAGTAAATGTAACAGTCATATAGCCCTTTCTTAACATTTTGGTTACAAATTTAGAAGGGCTTTGAAGACCATGAAAGTTTATATAAATGGAGGTATTATTGGTAAGGAGTATACCCAGCATGTGCCTTTTAAGTTCTTGCATCACTTTTTTGCACTGAACAAATGTCTCTCTAAGGATTAAGCAAATGTGCCCCTGAGTGCTATGCATACATGATTGAATTTTTATTTTTTACTTTTCCTTTTATTTTTAGTTGACATGTAATAATAGTACATACTATGGGATACAGTGGTATTTTGATACTCATGTATACAATGGATAATGATCAAATGAAGGTAATTAGCATATTCATCACCTCAAACATGTATCATTTCTTTGTGTTGTGAACATTCAAAATCCTCTCTTTTAGCCTTTTAAAAATACACAATAAATTATTGTTAACCATCCCCCACAGTGCTCTAGAGCACCAGAACACCTTCCACCCAACTGTAATTTTGTATCTGTTAACCAGCTTCTTCCCCCAACCTCCCCAGCCCCCTACCATTCCCAGCCTGTAATACTCAAAATTCTACTCTCTACTTCTATTAGCACAGACTTTTTTAGCCCCCACATATGAGTGAGAACATGTAGTACTTATCTTACTGTGCCCGGGTTATTTTGCTTAATATAATGTCTTCACGGCTCATCCATGTTGCTGTGAATGACAGAATTGCATTCTTTTTTACTATCCAGTAGTATTCCATTGTATATTTCACATTTTCTTTCTATTCTTCTGTTGATGGACATTTTGGTTGATTTCATACATTAGTTATTGGGAACAGTGCCACAATAAACATGGGAATGCAGATATCCCTTTGATATACTGACTTCTTTCCTTTGGATAACTACCTAATAGTAGAATTGCTGGATCATATGGTAGCTCTATTTTTAGCTTTTTGAGACACCTCCACACTCTTTTCCACAAAGAGTTTACTAATTCACATTCCCACCAACAGTGTATAAGGATTCCCCCTTTTCTGCATCCTTTCCAGCATTTTTTTTTTTTTTTTTTTTTTTTTTTTGAGACGGAGTCTGTCTTTGCTGCCCAGGCTAGAGTGCAGTGGCCCGATCTTGGTTCACTGCAACCTCTGCCTACCAGGTTCAAGCAATTCTCCTGTCCCAGCCTCCTGAATAGCTGGGATTACAGGTGACCACCATGACGCCCAGCTAATTGTATTTTTAGTAGAGATGGGGTTTCACCATACTGGCCAGGCTGGTCTCGAACCCCTGACTTTGTGACCTCCCAAAAGTGCTGGGATTGCAGGCATGAGCCACTGCGCCTGGTCTGCTTTTATTATTTTTTGTTGTTTTCACAATAGCTGTCCTAAATGGAATGAGGTGATATTTTACTGTGGTTTTGATTTGCATTTCCTATGATTATGTTGAGAATTAAAAATATAAATATTTGTGGTCATTTTTCTGTTTTTTGAGATACTAATATCTCTATTTGGATCCTTTGCCCATGTAATTCCATTTGGTTGGCATCTGCAAAGCTATTTCTAACATCCTCTCATAACTGTGGGTGGATGGATGGATGAACACTTTCGTAGTTAAAGCAAACATGGACTTTTGTTGTTCTTGTAGGGGCTTGTGGGGCAGAGTGCTTCTATATAGCCATGAAGCAGCAGGGAAAGAAGCTCTGAGATCCTCCAGTGTGTAGGGAATATTCTCTGCTCTTCTCATGCTCAGTACCAATCTCTAACCTGAGCACTTCTTCCTTAATGTGCTGTCATTAGCTTTGCCTTTCTCTTATCCCACAGTCTTGTACCATAGTGAGAAAAAGACTGCACAGCTCTTTGTAGCTTACGAATCATTTTCATACTTATCATCATGTTTAAACATCACTATGACACTGCTAAGTAGGCATAATTGTACCTGTTTTATGGCGAATAAGCTGAGGATTGAAGTTAAGGGACATACCAAGGTCACGCAGCAGATGAAGCTAGGGCTCAAGGATCCTCTGTCAAGCTCATGGTTGTTTCATTTTTCTGGGCTGCCTCTGGGTCAAAACTATTTAAAAAGTAAATTTGGAAATAGTTACAAGGGATTAGGGAAGGAATGCAGAATGAGTTGACAGTGAAGCGTCTTAGAGGGATAAGTAAACCTCCTCATCCTTCTCATATCTTGTAATCAGGGATTAAGAAGCTCCTTGCCTTCTCCTGAAGAAATCGATCTCATTAGGGTCATCTTCATATTAACAGCAGAAATTAAGTCAAAATGTTGATCTTGGGCCCCTTAAAACAAGGTTCTCTGGGTCCAGGGTTAGAATTCAGGCAGTCCATGGACCTGGATAAAGAAAACAATTCCTGTTTTTGATTTCCTGAGCCTCTAGCATTTCTCTCAATTATTAATTTAGACTCCAAACATGGCAATTATTGCTGTTCCTATAAGTATGTCACCAAGAGAAGTAAAATATATTTTCCTATCACATTATAATTTTAGATATAGTAATGCACTCCATAAAAATTCCAGTTAACTGCAGACTGCATAGGCAACAGTGATCCTATAAGATTAAATATGTTCACTGTACTTTTTCTGTGTTTGGATACACAAATACCTTGTTTTGTGTGACAATTTCTTGCAGTATTTACTACAGTAACTTGCTGCAGCCTAGGAATAATAGTCTATACTATACATCCAGGTGTGTAGTAGGCTATATCATCATAGGTTCGTGCAAGTACACTTTGTGGATATTTGCACAGTAACAAAATCGCCTAATGACATATTTATCAGAATGGACCCTCACCCTTCACCATCAAGCAATGCACAACTGCATCTTGAAACTATCCTTTGCACTCATCACAACCTCAAAATATGGTAGTTACTAGACTTGTAGGTGGATCTTAACATTTAATAGGTTAAGAAACACACATATGTTATTTTATCATGAAGTTTTAAGAGTCGTTTTGATAATTGTATTTCCATATAATTCTTTTTCTATTTCAATTGTCATCTTATGTACTCTATTTTGCGCATTTAAAAACATCACTCTGGGCTGGGCACGGTGGCTCATGCCTGCAATCCTAGCACTTTGGGAGGCCGAGGCGGGCGGATGATGAGGTCAAGAGATCGAGACCATGGTGAAACCCCATCTCTACTAAAAAATACAAAAATTAACTGGGTGTGGTGGCACGCACCTGTGGTCCCAGCTACTCGGGAGGCTGATGCAGGAGAATTGCTTGAACCCAGGAGGCGGAGGTTGTGGTGAGCCGAGATCGCGCCACTGTACTCCAGCCTGGCTCCTGGCAACAGAGCAAGACTTTGTCTCAAAAAAAAAAACAAAAACACATCACTCTGAGAAGGGTACAGATATCACTCTGCTACCATATGAGTCTGCAGTGCAAATAAAAGTTTTTAAAACTTGCTCTAAAAAGACATGCACTGAAAGTCTTAAATTATTCCCTGGGAACAAAATATTCAAAACCTATTTTTTAAGGAAGAGAGATGTTGAGGCAACAATTCCTTAATCTCATCATCTCTTCCATTTATTTATCTGCTCGACAAATAGCACGTGTGCAATAAACATTCATAGAAATGATGCCCCTTTTTATTCTTGGCAAAATTAGCAGTGTGCTGAAAACAAACTGAGTTTGCCTCATGGGACATTTCCTGAAGGGAATGACAGTTTAAGACAGAGAATAAAGTGGAAGAGGAAGGAATATCTATGCGGAGGAATTAGCCAATGATAAGATCTTACCTTGCAGAAGACCTTCTGCATTGAATCTGAAAACAACATTTGTCTTTATGTGAAGAACCATGCCCTTAACTAACTATCTGTGTCCTGTCAGCCCAGGTAATCAAATTATGCATGAAATAATTTCATAATTTTATTTTCAACTGACAAGCACTACATTATACAATCTGTTCACATAAGGTAATATATTTCTTGCAGTAACATCTGTTAATATATGCTTATTCTCAGAAAATGATTATATTATAATTCTTAATCTAGGCACAGAAATGAAAGGGTCCAGGCATTTGACTAACATATATTGATTAATCCTATATAGCAGGGGGAGCTCAGGACATGTCTGATAAAACTCTCTCAACAGTCTACTCTTGACTTCCATCTTGCTGCTAGAAATCATTGTGCTTGGTTTGCTGCTGCTTTTTACATGGATCCACGTTGGTCATACACTTGAGGGGTGGAGAAATGAGTTAGATGAGTGTTAAGGGCAGTTTGTAGAGCCTTTTGTTTAGAAACTGCACAGGAATAGGGAGAAAGAGTGTTTGTTTGCTTCCCCTGGAGCTAATATTTTTACAGTGCTAAACTCTGAGGTTCAGGAAGCAGACCATATTTTTCATGTCCCCAAGCATTTCCCTGACTAATCTATCTCCCTAGAATGCTCTTCTTGTCCCTATTTACTCTCTGCAACTTAATATCTGCTAATGCTAAGTCTCAGTTTCTTGTAAAATCTTTACCCGACTCCTCCTCTTGCTCCAGATTGGGTTATCTGCCCCTCTGTACTGCTAAAATCCCCCTGTTCTCCTTCCATGGGCAAGCACTGCTTTCATGGAATCCTCCCATCATAACCTTCTACCCTCTACTCAACATCAAACTCTAGACTGCCACCATTTTGAGACTGAAATTATGCCCTTGAGTTATCGGCAAATATTAGATTCTTAAGATTTTCTGCAGAATTAATTGAATGAAAAAGGAATGAGGCCAACAAGTAAAAGAAGACAAATGAGACAGGCAACATGAAGACTGAGGGGTATGTAAAGAAGGGTAGGGAGATTAGCTGGCCCCAGCTGATCTTACCTCCAAGATGTTGACAAAAGTGTGTGTGCACGTGTGTTTGGAGCAGTGGTAGCCTAGGGAAGGTGAACTTTAAACTTGACTGCATAGAAATTCTTTCAATAAAGCAGGTATGAATGTCACTGTGCCACTTTCTGGCGTGTAAATATGACAGAAAAATAGTTCTGTATTTTCACTCACATGATGGTAGAATATTCAATCTCAGTAATATTGGGGGACTTTGGTGTCATCCAAGGGTCTCCAGGTATTTGGAGTGCCAGAAGCTTGCAGGATTCTTGTCAGAGTCATCAGTGGCTCACCAATGTTTGAAAGCATTGGATGGGCCGTATGTTCCAGCCAGACCAGAGATGTGCCTCAACACAGGCCCACAGAGACCTTCAGGATCTCAATGCCTCCTGTGAGCTTGGCATTAAGTGTTGAGCCTCTAAAGCACATCCCAAAATAATTCCTGGCCAGCACTTACACATGAGGGAGCCAACGCCCTTCCAGAAACCTGCCTGATTCCTGTGTACACCCCCCACTCCTAGCCTGAGGAAAATCAAATGTTTCCTTTAATTAGGTAGCTTCTGTGTCTTCAACTCCGAAGACTTAACCCCCATGCCCCTCCTTTGTGAACACATCTGGGAAAAATTTTGTACTAGGTGTCATGAATGAGAAAGAAGCTGGAAATACCAGTTATTCCTTCCTTGATAACTCACCTTGTTACACAGCTCTTCAGAAGCCACAGGAAATTTTATCCCTTTCCTCTCTAAATCTCACCCCCTCCACATGCACTGGCTGCCCTGCTCGGTTCTGCAGCGTGGCGATGCTTGAAGCCCATTCTTGGCAGTTGTCCCAGTTTTCTTCATCCTGTTCATGACTCCAAAGAAAACACATTTCTCATTCAAAAACAAATTGGCAGTTTCTGTTGAGGCCTCAGATATTTTCCCAGGGTCCACCATAAAAATAATAAGGTTACATATTAATTTTAAATTATCTGTTCATGCAGATTCTTATGGCAAGACCTTTCTATAGTTTTGTTGATTGTACAAAGAACCTTTAGTCTGCTTTTGAACAAAATATTATCCAAAAAATATAGCAGGCTTTCTTCTGCTTACCCAAATCTCAAGAAGAGTCAGCATTTGTTATAAGGCTCTAAACAAATATTTACACACCCTGCTTAAATTTGTTTTGCAACTTGCATAATTTTGGCAATCATTACTCATGCTAGTATCATCACTCAGGGCTTGGCATTAATGTTTTCTTCAAAATATTTTACTTTTATAGTATAAATGTACCCTGTATTGCCAAAGATGTATTGACAAGAGTGGTCCAGTGTGTCATGAGCTTTAGAAGCTCAACACTTAACGCCAAGCTCACAAGAGACGTTGAGATCCTGAAGGTCTGTGGGCCTGTGTGTGGTCAATACTCTTGTACTGGACAAGGGTGCTGAAACTTGGCTTTGTTTTGGACATAGTAGGAAATTTATCAGAGGAGTTTGGGGAAGAGGAAATATTTTAGTGATCTAATCACATAATATTTATGCCCTCTTACAAATAGTAGTGATTAGGCCCCACTTGTGACCAACAAACTAAAAATGCCGTCATTCTGTGAATAGGATTTCATTTTAAAATAATTGTACTGTGAAAACATAAAAAACATTTGAAACAAAATATCTTGTGAATCTTCACATACTTCATTGCCCATTAAGAACAGTTGTACCAATGCCTAGTTGACTTGTAACAATTTGTGATGCAGCAAAAATAGAGACACAGGGCTGGAGTGTGCTTGTTTTACATTAGAATAGGCTCATGAGAAAATGCTGAAGGTATTGGGAAAGGCAAGAGCCAAAGAAGGTTTAGAGAGAAAGTTCTCACTGGGGGTTCAGAGTAGGAGATTGAGGGCTTAGAAGCTTCAGGGCTTGTTACAGAGAAGGCTGAGGCTCCACATAGTAGAGGAGACTGGACTCAACCAGGTGTTGCCTTGGGGCTGTGTATGAATCTCCTGTCCAGACTCCAGTAAGGAGTTCTTAAGTGCTCACTTTTTTAAATTTAATTTTTGAATTGATTATACATTTGCAAGGTTCAAAAGTTTTGAAATACATTATGAATGCATAAAGTTCAGTCCTGTAGGGTTTATCAGGAAAAAATCTCCATAACACTCCAGCCCCAAACCACCCAGTTCTCATCCCCAGAAGCCACCAATATTATCAATTGCCTGTGTCCTCCAGAGCTATTTCATGCACAAACAAGCAGACAGACATTTGTATATATTCACTCTCTTTCACTTTTTTAAAACAAGTAGTAGCCCGCTACATAAATTATTTTGCACCCTGCTTTACTCTCTGTACAATATCTAGGATATTGTTTCATTTTATTAGACAGATTCTTCATTCTTTTTTTTTTTTTTTCAGCTGCAGAGTATTCCACTATAGCAAGGTACACATGGTTTTTGGTCAGTTTCCACTTTTGGTTGCCTCTGATCATTTGCTATTATATACATGATGCTGTATATTTTTTATTTATTTTGTGTCATAAACCCCTTTGGCAGTCTGGTGAAGCCTATGAATTTCTTCCTGCCATAATGTTTTTGAGTGCATTGAAAATCCTCAGGATTAAAAAGAAAACCAATTATGCTGAAATATAGGTATCAAAATATTCTTTATATAAATACTTATTTAGAAATATATGTACTTATTAATAAATAATAAGATGTAACAGTGGATCAAATTCCTGTCATTTTAAAGTATGGATGAGCATAAATGCTGTTTCAAAATATCTGCAACAGTTGTAACGTGATGTAAAATATCTGTGATTTTATTGGTAACAAAGGCATAGGCTGATACCATCGTGGTTTCCTGCATGCTTTCATAATTAAAGGAAATGACAAATTTCCGTTAGAGTTAAGAAATCCTGCTTTATCCATACATCATTTCTCAAACACTCAAGTATATGTGTAGGGTGTATTTTTAGAAGTGTTTTAAATTAGCAACTGCAAACACATTTATAATTGAATGTATATTGTCAAACTGCTAGAAATGCAGTCGTTCCACCAGCACTGAATAAGGGTACATTAGCAAGCATTTTAATCCTTGCCAATCTGAGAGATGAAACATAATATTTTGGTGGTTTTATTTTGCACTTTCTTGTCAAAAGCAAATCTGGCATCTTTTCATATATTTAGGAACCATCTTCTTTTCTGTGTGTTCATACTCCTTGCTCATTGTCCTATTGGTTTGTTAGCAGGTTTGCTGTGTTGCAAACGCCAGGGGACAACAGTCACAGAGACCTGAATGTACACAGCGCCCCCTGGAGTTGACAACGGGGAGGCCCTGGTTGTTGGTCCCAAAGAAGATTTAAATTGTTGTCCATTATATTTTTCTCTCAGACTTCTGTTTCTTTGAATAGTCCTAATAGATTAAAACATAATCTGGAATCCTAAATGCATTAGTCTTATTTAGGTAACAATACTATCTAAGAAAAACTCTGAAGAATTCACAACAAATTGCTAACCATAGTTATCTCTGGCAGAGGAAGTAGCATGGGAAGAGTGTGGGAAAAATTTTTACTTTGACTTTTTTCAACTGTGTACTTACATATAATATGTGTGTAATAAATAAAATAATAAATATGAAAGATAAAAGTTCAGATAATACAGAAAGGCATAAAAAGGATGGTAAAGGAATCCATTTTGCCTACTTACTCTCAAGATAGGCGTTTAAAAAAATTACAGGGCACTCCTCCTTGAGCTTATATGATGGTTTTGAAATACCATTCAGAAAGAACCAGGACTTCTTAGAGAAATGACTGATTGCAGGTCTTGGGCAGGAAATGTACAGGATGAGCCTGGCACCTCTTGTTAATACCACAAAGCAAGAAAGTTACCAAGATAACTGTGGCCATGGCAAAAGGACTCATGAACTAACTTGAAGAGGCTTCTACTGACCAAAGACAGAGCAACTTAAGCATCAATAAAGATAATAACTGCAATGGCCATGATGAAATACATTATGAATGCATAAAGTTCATACTAATATTAAACCAAATGAAAATTAATTGGTCATACTGGGTAGATGATGGGGAACTAACGAATTATTTTAAACATTGGTAAATCCAGGCAAAGAATCTATGATTTATTCTAACGTTTTAATGCAAACTGAGTCTCCAGGTCATCAAATAGTAGACAAGGAGAAGTTTCTTTTTTCTTTCTTTCTTTCTTTTTTTTTAAATTATACTTTAAGTTCTGGGATACATGTGCAGAACGTGCAGGTTTATTACATAGGTATACACGTGCCATGATGGTTTGCTGCACCCATCAACCTGTAATCTACATTAGGGATTTTTCCTAATGCTATCCCTCCCCTACCCCCACACCTCCCAACAGGCCTGGTGTTTGATGTTCCCTTCCCTGTGTCCTTGTGTTCTCACTGTTCAATTCCCACTTATGAGTGAGAACATGTGGTGTTTTGTTTTCTGTTCTTGTGTTAGTTTGCTGAGAACAATGATTGCCAGCTTCATCCATGTCCCTGCAAAGGACATGAACTCATCCTTTTTTATGGCTTCATAGTATTCCATGGTGTATATGTGCCACATTTTCTTTATCCAGTTTATCATTGATGGGCATTTGGGTTGGTACCAAGTCTTTGCTATTGTGAACAGTGCTGCAATAAACATACATGTACATGTGTCTTTATAGTAGAATGATTTATAATCCTTTGGGTGTATACCCAGTAATGGGATTGCTGGGTCAAATGACATTTCTAGTTCTAGATCGACAGGAGAAGTTTCTTTTCATAAAAAGTAATCCAGCTAATAAATTAAGACAGAATGATAAAATGCACCATAGCAATTTTATCATTCCTAATGGATGATTGTACCTAGGCATTGGCCATCCACAGCTGTGAGCTCTACCAAAAGGAAAACAACTTGGCCTCAGTTGCCTCCTAATGAAAGAGCACAATCCCACATAAAAAGTTGTTTTGCCAAATACAGGAAAAAGCAAGAACAAAACAAAAAACTTTGAATCTGATGAAGCTTCCAGGTCCAACACCAGCTGGCATGTTAAGAAATGCCAGAGATTTTCAGTCTGTGGACTGTGGGCAACTTTACAGCTTTCTTCAACCAAGAAGCTGAAAGGGAGGGAAAAGAGGTAGGTGGGAGGGGGAACCTTCAGAAACTATCAACAAATCCTGATACACAGACCTTATTTGAATTTTGATTCCAATGTACAAACTGTATAAACAAAACAACTATTATAACATTTATAAAACAACTGGAAATTTCAACACTGAAACGATATTTGATGATATTAAAGAGCTAGTTTTACTAATTCATAATATTTTGCAATGCTATGAGGATTATGTTTTTCAAAGAGTTCATTCTCTTTCAAAGATGCTGAAAAATAGGTGAAATAATATTATGTCTGGAATATGCTTCAAGGAATGTGGGAATAGTTGCAATATCAAAGCAGATAGATTGGTCATGGATAATTGATGGAGCCAGGTGAGGGGATCTATGGGGCTTTATGTTATATTATTCTAATTTTGCATATGTTAAAAAAATTTAAGTAAACAAAATCATTAAAGATCATTTTGTCCTAAAAAGGACATTGTATCACAAGAGGGTCTGAGAAATATCCTTTTTTCTGTGTGTGTGTCAAATTTAGCAATAGGGGCTTAAAATAATTCATTTCTGTTAGGTCCTATACACTTTTTGGTTTTTTTTTTTTAATCAGAATTAAAAAATTCACATTCTTTACGGATCAGAAATGTTCCTGTCTGCATTCCATAGGAAGGAGCAGCAATGTCGTTGGGCAGCCTAGGGTTCAGGGGGTGAGTTGATGTATTTGGAGAAGGCATGTGCTGAAGACTGGCTTCCCCCGGGAAATGGATTCTGGGTGAGAAGAGCTTGCAGGCAGTCTCTTAGGGAGTGCCCTCAGGATCATCCCTATGAGGGGAGAGGAGTGAGGGAAGCATGGCTGGGCAGCAGAAGAACTGTGATGCAGCTGAACAGATGCCTTGACCAGTCCCTACGGACAGCTGTGGAGCTAGGATGGTCCTTTGGAGTTTGTCAGTTGAGGCAAGGAAGCCAGGTATATAGTCTGCCTCCTCAGCCGTTAGAGCTGGCTTCTCCTCAAGGAGGGGCCAGAGCTTGGATCACATAGCTTTCTTAGGTGAAGGACAGTCCCTGAGAAAGCCTGGAGCATGGATGGCTAACACTTATAGCACGCTGTCAGCAGAAGGAGGAACAAGGGGCCTCAGGCCAGAAGAGAGCTGGACTGTGTCCCATCAGGGTCCACCAACGACAACATTCTTGTCACACCAGATTTACTGCTCACCAATCCAAGGATTATAGCTTCTAGGTGAATAACACCTAAGAATTAGTCATAAAGGGCAAGTCTTGACATCAAATTCCTGACAACACACCAAACCTATATAAAGTGATAAAAGGTTATGTATCATTCATGCTCTTTATACCTACGTGACATTGGTAGATGTCACTGGTCCCCAAGTCCCTAAAGTTCCCACAGTGGCAAAAGAACTCTTTGAATGATTTCCAATACTATGCTAAAAGTAAGATCTAACATTAGAATTTTTTAAATTTTTTATTTTTTAAAGACAGGGTCTCACTCTGCCACTGAGGTTTAAGTGGTGTGATCACAGCTCACTGCAGCCCTGACCTCCTGGGCCTAAGCAATCCTCCCACCTCAACCTCCTGAGTAGCTGGGACTACAGGTGTGTGCCACCATGCCTGACTAATGTTTTGATTTTTTGTAGACACGAGGTCTCACTGTGTTGCCCAGGCTGGTCTCGAACTCCTGGGCTAAGAGATCCTCCTGCCTCAGCCTCCAAAGTATTAGGATTACAGGTATGAACAACCATGGCTGTCCTATCTTTTTACTTTGAAATAATTTCCTACTTTCTGCAAAGTTGCAAGAATAGTACCAATACCTCCCATATACCCTTTGCTAGATTCACAAATTAACATCTTGTCATATTCACTTTTTAATTTTCTACATAACCACCATATAATAATCAAAATGAGGAAATTAAACATTTATAAAATGCTGTTATCTATTCCACAATCCATATTTAAATTTTAGCAATTTTAAATGGACTCTTGCTCTGTTGCCAGGCTGGAGTGCAGTGGCACCATCTCAGCACACTGCAACCTTTGCCTCCCAAGTTCAAGCGATTCTTCTGCCTCAGCCTCCTGAGTAACAGGGACTACAGTGCCACCACACCTGGCTAATCTTTTTTAGTAGAGATGGGGTTTCACCATGTTGGCCAGGCTGGTCTCAAACTTCTGACCTTGTGATCCGCCCACCTTGGCCTCCCAAAGTACCAAGATTACAGGCATGAGCCGCTGTGTCCAGCCACAGTGATGTCCTGAATAGCAATATTTTTCCATCTGGTTCAGGATCCAATTCAAGAGAGTATCTTGCATTGTGTTGTTACATGTTAGCCTCTTCAACCTAGCGTGGTTCCTCTGTCTTTTTTTTTTTTACTTTTGTTATCTTGGGCTTTCACAGGCCAAATCTGGGACAATTTGAGGATTAGTAATGGATTAAAATTCATTGAACAAAATAGGAATTCATGAGTTCATAAAGATACATACTAAAAGTTTGATGAAAAGGCAATATTGACATTGTCTGAAAGTATCTCCGCACAAAATACTATATACAAAGGGGGAAAAGAGCAAGTACACTGGAGAAGTCTGGGGGACACCACTTTCATCAAATTATTCAAGTTATCATCACTTGTAGGAGACTAAGGGGTACAGTTAACCAGCTCACAGGATGCAATGAGAACACAGCATCACCGTGGCCAACTTTATCGTGTCCCCACCAAATCCCTGGCTCCTAGTATTCACATCCTCATATAATTGCCTCCTCTTGAGTGTGGGTGGGACCTGTGACTTGCCTCTAATGAATAAAATGAGGCAAAGGTGATGGGATGTCACTCCTGTGATTGTGTTCCATTATGTGAGGATCTGTTTTGCTGGCAGACTCACTCTAGAGTCTTGCTCTCTGGCTGACTTCGAAAAAGCGTAAGTCCTACAAATACAACGAAATAAAGCTTCAAAGTTAATCCTTTCCCAGTAGAGCTGGGGAAAGAGACTGACACCCCCTCAGCCAGGAGCATGCCTCTGATACGTAAACTAACCAGACCGGATTCTTACCTCTTCTATTTGGCTGTACACACAAGAGTATAGTTTGTCATTCCAAGGGCAGATACCAGGCAACTGGGGGACACCTGTATGGCTTAGAGCCTATCGAAATTATTCAAATCAGTGAATCCTGAACTGTTCAAACTGCCCTGCTTTTGCCATGGCCATGTGTCCTGGCTCTCCTCTCACTCCTGCCCCTCTGCCTTCTGGCCACCCCAGAGCTTTCCCCTGAGGCCCTCTGTGGTGTGCTGTGACTCCTGTCTCTAGGATCTGTGAGTACAGCAAACTTCCTTTTCCTGAGCCTCTCTTGTATGTCCTCTTGTGACCTCACCTGAATGGCCATCTCATAAAAGAACACGGAACACTGGCACAAAATATTCCAGAATCATCTCATATTCTTCTTGTTTCAGCCCCGAAATCAGCCAGTTCTCCAAAGTGCCTTGGTTCCTTTCATTGGAGAATCATACTCAGAAACCAATATCTGGGCTATGTGTGTTTTACCTGTAATGGTATAAACACTCGTGGTGTTTTACCTGTAATGGTGTTAACAGTTCCCCTAGTTTGGAGGAAACATGGCATAGTGGTTAAGAGGCTCTGGATCCAGGCTGCCTGAATTGAAATCCTGGCCACTCTGGACAATCTGTGAGGCATTAGGAAAGGCACTTAAGCTCTTACAGTTTCATCCCCTGTATGACGGTGGTTACGATAGCACCTACCTCAGAAGGTTGCTGTGGGATGTAGTAAGATAGATGTGTGAAACTCTTAGATTCATACCTGGCACTCAGTGATTGCTCAGTAAATATTTGTTGCATAAGTGATCCTCATGTTGATCAGAAGCTCTGACTGAAGAATGAAATGAGGGGGAAAACCCTGTTCCACATCTTTCAGACTATATATGAAATATTGATTTGTCAGAGGTCTTCATCCTCCTGTGAGACTATCTTCCTTTAAGACTTTAAGAATTCCCTGCAATAATCTTTTTAGTTATCTTTAATGTATTGACAAGCTACAAGAAATCCCTGTAAAATATCACGTATGTGATCCTAGAAGAAAAAAAATGCTTTCCACTTACACTTGTTTATGTTCTTCCTTCTTCTTCATCAAAAAAATAGTCAGAAAAGAACTCACACAAGCCTGGTGCCAAACCTGGATGTGTGTCTGTGTCCAGGACTCTGATTCCTAAAAACATCAAGTCATCATGGAAGACATCAGGACCATTGAGAAGACAGTTGGGAAATCAGAGGGGGAGGAGGTCAAGAAGGATGAAGCCCTGCAATCATTTTTATTCCCCTGGTTTTCTCAGGATGGAGAATAAGAACTGTAGAAACCTGTACCTACAAAAGAAAATCCAAGGCAATGTAGGGATTCCACATCCTGAGCTTGCTTTGATAATGTCTTCTTGCCAGCTATCCCCAATTTCTGATTTAGTTTCTCTTAGGGACAGCTATTCTGAAGGGTCTCGTCAGAGAGGCTTATTTGGTTTCTATTCGGCAAGGAATAAATGCACGATAAACATTCCAGATAATGCTTATGTTTCAAATTGGTTTTTCAGTTCTTTTGCAATTCTTTCTCAAGTTTTCCTCACCTTCTAAGTCTGAAAAAGTAATTTTCCAAATTATTGAGAAATCAGGACCCTTTAGAATCTTATGGTCATTTGAAACAGGCCAGGCTAACGGTTTAACCTGAAAGTGGAATGGATTTCCCATCAGGGTTCCCATAGTGAACGACTATGTTTTTATAACCTAGCACAATGTAGGGAGTTGTCACTGGATGATTCAGCTAGTTAGAATCTCAACTCCCTTTCTGGGGAGGAAATCTGAAGCATGGTGTTTGTATTAGAGGCTAGGGTCATGCTTATTTGGACTTTAGTTCTCCCGCATCAAAGCCAGTCAGAGACTATGAACAGGGGAGGGGGAAGGAGGGTCAACCATCCACCTTGGCCAGAAGCAAGCAGTGTAGCCAAACAAAATCTGTCACTTTTTTTGAGTGTCTGTCTTTCTAACACATATGCTCACTTATTCTCTCTCTTTCTCTCTCTCTCTCTCTCTCTCTCTCTCTCTCTTACACACACACACACGCATTTCAACTCTCCACTGCTATAAAACTGTTCTTGGTAAAATTCCCTAGGGCAAAATCGACTGTAACTTGAGTATTCAGCTCACTAGTATCAGTGGGAAATTTGCCATGTTGGACTTTGACAGCCACAAAAACCAGTCTGACTGAGAGTGGCGAGGCCATGAGGTCTAGATGAAGTATGAACTCACCAGCTTGGAATGATTACTTGGAGAATGCTGACATTGCCTCTTATTTATGCTTTGGTTCAAGTCTCTGAGAGTGCTGAAGTCATAGAAATGACCAAACAAATGTATAGCAGGAAGCTTTTTTATTCAGAACTCAACCACAAAAACAAACAAACAAACAAACAAACAAAAAAACGCTCCTCTGTCACTACGGATCCCTGGAAAGTGGTGTCTAAAAATCAGCTGGGAGCAATCCATCCTCATTTCCTGTCCTTGTAGCATCTTCAACTCCCAAAATGATGGAAGTCTCACTGGGCTGAACTTTAAATGGTATAAAAGCAGGAATGGAGAGTTCCACCCCAACCTTTCTGCAAAAAAGCGAGCATATTTTATATAAGGTCAAAAGGCCATGTGAGGCAGGAGAATAGAGTCTGGAGCAGGGAACCTAAGGCTTTCCATGCCGACTTCCAAGAACTAAATTGAAAAGAAAACCCTGACTTTCCATGCCTCAGTAACAAAAAGACCAGAGGCTACTCCCTTTGACCTTTTCTGTGTGCAGATGGGAAACTGGCTGTCCACCACAAATCAGACTGATTGTTGGTACAGTCTTCGTTTGCAACTTTGTAACTTCACTCCGGCCTCTGAATGGTTGCTGTCCACAACCAGTCAGACTGATTGTGGCTGGAGTCTTCAGTTTGCATAGAAGTATAACTTTGTACCTTCACCCTACCCTCTGATTGGTTGCTTTTTGCAACCAATCAGATGTTTGCACAAGACTGTGACCATTGTAACTTCACTTCAGCCTCTGGTTGGCTGCTTTCTGCAACCAGTCAGAACTGACTGTGGGCTACCATTTCATTTACATGAGGTGAGCATGAAGTGCCCAATGGGAAACTTCCAAGGGGTATTTGGACCCAAGAAGTTTCTGTATTTGGGCCCCCGAGCTGCTGCTTGGACCCAGTTCCAAAGTGGAGTGTACTTTCATTTTCAATAAATCTCTGCTTTCGTTCTTTTGCTGTTTCATTAGGCATTTTGTACAATTCTTTGTTCAAAACGCCCAGAACCTAGACAACTTGCAGTCATGACCCTCTACCAGTGACACAGGTAGGGAAATCTTTTACAAGTTAGACCAGGGTAAAGGAAACGAAAATTGGCTTTATTATTTCTCTCCTCTACTGAATCTAGAAAATTCTTTTAAAAACTTTTAGTTGCACACATCTCTTGTTTGTTGGTAGTTCTATTTTGCTACAATAAAACCAAGTTTGTAGAACAGGAGCTATCGCTTTAATTTTGAGACATCAGGTTAACCTTAAAATCATGGATGGAATTAAAGTAGAATCCAAGTAATTAATGCCTCAAAATTGTATTATTTAGAAATGCCAAAGAAGCAGTCCCTGAATCTGATCAACACTGTAGTAAAATCAGCCCAGTGAAGGAAAGAGCATGGGTATGTGAGTCAAGGAACCCTGCGTAGGAGGAATCCAGGCCTGATCACTCACCAACCTTGTGACTTTGGCTTGCCTGCTTAACCCAGATGAGCTTCAGTTTCCTCATCTATAAACAGCTTTGCACGGGGGAGATGTAAAGTTAAATTACAACATCAGAGTGGCTTTCACATGCCCACTCTCCATACTGTTTAATCATCTCTCTCTTGCTCCACACTCCTCTTTCCCTGAATGCACAGAAACCAGATACATATTACCCAGGAACCCTGAACAGTTTTTGTCATTCTCCCCAAAGGCAGCTGTGATCTGGGGAAGGAGCCAGCAGGAGAGGACTTGCCACTTTTCCTAGGGAGGACCTGGTCTCCTGTAAGATGGAGGGAGGAGCTGGAAGTGGCCTGCTGCTTCTCCCACCTCACAAAGAGAACCACCTGGTGAACCAGGTTCACAAGGCGCAAACACATGAATTCATCAGTTCAAATTTTTTAGGGTTTGCTTTTTATTTTGATCAATGGTTTTCCTTCTCAACTGAAATGAAGCTTGCTGGACCTGTGTAGCCTCATGTATAAAACTAGAAAGTTGGGCCCCCTACATCGGTGGACTTCAACTCTGCTTGGGCACTAGAGTCATTTGGGGGACTTGCTTAAAAGGTAGATTCCTGGCTGCACCCACATTCTGTTTCCCTTGGGGTGAATCAGGATGTGTTGCTTTAGAAAACCATAGGCCATTTTCTGTTGAAAGTCAAATGATCTTTAAAGTCCCCCACGTCTCACATGCCAGGCTCCAATTATTAAACACAAGGAAGTGATACTCAAATAAGAACACGAGGGTCCATTCCCCTTCAAGTATTTGTGCACTAGTTGTCCTAGATGCCCTGGATGCCTTCAGCTCACCCATCTAACAGGAAGTCAGACTACCCCTTCTGGGCAGCTAGCCTTCAGGAAGGGAGATCCAGAGCCACATCTTGAGCATAGGACAGGCACCCCAGGAAATGGTGTTTCTGAAAATGGCAGCTGAGCGTGGAAGAGTTCTTGGCTTGATGAGCCATCAGCTGAGCAATGCTGAACTAAAATTACCAGAGAGAGATGGGGGAATGGGTGATTAATTCTGGTTCAATTGGGGCAACAGAGCTTATTTTTTTAGCCCAAGAATAACTTGATCTACAGCCTAAAGTGAGTAGAAAGCCAGGAAGCTGTGTGTAAGGTGGTTTTACACTGCTCCCCTGCCTCTGCGTCTCTTTACTGTCATTGTCCGCCCTGATTATAGTTTCAAATAAAGGACAGCAACTGGCTTCTCTGCCTGGTCCCACACTCACCTTTTCCTGAGAACAACTTCTCCTCCATGTACCTGGTTGCAGGGATGGCTCCCAGCAACCCTGTTTATGCAGCCCCACGGGCATGGACACCTGGCCTGGTCTTGTCCAATGCATGTCCCTTCCCTCACAATCTGGACTTGGGATGAATCTCTTGAACTGAGAAAACCATAAACTTCAGAATTGTCAGTAGCCATATTTTTTTGTGTGAACTGACAAACAGAGAAAACAAGACTGAACTAAGAAGAATAACATATATGGATAGAAAGAGTCAAAAATGCAAAATGTGGAGTAGGACATTCTGAATTTCCTACAGAGCTTTGTTCCCCTTGTCCATGAGTTCCACCATCCTATCTGCATCTCCACCTTTGAAGTTCATAATTAATGCCCCGTGGTTTTAGGTAACTCAACTGGCTTCTGTTACTATAATCAAAATGCTCTAATGAGCATGGTTACTATATAGGAATCATCACATTTGTCATGTTCAAATGAGTAAGAAATTAGTGCCTTCTCAACAAGGAAGGGGAAATATATGTGGAAAAATACAACAGGGGTGCAGGAGACCTGAGTTCAAATCTTCCTCTTAGAATCCCACAACCACATAGAATCATAGACTGCTTATGCTAGTTCTAAAAGGTAACCCGATTCCACTGCCAAGTAGCTAGATGACCTTGGGAAGAGTTTTTAACCCCTGCGGGATTAACTATAAAATGGCCATAATGATTCCATGAAGGTGTGGGGAGCTAAACCATTCACTCTACTGAGGCGTCTTTCAGCATGAACATCTATGCTTATATGGCACTTGATATAAGCAAAAGGAGTTTCCTCTGGAATTATTCTTGAAGCCACATTCTGTGCATGAAAAGATTGAAAGAGCTAACCCTAAGAAGCATATACCAGCTGCTTACGGTAATGATAGGTAAAATTGAACATTTTCTAATTTAATTATAGCAAATGTCAATTTTCCCTAACTTTTCATAAGATATTTTGACTTTGCTTAAACACAAATAATCTTAGAACTGAACATATTTAACTTTCCTGTTCATATGAGCAAAATTATTTGGCAAACATTAATTGAGAGCCAACTAAATGCCTGACTCTATGCTAGCTGCTGTGCTCTCAAAGAGGAAGATAGAAGGTCCCTGCTCTCTGAGACTTCAGTGGAGATGGGGAGGCTAAGGAGGGTATGCACTTGTGCATCGTGGTGTGATTGGGGCTGCCATGCAGGTGCGGTGTGTTTAAGAACAAAGCGGGAGTCATGAGCAGGCTGAGGGTAGAGTGGAGCGGGGGAGGCAGGCAGGGGCCTGATGAAAGGTAACATGGATGAAGTAAAAGTTCAGTCAGGTAACAAGGCAGGGGTAGGGCAGGAATGGCAGGCCTTTCAGTCAGGTAACAAGGCAGGGGTAGGGCAGGAATGGCAGGCCTTTCAGTCAGGTAACAAGGCAGGGGTAGGGCAGGAATGGCAGGCCTTTCTGGCAGTTTTGGCATATCTGAAACACGGGGCTGAGAACCAGCAGCTCATGCTCTGGAACCTGCAGTTTTGTGATGCAGTAAAAACCGCTGCTCCCAAGGGTATTGTGGATTGAGGTTGATTCCAGAAGGGATGAAGAAGCTGGAAATGAGTTTTACTATAACTGGGGGAAGTTCAGTATTTTAAAATTTGTCAGGAAAAATAATAAAGGAATCCAACATATGCTGGAGTGATAGAATCCCAGAAGAGTAAATATAATGAATCACAGATACATTAGAGACATCTCCTCTGAGAGAGTGGGCTGATAAAAATAGTAAATAAGTAACACATATTGAGTGATTGCTAAATGCCAGGTGCTTCAAGCTTTACACACATTGACTCACTTCTGCATATCACAACCCTATGAGGCAGATTCTATTATCTGTTTCTCAGTAAGGTCCTCTCCTTCTCCCACCTATTCCCCTTTTCTGCTCTTATCGCCATCTAACACCCTCTGTATTTTACTTACTATTATTTTTTATTTCTGATAGAGTGGATACTCCTAAAAGGCAGGAATGTTGTTTGTGTTGCTTACTGCTATACCCCCAGCATTTAGAACACATAGGAGGAACCAATAGATGTTGGTGAATGAACGAATTATAGAAATAGAGGTACCCAGTACACAATGGTTAATAACTTGCCCCAGATCAAACAACCAGGCAATGGGAGGACATGGGAGCAATGGTGTGAGTGGCTGAGATATTTTTGGGCTCACAGAGAGGCATCATGAAATTGAGGGTGGGGGAGACTGGAGCATTAGCCTGGTTTAAAAGAGGCTTAAAAACTCACAGATTCACTTATTTATTCATTCAACTATTCAATGCTATTTACTGAGCATCTATTATGCACCAGACGTGCTCCAGGCACTAGGGAAACAATGGTGGACAGGTAGATGGTGTCCTCTCAGTAGGGAGGGGAGGGGAGATGACAACAGAAAAGGAAACAAGCAAATACACAGAATAGCTTCAGAGGCTGATAAATTCTGTGATGATAATACAGCAGGGTAGCATGATGGAGCACAGCTGGAGATGGGAGGAATGTCTTCACTAGACAGGTCATCAGAGAGAACCTCCTTGACAAAGTTACATATCAGCAGCATCCTGCAGCATGTGTATTTCTTTTTTTTCTGGGGGAGAGGGTTTTATTATAAGATTTTTAAAAATTTTTTTATTTCTTAATTTTTAAGATTCTCAAAAACCTGCTAAGAACAAACTGATCTAGTCCTGCTTCTTGTCTTATAGATTAGGAAACAGTCCTGGAATGTAAGTTACTGGACTGAGTCCACACAGCTGGAATATAGCAGAGTTGGGGGTCTTACTCCAGGCTTTCTCTTTCCAGGAGCCTCAGTCTTCTCCATGCCCTACTGATTTGAAGATGGGGGAAAGAAGACAAAAGGAAATTTAAACACTTGGGGGCAAAGTCGTTGTATTAGTCCATTTTCCCACTGCTATAAAGAACTGCCTGAGACTGGGTAATTTATAAAGGAAAGAGGTTTAATTGACTCAAAGTTCTGCACGGCTGGGGAGGCCTCGGGAAACTTACAGTCAAAGCGGAAGGTGAAGGAGAAGCAAGACACCTTCTTCATAAGGCAGCAGGAATGAGACGTGTCAAGAGAAGGGGGAAGAGCTGCTTATAAAACTGTCAGATCTCACCAGAACTCACTCACTATCACAAAACAGCACAGGAGAAACTGCCTCCATGATTCAGTTCCCTCCACCTGGTTTCTCTCTTGACATGTGGGGAATATGGGGGATTACAATTCAAGACGAGATTTGGGTGGTACATAAAGCCTAACCATATCAATTAAGAATCACTTTCCCCCATTTTTGGCCCGGTGGGGATAGATCAGCAGAGAGGAGGATTGCAATGATTACGTTTCAACAAAGGACTCGGGTCATTCACCCATAGTGCCCAGGCTGTCTCCAGTCCAATCCTTCTCCAAGCCGTCAGGCCGAGCACACGTTTTCCTGTTGTTGAACGCAGTGACGCTCTTATGAGGATTTACCTGCCTCCACCTGAGCAGGTGGGTGCTTCCAGGCTTCTCAACTCCATCGATTTATTTCCACAGGCCATCCTGGATCCTGGCCTCACCCCTGTTAGTGTGCTGAGGCCACACTTCTTGGGCCCTCCTCCCATCCCATGCCACGTCACTAACCACAGGCTGGTCTCAAATTTGGTATGTGTCCTGCCCTCTAGTTTTGAGCCAAGTCCTTCAGACTCTAGATTCGCCAGCCTCACTCACCTTCTTCTTCTAAACTAATGCCTCCCTACCTTGGCCCTTTTCTATTTTCTGTACTCCCTATCCTGTCCTGGTGACAAGGCCCTCCAGTCCTGGCCCCACCCCGGCCACCCTGTCCACCTCCCCACCGCCAACCACTGGCTGGTGCAATCTGCTGTTCAAGGCTTAAATTTATTCAGTGCCCAGCCCCTCCTTCTGCAAAGTAACCACATAGAAAGTTAGTCTAACACTCTTTCTCTGCCTTTGTGTGGGGGAGTCTGTGTAAACTGGTCTCAGGATCTGGCTGGGTAAACCATCTGTTTACCTCTATGTGGGTTCTTACAGTCCTTGTCAGTTCAGTTTCTCTGAACCTCGTTTCTCCACTCTGCTTGCCAAATCCCTTTCTCTTGTTTTTTCTCCCCCTCCCTCCCTCCCTCTCCCTCCTTCCCTTCCCTCCTTTTTCCCTCCCTCCCTCCTTTCCTCTTCCCCCTCTCCCATTCTCTTCCTCCCCCTTGTCTTCTTCCTTTTATTTTTGCCCCATGCTTTAGGCCTTCCTTGGCCCTTCTTGGCATTGCTTTTCATGACAGCAACACTCAATAATTTTTAAAAAGCACCCGAGCACTTCGTGTTGACTGATGCTACCTTTGTTGTGGTGTAAATTGTTTTGGAGGCAGAAGTCCAGGGAGGCTGAACACGGAAATCCGTCCTGCAGAGCTTGCTGTAGGCAGAGGAAAGAAGGTTGCTCCGCAGTTTTCCCAACAGCCTGCTCAAATCCATGGGTGACGTCTCTGAAACCTATATTTAATAGACAGCGAAATGGGCTCAGGAGATTTGCCCCAGGCTGTAAATTAAATCAGTGCAAAGGTAGAAATGAATAGAAAGCTCTCAGACTGGAAGCTGTCCAGACAGCCACCTGGAGCAGGGGCACAGCCCACTGTCGTTCAGGGCCTCAACCAGGGCTGTCACATCGCGGACACTTGGCAGTTACTGGAAAGTCATGTAAGGCTTTCCTGTTGATTCTTTATCTTGTGGAGGAGTTACACACTCAATGCCTTGTTCAAGATTAATCATTTTCCCTGTTGCCTATGACTGAGGCTGTTTCTCACGTCCTGCCCTGGTTTTGCCTGTCCCAGGGATTTCGTCTGAAGGGCGGGACATTCCCCCGGCCTCCCGGCACCACAACCGGAGCCTGCGGTCAGGACCAATGAAAGCAAAGTACCTCATCCACTCAGTGACTAAGAATCGCAGTATTTAAGAGGTAGCAGGAATGGGCTGAGAGTGGCTTTTGCTTTCTCCACAGAAGGGCACACTTTCATCTAGTTTGGGGTATCACTGAGCTGAAGACAAAGAGAAGGAGGAGGAAACCTAGCAGACCACCATGTGCTACGGCAAGTGCGCCCGATGCATCGGACATTCTCTGGTGGGGCTCGCCCTCCTCTGCATTGCAGCTAATATTTTGCTTTACTTTCCCAATGGGGAAACAAAGTATGCCTCCGAAAACCACCTCAGCCGCTTCGTGTGGTTCTTTTCTGGCATCGTAGGAGGGGGCCTGCTGGTAAGTCATCCAGGATTATTACTGAATTCTCTCCTGTTTCCTGGATGTTTTCATTATGTATTTTCACGGAAAGTGTTCTGTAATGCGTATTTCCAAATCAAGTGGCTTTTTTGTTGTTTTTGTTGTTCATTCCTTTGAAAGCAGATTATAGAAAAGTGACTTAGGTATAGCATAGCGTAGTAATTTTATTAGATGTTGTTTCACAAAACCTTCTTTCAACTGAAAGTGAACTGCCTTTTTGCTAAACTCTGTAGCTAGAAAACAGATATTCGCTTTTAAATCAAATTTGAGAGACTATAGAGTTTCTACTACAGCGAGTAGTCATTTAACATTTTGCTCTGGGGAGCCGGGAGGGGTTGGCTGGTTCTCTGCCTAAATCAACAATTTTGAATCCAAATTCTCTGCTGTTTATTTTCAGGCATCTGTGATAGGGAAAAATAATGAACTGTGAGTGCATTGCTATTTTAAAAGAACTCAAAGCTTTCTCCTTTCTGTAATGCTGGGGTGTGGTGTCTAGGAAAAGCCCTACAGTTAGCAGCAGGTCAGTGTCTGAAGCCAATAGTGGAATGTGTTGTTTTTTCCAAGATTTGTTTTTAATTGAAGTGAGAGGAATTTGCCTGCCAACCTGGGAGCTGAGAGCATTAGCTTCAACCACAGCATGGAAAGAATGTGGACAAACTTAAGTCTGCTAGTTTAAAATGCTGGGATTAAGAATTTTAAAGAGAAATTTTATGGAATGGTACCATACGTGATATATTTTCTTAAGGAAAAGCTATTAAAACATTTAAACCTAATACACTGATTATGGCGTGGTAAATCTGTCCTAAATTATTTATTTAATGAGATTTAATTTAATTTAATTAGATGGGGTTTCGCTATGTTGCCCAGGCTGATCTTAAACTCCTTGGCTCAAGTGAACCTCCTACCTTGGCCTTTCAAACTGCTGGGATTACAGGCATGAGCCACGGTGCCCGTCTGCCTCAGATTTAAGTATTATCATGTTAACATAATTACTAGTCTTAAACATAATATAAAACTTAAGTTTCTTTTGATCTTGAATTTAAGTATTTCATGTTTACCTTAAGAACTTAATATTGTTAAGTTAAAACTATGTATTTGTATAGTCAAGGAAGCAGTTCATATTTATTATATATAGCTTTCATCTCTCCCATTTATGAAAATGTTTCAGTTATTCTATTACAGATTTGTTGGTATCTTCTGCATTTTACAAGCGTTAAAAATCAGATTTAGAGATAGGGTATAATATTTCCAAAACAGAGATTGTATCTGGGACTGTGTGATGAACTTTTGTGGAATAAACACATTTGCAGTTTATTATTTTACTCCTCCCGTGTTACAACCTCACCCTAAAAATGCTTTGACAGATTACATCAAAACAAACAGATATGACATTTAGAGGTTTTTTTTTTTTTTTCTGCTCAGAGGTTTACATTCTTTGAGATACTTGGTCAATCTAATCAAAGCCAGTTAACATCATTGGAAATAAATATCTGTTACCAAGAGATGCCTAACCAGACCCATATAAGCCTGGGCAAGTCAGTGACTTGACTTGTTTGTTTCCTAACCAGATGCTCCTGCCAGCATTTGTCTTCATTGGGCTGGAGCAGGATGACTGCTGTGGCTGCTGTGGCCATGAAAACTGTGGCAAACGATGTGCGGTAGGTCCTCCTGCCCGGGTGGTGAAAATGACTCCTAAGATGTAGCTGTGACACTCTGTGGCTCACTTCCTGTGTTTCTCCTTTTCCCTAGATGCTTTCTTCTGTACTGGCTTCTCTCATTGGAATTGCAGGATCTGGCTACTGTGTCATTGTGGCAGCCCTGGGCTTAGCAGAAGGACCACTATGTCTTGATTCCTTCGGCCAGTGGAACTACACCTTTGCCAGCACTGAGGGCCAGTATGTAATTATTCTCTACCTGTCTATACATTTTTATCCACCACGTGTATACAGTGGCAGCTCCATCATACCGGACAGGGATCCAGTCATCAATTCATCCACCCACCTAGCCAGTGTTTATTCTCACTGACTCAGGCATGGGTTAGGCAACAGATGTCCAAGGATGGATGCTCAGTGCCTGACCTAAACAAGTTCTTTTTTTTTTTTTTCCAGAGACAGGGTCTCAGTCTGTCACCCAGGCTTGAATGCAGTGGCACAATCATAGCTCACTGCGGCCCAAACTCTTGGGCTCAAGCGATCCTCCTTCCACAGCCTCCCAAATACAAAGTGCTTTTGAATAGATTCAATAATTCAGTCCTCATAATAACTCTATGAAGTGACTTCCTATTTTAAAGATGAGAAAACAAAGTCACAGAGATAGATGAAGTAACTCATCTAAGGTCACGTTGCCAGAAAGTGGCAGTTAGCATTTGAACCCAGGTAGTCTGGCTGTAGAGTTTGTGTTCATATAGTGCATCTCAGTTACTTCATACATTATACCAGAACATTCGGCTAATTAAATGTAACACATTTTACTATACTATAAGAAAGTACTATAGAATCCATATATAATAAGAATGGCAACTATACGAATTTAACCAAAGCCCAGGGCAAATTTTGTTCTTGCCCCTGTACACACATATACACTCACATATAACATAAGAACTATGTACAAATCTCCCTTTTTTAGTTATTAAGCTCTATAAAAAAAAGGCCTATTCACAACCTTAACATTGGGATAATTTGAGATGTTCCACCATTCTATATTGATATCTATTTTATCAGTTATCAAGAGGAAAACAGAAATGGGACAGCCGATAGAAACAGATGTATGTGGTGATGAATGAATGACATGTTTCTTTGAGCAGGAGTTGATTCTGAGTTTTTTTTCCCTATTCCACTTTCAGAAGTTGAATTTTGAAAGGTTTAGTTTTGAGGTTCATGATTAAAAATAATATTAATAATGAATTTGAATTGCCCTTATATTATCAAGGGTGTTTGTCTCCATGAATTTTATAGCATGTAGTGAGGATATATGAATCTCATAAATTTAGCATAGTCATGAGGTCATAAATTTGAATTAGCTGTGTTCAATCCCAGCTCTGCACTTATCTACAGCAAAAGGTAAACTGAGCTCTCTCCATCTCAGTTACTCCACTGGTAAAATAAAATCAATGGCAATTGTCATGAGAATTAGTGAGATAAAATGTTCCCCACAGAGGCTGCCACATTGTGAGTGACTGCCCCTGTTAGCTGTTAATATTATCTACTAGCTTACAATGAACATAACCCATTGGTAGCGTTTGAAGGAAAAGAAGTTTGAAATTTTGGTGTTTAAAATTGTGATCAATCATGACTCATCTTTTATCAGGATGTACTAGTAGAAAATGGCTATTCACATATGCACAAACATACAAAACTATTGCACAAACTTATTTCTAAGAAAAGTCATGACTTACGCAGCCAGAATGCAGGGATAGGTGGCAGTATTACTAAACGGTTTTTATAGCGATTTGACTGCCTGCCCCTCCCATTATCCACTCTGGATTCTACAAGAAACCTTCCTACTTTTCTATGTCATCTTTCACTTAAAGCTGTCCAAGGATTTCAATATGGGAAATAACTAACAGTCACAAGTCACAGGTTAGTTGCCTGGGAGCCAGGTGGAGCCAGAGAAGTTTTTTTTACATTGTGACCTGAAAATATAGATTTTTGTTCTGCTGACATGCAGAAAGACAGGGCCACAAAAACAACATTTTTTGAAATGAACAACTGTAATCTCTGATTGGCTCAATGAACTATTCTAAAGTTAGGCCTCTAATTCCAAGCCCCTTTGTTCTATTATGGCAGGAAGTCGTGATAAGAAAAGAATTATACCAGGCCTCTTTGTGGAATTGAGTCAAACCTTGATTTTCCCACATGATTGTATTCTATTTTATTAAGAATCCAAATACTCTGTAGCAAAGGCTGAAATTCTAGGAGAGCTATCAGAGGTAGAATTTTTCAGACTGGAAGAATATCCAGGTTTTTAGAAAATCTACTAAATCTTATACATCTATAGCCAGAGATGACCTCAGCATGATTGGCTATTTCACAAAGTAACTTCATGTTGTTATTTATCATTCAACTGCTTTTAAAATGTGTTGAGTGCTTATTGTGTGTCAGATACTGTTCTAGCGGCTGGATATACAATGATGAATAGGTCTGGCTCCTACCTTCATGGAACTCAGCCTTATTGAATAGATACATAAGCAGGTGTTCTCCCTGGACTAGGTTAGGCACCCTTCCTCTGTGGCTCTTCCATACTTTGTTTACCAATCAGCATGTCTGTTGCATTGAGATTACCTGTGACTTGTCTCTTCCCTTAGGAGCTATGCTCTTCCAGGAAAGAGACCATGCCCTGCGTTCCATTATATCCCCAGCTCTGGCTCAGTGTAAGACTCACGCTGAGTGCTCAATAATCTTTGTTGAATCAGTGAATGCAATGTGTTGCATGCTGTTATGGACACGGGCACAGCATCATGAAAGTAATGAGGTATCAGTCAGGCGCTGTGCCTCATGCCTGTAATCTCAGCACTTTGGGACGCTGAGGCAGGAGAATCACTTGAACCCAGGAGGCAGAGGTTGCAGTGAGCCATGATTGCGCCATTGCACTCTAGTCTGGGCAACAGAGCAAGACTCCATCTCAAAAAAAAAGTCAAGAGCTATCAAATTAGTTGGATTTAATCCCTGTGCTTTATATTGCAAATTTACTTATTCCTTAAAAGCAAAAAATAGCTTTGTTCAAAAGGTCTCAATTGAAAAATTCTAGCATATTATATCTCCAAACTTGCCAGAATTTGGATAATTTTCAAAAGTAACAAATTGAGATGTAATAAAATGATCTAAATTAATATTTTAAAGTTCAAAAAAACTAACCTATAAAGATTGTATTTTCTAAATATTCACTCAGCATTGAATACAAATACCCATCTTTTATACCAATGACAACAATAAAATTGGAAAATGGTTTTAAAAAACACCTATAATTACTTTAACACATGAATTGTTTCCATTTTTCCACATTTGCTCTTAGTTTACTTCCACACACACACACATATATATATATATATATATATATATACACATGAATTTTACCTAGCTTTAAACACAGCATAAATACAGTTCTGCATTTTTATTTTCGTTCATAAGAATTCAGATATCTGTTAGGGAATATCATTATAAGGTGAGAATTTCTGACCATGTAATCCTAGATTAGGGGCAAAAATTGTAAATTATAATTTTATGTTTATCATTACAACAGGATCTGGGCAAAATTCCTCCATTTTGTGGAGTGACACGCATTGGAAGAAACTTATCAGGATATTGAATAATTCATTCCTTTTTTCTGAATGAAAAACCACTAAACCAAAAAAAAAGTGGTTTCTGAGGTATCCCCTTAAGTATGGCCATGTGTCAGAAGTTTCTCTTTTACCCACAGGTACCTTCTGGATACCTCCACATGGTCCCAGTGCTCTGAACCCAGGCACGTTGTGGAATGGAACGTATCTCTGTTTTCTATCCTCTTGGCTCTTGGTGGAATTGAATTCATCTTGTGTCTTATTCAAGTAATAAATGGAGTGCTTGGAGGTATATGTGGCTATTGCTGCTCTCGCCAACAGGTAAGAACCTGTGTGAAAATGAGGTAGTCTGGCCCTGGTGTTTATATACCATTGTTTTCATCATAACGAAAAAGGCAAAACCAAACATGCTTAACCCACCAGCGTTTATTCTTATATCATTTGTAGCAATTATAGCATTAAGTTTAGCTGTCAGTAATAAGCTTCCTTGAATCTCACAGTCACAGGGTTGTCTTAATTCTTTAAAGTTGGCTCTATGTACATAGGAACACGCTGCCCATAGACACAGCACTCCCTTCAGGATCTAATTCACTGCCCCTACTCTGGCTGCAGAGACAGAAAAAAAAGATGTCTACTCTTTGTTTGCTGTCATATTCCCAGCTAGTATACACAAGTAGTAACCAACCATTCAATGCATCAGGCACTATGCTAAACCTGTTTTTCAGATAAGACTCAAATATTAAGCAATATGCTTAAGATCATCTAGTCAGGAAATAACAGCCTTCAAACCTTGAGTCATTTTATGCAAAAGCTCCTACTTTTAACCTGTATTCCACACTTGCTGTTCTGTTGGATTTTCTGCAATTCCTTCCTAATAAGGAGTCATAAAAGTGCCCAAGCAGTAAGTATGAAGAATCACTAGTAGCCTTTGAACAGCGGCTCATGAAAAGTCTTTCATTGTGAAAGAAAACCAGGAAGCACTTGTTTCCTGAGGATATGATTTAGTAGAGAAAAATGCATTTGTTTGTAGAAGTGAAAGTTCTTGTTTCTATATCCTCCTAAAATATATATTATTGAATTGATGGAAGTCTAGCTTTGATCCTAGCTTTAAGGAGATTATTTTATATCTTATATTTTTCTAAACCATTTACTCCTCTGGTGCCAGATCAGTTAACTTTCTTTTAAAATAAGACAAAAACCTAATAAAAACGAAAAGTCCATTGCTACCACAAAAAACTTTGCTGAAAATAAAAGGAAACTTTCTGCAATTTTTGAGGGAAAGTTAAAATGAAAATCTAGTTTTCCTTATCAGGCAAGTATAGCAAGATTAATAATTTCTTCTGGAAATTTCCAAGAAAATAAGTGAATGGGAAACCTTCAATATGGAGTTTCTTTCAGGTAATATGGTTGGGGAAGGGCAGAGAAGAATCCTCTAGAAACTACTGTAATGCAACTTACCTCTAGCCTTGAATTTCATACAAGACAGAGTTCAAACTAAGTGAGTACTTGTACTAAATGCACTCGCTTAGTACCTTTTGGGGACAAGCATAAAGAGCCAATGACCAAAATGGCTGAAGTGATTTGGCAAGGACTGATACTCTCTTCCGAGCTGGGGTAGTAAATACACTGGGTTTCCCAGCTGAGTCACTGTAGGGATGGCTTCTTCCCAGATACTCCAGGGAAGATCTGTTACCTTTGTTTATAGTACAAAAGACACTTTCAAAGGGCAGGCTTTTCATGTAGAAGGGTCAGGTCCATAACTCTGTAGCATTTAATTTGAAAGGTTACCCACATTGAGCTCATACCAGTGTGAAACTTCCATGGCATTATCTTCTAAATCCCTAAGATTAAAACCCCACACAAACACATTCAAGGCAACCCAGCATCAGTATCCTGCACTTTCCATGGGCCTTTTCTGTGGCTTTTACTTGTGGAGGACAAGGGATCTGGTTTTCTTTAGGAAACATTTCGTGAGCATTGTCTAAGCCCTAAGTATGGTTGGCCTAAGCTTTGCAGAAGCTGAGATCAGTCTGTTTTATGTTTGCTTAAAATAGAAATTTAAAGAACTAAAATGTCGTTATTATTTATCCTGATTATAACCTAATGGCGTTTTATTTTCTTTACAGCAATATGACTGCTAAAAGGACCACCCCAGGACAGAACCGCAATCTTCCTCTATTTCATTGTAATTTATATATTTTACTTGTATTAATTTGTAAAACTTTGTACTAGTGTAACATACTCCCCATATTCTACTTTTACAAAGGCCTATAAAAACTGGCATATTCACGGGATGTCAGTGTTTAAATTTAGTAAACTTTTTTTTGTTTGTTTTTTAAGAAATGAGGAAACAAACCACCCTCTGGGGTTAACTTACAGACTGAGTGAAAATCCTCAGTATATCTGAGATAAACTCTATAATGTTTTGGATAAAAATCACTTTCCAATCACTATTGTATATATGTGCATGTATTTTTTAAATTAAAGATGTCTGGTTGCTTTTTGTAAGACTGAGAAGGAGAAAATACAGCATCCTGGAAAGATTTTTGTTTTCAGTGCTTATATGATGTTTCCCTTTAATATACTCATAAATTTCTAACAAGAGGCCTTTTGAACTGCCTTGTGTTCTGTGAGAAACAAATATTTAGAGTGGAAGGACTGATTGAGAAAGTTCCAATCTAAATGAATGCATCAAAACTTACAATGCTGCTAGTTGTTGTGAGTCCTATCAGATTCTAATTTTTCTAACATATGAAAAGACTTTTGTCCTCCAAAGATGAGTACTAGGGATCATGTGTTTAAAAAAAGAAAGGCTAAGATGATTGGGCAAGAAGAAAGATGGGAAACTGAATAAAGCAGTTGATCAGCGTCATGGGAACAGGGGGAGGAGTGAGGGTAAGAGGACCACAAGGAAATACCCTCAAAACTCACTCGTTTACAACAAAATAAAGTATGCATTACCATTTTGTTGTTGTTTAATTTCATTGTTCTTAAAGTTCTCTTCTCTCCCCAGTTTTTTCCACTCTGCAGGTTATGTGGCCCCTATTGCTAAAGGCCTCCTATCTTTTGGTTTCTTTATCCTACTCTTTCTCCCTCATCCTCTTCCTCCTCTTCTTTCTCTGCTGTCTGTAAATTGCCATTGCTGTATCTGTGAGATCATCACCCTAGTTAGGCAGCGGTCCTTTCTACCAGGTACTGCAGGTATCAGCTTCCCTGGAAGGATAACAGACATTTTCCTCCCTACCATACAGGGTTAGGCTCTTTCAAGTGACAGGATTTTGGACTTATTGGAAATATTCTATAGAAATGTTCTGCTTTTGGTGTTTATTTGTCTGGACAACAAACAAGCAAATTTATAGAGAAGCATAACCAGCCATTGGACAACAGAGCTCCTCCTGTGGGCAAGCTGCTCTGAGGTGGGCGGCTCCTGACTGAAGGTTCCAACATTTTCTGTACCATGGTCCCTCCGGCAGGCTGGTGAAGCCTACAGACACCTTCAAAGAATAATGTTTATAACTACATAAAATGCATAATTTATGAAGTAAACTAATACACTAGATTATCTTATGAAAATGTTTACAGTGTAGTTGTCTTGACAGCCAGCTCTGTCAATTCAACACCTGTGGACAGTGATAATGTGTATTCTAACAGCCTTCTAATGAGTGGATCTAAGAACTATCGTACTTTTTTTTTTTTTTAACTGAGCAGATTTAGCCAATGTGCCAAGCACTTTTATTCTTTATTTGTTTATTATTTTATTTTACTTTAAGTTTTGGGATACATGTGTAGAATATGCAGGTTTGTTACCCAGGTATACATGTGCCATGGTGGTTTGCTGCACCTACCAATATATCATCTAGGTTTTAAGCCCCATACGCATTAGGTATTTGTCCTCCCTCCCCTTGCTGCACAGCCCCCTAACTATCACACTTTTGAAATACAATTTCAATTAAAATGATATTTCGAGATACCTGAAGCAAATTTAATGTGATATGAAAACATACGCAGATTTTTTATTGTAGATCAAAGTCTGATCAGTATTACTGATGCTACTTTGCTTTGTTGCGTAGTCATAATTAAAGGAAATACTAAATTTTTGTTATAAGTTAGTGAAAAAATGATCCTACTTTCCCATCTAAGTTTAACACCCCTCTCCCCCAGATATTTATTCATGGGGTTTTTTAGGAGTTCTTAGACACCAGATTAAAAAACCGTGCGATAGCGGATCCAAAAAAAAAAAAAAAGAAAAGGCATAACAATCAGTCATAAGCATCATTTTTGTCCTAAATCTATCCTCAAAGGACATGGCAATAATAATTATCAACCATTATCATAATAACAGCAACAGTTTCTTGAGTCCCTTCAGTATGTCACTTATTGTAATTAGTTTTACACATATTATTCCACTGAAATCTCTAAACAGCCCTCATAAATTTCTAACAAGAGGACTTTTGAACTGCCTTGTGTTCTGTGAGAAACAAATACTTACTTAGAGTGGAAGGACTGATTGAGAAAGAAGATATTACTTGTCTCTATTTTATAGACTCAAAGCTCAGTGAGGTTAAATAATCTGTCCAAGGCCACATCTTTAGCAAATGAAAAATTGTAGCAAAAAAAAAAAAAAAAGATTTGAATCCAACTCAGTGTAACATGAACATGTTTTCCCTGCTCCTCTCCTCTGCCTCATCTACTTCCTCTGCCACCACTGCCCAGGGGTGAGAGTCTTCCTCCCGTCCCCCCCCCGGGGACTCAGATACTCCACCCGCCTAATGGGGACTTTGACAGGCCCCTGTGACCCTCAGTCATCCCTATCCCAGAGGCTAAATTTAAGTGACTCAACATTTCCCCTTGTTTGTGAGTCCCTTAATAGCAGACATTGTCATCACCTGAAGGAAATAGCTTACACCAATTACCTTACACCCTTGTTAAGTTCTGTTTATAGCCTGCTCTCCCGGGTTTGTAATATTCTAGGCCTTTCAATTTGGCTGGAAATTCCCTCAGGGATTGTACCAAAACAGCTCATTCTTACCTGGCAACATTAAAACAATAAAAATTACTGTAGAATCTGAATCACTTGGATAGTACACACGGCCTCTGAGTGTCAATTCATCATAGTTACCAAATTTACACATACATTCCTACATAAAGGGAATCTCATGTATTGAAATCTTGGACAATTGATAGAGTGTTACCTTCACCACAATTTAAGTTTCTTGTATGTGTGCAAGATATTTTTTATTGTTTTCTCTGATGCTTACCCATGGTGAGAACAGGTATGGGATTTGATGCAACTTTTCAGAAAAACCATTTGGTGATATGTGTCAACAATATATACAACCTGCACATCCTTTAGCTAAGTATTTTTACTTGTAGAAATTTATTTTAAGAGAATCATCAAGGATGTTCACAATAGATCAGATTCCAGGAATAATTATGGGGGTATTGTTTGTAATACCAGGAAAAATGACAAGAGCCTAAATGTCTAATAACAAGGAATTAGCTTGATAAATGTAGTCAGTGGCTGTTAAATCCAGGTAAATGGTATGAACCACACAACATTACATGAAAGAGAAAGTTTCAAAAATATGGAAAAGAAGGATTCTATTTCCCTCCCTACTAGGTATATGTATATTATAAATACTATTTAAATATATTACTGAAAAGGAATTACAATCAGATTTTATGTGATTTTGGTCTTGATTCATTTTGCTTATCTATACTTTCTGAAATTTCTACCATAAACATATATTACTTTTGGAAATAAAACAAAAATGAGATGAGAAGAAACATTTAGCCCTAAAATAATTCAGGGAGCAGTCCACAGTCTTTAAGGGAACTCCCCAAGTATGTGAGAAAACCATTGTTATTGTGCTTGGACAGAGTAGTCATCCTACAATAAATACAGGGAAATAATTATGCCTGCAATTAGGTGAAGGGAGGGGCCAGGTGAGGCTGGCAGTAACCACAGGCTAAAAATATAATGGGGAGGCCATAATTTCTATTCTGTGTTGGGAAATGTTAAGTATACAGTTTCTACTTAGTCTAGCCACTAAGTAAGATTTTTACAAATATCAACCATGTACCTGTTTTATGTATTTTAAAAATGAAAGTAATGACATACCTTTACTTTGAGCATTGACTTTTTATCAGAGCTTTGTGTAGCACAGCCTGGATTTTCCTTATTTTAATTTTCTGAGGCGAGAGGAGGGTTAACAATTGCATATATTTATTGAACTTGGCCAGTTTGTGGAAATGATCCAATTTGCCTTAACAAATAGAGAAATTGAGTCACTCATCCCAGGCTAGTATAAATTGTTCCTCCTTTTTTTTGGCGGGGGGATGGGGGAAAGAAGTCACACTGTCACCCAGGCTGGAGTGCAGTGGCATGAACTTGGCTCACTGAAACCTCCACCTCCCAAGTTCAAGTGATTCTCCTCCCTCAACCTCCTGAGTAGCTGGGACTGCAGGTGCCTACCACCACGCCCAGTTCATTTTTGTATTTTTAGTAGAGGCAGGATTTCACTATGTTGGCTAGGCTGGTCTTGAACTCCTGACCTTGTGATCCTCCCACCTCAGTCTCCCAAAGTGCTGGGATTACAGGCGTGAGGCACCGCACCCATCCCTCCTTCTCTTTTAACATGGCCTATTTAGACACATATTTTAATTATTGTAGTTAAAGAAGTCTACTAGGTTTTTCTGGAGCTACATTTCATGTTACTTCCTAGAATCAATCATTTGCTCTCATTTCTCTCTCTCTGTCTCTCTTTCTCTCTCTCTCTCTCTGTACACACACACACACACACACACACACACACACACACACACACACATTTTCCTAATATACAGCAATTAAAAAGAACTACTGCTGCATGAGACAATATGGATGAATCTTGTAAATAATGAGAATCAAGGCCAGGTGTGGTGGCTCATGCCTCTAATCCCAGCATTTCAGGAGGCCAAGGTGGGTGGATCACCTGAGGTCAGGAGTTTGAGACCAGCCAGGCCAACATGGTGAAACCCCATCTCTACTAAAAATACAAAAGTTAGCCAGGTCTGATGGTGCGTGCCTGTAATCCTAGCTACTGGGGAGGCTGAGACAGGAAACTCGCTTGAACCCAGGAGACCGAAGTTGCAGTGAGCCAAGATGGTGCCACTGCACTCCAGCCTGAGTGACACAGTGAGAATCCATCTCAAATAAATAAATAAATAAATAGAATCAAAACAATATCTCCTCCCTCCCTCCCTGCCCCCCCAGTTTTGAGGACACAAAAATTACGGATGTAATCTCAGCTAATGTAGCTAATCCTTTGAGATGGAGACGGTAGATCCCTCATGATTTCACACACAGATTTTCATATAGGAGCAACACTACAGTTCCCCAAGAGGTGCCATTTTAAGCACCTGTGTTCAGTACTTGCAGCCTGCAACTAGAAGGCTCTGTGACAAGCATTCTACTAGCTGCTAATTCTCACCACACCCCCATTGTTACATGTGTACAGATATCCTTGAGTTATCTGCAAGATTAAGGGCCAATTGAAATGCCCACTCCTGTCTCAGATAATAGATGATACCCATATAATAAATTGTCATATATTCAATACATGAAACAACATAAATGAATCTCACAAATATTAAGAACCCAAACCATCTATTCCCTCCTCCCCCAAAACACACACAACTTGGTCACTGAGAACAGAAACCATAAACTGCTCCACAGCTTACTGTTGACATTCGCATGGTTTTATTCTTCCATATTCTTCCTGAGCACAGTTTTACTATTCCAGGAGGCTCTTTCCTAAGCAAATAACTTTATTATTTATTATTGGAACTCTCTGAAAGATCCACCATCTCCTCAATAGAAAACATCAACAATTTATATCTCAAGAGCCTTTGAACCCCCTACCTGAAAGTCCTCGCCTTGCTGTTTCCACCAGTCTTACAATTACATCATAATATTTACCAGTCCTATTTAGGTCTTCCCAGTAAAAGAATAACCTTAAGCCAGATTCAAAATCTCAAATCCAACCTTTTTCTTCTCCCTCCAAGGCACCACCAAAGCTTTTTCAAGATGGTATTCTCCCCTCATTGCAATAAGCAATACACTCAGCTTTATCTTATCAACAGATTGTTCTGGTGATATTTGGGAGCCAGCATTCAATAACATAATGTTTGAGTGAGAAACCCAGACACAAAGGAAAACATACTTTATGAACTAATGTATATGAAGTTCAAGACCAGGCAAAACAAATCTATAATGATAGAAATCAGAACCATAGTTACTTTGAGTGTGTGTAGTGGTGGTGGTAGGTTGTATATGGCCTGGGAGAGGGTATGAAGGAGTCTCTCAGATGCTGGAAATACCCTGTATCTTGTTCCAGCTGGTGGTTACATGGTGTGAACAAGTGTAAAAATTTATTAAGCTGTACATTTTTGTGTGCATTTTATGGTATGTAAAAAAGTAATTTTTAAAAAAGGTTAAAACTTTAATAGTTGTCAGCAATTATTAAGGAGCTGACTGTAGTTTAGAACTACTGCTTTAGCCAAGGGATTGCCTTAGACAATATGGAGTTAGGTATTCCAAGAGATCCCAGCCTTACTACCTTGGTTTTGTTTTCAAACTCTTCCCGTCATCTGTCATCTCAGATAGGTGTGGCCATTGCAATTGATCCTTAGTCTTGCACAGGAATAAAGTATATCTGTACCCATGTAACAAAGAAGGGTGTGGTGAGAATTAGTAGCTAGTGGAATGCTTGACACAGAGCCTTCTAGTTATAGGCTACAACTAGTGAACATAGATAGCTTGAAAAGGCACCTCTTAGGGAACTGTAGTGTTGTTTCTATACAAAACGTATGTGTGATTCCTTTGAATTCATTGACATGAAAAATAAATAAATAAATAACACAAAACTTGTGTGTGAAATGTTGCAATGGAATAGAATAATATTCATTATTCTACTGATGGACATTTGAGTTGTTTTCAGTTTTGGGATCTTAGGAAATATGTTGCTGTCATCATTTTCATACATGTCTTTTGGTGTGTTTGGTATATATAAGAACTCACTGATGTTTGTTTGTGTGGTTTCTGTTTCTTTGTTTGTTTGCTTGCTTTTTGTCAAGGAACCAATCTACTAATGGAGCTTCTTTTGTTTTGCTTTTGTTAGCATCCCAGGGGTCCCAGATTTCCTCTAGCCTAGCACTCTCAAGGCTTGGCTCATCTCTTCCTGCCTGGGGACTCCCAGTTACTCACTGATTCGGTATTTATGGATTGCTCATTGTATGTCATGCACTGCACAAGGTGCTAAGGACACAGCTGTAAACAAGATTTTCCACACTCTATGAGAGCAGAAACCTTGACTATGTTGCTCACTATTGCATTGCCAACTTCTAGAATAATGCCTGGCATATAGTAGTGCCTGCTCGGTATTCAGGGGTCAGCAAACTGTGGCCTACAGGCCAAATCTGGTCTGCTGCCTACTTTGTCAATAGAATTTTAAGGGAACACAGTAACACTGATTTGTTTACATGTTGTGTATGATGGCTTTTCTCCTATAATGGCAGAGTTGAGTGTCTGACAGAGACTACATGTCGCACAAAGCCTAAAATGTTGATTCTCTGGTCATTTGCTAAAAACGTTTGTTTCTAATGTAGCTGGTTATTTGCCTAGATAAAAATTGATACTTCTATTACAATGGAAAATCAGATGAATGGGTATTTTTGTTAATTTTATAGTTATGATAGAAATTTTCAAATATATTTTAAAAAATAAAGAAGTAAAGAGGGGAAGAAACTGGGCCTGATTTACCCACCATCAGCTAGAAGAACATAGTTTCCTAGGGCTGACAAAACAAAGTATGGGCAAACTGGTAGGTGGCTTAGAAAAGCAGAAATTTATTGTCTTATGTTTCTGGAGGCCAAAAGTCTGAAATCGAGGTCTCAGCATGCTCGTGCTCCCTCTGAAGGCACTGGGAACAGATCTGTTACAGACCTCTCTCCTAGCTTCGGGAAATGTCAGACATTCCTCGGCTTGTAGATGGCCATCTTCTCCCTGTGTCTCCTCACATTGTCCTCCCTTCCCCACGCCTGACTCTCTGTCCAAATTTTCTGCTTTTTGTAAGGACACCCGTCATATTGGATTAGGGCTCACTCTAATGACTTCATTTTAACTTGATTACCTCTGTGAAGGCTGTATTTCCAAAAAGGTCACATTCTAAAGTGTTAGGACTTCAACATGTCTTTTTTAAAGAAGACACAACTCAACTTGTAACAGAGAAAGAGATAGCAGTCTCTGAGACTTCAGCAGCATCTTCTGAACTAAGCATGTCTTATGAGAGGCACTGTTTCCCAGACATCTGGGAATGTGTCTGGGAAATAGTGCCTCTCATAAGATATGTTTAGTTCATAGTACATACCATATAAATTTTTTCAAAGATTTATAGAAATAGTACAAGCCATATAAATTTTTTTCAAAGAAATAGTACATATCATATAATTTTTTCAAAGATTCACTACACAAATGGACATTCCACTAGCTCTGAAAATTCTTGTTGTAAAAACTTATTTAACTTAAAACTTCTGAATTATTTAACTATCAGACCCTAGGGCTACAGCTTTGGGAAGAGAATGAATAGAAGATATAACAAAAAGCACAGAGCTGGAAACATAATAAATTCTCATTAAATGACAATTGGTAAATGGAATTCAGAAGAGTACTTCAATGACAACCAAAAGCTTAGGATGAGAGAAGAAAATTCACCACATCATTAGCTGCTGCCTATTCAATGGATGGAAACACGGATGCACTTTGTCTGTGTCTTCTGCACTTAAATGGGTCTGCAGGGCTTCTACCCTGTTGTTCTTGCTCCAATTCTTTAGGAAAATATTATGTGTCCTTTAAACAATTCAGCTCCCTGGGTTTGTAAGGGGAGTCCTGATTTCCAATGTCACAACTTTGGAGTAAAAAAGTCCTATTGTAGCTGACTTGTAAGAGTCTTCTCTAAGTGAGAGAGAAAACAGAATTTCAAAGATAGAAATATCACTCAACTATATTTCTTAGTCCCAGTGATCCTTATCATAGGGATTACATGCTTGTATGTAAGTGTGGGCAATAGTATACATACCTACAAGCCCCTCCAGAGGTTAAACAGAGACTTCCATGTACATTTGCCTCTGCATCCTCTTATGCATGGGAGTAGAGGTATGGGGGGGCAAGGACATGCTGTGGATGAGGGGCACACAAAGCTTAAGGTTGGAAAAAGACAGAAGTGAAATGACATATTAGTAAACAGTTTCTGCAAAGGCAAGCTAGGTGATTCAGTCTTCTGTGTCCCTGGCCAGAGCACCAAGGTGCCCTGTGAGTCAGGCAACCTGAAAGCAATCGGGTGTTTTCTGGCCCAAGGAGGCATCACACTGGAGGCCGTAGTGAGTCTCATTTTGCATAATGAGAGAAATATCCATGTCCACATTGTCAGGGCTCCTCATGCATGTGACGGCATCAGGGTTTCATGGTTGTAGAGCCATGCCAGGTGGGATAACTGGGCTCAGGTGTAGAGAAAAAGAATGAGGAGGGCTGCAGAGGCTCCCTGGATCCTCTTTAAGCACTACCCTTTCCATGGCTCCTCATCTTCCACTCTCCCATTGGCAATACTTAGAAACAGGTTTAAAGGTAAAGCAAACTAAATGGTTCCCACAGACCAGAAGTAGGTATTTTTTTTCCAAGCAGGTATTTTTATTCTTTGTGAATATTAATTTTTTCTTTGGAAATTATTCTCTCTTTAATGTCACAGAGAATTAAATGACAGCTGTGCTGAAGTACATGGAAAGTAGCCTTAAGTAGCTGAGCAACGATATGACTTGAACAACTCAAGAAACAGTAAGGGTGCTGGGCTTCACTCAAGACCTTTTGTTTGGGCCATGTTTGCTGATCTTGGACAAGCCACTTTTTCCTCTCTGAGCCTTAGTTTCCTAATCTGCCCACCAAGATTTGGATGGTTAAATTAGATCCCACATGAAAATTCTTCATAAACTATAAAGTTATGTGTCAGATATGATTACTATTTTGGCCATGAAAAAAATTAGAACCGTAGTTCTATTATACAATCACTCCCTTAGTTCTTGCCCATTTTCCCCTTCCTCACACAAGTCATGAACTCTGGGATTCTTCCTCGCAGTTTCATTGAAGTATAACTGAATAAATAAAAATTTTATATGTTCAAGATGTAGGATGTGATCATATGATACACATATAAATTGTGAATTGATTACCACAATTTTTTTATTTTTGAGACTGAGTTTTGCTCTTGTCTCTCAGGCTGATGTGCAGTGGCACAATCTTGGCTCACTGCAACCTCCACCTCCCAGGTTCAAGCGATTCTCCTGCTTCAGCCTCCCAAGTAGCTGGGACTACACGCACCTGCCACTGTGCCCAGCTAATTGTATTTTTAGTAGAGATGGGTTTCGCCATGTTGCCCAGGCTGGTCTCGAACTCCTGACCTCAGGTGATCTGCCTGTCTTGGCCTCCCAAAGTGCTGGGATTATAGATGTGAGCCACCCCACCTGGTTGATTACCACAATTAAGTTAATTAACACATCCATCACTCCACATAGTTACCATTTCTGTGTGTGTGTGTGCACGCGCATGTGTAGTGAGGACACTTACAATCTACCCTCTTAGCAAATTTCAAGTATATAATACAGTATTATAAACTATAAGCACCATGCTGTACATTAGATCCTCAGAACTTATTTATCTTATATCCTAAAGTCTGTATCTTTTGCCAACATCTCCTGATATTCCCCACCATCAGGCCCCTGGAATCCACCATTCTATCCTTTGCTTCCGTAAGTTCAACTTTTTTAGCTTTTACATATGAGTGAGATCACATCGTATTTTTTTCTTTCTGTGTCTGGCTTATTTCACTTAGCACAATGTCCTCCAAGTTCACCCATGTTGTTGAAAATTGAAGAATTTGCTTATTTTTTACGACTTAAAATATTTCATATATATTTTTTCTTTATTCATCTGTCAATGGATACTTAATATTGCAATTAACATAGAAGTATAGATATCAAGGTACTGATTTCATTTCCTTTGAATGCATTAATATATGCAGAATTTAGATAGCTAGATTATATATTAGTTCTAGTTTTAATTTTTTGAGGAAACTTCATACTGTTTTCCATAATGGCTGTACTAATTTACATTCCCACCAACAGTGTACAAGGATTCCCTTTTCTCCACACCCTTGACAATATTTGTTATTGCTTGTCTTTTTGATAATAGTCATCCTAGCAGGTGTGAGGTGATATGGCATTGTGGTTTTGATTTGCATTTTCATTATGATTAGTAATACTGAGCACCTTTTCATATACCTATTGGCCATTTGAATATCTTCTCTGGAAAAATGTCTATTCAGGTTTATTTATTGCTATTAAGTTTGCTATATATTGTAGACATCAACCACATATCAGATATATGATTTGCAAATATTTTCTCTCATTTCATAGATTGCCTTCTCATTTTGTTAATTGTTTTCTTTGCTGTACAGAAGCTTTTTAGTTTGATGCAACACCAGCAAGTCATTTTATGGGTGTCAAAAGTGATTTTAAAGTTTATATGGAGAGACAAAAGATCCAGAGTGGCCAACACAATGTTGCAGAAGAGTAGCATTAGAGCACTGAACTGTCTGACTTCAAGACTTACTATAAAAGCTACAGTCATCAAGACAATATGGTAGTGGTGAAAGAATAGAACAATAGATCAATGAAACAGAATACAGCCCAGAAATCAGCTCACAGAAATATAGTCAACTGATCTTTGACAAAGGAACAAAGTCAATACAATAGAGAAAAGACAGTTTTTTTCAATAAATAATGTTGAAACAACTGAACGTCACATGCCAGAAAAAAAGAATACAGACACAGAACTTAGATCTTTCACAAAAATTAACTCAAAATGGATCATAGGCCTAAATGTGAAATGTAAAATTATAAAACTCCCAGAAGATAACATTATAGAAAGCATAGACGACCTACGGAGATGACTTTTTAAGATATAACACCCAAGGCACAATCTATAAAAGAAATAATTGACAAGTTGGACTTCACTAAAATTAAAAACTTCTGCTCTGTGAAAGACACTATCAAAAGGAATCAATCAGAAGACAAACAACAGATTGGAAGAGAATATTTGCAAAATACATATTGGTTGAAGGGCTGTTGTGCAAAATATATAAAGAACTCTCAAAACTCAACATAAGGAAACGGACAACCTGATTAAAAAGTGGGAGAAAGACCTGACCAGATAAGTCATCAAAAAATATATACAGAAGACAAATAGGTATCTGAAAAGATGTTCAACATAAGAGGTCATTCGAGATTGCAAATTAAAACAAGATGCCATTATAATCCTATTAGAATGGCCAAAGTCCTTAACACTGACAACACCAAATACAGGTGAGGATGTGGAGTAAGAAGAGCTCTCACCCATAGCCGATGGGAATGCAATTTTGGAAGACAGTTTGACAGTTTCTTACAAAACTAAATATACTCTTACCATGCAATCCAGTAATTACACTCCTTGGTATTTACCCAAATAAGCAGAAATCTTATGTTCACACAAAACCTGTGCATGGCTGTTCATGGCAGCTTTATTTATGGCTACCAAAACTTGGAAGCAACCAGGATGTCCTTCAGTAGGTAAATGAATAAATAAACCATGGTATAGCTAGACTTCTGGGCTGTAGGATACTATCTAGGACTAAAAAGAAATGATCTATAAAGTGATGAAAAGACATGGAGGAACCTTAAATGTATGTATATACAGATATATATATATATATATATATATGAAAGAAGCCAATTTGAAAACACTACATATGGTATAATTCCAACTGTAAGCCATGGAAAAGGCAACACTATGGAGACCGTAAACAGATCAATGATTGCCAGGTGTTAGTGAGGAGGGAGGGAGGAATAGGTGGAGCATAGAGGATTTTTAAGAGAGTGAAGCTACTCTGTATGACATTATAATGGTGGATATATGTCATTATTCATTTGTCCAAGTCCATTGAATATATAATGCCAAGTGAACTCTAATGTAAATTACGGACTTTTACTGATAATGATGTGTCAATGGAAGTTCATCAATTGTAGCTAATTTACTGCTCCGATGCAGGATGTTGGAATTGAGGGAGATTTTGTGTGTGTGGAGGCAGCTGTGGGGTTGAGGGTGGGGAAAGAAGGTATATGTGAGCTGAACCCTCTTTACTTTCAGTTCAATTTTGCTGTGAACTTAAAAGTGATCTTAAAACTAAATAGCTTTTTGTCTGACATATTAGCGAGGTTGAAGTGGGTGCTGCTACTCCCTGGGCATCAGCGCAAGGACGACAAGAAGAAGAAAGACACTGGAAATCAGCTGAGAAAGATAGAGACCCAGTGAACAAATCTGACAGCAAGGCCAAAAAGAAGAAGTGGTCCAAAGGCAAAGTTTGAGACAAGCTCAATAACCTAGTCTTGTTTGACAAAACTACATATGACAAACTGAGTAAGGAAGTCCCAACTATAAGCTTATAACCCAAGCTGAGGTCTCTGAGAGACTGAAGATTAAAAGTTGCCTGTCCAGGGCAGCCCTTCAGGAGCCTGTTAGGAAAAGTCTTATTAAACTGGTTTCAATGCACAGAGCTCAAATAATTTACACCAGAAATACCTAGTGAGGAGGTGCTCCAGCTTCTGGTGAAGATGCAGGAACAGGTTCAACCAATTGTATATTTGGAAAAATAAAACCTTATTAAATAAATAAAATAAAATAAGGTCTGCATTAAAAATGTCACCCAATAGCTTTCAAAATTCCCAAAGCCTAGACCAAACCCCAAATCAATTACATCAGGATATATGAGGTGTGACCTAGACATCAGTAAGATTTTAATAGAGCCCATGTAATCTCAAAGTACTGTCAAGGCTGAGAACTACTGCCCTAGAGAAAGCTACTCAATTAGACTTAGGTTACACTCACTGCTTGAATCTCACTTAGAGTTAGATTAGAATTACCAATCAGAATTACCCAGGCACTTTAAAAATATGTAGATAACCAAGCCCCACTTGCTGCAATTCTGAATAATTTGATCTGGGGCAATACCTGGGTACCAGTAGTTTTAAAAGCTCTTCAGGTGATTCTCATATAAAGCCATGATTGAGAATCATTGATCTGAAAATGGTAAATTGCTGGAACATATGCTTCTAACTCTCAGTTCTGCACCCTTTGCAAACATCACTGCTCATTCCCAGAACTCTTTGCCAATGAGCCCAGGCTTTGAAATCCATCTGTACTCAGCCTGTCAGGCAGGATCAATAATTGATCTGAGTTGCCAGTGGAATCCCCTTTGGCATCTTTGAATTATACATCTATTCCACCCCCAAACCAGAGATGGCTTTGTTGGACCTGACCAGCTCCATTCCTGCCTCCATCTCCATGACTTGAAAGATCTGACATTTTCATAGGAGAGCTCTCCAAGGCTGTGACCCTTTGACAGCTATTCAGGCTTTAGGACAATGCTGAACATTCATACTGTGCCTACAATTTTCCTATCTCAAGGACTTTCTGCAAACATTAACTCATTTGTTTGAAAATGTCTGGTGTTGTGAGGACTAATGAGATAATGTTTATGAAACACTCTGTGTTCCCAAGATGAGAGACATCATGTTATTCATGTAAAAAGCACATCGAGAGGTCTCTGAAAACTCTCGCCCAACTTGGCTGCCCTTGTTGCTTCGCTGTGAAAATCCTTTAAGGCCAAGGGACAGGCCACACTACCATTCTTTAAGGAAGGTGCAGTGACATGGGAAGGGGAACAGGGAGAGCAGCCTGGTAGAACTCCAGCCTTTATCACGTTTTAGTTTTGTGATCCTAAGCAACTTTCACGGCGTCCTTCAGCTTCTCTTCCCTCATACGTCCGACGGGAATGATAATGTCTGGCTCAGATAACGTAAGTGAGAATGCTGGCGTGGAGAAGACATTCAGTGTCAGTTATTCTAAGAAGCTGGGAACTGCCTTAGGATGTTTTAAAGGGCCACACAGGCAGTCCATTTTCAATTAAGCAAAAGAAAATGAAGAGGATAGTGATGATTAAGAATCTGGAAAAGAGCCTTCCTTCGACTAACATGAGAATTAGAAGAATTTATGTCTTCATAACATTTCCCATGTGGATCAATAGTCAAGAACAAGATCTGTGCTGAGTCAAGGTTTACCCTAGAAGTCATGTTATATCCATCTCTATTAAGAACAAAACCTTTCAACAAGCATATACTGACTGGCTACTCCTCACAAAGCTGAATAATAGGAATGAGAAAGGAAGCTTTTATTTTCCCAATGCATGAGAAGAAAGCTGTGTTACAAAATGCAGATCATATGTTTCATCAATTCTAGGATGCATATTTTTGTCACCTGATAACAAACCTGAAATTTGAGTTTATCTTACAACTGATGGCAGGTCAGAGATTCATTAGCAGCATTCTTTGCCCTTTTAATTATTTCATAGAATAGCTCACAGATAGAAGAAAGGTTCATAGATGGGTCATCCTCAGATTGAGGTATCTTAGATTAAGTGAAATATGACAATAACTATCCCTCAGGATTGTTCAGAGGGTAATATTGGAAAAACACTTATTCATTATTTGCTGCTACTTAACAGATTACTTCAAAACATAACAGCTTAAAACAACAAGTTTTTTTCTCACAGTTTCTGTGGGCCAGGAATCCAGGAGCAGATTAGCTCATATTCTGGCTCAGGGTCTTTGAAGAGGTCACAGTCAAGGTGTCAGCTGGGTCTGCTGTCATCTAAAGCTTGCTAGAGTGGAGGATCCACTTCCAAAATCACCCACACAGCTGTTGGTAGAAGCCTTCAATTCTTCACACTGTGAGCCTCTCCATAGAGCTTCTTACAATAAGGCAGCTGGCTTCTTCTAGAGTGAGTGAGGAGGAAGAGAACCCAAGGTGGAAGCTGCAGTGTTTTATACCTAATCTTGGAAGTTACCTATTATTCCTTCTTTCATATTCTAATGGACACACCGACCAACAATGGTACAAGATGGGAAGGGACTACACAGGAGGCAGGGATCACCGGGAACCACCTTGGAGACTGGCCACCATAGCACCCAACACACTGAATGATGAAAAGAAAATAAGAAATAAGTATTAGTTGGCCAGGCACAGTAGCTCATGCCTGTAATCCTATCACTCTGAGAGGCCAAGGCGGGAGGATCATGAGGTCAGGAGTTCGAGACCAGCCTGGCTAATATGGTGAAAACCCACCTCTACTAAAAATACAAAATTATCTGGGCGTGGTGGCGTGGGCCTGTAGTCCCAGCTACCTGACAGGCTGAGGCAGGAGAATCGCCTGAACCCAGGAGGTGGAGGTTGTAGTGAGCTGAGATCGTACCATGGCACTCCAGCCTGGGCAACAGAGCAAGACTTCATCTCAAAAAAAAAAAAAAAAAAAAAAAAAAAAAAAGAAAGAAAGAAAGAAAGAAATAAGTGTTAGTTTCTTTCCTTTTTACCTCATGTGGATGCTCTTGAAAGAGATTGAGTCTACACTTGAATTTGTATTACCATCAAACTCAAAAGCTTCAGTCTATATCAACTCCAGTAGTATATCTAGAATGGCAACTGGAATGAGAGAAAGATTTTCAAGAGAGTATTTGGTGTTTGACTAGTTGGTATTGTTGGTGACAGACGAAGAGCTTTCACCTATCTTGCATCCAAGTTGGAAAATCTTAGAATTTTGCTGATATCTGTTTTGAAAGAAATGCTGAAGAAAGCTAGCTTAGGCCCTTTTTCATCCTTCTGCCTTCTGTCATATGGAACACACCAAAATGCCCTCATCAGACACCAAATGCCAGTGTCTTCACCTTGGACATCTCAGCTTCCAGAACTGTGAGAAATAAATTTCTATTGTTTAAAAATGACCCAGAGCATCGTATTTTGTTATAACAGTACAAAAGGGTTAAGATAAGTCACAAGAACAACTTGCTGTGGCCCCAGAGTTGAGCTATTTTGACAGTCCATGCAGGGTCTATATACCTAATTCAGTGGGTAGCTGGAACAGGCCACTGTAACTGACAAACTGAGCAGGATCACGTAGAATGCTAGAGGGTAGTTCCCAAAAGGCCAGAAAAAGGGGATTTCAGGTGGTCAAAGCAATAATACATGGTTGCTATGAGTGGACTTGGTGAGAACCTCACAAGTACCCAGGATGGAGAGAGGAACACGGAAAATGGAGAGTAGAGTGAGGAGGCTCCAGTGACCAGTTGCAATTGGAACTCAGTGGCCCCTGGTCAAATACATGTGTATTCAGTGCTGGAATGCAGAAAACAGTGCAGATGCTGACAGGCCTAACTTCATCCACACTGACTCCCTTCTAGCTCCCAACCAGTATATAGGTAATTCTTTGGCCTTCGAAGCCTAATGACACCTCCAGAAATGGAGACACAGGATGAGTTGTGGAAAGAGCATGTACTAGGCCCTCGGTCTCACATTTGCCCCTGACTTGATCAAATTCACTTCCTTCTCAATAAACATGGCATTAGGCCAGACAATATTTAAGCAGAGTAAGGCAAAAATGTGGACAGGTCTGGGCGTGGGGGAAATAAAAGGATAAAATACTCCTGAGGGGATTAGGTATATTTAAAATCACAAAGGTGTTATATCACAGATGTATAACTTTACTAAAAAACAAAAATGATAGAATGAAAATATATTTGGTATTATTTTATCTTAGTCCTACAAGAGAAGCTAATCTTCTCTTCTACTCTTCAGTTTTCAGTGAGAGATGTGCAAGCAACTTTTTCTTATGGGCCAGGATGAAAAACAGCTTTATGAACTCCCAGGAGTTTTTTTTTTCTTAAGGGGATACATATCATTTAAGCCCACAGAAGAGAGGTAAGCAAAGGGTGAGGAATCTAGATTGTCTAGAAAAAGGTGGTATTAGAGAGACCCTTTATGTTTTCCGTGTTGGAGGATTGTGGTGGAAATAATACTGCCACCGACCCCTTGGCCATCACTAGAAAGAAACAATGGGAGGCAGTTCTGTAAACAGAGGAATCCATTTGACTCAAAGCTTCTGGGACCAGCTCTGGTGTACAAAAACTGATTTTATGAGTGTAAAGCGCTGTCACATTGGGGCCTTGGGCAGAGCTACATGTTGTGGGAGGCCACTGTCCTCCACAAAGGGCCCCAGCAGGGACTGGCACCCCATGACTCCTCACAGCCGAGATGATGTTTGGTGAACCAACTGGCCTTCAACAGTGACATCGTGTGGCCTGGAGAAGTAAAGACAGCCCTGACCGATGGTCTCTCCCCTTAGGTTGAGGATACCTGGCTAGCCTAAACCCAAACTTGGACCGTTGAGAGGTATAGTTCATCAGGGAGACACTGACCTTCTAATTACTAGGGTAGGCAGGAGATACAGCAATTTCTTTTCAGGATCGGTACCTTGAGTTGTTGGAGCAGTTCCTACTGGTTCAATCAAATGTTACACATCGACTTTACTTACATTTCTGAAAATTCATAATTGACTTTGCAAGTTTTCGGGAGCCCTTAAGCATCACACTCCAGGCCACTAAACACAAGCTTGATTTCATTTCATGTTTTACTTCATGCCAACTTGTGTTTTTGTTTTGTTTTGTTTTGTTTTTTGTTTTTGTTTAAGGGGAAGAGGGAAGAGTGGGATGATCCAATGTTTGAATTTCAAATAGCACTACACTGAATTATTACATTTTTCTCTAACGTATCTTTCAGTTGAAATGTCTACAATTTTATGCAGAACTATTTAATTTTTAAAGAATCTCCTGGGAAAGTCATTCATGCCACTCGCTATGGTCTTGTAGTTGGAATGTTTGATTTTATTTCTAGCTGAACACCGCAGTCTGTTTCTTATAAGAGGCATTTATAAATATATAGGAATATGACTGTGAATTAGTCAATGTCTACAGTTCATGTGGCTTAGAATGTGAAACTCAAGTGTCAGGCATTGTTCCGGGCATGGAACAGACAGCAGTATAGAACAGAACACAGCCTCTCCACTCAAAGAATCTACTTGGCTGGAGAGAAGCACAGGACAGTTGTAGGAGCGAGAGAGGAAGAAGATCTGAGCCAGTTTCAGTTGCCACTACTAACTTTGAGGGGCATAGAGGCATAAAGGCATGTACAAATGCTAACAACCAAAAGTAGAACCAGATCATGAAATCAATAATTTACAGGAAAGGGAGTGCTGCTCAGAAATTGTGTCAGGTGTTGGAATCAAGGATACTTGGTTTTGAATTCCAGTTCCACATTTAGCAACTGTGTGATCTGAGCACATCACCTTATGTGCCTCAGCCATCTCATTTGTGAATTAGAAAGAATACAGATCTACCTTAAGAGAGGTTTAAATTAGATAATGATGGTAAAGTGAAATGCTGAGCAGAATTGCTTTACAAATTGAACTTTATGATAATCATGAAAATGAGTCAAAAATTTACAGATTGATCAGATGATCAATGCATTTTTCTTATGTTCAGATCAAGAGTTGATCCATTTAATAAAGAGCTGCAGGTTAGACCAGATGAAATTCACCATTGTTAAAAGAAAAACTTTCTAGCTGGGCACAATGGCTTATGCCTGTAGTCCCATCAAGTCAGGAGGCTGAAGTGGGAGGATCACCTAAGGCCAAGAGTTTGAGACCAGCTTGGGCAACATACCAAGACCCCATCTTTACAGAAAAAAAATTAGCCAAGTATAGTGGCCCACACCTGTAGTCCCAGCTACTTAGGAGGCTGAGGCAGGAGGTTTGAGCCAAGGAGTTTGAGGCTACAGTGACCTATGATTATGCCACTGTACTCTACCCTGGATGATAGAGTGAGACCCTATCTCTTTACAAAAAATTTAGACAAATTAAATTTAACAGAGTTTTCTTGAGCAAAAAAGAATTCATGAATTGAGCAGCCTCCTGAAACAAAATAGGTTCAGAGAGATTCTGGCACTGTCGTGTGATGGAAGAAAATTTATGGATAGAAAAAGGGAAGTGGCATACAGAAAACAGAAGTGATGTACAGAAATAGCTGGGTTGGTTGCATCTTGGCATTTTTGTTATTTGAACATGGTTGGAACAATTGACCACCTTTAGTGGCCAAAACTCAGTGACAGATAAAAGAGCAGGTAACAGCCTGTTTACACATCCAGTTACGTAACTGTTCACTATGTATGGAGAAAACTTTAGGCCAAATTTAAAATATGTAAGGAGGCAGCTTTAGGCTGAATTTGATTGAACACTGTATTTCTCAAACTCTATGGATTTTGACCTCAGCTACACATTAAAATCACACTGGGGAGTTTTACAAATACTGATGCCCAGACTGCAACCCCAAATAGTGTGCTTTAGGGTTTAGGATTTTTAATCAGGAATTAATGTGCAGCCAGGGTTGGGACCCACTGGTTTAACTGAATATGGAGGCTGAACAGATCTATGCTTGGGTCACAGGCAACCAGAGCAGTTGCTGATGAGGACTTTGCCCTTATACACCCACATTCTGAGCTAGAAGTGGTCTTGGAAACACCACTGGAGAGGGGGAGTCACCTCTACCAACTGGTGCTCAAAATTAACTGTATCTCCCATCCTGTTAACCCCATGAGGCACTGGCGATCCCTATCAGTACCAGGGCAGGCTCCTCAACTAGCAACTGTGGAATGCCTAGAAAGCTGAATTCCAGGGGCAGCTCCATCCTAGCACAGCCTAGAGTCTGCCTCTCCCACCTCTCCCATCTTGGCTGTTATCTCTTTGCCTGTTAATAGAGATGACAATGTCCTTCCTACACACCTAGTAGGGTGGTTGTTAGGTCCATGAGACTGTGTCAGTAAAGTACGTTGTAAACCATGATGTGTGAATGGAATTATGTACTGAGTGGAGATTAGACATTGTACTTTTTGAAACTGTAAAATCTGCTATTTCATAAGTCATAGCTTTTGCTGTCCAGAGCTAACTTTTCTACCACCTTTTAGCAAAGCTGTGTTAATTCAGGCTTATAAAATTTCATATACAGAATTATCTTGTATAGAGAATTGTTATATATGAAACAGAAATTTTGTATACAAGATTTCATAAAAACAATTCTACGGTATACTCTATTTTCTATCCTAATCAATGACTTATCCTGACAAATCTTCTAAAACACTCTTCTAAAAACACCCACTTACTCAGTAGGCTCTGCCTAATGATGTTTTGTTATGGAAAAATAATTACTGTATTTTTTCATTTTGCAAATATAAAGCACAAGAGTTCATGAAATTTTATAGAGAAAGATAAAAAGTAACCAGAATTTGAATTAAGGATTTGAATTAGTCATGTAAATTTGGGGGTTGGAGGATGCTTTTTAAGCAGAAAGACGCCTTCTGTGTTGTGGTGACTTTAGAAAACGGCCTCATCTTCTCTGATTTGGACTGCCTCGTGTGTGTGTACATGATTGTGTGTTCTCAGAGTTGTGTGTGTTATGAGCAGTTGGATGCAGGTGTGGTGCTTGTAGATGGGGGATCATGGGAGAAACATGCAGGCTGATCTCTTCATCCCACAAGGCAGAAAAAGGCAACTGCCCACCTAACAAAATGTTAAAGACACTTTCTCGGGAAACAGCCTAGAGCATAGACTCCATGCAGAGCTACATTACCTGGTTTGAATCCCAGCTTAACTCTTACCAGCAGTATGAATGCAGGCAAGTAATTTGACCTCACTGACCTTAATTTCTTCTTCCATCAAATGAAGATAATAATGGTACCCACTTCATAGGACTGTTGTGAGGATTAAATGAGCTGATATTGTTAGCATACTTAAAACAGTAGCCGGAACATACTAAGCATCATATAAGTGCTAAATAAAACATATTTTCTAACTCAGTTTTATATCATCTGTAATTTACTCCAAGATGCATCAGTATAAACAGACTATATGGGACTGTAAATTAATCTACATCTTAGTGGTGAGAAACTAACACTGAAATACCCAATTTGAGAATCCTCGCTCCAGGAGTGGTTAGAGAAGAGTTTCAAATATTGCTACATAAATCTGTACCAGAAGGTACCAGGTAAATGGATTTACTGTTAAGAAGAAAGAAAGGAAATGATGACAACAACAAAAAAGCAATTTATAGAATAGTGTGCTTTGTACTGTCATTTACTTTAAAATACATTCATTGATTCAGCAAATAATTGTAAAGAATCTACTCTCTGCAAAGTGCAGAGATTAGAGTTTTGCTGCTTAACTAAGGAACAGCAAGGATTGCTGGCAACCACCAAAGCTAGGACGTGGGGCATGGAACAGATTCTCTCTCAAAACTTCCAGAAGAAACCAACCCTGCCAGCAGCTTAATCTCAGACCCTTAGTCACCTGAACTGGAAGGCAACAAATTTCTGTTGCTTTAAGCTGCCTAGTTTGTGGTAATTTGTTATGGCAGCTCTAAGAGACTGTGACAGATCTGGAAGGAACTCACTGCCTACTTGTGCTATGACCACTGAGGACCTCTACTGCAAGCTGCTGGGGGGGCAGCATGGCTGGTGGGAACCCCAACCAGACCATCCAGACCTTGCACCATAAATCTTGCTCAAAGTGCCATACCCACTGATTGCCAGACCTTAAGGAAGCTGAAACAAGCAGCTACCAACAAAAATCTTATTCAAGGAAGTTAACCTTATCTCCTGCATGTATGCAAGGCCAGGAGAGTGACCATTCCTTAACGTTAGCTTCATTAAAATTTAAAAATCACACCCAGAGGTAGAGAGTTAACATGCTTATAAGATGTGTGATATTTGAAGGAGCATGTAATCAAACTGTGCAGGTGCTGAAAGTTCCCCACTTCTACATGCCTAAACCTCACTCCTTTAAACCTGCCTTTCTATTACCTTCTGAGGAGGCAGCCAGAGAATCTCTCTGTGGTGCTGCCTCCCTTGTGCTTGAGCCTTGTTTGGGAAAACTCTTTTGACCTAATAATGTCAATTTCTTTTCCTTTTCTTTCTTTCTTTCTTTCTTTCTTTCTTTCTTTCTTTCTTTCTTTCTTTCTTTCTTTCTTCTTCCTTCCTTCTTTCTTTGTTTCTTTCTTTCTTTTTTTCTTTCTTTCTTTCTTTCTTCTTTCTTTCTTTCTTTTTAAAGAGATGGGGTCTCACTATCCTGTCCAGGCTGGTTTTAAATTCCTGGCCTCGAGGGATCCTCCTGCCTCAGCCTCCCAAAGTGCTAGGACTACAGGCGTGAGCCACCATGCTTGGCCCCAATTTCTATTGCATTGAGAGCCCAAGAACTCCATGGTAGATAACAAAACTAATACACATCTCTTTAACTCTTTGTTCTGAGCCCTTTTTCTGGTTCCTCTCCCTAGGCATACTCCTAGTGCAATACAAAGTTTCCATCCTTTGTTAATACTCTCTTCTTACACTCTCCCTCTTATGTCACATCTTGGCAAACAGCCTTAACTTTCCACCCAAGTCATCTGGGAAAGAAGTATGAGAGTTAGCTTGGATGTTTTCCTCTATTCCAAATTCCACATTCAATTGGTCATGAAGTCCCATGGACACAGCACTTTTTCCTTATATTCCAAGAGAAACAGGAGAGTAACATTTGTATATGATCAAAAAATATACAGCATGAATAGAGAGACAGACAGATGGAACAGACTAGACATTTCCAAGTGGAACCAAGTATTTATGTGTTAAAGAAAAATATAAATGGAGGCTACGGTTTAGATATACCCCAAGGCTAACCATCCTTAACCATATAACCAAAACTTTAGCCATCTTGATTTTCCTAAAATGCTAATTTCAAATCACAAACAAAACACAAAACATAACTTTATGTCCTTGCCAGTATAACTCAGTGAAATTAAACCAATCAGCTATAGATAAATTAGCTTGAACAGCACTATTGTCCTAAAAAGAATGTTAATACATAATAGCCAATCACAAAAAAAGGTCAAAATAATTTCTTCTTTATGCTTTATGCACTGTGCTATAACTGCTGTAAGGTGAGCTTCTTACCATTATTATCTTCTTACATTTATTCAAAGTCTCCTCGTTGGAAAACTGCTCTTTTGTAAGTGGGAGACATTCTTTAAAATTTTCTAACTTGACCTGATTTTATTTTTGACATATAAAAATCAGTAAATAACAAAGTTGATCACTAAAGAAAATAAGACCTCTTTAAAAATGGTGTAATGACAACTGGATAGACATTTCAAAAAGATAAATTTAGATCCCTATCTCATAGAGTATACCAGAATAAATTTCAAATAGATCAGCAATCTAAATGTTAAAAAAAAAAGAGTAACGCAAAAAAGTACTAGAAGAAAGCATGAATAAATTTTTATAACTGGGATTGGAGATAATTATTTTCAAAGATATAAAATGAGATCCCAAAGCAATAATAGGAAATCTCGATAAATTTGACTTCATGAAAATAAAGGTTTTTTTTTTTTCTTGGCAATGCATATGACATCATAAGCAAAGTCAAAAGACAAAGAAATGCTAGTAAAAATACTTGTATCTTGTATTACAAAGGACTAATCTCTTTAATATATAAAGAGTGACTAAAAATAAAAATGAATAAAATTTTAAAACCTGATGGAAAATGGACACCATCATAAACAGTTCACAAAAAGAGACATATAAATGGCCCTTAACCATATAAAAAGATGTTCAATTTTACTGATAATAAGAAAAGTGTAAACTAAAAATACATAGAGATATCATTTCTTGTTTACTAGACTGGCAATAATTCAAACACATGAGAACACACTCTGTTGGTGAGGCTGGGGAGAGGGTAAAATATGAGCAATTGATGAATCTAGTTGAAGGATAAACAGTGATCATTGTATTATTCCTTCGGTTTTTCTAAGTTCAAAATTTTCAGGAGAAATATTTTAGAATAAAGTAATATATTTACTTTTTTGGATTTTTTTTACAATCATATGTTTTTCTATTTAATTCTAATCAGAAACACATCATTTATATAAGTAAATGAGCTAGATTATGCTTCAGTAAGCAGCAGCATCAAAATAGCAAGGGCTTAGAAAATCAGAGGTTTATTTCTTGCTCATGTGATATGATATCTTGCTCATATCTTTTTTCCATTACAGTCAATATAGAGAGTCTGGTCATCATACTACAATTGTAGAGTCATCTCTAACATTGCCATTCTCCATGCAAGAGGAAAAAGCCATAGAGAGCCTCTCACAATTAAAATACTTGACTGGAAATAACACATACAACTCAAATATCACATGACCCAACTCACCCCTAGGGGGAGTCAATGATTTGGAAATATCTGGTGAATAGTGTTAATGACTGTCACTCCATTCATTCGCTGTGTTTTATGCCGCAGTAAACACTGATAGATGCAGTAAATTAATACAGTGTAGTAGTTACTTGAATTTCTCTTTTCCATACCAAACACAATATCCTGATTACACATGCTTAGTGTTTTTATACATTAAAGAAAAAAGGGACCACAAGAAATCTAAACTTTGTTTCATAGATGTATGATTTATAGCTATATTAGTTTTGGAATTCAAAAGCTACTTTATGTATACTGCAGAATTTTAAAATTCAGGAGCACAGATTCTGTGCTCAGCCACTTCCCAGTGAAAATTTGGCAAGTTATTTAACTCATTTGTGCCTCGATTTCTTCCTGTGTAAAAATTGGGTCTAATAGTAGTAACAGGGAAAAAAGATTTGGTGAGTTAATATACCAAAAGCATTTAACAATGACTGTCATTCACTATCAGCAGCATCGCTATTATTCCGACATATGAAACTCTATACTTGATGCATTAAGAAAATTTCTCAAAGTTTTTCCTGCATATCAAGCAGTACAAAGATCTACAGTAAAAAGTAAATTTCTCTCTCACATCTGAGCCAGTTTTTCTCCCTAGATACGACCATTACCAGCTGTGGCATTTATAAAAGCAGTTTTATAGATTTTAATTGTAATGCCTGGCTAATTTTTTAAAAAAATTATGCAGAGATGGGTCTCACTGTGTTGTTCAGGCTGGACTCTACTCCTGGACTCAAGTGTGCCTCCTGTTTTGGTCTCCCAAAGTGTTGAGATTACAGGAATGAGCCACCACACCTGGCAACATTTATCTTTGATTGCGGCTCAGATTGCCCAGATACTTGTGTAACCTTGAAGACTCAGTTTGGTCCCCCAGGCTTCCAAGAAATCTCACTTGAACTCCATTCAAAGTTCTTGTGTCTTTCAAAAAGCCTACAGTTAAGTCTACTGGATATTCAACATTTTGTATTACAAATTTGTTGTTAAACTTTTCCTCAACTAGACTCTGAGCATTTTGAGGGAATGAGTGTTCTTTGCTTCAGCCTTATGTGTCATCACATAGATGTTCAATACACATTTTAAGAATCAATGACTGAATACAGTTCCTTGCTCCCCTGCTTTGAAGAGCTTGAATAAATAAATGGATTCTGGAGGACTGACAGCCAGTCAGAAGGGAGCAAATGGAGGATTGGACAATGGTCTGAGAGGATATTTCAAATACAGAAAGCTCTTTGGGGAACTTTGAATAGAAATAGGAATACTCTTTTCCCTGTCTTAGTAGGGAAAAAGCTTAATGTTTACCATTAGTTAGAGATAAACTTGGAATCTACTGGCACTATGGACATTTTAGTCAGATAATTCTAGAGAAAGGATTATAAACACAAAATTCAGGAAAACTGCATCAAAACAGTCCACTTCTGTTTACACAGCTGGTCTACTGCTGCATTTCTAATGTGTTTTTAAGAAAATATTCACTCCCAGCGGGTCCCTAAATTGGACCCAGACTAGTGTTTTATCCCTATGGTCCATGGAAGAAACCACAATTTATCTACTTTAAACTCTCAAGATGAAATTTCTCCCTGAATATTAGCCTTTTTGGCTATTAAAATGTCATATTCATGAACAATTTCTCTTTTGGATAAACTTTTTTCAAATATTTCCTTCTTCCCCCACTTCCCATCACCTGTGGGACTAATTCCAGGATCTTATATTCACTGATTTCAAAGTGAAGTGACTCAGAGACTGCATACCACAACTATTTTAGGTGGAGTATTTCCTCCTGAGTCACCCTGTCCCCCTGGTACCAGGCATCCTGCGGATTTCCTCAGCTCTGCTGTGGAGAATAGGAAGCCAAGGCCAGAAGCAGCTGACAAGCACGGCATCCCAGTGGTTCCTCCCAGTTACTGGAGGGCCAGCAAGAAAATCCTGATTTAGTAAGAATTCTTTGGCAAATAATTAAGAGTTTACCAGAGGCAAATGGCTTCAAGAATGTTATTTGTGAGCAAACATATGTTTTTCCAGAGGCAGATTAAAAGTGTTTTCTTAGGAATGAAATTAAGTAAAATTTTGAGTTATCTGGGGAGACTTCATTAGCTATTTTCACTAATAGGATAACCAAAGAGAAAGAAATTACTCAACTCTCTTTTCCACAATTTTATCATGTTTTCCAGCCAGTAATATTCTCCTCATTCACTTCTGTCATTCTTCTGGAACAGTCTTCCAAATAGCAATTGGTCATGTACTTCCTCACCAAGTCTTCATAACTACCTGTGACGTGATACCATCAGTAGAGACATTGTTTGGGGCTGACCAAAGACCAGGGACTACTAGCCATGCATGTTACTTTTCTCTGACCCCATCCCCCACAGCAGACATCACTAATCTATCTAGCTAATCTGTATCAATGATTCTGCTCCCCCACAAACATTAACAAAATGTAATCTTAGCCATTGCTCTCCAAAGCGCAAAATATTGGCAATAAAAACTTTTTTTTAATCAAATCTCAATTAAGTTAAACCTCCTTAGAACCTTGCAAGTATGTCTGGTAGAACACAGCTACTTCTGGGTTTCCTGGTAGCCAATGACCCTCTTCAGTGATTATTCTGCCCCCCACGCCTTCTTTATTCTCATTTCGGTGCCTGTTAGAACCTCCATGAGAAGAGGTTTCACGTTGAGGAAAACTAAGAGCCAAATCAAACATTTTCATTTATTTTAAAGCTCTGCTTAAAAATCACTGGGAAGGGGAGTGGTGACTATTGGCTTAAGAAGTTATACATTTCCATGCTGGATGATATTTTCATCTCCCACCTGCAGTTCAGTACCCCTCAAGACTACTTTCTTTCATTCCTTGAAGAGTCTAGCACCTGGCTTTCTAAGTGTAGTCATTATCTCCCAAACTGACATTCCCTAATGGTTGATTTTAGTATTCATTATAAATGATTGCTCCAATACACAGCCCTTTCCATTCCTTTTTGCCGGTCTCTTGTCCTCCACCTCCCTATGCAACTTCTCTCCACCTCCCTGAGCTGCTCACTCCCAGGATCACATCTTGTATCAGTCTGCTAGGACTGACATAACGACACACCACAGACTGGGTGACTTGAACAAGACATTTATTTTCTCACAGTTCTGGAGGCCAGAAGGTCAAGGTCAAGTCAGATTTGTGGATTATGTGCCAAATCTGTGTTGGCAGATTGGTCTCTCCTGGGGCCTTTCTCTCTTTGGCTTGCAGATAGCCACCTCTCACTGTGTCCTCACATGGTCTTTTCACACCCCTGGAATCTCTTTGTGTGTCCAAATTTCCTCTTTTTATATGGGCACCAATCTGATTGGATTAACCCTACCATGCTGGCCTCATCTTAACTTCATCACCTCTTTAAAGGCCCTATCCAAATATAGTCACATTTGAGATGATTGGGGGGGTTAGAGCTTCAACATATGCATTTAGGAGAGACACGATCAGCCCATAACACACCTCCAGACTTTTTCTTCACCTATTCCTGAAACATCTCTAAAATCTCAAATTCCAGCATCACACTTCTCAATCACTACCTCCTCTCTTTCAGTCCTCTCTGTGTGTTACCTAAAACAAGTAATTTTCCAACCACACTGGGACACACAATTTACAAATCCAATACCTTTTACTGTTTCTCACCCTCCCTCATGTCCTTACTTCCCTCCTTACTCAGCTTAAGCTTCACAGTCCTTCATTGTAACCATTCACTTGCATACATTATTGAATCCTTTGCACATCCCCTCTCTTCATGGTATCTGCCTGGCGAAGTCCCAATCCTGGTTGACTCCAGCTTTCTTTTTACTTCCTGGTTACACATCTGCCACTGAACCTCACTAGAAAAATATCCAAGTCTGCTGTCTAGTCTCACTATACATTCACAGTCACAGACTCAAGTTCTCCCTCAACATCTGCCACATTTCTCTAAGACTAGAGAAATGGTTCACTCTTCCACTTTCCAAGCCAACTGTTTGAACTTCTTTTTTTCTCTAAACCTTTAAGACCCTCACCGTCCTCATTCTCAGCTGATAAAATTGCTTCCTGTTGCACTGAGAAAACAGAGGTATAATCATCAGAAGTTTCCGCTAACCACCTCCAGGCCCATTGCTATGTCCTCCTTCTGTTGCTGACACTGACCTGCCCTGCTGCTATCTAAGGTCAGCGCCTCCATCTGTGCACACATTCCTACCCTTTCTCACCTACTCAAGGACCCTGTGCCAGCAGTTCTGTCCTTTGTCTCCTGTATGGTAAATACCTACCTCTCTTCCCTCATCCCCGCTCCCACAACAGTATACAAATATGCTACAATTTTTCCCATTAATTTTTTCCCCCTTGACTTCTACTTTTCCTCCAGCTACTGCCCCATTTCTCTGCTCTACTTTACAGCAAAACTCTCCAAAAGAGTTAACTCTTCTATTTCCAATTTCTCTCCTCCCATTCTCTCATGAACCCACTCCAGCTGGACTCTCATCTCGTCTCTAGCTCACCAAGAAAGCTCCTCTCATCAACACCATCAGGGACCTCCACAGTAGCCAATCCCAGTAGCCTCATCCCAGTAGCCTCATAATTCTCAGTTCTTTCAGAGGATGTGCCTTTGGCAGCATTTAACTTAGCTGATCACACCTTCTTCTTAGAAAGTCAACTTCGAGAATAAGCTCCTGGTCTTCATTTCTGACTCACTGGCTATTTCTCAGTATCCCTTATTGCCTTCCTTTCATGTCCCCAAACTCAGTACTGGGCTGCCCAGGATTTAGTCCTGGTGCCTCTTTTCCATCAACATGAATTTCCTTAGTGTCTCATGGTTATAAATACCATTTATATGCTGACAACTCTCATATTTATATGTCGCCCAGACCTCTTCCTCGAACTTCATATTTGTATACCCAGCCACCTAATTGACATCTCCACTTTGATTTTTAATACATATTTCAAAACTTAGTATGTTTGAAACTGATCGTGTCATCAGTCTTCTCCCAATCCTGCTCATCCAGCTGACTTGCTCATTTCTGTTAATGACAACTTTATTCTCCCAGTTTCTCAGGCCCAAATTATGTTGTCTGACTTCTCTCTTTCTCTTATACCCACATCCAATCTGCCACCAATCCTGTTGGCACTGGCTTCAAAATATATCCCAAATCCAGCTTCTTTTCACCACCTCTGCTGCTACTATCATCATGATCCAAGTTATCATCATCTCTTACCTGGATGGTGGAAATGCCTTCAGACTTCATTTCCTTTGTCTCCTCCACACCCTTTACCACCTATTTACAACACAGCAGCCAGAGTGAACCTTTTAAAACATCAAGCACAGTGCCTGGCACATAAGAGATTCTCAATGAATATTCAACCAAAACTGTTATTCTCTTCCCAATCATCCCAGTAATTCTAGTAAATATAATTTTATGCTGCTTCTATGTGACTGGAAAAAAGATCTAATGCCCAGATTTTTTCATGCACTTAGATCAAAAGCACTGAAGAGAAAAAATAATCATATCCACAAACGGGTGCCAAGAAACCTCTTTGGAACCTGGATAGCTAGTTTCTTTCTTTTTCTTTTTCTTTTTTTTTTTTGAAGCAAAGTCTCACTCTGTCACCCAGGCTAGAGTGCAGTGGCCCGATCCTCCACCTCCCAGGTTCAAGTGATTCTCCTGCCTCAGCCTCCTGAGTAGCTGGGATTACAGGCACCCACCACCATACCCGACTAAATTTTTGTATTTTTAGTAGAGATGGGGTTTCACCATGTTGGCCAGGTTGGTCTTGAATTCCTGACCTCAGGTGATCCACCCGCCTAGGCCTCCCAAAGTGCTGAGATTACAGGCATGAGTCACCACACCCGGCCTACCTTTATTTTCTTAATAGTAGGAAAAATATGCATTTATTTCTGTTATTCGTTTTCAGAGAGGTAGAGATAATAGAGGCAAACTCTTGGAAGGAAAGCTGTACTGATCTAACCAAGATATTTTGTTTTTCTCATCCACTAGTCCGTTTCTTAGTCCTTTCTGTATCCCTTGCAATTTGAACAAAGCTTGGTGAATAGTGAGCACACAAAAAGCACACTGGGTGAAAGATACATAGAGAGCGTAAAGTCAGGACATTTTAACAAACATATCAAGATTTAAATATAAGCCCCCTTGGTAGTTTTTTCTTTAACCTTCTCTCTCCACTGTTGGATGAAATTTGCTACGTTCAATTCCACTCCCCACCCCAACTTCCTTCTTAAAACAGGGTCAGGGTTAAGCCTTCAGTGCTTTAATCCAGAGGAAAATGACTTATTTTAAAAAGCAGCGAAAAACACCGGATTCCTTTGGCACAGGATGAAGACTAGCTCAGCTCTTCAGTCGTTGATCATTGTCTATTGTTCTCCAAACAGTAAACCACTATTTCACACTGAGATTGTTGGCTGTGGGTATATTCCAATTCCCTGGCTCCTCATGAATATGAAGTGAAGGGCTCTGACCCTGAAAGTGGTAGGTAATCTCAAAAAAAGAAAAAAAGGAAGAAACAGTCAGGTAGGAAGAAGAAAAATAGACGTTCTGTGACTGTATGCTCTTGAAATCTCCCACAGGTTCTAAGCAGGGCAAAATGGGGTCTCGAAAGTGTGGAAGCTACCTAAGTTGTCTGCTGATTCCGCTTGCACTTTGGAGTATAATTGTGAACATATTATTGTATTTCCCTAATGGGCAAACTTCCTATGCATCCAGCAATAAACTCACCAACTACGTGTGGTATTTTGAAGGAATCTGTTTCTCAGGCGTCATGGTAAGTGTGACTTTGGAGACTTGGGAGAGAAAGGGGAGTTGTTGTTGAGACTTACCTTGAACCTAGTAAAAATAATGAATACTGGAAAAATCATTCTGCTAATCTTGGGTGTAGGATTTGAAAGATGGAGGAGGGGAAGGGGACAGGTGATCTGCTAGGATTTGGGATATAGCTTTGTTTTCAATAAACTGCTCAACAATGCAGCTTCGGTAATGCAGGAAATCAGTCCTAATGAAAGTTTGTGGGACACTGACTTGTAAAAATAGTACGTTCTCGTGAACCCTGCATATCAACTTAAGCTATTTGATCTTCAGTGGCGTTACTGTTTTCTAGAACAGATTTTCTGTCTGTGCTCATGTTTTTCTAGCTTGAAGGGGCATTAGGATAGCATGAAAAAAAGCAGAGACTTGGATATTCAGACAAACCTGCATGTAAATCTAAGCTCTGTCATTTGTGCCATGAGACCTTTGGCAAGTTACTCAGTATCTTTGAGCCTTAGTGTTCTAATGTGAAAAATGTGAATAATGGCATTTTACTTTTCAAGATAAAAAATATATATAGATAAAGTACCCAGGAGAGAGACTGACATGCAGTAGATAGCCAGTGACTGTTGTAACTATATGACTATTAAAGAATGAGCTGTGTCATTATTAAATAGTCCACATTGAGACCCTCATAATGGAGGGAGTGTTTGAAAAGTAAATTGAATTATCAACGGTAATCCATGAACACTTTCCTGATGACTTTGTGCTCTTTAAAAATAAACAAACTGGTAGTAAATCATGTTGGCAACTCAGAGGAAAAGACACTTTTCCTGGTCAAGTCATTTCTAAAAATAGCACATTATGGACTGTAAGCTAATCAGACCACCAATAATGTAGAAGAGATGTAGAAATAATCCATTTCTACATCTTCGTGGGGTGTTTAATTATTATATTTTAATACCTATGTTGTAAAGCAGTTTTCATTAAGTTATTCATTTTGCACATTAAATTAATAAACCTTAAAATATTAATATCCAATGTTATTGAAGTTGTCATGAAATAAGCACACAACTAATGTTGGCTGAACTACCAAGTAACGTCACTCTTTTGGGCAAGAGTTTGGTACGGTATACCAAGATCTATGAAAATGCTTATGTCCTTTGACTCAGTAATCCTACCTCTCATCATTTATTCTGAGGAAATCACCCAAAATAAGGAAAGAGCTGTGTGTACAGGTGTTTGTGGCTGCATTGGCATAATAGTAAATAACTAGAAGAAGTATCTTACAGAGAAGTAGCTAAATAAATTATGGCACATTCCCTTCATACAATGGTGAAAATTATAATTATGAAGATGTAACAACATGGAAAATGCACATTATTTCATACTAAGTGAAAAAAGACACAACAAAATTGTGAGTAAATTACTATTGCAGCTGTGTCAAATATACATATGTGGGGAAAACACCAGAAATAAATACACGAAGACACACGAGGGTGGTGGAATTATGTGGAACTTACCTTCATTATTCTTGACTCTTCTGCACTGCAGTTATATTTTGAAACAAAAAAAAGAAAGCAGTTTCTCCTTCAACAGTTGATGCCTGAGCAATAAGACTACAGGGTCTAGGTCTAATTATCTCTATCAATATTGTAGTGAAGCCAGTTACTATGCTTTGGCCTTGTCTCATCATTGTTTCTCTCAATATGCAATTGTAATAAATAGAAGAGTGGCAAGACATAAATAAGATTAGGCCAGAATTTATTTCAATCTGTGATAACTAAGGATGCTAAAAGGAGAGGAATATAGGACACTTTTGCTTATATTCCATGTAAAAATTAAAACTAGGAAAAGAAACCTGTTCTCTATTTTTTTCATTTTCCAGGAATTATTAAAATATATTACCATAACTGCATCAAATCCTTTTAGGAGAAAGGAGAAGAATATAGATAAATAATTAAATGAACCAAAAAATTAACGAAAGCTGAAGAAATTTGGAAACTAGAAATGTTGGATACAAAGAGTAAAATAACAGTGAACTCAGCTGTAAGATTCAGTCCTGAATAGTAAGAGTAAAAAAATGGGTGGAGAATTTCCCATAAGCAATTCGTGGTCCATAATCTAGCCTAACTAGAAATTATAATGGTAAAGAAATTCATGGTCTTTCCAGAGCTCTAGACATTTGCCTAAAATACAAAAAAAAAAAAAAAAAAAAAAAAAAAAAAAAGAGAAAAGAAAAGAAAGAAAGAAAGAAAAGAAAATAGAATTCATTGAATTCTCCCACTTTGTTGGCTTGATACAGACAAAACACACTGAAACAATTTAAACCTGAGATGGTTTGAATGCATGGGGAGATTGAACTCACTTTAAAGAGATATGGTTTCCGATTATCTGAGCCTCTCACCTCCATTCCCAGAGGACAGTAAATGAAGAGAGGCTAGCAAACTACAAAGTCTGGTGAATGATTTTCCTTGGGTCTCTACAACTGAGTCATTGAGAAAGGCAGGGTGGTATTCTCATGTCCATACCATTTACTTCTCCTTAATCATTTGCTTTCGATTGTTGGTAACCGTGATAACAATAGCTAACATTTATCAGTCACTTACTATGAGTCAACCACTATACTCAAAATGTCACACATATCACCTCATGACAACCTCTTGATAACATTTCATAGAGAGGGAGTCTCAAATTTACACAGCTGGAAAGTGGCAGAGCTTGGATTCAAACCCAGATCTACCTGATCCCAGAATCTATGCTTGAAGTCACTGTCCTCTGATTATAAACACAAATGTAAGCTAGCATTTCATTACTAACATTTTATCTCTTCTCTCCTATAGATGCTTATAGTAACAACAGTTCTTCTGGTACTGGAGAATAATAACAAATATAAATGTTGCCAGAGTGAAAACTGCGGCAAAAAATATGTGGTAAGAGCAATGGTTTTTTTGAGGATGGTTGAGTGAGCTCTGGCTTTCTTTCCTGTCACTCAGAAACACAAAAATATTGACAGTATTGTATCCTCACTACTGTACCCTATTAGTACAGAGATCAAGAGTTTACTGCCAAGCTTATCTTCCATTTTGCCTAGTCTTTCCTCCACCTTTGTTCTGCTGATACTCTTTGGAAAACCAGGATTTAAAGATACATAAAATTAGGAAGTAATACTTTTTCCTAACTGAGTTTCTGTTAGTCTATTTTTTCTTTATAAACTTTATTGAGGGCTAATTTACATATAATAAATGGCATCCGTTAAAATTATGCAATATCATGAGTTTTAACTGTTGACTACACCCATGAAAACACCATTGCAGTCAAGATAACAGAGTATTTCTGCCAACCTCAAAAGATTAACTTTGGATTTACTTTTTGTCATTATAGATTAGTTTGTATTTTAAATATGTGGAATCATACAGTATTTGTCTTTTTTATCTGGCTTTTTCATCCAGGATAATAATTTTTAGATTCATCCATGTTGTTGGGTGTATGTGACGTGCATTTTTTAAATTGGCACTTTAAAAACAATTAAAATAGTATCAGGGAGAATAATACAAACAGATTTTCTCTTTTTTCTTGTTTTCTTTTTTTTTCTTTCTTTTCTTTTCTTTTCTTTTTCTTTTTTTTTTTTTGAGATGGAGTCTCCCTCTGTTACCCAGGCTGGAGTGCAGTGGCGCAATCTCGGCTCACTGCAAACTCTACCTCCCGGATTCAAGCGATTCTCCTGCCTCAGCCTCCTGAGTAGCTGGGACTACAGGTGAACGCCATCACGCCAGGCTAATTTTTGTATTTTTAGTACAGACAGGGTTTTTCTGTGTTAGCCAGGATGGTCTCAATCTCCTGACCTTGTGATCCGCCCGCCTTGACATCCCAAAGTGCTGGGATTACAGGCGTGAGCCCCTGGGCCCGGACACAACCAAATTTTTTAAGCCAGGACAAAGGGAGGGGGAGCATCACACACTGGGTGGGGTCTGTTGGTGGGAGCTAGGGGAGAGACAGCAGGGGGTAGGGAGGGATAACATGGGGGGGAAATGCCAGATATAAGTGATGGGGGGATGGAGGCTGCAAACCACATTGCCATGTGTGTACCTATGCAACAATCCTGCATGATCTGCACATGTATCCCAGAACCTAAAGTACAATAAAAAAAGTCATAAAAAAATAAAAAAGAATAGAAATCTCAATTAAAATGCCCCCCCAGAAGCCACATGTGTGATATAAATGAATGAAATGAACCTGGTAGGCATCAGAGCACAATTTCCACCCAAGGAGGAGAAGGAGCTGCTATTCAAATCCAGCCAGTTGTAGCCATGATGAAGTGGGCAATAATTCTCAGTTTTCAGTAGAAAGTAAAAATATGGATTTCTGTGTAAAACTTTTCAATTGTAAAATATTGGCAATTAATCTTCATTTAAACCAAGCAAAGTACATCTTGCAGGAAAATTTGAATCTGCATCAGTTTGTAACTTCTGAAATGTAATAATGAAAGTTGATTCACTTATTGGTTGTTATCTGCTATGGCCTGCATGTGTTCCTCCAAAATTCACATGGAAACCTAATTCTTACCATGGCGGTATTAAGACGTGGGACGTTTTTAGACGTGACTAAGTTATGATGGCTGTTCCTTCATGAATGAGGCTGGTGCCCTTATAAAAGGGGTTGAGGGGAGCACTCTAAACCCCTTGCACCATAAGAGGACACATAGAAGGTGCATCTATGAGGAATGGACCCTCACCAGACACTGAATCTGCCAGTGATCTTGGACTTTCCAGCCTCCAGAAGTGTAAATAATAAAATGCTGTTGTTAATTACTCAGTCTAAGATATTTTTGTTATAGCAGCAGGAACTAAGGCACTATCCATTCCTACATGGAGTCTGGTTTTCGGCCAAAATTCTTGGACAATTATTCCTGGAAAGCAAATATTGGCCAAATAAGGGCACTTGAAATCCTAGCTAATATTTTATTACATTTTATTTTTGAAATCACCCTGTTACATAGGTGCTATTCCTGTCGACATCACCTACAGTTTACAGAAAATAAAACTATGACTCAGATTCTTATTCCCACTTTATTTTGAGGCTTACTTTGATAGTGCAATGGCATTCACTCATTAGATTGTGTGTGTGTGTGTGTGTGTGTGTGTGTGTGTGTATGCATATATGCTATGATTCCCAGTTTACTCCAACGAAGAAATTCTTCGTTGATCTTCCCAGTGAATATTTTTCCAGTTTTCCATAAAGAGAATGTATTAATGTTATAATCAATGAAATAATTTTAAACAAAGAAATGTTGTTGAGGTGATTTTTATTCCTATTGTTGTTCTTGCTTTTTCTGGTCTCAGCTTTTGAATTTATTATCAATTGGTTACTGCATATTACTGTTCTGCTGCCTACTCTCACCCTGAAATCAGCATTTCTAAAGCTAAGTTTTTCCTCCAAACCAAATAACCCTTCTTGGTGTCCTTATTTCTGTCTCCTTTTTATCCAAGCCCCAACTCTGGAATTTTTTTTCCATCTCCAGCTACTCATTTCCTCCTTAACGTGTTTTCCTCCAGTGTATGTCTTTGTCACTTCAACTTGCATTTGTCTCCATGTGGTATCCTTGTCTGCGAGGTCTCTTACTTCCAGCTTATGTGATCACTGCCAGAGCAATCTTCCAAAACACATTTTGGGCATATGACTTCCTTGCTCAAAAACCAATTACAATACTTGTTTAAAAAACAGCTTCTGGTTGGGCACAGTGGCTCATGCCTGTAATCCCAGCACTTTGGGAGGCCAAGGTGGGCAAATCACCTGAGGTCAGGAGTTTGAGACCAGCCTGGCCAACATGGTGAAACCCCGTCTCTACTAAAAATACAAAAATTAGCTAGGGAGCCTGTAATCCTCAGGAGGCTGAGGCAGGAGAATCGCTTGAACCCAAGAGTTGGAGGTTGTAGTGAGCCAAGATCGGGCCACTGCACTCCAGCCTGGGCGACAGAGTAAGATTGCATCTCACAACAACAACAAAGAAAAAAAACAACAAAACCCCAGCTTCTCCCAGGTTTACAGGAGGATAAGCTCAAAATGAACCTGGAACATCTTGTGCCAGAAAGCAAGAACATGTTCAAAGAATGGCAGGAGTGTGTCAAAGGGCATAGGAGTTGACCTACAGGGTTATTCTCACTGGCCAAATTTGGACCATCTGTACATCTAAAAGTATAATAGCATTTATGGATTATAGTTCAGTGAATTGGAAGATCCATGAGTCCAGATAACATAGAGAGAGGCAAAGGAGAGTGAAATGGGAATAGAAGTTGTTCTGTGCATAAAAATGGTAACATAAATGGAGAGAAATGATAGCATTATGAAAGCATCACATTGAACCCCAGTGATCACTGGTAATCAATGACTAAGGGGATCTCAGTGGATGCTAAATCCATTAGTTGAAATGTTATTAAGAAACAGAATATGACACTGTCTCAAAGCATTACGTTGGCAGTTATTTACTAATTACAAGTGAAAAATGTACCTTTCCAGGGGAGAAATTTGAAGGACACCCTTAACCAAGAGATCAAACTTAGCACCACCCTTAGCATAAGAGGCCCACAATGTACACCACACCCATTAAGTATACTTGCTAAAATTTGTGAATTCAATTGTGAGAAAATAATCAGAAAAGCCCAGAATGTGAGATATTCTACAAGACAACTGTCTGGGATTCTTTAAAAAATTTGAACAGCCCAAAAAACAAAAAGACAGAAAGACTAGTATAAATTAAACTAAAGAGATATAATCTTGTACATAAACCTTTATTGGATCCTGTATAAAAACGTTTAAAGTTACAAAATAATAGAATATTTTTATTCTTAGAAGATGTATGCTGATATATTGAGGGATGAAATATTGTAATGTCTGCAACCTACTTTCAAATGACACAGTAACAAAAACATGTAATAAATACACAGGTGTATATATATACTTTGCATGAATATGTACACACAGAGAAGAAAGCACAAACAAATATGGTAAAATATTCACTTAGGTGATTCTAGGTAAAGGGTATGTAGGGGTTTATTGTACTATACTTTCAAATTTTTTGTAGATTTGAAATTTTTTAAATAAAAAGATTGTGGGGAGGGAAGCCCCTTGCCCAGAAGGATAAAGTCCAGATAATTTGATCTGGCATTCAAGGCCAGCTCTGGCCTGGATCTACCAAGCTGTACTCACTTTTTAAGCTACTCAAGAGCATAACTGTGTCCTGTCAACCTTGTTTCCCCAGCATTAGTACCATGTCAATCTGTCTTCAGAACCTTTCTCCTCACTCATCTGAATAAATCCCTCTTACATTAAACCTATTTTCTCACAGCTCTGCTTGCACTGATCTGCCTGTGAATATCACCCATTCTCTGTACTCAAATGAAAACACCCCCTTCCATCAATTCTATCCTCACTTGAATATGTATATAAATATTGAGGTTACACATGATATTTTCCTTTATATTCTTGTAAAGATATCTTAATATCTTTACAAGAGGAAAGCAGAGGTCATAGCTTATAATTCTTAGAGAACCCACTCTACCTAGAGAATAACAGGTCGTCAATAAATAGTTATGGGTTGACTCATCACACCCTTCACTGCATTTTCATAAGAGGTGATCATTATTTTGATATCAAAATTCCAAAAAGAAAAAATAAATTTAGTAAATTACCTACTTACCTCTGAGTGATGCCAAACAAAAAATTACTTTAAAACTTATTTTTAAGATCAAATGGGTTTGGATTACTTTTGTTTTATTTGTATGTGGTCATTTAGTATTGTATAGACTGCGTGAGCTTGGATGAATAGGGGAATGTAGCTTTCTGATAATTTATCCACAATATCCCCTTGTCGCATTCTATGGCACTAACCTGCTTCTATATTTTAATTTAGACACTGCTGTCAATTATCTTTTCTTCCCTTGGAATTGCTTTTTCTGGATACTGCCTGGTCATCTCTGCCTTGGGTCTTGTCCAGGGCCCATATTGCCGCACCCTTGATGGCTGGGAGTACGCTTTTGAAGGCACTGCTGGACGGTAAGAAATAATTCCCCAAGCCAAGGAGATCAGAAAATCGGAAATACCTGGCCTCATGCCCATGCTCACGCTCATTTTCCATGATCACTTTGGGGTTCCATGTGGCTGTTATAGTGCAGAATTTTCCTATTAGTTTACTAATATCCTGAACAATTTTTTCCTACATGGATATTTGTTTAAATTTTTTTCTTCAGTCTTTTGATGCCATTTTCATTCAATGTCTTGAGGCTGTCATGGAGATATCCAAATGAAAGGTGTGTTCTCCCATACTTCAGATTAAAGTTGTATGATTACTATGGTCTGGTAACAGCTGGAGCTTATGGCCTGGGTGGTTCCAGTGACTCAATTTTGTTTTAGGCCAGGTTGGATGTGTGGTCTGTTACAAGTGTGAAAGGGCTTGAGGAGGAGAGAAACCATGGTGCTCCTGGACAGTGCCGCTCAGGGCTATAGTAGGAGGGATGATAGAGATAGAATCAGGCAGGGAGAGCAGGGAAGTACCGTCTGAGATCTAGGAACATGATTAGGTGCAGGAGTTTGTGGAATGAGCAGAGCTTATGCAGCTTATACTGGAGAAGGATCTAAAGAGGTAGCCTTGCTCAGAAGGCTTGTAATTCAGTCATGAGCCTCACAACTCAACCCTGGATCTCAGAATACCTCACACCGGCCTTGTGCTGGGTGTATTGTGTTCCTGGCACCAGATGCAGATTGGGAGGTAGCAGGGCCCAGAAAGAAATACAGGAGAGGTCCATTGAATCTCTCCTTGTTTTTAGCCTGTGCTCAGAATTCTAATGGCGTAAAATGAGGGAGTGCTTGTACCATTCGCCAGGGGAGGTTATATTTTCTTCTCAACTCTCCATGATTGGCTGTATTTGTTCAAGGCCTGTGTCTATCGGAGGTCTTACATGTGCATCTAGGCCTATATGGCAGAGCTGCTTCTGTGCCTGTAGCTGCTTCATTCAGAAGATTTTACATGGTGCCACATAACCATGACCTCTTTAGTAAACATGACTTTCCCTCAGGTCAGGAAAACCTAGACGATAACTTCAGACCTTCCTGAGCAATTGGAGGAGACAGTCTTGTGGGATTGACGGGGCTCAGTAAAGAGGACCCTAATATAGAAATTCCCACTGAGTGCAAAAGATCCTTTTTTAACACCATCGGCCCCTGAACTTTTTCTTACTCAAAACCAAAACCTTCCTCTTTTCTTTTTTTTTTTTTGAGACAGAGTTTCACTCTTGTTGGCCTTGCTGGAGTGCAATGGCACAATCTCAGCGACTTCCACCTCCCAGGTTCAAGCGATTCTCCTGCCTCAGTTTTCCGAGTAGCTGGGATTAGAGGCATGCACCACCAAGTACTGCTAATTTTGTATTTTTAGTAGAGACAGGGTTTCTCCATGTTGGTCAGGCTCGTCCCAAACTCCCAACCTCAAGTGATCAGCCTGCCTCAGCCTCCCAAAGTGCAGGGATTACAGGTGTGAGCCACTGCACCCGCCAAAACTTCCCCTTTTAAGTCATGACTCTCTAGGCTGCCCATACGTCCCTCCATTACTCCCTTAAGCTGCCTCAGAGGCTTGTTTTCACCTGTTTCCATCTACATAAAAATGTTTCAGGGTGAAACATTGATTGGAGGTAACACAGGGAAGCTAAGTCTCTGGTCCCCTCAAGAAGTTTCCAAGGCTTGACAAATACAGGGTGGAGCAGGTATTAATACTGAATTGTCATATCAGTTATTCATTTGTGCATTTATTCAGCAAATATTCATTGAGCACTGACTAGGTCTCCAGGCCTCGCAATAAGTGCCGGAGCATCAGAGGTAAATCACACAGAGTCCTTTCCCTCCAGGAACTCGTACAGACCTGACAGAACATTCTACTAAGATGGAAAGCTTAAGGTGAATGAACATTGCCGTTGGAGCACAGGTGTTTGATGGTTATAGATCAAAATTTAAGTCCCTCCCCTCCTACTTGTAAAGCTACACGACCTTAGACAAGTATCTGGCTATCTCTGAGCTTCTGTAAGTTGCAAACAAGAATCACTTCTATCTCATAGAATTTAGAAATAAATGGAAGTAATGCACATATGTGATGTGATAAATTCTCAGGTTTTATTCTTAACAGGTGACATTCCCCACCTGCCAGGTAGCCGACAGATTTAGTCACTGGCATGGTGGCTGGTGAGGATCCTGAATTTGTTTTCATCCAACAAATACTTACTGATCTTTACAATTTGTCAAACACGACCTTAGATTTTAGAGCTGGCCCTTCAGAGATGAGCAAAACATGGCCAGTGCTCTCAGACTACAGTCTGCTAAGGGAATAAAAATAGTTGCAGATATAGATGCAGCCACAAATAGATATACAGATACAGATAGAATTACAACAAATGAAGTCAATGCTGTCATAGAGTCATAGAGCTGTGTGTGGAGGTCGTGGAGGGAGTGGGTGTCAGGGCAAGCTTCTCTGTTCCTCCCCCAACCCTGCCAGAGCACTTATGCCTTTCTGCACTTTACAAGAAGGACAAACAGTACCATAGTCTGGGAGAAAAGCAGAAGCCCTGCAAGTCATCTTGTTTTAAACTGCTACATGATCTGTGCAGAGCATGTACAAGGAACAGTCTAGAAAAAGGATCTGGAGGGGACTCACTTCCCTGGCGGCTGAGACAGAGATAGGGGTAAATGGGATATGAGATAGGTCTAGGGAAATTTAGCAGAAAATCACTGTTATTGTACTTTACAGGTTCCAAACCATTTTTATACACTCTTACCAAATATTCACAGTAACTCTAAAGTTAGATATTTTAACTCCTTTATCAAGATAAGACTCTGGAGGACAGAGGAATCAAGTTCTTTGCTCAATATCCTACAGATCCAGGAATTCTGATTTCATATTCAGTGCTCTTTCCTATTGGAGACAAGAGCCATTAACAATATCAAGAAATTCCCAAAGTGCCTCTATTTCCTGGAGCATTAGAGAGTAGGAAATAAATAAAGTGGGGGAAAGAGTGAAAAAGAAGGAAGCAGGAAAGAAATGGAAGAGGATAAAGAAAAATGAAGAGGAGAGGTCATGGGAGTGGTAAGGTAGGCACCACATTTACAATGAACTAAGTCTCTAGCTCAGTGCTATGCATATGATGTGTCCAAAATGTGTATCTGAATGGTTTTTAAAATATATTAATTTGTATCTAATAACAAATTATCTATATAATTTGTTATCTGTGTATCTATATATTTTAATCATACAGTAATTTCTCAAACATATAAATACCTGTAGCTTTCTTCCTTGGACTTAGTATGTAGATTTGGCCATGGGTCTCTCTCTCAGTTTCCTTACAGATTCCAGCGTATGGATTCAGTGCCTGGAACCTGCACATGTTGTGGAGTGGAACATCATTTTATTTTCCATTCTCATAACCCTCAGTGGGCTTCAAGTGATCATCTGCCTCATCAGAGTAGTCATTCAATTATCCAAAATACTGTGTGGAAGCTATTCAGTAATCATCCAGGTAACAAATTCTCATGGGCACCTGTAGCTCATCCATATTACTCTCAGTTCCCAGGATTCAATGAGTCTTGTTAAAAAGACTCTAGAATTCCATCATCCACCCCTCCGCCATTTCTACTATCCTCATCTTTACTCAAGCTCTAATATCTCAATTTTTTTTCTGATATCCCAATGTGTCTTGGCTTATCTATGTGGGTTGAATCAACTCAATAATTGTAAAATCTGCATTTCTTGTTGTATAGTAATACTTCATAAGTGTTTTGAATGAGCGATGTTTTAGTATTCTATGCAGTGATAACCCAAAGCATAAAGAAGTTTTACCATTTATCAAGAATTTCCCTGTTCATAAGATAAGCAAAGGCTCAGAACCTTATCTCATTGAAATAACTTCTCTTCTGAATGTGCTACATTCAACTAATAAACCTTTATCTTGAGTGCATAGTGAGTGCTTTTGAAGAAGGGAAATATCTCTTTATCCTATTGAAACTACTTCCACTTCATCTGCTGAAATACTAATGTTAATTTAGTTATGGTTGAAACTACTATCAACAAGTCCAGAGTGAAGAAAAATCATGAATGAGATCTCTTGTATTTTGTTTAACAGCACAGAATATGTAATACCTTTCCTAGCAATTTCAAATAGATGTCTTTCTGTTCTATCATATTTTGAATATAAGTTGCTACCTGGATTGTGGATTACTAATCAAGCCAAGTTTGTAACTTTAATCACTTTGTTTTTCCTTTTTTCTATAGCCTGGAATCATTTGAATAAAGACAAAAATGTTTTCCATTATCAAGACATGGCCATCTATCTAAATCTTATATCAACTGTGTAGACTTGAGGACAAAATTGAAATGATGGTGCTTTTTCCATTTGGTGTTTATTTGTGAAAGTTGCAGTCCTCACTGCACATGCAAGTATGCCACCCTTCCTCCATTTAGAATGTTTTTTAAGTAATGTTATATATCACATGACCCTCATGCTCTGGGCCATCAGGAACTTCAGAAATACTTATGCCCTTTGATCAAGCAAATCCATTTCTAAGAATCTATATTAGGTAAGTAAATAAGAATATGAGAGAAGAATTTATGCAAATATGTATATACGTTGCAACATTATTTAATATTCTGGAAAATTAGAAACACTCCAAAATTCTAAACTTAGAGGAAGGTTTAAGAGTGGTAAATACTGTAAATGCTTTCCGATATTAAAAAAATTAAATAAAAAATAAAGAGTGCTACGTGGTTGTAAAATTATAGTCATTACAAATGATGTTTTAAAAATTACAAATAATGCTACATCAAAAAGCAGGTTACAAATTCATGCTTACAGTATAACTATTTAAAGGAAACGAAACACTAATAATCAAAATTTAGGATGAAAACTAAATCTAAGAGGAAATATAACAAAATGCCAACTATGCTTGATTTGGAGCATTGATGATCCTCTTCCCACTTTTCTATATTTTCCAAGATTTCTTTATTGAATATGTTTTAATGAAAATATTTTCTAAACTTATATTTTCACTATTAAATTTTTTTTATTTTTCCAAACTTTAAGGCATATGCTCTTTTCACATTCCTCAACATTATTTGTAAACATCATGGAATGATATTTCCATCAACATTCAGTGAGGAAGTAGTGATATAGATAAGCCAAAAAGAGTTTTATATAAGCTTATACAATCAAACTAAACTCTTGCTCTTCCTTTCTGACTCCTGATGATGAGTGTGATGGACTAGAAGAGGTAGACTTAAAATAAGTGAGCAATTAGGGAACATGCTCAATGGGCAAGAGAAAATGACCACTGACCAGTCGATAGCTGTGTCGTGGGGGAGTTACCAGTATCTACATTTATTTTTAAGTAATTAAAAAGTAGAACATTTACAAACTTTCTGCCTATACATGCCATGACTTCCTCGTGGACAGTAGCCACATCTTATAAATTTTTCCACCATCCATAGGACCCAGCACACAGTGGACCCAGTAGGCACTCAGTGTTGAAGCTTATACCAGGTTTTCTGCTTCTTATAGTTTACCCTGCTGAGCACTGCTTACATCACAGGTGCACTGGGCCTCAACACTTCTGCCGTTTCCCTATTTGTCTCCTCCATGGACACTGTCAACAACGGTCTGCCAACACTTGCTCTGTGCCAAAGCCAGAGAGTAGGCTGGGGGGATGTGGGAAAGAATGTCTTTCTCCTTGATGTCTGCTGTGCCAACCTTTAGGTACCAACCAAGGCGCCTCTTCACAGCCTTTGCTGAAACTAGCATCTTGAAAGCAAGCTATGCCCTCATGTTCTGGGTTCAGCTGACTGAACTGGGACAGGCCCCAGAGTCATGGGCAGCCTATTGTCTTCCCAGTGGCCTCTGACTTAGCCTGGAGTAAAACACTGTACAAACAAGGCTGGTGGTTATTCAAGCATCAGAATGTGAACTAGGAAGCTAAGAATGAAGCAACCTAAGCATTGCCATAAGAAATGATTAAAGGATAAAGAAGGAAGTCAACATACAGAGAGTATCTGGTTCACCTTAATAATGGTATCATATTAAAAGGAGGATATGTGAACTTCTGCTCCAAAGCTTCCTAAAACTGCCTTTGCCCACAATGAACAGTGACAATATACACTAGGCCTGATTTCTACTCTTGGATTTCTAGATAGTCTTTCTTCTTTGTCACTGTGCTGATCATTTTAGTAACCCCCACCACTAAATCAGTGCAGCTCTGTTGATTGCAACCAAAATGACCCAACCAAAGTTTCCCTTTTCTAGATGTTGGGTTGGAGGGATGCCAAGACAGAGATACTTAGGCTCCAGAGTATTACAGAGCTTCATTCAATAACTCTACTTTCCAAAGAACTTAAACATGAGGTCTGAGGGACTTGGGTCAGGAGACAAACCCAAGCTACAGACACCATGTTGTACTCAGAGTGACCTCTCCCCCTCTGACAGCCCAGGGTTTCTCTAGCAATCCCATAAGCTAGTCATATCCACGACCATCTTGTCAACAATTCTCTCAAAGTCTCCTCAGCCCTCTTGTAAACAGACTTCTAGCACGTCTGCCTTATCAGTTTGCCAGATACTTTTGGACCATCTGTCTCTTGTTTAGATTCAGCATGGCACCATAAATTGAATGGAATCTTAATAGATGTTTGCCAAATGACTCCACCACAGCATTGGACACATCAGAGCTATAGCCAAATGCAGCATGATATCTCTATCAGGAAAATTAAATTTTAACATGGCCATCAAATATTCTACATTTGAAGAGTATATGCTAATCATGTAATTTTAAGTTAAAAAAGCTGAATACAAAAAAGCTGAATATGCATGTTTTATATCCTTGTGAATTCAAAAGAAATAGGAAAAAAGAAACAACATATATATATGTGTATATATATATATACACATATATATATGCAGTTTGAGTCCAAATTTTTAATTAAGTTACCATATAATTACATGTAGACATGTATAAACCTTCAGATATGTAAAGACCAGAAAAATATTTTAAATTTAATAGTTACATTATCTGTGGTCATACCACCCTGAAAATGCCTAATATTGGAAACTTCAGCAGGATTGGGCCAGGTTATTACTTGAATGGGAGACTAGATGCAATAGGCTGAAAAAAGAAAGCATAAGCATACAAAAGTTAATACTTAATAATTATCACCCATTGATAGGATTATGACTTGTATATCTTTTCTTTACATTGTTCAGTATTTTCAAATTTTCTTTTGAAAATGTGTTATGTACTTGAATTATTAGAAAAAATAAATGTCATTTAAAAAGGAAGTGTCCTCTAATTCTGTCTGTAAAATTCATTTAAGGAGTTTAAAATAGAAAAATATATACAGGTAGTGTGACTGGCCTTCTTTTACCCTTTCTAGAAATAATCTTTCTACTTTTTAATTCTGAGAGGGGAGTATCACCAGCTAATCCTAATTGAGAATTATTTATATTTTATGCATTTCTGCACTTATTATTTATCTACTATTCTCTTTGTTTCTCATTGTTATTTTTCTAACTTCTTAAATTGAATACCTAGCTTCTTGATTTTCTAACTTTCTTTTTTTCTTAAAATAGCATTTAAGATGATATTTTTCCTTAATTACCACTTTGGCTGACTCTCACAAGCTTTAAAATGTTGCATTTTCCTTGTTCAGTTATAAATATTTTCTAGTTTTCTTTATGATTTATTTTTTGATCCATGAGTTTTTAAATGTGATTTTAAAATTCCAGGTATATAGGTTTACGTTATGTTTTTACGATTTTGAACTTAACGGTGTTATGATCATAGAAAGTGGTCTGTATGACTCCAATAATTTGAAAGTTTTTAAGATTTATTTTATAATTAATTTTGTAAATGTTACATGTGCTGTAAAAGTATGTGTTTTCTCCAAATATTGAGGGCAAGAATTCTATATGTGTACTAATATTAGGTCAAGTCGTTAATTTTGTTCAGATCTTTAACAGTGTTTTTGTTCGGTTGTTTGCTTGATTTAGGGTTGCTGTGAGGAATAAATGAATATATATAGTAACTTGTATACTTTCATTGATATGCATATCTATTGGCACGTGGATATGATTTATAGGTAGCCTACAGCATAGTGGAATAAAGATGTACTTTGGAGTCAAATTTCTCGTGTTCAAATCTGGACTCTGCCTTACTAGGTGTGTGACTTTGGTCAAGTTTACTTAACCTCTCTGTGCATCAATTTCTGAGTCTGTAAAACAAGAATATTAATAGGGTTCTTGTGAAGATTAATCGAGTTTGAGCATATAAAGTTCTTAGTGCCTGGGTAACTTAAACCAGAACCCAGGTGCAGGTGGAGCAGATGTGGGATGTTGGAGACTTGGAAATGCCACAAAAACAACAGAAGGGGAAGGGAATGGAGAAAGCTCACAGGGACAGCAGAGTCAGCCATTCTGGGAGAGAAAGAAGGTGAAGGTAGGTAGGCATTGCTAGACTAGACAAAGTGCACAAGAGGCCAGCACTTCCTTACCTTTGTCACATGCTTGGAGACTGTGAGCTTAACAGACATCATACTCTGATTCTTAAAACCCCAGCCTCGGGTGGGGCGTTGGGGAGAGATAACATGGGGAGAAATGCTAGATATAGGTGATGGGGGAGGAAGACAGCAAACCACACTGCCATGTGTGTACATATGCAACAATCTTACATGCTCTTCACGTGTACTCCAAAACCTAAAATGCAATAAAAACAAACGAACAAACAAACAAAAAAACCCAGCCTCTAGCCTACACATTTCCATCCCTTTGGAAAGCTATAAGGAATTAGGGGATATCCAAGTTTACTATTATGAAAACCATAACTATTTGTATTCAGAAAGACTCCTGCTAGCTCTACTTCCTGCTTTGTGAGATGAAGCTGAAAATTAAGGAGAAGATTCCAGTTATAGAAGAACCTAGATATATGGCAGGAAATTAAGTTAAGGAGTCAAGCTTGAGTGTGTGCAACTGGACAGGCAGGGCAAGATACAGAAACCTGGCCGCTGAAATCTTTTTACTTTAGAAAGAGCACTGGATGTGGTGCCTGGCTACCAGGTCAGAGATCACACCATGCCTAGTCCAAGGAAATTAATCAGTTCAAATAAAACATTTTATCTGGGTTAAGATGAAAACACACACACACACACACACACACACACACACACCATCCTAATTTTACTCCTGCCTAAAATCACACTAAATTTACAATAAAAGTTTTTTGTTTTTAACACACAAAACCACAAATATAGGGAGACTAGGAAAGATGTCAAAAGCAATAAAATTTTGGAAGCTACAAAACATATTAATGACAAGTAACTGACCAAACCAACCCAAGAAACATGAGAATCTTGAGTTGTCAGTAGGAGAAGCTGAAGGTTAACCTGATTTATACCTCAGAATTTTCCAGAGATTCTCAAATTGATAGTATCAGAGCCCTCCGGACCTGGAAGTGAAGGAAGACCCTTAAAACAGAAATTCTGTGAATCCTGCATCCTTTCTCCTCTCTTTGCCTCTGGGAAGTGACTGACATCTGAAAGTTCTCTGGGAAGCGTAAAATAGAGGGTCTTCTTTAAGTTGGAGAAAACTAGATTCACTAAAGATATGAAGACTACCCCAAAATCAGAAGAATTAAGTAACTGGTGTATCCTGAAGGACGAATGCTGAGGCACTCCTCCCACAAAGCCCTCTTAACCCACTCAGATCTCAGAAAGCTGGCGGCCATTCAGAGCTTGACCTTCCCAACTGGAGATTCTCTCTAGGGAGTCTGGCCAGTGCAAAGGGAAAAATTTAAATATTGGCTGTAGTAGGCTAACTAATAGCCCCCACAGAATGCCATATTCTAATCCATGGGACCTGTGAATATGCTTCACAGTAATGAATGAAAATGGATTTTTCAGGTGTGATTAAATTAAGGATCTTAAAATGGAGGCAAGGGTTATCCTGGATTATCCAGGGGAGTCCAGTGTCATCCTACAGTCTTTATAGAGGCAGGTAACAGTATTAGATTCAGAGAGAAAAGATGTAAAGATGGAAGTAGGAATCAAAGAGGAGAGAAGTTGCTACACTGCTGGCATTGAACATGAAGGAAGGGGCACAAACCAAGGAGTGCAGCAGCCTCTAGTAACTGGAAAGGCGAGGAAACAGATTCTCACCTAGAACCGCCAGAAGACAGGCCTGCCAACACCTTTATTTTAGTCCAGTGCAACTGATTCTGGATTTTTGCTCTTTAGAATTGCAGATACTGTAGATAATTAGTTTGTATTGTTTGGTCACTAAATCTGTGGTTATTTTTCACAGAAACAATAAGAAACTAATATATTGGCATTTGAAATTCCTCAGTCAATGGTTCACCCAATTCACGCAACAGTGAAATTCAGAGTTAATAAGCTCAAAGCTCACTCTCAGTTCCCAAGCAGCACTTTTCTTGACTCATGAGTAAGAGCAAATAGTTAAGTGTCCTAGACATCTGATGAAAGATACAGAACACGAAAGATAGAGAACAAATACGTTTTTAGTTTTTAAATTTGTTTTCCATTTGAGTTTTAGATTTGGAGGTACATGTGCAGTTTGTTATAAGGGTATATTGCATGATGCTGAGGTTGGGGCTGCTATTGATTCCGTCACCCAGTTAGTGAACGTAGCACCCAATAGGAAGTTTTGCAGCCCTTGCCCCACTCTCTTCCTCCCTCCTTCTGGAGTCCCCAGTGTCTATTGTTTCCATCTTTATGCCTGAGTGAACCAAAGATTTAGTTCTCACTTATAAGTGAGAACACACAATATTTGGTTTTCTGTTTCTGCGTTAATTCACTTAGGATAATGGCCTCCAGCTGCATTCATCTTGCTGCAAAGGACAGGAATCACTTTTTTAAATGGCTGCATAGTATTTCATGATATATATGTGCAATAGTTTCTTATCCACTTTCCCATTGATAAACATTTAGGATGATTCCATGTCTTTGTTATTGTAAATAGTGCTGCAATGAATGTACATGTGCACACGTTTTTTTTGTTTTGTTTTTGGTAAAACAATTTATTTTCCTTTGGGTATATACCCAGTAATGGGATTGCTGGGTCAAATGGTAGTTCTATTTTTAGTTCTTTGAGAAATTTCCTAACTGCTTTCCACAAGGGTTGAACAAATTTGCATTCCCACCAACAACGTATAACCATTCCCTTTTCTCTGTGATCTCACCAATATCTGTTATTTTTTTACGTTTTAATAATAGCCATTCTGACTAGTGTGAGATGGTATTTCATTGTGTTTTGATTTGCATCTCTTTGATAATTAGTGATGTTGAGCACTTTTTCATATGTTTGTTGGCCACTTGTATGTCTTATTTTGAGAAGTGTCTGATCATGTTCTTTGACCACTTTTAAATGAGGTTTTTGGTTTTTTCTTGTTGATTCATTTAAGTTTCTTATAGATTCTGGACATTAGATCTTTGCCAGATGCACAGTTTGAAAATATTTTCTCCCATTCTGTAGGTTGTCTGTTTACTCTTTTGATGGTTTCTTTTGCTATGCAGAAGCTCTTCAGTTTAATTAAGTCCCATTTGTCTTTTTTTAATTTTGTTGCATTTGCTTTAAGGGTCTTCATCATAAATTATTGGCATAGACCAATGTCTAAAATAGTATTTCCTAGGTTTTCTTTGAGAATTTTTATAGTTCGAGGTCTTACATTTAAATCTTTAATCCATTTTGAGTTAATTTTTGTATGTGGTGACAGTTAAGAGTCCAGTTTTATTCTTCTGCATATGGTTAGCCAGTTATCCCAGCAGCATTAATTGAAGAGGGTGTCCTTTCCCCATTGTTTATTTTTGTCAACTTCGTTGAAGATCAGTTGGTTGTAGGGGTGTGGCTTTATTTCAGGGGTCACTATTCTGGTCCACTGGTCTAGGTGTCTACTTTTGTACCAGTACCATGATGTTTTATTAATAGTTTCTGCAGCATTGTATTGGAGTTTGAACTGTCTTTGTTCTTTTTGCCTAGGATTGCTTTGGCTATTTGACCTCTTTTTGGGTTGCATATGAATTTTAAAATAGTTTTTTCTAATTCTGTGATAAATGACATTGGTTATTTGATAAGAATAGTGTTGAATCTATAGATTGCTTTGGGCAGTATGGAAATTTTAACAATATTGATTCTCTCAATCCATTAGCATGGAATTGTTCTCCAATTCTTTGTGTCACCTATTATTTCTTTCTGAAGTGTTTTGTGATTTTCCTCATAGTTCACCTCTTTGGTTAGATGTATTATCAGGTTATTTTGTGTGTGTGTGACTACTGTAAATGGAATTGCATTCTTGATTTGGTTCTCAGCTTGAATATCATCAGGGTACAGAAATGCTACTGATTTTTTACATCGATTTTTGTATCCACAGACTTTCCTGGATTTGTTTACCAGGTCTAGGAGTCTTTTGGTGGAATCTTTTGGATTTCATAGGTATAGATCATATCCTCAGCAAAGAGGGTAATTTAATTTTCTCATTTTCTATTTGGATGCCTTTTTAAAAAGTAGTTAAGAGATTTTATTCTAATAGCTATAATTACAGTGCTTGTTTGTCAAAATGAAAACTGAAAACAAGTATGCAAAACGGTTGATTACTAATCGTGTATTGAAAGCAGTAAGAGGTTCCACAACACCAAATAGACCAGTTCTGAGGTTTCCCCAAGATAAATTTAGAGCTCCAACTTCTTCGGTGTTTCTCAAAATACAAAAGAAAAAAGTAGAGGTTGTCTTTTTCAATGGCAAATCGGACCCTTGCAGGTTGAGGGAGAGAAAGCTATGTCACACACGGAGGTGGGGTGCTCCCGAGGGGCTGTGGGTCTAGATGAACCGCCTGCCCGGCTTGCACGCTCTCCTGCTGGTGAGGCCCCAGACATCCTGCCAAAGTGTCTGAGAGAGCACGAGTGCTGGGGACGACGGGCCTACTCTGGCCACATGAAGACCAAGGGACAGGTGGGGACCTGCCTCCCATAGGCTGCCTGAAGGTGGGTGGGGCGGCCTGCGGGAGAGTGGGGCAGCTGTGGGCTCCCAGCCTGGCTCCTGGGAACAGTAGGGGCACAGGGACAAGCACATGGCTATGGAATGCAGGGTGACCCAAGGACATGCGAGTTGCGGGGGATCTCTATTGTGACCATGCAGAATTGATCGCGGTCCGCTGCGCTGCCCCCCTCATGTTCCCAAGGGGAACAGCAGGGCTGGCGACCGGCATCCAGGCCATAATTGCAAAGCTATGCTAGGCGGGGTCTCTCTTCTGTGTATTCAAGTGTTCTCGACTTGGATTTTTAACTATTTAAAAAAATGCGCTGAGTTTGGGTTAAAAACCAACCACCAAAATGGATTTCAACACAGCTCTAAAGCCAAGAGAGTGCCCGGTTCTCCCAACACAGCGACTCCTGGAGGCCAGGTGCCCACAGGCCTACATCCCGTCTCAGCACTCAACAGGGAGTTGATTTTTCTTTCTACAATAAAAAAAAGCTGAGTAATATTGCATAGGAGTACCCGTAACTGCCTCATTGAAAACAAAAACGATTTACATTAAATAAAAAGCCTGGCCACAGGCTGCATCTGCCACATTTACAGCACGGTGCGATGCACACGGTGACCAAACCACAGAGGCAGCTTCTGGCACTCACACCACGAGCCGCATGATTGCCACATGAGAGTAAAGCAGAGGGCGAGAGGAGTGAGAGGGAGGGGGGTCGTGTTCACTTCCGGTTCCGGAGCTGATTGACAGCTAGTCCAGTCCTTCATAGAGCCCGTCGCCGCTGGTGGCACAGGTGGCCTGAATGTACCAGTTCCTGTGGTGTAGGGGATGCAGCCCCAGCTTGTCTGTGATCTCGGCCGCGTTCATGACGTTAGGGAGGTCCTGCTTGTTGGCGAACACCAGGAGGACAGCATCCCGGAGCTGATCCTCGGTCAGCATCCTCTTGAGCTCCTCACAGGCCTCATTCACGCGCTCTCTGTCATTGCTATCCACCACGAAGATCAGGCCTTGTGTATTCTGGAAGTAGTGGCTCCACAGAGGCCAGATCTTGTCCTGGCCACCCACGTCCCACACAGTGAAGCTGATGTTCTTGTGCTCCACGGTTTCCACATTGAAGCCTATAGTGGGAATGATAGTCACGATCTTGCCCAGCTAAAGCTTGTACAGGATCGTGGTCCTCCCTGCAGCATCCAGGCCCACCATGAGGATGCACATTTCTTTTTTTGCCAAAAAGGCCCTTGAAGAGGTTGGTGAAGATGTTCTCCATGTTTGTGGACAGGTGGAAGAACACTGGCCAGGGACACCTCAGCAGCTGCTGCTCTGAGCCAGGCGTTGGTTTTGCTCCCACTTGGATGCCTTTTATTTATTTCTCTTGCCTAATTGCTCTGACTAGGACTTCCATTACTAGGTTGAACAGGAGTAGTGAGAGTGGGCATCCTTGTTCCAGTTCTTAGTGCAAATGCTTCCAGCTTTTTCCCATTCAGTGTGATGTTGGCTGTGTGTTTGTCATAGATGGTTCTTATTACTTTAAGGTATGCTCTTTTGATGCCTAACTTGTTGAGGGTTTTTATCATGAAAGGATGTCAGGTTTTGTTGAATGTTTTTTCTGCATCATTGAGATGATCATATGATTTTTGTTTTTAATTCTGCTTATGTAGCAAATTACATTTATTGATTTGTATATGTTGAACCTTACATTCCAGGAATAAAGCCCACTTGAATTAATTTTTTGATGTGTTGCCAGATTTGGTTTGCTAGTACTTTGTTGAGGATTTTTGCATCTGTGTTCATCAGGGATATTGGTCTATCATTTTCTTTTTTTATTGTTCTTTGCCAGATTTTGGTATTAGGATGATACAGGTTTTGTAGAGTGAGTGAGGGAGGAGTCCCCTCTTCCTCAGTTCAGGGCTTTTTTGAATGGGAGGTTTTTAATTACTGCTTCAATGTCATTACTTGTTACTGTTCTATTTAACATTTCTGTTTCTTCCTTGTTCAACCTTGTTCAGTCTTCCTTGTTCGATTCCGTGTGTTTCCGTAAATTTATCCATTTATCCATTTATCTAGTTTGTGTGAATGAAGATGTTCGTAGTAGCTTCTGAGGATCTTTTGTATTTCTGTGGGATACGTTGTGATGTCACTCACCTTTGTTAATTTCTAATTGTGCCTGGTTAGTTCTTTCTTTTTTTCTTTGTTGATCTAGCTAGTGGTCTATCAATCTTGTTTATCTTTTCAAAAAACCAACTTCTTATTTTATTGACTCTTAGTATGGTTTAAAAAAAAAAAAGAGCAAACACTTTTTTTAAAGATCATTTTGGATGAAACAATCTTGGAGAGAAGAAAACTTTTTAAAAACTGTTATTATCTTAGAGAGGTAAAAAATTATTATCTGTTCAGGAAGCAATATGAGAATGCTATTAATAAAAACCCACTCACAGAACAACACAAAAATAATTCTTGAGATTTAAAAATAAGATAGCATAAATGAGAAACTCAATAGAAAATTTGTAAAATGAAGTCAAGCAATCATCCAGAGACTAAAGCAAAAAGAATAAAAGTTTTTCTAATGGAGAAAAAAAGCTAAGAAAATTAGAAAGCCAGTCAGTCTATGTAGTTCAGTCCCAAGTAATCGGAATTTCTTGAAAGAAAGAACATAGGATTGGAAGGCACAATTCATTATTTTAAAACCCAGAGGTAATATAGATAGTTACAAGCCTCCAAGAGAAATAACAAAAGTCACAAAGAAAGTGTAGGGAATTAAATTCATTTTAGATTTCTGAACAGCTAAATATTATTAAGATTGTCAATGCCTTTAGAATTCTGAAGAAAATTATTTCCATGATTTCCACATTTTCGAATGAGCAAATTCTCAAAAACTCTCCCTCCCAAGAAGCCACTGGAGAATGTACCCCACCAAAACGAGAGATTTCTTTTTTTCCAAGAGCAGAAGAAATGGGATTTAGGAAACAGGAGATAGGGCACAGGAGAGAGGTGAGAAGAATGCCCAGGAAAGAGTGTCACAGGGTGACAGCTGTTCAGCAGGTGTAGAGCAACCAATCCACGTGAACAGTGTGACCTGAGAGTCAGCTATGCCAAGGGTGCTCATCAGCAAGATCTCTGCTGCCAACATACATTTCTTTTCTTTTTGTTTTCTCTTTTCTTTTCTTTTCTTCATGTATCAGATTGAAGTATTTCTTTTAACTTCAGGAAAGGATGCCTGGGTGAGAGTCTCATCTTTACCTAACTTGACTTAACTTTGGGCTGAAGGTGTTCCTGCTTTTCCTTCCGCTTTCCTCTGTTTGGATCAGCTAAGAACATTCATTTTGCTACACGGAAGTGCTTCTCTTGGCCTACTCCTGAGAGCTGGAGTTAGGCCATGAGAGCTTTAAAGGGAAATAAAAAGTAGCTCATTACACCTGGCATACTCTTATCAAACATTTAGTACCTGGTCCAAACCATAGGCTTGCTGACTTCTCTGACTCTGGTGAGCCCTGTGTTTAGCAGAAGTCACTCCTGACTTTCCATGACTCTTAAAACTTCAGGTAGCTGAAACAAAACTGTGACTTAAAAACACCTCAGCTGATCTTCTCCCAGGAACTTTCATCTAACAGTAGCACAGTTGCCCTTTTCTCACAAATAGTTTTGTAAAAGGAAAATAAAAACTTGGGACCTTAATTCACTATGCCAAAAGGAAAAAAGCTGAAAGCTGAGTCATGCAAGAAGCTGCCTTTCCTTTTGTTCCTAAGTAGACAGCTACAGACAAAAGGTTAAATGTCTTCACAGGTAGCTGTTCTGTGTTCACCTTATCCTATGTAAAGTGCCAATTTACTGAGCATGAGATGAATACATAATTGACTATTCCCTATCTGCTTCTTTTCTCTTGAAACATGTGGATTCAGTATTGTGACCATACCCTTCCTTTTTCCCCTCCAGCCTGCTTTTCCCCTTTAAATATTGAATCCTTCAAAATCATCTTTGGAGAAAGACATAGACTGATTTCCCAGGCATACCTCAACCTTGGCAAAATAAACCTCTAAATTGATTGAGAGTAGGTTATGCTTTCTGTATTAGTACATTCTCACATTGCTATGAAGAAATACCCGAGACTGGGCAATTTATAAAGAAAAGTGGTTTAATTGTCTCATGTTTCTGTAGGTTGTACAGGAAGCATGATGTCATCATCTACTCAGCTTCTGGGGAGGCCTCAGGAAACTTACAATCATGCCAGAAGGCAGAGGGGGAAGCAGGCACTTCGCATGGCAAGACCAGGAGCAAAGAGAGACGAGGGAGGTCCCACACACTTTTAAATGACCAGATCTTGCAAGAACTCACTCACGATCACAAGGACAGTACCAAGGAAATGGTACTAAACCATTCATGAGAAATCTGCTCCCACAATCCAATCAACTCCCACCTGGCCCCACTTCTAATATTGGGGATTACATTTCAATATGAGATTTTGGTGGGGACACAGATCCAAACCATATTACTTGGTATTCTTTTTTCTTCAAAAATAAGCAATATAGTGTTTAGGGTTAGAAGTACAGGTGATACATAATACAGAAGAGAGTAAAGTACTTTCCAGGAGCTGAGCTGTGTTCACCAAGGCAGAGTACAGTGTCACTCTGGCTATTGCTGGGTCTTAAACAGTAAGTTCTGGATTTTATACAAAAGGTCTTATTGGAGGAATCTTGAGCAATTCAAGTTCACAAAAAACCTCAAGCATAGAAGCCCAAGAACTGATATTAATACTGCGGTCTTGGGGCCTTTATCATATTCTCGAAAATTAGTAAATAATCTCTGTACAACCCAGATGTGGTCCTTCTCCATTTGCCCCCAGAAGTTTAAGTACCTCTGAGAGCCCTAGAGTTCATAACTTACCATTCTAGGCGCTAAGACTAATATAGTTGAGTGATTCTAAACATGTTAAGAAGAACTCATTTATGTGTCTATAGACAAACTTTGGACCCTGAAATCCTTACAGATCAACTCAATACAGCTTCTGGGCTTCCCCAACTCCCTTTTATCTTCAGTGTAATTCTGTTTCTCCACTTCCAGAAACACTATACCTAGAATGGATATAACAGAAGACACTCTTTGGTAGTTGAAGCTTGTTTAGGTTTCCTTGGGCTGGGAGCTGGAATTTCCTCTGCAGACCAAGGACACATAACCCTGCTAAATGGGAACTGAAGGAGCTTTCTTGGCCTCAGGGCATCCAGATGAAGCTATTCCTGATGGATCTAGGGGAAAAAGAAGGTAGAAATGAGGAGCCGGGGAAATGAATAGGGAGAGGCTCCTCTGCCTGTGGAAGAGGAAGGAAGAGTGGAAAGGACTTTGTGTTAGCGTTTGAGTGCCAGCTTAGCTGCAACAAAAAGAACCCTAGAAATGAGGAGCCTGAAAAATGAATGGGGCATGGGAGTTTCTACCTCAGAAGGCAGGCTAGAATATATTGACTGAGTCCTGCTGCTCTAGAAAATCCATCAAGTCTACCATGATGGGAACTCTAGTAAATACAAACACTGCCTACCATGGAGGAGTCTTTCATCTTTTGAGCTGAAAAATGAGGTTCCTGAGAACCTCTTAGTGTTCTTGAATATGAGAAGGTAAGTCTCTTTGTTCTGCCTCTGGGTTCTAGGCCTTTCCTTTTTATCTAGTTTGGCAAAGTGCAGAGAGACCCAGCTGTAGGCATAGGAACAGAGAGATTGAAAGAAAAACATTTACAAGAATCACGGAGGCAGTTCCTGGTATCTTGGGTCAGATTCTATAAAGCTAGAAGAACTCGAGGGATGAGTTCCTTTGAACAGAAAGATCTAAGAGGATAGCCAGAGGGGGAAGACTCAAAGGCATCAGGAGCTCAGGTGAGGTTAAACCTTATTAATTATACGTTTTTGGAGCTCGGAGATCAGAAATAGGATTTGATCCATTGTATTAAGGAGTTATGAATGAATAATACTAACATCAAGTGAAAATGTGCTTGGGTGTTAAGGTATCCATTTGATCTCAAAATCTTACCTTTGAGATTACTTATAAATTACAAAAGGGGAAAGATACCTTTATAATGAAGAGCTCTGGCAGACACCACCTTCTTCAAGCGACCAAGTTGAGTGTGGCAAACACTGTCAGGACCCTTTGGTGCACCACACAGGGCTTCTGCAGACAGCTTCAGAACAGGCAAATGACTTGATGTGTCTCTCTACCTAAAGATATTCTCTGGGTATAGAAGTGTATGACCTTCAAACAACGAGAGTTGCTAGATAAATTCCATAATGTCCTTGTCTTTCAGTAGGATGATTATGAGGGTGGTATTATGCAGTCACTCAGAATCCCCAGTCCAACTGAGCACCACTTACCCCTAGCAGTAACCCACTTACTGGCTTTTCTCTCTTCCCTCTCTCACTTTCCTACCCTCTCATTGTGCATCCTGGAATCATGTCCCAAATAAACTAATTGTACCCAAATCCTTGTCTCAGGGTCTGCTTTTTAGGAAACCCAAAATAAGATTTGTAACATCACCGATAAAGGTGTGCACTAATTTTACAAGCCTCCTAATATGATACAATAGGAAAGAAAGTACACAGTATTACCTAGGTAGTATTCTTATCAAAGACTATTTAGCCTGAATCTAATAATGCTAAAACAATCAGACAAAATCTGATTTTGTGAAATTGTGCAGCATTTCACAGCTAGTTGTGCTCTTCAAAAATGTAAATCTAATAAAAGACCAAAAATTCAAGAAAACTCTTCTAGAAGGAGACTAAAGAGACATGATGACTAAATGCAAATATGTGACTTGACTGGTTCCTGGATCAGAAGAAAAGAAAGAAAAGAAGACACAAAGAACAAGGACATTATTGAAATAATTGGTGAAGCTTGACTATGTACTATGTATTAGACAAGTTTTCGGTATCAAGGTTGTGGTGGTGTATGAGAATGTCCTTATTCAAATGCTTGCTGAAGTATTAGAGGTAACATATCTACAAATTACTTTTAAATGACTCAGAGAAAAAGTATATATATATAGAGAGAGAGAACACAAATGTGCCAAAAGGTTTATTATTGGCAATCCAGATAAAGGGAATACAAGTGTTTATTTATTGCATTCATTTTTTTTTTTTTACTTTTCTGTATTTTGAAATTTCAAACTAAAAAGTGGAGGAATGGACAAAAGAAGAGTCTTTAAAATGCAAAAATGAATAAAATATATGTAAATTAAGACTGGAGATTTGGCTGCTAAAACGACTTTTGCAGAGGAGCAGAGCAAGATGGCCAAATAGAAACTCCCACCAGTCATCCCCTCCACCCACTGCAGGAACACCAAATTTAACAACTATCTACACAAAAAGCTCCTTCATGAGAAGCAAAGATTTGGTGAATAATTACAGTACCTGGTTTTAATTTTATATTGCTGAAAGAGGCATTGAAGAGGGTAGAAAGACAGTCTTGATTCACTGACACCACCCCTCCCACATCCCCAGCAACCGCCACGTGGGAGGGAGAGAGTCTGTGCACTTGAGGGAGGGACAGCACAGTCATTATGGGACTTTGTATTGAACTCAGTGCTGCCTTGTCACAGCAGAAAACAAAACTGATCTGAACTCAACTGATGCCGACCCATGGAGGAAGCATTTCGACTACCCCTACCCAGAGGGAATTGCCCATCCCAGTGGTCAGAACTTGAGTTTGGGCAGGCCTTGCCACCATGGACTAAAGTGCTCTGGGATCCCAAATAAATGAATGGCAGTCTAGGCCACAAGGATTGCAAGTCCTAGGCAAGCAGTAGTGCTGTGCTGAGCTGGAAGCCAGTGGACTTGGGCAGCATGTAACCTAGGGAGACACCAGTCAGGGTGGCTAAGAGAATGATGGTGCCACCCCACCCCCAACTTCAGGCAGCACAGCTTGCAGCAATGAAAGTGACTCCTTTCTTCTGCTTGAGGAGAGGAGAGAGGAGTAAAGTAGACTTTGTCTTGTATCTTGGATACCAGCTCAGCCACAGTAGGATAGGGCACTGGGAAGAGTCATGAGGCCTCCATTCCAGGTCCCAGCTCCAGGATGATGTGTCTAGACACACCTTGGGCGAAAGGGAACCAGCTGCCTTGAGGGTAAGGACCCAGTCCTGCCAGGATTTATTACCTACTGACCAAAGAGCCCTCAGGCCCTGAGTAACCACCAGCAAGACACTATGCACCTTGGGTTAAGACTCTCAGATGTGTTGGCTTCAAGTGAGACCCAGCACATTCCCAGATACAGTGGCTAAGGGGAGACTCCTGCTTGAGAAAAGCAGAAAGAAAACTAAAGGGAGCTTTGTCTTGCATGTTAGGTGCCAGCTCGATGACAGTAAAGTAGAGCACCAAGAAGCCTCTTGGAGTCCCCATTTCTAGGCCATGACACTTGGGTGGCATTTCTGGATCTACCCTGGCCCAGAGGGGGAGCCCACTATGCTGAGACCCAGGCCTGGCAGCATTCACCGTAAGTTGACAGAAGAGCCCTTGGACCTTAAATGAACATTATTAGTAGCCTGGCAGTAGTCTGCAAGGGCTTATGATGGTGGTGGCCATAGGGAGAGGCTCCTCTGCCTGTGGAAAGAGGAAGGAAGAGTGGAAAGGACTTTGTGTCAGTGTTTGAGTGCCAGCTTAGCTGCAAGAGAAAAAGTACCAGGTAGATTTCTAAGGTTTAAAACTTGCATTCCTGCTTCTCAGACAGGATCTCTGGACTCACCCAGGGTCTGGGGGAGCTTGCCACTCTGAAGGGAAGGACACAACCCTGGTTGGCCTCACTGCCTGCTGTTTGTAGAGCCCTAGAAGTCTTAAGTGAACATAGGCAGTAGTCAGGTAGTAGTTACATTGAGCCTGGGGCTACTTTCAGTGCTGTGCTGGTTTCAGGTCTGACTCAGCACAGTCCCAGTAGTGCTAAACACAAAGGTCCTTGTGTAATCCCACTTCTAGCTCTAGGAAGCTCAGTACAGAGAGAGATTCCATTTGTTTGGGAGAAAGTAAGGGAAGAGACCAAGAGTCTCTGCTTGGTAATCCAGGGAATTTTTCCAGATCTTACTCATGACCACCAAGGCAGTTCCTCTACAAGTTTGCAAGAACTACAGCGTTACGAAGCTTGGGGTGTTCCCTAATGCTGATACAGTTAGATCACAACACCCAATCCCTTCAAATACTTGAAAAACCTTCCCAAGGACAGGTACAAACAAGCCCAGACTGCAAAAGACTAGAGTAAATATCTAACTCTGCAGAGCCCAGACACTGAAAAATATCTACAAACATCAAGTCTATTTTGTCAGCATGTAGTCAGCAACTGTCCCTATTTTAAAACTGCCCCTATTTTTGTTAGTAACTGCCTCTTCCTGCTTCTGTACATCAGTTTATTGCTTACTAACTGGAAAACACTTGAAAGAAACTGCTGCATTGTCTAAAACCTGCCACGTTGTCTAAAGCCTTGAGTTACTTCCTCCACCCCTTACCTATAAAAACTGTGTACTGTTCTTAAGCCGGGGTCCAGACTTTTGGGTGCGACCCCTTCTGGGCCCACCAGCGTAATAAATTGTGTTCCTCCGATCCCCTGAGTGCCGCTTGAGTTTCTTGTTGAGTAAGATTTTTCCAGAGAATTAGAAGTGACCACTTATGATATTAGTCTCCATGTAAACATTTCTTCCCATGTGATACAAATATATTTTCATATTAATTGTGTGAATATATTTGTTGTTCTCATGGAGCAAACAGAATGCCAGTTAAATGCAAATTGCAGAATTTAAAAGTGACTGGATGTGATGAAGAACTACATGAATCACACATAAAGATTTGACAAGAATCTGGTAAATATTTGAAGAAAAGCAAAGCAAAGAGGGTAGTGACAGGTTATGTGTATCAAAAGAATGATTTGAATGGCATAGATTAAGAGATGCCCTTGGAAAAAGTGAAATGCCCTCTAATATTTAGGCAAAATGACCCTATTTGTAAAGGTACTGCAAAAATCAACAGTGAAATAAAGGGCTTGATATTGTGCTCCCTTACAGATTTGTCAACAAAAATTGTAACATTCAAATCCAAACATTTTGCATTGTTCATTCTTGGTTCATTCTAAGATTTGGCAAAGACTTACAAACCTAATCAAAATTGTGATAAATATTAGTTTAAGCCATAATAACTGCCATTTTTAATAAATTTTAAACAGTAAGATTTAACGTAATATAAGATAAAATAAGCTTTTGTTTTGATTGGTTTCATTTCTCAAGATAAAATCCTAACACAATATTTTGGTTTGCTTCCAGTTTCCAATGGATTCTTTTTAAATGGAGATTTTTTAAATAGCAATTATCTTTGGTTATTTTGTCTACATTTGGATTTACAATGGCATTGGGAAGGCAAAAATGAAATTCACCAACCACCTGCAACATTGCTTCAACGGAAAAAAGTCATTCTGAGGTCCAAATGATGAATTGCAAATAAATTTTTGCAGTCAACCTATATTTTTCTTTTTAAGCTAACAGTATGCTAAAAAGTTATGATTATGACATACTGTAGATGTTTTCGATAGAAACACATTCAGTGCTTTGGGAGGCCAAGGCAGGAGGTTCACTTGAAGTAAGGAGTTCAAAGTCAGCCTGGGCAACACAACAAGACCTTGTCTCTACAAAAAATGTTAGCTGGGTGAAGTGGTACGTGTTTGTATTCTCAGCTACTTGGGAGGCTGACGTGGGAAGATTACTTGAACCCAAGAAGAATGAAGCAAAGCTAAAGCTGTAATTGGTAAAGAATAAAACAAAGCTAGAGTCATAAAATGTAGCCAGGGACTGCGTGGTTATTTATGAGATTTGGACAATGTTGATGTTTCTTATGTATACCGTAAACCAAAAATAAAATTCTAAGGCCCCCCTCTAACCATCTGAAGGAACTTCCTCCTTAGCCAGGGATCTTTTAAAATTTTAACTGGAGACTGTTTCAGGGCTTGACGGGCAGCAGGGTGTTGGACATGCCTCATTATACCTCTCAACATTAATATCAACACAGACTCTAAGTCTAAGAAGAAACATTTTACAATCTAATGTCTCTGAAGCCTACTACCTAAAGGCTTCCTCTGCAAATAAGAACTTGGGTCTCCACAATTCTTTATCTTAACCCAGGCATGTCTTTCTGTTGATTCCACGTCTTTAGACAAACTCAACCAATTGTCAACCAGAAAATGTTTAAATTTACTTATAGCCTGGAAACCCCCATTTCTAGTTGTCCCGCCTTTCTGTCCAAACCAACATATTTTTTAAATGTATTTGATTGATGTCTCATGCCTCTATAAAATGGTATAAAATCAAGCTGCACCCTAACTTGAGCATGTGTTCTCAGGACCTCCCAAGGGCTGTGTCATGAGCCATTGTCACTCATGGTTCAGAATAAATGTTTTCAAATATTTTAGAGTTTGACTCTTTTCATCAACAATATTCAGACGTTTTTCTGGAGTGCTATTGTTTTTTTCTGGCTCCATCAAGGTCACAGAGTGGTGCTGTCTGATGTTGATGTTCTGGGAAATGGTTTATGCCCAAGCAGAGGACACCAGGGCCTAGCTGTGAGTGCCAGGGCAGCTCTTTGTTGGACAAAACTTAGCCACTAGTACCAGGACAGCTCCTGGATGTCGAGGGCTGCTTTTCTCTTCCTTATTGTTCTTCAGTATCTTCCCACTATTCTCTTCTATTCCTTGCTCTGTAGGCCTCAAGCCCCTTGTGTAGTCTACCCCATATTGCAAAAGCCTGTGATGTACATAGCCTTAAACTGTGAAAGACTCAGAGCTCCAGTGGAAGAGGAACTTTCTGTCCCAGCTGCTAGCTGCTCTACTTATTTATGTTTTTCTTACCTGGTTAATAGTTTTTCATGGAATAACTTTGATTACAAGGCAAGGAGTCTAATAGTACAGCATCTACCAGGCTTTAGGGCCCTGGTTTAAATTCTGGCAATAACACTTTATTGTTTTGGCTAGTTGTTTAAAACCGCCAAGTTCCAATTTCCTTATCTATAAAAGAGCTTAATAAGCTTCCCTTTCAGGGTTGCTGGCACAATTAGAGCTAATATTTACAAAAGGGCTAAGGAACAGCCGACTTTCAACAAATGGTGGTTAATGGTGGAAGTAAGACAAAGAATAGAAATGGCTCTAACAGTGACTGACATCCTCCACGGTGTCTTCAAACTCCCCGTCTTCCCCAGCATCATTTATATCTAATCTATCAGCCTTGTTGGGAGATATAATTATAGTCATATATTCTGAGAAAACTGAGCATTTGTAGATAATATAGAAGTCTACACACTTAAACTATTAAAGCCAATGCTATTACAGGTAGCATGAAAGGAATAGAAAATTTGATTTGGAATCCAATAATCCAAATTCCAATTTGAAAATGTACATTCTACAGTAAGTTACTTGACCTTTTGAGTTTTTGGTCTCTTATCTACAAAACAGGTATAAGGAAGGGGTGGAGTTAAGGGAGAAACTGTTGGGAAAATTGTATAAGGTAATAATTTTTATTTATAAAATACTTTCTATAAAGCAAAGTTTTTACAAACATAAGATGCTATTATCACTAGTCTCTTATGTACATATTTATTTCCTCTATTTATTTCTTAAACTTATTTACAGTTCTAGAACAGAAAAACCAGGAAGGAATCTAAATTTAGCCTCACACCTTCAGGCTAAATTCGACAAAGTTTAGCTAAGTAAACTTAAATAAAATGAGTTATGTTCTTTTTTTTTTTCTTTTTTGAGACAGAGTCTCACTCTGTCGCCAGGCACCAGGCTGGAGTGCAGTGGCACAATCTTGGCTCACTGCAACCTCCGCCTCCCGGGTTCAAGCAATTCTCCTGCCTCAGCCTCCCGAGTAGCTGGGACTACAGGCACAAGCCACTATGCCCAGCTAATTTTTGTATTTTTAGTAGAGACAGGGTTTCACCATGTTGGCCAGGATGGTCTCGATCTCTTGACCTCATGATCCGCCCACCTCGGCCTCCCAAAGTGCTGGGATTACAGGCTTGAGCCACCGCACCCGGCCAAGTTACATTCTTGAGCTATAACCAAGAATATAGTCAAATGATAGTGACCAACTTTAAACACTGCTGTACCAAAAGACTGATCTGCTTAGGGCTATGCAGGGAGGGACAGAAAGGACTGCAACAAGTATTTCATCTTGACAAGTGATCACTTGACCTAAGAAAAAGTGATTGACCCTTCACCCTTCAACCAAGAGAAAAAAAAAAATAGAAGCCAACTTTCCTGGTCATCTGTTGAGAAGAACCAGGACAACAAATATTTACCAATATCATGCTCTATCTTTTTCATTGTCCGGGAGCCGAGAGCTGACTTCTCCATGTGCATGCTCTGTGCCAAAGTAGAGGCTAGGTCCTCACAGGAGCCCTAAACTTTAATTATTATTGCCCTGTGTTACAGATAACAGGACTCTGGGTCAGGTAGTAAATGGTGGGGTTGAACTGGAAGTAGATCTATTTGAATTGGATATACGAGACTTGTTTGCACTGTTTGGGGTACCTTCTGCAGAAAAAAAATGGTAGCTGAATCAATCCTTTGTTATCTACATTCCAGAGTAAAATTAATGTTCCTATGAGAATGAGGAAGAAGTCATAGAATGTTGGGAGGAAGGGAAAAGCCCATTTAAGGAATCCCATTCCTACCTGGTGGGTAGGTCCTTTACAGCTGCTAGTTCAGGCCACAGTGACAGGGAAGGTTTTAAGGTTCTTCCATATACAGAGCTAAATTTGTGGGCCTGTAGCTTCCAACTATTCAAACCCAGTTGAGTTTCTTCCTTGAGGCAGAGAGCCCATGTATAATCCTTTTCTCCTGTGACATGTTGTGTTTTGCTGGGGTCTTCTTGCCAGCCCTTTCAACTGTTTCCCAAAAGATGTGGGATGTGAATCTCTTCTATTGATTCTCTTGTGGGTGGTTTCTCCCAGTGCCAAGGTCCCTCCAGAAGACCCAGCTTTTCTAAATTCCTTTCAAGATCTGCAGGTGACTTAAAATCTGCCAAAACCGGGGCTGTTCATGCAATTAAGTGTGTAAACAATCCTAAGTCATGGAACGTGATCTCCTTGAGAGCTAAAGTAACCTTAAAGTGAGGTTAGAAACATATATATGGTTCAGCCCAAAGAATTTGGTATGTCTTTTAAATCAAAATGCCACATATATTACTTGCTACACTTATATTTTATCTCTTCATCCAATACTCCAACACTTTTTGAAGTATTGACGTTTGGGGTATGTGGCATTTTCTTAAATATGTATAGATATCTACACATACTCATGGGAAAAATATACTTTGATTTTTGTGTGTTTTGGCAAATAGGTTGGGTGTGGTGGCTCACGTCTGTAATCCCACCACTTTGGGAGGTCTAGGCAGGCGGATTACTTGAGGCCAGGAGTTCGAAACCAGCCTAGCCAACATGATGAAACGCTGTCTCTATTAAAAACAAAATTAGCCTGGTGTGGTTGCACACATCTGTAATCTCAGTTACTTGGAGTCTGAGGCACACGAATCACTTGAACCCAGGAGGCAGAGGTTGCAGTGAGCTGAGATTGCGCCACTGCACTCCAGCCTGGGTAACAGAGCAAAACTCTATCTAAATAAGTAAATAAATTATAGTGTATTTTTATATTAATGGTATATTGAAAATAGGAAAAGCTATGCTTCAGTTAAAATGAAAGAACTAGACTTCTAAGAGTTGACATAAAAGACACCTAAGACATATAGTTGATGAATAAAAGCAAGCTACGGAATTATACATACCATATTCTTTTTTAATTTTTAAACAATTTTGTGGGTATATAGTAGGTGTATGTATTTATGGGGTACATAGAATGTTTTGATACAGGCACACAATGTGAAATAAACATATCATGAAGAATGGGGTATCCATCCCTTCAAGCATTTATCCATTGAGTTTCAAACAATCCAATTACATTCTTTGTGTTATTTTATGTATAGTTGTTACTATTGACTATAGTCACCCTGTTGTGCTATCAAACAGTAGATCTTACTCATATACCATATGATTGTGCTGTCTTAATAATATTTCTAACCATGGGTTTCTAAACCTAAATCAGCGCCTAACTTTTGAAACACATTGTAGCTTTCTAATTCTAAAATCTCAAATGATACCTAATAGTAATAGATATTACAATACATGATGATACCCAGATCAGATCAACAGCTTATAAACACTCCTGCTCTTTCCTTACTTATTGCAACCTCCGCCAAGGCACTCTATTTGTTCTATAAATGTAACCTTTAAATTTAACATTTCTTGATATCTCCAGGAAATAGAAAGAATAAATGCTTCCTAATCTATAGGAGTTACAACCTATTGGAGTAAAGTAAATACCACATGGACATTTAAGCAATAATCTGAAGCAGGCTGTAGTTGGTTGGCAGTCTGTGTTACAGCTGGTGAATTCAGAGAGGGGCATGTTTGTGAGCTGAAATGGTCAGGGAAGTCCTCACTGAGAAGGTGAAGTTTCAGTTGAATCTTAAAGAATGAGAATGGGAAAAATTTGGATTAGCCAAAAAAAAGAGAGGCTGAGGGAGGCAAGATCAGGCTGGGAAATGGGCACAAATAAGATAAGTTCAGAAAGCACGTTATAACAAAAAATGAAAAGAAGTATTGTAAATAACACCTGTTAAATGTTGACTACGCACCAGCTTCCTTGTGTGCCCCCAAGATCCTTCACAAGATGGCTGTCATTGAATTTACACAACTTCCTAACTGGGTAAGTAATATTATTGTTTTATAAGTGAAGAAATGAAGTTACCTAATTACACATTGCTGAAAAGTGGCAGAGCTAAGAGTCAAACTTAGGCTGTCTGATTCCAGGTTTTCTGCATTCTTTCCTGCCTCACACCATGTTCCTAGTAAGACAACTCCCCAAAAGGAAGGGGATCCCGCAAGTGAATTTTGAGAACAAATTTGGAGTATCAGAGATACCAGATTGGGGCCTAGATTATACGAATAGCCTTAAATGCTAAGAAATTTGAGAATAACTTAATGAAAGTCTTAAATGACAAGAAATTTTAAATTATCATCCAGTAGAAAAACTTGATAAAGGTAGCATTTCAAGAATTTTCTGGGAATGGTACATAGAATGGACTAAATAGTAAGAAAGTGGAGACTGAAGACTACACAGGAGAATATTCCTATAATTTAGGAATGGATAATTTATCAAGGGACAATGGATGATGGGTAGCCTAACGATCCAGTGTGTTGTGCAACATGTCGCCTCACTTGACAATGAAATCCAAAACCACTTGGAATGCAAATGACATATATGTTAATGAAGACATATAATGAGGTCTTACGTAACTCAATGTATGTAAATAAACACAAATGAAAAACGAAAGCCTGGATTATAAAAGATAGGCAAGCCCTACTCAGTTAGCTTCTCCAGGCTCAGAATCTGAAAATGAGGACGCTTTCACCATTGACTTTTCTCTTTGTTATTAGTTCTCCAGGTTGGGCAATAGATAGGCACTACTACATAGGCATTAAAGAAATCATTTGGAACTATGCTCCTTCTGGTAAAAATATGCTCAATGGAAAGCCTTTTTCTGAAGACCTGTAAGTAATCCTTTGCATTTAAAAAGTTACTATCTAAAGCAAAAGTTGGTAATTGTTGATCATTGATGAAATGCTGATGAAGACTTTCTCATGATTGACACTTTCAGGGCACATATGCCATTAGAACCACTTCGTTTGTTTAGCTTAAATATGGTATGGAAAAGAGGTAGAAATGCAAATCCAAAATTGCTCTTTCCTGTAATTATTGCCACTTTTGCCCTCCTGACACATTATTTTGCAGATCATAGTTAATTCTATTTATCATTAATTTTGTTCACATGATAAGGTATAAAACACTTTCTTTGATATGTGTGAAGCCATTTTCTTAATTTTTCTCTTCAGATATTTAGGAGAGAGGAAATATAGAGGACATGAGTGGGGTTCTGATTTACCACAGTTTAGAGGCAAAACACCCTAATGCTACCAATAAATCCACAAATCCATTTAAATGTGTCAACAGTCCTATATCATGGGAATATCATGATCTACTATTTGAATGCTAAAGTAACTTTAAAGTGGGGTTAGAAACCTATATGCAGTTCAGTTTAAAGAATTTGAAATGTATTTTAAACCAAAATGCCACATGTTTTACTTACCATATTTGTATTTGATTTCTTCATTCAGTATTTCAACATTCTTCTCACCAATTACACCTAGTTTTGACTCCCTTCACATATTCTCTTGCCTCCAGGTTTATCTGTCAAAATTAGCTGTGGAGCTTCTGACTTCTCATTTTAATTTGTTTAACATTTTGTTTCTTTTCCAGTCAAAATTGGTTAAATTTTCGTCTTTTTTGTTGTTGTTGTTTATAGAGAATTTCTACAAGGAGGTCAAGCGAGAAAGAGCTTTATTTATAAAAAGGCTTTGTATTTTCAATATACTGATAATACATTTCAAAGGATCATTGAAAAACCATCGTGGTTGGGATTTTTAGGTCCAATGATTAAGGCAGAGACTGGAGACTTCATTTATGTACATGCAAAAAATAATGCTTCAAGGCCTTATAGTTTTCATCCTCATGGACTCACCTACTCTAAAGAAAGTGAAGGTAAGCAGATCCTCTTCCCCACATTCATGAGTTTTGCTTGTGGGGGAATATGAGCACATCACATTAGAAAAAGCCAAGTGATTATGGACCGGTCAGCATTATGAGCTACATGGGGTTTACAGAGATGCAGACTCTACTTCTGATGTATTTAATGTTTATACCTAAAACAGTCCTCTTTCAGTTTCTCATTTTGATTGAGTAATAGTCCTTATGCAATTCCTAGGAAATAAAACACTTCTCCCTCACCAGATAAGAAAAAAAAAAGGCTTTGTTTTGTTTTGTTTTGTTTTGTTTTGTAGGAAACACTCATGAGCTAAATGTTAGGTTGGCTGAAATCCTATACAGCCCCCACCTCATTTCCATTTCCTAGATAAGGATCACCCTCTGGGAAGATATAAGTGTCAGGAGAAATCACTACTTTCCAGACAGAATCTTCTCTCCTACTCATCTACAGTCACAGATACATCCTAATTTTGAAAAAAAGGAAGGGAAGAGAAAGCCAACAAATAGGGTTTTGTGAGTTTTTGGGAGACAGCAAGGAAAGCTAGGAAAAGAGAGTTTGGACTTGTCTTTAGTAGAACATAGATATTTTTTCCCAGTGTTTGAAATGTGTTTTTTTAAAAGGCTTGGCATAAATCTTCAGAAAAGTGGAACTTTAGGCCAACTAGATAACAGTACCACCTGTAGAATGAGTGCTCCTTCTGACAGAGGCTCTATGATAATACAGGGCCGTGGAAATCCCATATGCCATTCCATTCATCTATCATCATCATTTTGTCATGTTATATAACCATCTTGCAATGATTATTGCTCTTTAAATATATTCTATGAAAAAATAATAAGAGAAAAGCAGTCTATATTATAGACATATAATGCGAAAAATGTTAACAAGAGTTTGCTTTATTTGTTTATTTTTAAATCAGCTCTCAGAACTTAGACTGAGGTTTGATGATTCTCTCAGGGAAGCATGAAGAAGAATTAGAAACAGGCCTTGAATTCATCCTCTGGACTGAAACAGACTCAGGAAACCGGACTATGACTGGAAGCAGCTCCAGATGGGCTGCTGGGCAGGAAGAAGTACAAAAATCAGTCAGTCATAATTTCTTCATGTTCAGTGTGAAACAGGAGGGTCCCAAAAGATGAATAAAGAATTGGAGGCTGCTCATGCTTCAAAGTATTTTATTGAATAAAGGAATTTTATCCGTAGTTAGCAGGATCCCAGCCACAAGGGGTAAGGATCTGAGGCAAAATTTTAGCCAGAGAAGAAGAAAGAAAGGAGTGCAAGGGTCCAAAGTCAGAACTGAGGTAATAGTTCAGAGTAATGCCAAAGGCCACCTTGGCAGTGGGCTACTTGGAAGTAACAGGGACACCCTTGGGTGCCCTGGGTCCCAAGTCCGACTAGCGATGAAGAAAATATGGAGGGCAACTCGGGAGTCCAGAGGTTACCTCTGCATCTGAGGTCTAGGCACATGGTAGGTGCAAAATAAATATTTGTTGGATCCATCAGTAAAGGTGATGATGGTCTGTTAATATACTGCCTGCCTCGTTCCAATTTGGTCTAAAAACTGCAGCCAAGCTGAGCATTCAGGTAGAAGCCAACTAAGGGGGATTTAGGGAGGTAGGAATCTGGGAAATGGTGGGAGAAAAGTGCACACTTTTTTAGAAATACAAATTACTATACATTCATAGCTTAATGGAGGAAGCCCAAGTCACATTCAAAATAGTGTTATGCAATATTTACTGTAACCACAGTGCAGAATATGTTTTCTAGGTGCTATGTATCCTGATAATACGACAGGCCTGCAAAAGGAAGATGACTATCTGGAGCCAGGGAAACAATATACCTACAAGTGGTATGTAGAAGAAAAGCAGGGACCTGGCCCCAATGACAGTAATTGTGTGACAAGGATTTACCACTCCCATGTAGACACTGTAAAAGATGTGCCTTCGGGACTTATTGGACCAATTCTGACTTGTAAAAGAGGTAAGTTTTTTTTTTTTAATCTGTTGCAGTAAAAGAGTAAACCGGAATGCGTAGGCTGTCCTCTGCTCTCCTAGAAGAATTTTACTATCCAAGGTGCTCTGTTTTCCTGCCTTAAATGATTTTCCAGTCAAAAATGAAAACTTGCTGTCTTGGACTCTGAGCACCAGATGGCGATCTCAAGTCCAACCCTCAGTTCAACCAATAATGTAGGTTGATCACTAGATGGTAGTCCAACCCAATAAACCTCACTTCAGCCATCTTCATTCAAACTTACTGCCACAGTGCAGAATATGTTTTCTAGGTGCTATGTATCCTGATAATACGACAGGCCTGCAAAAGGAAGGCCTGTTGCATTGTTTATGTTTTTTTTTGTTTTAAATTAATGTTTTTATGTTTATATTTTAAGGTAAATCAGTTAGAATCATCAGTTTATTAATAATTCTTGCCAGGAGGAAGTTTTACTGATATGTTTCTAACTTGCAAGGGAATATAGAGTTTGGAAAATTCTGATTTGGTTCATTAAAACAAGATCAACAAAGTGATAGCATTTGATTTATTATGAAGTTAATGAATGAATTTAACTTCCTATGACAAAGTTTAAATTTTAGGTAAACAAACAGTTCTTTACAATAAATATTTTAACAATTGCAGTTTCCTATAGCAAACACACATAGTCTCACGGTTACAAATCACATTCCTTGGGAGATAACTTTTTAAACCAGCTTTGGAAGAGCTTTTTGTCCTTCTCAAACTTGCAAGAAACTCAATTGCATAATGGCAAGATAAAGAATAAGTGTTTGTTATATTTAACTTAAACACCATCTAGGCTATCTAGTCTGAACATCTCCAAACTTTCTCCCTTTTCGTTTTAAACAGTAAGATAACTTAATGCTTTGCATTCTCAAAGGCAAGTATGTGAACTGCCATCAAGAGCTCTTTGGTTGGGTGCAGTGGCTCATGCCTGTAATCCCAGTATTTTGAGAGGCCAGGGTGGGAGGATTGCTTAAGGCCAGGATTTCGAGACCAGCCTGGGCAACACAGTGAAACTGCATCTCTACCAAAAAAAAAAAAGAAATAAAGAAAGAAAAAAAGTTTTTCATTTACAGTTATGTTGATTTATGCCCTATGGTTTCAAATATAAGGCTGATATAAAATATTTGGGACTGATAATACTTCATATATTATATTTTTATATGTTATGTTTATATATATTATAACAATTTTATTCCCACTGTCCCAGGCACTTTTCTCTTTTGTTTACTCTAAGCTCACAGAGTGATCTTATCCATTCTGAGTCATTTGTTTCCATCTGTGTGTTAATGAATCTGAAATCTGTAACTTTGGTTCAAACTCCTTTACTGATGGTCAGGCCTGGTAACTTGACATCTCTATTTGGGTGTTCCATTGGTACCTAAATACATCATATTCCAAAACCCATCATTTTTCCTGCCCTGAATCTCTCCCTTCCTTCTGTGTTCCCTGCCTTGGGGGAATGGCTCCAGTATGTTCCAATTAGTCACTGGAGACAAAACCCTGGGTATCATTCCTGATACTGCCCTCTCCCTCACTACTTGCTAAATACATCAATCAAGTCCCGATAGCTGTACTTCCTACACATCACTAGATCAGCTCACTCCTCTTCAGCTCCACCAAGCGCTCTCACCTAGTTCTTCTTCAGCTCTAACCTAGTTCAGGCCACTGCCATCCTTTTGCCAGATACCAGCAACAGCCTCTTAACTGCCCACCAGTCTCTAGTGCTTCCCCTTTCAATTGATCTCCATTTGGCTTTCTGTCTGCGAGGTGGAGGTGGGAGGATGCTTTTGATTCTGTCACTCCTTTGCTTAAAATCCTTCAATGACTGCTGATTGTTCTGATGATAAAGTCCAAATTCCTTTTATCTTAATTGCTGCCTGGAATCTTCTCTACAGGTATACCCCAGCAAACTCCTCATCCTTTAAGTATCAACTGAGGTGTCACTGCCTTCAGAGGTTTCCATACCCAAGATTCAATTAATCAGCTCCCAAACACTGAGTCTTCCCAACTATAGAACTTTACACACTATAGTTAGTATCTTATTTATTGATGGATTCCACCCTTGATTATATGCCCTGCAAGGGTAGATAGCTGTTTTGTTCACTTTTATGAACCCAACACTTGCCATAGTGCCTGACACATTACAAATATTCAATAAACATTTGTTGAATATATACATGGAAGAATAAATGAATTGGTATGAACAAGTTATCCTGCGTTTGAGGAGGCACAAATTTTGAGACTTCGAACAATCTCACGCGATAATGGTCATCAGATGCAGATACTGCAGAAAGTTACTGATATGAAGTAAAGATGAGTATGGATTCTTTAAATTTGGCTTCATATATATAATATGGTTTTTGAAGTTTGTTGTAAACTTCACAAAAACTGACAAACACATGGAAAACATTTACCTTTTTCATGTGCCCTAACAATTAACAAAACTGTGGATTGTAAAAACTGTTTTATCTTTAACAATGGTTCTAATTAATGTCTGCATGAAAAGTAAGAAATGTGTTTTTTGTTTCAGGGACACTGAATGGAGACACTGAAAAAGATATTGACAGGTCTTATTTTCTGATGTTTTCTACAACTGATGAAAGAAGTAGCTGGTATAGTGATGAAAATATTCGTGCATTTACTGAATCTGGCAAAATTAATACTAGTGATCCCAATTTTGAGGAGAGCATGAGCATACAATGTAAGATTAAAAAGAACTTTCTCATACATAATATCTTATAAATTTAACTTCTATGATTATATTTAGTCATTTCCCTTTGTTTAAGTTTGTTTGAGTTTATATTTTTCAGCATTTCAGGGCTGACATGCAAATGAAAATCACTAGTAAAGCCTGCTAATTTCCCAAGTCCAATAGCAACTTTGATCCACATTTGTTTTCTGAAGTCTGATATTGATGAAAAATAGGTGATAAAAACATAAGAAAGATGTAACTTTAAGTCATAAAATATGGAATAACGAAGACATAATTGACCAAATATTTATGAATATGTATTTTTATCCAACATAGAATTTTTCAGAAATGATGTCTTCATAATCCATCACCTTTATCCTTGCTTTCTTTTTTCATGAACTTAGTCTCTATTATTTTCCTTTTTCACTGCTTCCTGCCTTTCAGTTTTTTTTCCTCTTGCCTTTAAGCCTTTGTGCTCCCCCCACTTCTCACAATACAAAATGCGTACAACGTCCTTTTCCATGAAACACAAATCAGATGTTGTAAATTATGTGTGAGAACAATGTTGACATTGGGAGGTTTATATTAATATAAGGAAATACATAGAATTTTTATCACATGGCACTGATCTATCATGCCTCATGGATTAATATACATTTATTTTCAGCAATAAATGGATACGTGTATGGAAATCTGCCAAATCTCACCATGTGTGCTGAAGATAGGGTCAAGTGGTATTTTGTTGGCATGGGTGGTGGGACTGACATACACTCCATCTACCTCCACGGACAAACTCTGATCTCTCGGAATCACAGAAAGGACACCATTATGGTCTTCCCCTCCTCACTGGAAGATGCCTTCATGGTGGCCAAGGGCCCCGGAGAGTGGATGCTGGGATGCCAGATATATGGTAGGGATTTATAATTTTTGTGTAATAAATACAGAGTCGGAAAACTTCCAAGGTCACAACCCATTACAATGTCTTACCTTACAAATGAGAAACCGATATCCAACATTCCTTTTGGAAACAGTCAGTGATGAAGCCCAGGTCCCTGACAACTTTTCATTCAATTACTATACATCCTTTTAAGTATATAGGATTGGGTTGCTGTTTTTACAAAAACTTTCATATCCATTGTGAGAATATAAACCCTAGTGAGAACCCTGAGTATCAGACAGAGCAGATATTATTACAGTGTGTTCTTTAATTAAGGAGACAAGTATCAAAATCCTATGGGAAGCAGAGCAAGAAATTATGCAGAACCCAATACTTCTAATTCATTACTCAAGTAATCCTCCTTATTTTTGTTTCTTTCCCTCTCCAATCATATTTGCCATTTAATGACAGAATGGTCAGTTATGAAGTTATTGATCTTTTCTATTCTTGAATATGACCAAACTCTCTATATAATCATGTAAATGTTCTGTGTTATTTTTCAATCAGAAAACATAATTTTCATTAGAATTAAAGAATTTAACTTTATTTTTTGGTAGAAAAATGGAGTTTACTTCTCTGATGAAAAACCTTTCTTTTTGTAAGTCCTGAACTTTGGTTAGTATCATGTTTCAATTAATTATTCAAGCCACTAAATGACAAGTATTTATCAGGATTTTCTATGTGCTGCATCCCTCCCCCGGCTGTGAGAAAAGAAGAACCGCTCACGGCCATTATAACTCAAGGACCAGATTTAGGGACAAAAAGCTGTCACTTAGAAAAGATGATTACTTTCAGATTAAAATGTACACTCAGCTCCACCAATACCTCCCATCTACCTTATTCTCAGATCATGCCCTCAAGCCAGTCTTTCCACCTCAGCTCTGCAGAAAGACTAGTGTCAGCCCTAGACCAAGAGAAAAAATGCCTCAAAGCCTAGTTGGCTGATGGGATCCCATCACTTTCTCCTGTGTGTCTTCTCTTTCTATGTCCTTCTGCAGATTTTCTGCTTTTTAATTTACTCCTTTTGTTTTTGTTTTTTGGTAATTACAAGAATATATGAATAGACCTTTGCCGGAAAGAAAGGTAGGAAGGGAAAGAATGGAGGCAAAAAAGAGGGAGAAATGGAAGGAGGGAGGGAGAGAAAAGAGGTAGAAAAATAGGTGGAGGGGAGGCAGGCAGAAAAAGTGAAAGAAGTCTAATGCAGTATATATTAGCCTGTTCATACCAGCTCATAAGAGCTGAGAGTTAAATAATCCAGCCGTTAAACTATTGGTAGCTTCAAACTGGTCACAATGGGCGTGCTTACACCACAGAAAAATAGCACACATATCAGAGTCTGTGTTTGGTTTTGGAGAGCTGCTTTAAGGACATACCGCTAGTCCAACTCCACCCCATCACCATCTTAACCACTGTAATAAATTCATGTAAGTACTGGAAAACCTGTTTACTCTACACTTTCACGCAACATAAACATGAACATGTAGAAACAATACACAGCTATGTTTTGTGTTTTGTTTTATATAAGTAGATCACACTGCATATAATATTCTGTTGTTTTCATCACTCATATCAGTCTTGAAGTCTCTTTTCATGTATTTCCAATACATTTAACTCATTCTTTTTAACTGTTGCATAGTTTTCCATATTTTGGTTGTACTGTAATTTATTTAATCATTTGCCTACTGACAGATGTTTAAATTGCTACTGCTTTTTTGCTTTATTAACAATGTTATAGTTAATACCTTTTTTGGTTTTTTTTGAGACGGAGTTTTGCTCTTGTTGCCTAGACTGGAGTGCAGTGGCCTGACTTGGCTCACTACAACCTCTGCCTTCTGCCTCCTGGGTTCAAGCGATTTTCCTGCCTCAGCCTCCTGAGTGGCTGGGATTACAGGCATGCGCCACCATGCCCAGCTAATTTTGCATTTTTAGTGGAGATGGGGTTTCTCTGTGTTGGTCAGGCTGGTCTCGAACTCCCAACCTCAGGTGATCCGCTTGCCTCGGCCTCCCAAAGTGCTGGGATTACAGTCGTGAGCCATCATGCCCGGACTTAGTTAATACCTTTTCATATGTCTTTTCATGTATGTGCAAATATTTCTCATGACTATCAAGAAGTGAAACTATGTAATAATAGCAGAGAGCCTTTTTTTTTTTTTTGAGATAGAGTCTTGCTCTGTTGCCCAGGCTGGAGTTTATGGCTTACTGCAACCTCGATCTCCCGGACTCAAGCAATCTTACCACCTCAGCCTCTGGAGTAGTTGGCATTACAGGCACACACCACCACACATAACTGATTTTTAAAAAATTTTTTGTAGAGATGGGGTTTTGTTATGTTGCCCAGGCTATTCTGAAACTCCTGGGCTCAAGTGAGGCCGCTTGCCTCAACCTCTCAAAGTGCTGAGATTACATGTGTGAGCCACTGCCTGCTTTTAATTTTAACAAATTTTACCAAATTGTCTTTCAAAAATTCTCTACTAATTAACATTCCCATCGACAGTGTTCTGAAATTAAAACACAGGACTGTTCTTCTCATGCCTTGAGTTTCTTTCTTCCTGCCAATTAGTTAATCAAATAAACCAACTGACTCATTAGTGGCTAGTAGTAGTAATTTCATATTCATGAGGGAAGATATTCTTGGACTCTCAAATTCTTCTCAGTATATAGGTAACATCTTCACATAAGACTTGGTCCAAAGTTGGTTATTATTCTCTAATAATATATATCCCTTTAATATTCACTTTTGTATCCTGATTTTTGTACTTATTTCATACATTTTGTGTTTTTCCATAGATTTCATACATCATATTTCTCAGAGAAATAGAAAGTCTCAATATTGTTGGCTAAAACTGAAAATACATCTTGACCAAGAAAATTGTCTGAATGTTTTTATAACATTCTCTTTCTGGGTTTACTGTTTTTCAGAGAGTATGCAGGCATTTTTCAATGTAAGTAATTGCCAGAAACCTTCAACAGATGTTACTGGGACACGTGTTATACATTACTATATTGCTGCTAAGGAAATTCTTTGGAACTATGCTCCATCTGGTATAGATTTCTTCACTGAAAAAAATTTAACAGCAGCTGGAAGGTAATGATCCACTTGTTAAAATATTGATAGTTAAATAATTAACATAATTGAAAACTTTCATAATCTAGTTACTTCTAAAAAGGATTTAGGCATCTAATTAAAATATATTGATAAAACAAATATGAAAAAATAATTGGAAAATTTTGAAGCCAAGGAGCATTGCTAGACAAAATTCTTCTCTAAATCCCTGGCACATAATGTAAAGGAAAATGTACTACTCATCTTTTTCCTAGTACAAAACTTTAAAATGGATTTATGTTATACTTCTGAAACATTTAACAGCATAAGACAATGTCATCAATAACATTTTATAAAAATTTTTAAACATTGTTTATTCTTTATATGTAACTTATACACTCTTGCTAATATCTGAAGGCACAATTAAATCATCAAATGTGATATCCTTAAACTGTATTCTATAAATATTATTTACTCAATAACACCTAAGAATATATTAGCAATTATTATCTTAATAACAAAAAACTAACACTAAAATACATTACTCTGGCATTAGCATTTAAAAGTGGGCAAAAAGTTTTTCTGATAGTCCAACTGCTAAGTATATTTACCAGGTTGAGGACAACAGGAGATTTAATTCTTCTGGCCTATTGAATGAAGATGCATGTTAGAACAAAGTTCTAAAACCACCAGAAAATAATGGTCTTTACAACGTTTATTTTTCTCTAATTCACTCACAGGAATTTTAGAAAGCAAAGAATACTATGTCAAGTAGACAGTTTCTCTTCTTTTTTTAAATTATTTATTAATGATACATGATATATGTACAGATTTACGGGGTACAGTGATATTTTGATATGTGCATACAGCGTATAATACCTAAATCAGATAATTTAGGATATTCATTGCCTCAAACATCCATCATTTCTTTCTGGTGGAAACATTTCACATTTTTTCTTGTGGCTATTTTGAAATATACAATTTATTATTGTTAACCATAGTCACCCCACTGAGCTGTTGAAGACTAGGGCATATTTATTCTAATTAATTGTATGTTTGTACCCACTAACCAACCTCTCTTCACCATCCGTTCCTCCCCACTATCACCCCCACACATTCTTCCAAGCCTCTGGTAGCTATCATTCGATTTTCTACCGCCATAAGATCAACTTTTCTAGCTCCCATGTATGAGGTCATATGATATTTGTCTTTCTGTACCTGGCTTATTTTACTTAATATAATGAGCCCTACTTGCATCCATCTTGCTGCAAATGACATGGTTTCAGTCTTTTTTATGGCTGAATAGCATTCCATTGTGTATATATACTACATTTTCTTTACTATTTACCTGTTAATGGACACATGAGTTGGATTCTATATCTTGGCTTTTGGGGATAATGCTGCAATAAACATGGAGGTGTAGTTATCCCTTTGATATGCTGATTTTTTTTCCTTTGGGTAAATACCCAGTAGTGGATTGCTAGATTGTATGATAGTTCTAATTTTAGTGTTTTGATGAAACTCCATACTGTGTTCCATAATGGCTGTACTAACTTACATTCTCACAACAGCATGTAAGAGTTCCTTCTCTGCAACCTCAGAAGCATTTGCTACTTTTTGTCTTTTTGATAATAGCCATCTTAACTGGGGTGAGATTATATCTCATTGTGATTTTGATTTGCATTTCCCTGATGATGAGTGATACTGAGCATTTTTTCATATATGTGTTGTCCACTTGTATATCTTCTGTTGAGAAATGTCTCTTCATTGACCATTTGCCCACTTTTTAATGGGAATATTATTATTATTATTATTACTGTTAAGCTGTTTGAATTTCTTATATATTCTGTATATTAGTCCTTTGTCAGATGAATAATATACAAATATTTTCTCTTATTCAACAGGTTTTCTTTTCACTCTGTTGATTGTTTCCCTTGCTGTTTAGAAGCATTTTAGCTTAACATAATCAAAATTGTCTATTTTTGATTTTGTTGTTTGTGCTTTTGAGGTATTAGGTATAAAATATTTGCCTAGATCAATGTCCTGGAGAGTTTTCCCCATGTTTTTTTCTAGTCAGTTTTTATATTTGGGTATTACATGTAAGTATTTAATCCATTTTGAGTTGATTTTTGCATATGGTGAAATACGGTGTCTAATTTTATTCCTCTGCATGTGGATATCCTGTTTTCCCAGAACCATTTATTGAAGAAGGTGTCCTTTCCCAAGTGTATATTCTATGTTCTTGGCACTTTTTAAAAAAAAAGTCAGTTGGCTGTAAATATGTGGACTTATTTCTTTCTGGGTTCTCTGTTCTTTTCACTGGCCTATATGTCATTGGCCTATAGGATTGTTTTTTCTGTTTTTGTGAAGGATATTATTGGTATTTTACAGAGTTGCCTTAAATCTGTAGATTGCTTTTGATAGAATGGTCATTTTAACAATATTAATTTTCATCCATGACCATGGAGTATCTTTCCACTTTTTGTGTCCTCTTCAATTTCTTTCATTAGTGTTTTGTAACTTTCCTTCTAAACAACTTTCATCTCTTTGGTTAAATTTATTCTTAGATTTTTTGTTTGGTTTGGTTTTTGTTTTGCAGCTACTGTGAATGGGATTGTTCTCTTTATTTCTTCTTCAGCTACTGTGTTATTGGTATAAAAAAAAACTATTGATTTTTGTATGTTGATTTTGTATCCTGCAACTTTACTGAATTCATTTATTAATTCTAAGAGTTTTTTGGTGATGTCTTTAGATTTTTCTATATATAAGATCATGTCATCTACAAAGAGGAATAATTTGACTTTCCCTTTTCTAATTTGAATGCCTTTTATTTCTTTCTCTTGCTTGACTGCTCTGGCTAGGACTTCCAATATGATGTTAAATAGGAATTGTGAAAATGGGCATCCTTGTCTTGTTCCAGTTCTTGGAGGAAAGTCTTTCTGGTTTCCTCCATTTAATATAATGTTAGGCGCAGGATTATGATATATAGCCTTTATTATGTTGAGAGTGTACCTCCTATGCCTGATTTGTTGAGAGTTTTTGTCATGAAACGATGTAAAATTTTATCAAACACTTTTTTCTGTACCTACTGATATGATCATATGGTTTTTGGCCTTTATTCTGTTAATGTAATATATCACATTGATTGATTTGCATATGTTGAAACATCTTTGCATCCCTGGGGGAAAAAAAATCACTTAATCATGGTGTATTATCTTTTTGATATTTGTTGGATTTGGTATGCTAGTATATTTTTGAGGATTTTGCATCTATGTTCATCAGAGATGTTTAGTTTTCTTTTTTTGTTGTGTCATTGTCTAGTTTTGGTATTAAGGTAATGGTGACCTTGCAGAATGAGTTAGGAAGAAGTCCCTCCTCTTCAATTTTCTGGAATAGTTTGAGAGAATTGGTATTAATTCTTCTTTGTAAGTTTGGTAGAATTTGTAGTAAAGCCATCCAGTCCTGGGCTTTTCTTTCTTGGGGGATGTTTTATTACTGATTCAATCTCATCACTCAACATTGGAGTGTTCAGGTTTTCTATTTCTTCCTGGTTCAATCTTAGCAGGTCATCTGTGTTCAGGAACTTATCCATTTCCTCTAGGCTTTTCCTTTTGTTATTATATAGTTGTTCATAATAATCTCCAATGATCCTTGTATTTCTATGGTATGAGTCGTAATGTCTCCTTTTGTATTTCTAATTCTGTTTGAGTCTTTTCTCTTTTTCTTGATTAGTCTAGCTAGTGGTTTATCTATTTTGTTTATATTTTCAAAAAAACTGATTCTTCATTTTAGTTGATCCTTTGAATTTTTTTTTAGTCTCTTTTTAACTGAGTTCTGTTCTGACCTTTATTATTTCTTTCCTTCTACTAATTTGGGGTTTGATTTAGCTTGCTTTTCTAGTTCCTTGAGGAGCATCATTAGGACGTTTACTTGAAATCTTTCTACTTTTTAAATTTTTTAGACAGAGTCTTGCTCTGTCATTCTGGCTAGAGTGCAGTGGCATGATCTTACCTCACTATAACCTCCGCCTCCCTGGTTCGAGTGATTCTCTTGCCTCAGCCTCCCAAGTAGCTGGAATTATAGGCACCCACCACTACACTTGGCTAATTTTTGTATTTTTAGTAGAGACAGGGGTTCACCATGTTTTCCAGGCTGGTCTCGAACTCCTGACCTCAAATGATACTCCTGCCTTGGCCTCCCAAAATGCTGGGATTACACGCTTGAGCCACCACTCCTGGCCTCTTTCTACTTTTTTAATGTAGGCATTTATTGCTATAAAATACTCTCTTAGCACTGCTTTTATTGAATCCTCATTATGTTGCATTTCCATTTTCATTTGTTTCAATAAATTTTTAAATTTCTTTCTTTATTTCTTCATTGACCCAGTGGTCACCCAGAATCATGTTGTTTAATTTTCGTGTATTTGTACAGTTTCCAAAATTCCACTTGATTTCTAGCTTTATTCCATTATATGATGATATGATTTCAACGTTTTAAAATTTGTTGAAATATTTTGTGGCCTAACATATGGTCTCTTGCGGAGAATTTTTTATGTGCTAATAAAAAGATTGTGTGTTCTGCAGCTACTGGTTAAAATGTTTTGTAAATATCTGTTAGGTCCATTTGATCTAAAGTATAGTTTAAATTCAATGCTTCTTTGTTGATTTTCTGTCTAGATGATCTGTCCAGTGCTGAGAGTGGGGTGTTGAAGTCCCCAACTCTTATTGTATTAGAGTCTATCTCTCCCTTTAGCTCTAATAATATTTACTTTATGTATCTGGGTGCTCTAGTGTCGGGCATATATATTTAGAATTGTTACATTCCCTCACTAAATTGATCTCTGCCATTATAGGACCTTCCTGTCTCTTTTACATTTTTTAAGTCTGTTTTATTTGATATAAGGGTGGCTACTCCTACGCACCTTTGGTTTTTGTTTCTGTGGAATACCTTTTTTAATCCCTTTATGTTCAGTCTTTATATATCTTTACAGGTGAAGTGAGTTTCTTGTAGGTAGCATATGTTTGGGTCATTTAAACAAATTCTTTCAGCCAGTCTATATCTTTTAATTGGGGAATTTAATTCATTTAGATTCAAGATTATTGTTGTAAGCAAGAAGTTATTCCTATCGTTTTGGTAATTGTTTTCCAGTTATTTCATGTATTCTTTTCCCCCTTTCTTTCTCTCTTATTGTTTATAATTGCAGTTTGGTGGTTTTCTGTAGTAGTAACATTTAAGTCCTTTGTCTTTCTCATTTGTGTGTCTGCTGTACCAGTGAGTTTTATATTTTCATGTGTTTTTAGGATGGTAGATATCATCCTGTTGCTTCCAGATATAGGACTCCCTTAGGCATTTCTTGTAGGGCCAGTCTAATAGTGATGAATTTTCTCAGTTTTTGCTTGTCTGGCAAAGATTTTATTTCTGTTTTATTTTTGAAGAAAAGCTTTGCTGAATATGGTATTCTTCGTTGACTCTTTTTTCTCTTTCAGTGCTTTGAATATGTCATCTTATGCTGTTTTGGCCTATAAGAGTTCTGCTGAGAAATCTGCTGTTAGTCTGATGGGGATTTCTTTATATGTGACAATGCTTTTGGTTTGCTGTTTTTAGAATGCTCTTTTTTTCTCTCTTTGTTTTTGACTTTTGACTCTAATGTGCCTTACAGAAGACATTTTCAGGTTGATCTATTTAATGATCCTTGAGCTTCCTGTACCTGGATGTCTATATCTCTTGTAAGACTTTGGAATCTTTCAGTTTATTGTTGTTATTATTTTGCATTAACAGTGTGGTTGTTGTTTTTTTCAACAAGAAATGCAAACAAACTTTTTTTTTTTTTTTTGCCAGAGTCCTGCTCTGTCACCCAAGTTGGAGGGCAATGGCATAATCACAGCTCACTGCAGCCTCAAACTCTTTGGCTCAGGTGATCCTCCACCTCAGTCTCCCAAATAGCTAGGCCTATAGGCACATGCCATCATACCCAGTTAATTTTTTAAATGCTCTGTAGAGATAGAGTCTTACTACGTTGCCTGGTCTAGTCTCAAACTCCTGGCCTCAGGTGATTTTCCCAGCCTCCCAAAGTGCTAGGATTATAGACAAGAGCTACCATGCCCAGTCCTCAGCTATCATTTTGTTGAATAGGTTTTCTATGTCTTTGTCCATTTCTTGTCCTTCTGGAGCACCCAACATTTGAATATTTGGTCACATTATGTCACTCATATGTCACATAGGCTTTTTTCTTTTTCTTTCTTTTTTTTTCTTCAAAAAAAAATTTTTTTTTTAAAGAGACGGGGTTTCACCATATTGGCCAAGCTAGTCTTGAACTCCTGACCTCAGGTGATCTGCCCGCATCTACCTCCCACAGTGTTGGGATTACTGGTGTGAGCCACCATGCCTGGCTGGCTTTTTTCATTCTTTTTAGTTCTTTTTTCTTTTTTTCCTCCCTCTCTTTTTTTTTGTCTGACTGGGTTATTTCAAAACACTGGACCTCAAGTTTAAAAACTACTTTTTCTGAAGTCTGTTGTAGAAGCTCTCAATCATATTTTTAATTTTTGTTTTTAATTCTCCAGTTCTAGGGTTTCTTTTTGAGCTTTTAAAAGTTGTATCTCTATTGAATTTCTTATTCAGATAATGATTTTTTTCTGATTTCTTTGTATTTCTTATCTATGTTCTCTTGTATCTCTCTGAGCTTCAATATTCTTATTTTGATTTTTTTTTTTTTTTTAGCATCTCATAGATTCCTTTTGCATTGGAATCTGCTGCTGGAGAATCACTGTGTTCTTTTGGAAGTGTCATGTTTCCTTGCTTTTTCATGCTTCTTGTGTTTTTACATTGATATCTGCACTTCTTCTCATTTTGGGGGGGACAGGGTTGGCTTTTGCAGGAAAAGACTTTTTCTACAGATGTATTTATAGTGTGGATTGGGTAGGATGCCTTAACTTTGTTTCTCTTTTTTTTGGCATGCAAATGTCTTATTAACTTTGATTCTTGCAGTCGTGTAGTTTCTGTGTGATATCTTCAGCTGTAATCAGCATCAGTTGTGTCTGTGAGTTCCTTGGTGGCTTAGGTTGTGGTTGTTCGTGGAGGCTGTGGTTTTGCTGGGGATGGGGATGCCAAATGGAACAGTCCTTGGGCCCCAGTGGTAGTGGCAGCAGGCTGAGTCTTCCCATCCTTGAAGCCTAGCAGCATACATGGGCACTGTTGTTAGAGGATCCAGACAGTCTAATCTTTGGGCCTCCAGGTGGCTTTCTCAGGTGTCAGCAATGGCACTGGTAGATTGGGCAGGTGGCCATATCTTTGGGTCCCTGGGTGGCATGTTGGTGATGGCAGGAATGGTAGCAAGCCCCTCAGGCCCCCAGGTGACATACACAAGTGCCAATGGTAGAAGCAACAGGCTGAGCAGGCTGCAGGCCATTCCCTAGATCCCCAGGTGGTATATTCAGGTGGGTGCACATGAGCAACAGCTGTGGCAGGCAGGGAAAGTCGATCCCCCAGTACCCAAGATGGCACACTTGGGTAAAAGCAGCAGTAGACAGTTGTGCCTGTCCTCAGACTCCAGGACAACATCTAGATGGGCTGGTCTCATGTCTACTAAAGGTGCATTCAGGTGTGTGATAGCCCTGCTCCTGAAAGGGCAGAGTTTTTATCAGTGGCAGTCGCTCCAGGCAGGTGGCTCTCAGGCTCTGGAGAGGGCACGCACAGCTTCCTTTGTTCTGGGGCAGCCTCCCTGGTGCACTGCACGGCCCATCCTCCACAATGTGGAACACCATATGTGCTAGAGTGCTGGGGGACCTGGCCACTCTACTGGATCCAGCTAGTGTCACAGTGCTTCAGCACTCTGAGTGGGCACAGGGGAATGTCCGTGAAGTTCTAGGGATGTGGAGTACAGGGACTGTTGGGCCCTGGGGCAGGATGCAGTCTGGTGGGGAGCTGGGCTCTCAAAATGGTTCCATGCTATAGCTATTTGGGTCTTGGGGGTTGTATGGGACCCAGAATGAACTCCATCTCTGGAATGATGCCATTATATAAACTCCAAGCCACTCTCTCTACTAGTCTCACAGCCAGCAAGGGCTGAGGGGCTCTCCTGTGGCTAGGATTACAGGAATCCATGATAGAAGTGTGGACTCCTGGGGATCTCTCACTTACCCTTTTCCCACACTGGGGAGCCTCTCCCAGCTCCCAGCCAATCTGAGCAGTGACAGCTGCCTTGCTTCCCTCTCCTTCTGTGTCTCAGATGTTTGACATTTTCCTGCCAAATTCCAGTGTTCTCTCTTAAATGTTCTGTCCAGCTTGTGATTATCTACTCAGTGTTTTGGTCCATGTGAGTGTGAGTGCCGGGTGCCTGTAGTCCTTTTCTTACATTTTAAGCTCATCAATAAATTACTCAATCTGTGTAATGGAAATTTTGTATTAAATATCAGAAACATAACTGGGCTTAGAGCAAAAAACTAGATTTAGCTTTAGGGCTTACTCTCATTTTATACTGACTAGAATAAGTATGAATTGATAGATTCATTTTGCTCGATTCTCCTGGCTATGAAATTCTATGATGTTTTGGCACAGCAAGTTACTTCATTATTAGGAAATACTTTTTCTCAGAGGCTCCTTTTTTATTATAATAATTTTAAAAATAATAACATCTGTCTTTTTTATATTATAGCATCTCTGCAAATAGTTGTTTTAATAGCAATATTTGTTATTACCTGCTTGAAAAAAGTCAGATATAATATCTTTTTATCCCAAAAGGAAGTTTGCAGGCAAATAACTAGGTAGATACATATAGATAACTATATATATGTGCATAGACAAAAAACAGAAAGGATATTTACAGAAAATATTGACTGTGGTAATATATAGATGGTGGGATTATGGAGATTTCTGTTTTCTTTGTTGTGTTTTTCTTTCTTTTCCAAATTTTAGACAATGAGCATGCATTACTTTTATAATCAGAAATAAATTACAAATATTTTAAACAAATGTGTTTGGATTCTTTCTTTCTTTTCACATGATAACCGTAAATATAAAAGTTCTTTGTGTATCTACTTTCTCTGCACAGTGAATCCCGGCTATTTTTTGAACAAAGTCCAACCAGAATTGGAGGAACTTACAAAAAACTGGTTTACCGTGAATACACAGATGCTTCCTTCCAAACACAGAAAGCAGAAGAAGAACACCTTGGAATCCTTGGTGAAATTCTATTCGTAGCTTGTGGGGTTATTATTTTATTCTGCAATCAAAACAGTATTCACCAATTCACAGTTATAGATTTCAGCTGTAATCTACAGCCTTATGAAAATAATACATTGATTCACCCATTGACTTATTTTATTTTATTTTAGACAATCTTGTTCTGTTGCCCAGGCTAGAGTGCAGTGGTGTGATCTCTGTTTATTGCAACCTCCACCTCTCAGGCTCAAGTGATCCTCTCACCTCTGTCTCTGTAGTAGCTGGGACTACAGGAACGCAACATCATACCCAGCTAATTTTTGTGGTGTTTTTGTTTTGTTTTTTGAGACAGGGTCTCACTGTCGCCCAGGCTAGAGTGCAGTTGCACGATCTCAGCTCACTGCAACCTCCGCCTCTCAGGTTCACAGGTTCAAGTGATTCTCATGCCTCAGCCTCCCACATAGGTGGGACCACAGGCACACACCACCACACCTGGATAATTGTTGTATATTGTAGAGACAGGGTTTCACCATGTTGCCCAGGTTGGTCTCAAACTTCTGGGGTCAAGCCATCTGCCCATCTCAGCCTCCCAAAGTGCTGGGATTACAAATGTGAGCCACTGAACCCAGCCCACTCAGTGATTTTAACTACATTCTTTGTTCCTATAAATCCAAAAAGACTAATATATTCATCTAATATCTAATATCTTTGATCCAAAGTGACTTTATAAGACCTTGAATCATCTAGACTTCTTGTAGTTGCACCCTTTTCTGGGTTCATGGCATCATCCCTTTAATTTCTTCCTAAAAGAACTTTACTGTGGCTCAGGCCTGTAATCCCAGCTCTTTGGGAGGCTGAGACAGGTGGATTACCTGAGGTCGGGAGTTTGAGACCAGCCTGACCAACATGGAGAAACTCCATCTCTACTAAAAATACAAGAATTGAGCCCGGTGAGGTGGCACGTGCCTGTAATTCCAGCTACTCAGGAGACTGAGGCAGGAGAATTGCTTGAACTCGGGAGACAGAGGTTGCTGTGAGCCAAGATTGTGCCATTGCACTCCAGCCTGGGCAACAGGTGAAACTCTGTCTCAAAAAAAAAAATAACAAAAAAAAAAAACTTTACTCAAGTAACACAACCTGACAATTATCTTTATGAAATCCAAGGATAACTACTAACTCTGTTGGTTTTAGGCCCTGTTATTAAGGCACAGGTGGGAGAGATCATCAAAGTCACTTTCTATAACAATGCTTCCCTGCCACTCAGCATTCAGCCTCATGGACTACACTACAACAAGAGCAATGAAGGTTCATTCTACAAAACACCTGGAGGAAGTAAGTAGTGCTCAAGGGAGGTCCAAGTGAGCCATACTGCCATATAATGTCAGCAAGTAATATAACTCCTATTGTGCAGCCAAACTGTCATAGTGTAACAGCTCTGTGTACTTATTGTGGCAGTTATTACTTCAGTTCCCATTCAACTGTCACCCAAAGAGAAAGATCTGTCCTTACTCTCAGAGATCTCACAGTCTAGACTAGTGTACGTATGGTCTTAGGTTCTGTTCTATAAATGTTTATTTCTTGCTAGGTACCCCTTTACCTTCCTCACATGTAAATCCTGGCACAATATTTGTCTATACATGGGAAGTTCCAAACTATGTGGGTCCCCACCTCCACGGATCCCAACTGCTTGACCTGGTTCTATTACTCTTCAGTAAATGGGACAAGAGACACCAACAGTGGCCTTCTGGGGCCCCTCCTTGTATGTAGAAATGGAAGTCTTGGAGAGGATGGCAAACAGGTGAGTCCTGAGGCGTATGGCCAGGTAAGTCTTGGTGAGAGCTGCCTAAGACAGAACTGCAGAGGAATGGCAATGTCTCAGGGCCAGAGGAATCAGCAGCTTCAATTTCTGTGTACTGATGTCTCCCAATTCTATTCTTTCCTCAGCTAAACACCTGTATTTTCCTCTGCCCAGTAAAACTGCACCCTGGCATGTCCCACAGACATCTCGTCCTTCTGGACAGACATTTACTGTCCCTCCATTCTCTAAATCAGCCTCTTTCTTCCTCCATTCTATCTCTTGGTTAATAATATCACCAAACCTTGGACTTTCATCAACAACTCCTTCTGTCTTACCTCCATATTTATCACTAAGTCTCCAATACCTCTGCATTATTTTAGGCACTATCATCTCTTTCTGAATTCCTTTCATTCTTCTGTCTCCACTCTTATCTTGCTTTAATACAACTAGTCCATATCCCTCCCTAAGGAATCTGGTTACAGCACTCCCTGCAATAAAAATCTCCCCCACAATTTGTTGGCTCAGAAGCCAACACATCAGATCCTGACAATTCCTTCAGATTCATGTCCCCCTCCCACCCCTACATTGCAGAATTAGCTTCTTCTAATTGGCAACTAATTGGCAAAGTAGAATTCTGCAGTGTGGTGGAATTAGCTCATTAGACCCTCAGTAAGGAAGGCTATTTCACATCTCTGATTTTCCCCTCTTCTCTCCATCTGGAATGGCCTTTCCTCACTGTTTGATCTGTCAAAAGGGGGAGACATTTTTGAAACTCAGACTGAGAGTACCTTCCTTTGGACAATGTTCCTTAACTAAAGTTAGTTGAAGCTCCTGCAGGTTACCATAGTCCATTAGGTATGTTTCTATCAGAGTATTTATCCATGCAATTGTTTTTATTGGACTGTTTCTTACACTAGACTGTTTCTACTGGAAACACACACAAGATTTTCTAGAAAGTTTCTAGAAAGTATACACAGGATTTTACTAATTTTTTATGATAACCACAGCTCCCCTTGGGCATGTAACAGGTGCTCAGTAAGTGTTTGTTAAATGAATTTCCCTTTTTTCTCACTCAGAAGTGAACTAATATCTAGTTATTTTCTACACTTATATAAAAAAATAGGTAATGAAGCTTTAAAATCCATAAATACATGTGTAACAATGTATTCAAAATTATAAATATATATTTATATATATTATAAATATATACATTTAATTAATATTTAAATAATAAAAATAATTTAATATATATTTATAATATATTTATCTATATGAGTCATATTTATAGTGTCATAATTCTTATAATACATATTTTTATATTTAATCTAGAAATATGTATATATTTAATTTGTTCAAAAACCCTTAAAATTCAGACTTTCTAGAATTGAAAACTATGTATTTAACTTACTTTCCATAGAGTACATTATGTTAAAAGCCACTTTAAATATCTTATGGTTTAGTTTATGAAGTTTAGATGTAGGAATCCCTGGAGTAAACGCTTTGTAAAAAGCCATAGAGATTTCTCCCAACTTCTTAGTTCTATGATAATTCATTCACTGTGACTTGTGCCTTTCTATGGACTATCCAAAATCAGGAAGTCAATTGATCAAACTTTTCACAAATACACAATCTCCTGTGTAGGAAATCTTGTATGTAGATCAAATATTTGGCTAGATTTGAATACAGACCATCTATACTTCATGTCTATTCCTTTTTCTATTCTCATCCACAGAAAGGTGTAGACAAAGAGTTTTACCTACTTGCCACAATATTTGATGAAAATAAAAGTTATCTCTTGGATGAAAATATCAGAACATTTATCACAAAGCCTGAAAATGTCGATAAAGAGATCCAGACTTCCAAGCCTCAAATCAGATGTCCTGTAAGAAAAAAAAAAACTTACAAGATAAATGCATTAAACACTTACTTAAATTTATTTTGCCTAAAGAATTACAGATTAAAAGAGACTTAGGTTTTTCCCACAATGGTTGGCTAATATACTTATATTTCCTTTAAATACCATTTCCCAGACAGGTGCAGTGGCCCACACCTATAATCCACCATTTTGGGAGGCCAAGGCAGGTGGATCACCTGAGGTCAGGAGTTTGAGACCAGCCTGGCCAAAATGGTGAAACCCCGTTTCTACTAAAAATACAAAGATTAGCTGGGTGTGGTGGCACATGCCTGTAATCCCAGTTACTTGGGAGGCTGAGGCAGGAGAATCACTTGAACCCAGGAGACGGAGGTTGCAGTGAGCCGAGATCATGCCATTGCACTCCAGCCTGGGGGACAAAGTGAAACTCCATCTCAAGAAAATAAATAAATAGATAAATAGTAAGTAAATATCATTTCCCAAGAAGAATATTGTTTATTAGTGTGATTAGTTTGAATTTAATTTACCAAACATTTACCAACACCTCTCGTGCAATGTATTTTATCTACAGCTAAGTGTGGAAAGTCATGTACTTCTCTATTGCCAAATTTGCAGAGTGTGGAGTAGGGTGTTTGTTGAGCTGGTTGGGTGGGTGTGTGGGTGGCTGGTTGGTTGGTTGTTGGTTTGTGAAGACTGTACAGAGGAAAGGGTTGATCTGGAATCTGGAGACTTGGACTTTGGTCTTAATAGTTTCATTCATTAGCCTTATGACATTGGACAAGTAACTACTTGTCTGGCCTTGATTTCCTCAACTCTAAAAGGAAGGGGTTGACTGGAATAATCCAATGAAAGTATCATGGAGTTCTGTCATTCTCTAATTCTATAATGTCATTTTAGCCCCCATGAAGTGATTAAATAACATTAAAGGAGAGGAAAGTTGAAAAAAATTGCTTTGCTGTTTTTACATGAATGAGCTGCTTCATGATTAGTGCTTTGTTGGGTTTCAAAAGATATCAAATACCAGTAAATTAAATACCCTTTTCTCTGTTACAAATACCTTGCAGCCATAAATGGATACATGTATGGAAATCTGCCTGGACTGGATATGTGCTTAGGAGATACCATTTCATGGCACGTTTTTAGTGTGGGAGCAGAGAAAAATTTACACGGGATATATTTTTCAGGAAATACCTTCATTTCTTTAGGAGCAAGAAAGGATACAGAAACTGTGTTTCCTCATATTTCTAAGACACTTTTGATGACACCTGATTCTATAGGTAAGCAGGTGGGTCTTCTCATTCAGCCTGAAACATCAAAGTATGCAGAAGCACTATCTTTATATGCACTGAATGTTCTGCACAAGAAAAAAAATTGAACTGATACAAACAGTGCTTGAGAAACCTTTGTCCTGCTCCATTTCATTTATAGGAGCCTTAGTATTTCCTATACAGATAAATCCCCTCAGTTTTTTCAGGCCCTCTTCCTAGGCCTTTAGGCTTTAAACCATCGCAATGCTCTTCAAAAATGATGAAGATATTTTAAACCCTTTAAACTCATTTTCATTCTATTGCCTTCTGCATTTCTTACTCTTCTGTCCATTTGTTTCCCAGGCCTTCCTCCTGCTTTGCCCTTACCCTACTGCCTTCTCCCTTCTTTCTATCCTCCTTACCAGCTTTGCTCTCTAGGTAAATGTTTTAGCTTTAGTGAGGTTGATCCTTGCTGGTAACATTTCTTTTTCTTTAAAGAAGACACCCCATATCTGTGTGGGGGATCAAAGGAAACCAACCTTCCTTCTGAACCTAGTTTCCTCATTTGTAAAACAGGAATTGCAAAAACTTGTAATTTGCAAAAAGGAATAGACAATGATCAGATGAGATAGGTAAAGTATAGTAAAGTGCTGTCATACATTAGACTGTCAATAAATACTAGTTTCTTCTTTAATCCAGTAGATCCACCTTCATCCCGCATACCCGCCTCCCAAAAATCCACTTATCTTGGTCAAAAATGACTGATACCAACCAAAAACTGGCTGTATGATAAACTACTGTGTAAATGCCATGAATTGGTATCTTGACTCTTTGTGATGCCAAATATTCATTTGACAACATTTTCTTCATTTCAAAATTGAAACTTTTACTTTTCAAACAAACAAAAGTTGTGATTCAGACTGATTGGAGGGGGAAAAAAAGCACTTTCTCTGGTGCTTTTTCTCTCCTCTTTGTTAGAGAGGATGTACCTGCACGCTCATTCAGGGACAAGTTATTGCTTTTTCCTGCCCCAGTCCTTCCTCTCCTTTTCCCTGCAGGGGTTCTTCTGAATTTAAAAACTACCACGTCTCATTCTCTTTCCCAAGCCATATCAACTGTAGCAAACATGTGGAGACAAGCACACCATGTGTTAAGCACTGTACTAAAGACTATACAGGGATCATTTCAATTTAAACAAATTCTTTTTCTCAAACTCTGAGTCTGAAGGTTTTGCTTCCTTGTACATATTCTTAAACCTTATCCTCCACAAAAGTAACAGCAACAACAATATGCAGAGTTGAAAGAGTATTTGTCAAGAAGCAGTGCCAGCACGTGGTGGGCCTAAAATTACCAAGGTAAAAAAAAGAAAACTAGAATTCCGGTGGAATGTTCTGGTCGGAATCAGGCTGGAGTTTTTTTGTTATGGTGGTGTGTTTTTGCTTTTTGTCATTGTTTTGGATTTTTAATGTATTCAACTTTTTTTCACTGACTTCTCTGCTACCTACCAGTCTGGTCAAAGCCATCATCTCTCATCGATTATTATTACTATTTTTTGTCTTTTTGTTTTTTTCCTTTCTGTGGAGAATGGAGTCTCGTTATATTGCCCAGGCAGGTCTCCAACTCCTGGGCTCAAGCTATCCTTCCGCCTCTGCCTCCTTAAGAGCTGGGATTACAGGCATGAGCCACAGCGCCCCGCTCATCGATTATTTTTAATAGCCTCTCGACAGATCTCCTTCTTCCACCATTGTACACACCAGTCTATTCTCAACACAGCTGCTAGAGTGTTCTTAAGCCCTTCATTGACTTAAAATCCCGCAACGGCTCTCCATTTCACTCAGTAAAAGCTATCGTGTATTCAGTGGCCCACAAGGGCTCCATGACCTGGCCCTCCACACTCTAGTGCTCTCACCCTCGCTCCCTCCCTTCAGATACACCAGCCGCTTGGGTGTTCTTCACACATAGCAAACAGGCTCCTGACCTGGGTCCTTTGCCACCTGTTTCCTCTGCCTGGAGAGAACACACGTTTCCTCCAGATCCACCTCACCTCTTATAAATCTTTGCCCAGATGTCACCCTCCCATCAAGGTCTATGCTGCTCACTGCTCTCTTGAGCCCCCTCCCAACACACACCCAGAATTCTTAGTCCTCCTTATGCTGTTTTCCTTATTTCTTTAATCATTGCTCTTATCACCTTCCAGCACACATGCAGGTTGTTTAACATGTTTATTGTCTGTCTCACAACACCCTGCAATATAAACTCTGAGAGCAAGAATTTTTAACTATTTTGTTCTCTGATATTTCCCGAGTGCCTAGAAATACATTTGACACAAGAAGGTGATCAATAAATATTTGTGGAATTAATGAAAGAATGAATGAAAGATTTTACTGTGTTTCTTTTGAGGGTTGCAGCTTATGATTAATTTTACAGAGGAAAGAAATCTGAAGGCAAAGCTTTAACCATTCCTTTCTTATTCGTCTGTAGGAACTTTTGGTTTGGTTTGCATAACAATAAAGCATAATCTAGGAGGCATGAAAAATAAATATCATGTGAGGCAATGTGGGAAGCCAAACCCTGATCAAACACAATACCAGGAGGAGAAAATTATTTACATTGCAGCCGAGGAAATGGAATGGGATTATTCTCCTAGCAGAGACTGGGAGCATGAACTGCACCGCTTACAAAGAGAGAAGTACCCTGAAAGCTCCAGTCTCTAAATGGGAGGGTTCTAAGGGTTTTTTCTAGAGTCTTCCTCTCTTTCCTTTCTGTCTGTCTGTGTGTGTGTGTGTGTCTGTGTGTGTGTTGTATTTATTTGTGTTTGGTATAGTGTGTGTGTGTGTGTGTGTGTGTGGTGTATTTATTTGTGTTTGGTATGGTGTGTGTGTGCATAATGTGTATGTGGTTGTGGTATTTGTGTGTTTAGGATACTCTCAATTATAAATCACTTCAAAATTTATGTGTGTGTGTGTGACATATTCAACTGCAAAGGGCTTCAAATCTTTCTAAATATCTATATAACTTACTTATGGGCTCTAGTTCTTCCTGCCTGTCTTTTCACTTCTTGCATCCTTCCTGGACATATGTTACTATTTAATCTCACCACAGGAAGAGTAGCATAACTTCTGCTACATTCAATATCTAGAGTCAATCAGAATTTTCTTTCGTCTTCATTTTCTTCTACCTCTATTCTGAGAACTTCACCTTAAAGACACCTATTTTTCTCTTTTGTACAATTTGATTTCTTTCTCTGGTTTTCTCTCTTACTATTTATTTATTTATCAAAACTAAAGTTGTATCCAGAAAAGATGCTTTAAAGTACAGAATGAATATCTAACTATCTTGCCAGAATTAATATATTTTTTAAAAAAGATGGCTTACGTTTCTAGGTAAAACAGTTTCTAGATATAAGAAGTTCTTCCATATGAGTTCTTTGTCTAAATTAATGGTTCAATTAACTCACTTTGTGGGGGAGTTTAGTTGTTGTTTTTGTTTTTATTTTCTTAAAGACAACGAGCATGTTTGTGGATAGAAATGGAACACATCTTGGGTCCAAATATAAGAAAGTCTTATATCGTCAATATGATGATAGCACATTCAAAAATCAAACAAAAAAGAGTGAAGATGAAAAACATCTGGATATACTAGGTATTGATATACCATAAGCTTGGTTTTTGAGTTTTTCTTGTCTTCAGCCATTAGAGATTGTTGTACACATGGAGGACATTGTCAGCCTCTACCTTGACAGAGGAAAGTGCCTGTAACTCTAATTTGTTTGCTGATGCGCATTTTCATTGGAAAAAAAAGATTGAAGTATTGTTTTCTAAAAAATAAAGACAATGTAGAAAAGTAATTGTGCTCAGTTTCAGATTACCTGGATTCTTGCTCTCAGTATTAAAAAATTCTAGAAAGGAGTTTAGGAGTCGCATTTAGGGATCATTTCCATAAGATGAAAACAAAGCCCAGGGGACCCTAGTATAGTGAGGAAAGGAACTTATTTATGTAAATGTAAGTGTCTTATGTCTGAGTGAGGAAAATGATAACTGTTTCTTCCACCCTTGATAGATCAACTAGGAAACCTCTGAGTCACCCCAGGTGCCTACATGCAATATTTCCATACACCCAACTCCTGTTTCAGCCTTGATATCTATGTGTATATTAGAGGTTATTTTATGATGTGAGACCCTGAGAAGATGGATTTACATGCTGATGAAGAGGAACTTTTGCTCTTCTTGGCTCTCCATGAGTCTCTAGAGCTTGTCTATTTGTGAACTCTGGAGGGGAAGCCTGTGTTATCCTGTTGCTGCTGCTTTTGAGTGGGCCCCTATCTTTAGTAACCACAGGATGTTTGTTTTCTCTAGGATTCTGGCTGAATGCATGAAGATAAATAATGCAATCTGACCCTCAAGATTCTATTATTATTTATGCAAAAAGGAAAACACTTTATTATAAAGATAAAACATGCATGTTGTTTGGGGAGGTGAAATGGTCACAGGGAGCAAAGAGGCCCTGTCTTCAGCTAGCATCTAGCATCCACCAGACATCTTCAGGGCTCTAATTTTAGTAATTATAGCACAAGTCTGCAGAGAGTTCTTGGTGCTCATATCACCTCAAAACCATCTATGTTTCAGAATTTTTCAGAGCCACTGATTCAGTCTGCTTCCAAATAGAAAGAAGATTTAAAATGAATTTTATACTTGTAGTTCTTGGCTTAGGATGAAAGGGAGAGCGAGTAAAATAAAAGTTTTCAGTCTGTGAGGGAGAAAATCACTCTAACAGGCCTTGCACCTCCTCACAATCCTCCAGTAGAAAAAGGAGCAAGAGAATAAAAGGCTTAAAAGTTGAGATTGGTCAAGAAATAAAAGAAAGGGTTTCATGTTTAAATTGTATGTTTCCCTAGGCATAAACTGATGTTCATTAAAGTAAGTTTTCTGGCAAAAAAAAAAAAAATCTCATAAAATTCTAAATGATTTAAAGTTTTCAGGAAAAATCATGTTTCATAAATCAGCAATGATCTACTTGTTAAATGTTTTTATTTCATTTGGCTGCATGTTAAGTAAAAGGATAAGAATAAGTCACTGTGTAAATACTTAAGAAGACAGATGACTCATAATTTAAAATAAATAATTACCCATACATTTTCCTTTTTATATTCCCTAGGTCCATTAATATTGGTCAATCCTGGTCAAAAAATTCAAATTATCTTTAAAAATAAAGCCTCAAGACCATATTCTATTCATGCTCACGGAGTGAAAACAAATGATTTCACTGTTGTTCCAACTCAGCCAGGTAAATACTTTGGGAGAAAAAATATCCCCAAAAGTTTTTATGCAGGACTATGGGGCTAATGTTTTTTTATATATACGGGTGCAGTTCCAGATGAGAAAGACCAGTGGACTAATAAGATGGGCCCAAAGAAAGCATTTGGGATGGGAGTTCCTTCTGCAAGTCAAGTTTACTTTTAGGTTGGGGCACCACGGGCAAAGTGAAGGTTTGGTCTTCAGGGACCACCTCTCCAGGGTATGAATTTCTCCTCTAGGGCCACCCTCCCTCCCACCTCTGTACCTGTTTAGCTGACAAGTTTTCTTATACTATATTCAGTTTCTCCAACTCAAGAGCTAAAGTTGGAGTTGAGTACACCATGCAGTACGTGAGGAAGCAGGAGAGAATTGAGTCAATAAGAGGAAATGATGAACCCCATGTATTAACATTTCTATGGAATGGAATCACTGCTACACAGCATGCCATTCAGCATAATTAACTTGGAAGAACACTGTTGCCCAGGCTGGAGTACAGTGGTGTGATCCTGGCTCACTGCAACCTCCGCCTCCCAGGTTCATGCCATTCTCCTGTCTCAGCCTCCGGAGTAGCTGGGATTACAGGCATGTGCCACCACACTCAGCTAATTTTTTACTTTTAGTAGAGACGGGGTTTCTCCATGTTGGTCAGGCTGGTCTCAAACTCCCGACCTCAACTGATCCAACCAACTCAGCCTCCCAAAGTGCTGGGATTATAGGGGTGAGCCACCGTGCCCAGATGAACATTAATATTTTTTAATAGAAAATGCCTAGTAAGCAGACTCTGATATGAGGATTTGTGTGCAGGTAGTGCTCGTGGGATCAACTAATATGGAAAGAGTGAGAAATGAGTAGGATTGGACAGGGAGTGAGGTTAAGCAGAGATGCAACCTCAACAGAAGTCACAGCCAACACAGTTTGGAAGATAGGGTGACCCTCAGCAGTCCTAAGCTGGAGTGAGAGAGCTGGGCTGTTGTATCCCTGCACCAGTCATCTTGAGCAAGATGGCTTTCTTCAGCCAAGGCTCTCTCCTGATACCTGCTGGAGCAACATGTGCTTCATTCTTGCTCAAGGATATAGGATGGCATCAGAATGTCTACTATAGTTGCTCACCAAAACAAGTAGTTTTGGAATTCAGAGTATCAGTGAAAGCCAAATTCAGAAAGAAAAGATTTGTAAAGCAGAGGGACTGACAATAGACTTTGATGTCGGGCAAAATATTTCTTTTTGTTTTTAAAAACAATACTATAGTCTGTTGAATCTCCTATCAAGAGAGTTAGCAAGTCAGCCCTCTATTCTGCTTAGTCAGGAAAGGATCTGCTACATGCATTCCACAAACACTTCTGAGTACTTTACCTGCTGTATGCCAGGCACTGTGTTGATGTACTGGAAAGCCAGGGTTGGTGCTAAGTAGATTGTTAAAGATTTGGGAGCTGGGGGTGGGGTTGGTTAGTGTCACAGGACTGTGATACTCATGGAAGCTTTGGAAGCAGGAGATATAGGATTATGGTGGGGGAAGAAGCAAAGAAGTTTACTGCAAGAATATGGAATTAGATCCAATAAGACTAATAGGCACAGCCTTGAGGGCAGGGAGAAGGTACATGTGATCCACACATGGGAAGGTTCAGAGCTGCGATTCAAGGCTTTGTCACATTGACTAAGATCACAAAGCAAGAAGTGAAACCAGAAGTGAAAGCTAGGGCTATGCTGCCTAATACTTTTATAGCTTTAGTGTTTGCTCATTGTCTGGTTCTCCATAAAGAAGTCTGATTTTAAAGGCTCTATTTAAATACACTTTACTTGTCTATTTCAGGAGAGATTCAAATATATACTTGGCAGATACCTGACAGAACTGGTCCTACCTCACTAGACTTCGAATGCATACCTTGGTTTTACTATTCAACTGTGTCTGTGGCCAAGGTAAACTTTAAATCAAATAACAGCTTTTATCCAATCTCCTCCTGGAAATTATAATGGAAGGAAGAAGGTGTCTATCATTGTTTTTAAAAATATTGGTTCTATGTAAACTTTCTTTTAAGTAACTTAACTATTGTTTAGCTTTTATTCCTACATGGGTCTGCATTTCTCAAGGGCAAAATAAACTATTACACTATGATTACTTAGGTTTATGATTCTTTATAAAATCTCACAGTGAATTGAAAGACGTATCTAATTATACAATAATAGACTAAACTTTGTTCCATTGAATAGTATTTGAATGACAAAAAACAACACACTCTAAATAATTTTAAAATTCAGTTGGATGTGGTAGCTGATGTCTATATAAAAAAATCTAAAAATTAGCCAGGCACAGTGGTGCATGTAGTCCTAGGTATGGGAGGCTGAGGTGGGAGGATTGTTTGAGTCCAGGAGTTCAAGATTATGTTGAGCTATGATCACACCATTGCCTAGGTGACAGAGCAAGACTCTGTCTCTAAATAATAATAATAGTAACAATAGTAATAAATAAATAATGGTATAATTCTATGATTAATAAGAAACAAATATATCATATTGTGTGGGTATGTGTTTATATTTAAAACTCTCAACCATAAGGTTCAAGTTTATTTGCACTAAAAAAAACACGGTGCAAGTATTCTATTTGAACTATTACTTATCTTGGCCCACTCTGTCTGGAACAAGAGTCTACACAGAGATTTAATTAAAAAACAGAATGAAGACAAACAAACCAAGACTTTCAACTGAAAGCTGCTTCAGGGAGCAGAAGCACAAAGGTGAAGGGACTAACTCCTTTAAACTTCCTGCCAACCAACTTCAATGCCAGGAATTCTAACTAAAACCAAATTTTTTTAAAATTACAATGTCCAAAGTAGAGCTAAATCCACTGAAAAATGTATCTAAAATCCTTTTCAGAGGTTTGTTGTTCTCCTTAGACTTGAGGTTACAATTTTTCTTCGATCAAGGACTGAGCATGTCAAACACTTTGTTCCTCACTCTCAGAATCCTGATAATTAAAAACTAGGATCTGACCTCACTAAAAACTAAAACTTGATTCTACCTCTTCTGTTTTGTGGGGGAAATGTTAGTTGTGGCCACAGTGAATGTTCTTGCTTTGCCTCCTCAGGACCTTCACAGTGGACTGGTAGGCCCTCTGATTGTATGCCGCAAAGACACCAACCCCAACATAGTTCACCGTGTTCTCCACTTCATGATTTTTAATGAGAACAAATCCTGGTACCTTGAAGACAATATCAACACCTATGCTTCAGAACCAAACAAAGTGGACAAGGAAGATGATGATTTTGAACTCAGCAACGAAATGCACGGTAACATTCACTCGCTGACTCACCAATGGTAGCCCACAGGTTGCTCTGCCCAAAATGAAGCAGATAAAATTTCCTCGCTTGGCACGGTTTATAGAATTCAACCACACAGAACTTGTATAGATCATGTAGACCAGGGGTTGGCAAATTTTTTTCTGCCAAGGGCCAGATAGTGAAGAAGTTAGGCTTACAAGCCCTGTGGTCTCTGTCATAAGCCATACTCTACTCTCCCACTGTAGAATGAAAGTAGTCGCAGACAATAGGAAAACAAATGAAAGTGGCTGAGAGCCAAAAACTTCATTTATGGACGCCAACATTTGTATCTCATATAATTTTTCACATGTCAAGAAATAATATTCTTAAATTTTTTTTCAACTATTTAGAAATTTTAAAACCATTCTTAGCTCATGGGCCACGGTAACAGGCAGTGGACTGGATCTTGCCCATAGACCACAGACCACTGACTTAGCAAACACAGCAAATCCTCGTGTTTTCTAGAGCTATGCAGACAATGTAAAACTAGGAACATCAGCTGTCATTTTAGGAGGGCCTTACTCCCATAATTTTCTAAGTATTTTACCTGGATGAACACAAGGAGAGGTGGAGCTTGGGGCAAACCAAAGTGAACATGGCCCCACCAACCCTTCCCCATCACGTTACCTTCACAGGCAGAACTTTTGAAAACTTCATGCTCATCAACCAAAATTATTTAGTAGGTTGACTGTGACTAGGTGCATCTAGGTACATCCAGATGACCTCCCTCCATCTGGAATCACAGTAACAAGACAATTATTCCAATAGAAAGCACATAAACAATCTCACTTACTTAGTTGCTTAGCCAGGGAAACTTCTGGTCTTAAGCCTCTCAGCTGACAGGGCTCATAAGTATGACTGGGTAAAAGGTCCTTAACTAAGGCAAATTCAAATATAGTAATTTCCCACTTCTAAGTTTGTTTTTTTTCCCCCCTTTTAGAAATTTATGTAAATTTAAAGTTAATTCAAAGGTGACATCCATTTTACCAGCAGACTTTTTAATAAGTGTCACAGAGGGCACAAATCACCTTGCGAGGCCCTAAAGAGATACAAACGTCCATAATATGGGTCATCTGCCCTCATGTTGTTTACAGTCTAAGGGATGCCAGACTTGTACATTGCTACAATCCAAGGAGGATGACGGTGGGTGGGATGCTGTCACAGAAATTTAAACACTGTGTAGTGCTTTAAATTCTTATTTGGAAGATGTGGAAAGGCTTCATTCTAGGGAAGAGACATTTAGGTTGATTTTTTTAAGGTTGCATAGGAGTCTGTCCAGTTAGAAAAGGAGGGAAATGACATTCCAGGTAGATGGAAGAATGTGATCTAAGTCACATAGCACTTGGAAAGAAAGAGCCAACAGAATTGTGGGAGACCTCAAACACCTTGGTAAGAATTTAGGCTTGATCTAAATCAGGATTTCTTAACTTTCTGACCTTTTAGGTTAGATAACTCTTTGATGTAGGGAGCTATCCAGTTTATTGTAGATGTTTATCAGCATCTATATCCTCCACCTACTAGATGCCAGTAGCATCTCCCCCACAAATTATGACAACCAAAAATACGTCTAGGCATTGCCAAATGTCTCCTGGGGGGACAAAATCACCTCCTGTAGAGAAATCACCTCCTGTAGAGAGCCACTGTGTTAAAACACAAAGAACACTAGCTAGAGCGTGGTGGGGGATAGATGCATATTTTAGAAATAACTCTGGCGCTCATCCAGGCACTTGTACTCCAAGTGTGGCCCCAGGACCAGCAGCATCAGCATCACTTGGGAGCTTATTAAAAACGTAAGAATTTCTGGCTTCACAGACCTAAGTCAGAATCTGAATTTTAACAAAATTCCCAAGCCATATTCACATTTAAATGTAAGAAGAACTAGTGTAGAGCAGTGTCTTCTAGTTTTTTCCATTACATCCCTCCATCAGCTGAAAGCATTAGTGCCCAGCCTCCATAGATATATAATTATAGATTATATACTTGCACCACTGTACCAATGCATTTTATACATTTTAAAGATGCACACAAAATAGCAAAATAAAAAGAGGATATGTGTGCATGTGTACATATATATATATTTTAAATCTTCATATTTTATCTATGTTACCCCTTGGAGACCATACCTGTAGAGGATAAAAGGGTGCCTGGACCTCATAAATGGCCATTCCAGAAATACAAGTGGCAGATCACAAAGCTCTGACTTAGGGCAGCTAAATGAGAATGGACGCTCCTGATAGTCTTCTTTTTGTTTTACGGAGACGAGGTCTCACTATGTTGCCCACGCTGGTCTTCAACTCTTGAACTCAAGTGATCCTCCCACCTCAGCCTTCCAAAGTGCTAAGATTATAAGTGTGAGCCACCATGCCTGGCCATTCCTAATGTTCCAAGTCTCTCGTGATAATTTTAAATACACAGTTCACCAATATAAGTATCCTTAGTTGTGAAATAGTCAAGTTCAACCCAATTGTATTAACACAAAGTCAGTGCCTCATTTCCTGGGGCAAGAAAAACTCCTTAGAATTAGACACATCCATGAATGGATGGCTTGGTCACATTTAATGACTCCCTCAGGCTGGCATCCCCACTGCTGGTCGCAGGTGGTGGTTCAAGCCTGTAATCCCAGCACTTTGGGAGGCCGAGGCAGGCGGATCACATGAAGTCAGGAGTTCAAGATCAGTCTGGCCAATATGGTGAAACCCCATCTCTAAAATAAAATAAAATAATATTCCCCCTCCTTCTGAAAATACCCAGGCTATTTTCTATAAGGAAGATTATACTTTTTTAAAGTGGTTATTTTTAAAAAGCCTACATTATTTTAAATCTTTGTTGAATATAATAAACTGTGCCTTTTCCTGCCCCCCCACAGCAATTAACGGAAGACTATTTGGAAATACCCAAGGTCTAATATTTCATGTTGGGGATGTAGTGAATTGGTATCTGATTGGCATGGGGGATGACATTGACCTGCACACAGTTCACTTTCATGGCCACAGCTTTGAATACAAGGTAAGAGCCTTCGATGGATTCATCTAATTACTGTGGTGCCTTGTAAACCAGTTATGGGGTAGCATGGCAAGATAACAGGGCTAGAAAGTAAACGACTAAGTCAGAAATTTAACCCACATCATCTATAATATATCAGGTGCATACAAATAATTATAATAAACCAAAGAATGAAGTGTATTTCTCACTCTGATCTATTGTTAGTTAATAGGTAATTAAGACTTTTATAGTCATTTCTAGTTTTGCACTTTCTATCCCAACTTAAAAAAATTCCTTTTCATGCCCTCAGTAACATAAAGAAAAACACTCTGAATGCTCATACACATTTTGCCACATTAGCTTTCTCTTCTGTTTTTTTCTGAACTCAATTCAAAGTAAATTGTAAGCCTTATGACTCTTTACACCTAAATACTGAATCATCCCTAAGAATTAGGACAGTCTTTACCCCAACCACAATAAAATTATCACACCCCCAATTTCATAACATTTCATTTTTGAAGGGTCCAGGCCAGTTGTTTTGTCGAATGTTCCATATTCTGCATTGGTCTGATAGTTTCCTCATGATTGGCTACATGTTAAACAAATTTAGCAAGAACACAACATGGATGATGTTGTATGCTCCCCACACATCGCATCAAGCAGTACATGATGGCTATAGGTCCTCATATTGCTGAGGCTAAGTTCGATAACTTGATTAAGGTGATTCTGAGAATATAGGAATAAAAACTATATCAAAGTGATTCTCAGTCACAGCCAGTTACACAGAAGACTTTTTGACCTCTGGTCACAAATAAGTGTGTGGAGATTTTCCTCCACCAGCAACCAATCAATTCTGCATTGGACACCAGCTAGATGTCCTACAATTCAATTTTGACACTACCTACCTGGATACATGTCAGATCTCACAGGTTGAGAGCTCAGTTCTACAAGGCTGTCCCCCACTTCCAATGCCAATCACAAACTCCAGATTGTTTTTATATGCTTCTGAGCAGCAGGCTATACATTGGGATTCCTATGACCCCCTCCTCAAATTCAATTAATTCCCTAGAGTGACTTACAGAATGAAGAGAAACACTTACTTACATTTACTGGTTTATCAAAAAGATATTATAAATTGTATTAATGAATATCAGATGAAGAGATGCTAGAGTAAGGTATGGGAGAAGGAGCACATGGAGCTTGCATGCTCCCTTCAGGTGAGTGAGCTACCCTCCAGGAACCATGTGTTTGGCTATCTGGAGCCTCTCTGAATCCTGTCCTTTTGGATTTTTATGGAGGCTTCATCACATAGGCATGAACCTTTGACCTCTCTTCCCTCCCCAGAGACTAAGGGGTAGGGCTGACATTCCCAATCCTCTAATCCTGCCTTGGTCTTTCTGGTGATCAATCCTCATCATAAACCGAAAGTAAAATTCTAAGTGCCCCCACAAACACTTGAAAAACTGAATAAAATTCTAAGCTCCCCTGTAGACCAAGCACATTCCTAAGCTAACCTGAAAAACTAATTCAGGCCATGATGGGAAGTGACAGTTGGATATGCCTCATTATACTCTCCTTCCTTTGGAATTCAGGCACAGCTGACCAGCATTAACATTAAAATGGAGACCTTAAGACTGATAGAACAGACTCTTTGTAGTAATAAGATCCCAACATGACAGCAGGCTCTAAAGGAAATCAAAGTATTTTACCCCAAAATATATTTATTTGACATTTTTTTAAATGGCCCTGCAAAGCTATCTCTTATGGGGAAAATCTACATTCTGTAGAGAATCCTATTCCCTTTCCACGTCTTTTCCTGATCCAGGAGAGAATGAACTAAGGGTCTGGGACTTTTAAAATCTGATAAGAAACATTTACAATCTATTCTCTCTGAAGCCTGCTACCTGGAGGCTTCATCTGCATTATACAAACCCTGGTCTCCACAACCCCTTATCTTAACCCAGACATTCCCTTCTATTGATTCTAGGTCTTTAGATAAACTCTTACAATCAACTGCCAATCTGGAAATCTTTGAATCTACCTATGACCTGGAAACCTCATCTCCTCCAAATGTCCCACCTTTCCAGACCGAACCAACGTACTTGTTATGTATATTGATTGATGTTCTATTTCTCCCTAAAACATATAAAACCAAGCTGTAGCCCAACCACCTTAGGAACAAGTTTTCAGGATTTCTTGAGGCTGTGTTATGGGCATGTCCTTAAGTCTGGAAAAATAAACTTCTAAACTGACTGAGACCTGTCTCTGTATCCCAGATATTCTGGTACATTGTCTCTTTGTTCTCATTAGTTTCAAATAATTTCTTGATTTCTGCCTTAATTTCACTATTTACCTAGGAGTCATTCAGGATTGTTCAAATTGTTCATGGAAATTGAACAATTTCCATGTAGTTGTGTGATTTTGAGTGAATTTCTTAAAATTGATTTCTAATTTGATTGTGCTGTGGTCTGAGAGACTGTTGTGGTTTTAATTATTTTGCATTTGCTAAGGAGCGTTTTACTTCCAATTATGTGATCAATTTTAGAGTAAATACTGTGTGGTGATGACAAGAACATACATTCTTTTGTTTTTGGGTGGAGAGTTCTGTAGATCTCTATCAGGTCCGCTTGATCCAGAGCTGAGTTTAGGTCCTGAATATCTTTGTTAAGTTTCTGTCTTGATGGTCTAATGTTGTCAGGGGTGTTAAAGTCTCCCACTATTGTTGTGTGGAAGTGTAAGTCTCTTTGTAGGTCTCCAAGAACTTGTGTGATGAATCTGGGTGCTCTGTATTGGGTGCATATATATTTAGGACAGTTAGTGCTTCTTGTTGAATTGAACCGTTTACCATTATATAATGCCCTTCTTTGCCTTTTTTGATCTTTGTTGGTTCAAAGTCTGTTTTGTCAGAAACTAGGATTGTTTTTTTCTGTTTTCCATTTGCTTGGTAAATTTTCCTCCATCTCTTTATCTCTAGCCTATGGGTGTCACTGCATGTGAGATGGGTGTCTTGAAGACAGTATATTGATGGGTCTTGGTTCTTTATCCAGCTTGCTATTGTGTGTCTTTTAATTGGGGCATTTAGCTCATTTACATTTAAGGTTAGTATTATTATGTATGAATTTGATTCTGTCATCATGATACTAGCTGGTTATTTTGCAGACTTGTTTATGTGGTTGCTTCATAGTGTCACTGGTCTCTGTACTTCACTGTGTTTTTGTAGTGGCTGGTAATGTTTTTGTCTTTCCATATTTAGTGCTTCCTTCAAGAGCTCTTGCAAGGTAGGGTGGTGGTGACAAATTCCTTCTGCACTTTCTTGTCTGAAAAGAATCTTACTTTTCCTTCACTTATGAAGAAGCTTAGTTTGGCCAGATATGAAATTCTGGGTTGGAAATATTTTTCTTTAAATGTTGAATATTTGGTCCCCAATCTCTTCTGTCTTGTAAGGTTTCCACTGAGAAGTCCACTGTTAGTCTGACGGGTTTACCTTTGTAGGTAACCTGGCCTTTCTCTCTAGCTGCCCTTAACATTTTTTCTTTCATTTCAATATTGGAGAATCTGATGATTATGTGTCTTGGGGTTGATCTTCTCTTGGAGTATCTTACTGGGGTTCTCTGCATTTCCAGAATTTGAATGTTGGCCTGTCTTTCTAGATTAGGAAAGTTCTTCTGGATGATATCCTGAAGTATGTTTTCCAACTTGGTTCCATTCTTCCCATCTTTTTCAGGTACCCCAATCAGTCATAGGTTCAGTCTTTTTACATAATCCCATATTTCTTGAAGGTTTTTTTCATTCCGTTTTATTCTTTAGTCCCTCTTCTTGTCTGCCTGTCTTATTTCAGAAAGATAGTCTTTAAACTCTGAGATTCTTTCCTCCACTTGGTCTATTCACTATTGATACTTGTGATTGCATTGTGAAGTTCTCATGTTGTTTTTAGCTCCATCAAATCCGTTATGTTCCTCTCTAAACTGGCTATTCTGATTCTCAGCTCCTGTATTTTTTTAATTGTGATTCTTAGCTTCTTTGCATTGGGTTACAACATGCTCCTTAAGCTCAGTGCAGTTTGTTATTATCCACCTTCTGAAGCCTACTTCTGTCAATTCAGCCATCTCAGCCTCAGCCCAGTTCTGTGCCCTTTCTGGAGAGGTATTATGCTCAATTGGAGGAGAAGAGGCATTCTGGCTTTTTGAGTGTTCAGCATTTTCACATTAATTCTTTCCTCATCTTTGTGGGCTTATTTACATTGGTCTTTGAGGTTGCTGACTTTGGATGGAGTTTTTATGGGGTTTCTTGCTGTTGTTTTCTGTTTATTTATTTTTAACAGTCAAGCCACTTTTCCATAGGGCTGCTGTGGTTTGCTGAGGGTCTGCTTCAGACCCTAGTTGCCTTGGTTTTTCCTGTACCTGAAGGTATTAACAGTGAAGGCTGCAAAACAGCAAAGATGGCAGCCTGATACTTCCTCTGGAAGCTCCATCCCAGAGGGGTACTAATCTGTTGCTGGTCTGAATTTTCCTGTAGGTGTGTGGGAGACCCCTGTTGGGAGGTCTTGTCCAGCCAGAAGGAACAGGATCGGGGACCTGCTTAAAGCAGCAGTCTGGCTGGTTTTTGGTAGGACAGTGCTGCATTGAAGGGAACCCTTCCTTGTCCAGACCACTTGGACTATTCAGAGCCAGCAGGGTGGAATAGCAGAGTCAACTGAACTGCAGAGATGGTAGCCTCACCTTTCCCTGGGAGCTCTGTCTCTGGGGAGAGATCAGAGTTTTGTCTGTATAACCCTGGCTAGAGTTGCTGGAAGCCTGCAGGGAGGCCCTGCCCAGTGAGGAAGAATGGATCAGGGTTCCACTTAAAGAAGCAGTCTGGCCATGCATGATGTGGCACAGCAACTGTGTTGTGTCATAGGGGACCCTTCCTCATCGAGACTGCCTAGGCTTTCCAAAGCTGGCAGGCTGAAACAGCTGAGTTGACTGCATCACAGAGATGGTGGCTATCCCTCCCCCCAGGAATTTGGTCCTGTCCCTGGCAGTTTCCAGCCTGTTGCCATTGGCTATCTGGAATTTCAAGCCAGTGGGTCTTAACTTGTGAGGTGCCATGGAAGTGGGGCTTGCAGAACAATGTTGCTTGGCTCCCTGGATTCAGTCCCCTTCTTGGGGAAAGTATGGATGGATCTCCTGATTTGCCAGGATTCCTGGGGCCACAGTGTGTGAAACTCCTGGGTCTCTGTGTGTGACTCAATAGCTGCTCTGCTGAGAGTCCATACACCTCTATGTGTGGGACCCAAGGTCCTGGTGGCATGGGCTCATGAAGGGATCTCCTAATCCTCAGGTTGCAAAGATTCATGGGAGAAGTATGGTTTCCTGGGTGGGGTCACATAATCACTCACCACTTTCTTTAGCTGGGGTTGGGAGTTCCTTTGGCTCATGCCACTCCCATGTGAGCTGTCACCCCACCCTGCTTTTCTTCATTCTCTGTGGTCTGAGTGGTTTGCCTAGTCAGTCGCAATGCAAGAACCTGGATATTTCAGTTGAAGTTGCTGAATTCTCTTCTTTCATTCCACAGCTGCTTCTAATCGGCCTTCTTGGCCTCTCCCCCATACTTATTTACAATTGTTATCATGACCACTTTTTACTCATCATTTCTTGATGATAGTATTTTAAATTTTATCCTTCCTCTTTTTAGTTTCCAAGTTTGTGTCATTTATTAACATTTACTTGAAGAGCTGTTTATTTCTTTTTCCTAATTCCTTATATAAACATTAATGTATATTTTAGAATCAATTATATACTCTGTTTCACACCACATCTTACACGTCTAATTCAACCACTAGGCATTAGTACAGTTTACCTTTTCCAAATGGATGAAAGTTTCAGAGAAAGCTTTCCTGAATTCCAGATGTATTATATTAATAACTTCTTTAATGCAGTGTCTATTGTAGAAATAAATTAGATAAGCATGCATGACTTGGTTTGCACAAAGCCTTATTGGCGTGCTGCTTTCTTTCCCACCATTTAATGAACAAATATATTCCTCTTAAATTTATTTGTTGGCATAAAAACTGTTTAGTATGGAGAATTTTATATAAAAAAACAGAATAATGTAACAAACCCCTATTACCCAAATCTAACCACCCATAGCCCCACTACACTTTAATCTATACTCATTTTTTTAAAGTAAAAGCCTACATATTAGGATTATTCAGTTCATAACTGTTAAAATCTGGTCATCGTGTTTTACAATTTATTTGATGTTGTCAAATATAATAGTTCAGTCCAGCAAATGCCTCTAACATGCCCAAAACCATGCTAAGTGATGCACGTAGCTGAAAGGAAATCAGAATTGTTTTTAAGGGACAATTGCATGGGAATGATATGAAGCATTAACAAAACAAGGAACTTTCCTACAGGCAGAAAGTGATAGAAGTTTGATTTAAACCCTGGCTCTCACTTTAGAGTCTAAACTCTTTAGTGATTCACAAAACCACCTCCCTTAAGTATAACCCTATTTATACCACAGAGCCTAGTATCACCAGCTCTCAACTTTAACCACTCATTCTAAACCCACTGCAGGATATGTCTAGTCTCCCACCTTGAGACAGAATGTTATCACTCCAGCATCTATGCAGGCACTGGGCTTTACGCACTGAAACTCCTGGGGGCCACGAAGCAGCCCTCTGTGGTTACTAATCTAGTCCTGGGACAAGCCAGCCAGTCACAGCTTGTTCCCTAAAGCTACAGTCTTCCTGGGTGCCAGGGCTCTAGGTATATTTTCCACATTTACTGGTACTTTGGACATTGTCAATTTGTAGTTAAATTTTTTTCATACTGTTCTCTACATTTTTTGATGTTGAAAAAATGTATAGTATGTAGTCTGTATTATTTTCACTTTAGTTGCAAAATTAATGTTCCTAAATAACAATGGCTTGAGCTCCAGTTCTGCATCCAGTAAGAGACAGCTCAGTCTTCCTCCTGTCTGCCTTCCGATATCTGCAGGGAGTCTTGAGAGCTTAAATGTCTTCTATTCACCCCAACTCTAACTTCCTGCTTCTGCTCATCTCCCTTGCTCATCAACTCCTGTGGCTGGTATTTTTTCATACCTGTGTGCAGTTCCAAAAGAGGAGCACAAGCCATTTCCTTTCATACTCTTAAGCAACCACAAAATCAAGGCCATTGTGAGTCACAGACTTTAAGTGAAAGAGTAGGGTTAAATGAAGTTTTTTTTTCAGTACTACATAATGAAAGCACTTACCATTTGACATTAGATGCCCCACCCCCCAATTACCCTTTTACCATGCATCACTGAAAGCCTCTAGCTCATCTGCCTTTTACTCTCACCCTCAGGACTTGTTTCTCCACATTTTTCCTCTCTGACATCTCATTTCTCCTCAAATTATTCAGAACTCTTGAGCTGTAGTTTCCCAAACCCCCCTGCCCCCGGCCCCCGCCACCACCATCCTCCAAATACCTCTCATTTTATTTTGTAGAGCAATTCACCTTCCTCTTAGTCTCTTCCAATCCACCTAGACTGGCCCTTAGGACTTCATCTCTAAAACTCTAAGCAGCCTACAGAGGTAGTTTCCTAAATATTGGATTCTCTGCGTAGGAGAGAAATTAGCTAAAAAGTACCTTGAGCCCTCAGCCCCAATCTCCAGAAGGAGGACTTGGTTGCAGATGCCAAGGGAGCTCCTCCTCCCTTCTCCTTCCTCTCCCCTCCTCTTTCTGGTAACAATGAGTTTTCCTGATTAGCTGCATCTCAAGAAACAACAATCCTTCACATCAACGACATCGCAAGTTAAAGATATGTCAGTTAGAACCTTTGGGATTTGAGACTAGAAGTTCTCTGAAATCTAGAGCATTCAGTGGTGTGAGACACTGGCAAGTTTCTAACACCAATATTAACTACAGGTACTGTAGAGTGAAATATTTTCTTCGCATTCTATCTAACACCAGAATGTTCTGGGGCTTACTTCTCCTTCAAACCCTCAACTGTACTCAGAGAAGAGAACAAAATAGCTTTAATGGCCTAATCCTATCCTTTCTTTCCTTTCCTTTCCTTATTTCCCCCTTCCCTTCCCTTCCTTTCCTCCTCCCCTTCCCTTCCTTTCCACTTCCCTTTCCCTCCCTTTCCCTTTTCAGATGGGATCTTGCTCTGTCACCCAGGCTGGAATACTGCAGTACAGTGGCATGATCATAGTTCACTGCAGCCTTGAACTGGGCTCAAGCGATCCTTCCACCTCAGCCTCCCAAGTAGCTGGGACTACCGGCACACACCGTCAGTTGGCGAATTTTTTAAATAAATTTTTTTAGAGATGAGGAGCTTGATATGTTGCTCAGGCTAGTCTTGAACTCTTGAGCTCAAGTCATCCTCCTTCCCCAGCCTCCCAAGTAACTGGGATTACAGGCACAAGCCATCATGCCCAGTCCAGCACCTAATGCTTTCTAATGCCACCTAATTAGGTATATTAGAATTTGAGAATTATAGCAAGTGGTAAGATGTGTAAATGACTGATACCTTTTATAAGCCATGTAATGGTGTTTTATCACTTTGTTAAGGATTGGGGAGTGTATAGATCTGATGTTAACGACCTTCCTCCTGGGATCTATCGAACTGTAAAAATGTATCCAAGAGATGTTGGAACCTGGTTATTTCATTGCCATGTTAGTCAGCACATTAGTGCTGCAATGGAAAGCACTTACACTGTACTTGAAAGAGAAGGTAAGATCCATTGGCCAAATTAATTAAAAGTGATATTTAAACAAATGCAGTATTTATATAAGGATATTTAATGCATTGTACATTACATAATGTGATGTGCCATTCATTCATTCATTCATTCAAAGATTGCTATTTTGAGATGACCAAGATACTCTAGTTTTATTTTCTTTGCAAAACTTAGGTAACTTTTCATAATCTGATAAAAGATACTCTAGAGTTAAATGTAATTTCCAGATTCACATAAGACATACATATAAGGTGCAAACAGACAATTCATAGATCAAAAACAAATAAAAATATCCAAACTTGCCAATAATCAAATCACTTCAAAATCACATTTAAGCCACAATAAGATACCTTTTTGAGTATATTTTGGCAAATATTTGTCTCTTTTTAATGATAGCATGAACAACAGTGTGGTGAGATTGGGTGCATTGCATATACTTTGGTGGATGTGTAAACTGGTTCTGCAGATCTTACAGTAATCTAAATTATGATCCCGATAGTTTGACTCAGTATTTCCACCTAGCATTTAATCTCAGAAAATTATCAACAATGCAGAAAAATATGTGTCACCACATTATTTTATGCTAATGGAAAACTGAAAACAAACAAATGATATACTGTAAATGTGTGTAAAAACTGCAATTTGTCATTAAAATATCCAACTTGAAAAATCATGTCTTAAGATTTTTAATGAATAAATGCTTATAATACTATATTGAGTGGCAAAAAAGCAGTCTACAAAATAGTATCTGAAATATATATGAAGACTGAATAGAAATTTACTGAAATGTAACTGATGGTTCTCTCTAGGCAGTGAAATTATTAGTAAGGTTTATTAAGAAAGTATTTATTAAGAAAATAATACACCTCACTAATAACCTGTTTCTTCCAAGGTTTTTATAAAGTTTAAATTACTTTCAAAATTAGGAAAACTATTAAACATATATATCATACACTATTTAAAATATACTATGCAGCTCTTGAGTTATGTGAATATTTTCTCTGTGGGGCTCCTTGCAGGGCTGATGGAACAGAGCCTCTGAAGCAGAGAAAGGAGAGTCTGCATGAACAGTTTCTCAGAATCTTCTCTCAATATCAGTACTACATTTGTCGGCAAAACCAAAAACTGATTAGCCACCAATATAATTTTCACCTACAGCATCCTATTATTATCAATAATATCATTATTGATACAATTCTAATAATCATTACTCTTATTCCTATCAGTGTTCACACACATTCTTAGTAAAAGAGACTTTGGTGTGCTGCCCATGAAATAAATTCCCCATTGCTAACATTCATTCTTTGGGAAACTAGATTTTGCATTTCAAAGAAAATAAAGTCAAACTTGATTGGTTCTACAGGTCATCTGTTCCCACAGAAGGGTGACATTGATATTGCTATTAATAAGTAAACTTTTTGTGGAAAAAATGATGGTAATCATTTTAAGGACGTTTCTAAGACTAATATAAATGTTGTCTTTATTCCTTAAATGTATGTAATCATTTTAGTTTAATATTCTAACTTAGAACTTCATGCTATTATACAATATTGTCAACTTTTGAAACTTTCTTTTCTACAGTATAAATATTTGATATAATATGAATATTGACAAGCTTACAAGCCAAGGTAAAGCTGCCAAACAAGGAAAACTCCAGGGACCAAGGAGTCTGGGAGGAACCAGCTAAAGACTTTCATGACAATGCACTAGGGAAAGCTAGTTGGAAATAAAAGTTTCCTTAGTAAGTTTTGTGTGAGAGCTGCTTCTTATTTTCATAAATTGACCCTGAAGTGGTGTCTGTATTGTGCCTGTAAATAATGTAATAAAGCTTTTAACAAATGCAATGGGCATAGGTAGGAGAGACAAAGAGAGCAAGAGCAAAGTCTTGCTCAGTTATAAAAAGCACCAAACGTATACAGTCCAAGACTTTACCCTAGACTGCAATATTTGTAAACCTTCAAAAAATGAAATTCTCATAGCATGGGTAAGCATTTAAATCAATCTCAAAATGTAAATCTATATATTATATTGTGCCTTAGGATTGGAAAATGAAAGATTACAGAATACATAATTTTCAGTTTTCCAGAACCAAAAAAAAAGGTGGGGGAGACTCATCTCTGAGCTGGTACCTGGCAATACTAACAAGTTAGGATGTGTTGTTCTATAAGCAACAGAAAGCCTAGCTAAGAGAGAATTATCAGTGCTATTTGTCCTATATAACAAAAAAAGTTTGGAGATAGGTGGCTACTAAGATTGGTTTAGCTATATATTTTTTTAAGACAGAGTCTCGCTCTGTTGACCAGGCTGGAGTGCACTGGCACAGTCTTGCCTCACTGTAATCTCCACCTCCCAGGTTCAAACAGTTCTCCTGCCTAAGCCTCCTAAGTCCCAGTATCTGGGACTACAGGCATGCACCACCACACCTGGCTAATTTTTGTATTTTTAGTAGAGACAGGGTTTCACCATGTTGGCCAGGATGGTCTCAAACTCCTGGTCTCAAGTGATCCACCTGCCTCAGCCTCCCAAAGTGCTGGGGTTACAGGCATGAGCCACCACACCGAGCTGGTTTAGCAATGTGATGATATGAGGGCCAGTGTCTTTAATTTCCTTGGCCTTTCCCTCGTGATTGTTGCCTCATGGTTACAAAATGGTTGCTGCAGCTCCAGATATTACATTCACATTGAAGGCAGAGAAGATGGAAAAGGGGGAGCATCAATCACATCTAAGGAGACACCAGCCAATTTCTGCCTTTGTCTTATTGGTCAAAAGCATTATTATCTAACTACTCCTAACTGCAAGGGAGACTGAAATAGAACGTTTGTAGCTTCTATCATGAAAGTAACAAGGGAGACTGGGTTAGAAATGTCTTGTGGGTTGGCTAACAGCCTTTGCTTTAGACAATAAGTAAGAATATTTGAAATCAGAGATTGGTTATACAAAAGGGTTGAACTTTTTACTTTCTAACTCCTTAGCTGTGTAGGTGGTACATAAAAACTTGGAGTGTCATTAAGCAAATTCCTGACATTATATCATTTCACTCCAAAATATTCCAATATGTATCTCCAGTACAAAAGAACTTGAAAAGGTAATATAGTGGCTGGGTGCAGTGGCTCACACTTGTAACCCCAACACTTTGGGAGGCTGAGGCAGGCAGATCACAAGGTCAATAGATCGAGACCAGCCTAGCCAACATTGTGAAACCCTGTCTCTACTAAAAATACAAAAATTAACTGAGCATGGTGGCACACACCTGTAGTCCCAGCAACTCAGGAGGCTGAGTCAGGAGAATCACTTAAACCCAGGAGGCAGAGGTTGCAGTGAGCTGAGATCGCACCACTGCACTCTAGCCTGGTGACAGAGCAAGATTCCATCTTAAAAATAAATAAATAAATAAAAGTAATATAGTAATAATGCTGTTTTAACATCAGACAAAATTAGCAATAATACCTCATTATTTGATATTAAAACTATTAAGAACTTACAAAATATGTGTGCAACTAGCTCCCTCCATAGAAACATCCAAGTCTGAGACTTTTAAAGTTCCTGATAAAACTAGAACATTCTTTAAGAAATTGCAAAGGATATTGCCCAAATTTCACCAAGAATAATGCTTAATTAACTAATTCATTTATTCATTTAAGAACACAGTTCCAAACTTTGACTTAACAGTTGGGTGAAGAATGATTTAGTAAATAGAGGTGAAAGGAAGAATAGTAATCTGTATGAATTCTTAACAGGAGAGAGTCAAAGACTAAGAATATGTCCCTGGAATGTGTCACCTGCACAGCTGTTGGAAGGTGGTCTTATTCTAATAACGAGTACCCAGTATTTAGACAGAAATTATGTTAATGTTTTGAAATGTCAAAGAAAAAAGAAAAGAAATACGCTTTAAGAGTATCTACCCTTTTGCAAACGAGATCATGTCCTTTGCAGGGACATGGATGGAGCTGGAAGCCATTATCCTCAGCAAACTAATGCAGGAACAGAAAACCAAACACTGCATGTTCTCACTTATGAGTGGGGAGCTGAACAATGAGAATACATGGACACAGGGAGAAGAATGACACACACTGGGGCTGGGGCAGGGTGGGGTAGGGAGAAGGAAGAGCATTGGGAAAAACAGCTAATGCACGCTGGGGGATACCTAGATGATGGGTTGATAGGTACAACAAACCACCATGGTACATGTTTATCTATGTAACAAACCTGTACATCCTGCACATGTACCTGGAACTTAAAATAAAAATAAAAATTAATTGTAAAAAAAGAATATCTACTCTTCTGCTCAAATTCTATACTTACAAAGAAAACTATGTTCTATAATACGATTTTCTGAGTAGATCTATAAACAAAGAGGGGAATGCCCCTAAATTGAAAAAAGACCAATAATATAAATTACGCCCATTACCCTTTAATTTTACATGAATTATTTAACTTTATGAATGAATATTGATTTATTCTCCAAGTTATTTACAATCAATCAGCCCCTTTAAACCCAGTCACCTGTAAGTAAACTGACAAAATGAAGGTTTGGGAATCTACCAAGTGACAACCAGAACCCAGGCAAACGCCTTCCAGAGTGCAGAGAGACTGGGAAGCCCAGCCTGGAGCTACTTCAGTGCTTTCCCACATGGCCTTCTATGGCATGGTATGTCTCCTGCTTCTGGGGGCCATCAGTAGCAGTAAGCTGTTCTTTCAATGGCATTGGCCTCTCACAATTGTCACTCAATCACCTTTTGTAAATTAAGACCCAGACACAAATCAGAGTGTTAAGAGCTATGCAATGCATATAACCCTCACCTGGTGTCAAAGCAAGAGAAAATGGGCCAGGGGTGTTATCAGAGGAGAACGTTTCAAAAAAGTCATGCATTAAAGTTCTATGTAGTCAAAGTAGTCAATTAAGTTATTCCTTTAAAAGGAGATGTTCTTTAATCTTTTTAAAAATATGCAATTATATTATTGTAGTTCTATTTCATTTTTGATAAATCACATGCTTTGATTTCTATAACAGTCAAGGTAATGAGAGAACAAGAATGAAGGATTAATCAAAATTCTTATGCCATTTTTTTAAAGCCTCTTTCCCATAGTACGATTGTATGTTAAGGCTTTCGGTGTGTTAGAGTCTGGGCTTTCTCTCTTCCCTCGGCTGGAACCACTTTACATCCCAGGAGCTGATAAGTAGGGCCATGACCCATTAATGGGCAGCCAAAGGGGGATGATGGCATGACTGAAGACCTATCTGAGAGATCATTTCCTAAACAGTCATGACCTGACTGATAGGGGAGAATAGGATCAGCACTGCTCACACTGTGCTAGGGCAAGTCAGTGTACTCATTAGCAAAGTCTGTACATGACCTCACTCACCTCTAAAATTCCAGAGTTACACAATTTCCCGTGAAAAAGAAAGCAGCATGGTTGTCCGTCCGATTGGTCATAGTCAGAATGACCTGCTGTTTTATACTTAGAGTCTCCTGCTGTCACAAACTGAAGGACAGTTCTTGATGGTTTCCTGATAGTTCTGTTAGCATGGAGTAGAGATTAGGAGCCAGTCCTCATGGGTCAAAAAATGAAACTAGAAGATACGTACAGGAATAGTTTCAGTAAAGAGAGATTACATCCTGCTAGGCAGAAATAAACAGAAGAGATATTCTATAAAGGAGGCTACTTCCTTGATGTTAGACATCCTCAGCCCCCGAATCGTGATTGCTAAATGCAGGTAACATTCACCCAGTGCTGAAATCCTTAAGACAACAACAACAACAACAAAGTGGAAAATGAATAAAACTTCTGCTAAGTAACTATACTCAGGTTACTAAGCTGTTAACTTAGACATATACTAGTTGTTTATAACAAAGATATACCCTGGGATTCTGAGGTAAAAACCTTTTGACAAGCACAACTAAGAGGACAGGCTGTTTGGCAGTCTAGTTTTCTCTCTTTCCTGCAATGCTCTGTTTCCTAGGCTGCTTCTGGTGCTCCTCTGCTCCTTCTTGTCTTACCCTAGCCTGTGCTGTTGTGGTGCATTTCTTTAGTGCAGAAAACTCTCAACTGCAACATTACCCAAAGTTCATTTTTAAGTACTATATCTGGAATCACTGTAATGAGATTTGCAGTCAAAATGACTCTGCCAATGGCTGAGTTTATTAGCTCCCAGTGGCTTTTCCTTCTTACCTAAATAGTCCTGAGGCTCAGATAATTCTCCCCACTTCCTGCCACATGCCACATGTCTTTGGATGAGAAGAGTAACTACCACAAAACAGAACAGAAATATGGACTGCATGACCTTTCTTGCATTACACCATAAAGTGTTCATAAGGGCACTGGTCACAGTGTTACTGTTTAATCATTTCATTTCACCACCAATATGAGGGGTGTGCTATGCATACATTCTGGAACCCTCAGCAACTATTTGAACAGGTTTGTTTGTTGGGTGGTTGGTTTGTACAATTTGCTGAAACAAGTGACTTTGGGCAAGGTTATTGTGCTCTGATCACTATCCTTCCATCCACAAGACTGAAGCTGAGTTTGAGCACTGAGTGAAAAAGGAAAAGCAAATGGCTAGGACAGTTGCAGGTTCACATAGTGGCTTCATACCAGTAGAAAAAAACTGTCCCCCCTTCCCCATGCCCTGGGGAAAATAAATGGCTGAAAGATGCCCCCCGTCTGTGTGGACCATTAGGGGAAAAGCAGTTTCTTGCAAGGCACAGGGTATGGCTAGTGGCATCTGGGCAAGATTTTAGTCCCTTGCTGGTCCTCTCGTCGACATGAGAGCACAAGTGTTCAAGGCAGTCCTAGAAGAAGGCCTTGGAGCATCCCAGACACCATGATTCAGTTTTGTGTATCAGGTCATTTAGTTAAGATTATTATCAGCTGGTAAGAGAAGCTCCTCCACTGTCTGCCTTAACATGGATCATTTCAATTAACCTGAGATTTTTGGATGAGGAAACTGAGGCTGAGCTGAAGCATCTTACTTGAGGTCATGTGGTAGCATCAGAGTTTGATCTTCACCCTGCCATTTTCCCTGGTACTCATTATTCTCCTTCTCTGATTTATTTTTCTCCATGGCACTTACCACTAATATTGTGTATTTCATTTTCTGTTTTTATACTGTCAGTTTCCCCCAAATAGAATGTAAGTTCCACGATGGTAGGTGTTTTATTTATTGCTGTATTCCCAGTGCCTAGAACAGAACTTGGCACACAATGAGGCTCGTTTGATAATATTTTCTAAATGAATGAATTGTTCAAATATCAGGATGCTTTATTCTATACCAGCCTATTTCAACAAGTGGCTTTTTTGCAAATACACAATATTTGGAGATATTTGAGAGAAAAAAATTGTGCTAACACAAAGTGTCAACTGTTACCAGGATTTTCTTCAGCTAAAAAAAAGCCACTTCATACCTTTAGACATATACTTTCTAATAAAAACAGGGTTTTAATAAAAAGCCTCCCACCTTAAATTCATGTCCACTTCAAAGACAGAAATCTCAGTCTAATAATAAACTGGGGTACTTTCTATTTACTATGACCAATCTTTGCCTCGGAAGACAGGTTTAGTTATGACTGGTTCTTTGATCACTAAAACAAAATTATCAGCCCCTGCTAGGCTCTGCTAGTTATTTGCATATAGCAATATAGAATGATCTGGTAAAGTTTTTATGCAGATGTGGTCCAAGACCATAAAATAGATAAATTCTTCCAAATAAAATCTTATTTTTGTTTACTTAAATTTTGCATGCTAGATATCATGTTTCATATCATAAAGCTGCGATTAATCATTTATTAGACTTTTAGAAATAGTCATGTACCACACAATAATGTTTCAGTCAATGACAAACTGCATATGTGATGGTGGTCCCATAAGATTATAATCACCATATTTTTACTGTACCTTTTCTATGTTTATATATGTATAGATACATAAATATCATTGTGTTACAATTGTCTACAGTATTCAGCATAGTTATATACTGTACAGGTTTGTAGCCTAAGAGCAATAGGTTATACCATACAGCCTAGACGTATAGTAGGCTGTGTCATCTAGGTTTGTGTAAGTACACTCTATGATAGTCACACAATGACGAAATAGCCTAACAACGCATTTCTCAGAATGTATCCCTGCATTAAGAACGACTGTACTAAAAAGCTACATGTTTTGATTAATTTTACATAATCCTTATCCTGATTTATTGAAAATACACTGTTTGCAGTATATTGTGCTGTGACATATTGTCAGAGGAACAAAGGGAGCATTTAGACATGTTCTCTGACCTCCTGGAATTTACACGATGAATGGAAAAAGGCGCAGAGTTATGTACACGCTAAGGCCTCCAACAATAACTGTTGACTTTTTATTTTCAGTCAGAGAAGCCTGGCAACCAAGAACTGGTTTTTTGGTGGTTTACGAGAACTTAACTGAATTGGAAAATATTTGCTTTAATGAAACAATTTACTCTTGTGCAACACTAAATTGTGTCAATCAAGCAAATAAGGAAGAAAATCTTATTTATAAAATTGCCTGCTCTTGATTTTACTTCATTGCTTCTCAGGCTCCAAGAGGGGGGAAGAAAAATGAAGATTTTGATACTTGGTATTTTTCTGTTTTTATATAGTACCCCAGCCTGGGCGAAAGAAAAGCATTATTACATTGGAATTATTGAAACAACTTGGAATTATGCCTCTGACCACGGGGGAAAAGAAACTTATTTCTGTTGACACGTAAGTCACTATTTTTATTGTTTATAGACCAAAATTTTAAATTATTTTTAAAAAATAGATCCAATAAGCTGAAATATTTTTAAAATTTTTTATATGCAGAAACTGCAAAATGGAGACTTGAAACCCAGGACACTTAAATCGATCTCCTTATATTCCTGTGTATTTTTTATTTGAGGGACTGCCCTGCTTCTTTCCCGTTGTTCCTGGGGTTCTGTGTTCATCTCTTATTACTTCCCATGGTTGTTACTGCATCTCTGATTAGGATTCAGTCTTTTTGTCTGTTTATGCAGAAGTTCTTTAATTTAAACAATGACTGTATAAAATGTTATATTTATTACGCCATTTAATGGTTATTCATGGTAGGGATAAAATTTTTTTAAATCTTTCAAAAACATCACTTATAGAAATAAAATACAATTTTAGCAAATATGATTCTGCCTGATATTTATTTAGAGACTTTGGACAGTTAAGTAGGTTAATCTTTCTGAGCTTCAGAGTTCTAATTTGTAAAATGAGGTTAATAAGCATAGCTCATAGGGTTGTTTAAAGAGTGGGTGCATGTAAAGCTCTTAGGACAAGGCTTGCCACATAAGTGCACAAAAATGTCAGACGCTTATTATGATGGTCCTCAAAAAGCTCCATGCAACTTAAATGTCTTCATATTTTAGTTGTAAAATCCCCTATTGAAAGCAATATTCAATATATAGAAAAACAAAAAAGTTTACTTCTCCATGAAGTATTTTGTTATGGAAGTTTATCTATACTGAGGTCTTCACCTTTAATAATGTTAATTAAACATTAACCACCAAATGGGAACTTGGAATTCAAAATCAATATTCACTACATTAAAATGTATTTCAGTGGAAATAAAACACAAACAAGCCCAATGACCAACAGCTACTAAGATTGTATTTTTAAAAAATAGCTAAATAAGGATGCCAAAGTTTATAATTTTTGGATCTTATTGATGAGTATATACTACTGTCTTTAATGTTATGTAAAGTTGAAATTTTTCACCATAAAAATAAATGCATAACTCATAATAATATCCAATTATTGTATCATTAATTTAACAATATACAGTAAGGAAAGTTTCTGACCTGAAGATAACTGGTTGTAAGTAAAACTAGTATATCTTGCAATTATTTCTTTTTTAACCTGGTTTTAAGATAGTATTATCTTCTTAGGAATATGACATATTTTTACAGCTTCACCAGAAACATTATTTTGCATGGATTCAATATTTTCTTGATTAAATATAATATAAATTATACATGGCTTTTATTTCCAGGAAAAAGACACATTAAAAAAATAAAAATACCATCCTTCTCCATGCCCCACCCACCACTATTCTGCCATTGTTCATGGTCAAAAATCAAATCAGCTTTATCAGGCGTAAACTAAGTGCGAGACATTGCCCTGACTATGCTTCAATTTAAAAAAAAAATCTTTAATTCTAGAAATCAGGGAGTAGAAGAGTGAAGGAGTTTGTTTAGAATTTGGCGAAATGGGGGCAAATTTCCTTTGTTTTTAATTACTCCTGTGGTCTGTCCGTGCCAGGGAAGTTATACAATGAGTATAAGCTTGTTTACCCCATTGTGACTGTATTAGTCTCTTTTTATGCTATTAATAGAGACATAACCTAGACTGAGTAATTTACAAAGAAAAAGAGGTTTAATGAACTCACAATTCCACATGCCTGGGGGCGCCTCACAATCATGGTGGAAGGCAAAGGAGAAGCAAAGGCATGTCTTACATTCCAGCAGGCAAGAGAGAGCTTGCACAGGGGAACTCCCCTTTAAAAAGCCATCAGGTCTCTTGAGACTTACTCACTACCAAAAGAACATGATGGGGGAAATTGCCTCCATGATTCAATTATTTCCACCTAGCCCCACCCTTGACATGTGGGGGATTATTATAATTCAAGGTGAGATTTGGGTGGGGACATAGCCAAACCATATCATTCCATCCCTGGACGCTCTCAAATCTCATGTTCTCACATTTGAAAACCAATCATGCCTTCCCAACAGTTCCCCAAAGTCTTAACTAATTTCAGCATTAACTCAAAAGTCCACAGTCCAAAGTCTCATCTGAGACAATGCAAGTCCCTTCCACCTATGAACCTGTAAAATCAAAAGCAAGTTAGCTACTTCCTAGATACAATGGGGTATAGGCATTGGGTAAATACAACTGTTCCAAATTGGAGAAATTGGCCAAAACCAAGGGGCTATAGCCAAGCAAGTCCTAAATCCAATGGGGCAGTCAAATCTTAGAGTTCCAAAATGATCTCCTTTGACTCCATGTCTTATGTCCAGGTCACACTGATGCAAGAGGTGGGCTCCCACAGCCTTGGGCAGCTCTGCCCCTGTGGCTCTGAATAGTACAGCCCCACTCCCGGCTGCTTTCATGAGGTGGTCTTAGTGTCTGTGGCTTTTCTAGGTGCATGGTGCAAGCTATCAGTGGATCTACCGTTCTGAAGTCTGGAGGATGGTGGCCCTTTTCTCATAGCTCCACTAGGCAGTGTCCTAGTGGGGATTCTATGTGAGGACTCTAATCCCACATTTCCATTCTGCACTGCCCTAGCAGAGGTTCTCCATGAGGGCCCTGCCCCTGCAGCAAACTTCTACCTGGACATCCAGGTGTTTCCATACATTCTCTGAAATCTAGGTGGAGGTTCCCAAACTTTAATTCTTGACTTCTGTGCACCCGCAGGCTCAACACCACATGGAGGTTGCCAAGGCTTGGGGCTTGCACCCTCTGAAGCCATGGCCCATGCTGCACCTTGGCCCCTTTTAGCCAAAATGGAGCATCTTCTAGTTGCAAAGTCCATCTCTCTTTTTGTCAATTGTTCTGTGGCTTTAATATCTCCATTAGCTTCAACAATATGCTATAATTGTGCAAACTCTAGATGGGACTGCTTGCTCTGTGATTTTTTTCCCCATATATCTGACCAGTGAATTTTGAATATAGCTTCAACAAGTTTGCCAACACTATGCTAAACTTTTTGCATAGATGTGTGCAGATAGCAACTTTTTGGTCCCTTCTTGTCCCCCGATTTGCAGCATGTTGATCCCAGTCAGTGAAGGATGATGGAGTATCACAAGACATGGTTGTTACTCCTTATTGTGTGATGACTAAAAAGGAGAGGAAATAAACAGGCTGCTGAATATAGATGTGAAAGAGTGCAATATGAGTTTTACATAATGAATTGAGTTTAAGCTGAATGTTGATCTTGAAGGTCTGGGATGATGAGCAGGAAAATACGCATTCAGATGATAGGAACTAGTGCTTGGTAACTAGTACCTAGAATATAGAAGACACTAAATAAATATTTGTGAGTAAGTTTAAATTAAACAAAAGATACATAGGAAGATAGAAGAAATCATAGACTGTATTGTAAAAACTTTTTCTTGCTCCCAATGTGGAGAGATTCATGCTATAGAACAAATCAGGCAACAGAATAAAATAGAAAAGTCACTTTAGAGGATTATATGCAGGGCTAGTGCAACTGAAAACATTGGCAGATATTAAAAGAGAAAAATGTATAGGTTTCGAGGGGTACTAGGAAAATAGAGTTTATTTCTCTGGTATTAATGCCAGTAATATTTATTTCTAAAAGGGTGAAGTGGAAAATAATTTTCTTATACTTAGTACTGCCATTTACTTGGGTTAGTGCCTTATCTGTCACTTCAACACATCAATAAATAAAGACCTTATAAGATATAATTCCTGATCCTAAGTTATATATATTCAAATAAAAATAAATGGCATACATATAAAAACAATAGTAAACACAATAGTGTGTTCTGGGCCCATAGTAGGCATTAATTAATTATTTATTGAATTAATTGGCTATATAATCGCAAAAATTATATACTTCTGTTATCTTCAGATTACTTTTTTTTCCGAAGACCTCTAGAAAGCTGGACATAAGTGAAAAATTCTTTAAACATAAGAACAGTCATCACAAAACTCTTACAAACATTGTTACTGGGATTTCATTCCATTGTAGGTTTCCAAAACAAATGGTACAGTACAGATGTCACTATAAACAGGCCCAATGACCAAGAAGAAATAACAGCTTAAATCCTGACTGAAAAACTATCCAGCAAACAACATTCCACCCTATGGTAATCATAGTTATTATAATTATGATCTTGAGTGATCAGAATATAATAAGTAGTTAGTAAGTGTTCATTTCACTATTATTATCAAAAAGTTGCCTTTTTTTCCAGTATATCCTCTGTTTAGAAAAACAGGGAAGCAAATAAAATAGTTTTAAAGAAAAAGCTTGCACTAAAGGCATTCCTTTTACCCCTATTAAAAGATAAACTTGGGCATATTGACATTTTAACAAGTTTATTCAAGCCTTCAGCCACATCAGTTGGGTGCCCTAAGACAACAAGCAGTTCAGTCGGTGCTCCTCTGGGTAGGGAGGAAACTTTTATAAGGTATCTCAGAAGAAAGACTAAAAAATAGATGTTAAATTGATGAAAGTGGAGACTCCCTAGCTAGAGGTTAGCTGGCGGCTTCTGATTGATAAAGTCTCTAGTTACAGATTAGAAGTTTCACTTCACGGTTTATTACACTGAATTGGGTTTTGGTTTGCTTAGGTAGGAACCCAAGGCACTGAAGCTGTCTCAGCCTAATGGCCTCCCAATTTATTAACATTACTTTTAAAATGATTTTTAAATTTTTTAATGATTCTTAAATAGATACAATTACTAGCTAAAATTTTCTGGAAACTTTACTTTAAATGACTCATTCTCCAAGGTTGCAAATAAAAAATAGCAAGCAATAAGCTTGGGCGTGGTGGCTCATGCCTATAATCCCAACACTTTGGGAGGCTGAGGTGTGCAGATCACGAGGTCAAGAGATCGAGATCATCCTGGCCAACTTGGTGAAACCCCATCTCTACTAAAATACAAAAAAAAAAAAAAAAAAAAAAAAAATAGCAAGGCATGGTGGCATGCACCTGTAGTCCCAGCTACTTAGGAGGCTGAGGCAGGAGAATCACTTGAACATGGAGGTGGAGGTTGCAGTGAGCAGAGATCATGCCACTGCACTCCAGCCTGGCGACAGAGTGAGACTCCATCTCCAAAAAAAAAAGAAAAATATTAGTTGGGCATGGTGGCATGTGCCAGTAGTCCCAGCTACTTGGGAGGCTGAGGCAGAAGAGTTACTTGAATTTGAGAGGCAGAGGTTGTAATGAGTCAAGATCATGCCATTGCACTCTAGCCTGGGCAACAGAGCAAGACTCTGTCTCAAAAAAAAAAAAAAAATAGCAAGCAATAACTAGTGCAGTACAAACATTTCACACAAGACAGCTTGTATGAAAGAGCTAATTAAGTGACTGACATTTCACACTTAGCAAGCTCCATTTATTATCACAGTTTCTATTTCTCCTGAGAACACAAACGAAAGAAAATTCATTACTAGGTACTGCATTCATGTTGTGCCAGTGGAGGAAGGCTAGTTAAAACTGGCAAATCACTCAAATTTGTGTCACATATACCTAGGTTGAGTCTCTGCCAACTTCTTGCACCAGTTAATTTTTGACTGTTTTCCTTATGACTCTTGTTTAAGGTAGGCAGCATTCCTAAAGTGACCCCCAAAAGATAGCCTATCCTAAATCTCCAAAACCTGTGAACAGGAAGAGACACTCAAATGATTTATGTTTTAGTCAGTGAGATTATCTGGAGATTCCACACACTGAAGCTGACTTGAAGATGAAAGGGGCCATCTAGAAAAGCATAAAGGTGACCTTAAGAAACTGAGAGAGGCTCCTGGCCCATAGCCAGCAAGCAAACAGGAATTTTAATCCTATGACCCCATTGAACTGAATTCTGGCAATAACCCATATGAGCTAGGCAGATTACTTCACAGAGATTCAAACAAGTACTCAGCCCAGCTTGATTTCAGCTTGGTGATGCCTGGAGCAGAGAACCCAGCCACATCGTGGAGCAGAGAACCCAGCCACAATTCTGACCCATAGAATTATGAGATTATAAATGGGTGCTGTTTTAACCTACTTTGTGATAATTTGTTATGCAGCAAAAAAAAAAAAAAAAACTAACGTATTATGTCTCAATTAATGAAGTCAAAAATCCAGAAATTTTTCACCTATAATATCCAAGTTTTGGGAACCATGTCTAAACATAAACCAAGATCACTTCAGTGAATCCTAAATTTAAGGGAGAATAGCATTATTAATATCTTAATAAAGCAATATTAAAAATTAATTATCCTACTATTAAAAACTCATTTCTGGGTCTAAGACTATCAGAAATTATAGGAGCTGGCTTTTCTTTTTTTTTAAGCCCCTTTTTTAAAATAAGGGGCTTAAAAAGAGGGGATGTGATTACTGGAGGGGGAGATATGTCTACTGTAATGAGTAGAAAGGAACATATTACAATTGTCAACAGGAAGAACTACAATTAAATGTGAATTATTTGGTTCAAAGAACAGCTATAATAGATTCTTGTGGTTGAATAACTGACAAACTTCCTGCAAGCTTCCAGTAACTGGCCCTTTGTCCCCAAGCTGTGCTGTGCTGTCGAAATTAAATAGACAGCCCCTAATGACCTTTTAATGTTTATTTGAAGACAAAGCATAAACAAATAGACTTCTCCCAAAGTGTCCCACAGTGTAAAATATTTTCCAATTTGGTTAAGACAGTTTTTTTCCACAATAAAAGACAAGATGCAAAAAAGTTTGTATATTGCAATATGCATAGAAGGAATTTCAAATGTTAAAACACCTAGATATGTTTTACCTTCAGATCAATAATTTTAAAAGCAATTTTCACCCCCCCAAAAAAATCTTTGCCTAGCAAAATTAGTTACAAAGCCTAGGCAATGTAGGTCTTGGTCTTGGTATTAGGTATTGGTTTATGGCAATGCTCTTGCTATTTTAGGAAATGATTAATACCGGAGCATTTCAATGCAATAAAATCATTTTGACAAAGCCTGCTTATCAAAATAGGATGTGGTGTATGCCAAAGTGTACGTACATTCAGAAAATATAAATACACATTTTATTTAAATGAAGCTTTAAGAATTTGAAGGCTAACTTTTAACTTTGGCCTATGTAAGATGTGTATCAATAGGACATGGTAAAGCACAGAGTAAAAGTCTCCAAATATTATCAAATTTATCTCTCAGAAATAAAAGTATGTCCAGATCCTTAAGAAAATTTACCCTGGGCTTAGATAAGTCTCTGTAAGATTGACTGGTCCAGGGTTCTGGTGAGACCAGAGTGGAATCGTACCTTTGTACTATAGACTTTTGCAGCTGCAGTTGTGTACCTAACTGAAATAGCGCTCTTGTTGAACTCCTCTCAGTCACATGGACGAAATGACTCTGCTTTTAATCTCAATGGTCTTCAATGCAACAATTTTGCTGTTGTTAAGGCATATATTTATTAAGACTCTTTCTGTGCACTCCTTGCTATAGGTTTAGGGGCAGAGTTCACACTTGTGTTTTGACCTTTTCCCATGCCTACCTGTGCCCATGAAGTCTCTCTTAGCCTTCCCAATCTTTTCCTATTTCGCTTTAACAAATTGGGAAATGGTAACAAACAATTAGAAGATAAACACAAATAGGAAAAATGAGGGTATATGCATGGTTTTGCTGCTCCACACAGGCTGCAAATAATGACACTTTATTTTTCTAACTTCTAGCTTAGCCTTCCCCACCAGGTTGGGGGACAGGCAAGGAAACATCATCTCAGTCATTTTTTTTTAGTGAATAATTTTATCTTCTTTGGGAATCCGTTTTTATACAATCCAGAAAAACTGGCATCCCCAGGTATTGGTATATGGTAGTGACTAGGAGGAAATACTCATCATAGAAACTCCTTGATCAATCCAGAGAAAGGTGGCTCTTGCTTCCAACACCTGCTCACTCTGCCTAAACTCAGCCACCAGGACCATTGCCAACCAGCCATGCTACCTGGCACCAGCACTCAGGCTTAATCTATATAGCCACCACCAGCAAAAGTCCTGCCATCACCAGGTGTGACCTGGAAACAGAGCGTTCTACCTTTCTGTCTCATGGTATTAGGAATCCCACTGCCTCTGGGATTGGGCAGCTCTCCTAATCTTCAACCTTGAAGCCTCTTCAACGCAGGTTACCCAGGGTCCCAGAGCAGCCTGTCTCATCGAAACACACCAGTGTGTTGGTTAATAATGCAGATGCCTGAGCCCTGCCCCAGACCCACAGAATCAGAATCAATGGAGTTGTGCCCCAGGAATTTGCATTTCACTAAGTTCATCAGTAGATTCCTGTGCATATTCAAACTTAAGAAACACCAGGTCTTTTGAAAAACCACATCTTTAAATTCTGTAGCAGTGAAAGTCCAGAGTTCTCGGACAAGCTCTACTCTTGTCTTGAAGAAGGGAAAGAAAAATATATCTCACTCTTACCAAAGAGCTGAGGAAACAAGACAAAATTTATTCCTCAGTCAGGTTACTAAACCTCACAAATGTTGAGTAGAAAACAGTAAAGTATCAAAGATAACTAAGACGAAAGGAGGCAAAACACACACACACACACACACACACACACAGAGGATGACGAGCAGTTTTTATTCAAATGGAAGAAACCTTGGTTGTGGAGGGGCTTGCCAAAGGCCAGAATTTAAGTGGGTCCCGCCAAATTGCTACATGACATTGCCCCTGAATAGATCCCACTGGGCTATACACAGCCTTCAGTTAAGGTTGATGACACAAGAAATTGGTTCAAACAAAATTTACTTTCCTTCCATCTTTTCTTTTCCAGGTTACTATTTACTTCACTGACATTTTTAAGAATGTTTTAAGCAACCATTAATGGGCACTCACTAGAATACAAACATTCAATGTTAAGTATCTATACTAAGGAGGGATTAAAAAACCCAGGGATAATTTAAATTCAAAAGTAATTTAATAACCACACACATTGCATGCATCAACAACTCTAGCTTTGATTTAGTGCTGTTAAAAGAAATTAAAAAGAATTAATTTAGCTTCATTAATTTTACTTTAAGGAAAAAAATTATATATATATATATATGTATATACATATACACACATATTTTGAAGTCTCAAATATCCAGATTGATCAATTGTAAACTCATATTTTTCCAGTAGCTGAGAGGTATCAGTGAAAAAATGTCTTAATTAACTGCTTTGTCTTAATATTTCAGCTTAATTTTATATTCTATTCCATTAAATAATATCTCTGAGTTTTAACATAAAAACCATGGACAAAATACTTCAGTAAGATGCACTATATTTCTATGATGCCTTTACAGATGATTCTCTGACGTATACCTGATATGGAAAGCTTCACATAATTAAAATAACAGGGCTAACTGCCAGCTCTACACTTCAAATTTGGAGGCATACCTACAACAGGCAACCATTTAATGTGATGTCATTAATTTCTCAAATTATAATGTTATTAAATTATAATTATAATGTCATCCCTAGAAATGATGGTTTCTGATAGAGTTGTCTTCTTTTTCTTTGCAGGGAACATTCCGATATCTATCTTCAAAATGGCCCAGATAGAATTGGGAAAGTATATAAGAAGGCCATTTATCTTCAGTATACAGATGAAACCTTTAGGACGACTATAGAAAAACCGCTCTGGCTCGGGTTTTTAGGCCCTATTATCAAAACTGAAACTGGAGATAAAGTTTATGTACACTTAAAAAACCTTGCCTCTAGGCCCTACACCTTTCATTCCCATGGGATAACTTACTATAAGGAACATGAGGGTAAGTTCAGCTCATGTAGCTGGAATTTCCTCCTACTTTTCAGTAGAAGTGCCTTTTAGCTTCTAAAATTGTGGACTTCTCTTCTGGATAAGACCTATAACTGCCATTTAGCTCTAAACTATTTTATTAATAGGCACTTTGTTTCCACATAATAATGGCATGTTTTTCTTTGTTGTGCTGGTTTATGGAAAGTGTGAATGTGGTAGAATTTCTAGGTGGACTCAGTGAGAGTCAGAGAGAGCTGGAGCTTCTTTCCCAGCACCCAATCCTTCCTGGCCAAACAGTCAGAATAAGAGAAATGGACAATGTGCATTAAAGCCTAGAAGAGGCAAAAATCCAGAGGGAAGAGAAAGAAGGACTCAAGATGTGGACGACTTTATCTTTGAAGTTCCTACATGTAAACATACTATGGCTGTTGTTACCTCCCATCCTAACTTAAGACAAACTCTGCCCCAGCCAAGGTGGCATAAGTAGTCTCATATGTCAGTCAAATCGTACATGTGCCTGGATGATTCAAGTCACAATGAGACACAGTTAATGAGATACAATTAACTGAAAAAGTCATTTGAATATAGGACTTGGAAGCCTTGAAATAGTACCTGAAAAAAAAAGATAAGGTTTGGTGCCTGTGATCTCATTCTTAGTCCTTAACAATGTTGATGAAAAAGGTGGTATTTTGTAGTGATGAAAAGCAAGGGCTTTGAAATTAAAAGACCAAGTTCTGAGCCCCAGCCTTGCCTTTTACTGGTTGAGTGACCTTGGACAAATTACTTAAATCATTTCAGCTTCAGTTTCCTCATGTATAAAATAGAGACAATGAGACTACATAGTAATAGCTCAATAAATATCAGCTGTTATCATAATCAAAAATGCTGAAGTCATGCTACCGTTCATTGAAAAATGATCAAGCAGGGAAAATAATTTAAAATCAGATTTGATTGATTATTAGCTGTCTTTTTAAAAGAGATATTGTTTTAGAAGGTGAATGTGTTGACTTTGTTGTTGTTGTTGTTGTTTAGGGCTAAATTACATTCATGGCATAAAAGGCTGACTGCCATCCATTTCTTTTTAATGATTTCATAGCTGATTAGGGAATTAGCATTCATTATAAAGGCATCGTAATGGTACTGCGGTTTTGTTAAAAGAAAAAAAGAGTTCCTAACTTTTAGAGATACATACTTAAGTATTTATGAATGGAATGTGATGCCTGAGATTTGCTTTAAAGTAATTTGGTGGTACTGGGGATAATTGTGTGTGGGACAGATGAAACAAGATTGGCCTTCAGTTGATCATTGTTAAAGCTGGTTTGACGGGTACGTGGAGGTTCAGCATATTCTTCTCTCAACCTTTGTGTATGTTTGGAAATTTCCAAAATTAAGAGTAGACATTTTTTAAATTCTATGTTTACTTCATGGGCAAAAATCTGAGATCATATAAGAAGTTTTGAATTTAGAAAAGGGTAGCCATTTTGCTCAGACTTCCATACCATGACCCAAGTTCTTTACATTGCAAACAAAAAATCATTATGCTCTATGAAAACCCAATCAAATATAAAAAATAATAAAATTGTCTGTGAAGCTTCTAAACACCCTAGCCATTAGCCTCTCATTTTCCTGTGTCCAAATAGGATATCATATTCCCAAGGATCACATAGTAGATGTTTAATAAATGTTTGCTGAATGAATTAATGGACTATCTTTCTCTCATTTAAGTTCAAACACATTCACTTTGCACCTTCATTACATGTTGCTTCCTAGGGGCTATCTACCCTGATAACACCACAGATTTTCAAAGAGCAGACGACAAAGTATTTCCAGGAGAGCAGTATACATACGTGTTGCTTGCCACTGAAGAACAAAGTCCTGGTGAGGGAGATGGCAATTGTGTGACTAGGATTTACCATTCCCACATTGATGCTCCTAAAGATATTGCCTCAGGACTCATCGGACCTTTAGTAATCTGTAAAAAAGGTACATTTTCTCATTATTGCACTCACTATACTACCAAAAGACAGGGGCAGGGCAGTTTGTCTTTTAAAAATAAGTCTTCTGTGTTGAGATCAAGTAGGTAAGGTAGAGAGGTGGTGAGTTGAAAAACAGGAAGGGAAGAGCCAGGCAGGACTAAGAGAAGAAGGGATAAATGGAACAAGCATTCATACGGGGAAAATGCCAATGAAGCTAAGCTGAAAGAAAGATATTCTCCCCCGGGATCAGTTTGCTGTATCTAACTTCCAACAGTGGTGCTAAAGAGAATATGACTTTACCAAATCTGACTCCCAAAAAGGCACTCCATGGTGATAGATATGTAGTTACTCATATTATATTGGTAAATATAACATCATAGTATTTATTTCTAACACTGTGAAAAAGACATGTCTCAAGAGCCTGAAATGTGATTCTAACTTGAACAATAGTTACCTGTAAAGACTTGTCTCAGCATGTGGCTATATGCACCAGAAAATAGACACACAACTTTGAATTCCAATCTTCCCATTTGCCAAAAAGCATTTAACAGTTATGTGGTCAGTCAATATCTAGATACGGGAGTATCTTCCAAGCACTAGACACTGAACATAAAATTCCCTGAGTGTTTCTGTCTGCAAAACAGGAGTGACTGGTCCAGACTTGTGGTTTATTAGAAAAAATTAATACTAAAATTTTAAAAAACTATAAATCACCGGAAAACATAAATCAAAATACATGCTAAAAGTTTAGTCCTACTAAAATAGTAATTTTAACTCCAGATTCTCTAGACAAAGAAAAAGAAAAAAACATTGACCGAGAATTTGTGGTGATGTTTTCTGTGGTGGATGAAAATCTCAGCTGGTACCTAGAAGACAACATTAAAACCTACTGCTTAGAACCAGAGAAGGTTGACAAAGACAATGAAGACTTCCAGGAGAGTAACAGAATGTATTGTAAGATTACAGAAGACATGTTAACTTTACTTTTTTTCCCCTTGATCCATTAATTCTGCTAAGCTTATTCCCTCACATAAGTAAGTAATGTGTAACAGTCTGTTGTCCTTATAACAAAGCATATTGGATGTGCAATTTTATATTTGGCTAAGTAAGTCAAACTAAAATCTCTCAGCCAGGTAAATCCAGATATACCAAACTTGTTCCCAAACTGGTAAGGATAAAACAGCAATTATGGTTTAATGCATATGTATGTGATACTTATATATTTATTTATCCACTAGACTCATTCCAAAAATTATTTGAGGCAGCCTAAAATTATTAAACTAAATGCTTAAAATTATACTTATATTTTAAACTAACTATATTTAGAAAATAGTTCAAACCACGAGTTCTGAAAGGTATTCATTTTACATACTGTGTTGCCTCACTGGGCCCCCTAGTCTGCATCATTCTTTCCTACATTTCAGTTCACTTTACTTTTCTGGAAATGCCTTTTTTACAGTTTAGACTTTTTCTTAATTCTCAGACACAAAATAATGAGCTTAGTAAGATTATCTATTTCATAGTTTGCATGAGAACAGAATCCCTTAACAACAACTAAACCAGTAAGTAGACATTTTTTATTTGTTTGTGTTTAACTTCTTCAAAATAACCTGCACTCAGACACTGAGAGCACAAAAACAACTATACTACCAAAGGTAATAAACCAATGAACAAAGTACAGATTTTGTTTCCAACTTTTACTTATATCTGGGTGGAAAGTCGTCTTTCCATACTTTATTCCTTTGTTGTGTACTAACAAAAATAAATGTTAGTCATTTTTTCAAAAATAGTCAAAATTCTAGCCTGAGCAGGTTTTGTTTGGTTCCAGTGTCACATATGGTGCACTCAGGATTCTTCCCAGAACTAATTTCCACCTGGGAAATGTTTAGGCCCACCCAGTTTGAACAATGACCGTAAGTTTCTTTTCTTTTCTTTTCTTTTTTTTTTTTTTTTGAGATGGAATCTTGCTCTGTCGCCCAGGCTGGAGTGCAATGGCACGATCTCTGCTCACCGCAACATATGCCTCCTGGGTTCAAGCAATTCTTCTGTCTCAGCTTCCCAAGTAGCCGGGATTACAGGCATCCACCGCCATGCCCAGCTAATTTTTTGTATTTTTAGTAGAAATGGGGTTTCACCATGTTGGCCAGGCTGGTCTCGACCTCCTGACCTTGCGATCCACCTGCCTTGGCATCCCAAAGTGCTGGGATTACAAGCGTGAGCTACTGCGCCTGGCCAATGATTGTAGGTTTCTTCCGAGGGTTTCAGGCCACCTTGCATATGAACTTTCAGGTCTTAGTGGCTCTGTACCTGCTGTCCTACATTTTTTTTCCCTCCTTTGTATCTTTTCCAATCTTAAAAATTTGTCTTGCAATCTTTAGAAAAAGCTTTTACAAAAGAAATTTATGGTAGAAAATTGGAAAATTTCTGATAAGCAAAAAAATATATATATAAAATATCCATGCTACTACCAATATGATTAATTACTGAATACTAAATAATCTTCAATCTTTTTTCTATTAACTCTATGTATGTGTTTTGTTTATTTGTGTGTATATATGCAACATCTGTATTTACACACACACACACAAACACACCCAATGTGTGTAGTTTATAACAAAGACAGCAAATAGGTTTTATCTCCAGTATTGTGTTTATCTGTTAATACGGTATTGATAAGAATCCTCAGGCTGATTCAGTTTCAAAATGAAAGACTGCTGTGATTGATTAGCAATGTCTGACACGGGCATGGGAGGGAGGAATACCAGCATGTGTGCAAGATATTTTCCATTCCAAGTTGATTCTAATTATGTTGAGGTAAATCTCACTATCTCAAGCATTAATGACTATCAGTCACAAACTCTGCTCTTGGCTTACAGCTGTGAATGGATACACTTTTGGAAGTCTCCCAGGACTCTCCATGTGTGTTGAAGACAGAGTGAAATGGTACCTTTTTGGTATGGGTAATGAAGTTGATGTGCACGCAGCTTTCTTTCATGGGCAAGCATTGACCAACAAAAACTACCGTATTGACACAATCAACCTCTTTCCTGCTACCCTGTTTGATGCTTTTATGGTGGCTCAGAACCCTGGAGAATGGATGCTCAGCTGTCAGAATCTAAACCATCTGAAAGGTAGGACATCTTTACCTGAAGTTAGCTGTCAACTGAAAAAGGTGATGACTGGGAATCGGAATCTAAAAGCTAAATATCTTTGAAATAATCTGAGGTTTGAACTGGCATCTTAGTTTTATTCCTATGATGGTGTACATAATAATGTAATAAAAAAGACTGTAAGACAGGAATATTACAAAGTAATGAGATCTGAAAATAAATTAGTTTTTGGAAAAGAACAACTGGCCCTGAAAGTATAATACTGTATATATTTACTCGGCTTTGTAAAATATACAGTATTGTAAAATCCAGAAAAACTATGTTGCACTGGAAAGTACCCTGTTTTTCGACTTATTTCCAAGTATAACCAACTTTGTTCGTTATTTGAGCCTGGCCATCTTTTAGTTTAATTCAATAAATCCTTCCTTTATCTCTTTAACTTAGGCAATAAAAACATTCCTTGTTCTTGAAAAATATTAGGTTTTAATATTGGTCTACTGAAGGAAATTAAGTTTAACATTGGAGTTTGGATATTTTACTTTGATAAAAGCAAATATAACTGCTTTTGTCAAATATGCTCTGGGCCACAGAAGGCCCCGCACAGCAGATGCACAACCATCTTGTGCAAGACAGCAATAATACCTGCTCATTTGGTTCCTCCTCCTCCACCCAGTGCAACCCTTTAAAATATGTCAAAGCCTCTCTTCTCTGTTTATCTATAAATTTGTTCTTTATCTCTCATCAAAAGAACCACCAAGTGAAACCCCACAGAAACTGGTACCATATTTTGAAAACACATATACTTAATATCTCTGTGCTGTATGTACATAAAAAACAAAGTATGTCTGCTTTAAATTTGAGTTTTCCATCACTAATTTATTTACAGCTGTTTGCCCTAGTTTATAGTACTGTTTCTATCTATCTATTCCTCCAATTTCCACTTGTCATCTCATGAGCAGTGTTTACAGGGCACTAGGAGAGAGAAACATTGGCTCCATTAATCGATGCCTCTTTCTGTTTCATTTCAGCTGGTTTGCAAGCCTTTTTCCAGGTCCAGGAGTGTAACAAGCCTTCATCAAAGGGTAATACCCATGGGAACCATGTTAGACACTACTACATTGCCGCTGAGGAAATCATCTGGAACTATGCTCCCTCTGGTATAGACATCTTCACCAAAGAAAACTTAACAGCACCTGGAAGGTAATTCACAAAAAAGAGTACTATTTCAAAATATGCTCTTCCCCCACACAAAAGAACCACAAAAGGCTATTTCAGCAATTAAAATTTTAATTGGCATCTGAAATTTAGTATTTAGACTGCTGAATATTTATTAAGGTATTTGGTGTAAGAGTCTGAGCTTGAGAACTATGAGTTTTGAGTTCATGAAAAAAGATGGGTTCAAAAGTTATCAAATGCTTGACAAAGTCCTAAGAAAACATTGAATACAATTAGATAAATCAATTAATATGCTTTTCATTTAGAAAACGTAGCATCGTACAACTCAGCAGCATTAAGTACATTTTCAGTGCTGTATAGCCATCACCACTACCCATTTCCAGAACTTTTTTTTTACACTCCAAATAGAAACTCTAAAGAATGACCACTTTCTTCCACTCTGTCTCCACCTCTGATAAACTCAATTCCACTTTCTGTCTGTATGAGTTTTACTATTCTAGGCAACTCATGTAAGTGGAATCATACAATATTGGTCCTTTTGTGTCTTTTATATCACTTAGCTTAATGTTTTAAGATTTGTTCATGTTGTAGCATACATCCAAATTCCACTCCTCTTTAAGTCGGAATAATACTTCATTGTATGTATGTACCACATTTTGTTTATGCATTCATCTTTTTATAAACATTTGGGTTGTTTCCACCTTTTGGCTATTGTGAATAATGTTGTTATGAACAATTGTTATACAAATATCACTGTTCAAGTCTATGCTGTTAATTCTTTTGCATATGCAGCTAGAAGTGGAATCGCTGGATCGTATGGTAATTCTAGTTTTAATTATTTTACAAACCACATTACTGTTTTTCATAGCAACTGCACCATTTTACAGGCTCATCAGCAACGTACAGGGGTTCCAATTTCTTCACATTTTCATCAACACTTGTTATTTTCTGTTTCTTTCTTTCTTTCTTTCTTTTTAATAATGGCCATTCTAATGAGCATGAGATCATGTTTCATAGTGGTTTTGATTTGCATTTTCTTAATGACTAGTAATGTTGAGGATCTTTTCATGCACTTTTTGGTCATTTGTGTATCTTTGTCAGAGAAATGTCTATTTAAGTCCTTCAGCCATTTTTGAAGTGGGGTTTTTTGTTGTTGTTGACTTGTAGGAGTTCTTTATATATTTAGGATGTTAATTCCTTATCAAATATTTGCAAATATTTTCTGGCACTCTATAGGTTGTCTTTCACTCTCTTGATAGTGTCCTTTGATGTACAAAAGTGAATCTTTGTACATGTCCGAATGACGTCCACAGCCTCCCAGCCATCTGTTTGTCTTCCTTTTCTACTGTCAATTTTTCACAAAGCAGTACTGTGATCTTTCAAAAATGTCAATGAGATGATGCCACTCCCCTGCCCCAAGTCTTTACTCATATATCACTTCCTCAGAGAAGGCCTGTTTGCCATCCATATTAAAAATACCCTCCTTGGAAAGGTTAAGTAATTCATTCAACATCACACAATAAATGGATAGCTAGGCCTTGCTCAGCCCAGGCCTGTGACTCCTGAAGCAGAGATGTAAGTCACAGGCTATACTGACACCTAAATGTGATTACTCCCAAAGCTGCATCTCCAACTCAGAAGGCTCTTGTGAATTTCAGATTTGCATTTCAAACTTCTCAGTGACACCCCTCCTTGGATGAGGCTGTTCACACTTCTCTCCTCATCAAGTACTGCCTCGTTTTACAGTAACTTTCTCTGAAAGCTATCTACTTCTCTGCATCTTCTTTGCCAATACCTATGAAATCATCTCTGCCTCTCACTGAAATTACAAAAGCACGCTTCTGACTGGTCTCCCTACTGCAGTCTTGTATTTTTCAACACATTCTCCCAACAGCTGCCACAGGGATCCTCCTAAAACGCTAATCCTGAATGCTTAAGTCTTCCAAATGCTTCTGACTGCCCTGGGATGGAAGGCTGAAACCTCAGCTAGGTCCTCCTACCTATCTTCCATCTATCTAAGCCTCATTCATCACTCCTCTGCCCTGCCCTGCATGTTATCCTTCTAGAAAATATGCTTATGCCATATTATCTAGAACATGGCATGCTCGCTCTTTCTCTCAGCCTTCTCACAGGCAGTTTTCTCTTTGTATACACCTACCCCCGTCTTCCTGCTACACACACACTTCATCTTGCTAACTCTGCTTCCTCTTTAGTTTTAAGTAATTACTTCCTCTGGAACATCTTTGCGGCCTCTTCCCTGCACTTTCCCCAACCTCAAAGAAATGCTCCATAACACCCTGTGCTTATTATACTGTATTATATTGATGAGTTCATAGCCTGTCTTCTCTGCCAGATGTAAGGTCCATGTGGACAGGGATGAGTCCACTTTGCTTGTGGTTAAGTCATCAACACATACCAGGATTCCCAGCAAAGAGCAGGTGTTCAACACGTTTGTCAAATGAAAGAAATGATGAATGAGGTGGAATTGTGCAAGTCAAATGAATACCTTTCTGAAATTTAATTTTTTTATTTGCAAAATATGGAGAATAGTACTGACTTTGTTGCAATGTCATGTGAGTTTCAGCTAATAAATAAAAGCTGCTGGCCAGGCGCAGTGGCTCATGCCTATAATCCCAGAACTTTGGGATGCCAAAGCAGGTGGATCACTTGGGGCCAGGATGCAAGCCCAGCCTGGCCAACATAGTGAAGCCCCGTCTCTATTAGAAACAGAAAAAATTAGCTGGGCATGGTGGTGCAGCCTGTAATTTCAGTTGTTCAGGAGGCTGAGAATTAGAATCACTTGAACCAGGGAGGCAGAGGTTGCAGTGAGCCAAGATTGCACCACTGCACTCCAGCTTGGGCAACAGAGTGAGACTCTGTCTCAAAAATCAATCAATCAATCAATCAATCAATCAATGCTCCTGAGCAGCTGGCCAGTGCTAATACACAATAAAGAGTAGCCACTGTGTTTTAAACATTTCACAATTTGATGAAAAGATTCTGGCCAGGTGCGGTAGATCACAAGGTCAGGAGTTCAAGACCAGCCTGGCTAAGATGGTGAAACCCCCATCTCTACTAAAAATGCAAAAATTAGCCAGGTGTGGTGGTAGGCACCTGTAATCCCAGCTACTTGGGAGGTTGAGGCAGAGGATCACTTGAACCCAGGAGGTGGAGGTTGCAGTAAGCCAAGATCACGCCACTGCATTCCAAAAACCTGGGCAACAGAGCAAGACTCCATCTCAAAAAAAAAAAAAATCTTCTGTGGTAGATCCTTTTGTCAAGGGATTGACAAGGGCCTGCCTGAAAATTTTTTCTTCATTTGAAAATATAAACATCCTCCATGATTCTCTACTTCTTAACTTGCCATCCCTGTATGAGTGGCCTGGAACTGCCTGCTCTGTTTGAGTAACTGATATGATTGCTGTAAATCATGGATAATATTCATCTCTAAGCACTGGTCAGAATTTTTCTCTTAATTTACCCTATCTGAATACCTGTTTTCTGTTCTTTTCAACCCCAGCATTAAACACTTTTTCCCCCCTGACAGTGACTCAAAGGTGTTTTTTGAACAAGGTCCCACAAGAATTGGAGGCTCCTATAAAAAGCTGGTTTATCGTGAGTACACAGATGCCTCCTTCACAAATAGAAAGGTGAGAGGCCCTGAAGAAGAGCATCTTGGCATCCTGGGTGAGTCTATGCAGAATATATATGGCTGGTGTACTCTTCCCACGGTCTACACCAACCTCAGAAAGAATAGTAACTTCAGGACCTACTGCATGATTTCTATGTGTAAAGTAGGTGTGTGGAAGATAAAACAATAAAACGCAGCAGCTAATTACTTTTCCAAATGTAAATTATCAATAGTAAATTTTCATCATTAAAAGCCATGCTGACAGCCGGGAGTGGTAGCTCATGCCTGTAATCCCAGCACTTTGGGGAGCCAAGGCGGGTGCATCACTTGAGGTCAGGAATTTGAGACCAGCCTGGCCAACATGGTGAAACCCCATCTTTACTAAAAATACAAAAATTAGCAGGGCGTGATGGCATGCACCTGTAGTCCCAGCTACTCGGGAGGCTGAGGCAGGAGAATTGCTTGAACCCAGGAGGCAGAGGTTACAGTGAGCTGAGATCACACCACTGCACTCTAGCCTGGTGACAGAGCAAGATTCCATCTAAAAAAAAACAAACAAACAAACAAACAAACAAACAAACAAAGAAAACCCAGGCCATTAATGAGACCAGCCCAATTATCCTAGAGCCCTCTGCAGGCTGCCCCCAGCAGAATCCAGAGACCTGTTCTTTCTGAGGCACTCAGGCAGAATAGCCTAGTGGGTGAGTAGAGTATGGATTCAGATTGTCCTGGCTCTTCCCTTTTTTTTTCCTGGCGGTGATTCAGAGGTGTAATACTTTTCAACAAGGTATTACAAGAATTGGAGGCTCTTATAAAAAGCTGTTTTTTTGTGAGTACGCAATGCATACATTAGCCGTGTGACTTTTCAAAGTTACTCAAGTTGGCCGAGAGCAGTGGCTCATGCCTATATTCCCAGCACTTTGGGAGGCCAAGGCAGACAGATCACTTAGGTCAGGAGTTTGAGACCAGCCTGGCTAACATGGCAAAAAAAAAAAAAATTAGCTGGGCACATAATCCCAGCTACTGGGAGGCTGAGGCAGGAGAAGTGCTTGAAACCAGGAGGCAGAGGTTGCAGTGAGCTGAGATCGCGCCACTGCACTCCAGCTTGGGCAATAGAGTGAGACTCTGTCTCAAAAGAAAAAAAGAAAGAAAAAAAGAGAATTATTCATTATCTGTGTCTGTTCCCTTCTGTAAAACGGGAACAATAGTTACTAGAGTTGGTATAGAGATTAAATGAATTAATACATATAAACATTCAGAAGAACAGATAGGAAGCTCTTGATAAATATCATTTTGTATATTACATGAAATACTTATGTAAAATATATGTTTTTATTCCATAATTGGTAATCATTAATTTTGGTCATGGAAAATCCAAAACAGTGTTATCCTTCACATCCAAAATAATTTAACTTACCTGCTTGGGTGATCAAAGTTTATGGTACCTAACTCTTAGGACAAAGGATACACTTCTAGCCAACAGAAGATTGGACTGAGGAGTGTCAACATTCTGCATAGTTTTTGTAGATGTGTAAAGCTTACTAACTGACTTGTACAGAAATGATAATCGATTTCATTAATCTGAAGTTGGACTAAAAACCCCTTCCCTCCTTCAAACCTCAACATATCAGATTGATTATGGACTTTTCAAAAACCAGGCTTTCCATTCACCACAAATAGGCATGTTGCTCCTAGTAGTCCTTGCCAGAGGACACAGTCAAAGAAGATAACTGTCTTATACGTTCTGCCTGTTATATACCAAGGAAGGATAATAATTCTCTCTTTGTTCCCAGGTCCTGTCATTTGGGCAGAGGTAGGAGACACGATCAGAGTAACCTTCCATAACAAAGGGGCATATCCCCTCAGTATTGAGCCAATTGGGGTGAGATTCAATAAGAACAACGAGGGCACATACTATTCCTCACATTACAAGACCCAGAGTGGAAGTGAGTATGGCACTCTGTAACCAATTAACAACGTTTAATAACCCACTGTACTGGTCACTTACAGTGTCCTGCAAAAACTGAAGGCAGGAACTCCCAAGGAAAATGCTCATATATCATTTCTAGGCATCATGACAGGAAACAAATAAGCCCCTTCTCCTACTTCCAATTGGTTTATGGAATTTTGTCCTGCCTTAATTGGATGATTATTGACAATGCTGATAGTAATTTAGTTGGGTTGTATCGATTTTACATTTCTGGAGTATTCTGGGTGATTTTAATTTTTAAAAAAGTTCTTATAAGAATGTTCGATGTTCACTTTAGAATATTTGAAAATATAGAAAAGTGGAGCCAAAATATTAATTGTCCATAGTTCTATAAATAATCACTATTATATTGTTATATAATTTTTCCACTTTCATCTGTATACATATAATATATATTTTAAATATGGTTGATATCATAGCACATGTTATTTTAATTTCATAATCAGTTTGTTCTCTTAGCATTATAAGGGTTTTACAAACATAATTTTAATGACATAAAATATTTCATCATGTGGATGTTTTTGACTATTTTTACATATCAAGAATGACCAGTGAAGACTAGTGACTTTCCTATCACCTGCAGTATGACTATGGGCAGGTTATTCAATTTTTCTGGCCTCAGTTCTCTCAGGCATAAATTTGACAGATTTAAATAGGATCATCTGCAAAGTTCCTTTCAGTTCTACAATTATTTTCAGTTCCATTTTATTCAATAGAAAGTGCATTGATTACACTGTATTGCCAGGCATTGTTCCAGTTGACAGAAATATAGATACAGTGCTTGCCTTCAAGAAAGTTAAGCTCTGTTCAAGAGAAATACACATAATATAACATGAAAGGTGCTAGGGTCATTCCTGGAAGATGTGTGAGCACCAAGAGGGGAACCAATCCCATGAGGTTTAGAAGAGTCTATCTGGGGCCTGGTGCAGTGTCTCATGCCTGTAATCCCAGCACTTTGGGAGGCCGAGGTGAGCAGATTACGAGGTCAAGAGATCAAGACCATTCCGGCCAACATGGTGAAACCCCGTCTCTACCAAAAATACAAAAATTAGCTATGTGTGCTGGCGTGTGCCTATAGTCCCAGCTACTTGGGAGGCTGAGACAGGAGATCTGGATTGAACCCGGGAGGTGGAGGCTGCAGTGAGCCAAGATTGAGTCACTGAACTTTAGCCTGGCAACAGAGCGAGACTCCACGTCAAAAAAAAAAAAAAAAAAAAAAAGAGTCTATCTGGATGCAATCACATGGGTCTGTTATCTGACACTAGAGCATAAGTGGGATTCCATTCTAATTTTTAACTAGGAACTCAGAAGTGGGCTACTCTAGACTAAACTTAGTCTACTTTGTGGCTGAGATGACCACATTAGAAAGCACACTTAACCTCTCTAATGTAACCTTTCTCAGGTGTGCCTTCTTCAGCCTCCCGTGTGGCACCCACAGGAACATTCACCTATGAATGGACTGTTCCTGAAGAAGTAGGACCCACTTATGCAGATCCTGTATGTCTAGCTAAGATGTATTACTCTTCTGTGGATCCCACTAAAGATATATTCACTGGGCTTATTGGGCCAATGAAAATATGCAAGAAAGGAAGTTTACATGCAAATGGGAGACAGGTAAGTCCAATTGGGGAAAAAAAACCCATGGAATGAACAATTGCTCAATCTCTTTGAAAATGATCATTTGACATAGAAATAGAAATATCTAACCTTATCATTATCTCCAAAAATACTTTACTATATACCTTTAAAAGATAAGGACTTCTTTAAAAATGCCCATAATTACCACACCTTTAAATAATAACCACACACATCATAACTCCTTAAAATTATCAAATAACCAATCAACATTCATATTTCCCCAACCGATTTATTAAGTTTGTTGTTTGAATCAGTATCTTAACAATTACACATATTACAATGAATTTATATGTTTCCTAAGATTGTTTACTTGAAATTTTTCTGTTGCTAGAGTCATCGGTCCTGTAGAAGTTTCCTATGTCTTGATTTTACTTATTTTATCCCTGCAGTATCATTTAACACAGGGGTCCCCCAACCCCCACCCCCAACAAACACCCGTGGGCCACACAGCAGGAGGTGAGCCTGTTAGATGGTCTGTTAGGAACTGGGCCGCACAGCAGGAAGTCAGCAGCAGGCATTATCACCTGGGCTGTGCCTCCTGTCAAATCAGTGGTGGCATTAGATTGTCATAGGAGTGCAAACCTTAGTGTAAACTGTGCATGTGAGGGATCTAGGTTGCATGTTCCTTATCAGAATCTATGCCTGATGATCTGAGGTAGAATAGTTTCATCCAGAAACCTCCCTGTCTCCTAGCATTTTTGTAGAAAAATTGTCTTCCATGAAACCGGTCCCTGGTGCCAAAAATGTTGGAGATCGCTAAAACATGTTTCTTTCTCTCTGCTTCTATTTCCTGTAACTGGTAGTTAGATCTAAAAGTTTGATCTAATTCAGATTAATTTTTTTTTCTTTCAAGACTACTTCAAATATGGTACTGAGCACTTCTTTCAGGGGAGTACTTAATTTATAGTTGTCCCTTAACTGGGGGATGTTATCAGCTACTGATGATGGTTTCCTAAATTCATAAACTAATCAGGGTTGCATAATAGTAATATTCTAATTCCATCTTCCTTTCTTTGTTAGCTGGCATAATTCTCTACAAACAGAAACTTCTTAATGAATTATTTGGTTACCCTGAGGTACACAGGATATAGAAAGGGTATGATAAATACTTGATTCATTCCCTGTATTTACCAGTTTTCAAATTAACCACTCTCCTCTAGCATTCTTCAAAGGCTTCTCAATAATGTTTTTCCTTTTAAGTAGCATTGTGCACTCATACATTTACGCATATTTGGTGTGTTATAATTCACTGCCATTATCCCTACTGATGTTCAAAGTATCCTTTTTGACACTGAAGGACTTGTTCAGGTTGACTCCTTTATTTCGACATCATAATAGTCTTTGAAGATTCTTTGCTTTCTAGTATAATGAGACATCAGGCTCATTTTGTACATTTTGTGAGCCAGAACTGGAACTAGCCATTTGTTCCCAAAAGCCTTTTTTTTTTGTTTTTTATTTTTTTGTTTTTCTTTTGGTGAGAAATCATTTCTAGAACCACAATGTGGGCATTAGAGGTGCTTGTTGCTATTGGGGAAACCATTATCTTTGAGCCTTTGCAGTGGAAAGAAATGGGAAAAAACTTTTCAGATAAATTCATCATGATTTCATACTAGTTCTTTCTATTTGAATTTGAGTCTACAGATTTTTTTGTTCTTGACTGCATCAATCTTTGTTTCTGCCCTAAACTGCACTGAAAAATCTTCTTTTTTTTAATGTCACCAATACATTCCTTGATTCATACCATAATATACACACAACAGTCTCAGAATCCCAATTACAGCACTACAATCAACAATAGGATTACTGAAAACAGTTTAAGATTTGTTTGTCACTTTGTCCTTAGGGTAGATTCTACTAGAGATTTTTAGCCAAATTACATATTTAAAGTCACTTCGGCTAGTTCTATACATAGTTTTTGCCACCTCTGGATATGTGGATTTATTTAATTCATTTTACTTATCTTTTTTAAGAAATTGCTTTGAAAACTGTAATATTATTTTATGTAAAATATTCATATGGCATTAACACCAAATCTATAAAAAGGGTATATTCAAGTAAGTCTAGCTTTCATCCCTCTCCCCTCCCACCTATTCTCTGCGTCCTAACTATAGGTAACCTTTTTTTTCCGCTTTATAGTTTATTCTTCCATTTTAAATAAACAAATGTTTGTGTATTCATGTCTTTGCTTTTTTCACTTTGCAATAGAATCTGAACATCTCTTCATAGTAATGTATGGAAATATTGCTCATTCCTCATTTCTTTGCATAGTATATATTACTTTGATGTGTGGACATGCTACAGTTTATACAATCAGTCCCTTATTTGACAAGTGCTTGGGTTGTTTCTAGTCTTTACTAGAAATACAAAACAATGTACACAAATAGAAAACAATGTACAGCCTTGTTAGCCTTGTTCTTATCTCTATATTTTTGCTGGTATACCTTTGTGATAAATTCTTATAAGTTGTATTGTTGGGACAAAAGGTAAATGCTTAAATAGTTTTGTGAAATATTGCCAAATCCCCATCTGTAGTTGTGCCAGTTTGTATTTTCAGAAGGTATATGTGAGATTATCTGTGTTTCCACAGCATTATTACAAACTATATTGTCAAATTTGGGGATTTTCACCAATCTGATAGGAAATAAATGGTACAGTCGAGGAGTGGATCAAATTTATCTTTTTCTATGTGGCTATCAGTTATTTCAACATTATTAACAAAAAGCTAAACTTTCCCGCATTGATTGAAATGTTGGCTTTATCATCTACTAAAATGTTTATACATAAGTGAGTCTATTTCTAGATTTTCTATGCTGTTCTGCTGGTCTTTATCTATTCATGCACCAGTAATGTACTGCTTTAATTAGAGAGCCCATTAATATGTTTAATGGCTAGTAGCTATGTGTCATTGCTCTTCTTTTGCATCATTTTAATGGCTATTTTTGCTTATTCTTTCTACTGAACCTTAGAAAAATTTATCTAGATCTGGAAAAAAGATTTGATAGTGTTTTATTTGAATTGTCTCAAATGTGTAAGTTAAACTAGAGCGAACAGACATAACTATGAAGTTGAGTCATCCTACATAAGAACAGATGTCTTTCCATTTGTTCAAGTCTACTTTTGTGTTTTTCAAGAGTATAGTTCCTCTTATATGGATCTGGGATATTTTTTTAAGATTATGCCAAGATATTTTATTTTTATTTGGCCTTTGTAAATGGTAACACCATTATTTAAAATTTTAAATATGTGGCCGGGTGCAGTGGTTCACACCTGTCTGTAATCTCAGCAGTTTAGGAGAGGGAGGCCAGTGGATCACCTGAGGTCAAGGGTTCAGAACAGACTGACCAACATGGTAAAACCTCATCTCTGCTAACATGACAAAAATTAGCTGGGTGTGGTGGCCCATGTCTGTAATCCCAGCTACTCAGGAGGCTGAAGCACAAGGATATCTTGAACCCAGAAGGCGGAGGTTGATGTGAGCTGAGACTGCACCACTGCACTCTAGCCTGGGCAACAAAGCGAGACTCTGTCTCAAAAAAAAATTTTTTTTTTAAATATGTAACTGAAATAAAAAAGGTTTTCTACTTTTGGATTCCTTTTTTTTTGAGATTGAGTCTTGCTCTGTCACCCAAGCTGGAGTGCGGTGGCATGATCTCAGCTCACCGAAACCTCCGACTCCTGGGTTCAAGCTATTCTCCTGTTTCAGCCTCCAGAGTAGCTGGGATTACAGGCATGCGCCACCATGCTCCGCTAATTTTTGTGTTTTTAGTACAGACGTGGTTTCACCATGTTGGCCAGGCTGGTCACAAAATCCTGACCTCAAGTGATCTGCCTTCTCGGTCTCCCAAAGTGCTGGGACTACAGGTGTGATCCACCACGCCCAGCCTGTTCATGTTTTTAATCACTGTTTTATTTCATTCACGAGTACTGGTCTAGTCAGGCACTTCTTTCTAAGTCAGTTGATCACATTTATTGCATATAATGGTTTAAATTTTTCACCCCTATATATGTGGTTATATTCTTTTCTCATTTCTAATGTGGTATTTTTTGGTTCTCTCCATTTTTTAAATTAGACTTGCCAGAGATTTATATACTTCTCTGGTCTTTTCAAATAATATAGTTTTGGGTTTAATTATTTTACCTGTGTAAAATAATTAATAAAGACAAAAGCATAAATTAACAAATTTATGCTTTTGTCTTTATTAATTTTTCTCCATAACTAATTTTTAAAAATTTTTAGATATTTACATTTATTTTCATTTGGTTTTGTTTAAGATAAAAAGCTTTTCAGATTCTTAGTTTATATGTTTAGTTATACTCCATACATTTTTCTTTACAGTGTTGTCACAGAAATTACTTACCAAATCTCAGTATTTCATTTTTATTTCTTCTTTGATATAAGAGTTATTTGGATCAAAAATGACATATTTTTTCTTTTTACTTTTTGTCTTTGACTAGTAATTTTTAATTTTATTGCATTATGATCAGAAAATATGACCTGAAAACATTTCATTGAAGTTTTTTTCTCTGTCGATCAGTATATAAGTGATTGTACCAGTCCCTGTTGGAAGACTTAGACATCTGAAAATGACATTTGTTGTTCTTTACCTGGTAGTACATTTTTGTGGCATATTTTCTTCTCAGAAAGATAAATCCTACTTCACCTTCTTCTGGCATTTATTGTACTTGATAATCTGTGTCAACCTGATTTTTTTTGTTTCATGATAACGTTTTTAAAACAGAAAATTTCCCAGGACATTTTTAGGTATTGATCTCTATTACTGATTTTGTCTTTTTTTCAGTGAAGCTTTTGAATCTGAATCCTCTAGTCTTTTCCCTTTTCACTAGTATTTCTTGTGTTTGTGCCTCCTTCTTTTATAACTTCTTTCTAAAATTATTACAATGTGTATATTTTTCATCTTGGAATGCTCTCCTCTGATTTATGGGAGCTTTCTTTAGATCACTTTTATCACTGATTCAGTTCTGTGCAGGGTCTAACCTTCAGGTCTTTGCTTTAGTTCGATTTTTTTTTTAAATTTGATAATCACCTTACCATGTATCTGAAGGACTGATCTCAAGGGAAAGACAGGCAATAATCTCTATTCTCTCCTTTGAGAGTCACTCATTCTCAGGGAGGGGCTCATTTGCTTTGATTTCTTTGACTGCCTTCTTCTGAACTACTGAATCATTTCATAGACCAGATAGCATTTCTGCTTCCTTTTTTCTACTGGGAGAAGTGGGAGGAGGTGAGAATGTTTGTACAGCTGGATGGAGATCTGTTCAAATTCATCTAGGATGATTTCTTCCTCAATCTGCTTCCATCCTGCTCTGCCTTACAGGAATTCTTCCAGTTTTCATGAATGTGGATGGCATCTTCCCTGATTTCCAGCACAGACCTATATTCTCCCCTATGTTAACGATCATTTTTTTTTTTTTTGGTGGCTTCGATTGGTGTGCGCAACATGGGCAGGAAGGTAGAGTTAGAATTTTAGATACAGAGAGGCTCAGATTACCATATTGAACCATAAATGCACTAAACAGATACCAAAGAAAGCTCTGGTGGTGATCTGAAGTGTTTCACGAACCCTGGTTTACAAAAAGCAACAGAAACTTCTGTTCTCATTCCTTCCTTTAGGCATGTTTGTGCACAAACAGTATTGTGCACATGGAGTCTTCTGCTTTACTCATTCTGTCTCCATCTCATTTTGTTTCGATTAACAGAAAGATGTAGACAAGGAGTTCTATTTGTTTCCTACAGTATTTGATGAGAATGAGAGTTTACTCCTGGAGGATAATATTAGAATGTTTACAACTGCACCTGATCAGGTGGATAAGGAAGACGAAGACTTTCAGGAATCGAATAAGATGCACTGTAAGTACTGCACCATCCATCAACCTACCAAGTTATTCTAGTACTACATATGTAATGCTTTTAACTAAACCAAAACGTGAATAGCTTTGCTCATTGATTATTTTTCAATAAATAATTACAATAGTGCCCTGAAGGTAATATCATTGGTTATTTGATATGCCAGTCAATTACTCATTATTTCACTTAATTCAAGATATGTCAATTATATGAATGGTCCTTAAAGTGTGGTCCCTAGATCAGCAGCCTCAGCATCACCAAGGGACTTATTAGAAATGCAAATTCTTGGATCCCTACCCTGACCTACAAAATCAGAAACGTTGGAGATGGATGCCGGCCATCTGTTTTAAACAAACTCTGCAGGTGATCCTGATGAACACTACAGTTTGAAAACTACTGGATTAAATGCTTTTCTCATCTGTGGCTCAGTAATGACAGGCTCATTTGATTCTTCAATATGCAGAAAGATATGATCTCAGCCCTCAATGATTCTAACCCTTGACTGCACGTTAGAATCACCCAGGAGCTTTTAAAAAATGACCAGTGCCCTGGAATACCCCCAGAGATTTTTATTTAAATCTAACATCAGATTTTTAAAAATACCTATTGTAATTCTTAAAAGTGGTTAGAGCTCAGAGACAGTGAGCTCATTATTCAAAAGGCCTACACCACTAATGGACAACAGTACAAGTTATTGTAGCTAGTAGAAGAAAAACATGTAAAGTTGTGTTACAAACTGATTTTTTAAAGTTAGACCAGTACTAGTCATGCTACCCACAATCTTTAAAATACTTCTTTTGATTCTGCATTTTTGTATATTTGGAGACACTGAGAATATTATTCTTCGGAAATAATTAAATATGCAAGGTAAGCAAGGAAAAAACTTCCTACATATGACCTTCCCTGTTATTCAAGATAAATCAGAGACTTTCACCTGGAACAGCAACACACTTCCAGCATATGATGCCCAGGAAAAGCTGTTATTATTCACAGATTTGGGTGTTCACAAATATAACCACTTAAATAACTGGAAATAACAGAACCACTGTTTTAGCCAGCACGAACAGTGAGATTCCCAGGTTGCCAGGGACAGTAGCATAGAACTTCAAGAACTATGCATTCAGCTCTGCTCCTTTCAGCTAGGGGCCACTCTGAAACTTCCAGGAACGTCAAGGAATTGCAGGGACACTCCTGACACATAAAGCGTAGGCAGGCCTGAATAGGTCTTAAATTAAAAATTAAATAAAAACAAAGTTGGTCTGGAAAGTCTCGGAGGTTGTCACGTAGTAGAACCTAAACCACTTCCAAAATGTTATTTCCCAACTTTTACAGCCATGAATGGATTCATGTATGGGAATCAGCCTGGTCTCAGCATGTGCAAAGGAGATTCAGTCGTGTGGTACTTATTCAGCGCTGGAAATGAGGCCGATGTACATGGGATATACTTTCGGGAAACACATATCTGTGGAGAGGAGAACGGAGAGACACAGCAAACCTCTTCCCTCAAACAAGTCTTACGCTCCTCATGTGGCCTGACACAGAGGGTATATTTATTTAAAGCCAAGTCTCTATTGGACGGATTTGTGTAGTTTTGGTTTAAAATCCTGTAGCAGAATGTGTTTAGGTGATAAACTTATCCCTTCCCCAAGCCTCCCAGTGCTCTTCCTATAGTGGAAAGAGGAAGGCCGAGGGCGGTGGCTCACACCTGTAATCCCAGCACTTTGGGAGGCCGAGGTGGACAGATCACGAGGTCAGGAGTTCGAGACTAGCCTGGCCAACATAGTGAAACCTGACTCTACTAAAAATACAAAAAGTATCTGGGTATGGTGTCAAGCACCTATAGTCCCAGCTACCTATGAGGCTGAGGCAGGAGAATCGCTTGAACCTGGGAGATTGAGGTTGCAGTGAGCCGAGATCACGCCATTGCACTCCAGCCCGGGTAACAGAATGAGACTCTGTCTCAAAAAAACAAAACAAAAAACAAACAAACAAAAAAAGAGCAAGTCTGGGCTGCTATCAGCTCAAGTATGTACCAGATAGGTCTGTTTCCTAGTTATTGAGGTGTGGAGTAAGAAAGTAACAGGCTGTGGTTTTCTCTGTTTCCACCATAGGCTCCTCAAGATGATCTCCCTTTGTTTTTTTTTTTTTTTTTTTTTTTTTTTGAGACGGAATCTAGCACTGTCACCCAGGCTGTAATGCTGGGGTGTGATCTCAGCTCACTGCAATCTGTGCCTCCTGGGTTCAAGCAATTCTCCTGCCTCAGCCTCCCGAGTAGCTGGGACTACAGGCGTGCACTGCCTCGCCCAGCTAATTTTTTTGTATTTTTAATAGAGACAGGGTTTCACCATGTTGGCCTGAATGGTCTTGATCTCCTGACCTTGTGATCCTCCCGCCTCAGCCTCCCAAAGTACTGGGATTACAGGCGTGAGCCATCGCACCTGGCCAGGATGATCCCTTTTAAAATAATGGTCCTTTTAATGAGAGCTGGAAAATCAGTCTAGAAGGGGAATGACTCCCTAAATATTCTGCACCTAAACTTTTTATTATGTCTCTGTAGCCTAGATGTAGTGTTGGCTTGTCGGTTGTAAGTGAATATTCTATTCTAGAATTGTAGCCATGCAAATTTAGAGACATCTACAGACCTAGCTCTAAATGAGTAAAACAAACTAAAACAGAAGAGAAAGAATTTTAATCAAAATGTGAAAATATGCTAACTTGTTTCAGGCTTTATTTGGTTTATTATATGCCACTGAAACTTAAGATCAATCCAGTGTCACTCTTTCCTTTCTTCAACAAATGTAAATATAACAATGAACAAGAGAAATAAGATGTCTCATGCTGCTGAAATTCTAATGCAGGGAGACAAACAACAAGCAAGTATTTTAATACATATATGTCAAATGATTATAAGTACATAAAGAAAAATAAGGCAGGGGAATGAAATGGTGACTGAGAGGGGGAAAGGGTCAAGATTCTCTCAGGAGGAGAGACCAGAATAAAATCAGGGCATGAACCATGAGGATATTTTGGGAGAAGTGGTTCAGGTAGAGGAAACAGCAAGGGCAAAGGTCCCAAGGCAGGCACACACTTGACCTGTTCTAAGAACAGCAAAAGGCCTGTGTGGATGGAGCAGGGTGAGCGGGATGGGATGTAACCAGAGGTGTGGAAAAGCTAGATCATCTAACTGAGGCCACAATAAGGACTTCAGTATTAATTCTAAGCAAGATGGGGAGCCCCAGAGGGCACTAGCAAAGAAGTGACATGTTTTCTTATTTACCACTCCAGGGACTTTTAATGTTGAATGCCTTACAACTGATCACTACACAGGCGGCATGAAGCAAACATATACTGTGAAAAAATGCAGACAGCAGTCTGAGGATTCTACCTTCTACCTGGGAGAGAAGACATACTATATCGCAGCAGTGGAGGTGGAATGGGATTATTCCCCACAAAGGAAGTGGGAAAAGGAGCTGCATCATTTACAAGAGCAAAAGTAATTCTCCAGACTCTGATTCCCAATTTCTGTTGTAATTTTAAGTTTCCTTTTCAGAGAAGTAAGGATTACACCAAATTTTCTAAAAAAAAGAAAAAAAAACAGTTGCAAACAATAACAATCAAAATAACAATGAAACACTTCCTGGGAACTTGTCCTCATTCATTTCTGCTTCTCTCAATTTCCTCAAGGGAAAATTTCCATGTATCTCCTTTGATCCTTTGGAGTCTTGCTTTCTTTTCTATTGGAGTGTCTTCTCACATTCATGTGCCTCTTGTTGCCATTTATTTTCAAACTTAACAAAAATTAATGCCCAAATTCAGAGAAGAAATATTATTCCCCTTACTGTTTGTTATTTTTTCTTCAAAGATTTCATCGTTAGTCTAACAATCAGTCATTTCACATTCTTAAACTGTTATGTATGGAATATTTTAAATGCTTGAAGGTATGTAGCAGATATGGTTCTCTACCCTCTAAGAACTTACAGGAAAAAATGGCACAAAATTACCAGTAACATGTGCATTACGAAAAAGTACAAAATAAATTCTGTATGAATAGATATAAGTTAACTATTAGAGCTTCAGAAACATTAACTTAGAACAGCATCACTCATTACTTCTAGTTAGTCCTTTTTTCATACTTTTCCAAGCACGTGCCTCTTCATCATCTCACTTACATCGTGCATGGACCACACGGAGATGATCTGAGGAATTGGGATGGGCAGGTGATCATATCCAGGGTGCACAGAACAACTGGTGACCCATGGCTAGGAAGTGGCTACCTGGTTAGTTTTACAGCAGTACTGAGTATGGTTTGCAGTGTAAAGAAGTAAAAGTTTATTTTGTAATTGGGGTAAAATGGTTAAAAGGCTACAGGTGCCATTAGAAGTAAGTGAAAACTTCAGGAAAAGGGAATGCCTAGGAAAATACATCCATTTCAGTTCCTATAAATCAGAAATATTGGACTCATCAAATTTTAGAGCTGTAAAGAAATCTTAGAGATGATCTGTTCAAATATCTCATTTTAGGGATGAAAAAACTGAGGTTCCAACAGGCAGTGACTAGCTGGAGGAAATTTTTGCTAGTGGCAGGGTAGAGGCCAGGACTCAGATGGCCACACTCAAATGGCTAGGTGTGCTTTCTCCTACACATACTTTTAAGTCTTATTATTCTTTCTTACTTGGATAGGAGAGTGATGATTAAAAACTACTATAATTACTCTAATAAAAACTGTGTTTTTATTCAAAATTTAAAGTTTAAAACTTAAATTCCATTTTCATTAAGACAAATACTAACCTTAGTTTTTCTTTTTAAGTGTTTCAAATGCATTTTTAGATAAGGAAGAGTTTTACATAGGCTCAAAGTACAAGAAAGTTGTGTATCGACAGTATACTGATAAGACGTTCCGTGTTCCAGTGGAGAGAAAAGCAGAAGAAGAACATCTGGGAATTCTAGGTATGTTACTAGCTCCAGTTTGTCGCGTGTGGTAGAATTGACTGTTACTGCACGTAGCATCACATCTTGATGCTACGTGCAGTAACAGTCAATTCATGTCTATGGGTTTCATTTTCTTGGTTCATATATCAAAGTTATTCAAATAAAAATTTAAAAATTAGTTATCTAATAAAATAAGACCTATGTTTACTAAATAATATGGCATAGTAAAATATTACTTCTCTTGGAAACAATGTATTATCCCATATGCTGATGTATATATATTTGGTTTTTATCAAATTGATGCTTGTAATCTTAGTGAAGTTCCCAGAAACTATTTTCTAGTGAAATTGTGTCTTTTGAGACAGAGTCTTGCTCTGTTGCCCAGGTTGGAGTACAGTGGCGCAGTCTCGGCTCACTGCAACCACCCCCACCGCCTGGGCCCAAGTGAGTCTCACACTTCAGCCTCTCGAGTAGCTGGGACTACAGCATGAGCCACCATGCCCAGCTAATTTTTGTATTTTTAGTAGAGATGAGCTTTTGCCATGTTGGCCAGGCTGGTCTCAAATTCCTGGCCTCAAGTGATCCGCCCACCTCAGCCTCCCAAAACTGCTGGGATTACAGGTGTGAGGCACCACATCTGGCCCTAATGAAATTCTTAACCAAATTCTCCCCATTATCCTACCCATTCCTGCCAAATTATAGCTATTTACTTTTAAAATTAAAATACAAATTATTAATAACAAGAAATATATAAAAGGAAATTAATTACAACAGGTAATTAAAAAAAAGACAAAATTGTGCCATTCACAAAGCAGGGGAAAAGTTGCCTTCAATTTTTTAGGACTTACTTTAAGACAGAATGTCTAAAACTTGAGCAACACTGATATTGAGACATTTCTTTAAAACTATCACGGCAGAGACCCCCACTCCCATCCCAACCCCACTATGTTCCCATACTGTCAGAGTTCCCCTGAGGCTTGGTTATCCTCAACCCTTAGACTAAGACACCAAGGCAAAATGGCATTGTTGCTGGAGTACAAAAATCTTACAAGAGTCAAGCTAAGATTGTATAAAGGGTATAAATGGGAAGGGTATCCTTACAGCAAGGGCTGCAAAATGACTCCTGGCCAGACATCCAACCCACCATAATTAGACCAGTACTCTGCAAAGGACTTTCAAGCCAAACCACCCCTAGAACTCTTAAGAGATAAACAAATGGTCTCCATCTTTATTTCCAGTGTCTTGATCCCAAATTCCCTGGGACCCAGTATAAATTCAAGAGTATTACAGCACAAACCCATGGGGAGATAAACAAGTTACCTTTGCTGGTCTTTGCTTTTATTACTAAGTTAGACCTTCCAATGGGACAGGTATACAAGTCACTCTTTCTTTTCACTTTTGCCAGGTCCACAACTTCATGCAGATGTTAAAGACAAAGTCAACATTATCTTTAAAAACATGGCCACAAGGCCCTACTCAATACATGCCCATGGGGTACAAACGGAGAGTTCTACAGTTCCTCCAACATTACCAGGTACTCAAGGTGGGGGGAAGCATTTTAACAGACTGCACAGCCTTTCCACAGATTACTCTCATCATAGAGAGTCTGGACCGAGAAAGTGAAAAGGGAGGTAGTTGTGAAGAGGGGAGGCGAGGAGGTGTATGCAAGTACACACACGCTCATACAAAAAAAAAAAAGTCCACAGGAGAACTTAAGAGAAAAACCTGAAGGTAGTGGACATTTATGAATACTCAAGGGTGACTCAGAGAGATGCTCTCTCCTCACTCAGCTAGAACACAGCTCAGACGACATCTACCACACCACATGTGGCCGATGTTCCCACATCTGTCTCCAGCACATGCGGTTCTAAGGGCCAGAGGCTGCCACTTGGAATTCTAAATTCCCCCTATCTAGCCCAGTATCTGGTATGTATTAGGAGGTCATCAAATGTTTCTTTAGTAAACACAGAGTAAAATTTTAAACAGATTATATACACAGGTGAACATTTTCTTATGAATAAGAACCGTATTTTTCTTCTATTAGTTGTGAAGATGGCTTCCAGGAAAAGACTATTTCTCAATAACCTACCAGGGAGTAGCAAGGGTGTTATTTTAGGCAGAGTGGTCAGGAGGGCTTCCTTGAGGAGGTGGCATTGTTGAAAACACCTAAAGTTTGAGAAGTAATGAAATTCAGGTAATTGTGCAGGAAAAGATTCTAGGCCCCGAAGACAGGAGCATGCCTGTTGTGTTTGAGCAGTGCCAAGGCAGCCAGAGGCTAGATTAAGAGCACAGAATGCTAGAGGTGAGATCCAGGGAGAACAGGGGCCAGATGGAGTAGGGAGGACTTCAGACTCAAGATTTAAGACTTGATGTTCTGATGGATATTTTTTAAGGGGCTGTTCTGGCTGATGTGTGGTTAGGTGACCATACTGAGGTAAGGACAGAATCTGGGGTCAGTTAAGGACCATTGCAATAATCTGGGTAAAAAAATAATAATCATCGAGATTTGGAACATGGGGGAAGCACCTGAAGTAGTGAGATGTTATCATATTCTGGTTCTATTTTAAAGGTGGTGCCAAAAGGGCCTGCTGGAAAATGGACACTAGGGAGTGTTAGGGAAGAGAGGAGTCAAACATGACCCCAAGATTTTGGGCACTGACCACTGGTGGAAAGGCAGGTTGTAAAGGAGTGTGGAAAAGAGAAGGAAATGTTATTTTGCTGCTTATGAGAATAAGTAAAAGCAGAGATGGCAAGACAGTAATATGTGCAGGTGGTGAAACCATATTTTATATTCTAGTGAAATTTTCTGCTTAGAAAAGGGCGAGGACATGGAACAGCTCAGCTCGAGGCATCTACCGCATCACTTGGGACCATCTCTCTTGTCTTGCTTAATTCCCTAGTGAATGTCTGTCAGACTCTGGAAGATTAGTATGCATATGTAATGATGTGGTCTAAATAAATGGGATGGACAGTGAGTGTGGTTGGGATTGGTGAATGGGCATGGTCCAAAGTTGAGGTCTGGGGGAGCAGTTGCACAGGAAGTCCTGAGGTGACTGGAAACGCAGATCGGACTGGAGAAAAGCCCAGGGCACATAGGAAGAGGGTAAGAGCATTGGCAAAGTAGGAAGGTGAAGCAACTGGTCGTCTTCAAAGTGCCAAGACCCAGGGTGTGGTTATGTCCTGTACATGGGAGTAGTGACAGAACAGCACATAGTATGATAGAATGAGATGGACTGAAGGGGAGGTAAACAGAACTTCGGCAAGTCAGTGACTCATGAGATCATGAGGTCTAATGGCTCCTCGCCAGGAATCATGAGCTCACTAAGGATGATCATGAGAGAGGACGAGGAAAGGAAGGCCATGCTGAAGCTGAGGGAATTGTACAAAATAGTCCAGATATACACTGAGAAGATTATGGGAAAGGTGCCAGCCACTGGGAAAAAAAATCGCTTGATATCTGAAGAGAACAAAATATATTAGGAGAACAAACTTCAAGCTAAGAAAAGATTGGTTGCAAAGTTTCTTCAAATTTTAATACTGGAAGTGCACCCCCTAGCTTTGTGGTATGGTAAGTGGGTTAAAGTTAATTTATAATTAACCTAAAAAATGACAAAATTTTGTCTTACCATTTGTCTTAAAACTCAATTCTTAAAAAGAATCTTGTGAGTACCACAATTTTTTAAAACTAAAAAACTAATTACACTGACATTTCCAGTTCCTGGGTCCTAGTTATCAAGGGTGTGTGTGTGTGTGTGTGTGTGTAATGTAAACCAAATACAACCAGATCCATTATCCATTAACACTTGATGAGTTTAGGTGAAACTCGAACTTACATATGGAAAATCCCAGAAAGATCTGGAGCTGGAGAAGAGGATTCTGCTTGTATTCCATGGGCTTACTATTCAACTGTGGATCAAGTTAAGGTAAAATGTAAATCATTTATGTTTTGTGACACTTCCCAAAATAGACACACAATCGAAGGAAGATGAGATTAGCATTTTCCTGTGGTCCAATTCTATGTTAAAATCCTATGAAAATAAGCTGCTGTGTAATCCACTTCAGCAAATACACTGCTATCTATGACACACAAGACAAAAATCTGAAATTTCCCAATAAGATACAGCTCAAAGGTCTTTGAAGATCATATTCGGGAAGTTTAGATTTTGTCTTGTGGGTCGTAGGAAGCTCATTGAAAAATTGACAAAGAACGGCAATATAATTTGCATTTCAGATCATTCATTCTGGTGGAATGATGAAAGGCTTGGAGCGGGGAAGGGACTGGAGGCTGAAAGGCCATTTTAATACGTGTCAAGGACCTCTACTGTGTGGAGGGAGAAAAGAAATGGAATGAGTTATAGATAGGTGGGTGAACTGCCTGAGTGAGCTAGGGGGGAAGTAGCTCCTTGATAATTCAGAGTTCTGTCTCAAACAAACGAGTAAATCTGCTATTTGTGGTGGTATTATTATACATATCACTCATCTATGGATTTTTTTAGGGACTGCCATAGTGCTTGGCTCACACTCAAGAGTTCATGAGTTTACAGAACAAAGCAACACTGTTCATCTGGGATTCTTTTAAAATCACTGTTCATTAGCTGAGTTAAATTTTGCCTCTGCAGACGTTTGTTATGTCAGCATCACCCACATGACCTACCTACTATTCAACATTGTTCCAATTTAACTACTTCAAGTGAAAAGTTACTAAATTGGCAGTACTACCCTGGGCAAAGTCTACTACTTCAATTGGTCGCTCCAGAATTCCTGAGGCCATGGGTGTAAAGTCTCAGTTCTCTGAAACCTTGACTTACATCACAAGGGTTACTGAAGATTTTCCTTGTTTCTAGGATCTCTACAGTGGATTAATTGGCCCACTGATTGTTTGTCGAAAACATTACTTGAAAGTATTCAATCCCAGGAAGAAACTGGAATTTGTCCTTCTGTTTCTAGTTTTTGATGAGAATGAATCTTGGTACTTAGATGACAACATCAAAACATACTCTGATCACCCTGAGAAAGTAAACAAAGACGATGAGGAATTCATAGAAAGCAATAAAATGCATGGTATGTTACATGATTCTAAAACCATTTTTCTACTTTTTTATACTTTTCTCTTTGAAATAAAATTATATTGGATACTACTCATTTGTTTTGTCTTGAACCACTTCTGCCTCACTTTGTGAGGCAGAATTCTGTTCAAGAAAGGGGACTATGTTCAAAATCATTTGCTAATTTATTTTCCAATTCCAATATCTCATTTCCTTTTAAATAATCCACGATTAAGATTAAGGCTTTTGGCCGGACGTGGTGGCTCACGCCTGTAATCCAAGCACTTTGGAGGCCAAGGCGGGCGGATCACCTGAGGTCGGGAGTTCATGAACAGCCTGACCAACATGGTGAAACCCCGTCTTTAAAAAAAAAAAAAAAAAAAAATAAAAAAAAAAAAGATTAAGGCTTTTAGTGCAAAGTGCTAGAAAAGCAGTGTGTGATATTGACTTTAAAGTATACATTTTCCTCATTTGTAGTAAAATAAATTTTATTACATCAAAAAGATTCTTTACATTAACTTAATAATCATATTTTATTTGAAAGAGCTATTGGTTTAAAATATTCTGAAAAGTAATATAAAACCATATGCTTTCCCTAGCTATTAATGGAAGAATGTTTGGAAACCTACAAGGCCTCACAATGCATGTGGGAGATGAGGTCAACTGGTATCTTATGGGAATGGGCAATGAAATAGACTTACACACTGTACATTTTCATGGCCATAGCTTCCAATACAAGGTAAGAGCCATCCATGGCAATTACTCTTGCTCTATTTGAAAATGTTTTAATACAAGTGAAGGAAATATTTCCTCAGGGAGACTTATGAAAAATTGAAAGCTGCAAAGACTACAGCTGGCCCTTCGTATCTATGGATTCCCCACCCAGGATTCAATCATGGATTGAAAATACACAGGAAGGTCAAGCACGGTGGCTCACGCCTGTAATCCCAGCACTCTGGGAGGCTGAGGCAGGTGGATCACCTGAGGTCAGGAGTTCGAGACCAGCCTGGCCAACATGGTGAAACCCTGTTTCTACTAAAAATACAAAAATTAGCCAGGCGTGGTGGCAGGCACGTGTAATCCCAGCTACTCGGGAGGTTGAGGCAGGAGAATCGCTTGAACCCAGGAGAAGGAGGTTGCAGTGAGGCGAGATCGTGCCATTGCACTCTAGCCTGGGTGACAAGAGTAAAACTCCGTCTAAAAAAAAAAAAAAAGAAAAAAAAGAAAAAATATACAGGAAAAAAATTTCCACAAAGTTCCAAAACGAAAAATTTGGATTTGCAGCACTGAGTACTACGTTGAATCCATGCAAATGAAGAGATATGTAGGCATTGTTTTAGGTATTATAATAATCTAGATATGATTTAAAGTATATGGAAGGACATGCATAAGTTATATGGAAATATGCTATTTTACTTAAGGAACTTGAGCATCCATGGATTTCGGTATGGGGGCATTCCTGAAACCAATCCCCCATAGATACTGAGAGATGACTGTAATAGGGCACAACAATTTCAACTGACACACCAGCCTTTGTTACACCTTGAGCTCTTCCTGGGATTTGCATTTTTAACTGAATTTTCATGGAGTTCTGCTCACACATTCCTGAGTAAGGAAACTGAATGGAATTGCTAACAAAGAGGGTAGTAGTGTTCACATAATGATGGATGAGAGTAGAGACCACAAGACTTTATCATAACCTTTGCCCTGTGTGTTCTAAGTTCTGTATCTCAAATGGCCGGAGATGAGCAAGATCAGTTAGGGAACAAGCAATTGGTCCACACATCTCAATCCTACTTCTATTCTTTCTCGGTGCTGATTTCAGCAGAAGCCAATGGCCCTCCTGGAAATGCTTTTTCCTTATGCTTTGGGTTAATTTAGAAAATGCAGAAGTTATCAAAAAGCATACTGCAGAAAGCCTGTTTTGTTATTTCCATTTTGTTTTACATAGATATATTGTATTCTTAGAGGACTTTCAATTCTATCCTTGTAGAAATAGACTGTTGTCACCTACTTCAGGCACTGCCTGAAGTGCCTCTGGTTTTTGTCTTTTTCATCAGCCTCCTTTTCTGCTTCCTTTATTAATTAATTAATTTTTTTGAGACTGAGTTTCACTCTGTCACCCAGGCTAGAGTGCAGTGGCGCGATCTTGCCTCACTGCAACCTCCGTCTCCTAGGTTCAGGTAATTCTCCTGCCTCAGCCTCCCGAGTAGCTGGGACTATAGGCATACGCCACCATGCCTGGCTAATTTTTGTATTTTTAGTGGAGATGGGATTTCACCATATTGGCCAGGCTGGTCTCAAACTCCTGACCTTGTGATCCACCCACCTCGGCCTCCCAAAGTGGTGGGATTACAGGCGTGAGCCACTGCGCCCAGCTACTTCCTTTATTTTTTACCTTGACTTAAAGCTTCACAGACAAGCTAGGATAGATTCAGGCAAAAGAGAGACTAGGGCTGAAATGGGGCCACAGCTGAATTCTTTTTGTGTAGCTTAAGTGCTATGACAAACAGGCAAACCAGAGTTGAGGTACGGGAGGTTTGTGGGTAGTCCTGATTGATGAATTCATTCTCATCACATCTTTCTGTAAGGGTTATTGCCGAGTTTAAAATGAGGAAACTGAGACCAGCCTAGGAAAATTAAATGCCAATTTTTTAAGCTCCCGCACGAGGTTCTGTGGTCCAGAAAGGGGGGGGGGGGGCAGAGAAGTCGCGCTTGACTCCTCCTGGGCGGGCGTGGGGTTTTATAGGGGTTAGAGGCAATTGATTGGATATTGGGGAAACAAGGCATAAGGTGGGCTGGCTAAGGACGTATGGGGCGAGCTGCTATTGGGTAAGGCTTGGCAGGATTTTTTAAATTTTGGGGGGTTCGAATGCATAGTTTAGTGCTGAGTATAGGTCTGGGAGCGAAATGTATAGTTTAGTGCTGAGAATGCATAGTTTAGTGCTGAGTATAGATCTGGGAGCAGAACGCAGAAGTGGGTGTGGGTGAGGGGGAGCCTGCATGGAGAAGCCAGATGCTGAGTATCAGACATGGAGAGGGGTGGGTGTTGTTCATCCGACTCCCAGCGAGGCTATCGACCTTACACTTTCTTTCACACCCATTTGATGTGGATACCAAGGACTTAGTAGGAATACAAAAACCACATTTTACCATTTGTACTAAACACAGAAACGAGCTCAATTATTTTAAACAGATTTATCCATCCTTTCAATATCCCTGAGCTGACCAATAACAAATGACATGAGTGAACTCTTGTATACAATATTATACATTATTTGTCATTTTTCTATTAAGCACAGGGGCATTTATAGTTCTGATGTCTTTGACATTTTCCCTGGAACATACCAAACCCTAGAAATGTTTCCAAGAACACCTGGAATCTGGTTACTCCACTGCCATGTGACCGACCACATTCATGCTGGAATGGAAACAACTTACACTGTTCTACAAAATAAAGGTGAATATTCAGGTGGTAATTCTAGAAGCCATGTATAACAAATATAATAGGAACTACTTTGCCTAAATACTTCCGCCAACATGAAGCATCAATATGAAGCATCTATGAATCTGCTGCCCTGATTTCTTCTCTACCTCCAAAAAGGATTTTTTTTTACTGCTAAATGGTGAGGGATACTGCTCATTTCCTGACAGCCAGTACTTTTAACAGCACCAGTCATTTCTAAGCTAATACAAATTGACACCCATTTGATGCAGTGTAATTATACCTAAAGCTGATATACGGGAGTAGTTCACGTTAGTTATTTACCAAATAATTATTATTTGGTAAATATAATTATTTGGTAAATATAATTTGGTAAATATATTTGGTAAAATATAATTTAGTAAAAAAATATTATTTGGTAAATATAATTATTATACCAAATAAGTTATTTACCAAATAAACAAACCATTATTTACATAAGACACATTTAGAATCTAATTTCTTTCTTAACAAAAAGAATTTTTTCTTTCTAGGTGGCACCTCTGTGTAAGAGAAGCCCAAGACAACCCCAAATAATACAGTTTCAAATAGGCAGTGTCTTTCTGTGCATCCAAGGAGGAGGAGAGACCTTATTGATTATTGCTTGTGAAAGATCCAGGGAAGAAACAAAATTTAAATGTACTGCTCCCCAACCCCTGCAATAACCCTCCCCATGTGTAGATACACACACATACACACACACACACACACACACACACACACACACTTAAAATGAAGAAAAATGAACAGTTTATTATTATTATTATTATAAGATTCCTGCACTGTGGTTCTAGGCTTTGGTCTTTCCTGAGTCTTTTGAGTTGAAAATTGTTGTAATTGGAAATGGCAAACCCAACAGGAGGAAATTATGTAAAGAGAACCAATCTATGTCTTTCCTCCCCAAAATGGGGGGAAAAGGGAACATACAAATGAAGAAAATATAAATGTAAATATATTTCAAGATTAAGAAACCCTGAAAGGTTAACCTTTAGTGCAAATGAAAAGTTTTAATTTCTGCTCCTGGGTCTTACACAAACAACTTATATCATGAAAAACTATTTCCATTAATGCCCTTTTTATTAGAGCAGTCACTGATAACACCAGAATATCAAAGGCTCACAGACAAGCCACTAAATTTAATGCCAATAACTTGAACAAGGTGAAAAGAGCCAAATATGATGAAAAAGAAAACTTTAACACGAGTAAACCATGTGGTTACATGTGGTTGCATGTAAACCACACAAAAGGATGGTCCTGCTAGAAAAATAATGGCGAGTAACGGAACATGGAGGCATTTGGGGAATGCATGTGTGCAAATGCCTGGCATGTGCAGTATGGCACTACAGGGCAACGATACACACACAGCCACAGATTAGATTCCTCCTGTGTAACAACCATGAAAGGAGAAGAGGGAGATTACTGCTTGGTTAAGAAAGGGGAGATAGTTTTTAAAGCTATAGGAAAAATTACAGAACAAACAGCAAATATGAAGGGAAAATCGACACTGGACAAAAAATTAAAGAGAAACTTAACTTTTGCAAAGAGAAAAGGTATTTCATGAGACTATAAGAAGCAGTAACAAATAAAAAAAGATAGTTGGAACTCTCTTTGGCCCATAAAATCAGTAGCCATGTTTATCAGTCTGAATTATCTTTACGTAAGTTCAATAAAGCTTTGAGCAAGTTTACATTAATTAGGAGTCTTAGAAAAGCCTGTTTAGCTTTAAATTTCTTACAGGCAGGGACCATATATTCTGTATTCTGTATTTCTAGCTAAATACCCAAATCCAGTACAGTAGTTTGCTTACTGAATATATAACAACGTATTAATTCAATGAAGAGAAACTTTTGTAACTTTTTTTTGACATAATTTCAGATTCCCATAGACCTTTCACCCAGATTCCCCAAATGTTAATGATTTGCATAGCCACATTGGCTTTCTCATTCTTTTTCCTAACTCCCTCTCATGTTCACCCTCTATAAGTACACACACAGACATGTATAGATACATACAACTATCTTTCCTAAAAACAAGAATATTCTTGTACATGACGATACAATAATCAAAATCAGAAAATTACCAATGACTTAAAAAACTATATATCTTTTTCAAATTTCACTAATAATGTTCTTTATAGAAAAAGAAAATTCTGGATCATGTACTGCATTGTTGTCATGTCTTTTAAGTCTCCCTTACTCTGAATAGTTCTTTAATACAGGGCAGTCACTTTGTAGAATGTCCTTCCATTTGAGTTTGTCTAATGTTTCCTCATGATTAGATTTAGGTTCTGCACTTTTGAAGACTATCATGGCATGATGTGTTTTTCTTAGTACACCATGTCAGGAGGCACAAAATAGTGATTGGTCCCATTACTGGTTATGTTAACTTCAGGCTTTGGTTAAGGTGGTGTCTGCCAGGTTTCTCCACTGTAAATTTATTCATGTTCCCTTTACAATTAATAAAGATCTTGTAGGAAGGAAAGAAATCTTTCTTTAAATAAAGCAGTAATAGAATGAGAAATTTTTAAACATATAAAAAGTAGAAAAATAAAAATGAATCAGGAATAAAGTAACAGTACAAAATTAGAATACATTTAAAGAACCATCTGCTAATTTTTGAACCATAAAATATATATTATTTTTCATAACGGTCTTAAAATTTCTTTTTCTATAGAGACCAGTATGGCTGAATGAAATAAATTGGTGATAAGTGGAAAAAAGAGAAAAACCAATGATTCATAACAATGTATGTGAAAGTATAAAATAGAATGTTACTTTGGAATGACTATAAACATTAAAAAAGACTGAAAACATACAATTTTGTGAATTTGTGGGGGAATACTCTTAACTTTTTGCAAATGGAAAGATCAACAGACTATATAATGATACATGACTGACACCTGTATACTAGGTAATAAAATTGATTCATACAGTCTCATCATATCACTACTATTGGGGTTTTATAAAACTGCATTTAAAAAAGATCTGTGACCAGATATTCTCCTGGGTGGTCCTCAAAGGAGCACTATTAAGGTTCATTGAAATGTTTTCAATCATTGCCTTCCCATCGATCCTCTAATATGCTGTTGACATCACACCTAATATTCAGAGGGAATGGGAATGCAAGGTATGAGGGAAGGAAATAAAAATAAAATAAAATAGGATGACGCAAATCTGAGTTTTGTGAACCCCTGAAGAGAGAGTCTAAAGGATGTTATCTGGAAATGGAGAAAAGCAGAGTTGAGAGACAATTCTATAGATAAGGATAAACATCACCATTAGAAGAAAAGCTTCAAAATACACCTGTGGCAGATGACACAGGAGTAGAATTTCTGCCCAGCCTTAACTGCACTCAAAGGATAACATCAATGAACTGAACTTGAACTAAAAATTTTTTAAACAAGTTAAAAAGGAAGACACATGGTTGTGAATACAATGATAGATTTCTTTATTTTCACATACACTCTAGCTAAAAGAGTAAGAGTACACATCAACAAAAAATGGAAACAAGGCTTTGGCTGAAAAAGCATGCATTCGACAAATCACGTTAATAGCTAGACAAGAAGAAAGTTAGCTTTGCAAACATCTGCTTCATTTGATTCAAAGAGAAACAGAGCATGAGTTTTCTTAAGTTAACAAGAAAAGTAACAAAAAAATGAGGTTTGAAATTTTTTACCATGGCAAAACATTAACATCTTTCTCAAAAGCATAGAAAAAACTAGAAAAATCAAGAAGATAAAATTCTGGTCCAGTTAGTGACATTCTTTCAAGCATACTTGCAAAATGTTTCCTTAAAGTGTTCTTGGGAGGAAAATGATTGTCATGTCTCCAATAACGGTGAACTGATGATGTTCCTTGGAATAAAAGTCAATTTCTACCTTAAAAAAATATATGGTTTCTCTGAGGAATTCTTATGTCTTGAAGACTTTCTACATTCTAGACAATTAAACTGATTGAGGTCATAAATTAAGAAATGAATAGTTACCACTATATGGTAAGGTAAGCAGCCTGAAAGCATCTGCATCATACATGTGATATATATATATTATATATGATTACATATATATGTGTGTGTAATCAAAATGCCTCTACTTGTACTTTGGCATTCAATTTTTGGAAATTCAGTCTCAAATGCCATTATGGCATTTTTCAAATGATACCTTTAAGTCAATGATTTCTTTCGACTGCAATAGAGAAGGTATGGCAAGAAAAATGCTGCAGTACCATCTTCTGGGAGAACATTCATGAAATCCTTCAGTTCTAGTTCCACAGCAACAATTGACAATGTTTCTGTTTGTAGAAAGAGTATCTGAGTTAGAACTGAAAGTCTGTCTTACATTCAATCTCTTCTTTCTTAACCAAACAATTAGAAGCCAGTTCAGGTAACAAAATGTTATAACTACAAAGAAAAGAAGTCAATCTCTTAAATCCATAGGCTTCTTTCTGGTTTTGACTTATTTTTCCTTACTAGAATCCTTTGAAGTTTATTTTATATCAGCCACATGAAATTTGGATTTATTATTTCATTACTGAATTACTGTATTATTTTGTAATCAACTTCTATTATCCTCTAAAGAAAAGTTCAATCATTTGAATACTTTTTTTTAACTCTAAGACTATACTAACGCTAATTTATAAGATTGTTTGATAGGATAAGAAACACCAATGTTTTCCCAAATTAGTTCCTTTTTATAACATTTCACGTTGTTAATAAGCACAAACCGGTTTTCATGACCATTTACTTCTTTTTACCCCAAAGTCTGAAGGTGTTCTAATGAGCATTTTTAATATTAAGGAATTTAACATACATTTAAAAAAAATAAATAACCATGCAATTTTATGATTCTAGTGCTTCTTAACAGATACATGCTGCCCTCTCCTGGAATAGAAGAGTGACAGTTATGAACAATGTCCCGATAAACATCCACTTGGTCTTACACCTCTATCCACGTGTCAGTGCCATTCCCTGTGTGATATCTGCATGCTCATCACTTACTCTATTTGCAGAGTAAGTGAAATATAAGATCCACTCAAAGTCATCTGTCCAATATGCAGCAATCGAAATCTTTCTTTACACAAAAGAATGACTGGCTTTTGTTGCTAAAGAGTTAATTAATGGAGCAGCAATGGCTTATAGAAAATATTCCTAGTTCTGGAATCCAGACACACTTGGGAAGAGATCCAGACTCTTCCACCTACTCAGTGACTTTAAGAGAGTCACCTTGCTGGGCGTGGTGGCTCATGTCTGTAATCCCAGCACTTTGGGAGGCTGAGGCGGGCAGATCACAAGGTCAAGAGATCGAGACAATCCTGGCCAACATGGTGAAACCCCGTCTCTACTAAAAATACAAAAATTAGCTGGGTGTGGTGGTGTGCACCTGTAATCCCAGCTACTCGGGAGGCTGAGGAAGGAGAATGGTTTGAACCCAGGAGGCGGAAGTTGCAGTATGCTGAGATTGCACCACTGCACTCCAGCCTGGAGACAGCGAGATTCTGTCTCCAAAGGAAAAAAAGCAAGTCACCTAATCTCTGAAGTCCTAGGTTCCTCATTTATAATGTAGTGGTACTGTCTGCTAGCTTCCACAGTTCCTTTTAGTTCCAGCTTTTAGTTCAAAAGCTAAAATATAATGCACAGCTGACATAAAATCAGACCTTAATAAAAAGCAACTACTAACTAGTTTGCAAAATCTATGTGAAAAATATGTATTATTGATGTTTTCCTATCAAACCAGTGTACTTACCTAAATGTGGAGCTTTTAAATAGCATCTTAGAAACAAAAAAATTATTGGAGAGCTAGTGTAGAATTGTTATAGAGTCAACAAAAATCTCACCACTTCCCAATTCTTCTCGTCTCCCAAATGAGGGGCTAATACAGGTTATCACTCCAAGAACAAGGTCAATATCTTAAATTCATAGAGTACTTTAAAAATTAATATAGTGCTTTCGTATATAACTTCTCTTTAATTCCTTCTAGAATCCTTTGAGGTTTTTATTTATTCAGTCCAAGCCACATCCCAAACAGAGTAAACTAATGGGTACTACACCTGATTTAGAGTTGCAAAAATTGAGGCTAAGAGAAGGTTAAAATTACTTGCTTTACTCCACTCACCAGCTACCCAAGTCTACAAGTAATGTGTAAACGATCTATCTAAATGTAAACCTGTACAATTAAAATCTTCCAGCATGTCTAAAAAATATTTGTCAAAGGTTAAAAATAGTTATTTCTGGATGGTGGGATTTTAAATGATTTTTAAACTTTATTTTTATAATTTACTACAGTACTAGAATTTTTAAAAATAAGCATGGTTCATTACAAAAAACAGTACTGAATATTTCCTTAAACAACCCATCCACTAACCCCTGTTTTAACGGTTCTGCATTAGTGTGGCAGTTGTCAACAAGGACAATTTTGTCCCAAAGTAGACATCTGGCAAAATCTGGAGACAATTTTGTTTAACTGGGGTAGTATTATTAGCATCTAATGAGTAGAGACCAGGGATACTGTTTAGTATCCTAAAATGCACAGGGGGAAACTCCCATGCACACGGATAATTATCTGGTCCAAAATGTCAACAGTGCCAAGATTGAGAAACAATGCATTAGAGAGATAAGAAATCCAAGCTCCTAAACATGTAAGTCCCTGAACTCCATCTCCAACCTTACCTTCTTGCAATTTTGCCTAACATTTAACTTTTGATTTAGTCCTGAACTTCTCATTAGTCTCACGACTAGAAAACTGGCTTGCTCTAGGTCACTTAGTAGGTAGCAGACCTGGAACTCAGTTCCAATCCTCCAGATCCCAATCCAGGGCTCTTCTCAGTGTACAACTATCAAGAAAAAGCCCTCCTGTAAAACGAACCTAAAGTTCTTGAGCTGTCTTCCTTTTTAATCAATGAACAGTTACAGGATGCTTCCTATAGGAGAGGCATATTGCTGGTGAGGAAGGTGTAACGTGAAAAATGAATAAAACACTATGCCAGCTCTTGAGGTATTACAGTCTAATAAAGGTAAATCACACATGGCACTTAGTCCCATTAGCCACACACACACACACACGTGTATGCACACAAATATATTTCGAAGACAGAAAAATGCAACATTTGGAGGAATGATTATGGGTGAGTTGGGGTGTGTGTGGATGTGGATCAGAAAAAGAGGAAGAAAGTCTTCTGATTAAGATAATGATGATGCTGAGGTATAAAGATGCGGGATGTCTGCACTAGAAAGTGCTCCACCAACGCAAACAGTCAATGATAAATTATGTGAAGTGTATGTAAGTGTGGCAAAGCAATCAGACACCTGACACTTCTGTCTTCTGAAAACCAAAAGCAATCAGGGAGATGGGGAGGACAAGGAATAGTCATCCCTTTCCCTTCCCAATCGCAAACATACAGCTTTAATTAAAGGGGAATCTTCAGAAAAATAATCTCCAATGGCCACTGGCTCTGCCTTACATTTTAAAAATCAACTGTCTTGGCTGGAAAGCACAATTTCAACACTGTCAATTTCTAATATTTTATGTGCTCTGCAATAGATATACCCATACTCTTTGTCATCAGGACAACAATTAACTAATTATATTAACACATAGCAGTATAGAAATGGATTACATGTCGATCAAGATTTATGATTATGAAAATTCAAATAACTACTATGCTGTAAAATACTGTACAATTTAGATACTCAACTTTTAAATCCTTGAGGTTGTTATTCGTCAATACTTGCTTATAATTATGTTTAATAGTAATGATCTTAACTTCCTACATGAAGTAAATTAAGTACTCTGATCATTAATAAAAGATGTAATTGCCTTAATGATTACTCACATTTTTAAAACACTGATGCTGTCATTTTCTATGACTGTGATAATTTGTTAAGTGTTTGAAAGGATTAAGTGAAAAGAACATCAGTTCTGTGACTAGGAGATAAATGAATATCAATCAAATGTCAAGGGGAGGGTATGTGAATGCTAAAAATAAGCTCCTGAGACGGAAGTAAGTCCCTCTGTCTCACTTGAGAATCACATGAAAATACTAGAGAAAGAAGGCTTCACCAAATTTAAAACTGAGACTCTTAAGTTTATAATCAAGCAAAAAAAAATCATTTTACCTTTTAATGATGACAAATAGAGTTGATATTTCTCTCCACCACATTTTATTCTCTGACAAAGTTCAGGCAGCAGTTTTTTCCACCACAGAGTCTATCTTAGAAAAAAAGAATAAATTTTATTTTGATGCATTTTATTCTCAGATTTCAAATGAGAATAAGAAGGTTGTGCAGGAAAGCACAGAGCAAAAATATACCATTTTGGTTAAGGCAACTAATTTTGTTATAACACAAGTTATATCAGCAGCCAGTCTTCTGCCTTAACTATAACATAAAAATCAGGTTTGCAACTTGAAAACCCAATAATACATATATTGTACATATGTACCTGGCTGTTTTCAAGAAGTAACAGACATCCCATTACCATCTCTTATGTGACAAGAGGGAAGGAATGAAGGAAAAAAAGAACTAAGGTCCAAAATTCTTCTAATTTCTAAACTAAAAACCATTATGACAGAGAAAATATTTTCCCATCATACCCTGTTTCCCAAATCTTCAGGTAATCAACTACTTCATCTCCAAACAAGAGACTTTTAATGATGATAATATACCATATCCATATATTTTAACAGCATTTAATAGTACTAGAAACACATAACATAGTAAATAGATATGCTCACTGGACCCACACTGCCCTATGAAGTTGGACTAGCATAAATGATAACCATTTTGCAGGAAAAGAAATGAGGTTATCAAATCTGATTATCACTGATCAAGCCTAAAAACATAATCTGAAAAGCATACCCGGTTCTCTTCTTTCAGTTCATGGTTAGCATATGGAATGACTGCCTCTGGGCATCTCTCTAACAATATGTCTATGCACTGTTCATACTCTTTCAAGCGTGTACGACACAGAACATGGACACTGAGGCCAGCAATAGTGTCTTCTGAAAGCGGCTCCAAGAATGGAATAATGGAAGCTATGTCAAATGAAGGACCACATATAAGAGACTATGAACAGAAAAGTGAAATGTTATGAAATGAGGCACCCCAAAAACTAAAACACAACATACAGAATTGAATTTCTTAAGAAAGACTAAACCTCACTTCCCAAAAATAAAATAGAAAGAATGCAATATCAGAGCACGTGCATGTGCTCCTTATTTAATAAATCTAAGTAGAATAAAGTATATCATCTTGAAACTACCTCTAGTTTGAAGATCTATGTAATAGAAAGCAAACATTTTTAAATAACATTATTTTATTTGCTTTGTGTGGACTGCAAATTAAAACCAATGGGAATTCTTAAGGACCCATCCAAGGGGAAAAGCCCCCTTTGGGGGGAGATTCATGTTCAATGATGTTTACCACAAGAGTATTACAATACTGAAAATTTAGAAGTAATCTACATGTTAATAAAGGATAAGTAAATACATTATGGCACACTCACATAATGGAACATTACACAGCCATCAAAACTGTTTTCAAAGGCTAGTTAATGAAAAATGCTTATGATAAAATAAGTAAAAAAAAAAAAATTATATTCTGAACATGACCAGTTTTATAAAATCTACATGGGTAAATGCACATACAAAAATCCTGTTGGAAGAGCATGGCAATTTGAAACAGCATACTAGATGGGACAACAAAGCCTATTTGTTTTTCTTTACACCCGTCCCTGAGTTTTCCAAATTTTCTATAATAAGCATGTGCTACATATATACGCAAACATAAAATTTAACACTTAAGAAAACTGAAGTGATTGTTTAGAACTAATCATTTTATCAATACCACTTTGTCACAAGATGAATGATAGGGAGCAGTATTATCTCAGCATTTATAACTTTACCAATATTTACTTTAAGCAATTAAACTATATATACTACTTTTGGTTCTATCACCAAAATAATCTCCACTTTCCCTTTCTCCAGGATAAAGATGAGATGGTCATGTCCTAATTTTCTTGTCCCTGTATCCTTTCTGCTACAGCATCTTCTGAGACTCACAGGAGAATATGGAATGTAATCTATCCAGTCACAGTCAGTGTGATTATTTTATTCCAAATATCTACCAAGGAATGACCAGGAGAATAAGGTTGGTCCCTTTTCTTCCTGCAAGTTTAATAAATTATTCATGTGAATGATTTCCTGACAATCAGATGGCAGAAATGAAATTAGGTGATAATCTCTCACTCAAAGGGTCTCCCAACATGGAAGAAAAGAGATTGTCTATATTTAACTCTTCACTAATCCAGATAATGGGGGAGGGGGCAGGGGCAGTAGGAAGGAGCAAGGGGTGTGCACCAAATCATGACTAAAATGAAACTAGTCATAACTTCTACTACCCATGAACTTTTACTTAGTTTTATCCATGTAATCAAGAAGTTTGAAAATAAGGCCAGGTGCAGTGGATCACACCTGTAATCCAAGAACTTTGGGAAGCCGAGGTGGGACGATTGCTTGAACCCAGGAGTTCGGGGTTACAGTGAGCCATGATTGCCACAGCACTCCAGTCTGGGCAATAGAGTGAGACTGTCTCTTAAAAAAAAAAAATTATAAAAGTTTAGGCAGACTACGTTTCTCCTTTAATAGCAAAGATTCCCAGAAAGAATGTACCCTTTTAAAATATTTTAAAACAAATTTTAAAAGATCACTGAATTACACTTTTTCACAAAATTAGAAATATGCTTTAAAGCTTTATGAGGGAAAATTTAATAGCACTTACTCCAATTACAATTTTAAATATGTAATTAGTGTATATGTTCTAGGAAGGGTCCACCTGTCTTGTCCAATGCTGCCCATAACATCTACAGAACATGCTCAAGCAATATTTGTGAAATGAACAAAATCTGAGGCTAGGCCCTCACAAGCCTTTGTATCACAATAGTACTAGAGACAATAGACAAGAAGAATCTTCTTTGGTTATTTTTTTAAGAAGTGCATAAAAAATGCCATCTCTGGGAACACCACAGCCCCACCTGAAGGCTGAGTCTAAGCAATATGGTCTCTTCAGCTTCCATCCGCTAAGCCCCCTTCCCAATTTGACGTTAAGTAACAACCACACTTATACCAGTTCCCATAGTGTAAATGAGGCATTGCAAATTCAAGAGCCTAAAGAGGCCAATTAAATGATGAGATGCATGAGGGCAGCTGTGATAAGGAAAACAGACACCCAGCATTTGGGTCAGGATGCCACAAAGATGATAACTGTGCGGGAGGACAGTGTAAGCACTGCCCAAGGAGGGGATGCAGGTCAGCCCCAACCCTCAGGTCAGAGCAATGAGGGCCTCGGGTTAACGGTTCTGCTGAATTTTTCAAGAGTGACTTGAAACTCAGAATTCTTAATAGGAAATCTTAATTTTTATATGTTAGCAACTACACTGGGAAGACCAAAGAAAACAGATGTGGGAATTACATTCGGTCTTTGGGCCACGGAAGTATGTTAAATAACATCATATGTTCATGTAGCCCACCCTGATCCACTAAGTCAAATATGGACTTCATTTCTCCCTGCCAGCCAAAACACTGTTGCAGTCAGAATTATTAAAGGGTGATCTACATTTTCTAATCATCCCCTTCATTTTTGAAAAATCCTTTTCAGGAACTAGATAAATGGATGACTTTGACCTGTTTCTTATAAGAGACATAGTAGTGCCTGGCTTGGGTTAGAGGCCTAAAATGTGTAAGTCAACACTAACAAAAACAAACTACAGCAATAAAAACACTACTCAACATCTGCCACACTTTCATTTCACAGAGTGTTTTCAAGCACATCCTGAAAATGAGGAAAGCAGCCAGGAGACTTGGTGAAGTTCATCCATCCACCTGCAACGAAACTGCCACTCAGCATAGGTGTCCCACCCATCATCAGTTTCAGGAAGAGGCAGGAATTCCCTCCAAGTCTCCTGAGTAATCCTAACTATAAATTTTGTCCCCCCAAATTCTACATTCCAGATTAACAGGACACCTGGGGTCTCACCAAATTTAAATCTTACACTATATTGTAACATGCATTTTCACAAGAAAAATAGGTATTTTTACTTACCTGTAGTTTTGAAAGATCTTCTGTGTAATTTTTATCAGCTAATGAATCAGATGATATTAAGACGTGAACCCATGGATAAATTAAGCCATAATGACTACAGGCATTTATCTAAAACATAAAAGAATTTCTCATAAACAAAATATAACAACAAAAGTTTGCTTATCCATTCCACAAAGAGCAAGCAATCATTAATTCTCTGCCATGACACAGAATTAGGTACATAATTCCCTGGGAATGGAAAGGAAAGTTTTTGTAGAGTGTATTCCCCTGGAAAATATTTCAGTCTTGCTTGCTATACTAAAATTTAAATACTCCAAAGAGGCACTTTCCAGCAAAAAGAGTAATACTGCATTTAAGCCAGTTATACCTAAAAAGAATACTGGAAATAATTTTTATTAATACTACTTTCTTTAGAAGGCAAAATATCTTCTATAAATTCTCAAGACAATTCCCAAGAAGCCCCTCTCATTCAAAAAGCTGGTAACTTTTCCACTTAATCCTTATTAGTCATGGCTAACAAGCTGGGAGAGAAATGGGCTGGGAGCAAGAAGGGTAGAAAGAAGGGTACAAACAGTTGTTACCTGGCTGCCTCAAGTGCCACAGAACAGCTGCCGTATGTGCAACTGACAGGAAATGGAGGCCCACTAAGGAAGTCTCCCTCCCACAGCCTTCTGCAGTTCCTCTCCTACCAAGGAGGTCTGCAGATGTCTTCTCTCTTATGTTCTACTTAATTATCCTCTGCTGAGGAAGGACACAGATGTGGTGATGTTCTGGAAGAAATCCCTTCCTCCATGCTTTAGCAACTGAGCTACCACTGCAAGTAAGTGAGGGACATTAATAAGTAGGGGACATTCTTTTTTTTTTTTTTTTGAGACAGGGTCTCACTCTGTCGCCCAGGCTGGAGTGCAGTGCGCAATTTTGGCTCACCGAAATCTCCACCTCCTGGGTTCAAGCAATTCTCATGCCTCACCTCCTGAGCAGCTGGGACTACAGACGCATGCCACCATACCCAGCTACTTTTTTATATTTTTAGGTTTCACCATGTTGGCCAGGCTGGTCTCAAACTCCTGACCTCAGGTAATCCACCTGCCTCGCCTCCCAAAGTGCTGGGATTACAGGCATGAGCCACAGCACCTGGCTGACATTCTTTAGAATACAAAATTATTTAAAATGTAGGCCACTTCAGTCATAGACAAATTTTACGTGTATTTTTAACTCCTGCGAAATAAGATACCTGGTAATAGAAAACTAGGTTAGATTTTATAATAAATTATTAAAAATAAGAAGGTACGTTTTTGTAATGGGCAATGTATGAGTTAAATTTAAGGTATTATTCCATTATCTTACCAGATCCTCTGATGTTCTTAATGGTGTGGTGTCAGGTGGCTGCCTCTTAGACAATCTCCAGATGTACTGTGATGTGAGCTTGAAAAAGAGTTCCTGAAGTACCACATCTGGGAGACATGCCACTATCTGAGCTTCCCAAAAGTCTACCAAGAGCTGAGGAATTGTAACTTCATCCTTAGCACAAAGCACCTTGAAAACAGTAAAAGAGGCCTGTATACTATAGATAAATATAGCACTGATAAAGCAACAGCTGGGCTGAATATCATATCATCACGTGGGCCATGTAATTAATAATTTACCATTAGCATTAATGCCATGGCAAAAGTAAATTTAGACATTTTGAAAGGAAACAGATTCTAGGTTGTACAAATAAAGTTTCTCCAGATACAGTCTTTTAATTTGTACTTTTATGAACTGATTATGTATTTCTGTTTTTTCAATAAACAAATGAAAAACTCACTTCTCTTATTCTGTCCCTCTCCACCACCAATTTTATGAGGCAATCCAGAAAAATCACATTTTCAAAGTGGCAAACCTTAAAAAAGGAATCTGCTTCTTCAATTCCAATTTTGTTGTTCTTCTGCAAGCCCAGAACTGAAGCCACAAGCAATCCAGGCTGAGTCTCCTTTAGGTAAAGTGCAAGCTCGGTTGGAACAATCTGTCCCTTTTCTGTTGAATCAACAGCCGAGGTTCCAGAATGAAGCCACATACCAACTTCATCTTCAGATAAAAAAGAAATTTAGAAACAAAAGGTACATTATATTTAGATTGTCCATCTTAGAAATACTAAACATGCTAGTGCATTCACAATGCATGGTTAAGCTATTAATAATTCAGTCACAATTTTTTCTTTAGCCTTTGACTAAAGGCTAGTTCTTATGCAAAGACACCACTAACTGTCTTATAGAAGGTACTGGTCAGGTGCAGTGGCTCATGCCTGTAATCCCAACATTTTGGGATGCTAAATCAGGTGGATCACCTGAGGTTGGGAGTTCGAGACCAGCCTGACCAACATGAAGAAACTCCGTCTCTACTAAAAATACAAAATAAGCCAGGTGTGGTGGCACATGCCTGTAATCCCAACTACTCGGGAGGCTGAGGCAGGAGAATTGCTTGAACCCAGGAGGCAGACGTTGCGAGGAGCCGAGATCATACCATTGTACTCCAACCTGGGCAACAAGAGCAAAACTCCATCTCAAAAAAAAAAAAAAAAGGGAAAAAGTTACTAATATTTAACCAAGACTCAAGATGTCCTATTTTTTGTAGAGAGCTTTATATTTAGGTCTAGTTGATTTGAAAATAGAGTCAATCTTCCGTATCCGTGGGTTCCACATCCATGGAGTCGACCAACCACAGATCAAAAATATTCAAGATGGCTGGGCGCAGTAGCTCATGCCTGTAATATCAGCATTTTGGGAGGCTGAGGCAGGAGAATCGCTTGAACCCAGGAGGCGGAGATTGCAGTGAGCCAAGATCATGTCACTGTGTTCCAGCCTGGGACACAGAATGAGGCTCTGTCTCAGAAAAAAAAACAAACAAACAAACAACAAAAAAAAACTGCTTCTGTTATGAACATGTACAGATTTTTTTTTTATTATTCCCTAAACAATGCAGTATTAACAACTATGTTCACAGCAGTTGACATTATATTAGGTATTATAAGTAATGTAGAGATGATCTGAAGTATATTGGAGAAGGTAAATAGGTAATATGCAAATACTATGCCACTTCATATAAGGAACTTGAGCTTCTGTGGATTTTGGTATCTGTAGAGAGTTCTGAAACCAATCTCCCATAGATTCTGAGCGGTAATATATCTTAAGTTATTTTCAAAATTATGAAGAGAAAATTCATTTTTCTAGAATTCTACTCTTCAAAACAGAAGACATCCCAATGTTGATTTGCTCTCATGATAACAAAGCCTGTCCACATCATTTGTTTGGCGATAAAGCACTTATGTTCTTCCTTTTTTAGCAACCCAAGTCATACTGCGGGCTTTGGCACAATCTGGCAACAAAACAGTGCAGGAGCACAGGTTCTGAAGTCAGTCTGCCTGGTTCAATTCTGGCTGTACCACTCCAGCTGTGTGATCCTGATGAGTTCCTTAACCTCTCTGTGTCTCATCTGTATAACAGCTTCTACCTTGTAGCATCATTGTTAAGAATTAAATAATATATGCAAGGAGCTTAGCATAGCCCTGGTAAATAATAAGTGTTCAATTACACTACCTCTTATTTTCTTCCCTTAAATGATGACACCTTTGGTAGTGTCCCTAAATGACCTCTTTTCCAAGGGAAAGCCTGTCTTTCTTGGTACAGCATTCAAATGTCCAATGCGCCATAAAATCATCTGTGATTTTCCCAAGTGGGGGCTATCCCTGAAACTACTAGACTCCTAAAGCTCATGGCTAATATCCCCTTTTCTGTACTTAAATATATATTACTTGGTTCTTTTCAGTACACACACCATATCCCTCATGCCAGATCATCATCCCTTTGGAGCAGAGCCCGTTCTTCAGTACCAAGCTCAGTGCTCTGAACACACCTGACACTAAGCTGAAGTACTTGGATATCCACTGCTGCCATTTATCAATCTTACTTCTTTTTATTTTGCCAGATCCAAAGTCCCACTTGGATCACTTTGTTTCTAATACTGTCTATTTTCCATTACAACTAAGAACATACGAGCTAGAAAGAAGCCAGAAGACAGCTAAACATGTCAGGGTTACCAGGTCCTATTTCAGCCTTCTGTTAACGCTGGGCAGGGCACCATACCTCTGAATGGCTTTTCATTTCATTTCTGTGCATGTCAAAATCTCCCATTTTCAAAGCCACTGCTGCCTTGGTCAATGTCACTAAGATTGATGAAAACCCAGAAGTATCCAGCTTCCTTAGATAGTTCATGGCAGTTAAAGGATTAATATTCTTCATAGAAGGACTACAGAGAATATGGGGCACTTGCTTTGGCTCAGCCACATAAAACATCTGAACCACTTTTGCTGCTAATTCCTTTGGTGAGCATGAAGAAATAAAAGGAATAAAAGGTCAGTCAGCCAGAAGAAAGCAACTAAATCAACAAAACATATATGTGCAAAAAGCCAAGATACAAACATTCCAAGTAAGATAAAATTATAGGATTATGTTTTAATTTTAAAAAGACAAAACTGATACTGATACATGAGAGGCCTGAGATAACCTAAAGTGATCTCTTTGCTGATTATAATGAAGAAAAAGCAATGAAAATATGTACCAGGTTATGACCAGCATTTCTAATTTTAACACTTCAGAAGAAAATAAACATCTGATTAATTTACAACAAGAATCCATCATAGAAACTACTTAGTTCAAAATATACCCAATTAAGTAATTTATATGAGAAAACTTCATTTCTCTCAAAACCTTACAACATTTGACACCACAATTTCCAATTTGGCATATTTGCATCCAACTATGTTTAAAATACATGAGGGGTTAAAAATAATCTTTTCTTTTCTCTCTAAGACAGGGTTTTTCTGTATTGCCCAGGGTGGAATGCAGTGGTGTAATTGTGGCTCCCTGCAGCCTCAAACTCCTGGGCTCAAACAATCCTCCTGCCTCAGCCTCCTGAGTAGTGGAACTACAGGTGCATGCCATTAAGCCCAACTAATTTTTTAATTTTCTGTAGAGATAGGGTCTTGCTATATTGCCTAAGCTGGTTTCAAATTTCTGGCCTCAAGTGATCCTCCCACCTCGACCTCCCAAAGTGTTGGAATTACAGATATTAGCTACTGTGCCCAGTCCTAAAAACAATCCTTAATAATGTCTTAAGGTCACTGGGCTAAGGCCAGAGTTTTGTAAGTGAAGTTTTGGACACTTGGAGTAAGGGACAATTAGGGTTTCGGGAAGGACTACAGATGAGAAGATGGAAGGCAAGGCCGGCATTCTGTGTAGCTCTTCTGAGGATGTGCTGCTGTCACTGGGCAGGTGTTGAGACTACAACAGACAATATGTCCCTGTCTATATAATGAGAAAGCATGAGAAGATTACCGGTAAGTTCTTTTCCAAGCTATACTACCATCTTCATTAATGTAGAAAAGAGTGCATTACTTTTTTAGAAAAAGAATAATATCAAAGAAGAAAAATATTTGGAACCTGATTTATAAACAGTACTACATAAATTGCTAAAAAGTTAAAAATATTAGATATAAAATAGAAAACCATAATCACTTCACTTAATTCTTCATCCAGATTTTCATAAAGTGAATGATTAATATAAAAGATTAATCCCTTCTCATATTTCTGTAATCCATCTTCTACTGTCCAGTCCATGCGGCCCAGAACTTCAGCCATAGACAAACCAGACATCTTATAGTATGGCAAGGTGAGATGAGAATGCTGGGAGTCAAGCCTAAAGGGAAGGAAATTTTTAAAATCTCAAATTTGTCATTTTTTTTTTAAAGACAGGGTCTCATTATGTTGCCCAGACTGATCTCAAACTCCTGACCTCAAGTGACCATTCTACCGCAGCCTCCCAAAGTGCTGGGATGCCTGGTGAGAGCCACCACGAACAGTCAAATTTGTAATTTTTAAACCTGGATATCGAACACATTCTATAATAGAATATATCATGCTTTCCAGAAGACATAAATTCCAAAATGCTTTTCTACTGCCATTAGTAACTGAAACAAACTCCTAAGTTTTATTTTACAAAGTTCTAATTCATGCAGTTTCTTTTTGCCTGCTTACGATAGAAACGAAAACAATTTCTAATATTCATGATCAGACTCTAAAATAATGGTGTTTATAGGAGGAAAAGTCTGTTTTATTAATTTTTAATCATTCATGTGGATCAAGTAAGTCTAAAAACAATCATATGCAAAAAAATTTGTAAACACTCTCAAAAATAAAAACACTGCTCATACTAGTGTCCCTTTCTGACATCATAAAAGCACTGACTACTAAGATTAAAATCACAGACTGTCTAACTGGCACCTCTCCCTTAAGCTAACAGACAATAGACTAGTCATACAGCTATATCAGGGATTTTCAAAGCCTGAGAAAAATGTCAAAGTCCTAAGTTAAGTGGTGGGAAAATCACAAACTTGAGACTTACTGCTCATCTTCTAAACTCTGACTCCCTGGAAGCAGGAAATGGGTCACATTCATTTTTGTATGGAAGCCTGGCACAGTACCTAACAGCATATGTGCTCAATAAATGCTTGTGGAAGAAGTGAATAAATGAACTACCTCACCTCATGCATTCCTCCATTTATCAGAGATAGAAAAGCAAACAAGTGCACCCAAAGTTCAAGATGGCTTCTGTAACAAGGTTGCAAGAGGTGTCACCCACCTGCTGTAACAGTCCCCAAGGTGCCCGCAGCTTTCCTTAAATGCTTCCAAAAGCTCTGCTTTCTCTCCAGGTTCCAGTTGACTGGCATCCATCAGGGCAGCTCGCACTAACAGATGAGCCTCACTGAGAAGGTGAATGCAGCTCTGGGTTTTGGCAGTTTTATAGGTATTGCTATAGTCTATCTAAAACAAAAAAGACAAACGCTAATGTTGCTGAAGAGAGACTCCCAAAAGTTCCTCAGTTCTTAAGAACATTTATATATTTTGTTAGTAAAGTTAACATTTGGATATATCCAACCCTAAAAGTAAACAAAGTGGTTATTTACCATTCTGACAAGGGCTTAGCCAAAGGGCTTTTTTCCCCCACCATCTATGAGCCAGTTGAATACATACAGGATTATAAATACTACCCTGTTAAACAGCTCTAATCATTAGAGAGGTCCAAATAATACTGTAATACTAACAATACTGTTAACTTAGCAACAATTTGATCTCAATAAGACTAGTGAACATACTAATATTTAAAATAGTTAAAAAAGTTGTGATTTAATTCTTTCTCAAATTTAGCCTGAATATTCTTCCCTTATTTTAGTTTCAGTTGGTAAGTTTAGGTTCTACTACATCTATTTCCACAACTCACAGAGGGCTCGTAAAAATTATCTCGAGCTAATCTGACTCAATCAATATATTCAGACTCTAGCAGTCAAATCATCTAAATGAAGACCTTCAGTTAAGCAACACTGGAAAGACAGGGCACAGCTGATATAATAATTGGCATTAAATTACTGGCAGGGACAAATCAGGCAACACCTTGACCTGATGATCAAAATTAACATCACCAAAGAGGGGCAGATGAACAGCATGTGCCTCCAGATGTGATGCCCTTAACATAAAAATCACCAATGCAATATTCTGGCTGAAAATGCATAATCCTGAATCTAACCATTAAAAAAAAAATCAAACCCTAAATAAGGAATACTCTCAAAATAAAAGGAGAAAATTATATTTTTCAAAAATGCCCATGTCATAAAATATAATGAAAGGCTATAGAAATATTCTAGATTCAAGGAGGCTAAAGAGACATCCTAGTTAAACACACTACCTGATCCTAGATTAGGTTTTGAACTGGAGGAGGGGAAATGCTATTAAGCCAGTAGGTCAGTTGATGGAATTAGACTATGAATCATAAATCAGATAAAGCACTGTGTCAATGTTAAACTTATTGAGGCTTACTACTGTACTGTGGTAGTGCAAGAGAGTATCCTGATTCTTAGAAAATATATACTGAAGTACTTAGGGGCAAAAGACTGTGACGTATGCAGTTTACCTCCCAAAGAATCAGAAAACAGTGTATATATGTGTACAGAAAGCATGGAGTGCATAAAAGAGAAAGAGAGAGAGAAGCAAATAGGGTAAAATGTTGATTGTGGGAAAATCTGTGTGGGGAATGGGAATATACAGAATATTCTTCTTTTTTAAAAGAGTCAAAAGAGTAAGGATCTTGCTGTGTCACCCAAGCTGGAGTCCAGTGGTACAATCATAGCTCACTGTAGCCTTAAACTCCTGGGCTCAAGTGATCTTCCCATCTTAGCTTCCCAAGTAGTGAGGACTACAAGCATGTGCCACCACAACTGGCTAATTTTTTTATTTTTTGTACAGATGGGATCTCACTATGTTACCAAGGCTAGTCTCGAACTCCTGGCCTTAAGCAATCCACTTGCCTCAGCCTCCTAAAGTGCTGGGAAGAATATACTTACTCTTGCAACTTTTCTGTAAGTTTGAAATTGTTTCAAAATAAAGAGTTAAAATAATTGCCAGGGATGAGTAGGAAGCTATCACTGCTTAGATCAGGAATGAGGATGCTCACTCTGGGTCCCTCCCCACAGGACAATGCTGAAGTAGCTGTAGTGCCCTGGGACAATCTGCTAGTATTTCTAAGTAAGAAGAGTGGGACAGGGATAAATGATCCTAGATTTTTTTTTTTGTTCCATTTCTTAGCTGTCTTTGCTAGGATTCAAAATTAAGGTCAAAGACTATGTTTAGATTGGCCAATCGATCCTCTTAGGAGAGTGAGTATGAATAAGGGAGTCTTACTGGTTCCTTGGATGTCAGAAGCTGTAAAAATGAAGAGGCAGAGAAAGATACACACTCCACTGTCACACAAAGCCAGGAAGCTGAATGGCTGCGGCATCCTGAATGTATGATAATTGTAATCATTTTCTGATCATAATTTCACTCTAAATATCTACAAATAAGAATCAGAAGTTTGAAAAGAGTACCATCTCTTTGTATAGTTGCACTGGTGAGATCGTATTCACAATATACAAATTCCACCCAGCCTCAGCTACAGGAGGTATTTTGATCTTAACACTGGTATCTTTTCTAGAACTAAAAGCAAAACAAAGGACAAGAATTTTAAAATGACATGATTAATAAATGGTAGTTGTAAATGGTAAATATTGGATATAAAATAACTGAAATCATTTACTATTTTCTTCAGTGATTAACTGTACACTCCATTTTTATGGAATATTAGTTCACAATACTACATAGGCTTACTGCGTTTAATATTCTGTAATTATCATGTAATGATAAACCAATTCCTTCCAATTCACTCCACAAGTATTCTAAAATGAGCAAGAAGTTCAAAGAACAGGCAAGTCCTATCAAAAAGGAAAGATCCTTGACTGTGAAAATGCCTATGCCCAGGCTCTTTTCTGCATTTGGCCTTCATGTGTCTAGCATGCCCTGAGCCATAAATCTAAGAAGAAGCAACATCACGGCTGCTGAGAATATGCTGAAGACACATAAAACTGTGAAGTCTGCTTAAAGCACTATCATATATCTTACTTTCACTATATGATGCATTTTCTTTAGTGCACATTCTTTTAAAATTGTTTATCAAATGAATTTTCAAATGAATTAGAAATTTTAAAAGATCATTTAAAAATTATACTATTACAATGTCAAACGTGCAAGACTATAAACTGCTTTTCCTCTTGCCAGAAAGCTTTTAGGATCACTCAGCCCCGGACCACTCTGTGTACACTCAAAGCGATCAGTTACCAAAGTCAACCTCTGATTCCTGTTCATGCAACAAAGCATAGCCACTAACAGTTTAAAAAAGTAATAATTTATGTTAAAAATAACCTATGTTGGGCCAGGCGCAGTGGCTCACGTCTGTAATCCCAGCACTTTGGGAGGCCGAGGTGGGCGGATCACAAGGTCAGGAGTTCAAGATCAGACTGGCCAATGTGGTGAAACCCCATCTCCACTAAAAAATGCAAAAATTAGCTGGGCATGGTGGCTCATGCCTGTAATCCCAGCTACTTAGGCGGCTGAGGTGAGAGAATTGCTTGAACCGGAACCCGGGAGGTGGAGGTTGCAGTGAGCCAAGATCATGCCACTGCACTCCGCCACTGCACTCCAGCCTGGGCTACAGAGCAAGATTCCATCTCAAAAGAAAAAATCTGTGTTGGATTTGAAATACACTATATGCTTCTCTCCCTGAAGAGATTTCTTTCTTGATTAAATTTTCCTTAGAGAAATGGATTGCATTCTCTACCACTAAGTAAGAAAACATCCCGAGGCAGGTGGATCACGAGGTCAAGAGATCGAGACCATCCTGGTCAACATGGTGAAACCCAGTCTCTAATAAAAATACAAAAAAAAATTAGCTGGGCATGGTGGCACACGCCTGTAGTCCCAGCTACTCAGGAGGCTGAGGCAGGAGAATTGCTTGAACCCAGGAGGCGGAGGTTGCAGTGAGCTGAGATTGCGCCATTGCACTCCAGCCTGGGTAACAAGAGAGAAACTCCATCTCAAAAAAAAAAAAAAAGAAAACATCAAATAGAAGCATAACTAGTCTGGAATTAAGCATTCTACTCTAAACAATGGGAAAGCAGAAAACCTAACAGATAACAAGAGATGAATGTTATCAAAATACAACTTTATTTTCAGATAGACCAGCACATATCCATAGATCATAAATGTGCTTTAAGGTAAGACATACATTACTAATTTCTTTTGTAGTATCAGAAAATAATTTTTGGATAAAAATGTAACTACTGAAAGGGTCAAAGAAGAAAGACAGCAAAAAGTCCTGTAGTTTGAATTAGTATTATAGGCTCAGTCAATCCCATTAATTATACAGAACAGTATGTCCTTTCACTAATCTAAAACATCATTGATTTTTACTGAAACTATTTTATAATCCATTTTCTCCTAAAAGTTTCCAGGTCAGTTATAAAGTACATTACAAAGATTGTTAGAACCTTCTTTTCTTTTCTTTCTCTGGAAAAAGACCACCACATAAAAGCCATTTGAAAAAACAAACAAACAAAAAGCCATTTGATCATTACAAGTTATGATTTAAAAAAAGGTAAACACAAAATATACCAGTTACAATTCATTCTGGAAACTGGCAGGAATGCCTGGGGCAAGGGGATGCTTACAGAAGCCTCTTGGGTGACCCTCTTCTCTCTGGAATCGCCTCAGGGTCTGCTTTAGTCAAAAGTACGATGTGGTTTTTAAAGTGACAGATGGCTTTCAAGCCTATGAAAAGCTGTATTCTTAAAGCACAGACATCCATACTAACAGGTGGGCAAGCCTAGTAAAGGAAAATCACAAATTTAAGCAAGGAATAAGGGTACATGCACTTCAATCTTCAAGAATCAGTTTATTGATAAAATCTCTTCTGCTCCCACCATTCCCTAGCCACCACCCCCTCCAAAAAAAGTAACAGCAACAACAACAAAAACAACCAATCCAAATTCCTATTCTTAATAGAGGAGGTTATCCAAACCTATGTAACTAATATGTATTCTATAGAGCTACTCAGTCAATAAACTCAGTTATTTATTGATTGAATAAATGCAGAAGAGGGTCCCACAGCTGCAGGAACTTCTGTGTGTGTCCTACAGAGTGGCTCCACAGATATCTCCAGGAGAGGAAGCTGGTACCAGGCCACCCAGGGAAACCCCCATTAGTAGCAGGATGGTTAGGGGTATGCCCAAATGGGTTTCTAGGCAAAAGCAGACACTATGAAAGGACATTCTACTGCTTATAGAGTATATAAAATGGTTTCTTTGTGGATGTGTGTGTGAAAGAAATGCTTGTATGTTCCAATGGCCCCTGACTATTAGCTTCTTAGGTATGAATAGTGCCTGGAATAGCTGACAGGCTGGGGCATGTAGATAAACTAGAGGAGCCAGCCTTCTGCTCTTGTAAAGGACCATTAATTCAAGCAGAATGGATAAGAAAACTAATGGAAGAGCTCTATTCTGGGAGCTCACAAAATGCTGCTGCCAGGACCCTGCCTTCTTGTCCATGCATGCTGTTTTGATTCTGAGGTCACATTCACTGTTACCTCCATGTAAAAATAGTTAAGGTGGCTTGGCTAGTGCTGAGGAGCCAGAATCTCAGAGGAAAAGCAGACAGACCACGTGTACTTTCAACCAGACTCTGAGATTGTGAAACTTTTTTCAGACATCACAGCTCCAAAGCTTGAGTCAGCAAGTGGGCTAAATGTGCACTTGTTTAACTGGCATCTAGGGCTTCAGAACTGGTGGAGTCGCAAGAAAGGGGGAACCATGAGGTGTGATTATCCCTCCCCCTCCTATCTCCACTGGCCTCAAGGTGGGCATACCCCCACCAGATGCCCACCTCTCCTTATCTCTCCCCTTCGTCTCTTCCTTGTTCCTTCTCTCTGCTTTTATAAGACTCTGATAATACATGGAATTTTTTTGTTTCCAAATGCATATTGATCCTACTTCAATCTATTAGTTACTTCACATTGCACCATCACCCCTATATAAGCCTATGTCTTTCTGAGGTTTGAAAAAGCAAAGAGAAGAAAGAAGAGGACAAAGAAAGGAAGTTTTATATTTTTAATCTGTTATCTTTCTATTTTTACCAAGGAAATAACCCTGATTTTAAAATAATCTCTGGAAAGGCCATGTGTATATCTTATACAAACAAAGGCACAGGAAATCTGTGGTTGTGGTTTCCCAAGAGGCTAAGATCAGGCAGTAAGCCTGGTCAACAACAGAAAACCACAGGCAGGCCATTAAAAAGGGTCACTAGGAACTCAGAGGCCATGCTTTCCATAAAACACTATCATATAACACAATCTGGGCAAGAGTGACTGTGAAAGAGTACCCTCAGACACATTAGGCACTAGGTCAGGACTGGCTTGTTAAGACAACCATCATTATTGAAGGCTTATTTTTTTGGAAAAAGGTATTTCAGGTTCCAGACAGATATAAACCAACTTTTGAAATACAGAGCGTCATGATTTAGGAGCTTCTTGCAGAATGTATATTCCTAACGAATATCCAATTCAAATAGCTTATACTTCAGAAGTAAAATAACATAGATAAACATAAGGTAAATGATCAGTACATTTCTGAGAACAGAAATTTAAAGACAGAAAACACAGAATCTCAACATAATAATGTCTACATTTATTTTGTGGTCAAGAGTTTTTTTTTTTTTTTTTAAGAGACTAAGCACATTACTTCTCACTAAAAATAGAAAGATCAATAAATATCTGGGCATGGTGGTGCACACCTGTAGTCCCAGCTACTTGAGGGGCTGAGGTGGGAGGATCATTGAGCCCAAGAGTTCTACAGTGAGCCATGATTGTGCCACTGCACTCCAGCGTGGGTGACAGAGCAAGACCCTGCCTCAAAAATATTAAAAGTTAAAATAAAAAAAATAAATAAAACTATAGCATACTATAGTCATGAACTGCTCTCAGTTCACACTTTTTATATTCTTTACCAAACTTTAAAAACGATGCACTAAATCAATTCGGAGTGAAATGTTCGCAAAGCAATCTTAAAAACTATCAACTAAGCCACGAATCACTATTCTATTTTATATCCAAAAGTTCTAATTCAGTACATTAGACAACCTTAAGATCTTTTGTTCTTGCCTAGCTTAGGACTGAGGGCAAATCTACGAGCATTCATGTGCTCCTTTGTGATCTTAAGGTTTCACTGTCTTCATAAGGCAGTTCTTACCTTCAGGGTGGTGTCTATGTATGGGTCCTCCTCACGAGCTGCTGCCGCACTGCACCGCACAGTGAAACACTGCAGGTTGTTACTGAGGAGGAAGACACAGGCTGCTGAGCAAAGTGAGGCCAAGAACCAACATGCCCACAGTAGGGAGGACTTCATAGGCAAACAAGGCAATGGCAGGGGTGGCAGAAGACTCAAGTATTTGTCAAATGTTGCCAAATTAATCTGCTTCTCAATAAGAGGAATGCCTCAGAATCCCTGTGGTGTGTTTTTAAAAATATATAACTAGTCCCCACATCACCCCTAGTGAATCACAATCTCTAGGGGCTGAATCTAGAAGTATGTATTTCTACAAAACTCCCTATGTGACTCTGATGTGCATCCCTAGTTAGGAACCATGGATCTGGGTCAATATCTTCATTTTACAGACAAATGATGCCCCTAGTACCTGCCCAAGGTACAGATGGGTGTCTATTAAAACCAGGATTAAAACCCATTTCTTAACTGTTGTTCTTCCTCATCCACCTCATGATGAAATCCATCCCGGATTATGCTGGGCAATGCAGACTATGCAAACTGAAATCCAATGGTCAAATTGAAAATGAGAGACCATCTGAAGGCATCTTCAGAAATACCTAGTCCAGCAATTCGTTTTAAAGATTGGGGCATGAAAGGTTCATGACTGGTCCACAGCCTCTCTGGAGAGTAGAGTCAATTAGATCCCAGGTCTCCTGACCCCTCACTGTTCTACCTCTTTCCACAACTCCAGGCTGCTTCTGCATACAAAAAGGACCTAGGGACTCCACAGTAAGTGCACAACAGATGCCTGGATAGCAGCTCACTGCCGTCTCTATTTCTGAAAAGTTCTAGGAAATGACCTTTGGAGTCCCGACAATAACTGGGACAGTAGCACCACTTACAAATCTGGAGTCGAGTTAGCAACCTTGGGAAGTAAACTGAGAGGGAAGTAAAAAAACACCTGCAGTGGGACCAGAAGGACAGCTGGAAATAGCTATGACCACAAAAACAAATGACCTTAGATTCTAGAGATTAAAAAGGCAGGGTTCCCTCCACCTGTAGGAATCCAGTCTGTTGGCTACTATTGGAATTCTAGGCAGAAGTACATACAAGAGAAACAAAGTAAACTGAAATGTGCTGGCATGGAAAGATGTCCACGATATACTGCTACATAAAATAGCAAGTTGCTGAACAGTGGACAGAGTATGATCAATTTCTGTAAAAAATAAGGCATTGTAAAAAAAAAAAAAAAAAAGACTTGATATGGTTAACTCTAGAAGAATAGGATTGCATGGCGGGGGCTTTCCTAACTTATACATTTCCATCAAGTTGGCATTTTACATGATTTTATTTTGTTCTTCGCTTCTTAAAAAAAAACCCTATTGCTTTCTTTAGGTATATAAATACACCAATCTTCAAGAAACTTTCTAAGACCGCCTTATAGGATAAGATATTTTTAAAACATTGATCTACTGGATAAAATAAAAAAGATGGGCCGGGCGCAGTGACTCACGCCTGTAATCCCAACACTTTGGGAGGCCAAGGCGGGCGGATCACCTGAGGTCAGGAGTTGGAGACCAGCTTGGCCAACATTGTGAAACTGTCTCTACTACAAATACAAAAACATTAGCCAGGCATGGTGGCAGGTGCCTGTAATCTCAGCTACTTGGGAGGCTGAGGCAGGAGAATCACTTGAACCTGGGAGGCAGAGTTGCAGTGAGCTGAGACCACACCATTGCACTCCAGCCTGGGCAACAAGACCAAAACTCTGTTTTAAATTAAAAAAAAAAAAAGGCAAAAATGAGTTCAACAATATAAGAATGTAAGATTTAAAAAATAGGAGTGTACATTCTTATCAAGAATCTGAATTTACATAAAGCAACTGCTATTCTAATGTCCAATGGTTTCACAGTCAAGTTAATGATGTCAGTCTCCTTTAGTGCTGATAATAAGAAAAGCTCAAAAATTTACTATCTGGAGCCAGTCAAAACCCACGAATTAAAAGTCCATTCAAACTCATAATATAATGCTTTCAGGACTCTACACTCCAAATTTGTTTATAACTTATAAATGAGAGATGGGGCAATAGATTTAGTGGGTCTGCTCACTAAATTCTCAGTGTACTTCACATATGTGCAATCAGATGGGAAAAAGATAGATAGTCTTTTATGTCTATATGATGGGACAGAAATTAGTATTTTTATTCCTTCCTTCTCCCTCTCTTTTCCTTGGTTTCTAAGATGGCATAGTTTCCTAGACTCTTCTCTATCCTTAAAGATCTTTCTCTTTCTCCTCTTGCTTACTGAACAAGACCTTCACCGGAGTTTAGTTCTTTAACTTTTCGCTGTCTATACACTCTTGGGGTCAGGCTCACTACTTTAATAATCAACTCTTCTTTTTTTTTGATGGTAATAAAACTTCTAGGCTTTCTTCTTTACCCTAATCTACAGTTCTATGTGTCCAAAAGCCTACTTAGCATTATCTCTTGATAATCTATAAGCATCTCAATCTCAAATGTCTAAGCCAAACATTTCTTTTGCCCCACATTTCACCAACCTCCATTCTTTCATAAAAGCAGGCTCAAAACCTTGGTGGAATTTTTCATGCCTCCTACATACCCATTATCCCATCAGATAGTCTTTTAACTTTCCCGCTGAAGCCTCTCCTATGCATCTTCCCTTCTCCTTTCATTACCACTACACTGCCTGAATACCGCCCCTTAATATCCTTGCTTGAACTATTCCAATAGCTTATTTATCTATGTTCAACCCATCTTCCACAATGGCCACCATTAATTTTCCTAAAGCAATGTTCTGATAACATCATTTTGTCTGGTCAAAACTTTTAAAAAGGCCTTAGTTTAATTTTCAAATTCTTGAGCTCTCGCTCTCTCAAGCACTATTTTCACCACCTCTCTACTTTTCAGCTTCTTTACATTTAAAGAGCATTACTACACAACACTTTGGAAATTGGAAAGACTAGCTATCTCCACATTGTTCACTTATGAAACACAATCCCATCAGCAGCATCTCTCCTTAAGCCAGAAATCAGGTGGAGAGGGGAGCACAACCACTAAGAGTGGACATCAGAATCTCCAGATGGGTTCTGTGCAATTTGAAATAAACTCCAGCACCTGCTAGAGATTCTGATGCCACCACTCAGTGGTGGGGGGGATCTCTGTCCTGTGCAATTAATTTTTGGATGTTGCTAAAAACTTGATACAGTTTTTGTTTATAGACTTCCTTCAATCTGCAATGCACATCTCTTCCAATCTTCATCTACCAAAATTCTGGCTAGCTTTCATGTTTCACTTCAAACACAATCAGCTATCCACAACTTTCCTATACAACTTAGCCAGAAGTAATTTCCCTCCTCCCAGTGCACAAATCTCCTAGTGTCTGTGACCCTTGTATGTCTCTCTAACCTTCTCTTATATTGTTGCTTTAGAAACTGATTAGTGTATCTTATTTACAGTTGCTTGGTCAGAGGGTACAAGGAAGTGCCCTAAACATAATCTAAGCTCAAAAAAGAGGAAATAGAACCAAAACTATCATGTGCTATTGAGATTAAAAGGAAATGAGATCAAGCTACTGCCTGTGAACCCAGTTTACATGCCAGCATAATAGGGGAAGGCAACTCAACACATCTGCCACAATTAGCACATGACTTTGGCCAATTCTAACCTCTCTGTAACTACTTCCCCATCTGGGCTAATCAAGGAGAGAATCAGATCATCTCTCTGGCCCCTTCACAGTTCCAAACCATTATAAAATAATTTATTCTGGAAAAATATGGAAGCAGTGAGAAAAAAATTAGGAAATCTAAAAAGAAAGAGATGCCCTGACTGGACCCACTGACTTTTCATTAAGATTCTCTACAAAAGTCTTCCTTTATGAAGAACCTTATACTTCCTTGCAGGGATCCCCATCCAGTCTAAGGAAACAAAACAAAGACAAAACCAGTGTCTAAATTTTGACACTGAAAAGGCAGGTATGGGTCATCAAAAGACAGACTTACAATGACATGTAACTCATGCATTTATAGTACTCTATGCTAGTTCACACAATTCTCAAAGATTTACGCAGCACCTCAAAAATTTACAGAAAAATAAGCAACTCACAGGCCAGCAAGTAACCCTGTAACAGTACCTTGTAATGACATGCAAAAATTGTGGTGTGAGTACCGCCTGCTGAGACTTCTCCGGATATTGGTAGACCGACATCAATTCAACAGATTTCACAACCATGTAGAGATAGCCCACATGAGGTAACGAGAAAAAGCAAAAGAGACTCAGCAATTCTTTTTCCTGAGACAAATTTTTTTCCATCAGAAGTAAGAGAACCTGCATGCAAAAATGAAAGAAATAAAACACCATGAAACCAGTAAATAATGGGAAATAATAATAATCTTGGCTTTGCTATGCAAACTCTATCTATCAGCGGGTAACCAAAGAGCTGCAAAGGGGAAGTTGCTCTTTACAGAAGAATGCTGATAAGAAATAAAAAAAGGAGTAATATAATTAGAATATCAGCGTTGTGCAACCCCTACTAAATTAACAGATCTATGTACTGATCATCAATGGCTATTAACATCATAAAAAGAGACCACTGGCAGAGCTCAACACTAGTTGTGTTTCAAAAAAAAAAATACAATAATAATAAATAATCTGAGCAAGCCTGAGTATAGATCAGCAATGCTGATAGAAATATGTGAGCCACATCTGTAATTTAAAGATTTCTAGTAATCACATTTTAAAAAGTAAAAAGAAACAGGCAAAATTTTAATTATACTGTATTAACCCAACATACCAAAAATATTACCATTTTAAGAAGCAATAAACAATGATACTGTATGTTATTTTTGTACTGTCTTCGAAATCTAATGTGCATTTTATACTTATGCCATATCTCAATTCAGACTAGTCATATTTCAAGTGCTCAATAGCAGCATGTGACCAATGGCTACCATACTGGACAGCATAGATTTCCATCTACCGACTCACATGGAAATACAGTGGATACAGAAACATGTTAAATGACACTGCAAGGATTCAATTAGCAAAATTCAGATTGTGGGACATGTTACAGTAAAGAGTCTAATTTCTTACTAACTAAGATGCAAAGAAAAGAGAGAGGAGGGAAAGCCTATACATTAAAAGAGCATAAAAGACATAGCAATCAATTACAATGTATGAACTTTATTTGGAATATGATTCAAACAAATGAATTGTAGTAGTTTTTTAGTCAAGCAGAGAAATGTAAACCCTTACTGAATATCTGGTGATATCAACAAATTTTTTTTTAATGGGAAATAGCATTCAGGGTTTAAGTAAAAGAATATATAGAGACATATGTTGAAATATTTTATGGATGAAATGATATGAACTCTGGGATGTGCATCAGAATAATGCAGCATCCAACACCACTACTGAAGCTGTTTGATGGGCACATGGGGGTTCACTGCACTATTTTCTATCTACATGTAGGTGTAGTTTTCATAACCAAAGTTGTTTAACAAGTACCCTGACTGACACCCTTCAAGGACACCAATTAACAGCAGAAGTCCAATTCCATACTCTCCATATTTGGCTGAAAGCCAAATGTCCAGTTTTTTTCTTACTCTTTTTTTCCCCACACATCTGTGCTACAGTCAAAGAGAACTGTTCACTAATCTCCAAATACACATGATAATTTTACAATCATGTAATGTTGGTTCCCATTATGTAATATCTTACAGAAATCTCTATCTTCTAAAAATTCTACTCATCCATTAGGGCCCAGCTCAAATACATACCACCCATCCATTCATTTGTCTATTCAGTCAATATTCATTAGGTATCTACTAAGTGGTGCTGTTTGAGATTCTAGGGATTCAACAGTGTACAAGATAGTGTAACTGCTTTCACAGAGCCTTCATTCTAGTGATGGGGACTGGGATGGAGAGCAAACAAGTAAACTCCAGTGTGACAGGAGAAGGGGGATTTTAAATTGAGAGGTCAGAGAAGTCCTCCATGATGAGGTTACACTTCAGTTGTGAACTGAATGACTTAAATGCACCAGTCACACAAGATCTGAGGGAAGTACACTCTAAGCACAAGAGTGAGAATAATAGGTCTTAGATAAGAGTGCATGTGGCTTATCTAAGGAAGAAGGAAAGGCCACTATGGATGAAAAACAGTAAGCAGGGTGAGTGGGACAAGATGGGCTCAGAATTAAGGTCATGTAGGTCACGGAATGGATTTGGAGTTTTTATTCCAAGTGCTATGGGAAGCTCACTGGATCTTTAGCTGATCCTCTAATATGGCTATTGGCCCTGTCTGGTCTCCAGCCCTGTCTCATTGCCATCCCTCAGTTTTGCTTCTCCAAGTTTCTCAAATGTGATTCTCCACCTACCACAGAGCTTTTGCTGCTGCTTCTGTCTGGAAGGCTCTCTTCCCCCTCTTCCCCTTCCCTACACCAACCCCTATTCCCAAGTCAGTCCAATTTACTCTTCAGATCCTCTTTCTCAGGAAGCCTTCCCTGACCTCAAGATGAGGTCTGGGTCTTTTGTTACAGGTTCTCATAGGGAGGTTTACAACAGATCACTCATTTCAGGGTGGAACTGTGAGTCTGCCATTATTCAACTGCCTCACTTCTCCCATTAGACAATTAGCTCAGTAAGAGCAAGTGCTTCACTCTCTGTTAGTTCCCTAGTATTCAGCACAATGCCCGACATAGTAGGTACTCAATAAGTATTTATGAAAAGAAAGAAAAAAATAAATGAGGGTTAGAAAGACATTTAATCAGAATAATATTTGTATCTTTCTCTAGATAACATCTAAAGATGTTAATCAGGTGAGAAGTGAGTGCAGGCCCTATTAGTGATTCTCAATCATGGTGCTCGTTAGACTCTTCAGGAGCTTTTAAAAAATACTGATGCCCAGGCCCTGCAACTGATATCCTGCATGTAGAGCCTAAGCATCAATATTTTTAAAAAGCATTCAGGTTAAGTCCAATGTGTAGCAGAGTTGACAACCACTGCTCTAAATTATTTCCCATTCATTCCACATTTTCACACCTTGTTCACAAGGCCATCATAAGAAGCTTTGCCAAATACCTAGCTAGAACCCAGACATACCTCTCCTCTAACTTTTTGGGCCCATAGGCCATTTCAAAAAGGGAAATGAGTTCAGTCTGTCATGCCCTCTCCATGGCTTCTCCTAGCAGGTATGACTTCCCTTTCTAGTACTCACAGGTATTTGCTAAGAACTTTGTCAAGAGCCACAGGGAGACTCAGTGGAAGACCAACGTATCACCCACATGGGTCTCCACTTCCAGCCCAGACAGAGCATTTTCACCTTGCTGTACTATCACACTCCTGCACTGTCATGCTTACCAGTCTGGAAAATGGGCAGCAGCTGGAGGGGAATGCAACTTGATGTCATCAGACAAGACATAGGACGAAATATCAGGAGCAAAACGTCTGTGGGTTTAAAAAGACAGAGAAAGGGAAAAATGTAACTTCCATGTACTTTAAGCAGGTATATATATATATACATTAAATGCTGGTAAATAAAAAGCTCTATCATACCTATAGAGCAGGTGCTGAAAGTGGGAATATTTTCTTTTTTCATCAGCTAATCCCGTAGACTCCAGTGTAACAGATAATCCAGACTGCTCACTTTTTTCACCAAGAAGTTCCAGGGGCTTCTGGCAGATAACAAAATCTGACTCAAGCTGTAAAATTTCATTACCGATGCCTTCAAAAAACAAAATGTAAGAGTTCTGCTTGAATGCAAATTAGATTTCATAACATCCTCTCACCAATTAAATAGATCTATAGCAATTTTATTTATAAAATGCACACATTTACAAGGCACTATGGTTGTGAAGTCTTAGTGCTTGCTCATTTAATCTCCACAACAACTGATAAAGTACAACAGGATAGGTATTATCTTCCCCATTTTACACATGAAGATATTGAAACTCAGAAATGGTATAATTAACCCAAGGTCATTCAACTAGTAAATATGAGGACCAGGACTAGAAACCCCTTATCTAGCAGTGGTTGTTCCATTACTTCCACTGACAAATATATTTACATGCTACAAAGTAAGACATGGACAGCCAGATCATAAACCCAGATCCCATGAAATAGGAATAATGAAATCTATAAATAACATGGCCAGGCCTCATATATACCATGGCCCTTCAGACTGCCAAAGGTAAAGGTTTTCCCTATTCCTAAAAAGAAAGCAAGTCAAATTCATTATTTACCTTCTTCTGTCCGTCTCATTTGATCGTTGGTCTTATGTGGATGGTGGTGAACTCTCTCTCCATTTTTAGGGCCTGATTCCAGTTTTAGGATTAAGACTTCTAAGTCTGACATGACAGCAACATATCCAACACAAAAAGAAATCTCAACAGGAGTGATATTATCTATGTGTATAACTAAAGAACGTTCAAAGTCCAATAGTGAGAATTCCTCATCAATGATCTGGTACTTCAAACTAAATAAGACTAATTTATTTGTGCAGCCAACAAGAAGGTCTCCTTTCACAGGGCAACAGGAAATGCACAAGGGGGCCTCCGAAAGCGGCATTTCAACAATGTACATCTGGTCTCTGAAAGCTCCGCTGAAGGGTCCCTCCACATTATGCCCAATCATTCGGATACACACACGAGAGTTTTCAGTCCTTTTATTTCTCCAGTTCACATAAGCACGTAGAAATGTAGCTTTGTTTTTCTCTTCAATTGCTACCAAATAATCTCCTGAGAAGGAATAAAGATTATACTTAGAATTTGTAATTAGAAATACAACCACCTCCCTTGCTGACATGAGTACTATTAATGAATTCTAACACAAATGGTTGAATTAAAGATTGAATAGAGGCCGGGAGCAGTGGCTCACACCTGTAATCCCAGCACTTTGGGAGGCCAAGGCAGGCAGATGATCTGAGGTCGGGGTTCGAGACCAGGCTGATCAACATAGAGAAACCCCGTCTCTACTAAAAATACCAAATTAGTCAAGTGTGGTGGCATATGCCTGTAATCCTAGCTACTTGGGAGGCTGAGGCAGGAGAATCGCTTGAAACCAGGAGGCAGAGGTTGCGGTGAGCAGAGATCATGCGACTGCATTCCAGCCTGGGCAACAAGAGCGAAACTCCATCTCAAAAAAATAAAAAATAAAAACGATTGAATAGAATAAAAGCCTAAGTAATAAAATCTTAGGTGTATTTTTAACTGACATACTGACATTAGGCTTTGAGGTTCTGAAATGCAATCTCTCCCCATTTTAGTGTCTTAAGACAACCCATTAATTGTCCACATAACATTTTATTCATTATATTAACTTAAGTGTTTACTGTAGCTCTAAATCTACAGTTCCAGCAAAGCTCTACTGACACAGAGTTCACTACGACTGTGACATTAAAATTAGGTATACATTAAGGAACTCTCAGGAGTTGAACTTACACTTCAAACCCTCTCCTTCCAACAAGTCACAAGTCTGAGAAACAAGATAAAGTTGGAAATGGCAAAGAAAATACAAATCCAAGTTAATTTTCTCTAAATGGTTGATTGCATAAGTTTTAACTTATAAAAGTAACATATATTGGTCATGAGAAGTCAAAAGGGTAAACTGGTAAAGAGATGCAAAATGAAAAGCATAATGATCTCCCTTTGAGGACACAATGTTAACATGGAGCCTGGTATGTGCCTTTGAATACCTTTCTCTCTTATAAACAGAGATCACAGAGTGCTATTTTGTCTTTTTTTTTAAAAAGAAACAAAAACTAAAATGTAATCACATTAAATATATTTAACAATCTGCAACTTAAAAAAATTATGAATAACTCTCTCCCTCCAGGCTGATACATGGATATCTAACATCCTTTTCAGTATGTTCAACATCCCATGTATACATAGGCATAATTTATTCAACAATTCCCCTACTGATAAACATTCAAATATATGTCCAGGGTTTTTTTTTGTTTGTTTGCTTGTTTGCTTTTTTGTCACTATGCTTCATTGTAATACACAGGCCTGTATCTATATATTTATTTACTGGGGGATTTATTTTAATGGTATAGATTCCCAAAAGTTAGAATGTTGGGCCAAAGGACATGAGCATTTTAAATTTCAGTATTGTCAGATTACTATCAATTAGATAATAGAAATTCATGTCACCAGCAGGACTGCTTACACATGCCTATTTCCTCATATCCTCACTAGGACTGACTCTACGCAATGGGAGAAGCATGGACTCTCACGGTTATTACAGTTTACATTTCCCAGACCTTTTTACAAAGCTGGCCATCTTTTCCTATGTTTATCAGCCATGTATAGTTTCTCTTCTGCATGCTGTCCAATTTTTACTAAGTTGCTGATTTATTTTCTTATCATGGAACTGCAGCTCTCTGCTTAAAGAGATATTAACCTTTGTCATCCATAAATAGTAAATAGTTTTGCGTAGTCTATTGTCTGATTTTGACTTTGCTGATGGCATCTTTTACCTTAACATTTTTATTTAGTACTATAAGTATCTTTTCCTCTTTGCCTTCTGAGTTCCCATCCATGTCCTCCAAATTACATAAATATGCCCCCTATATTTCCTTCTATTTTAGTGGATTAAATCTAAAGATTAAAAAAACATATTTTTTTAATCTTTAGAATTTTGTGAGTAACGAAGGGGATAAGTCAGAGGATCTAACTTCAGTTCTTCCAAATGTAGACTCTATCATATTAACACTATTAAGCAAATCGGCCCTTTTCTAATGAATTGAAATTGAAATGCTGCCATTACATTGACTTCTCATATACTTATGAGGCAAGCAAGCAGGTGCTGTCCCTTTCTGTGGACATTCACTGGGCTGACCAGCTCCCCTCCTCCAAAATGATCCTGTCTTCTAGAGGTAGCAAGCTTTCTCCTGATGATGGTTCTTTTTATGCCACAGACATGGAGCCTGAACCTGTTCTGTCCCTGGAATCTTGGTAGAATGCCTAGAGATCCTACAGGTGCCTTAAGTTTGTTCACTTTTACAGAGAAGCAGTTTGGACAGCGTTGGGATAAAGTTGAGGCCTCCATCTTCCTAAAATTCTCCCAGTAAATAAATTAAAAAATTTTAAATTGTAGTAGAATACACAAAACATAAAATGTACTATTTTCACCTTTTTTAAGTCTACAGATCAGTGGCATTGGTCTCTTCTCATTGCTGTGTAATCATCACTACCATCCATCTCTGTACCTTTTTCATCTACTAAAAAATTCTGTACCCATTAAACAATAACTTCCTATTCCTCCCTTTCCCCAGGACGAGACCACCATTATACTTTCTATCTCTATGAATTTGACTACTCCAGGTACCTCATATAAGTTGAACCATACAGTATTTTTCCTTTTGTGTCTGACTTATATCACTTAGAATAATTTCTTCAAGATTTATCCAGGTTGTGGCATGCATCAGAATTTCATTGCTTTTAAAAGCCAAATAATACTCTCTACTATATGTTTATACAATTTATTTACTCATTAACCTGTCAGTGGATCCTTGGACTGTTTCCACCTTTTGGCTCTTGGGAATAACGTTGCTACAAATATTGGTATACATGTCTCCAAGTCCCTGTTTTCAGTTCTTTTGGGTATACACCCAGAAGTGGAATTGCTGAATCACATGGTAATTCTATGTTTAATGTTTTGAGAAATTGCCATATTGTTTTCCACAGAGGCTGTGCTATTTTAGATCCCTACCAGCAATGTACAAGGGTTCCAATTTCTCCAAATTCTTCCTAACACTTGCTAATTTCTGTTTTTTTTTGAAAGCAGGCATCCTAATGGGTGTGAGATGCTATCTCACTGTGGTTTGGATTTGCATTTCCCTAATGATCAGTAATGTTGAGCATCTTTTCATAGGTTTTTTGACATTTACGTATCTTCTTCTTTGGAGAAATGTCTATTTAAGCCCTTAGCCCATTTTTTAATCAAGTTTTTTTGGTTGTTTTTGAGTTGTAAGAGTTCTTTATTATATATATTCTATACATTAATCCCTTATGAGACATATGATTTGCAAATATTTTCTCCCATTCCATGTTTATCTTTTCAATCTGTTAAGAGTCTTTTGATACACGTCTTTAATTCTGATAAAGTCCAGTTTACCTATTTTTCTTCTGTTGCCTATACTTTGGTATCATATTCAAGTTAGTAAACAAATTTTAAAACTAAGAATATTTAATTACAATAAATCTTTTTATTCATGTACCTATACATGTCCATTTCATCTATAAAATTCGTATATTAACTAATGTTGATAGTCTGCAAATTGTAGATAGTGCCCATGTTGTCTTGTGTTTTTCCAGATTAATGACTTGGTCTTTAAATAATCCAGCACTTGCTAAGTGTGCCGACCTGACAATCCTTATGATCAGAGCTTTAGAGTTCCTTCAGTTAATCCTCACAACAGCCCTTCAAGATATATATATCTCCCTCCTCATTTTATACATCAGGAATCTGAAGCACAGACAAGCAAAATAACTTGCCTAAGGCAACACAACCAACAAATTAGGAAACTGGGACTCAAACCTAGATCCGGTTAGCTCAAAAGTTTATGTTCTTTGCCCAATAATGCTGTCCCCCAAACTGACAGAAGGGAGAAACAAGTCTACAGGAGTCTGTGGAAGTTATAACCCTTTACAAGAGAAGGGAACTAAATATTTTTAAGCACTACGTGTACAATGCCTCATTTTACCTTTAAAAAAATTTTTTAGACAGTGTCTTGCTCTGTTGCCCAAGTTGTCTTGGCTCACTGCAACCTCTACCTCCCAGGCTTAAGTGATCCTTCTACTTCTGCCTCCCAAGTAGCTGGAACTACAGGTGTGACCCACCACATCTGGCTAATTTTTGTATATGTGTGTATATATTTATATGCATAAACAGGGTTTCACCATGTAGTCTAGGCTTAGCTTCTGTCTTTATTAAGTAAATTGAAAAATCATTCTCATTTTTATTCTTGAGCTTAGAATTATTGATTTTTAAAAATAAGTAAACTTTCCCTTTTATAGCAAGATCACAAACATGGCTAACAGTAATACCAGATTAAAGGTTGTATTGCTATGACAAAATTGACATCAGAAGGCAGAAATAATTTATAAGGCATCAAAACATGTTTTAAGACTTCAGGAAAACAGAGAAAGTAGGGCTTGGGGAGGGTAGATGGGCTGAGGCTGGTTTAGCACACTTGTGCTAAAGGCCAGGCATATTAGCATATCAGCATAACCAAAGTCAGCCCTATTTATGTTCATTTATGGGTAGATTAATTGGAGCTGTACCCAGGGGTTGAAGTTCAAGCTATGGAATGAAACTTTCCCTTGAGCTACAGCCTTGTGTCCTCTATGCCCCACCACCACTAGATACCCCATTAACAAGTGTCTACCACCAAAGGTCCCCAGACAGCACTTGACCCTGGCCATCAGGTCTTTCTCTTTAGGAGTGGGCTGTTCTCATAGCTCTCCTCTTCTTTGCTTTACACACTACATTAGTCCATTTTCACATTATTGCTATAAGCAAATACCTGAGACCGGGTAATAAAGAAAAAGGTTTAATTGACTTACAATTCCACATGGCTAGGGAGACCTCAGGAAACTCATAATGATGGCAGAAGGCACCTCTTCACAGGGCAGCAGGACAGAGAATAAGTGTGAGCAGGGGAAATGCCAGACACTTAAAAACCATCAGATCTTCATGAGAACAGCATGGGGGAAACTGCCCCGATGATCAAATTACCTCCACCTGGTCCCACCCTTGACACATGGGAATTATGAAGATTACAATTCAAGATGAGACTTTAGGTAGGGACACAGCCAAACCATATCATACATAAAGCCTAAAGTAATTTTCCCTTATTGATGATGATACCAGGGGCCCCTATCCTTCAAAATTTCTACCTATTTTCTCCCTAATACCCTCCCAATTTTATTTTAAAAACAACTTTCAGCTGATTTGAGATTTCTTTTCAACCTGAAAATGTTTTCTGCTTGAGACCTGAAAAGCATTTTTAGTAAATACAGATGGCTGACGTAAGATTCTTTCCATTTTTGATGAGGAGACTTGCTACAGAGGGAGGACGCTGGGCACTGAGCAGGAATCCTCATGTCCCAGTTATTGTGAATGGAAGGAAGGGGCTAAAAGGGAAAAGCTGAGAAGTGGAAAACAAGTTATTTGGATATCAGCATAACCAAAGTCAGCAATATTTATGTTCATTTATGGGTAGATTAATTGGAGCTGTACCCAGGGGTTGAAGTTCAAGCTATGGACTGAAACTTTCCCTTGAGCTACATGACCCGTGATGCTAATTCCATCTCACATGACTCCTGAACCTGCTGTAAGGCAGCCAACTGGATTATAAAAACATCTTTATTCTTCAAGGCCTCGTTAATGACGTTACAATGCTCCTCATGGTCTCCTGCAGCCAGTGCAGCTCTAGATCAGTGGTTCTCAAATCTGGCTAAATATCTGACTCTCCCCAATGCTAGCCTCACTCCAGGGAAACTCTTACTGTATTGAGGGTGTGGCCCAGGCATGGGGATTTTTAAAAACTCCCCAAGTAACTCATATGCATAGGTAGTGGCCATCCAAGGACCTGACAAGCAAGAAAGTTAAAAGTTTACATTAATACCTGCCACTTCAAATTCTAAAATAAACATCCACTTGGAAGAATGAAGCAAATCATGTAAACATATTGTCTGTCTGTGTCTATGCCTGTCTTTCTCTGTCGCTCTCTCTGTGACACACACATACACACATACACACACACACACACACACATACACATTGAAACTGGTGAGTTTGCAACTCAGTAGAACTCTTGAAAGTAAGAACTCTTATGCTTTAAAAGGGGGAGCATAGAGAAAACTACCAATTTTGTAACAGGTATGACTATTAAAGAGAGATTTTATAAGAAATACCAAAATTGGAATATTCCTGCTGAAAGGGAACTTAAAGTGTTAATGAGTGGTTTTCAAACAGGTCTGTGGCCCAGTGCAGGGCCCCCTGATGTTGTCATTAGGCCAAAAAAAAAAAAAAAAAAATGACAGCAGAGTAAGTTGCTCACAAAGCTAAAGATATGCAGTGTTTGGTGCTACGTTTTCTTTTTCTTTTATAAATGATGACAGTAAATAGTAGGGCTTTTCATTTTTTTTCTTTTTAAACACAGGCATATCCCAGAGATATTGGAGGATTGCTTCCAGACCATTGCAATAAAGCAAATAATGCAATAAAAAAGAATCGCATAAATTTTTTGGTTTCCCAGTGCACATAAAAGTTATATTTGAACTAGATTATAGTCTATTAGGTGTGAAATTGCATTATAGCTAAAAAAAGACAAACAAAAAACAAAACAATGTATGTACCTTAACTAAAAATACTTTATTGCTAAAAAATGCCAGCAATCATCCAAGCCTTTAGTGAGACATAATCCTTTTGCTGGTGAAGGGTCTTGGCGCCAATGCTGATGGCTGCTGACTGATCAGGGTGGTGGTCACTGGAAGCTGGGGTGACTATGCCAAATCCTTAAAAATAAGACAACAATGAAGTTTGCTCCAATTGACGCTTCCATTCACAAAATATTTCTCTGTAGCATACAATGCTATTTGATAGCATTTTGCCTGCAGTAGAACTTCAAAATTAAAGACAATCTTCTCAGACCTTGCCACTGCTCTATCAACTAAGTTTATGGAATATTCTAAATTCTTTGTTGTCATTTCGACAATGTTCACAGCATCTTCAACAGAAAGATTCCACTTCAAGAAACCACTTTCTTTGTTCATCCATAAGAAGCAACTCCTCATTCATTCAAGTTTGATCATAAGATTGAGGAATTCCATCACATCTTCAGAGTCCACTTCTAATTCTAGCTTTCTTGCTATTTCCACTACCTCTACTGTTATTTCATCCACTGAAGTCTTGAACTCTTCAAAGTCATCCATGAGGGGGTGGAATCGACTACTTCCAAATTTCTGTTAATGTTGGTATCTGACCTCCTTCCATGAACCCTGAATGTTTTTAATGGCATCTAAAATGGGTGAGATCTTTTCAGATGGTTTTCAATTTATTTTGCCCAAATCTATCAGAAGAATCACTATCTGTGGCAGTTATAGCCTTACAAAATGCACTTCTTTAATAATGAGACTTGAAAGTCAATATTACTACTTGATCCGTGGGCTGCAAAACGGATGCTGTGTTACCAGGTATGAAAACAACATGAATCTCCTTCTTCTACATCTCCATCAGAGGTCTTGGGGGACTAGGTGCATTGTCAATGTGCAGCAATCTTTTGAAAGGAATCTTGTTTTCTAAGCAGTAGATCAAAACAGTAGGCTTAAAATATTCAGTAAACAATGCTGTAACAGCTGTGCTGTCATCCAGACTTGTTTCACTTCTAAAGCACAGGCAGAGTAGATTTAGCATAATTTTTAAAAGGGCCCTATGATTTTCAGAATGGTAAATGAGCATTGGCCTCAACTTAGTCACCAGCTGCATTATCCCTCTAACAAGAGTCAGCCTGTTCTTTGAAGCCAGGCATTATTTTCTCTCTATCCCAGAAAGTCCTACTTAGTCGGCATCTTCTTCCAATTTAAGACTGTTTTGTCTACATTGAAAATCTGTTGTTTAGCATAGCTGCCTCCATCAAATCATCTTAGCTAGATCTGGACTTCTGGATAATTTGCTGCAGATTCTACATCATCACTTGCTACTTCACCTTGCATTTTTATATTATGAAGAAAGCTTCTTCCCTTAAATATCATGAGCTAAGCTCTGCTAGCTTTAAACTTTTCTTCTGCAGCTTCCTTACCTCTCTCAGCCTTCACAGAATTGAAAAGAGGGCCTTGCTCTGGAGTAAGCCCAGGCTTAAGGGAGCATTATGGCTGGCTTGATCTTCTACCAAGACCAAAGTTTTTTCCTATCAGCAATAAGGTTTTCTAATCATTTGTGTTCACTGGAGTAACACTTTCAATTTCAAGAACTTTTCCTTTGCAGTCACAACTTGGCTAAGTGTTTGGTGCAAGAGGCCTACGAAGTGGCCCATCTCAGCTTCTGACATGCCTTCCTTCCTCACTAAGCGTAACCATTTCCAGCTTTTAATTTAAAGTGAGAGACATGCAAGTTTCACCCGAACGCTTAGAAGACACTGCAGGTTGTTTATGGCCTGATTTCAATCTTGTTGTGTCTCAGGGACAGGGCAGCCCCAGGAGAGGCAGAGACAATCAGAGCAGTAGTCAGAATACATACAACACATATCAATTAAGTTCACCATCTTATATGGGCACAGTTCATGGCATCTCAAAACTATTACAATAGTAACATCAAAGATTGCTGTTCACCATAACAGATATAATAATGAAAAAGTTTGAACTATTGCCAAGAATTACCAAAATGTGACATAGAGACATTAGTGAGCACATGCAGTGTGAAAAATGGAACTGGCAGATTTGCTCCAAATGGGTTGCCACAAACTTTCAATCTGTAAAAAAACCCCGCAGTATCTGCAAAGTACAACAAAGTGCAGTACAAAAAAACAGGTACGCCTGTATATGTATTCATTTGACAGTCAGACACTATCTATGTATGGTTGCCCCACAAGTTTTTAATTGATCCACAAAATCCTAGTGTCTTGATATCACTGACATATTAATTCAACTTTCTTTATAACACAACTCAGACCACAAGGTTTCTATAAACTCACACCGAACCAGCTGCAAAGTAGGAATTAGAGAGTGATCTCCAATCTTCCAGGTTCAAGCTCTCCATTAATACCACAGCCACCAGCTTTTACACGGTAAATACTGCACTTTACACCCATCTTATAAAGTATGAATCAAAGGTAAGTGTATTAGTTACAGAAATTCTATGGTAAATTCTTCTGTAATCTGAAAGGCATCTAGTTTTAAATACTGGATTTTTCTAAAATAGGGTTCACCCCCCATGGTATTTCCTTGGTACTGCTTCACATTTCTGGTGGGGAAAGAGTAATGGTTACTCTTACAGCTGTTAACGGAAAGAGAGGGAGACAGTTTAAGACTTGAATTCTATTTATGTACATTTAAAAATCAACACATGGCCGGGCGCGGTGGCTCACGCCTGTAATCCCAGCACTTTGGGAGGCCGAGGCAGGCAGATCACCTGAGGTCGGGAGTTCGAGACCAGCCTGACCAACATGGAGAAATCCCGTCTCTACTAAAAATACAAAATTAGCCAGGCGTGGTGGCGCATGCCTGTAATCCCAGCTACTCCGGAGGCTGACGGTAGAATCGCTTGAACCTGGAAGAGGAAGGTTGCGGTAAGCCGAGATTGCGCCATTGCACTCCAGCCTGGGCAACAAGAGCGAGACTCCGTCTCAAAATAAAATAAAAAACAAAAAATCAACACATAATGTCACTTTCAAAACCGACCGGAAGTGATGGAAGTGTAGATGTGAAAGGGACTGGCTGTGAGTTTGGGATAATTGTTTAAGCTGGGAGTACTTGGAGGTTCAGGATACGGCACTAGTCTCTCCCTATTCCCCACGTTTTTTGGTAAGTCTTTGAAATCTTCTGCACTGAAGAGTTTTCTGTTGTTGTTTGCTTAAGTATCCGAGATGAGTGAAATCCAGCCAGAGGCCTTTCTGCCATAAACGAAGACGAAGAGGAGACGTCAGCGTCTGCGCCTCCCACAGAAGCAAGCTCATATCTATGCTTGCCGCGACAACCGCAGAGCTCAACGCGACTTCAAGCAATCAGCGGCCAGACCCAGAAAGACCACCCAGCACGTTCCGGGAAGCAAGAAGTCCCATCCCCAGCTATAACTGCAGCCGGATGCGCGGTCCGCTAGCTAGGAGGCCGCAAGCCGGGCCCCAGGCGGCCGCTGGCTCTCCCGGTTACTCACCCGCCTCGCTGTAGGCCAGGCGCAGCACCCGGCCCAGCGTGGAGAAGGCGCAACGCGGCTGGCACAGCTCCTGGTCAGCCACGGAGAACGCCTCCACCTTGCAGCCCGCCGCCACGAAAAGCGCGTTACGCCCCCCGCCGCAGAACCGCCCCGGCTCCAGCTTGCAGGGCACTACCTGCTGCGACCCGAACGGGTGCAGGTTGTACAGCTGCACCATCCCGGCGGCCGGATGGCCCAGTCTGCTTGCCCCGCAGGGCGCCCGGGGACCCCGCACCGGTCGCAAAGGTAAGACCACTTCCGCGAGCCAGGCGGCAACGCCGAGTCACGTGAACGCCAGCGGGCCCCGCCTGCGGCTCCGCTACTTAAAGAGGCCGCCGCTGGGCGTGGCGGGCCCAGGAAAGCGGTCACGCCCGCCCGACCCTGCCCGCGCTCGCGCACTGCAGTGTTTCGGTCTCCGCGCCTCCCACTCCGCCGCCAGGAGCTCGCCGCCACCTCTCTATGCTCCGCGTTTGGTGGGTTCGGGGACTGCTGGGTGCTGCTCTTGGTCTTTTACTGCTTCGGGCCAGGAGGGACGTTTTGGCTTTTGAGTACGTTCTGACAATTCATCATCTATCTTGTAACATTTCGTACTTACTTTCAGGAGCGTTATTCCTGTCTCTTCAGTAGCCCCTGAGATTCTGGAGGATGGGGTTGCAAAAACTGAAATGGGGTGCAACTCGGGGCTAAACACTAAGAGTTGCTGAAAAATACTGGAAATTATAGAATAGTTTGGCTGGAAGAGCAATGCCTTGAACGTGCTTAGCCAAACATGTTTGTTGAATGAAAGAATCCGTGGACATCATCTTGTAGGCATCTGACAAAAGATTAGTTTGAACCCCAGAGAACAGAAGAACTAGGGGGGAAATCCCCTGGCTCCTAACACTATGCAATAAATGATCTATTCCTGACATCTCAACGTGGAGTTCACAATTGCAATACATTTCCCTCTTGTTTTAAACAGATTTAGATGAAACAAGCAGTATAACTTATTCCAATTCACCCTAGAAAATGTATGTGTTAGCATGGATTGAGGGATGCTGTTTTATTTCGGCACACAGGAACATAAATGAAAGTGCAAAATTTTCATCAGTCAGTTTCCAGTTCAATCACCCTTATGAGCCCTTTATTTCAAGAATTTGTAAATTAGGTGCAATTGGATTGAAGTTAATCTTACCCTCCCTTTCCTAGGCCCTTCAGATGAATAAAGTATCTCTAAGTAATGGGAGACAACAGGTTCGTCAAAGTCAGTGAGACAAAGTAGACATGGAGGTAGCTCAGGTTAGGAACTAGGGTTGAAAAATCACAGAAGGCGCCTACAAGAAAACAACAAGACTATTAGTGACACATGGCTATGAAAAATTTAAAAAAATAATAAAAAAATAAAAATTAAAAAAAAGAAAACAACCAGACTAATAGTCCACAAGTTATCTGTTCTAGATACAACACTTGAGAGCGAATATCACAATCAGTAGCAAAAAGGGTTTCTTTCCACAAATATCTGCCATATTATTCTTTTTGGGTTTTCTCCTTCAAGACTGAATTCTCCTAATTTAATTTTCTCCTAATGAAGACTGAAGACTGATATTAACTTTAATGTAATTTCACCTGCATAAAAAGAATATCTATTTTGGAGAAAGCAATGAGATTTGCTCAAAGCCTGCAACCCCAGTCCTTCCTCGAGATAGTGTCTTTCCCTTATTATAATCACTGCACCTGACTCATCTAAGATTTTTTGAGAAAGACATGCTACCCAATGGAAGGTGGGGCATGTTTCTGGTTTCCATGTTTGTCAGGAGCTGTGAGCAGGAGCTGCCCACTTGTATTCCTGTTACAAATGCAGGGACAGCAATGGCACATAATTCCTTATGGGAGGTTATATTTGTTTGCAAGGGCTGCCTCCAGATTAGCGGGGACTACAGGTGCATACCACCACAGTCTGGTGGTTTAAACAATAGACATTTCATTTTCATAGGCCTGGAGTCTAGAAGTCCACGATCAAAATGTCAGCAGGTCTGGTTTCTCCTGAAGCCCCTCTCCTTGGCTTGAAGATAACTATCTTTTTATTATGTGCTCATATGGCCTTTCTTCTGTGTGCCTGCATCCCTGTTGTCTCTCTCTCTCCTTATAAAGATACCAGCCATATTAGAATAGGGCCACCCTTATGATCTTATTTAACCTTAATTATTTCTTTCTTTTTTTTTTTTTTAACGGAGTCTTGCTCTGTTGCCAGGCTGGAGTGCAGTGGCGTGATCTCAGCTCACTGCGACCTTGACTCACTGCAACTCTGCCTCCTGGGTTCAAGCGATTCTCATGCTTCAGCCTCCTGAGTAGCTGGGACTACAGGTGCCTACCACCACGGCCAGCTAATTTTGTATTTTTAGTAGATGGGGTTTCACCATGTTGGCCAGGATGGTCTCCATCTCTTGGCCTCATGATCTGCCCACCTCAGCCTCTCAAAGTACTGGGATTACAGGCATGAGCCACCGCGCCCAGCTAACCTTAATTATTTCTTAAAGGCCCTGTCTCTATATACAGTCACGTTCTGAGGTACTGGAGGTTATGGCTTCAACATATGAATTTTGGGGGAAAGACATAATTTAGCTCAAAACACATGCACTTAGGGTTGTCTTGAGAACTAACTTCCTTCCTTCCTTTCTTCCTTCCTTCCTTTCACCCATCCTTCCTTCCATCCTTCTTCTCTTTCTCTCTTTCTTTTCTTTCTTTTTAAAGAGATGGGGTTTCGCTCTGTCACCCAGGCTGGAGTGCAGTGGTGTGATCATCGCTTCCCTGTAGCCTTGACCACCTGGGCTCAAGCAGTCCTCCCACCTCTGCCTCCAGATTAGCAGGGACTACAGGTGCATACCACCACACCTGGCTAATTTTAAATTTTTTTGTAGAGCTAGGGTCTCACTATATTGCCCAGGCTAATCTTGAACTCCTGGACTCAAGCGATACTCTTCCCACAGCCTACAAAAGTGTTAGGATTACAGGCATGAGCCACTGCATCTGGCCCTAGAACTTCTTTAAGCTATATTTGCTGGGGAGCTTTAGGGTACTATATGGGTAAAACACTCCCCCTGGTTTATTCTGGGTGACAACACTGCTGGGGATGGCTGCAAATGGTTCTGCAATGGCATGGACAAAGGGCTCTATGCAACCAGCCTAGAAAAGAAGGATTCTGGACCTCTGGTACACTGATTCCCTATCCCATCTGTGAGGTACCTCAGGATATCTACATTAATCTTAGTCAATTTGTTGAGAAAGTCACTCACAAAATGTCATTTACTTCTCACTTTTTATTACTATATGTCCTCAAAGTTCTTTCTGGAAAAGTCACAAAAATTAAACAAGGAAAGTATGTAGTAATTCCCAAAAGGTAGCTGATCACTATTGCATAGGTGGCTCTGTCGTTTTTAGCTCTTAAAAAAAAAGAGCCTCTGAAAGATTTTTTTAAAGTTAGGTTGGTGGTGTAAGCATACTTCCTGAAGAAGAGAATGTGACTCTCTCAGAGCAATGGGTGAAGTGGTCTCCGCACCTCTAAACAACACCATCACGACTGTCAGAGAAGCCCAAGGCATGTGGGGAAGTCAAGCCCCAGCATTGAGGTGTCCAGCCCTCAGCCTTCAGATAGAGCAGCTGGTGGGGTGTAAGGAGCTGCAAACTACAGCTGCAAATGGCCCTCCTTCTCTCTTCCCTAGCCTCCTCTTCTCTCTCCTCTCTTCCTTAATTTTTTTTTTTTTTTTTTTTTTTTTTGTGCCAGAGTGGCACAGGCAGGCCACTTCTGTAGTTTTCCTGGCTTGCTGCATTTAGAGGGTATCTCACATTTGACTTTAAGATCCCCCACATTCCCAAAACTAATGCCCTCATCTTGACCCATCAGCAGCATTGTATCACTCACTCTCTAAATCGTTCTCTCTCTGGGCGTTTGATAGTCTGCTTCAGATTTTCCTCCTCTGTCTCCTTTACTCGATCCTATCCCTCCTTTCTCTGAACTCTATAATTAGATGTCCTTGGACATGTTCTCTCCATCTATACTCACTCGTTCAGTGAAATAACCAATCCTTTAAAAATTATCTAAATACTAAGAACCTCTGAATTTATATCTCCAGCTCTCAGTTTCCTTGAGCTTTGACCTTGAATATCCAATTGTGTCAGGCTGTTCTCACATTGCTATAAAGAAATACCCAAGACTTGGTAATGTATAAAGAAAATAAATTTAGCTCACAGCTTTGCAGGCTGCATAGGAGGCATGATGCTGGCATCTGCTCAGCTTCTGGGGAAGCCTCAAGAAACTTAGTCATGGCCGAAGGTGAAGGGGAAGCAGACACATCACATGGCCAAAGCAGGAACAAGAGAGAGAGGGGAGAGGGCCACACACTTTTAAATAGCTAGCTCTCTCAAGAACTCACTCCCTATCATGAGGATAGTAGCAAGGAGATGATAGTAAACTATGCATGAGAATCCACCCCCATGGTCCAAGCACCTCCCACCAGACCCCACCTCCAACATTGGAGATTGCAATTCAACATGAGATTTAGGTGGGGGCACAGATCCAAACTCTATCACCAATTTAATACCTCTATTGCCTAATAGTCATTTTCAGACTTGAGATGTCCAACACTAAACTTCTGATTCCTTCGCACCCTGCATCCACCTCTTATCTTCCCTAACTAGGTAACTGGCACCAGTCACTTAGGCCAAAAGCCCAGGAATATCATTGACCCATCATTTTCTCTCATACTCTACATCCAATCCAGCAGCCAGTCCTGTCCATTCTGCCTTTAGAATCTGACCATTTTTCACCATATCACCACTACTATCCCAGTTCATGTCACCATCGTTTCTTACCTAAGCAAATGCCTTCTAACTGGTTTCTCTGCTGTACTCTTGCCGCCTTCTAGTGTGTTCTCCATAGAGCAGCCAGAGACCTTTTAAAAAGTAGTGTACCTTCTTTTCTCTCTCCTCCTTTTCTCTATCACCAAAAAAAAAATGATCTTAAAACTATTAGGTGGGGTAAAGTAAGACCACCATAGTGGGGGGTAGGAGGAAGCCATGTAAGTGAAGAGGCAGAGCCCAAATGGAATAAAACGGGCATCCATGATGGGGTGGTATGGGGAGTCAGAGCCCAAAAAGGGTGAAGAGGCCATTGCCATGATGTATCAGAGCCTGATTAGTGAGGAAAGCACTCATGCAAGACGAGGAAGACATCCACACATGAGGTGTTAGAACCTGAGCAGGATGCAGAGAGTGTCCCTGCAGGGGGGAAGGGGTGGCCCAGGATGAGATGTCAGAGCCAGTGCAGGGTGAGGAGGGTGTTCATGTGGGAGGGGCAGCCTGGCATGGAGAGTTGATCTATTTGGTAAATACAGTATATTAAGAGTGGGAGGCAAGTTTCTCACTGCCAGCAAAGGAAAGGACAGTATAATTACCAAAAGGAGAAAATCAGACTTAGTCAATAATAGGAAAAATTGAAATTGTGTATCATGTGACGGGAAGCAATAGAATACAGCATCGTTTCTGAGATATTTCTATTAAAATTGCATAAATCGAATTTAATCATGAGGAGAACATCAGACCAATGCAATTTGAGGAAGATGCTATGATGAATTAGATTACAAATTAATGACAGAAAAATGTCTGGAAAATCTCCAAATATGTGAGAACTAAATAGCATACTTCTAAAGAAGCCATAGGTCAAAGAATTAGCCAAATGGAAAATTAGAAAATATTTTGAACTGAATGAAAATAAAAACAAAAAAATATAATACCTATATTAGAAAAGATGAACAAGTTCAAATTAATGACCTCAGCTTCTACCGTAAGAAACTAGATCTCAGAATGGGGGAGATGATTTTAAAAGAAAAAATTTGGTTGCATTGAACCCTTTGTCATTATGTCATGTCCTTCTTTGTCTCTTTTGATCTTTGTTGGTTTAAAGTCTGTTTAATCAGAGACTAGGATTACAAACCCTGCTTTTTTTTTTCTTTCAATTTGCTTGGTAAATCTTTCTCTGTTCCTTTATTTTAAGCCTATGTGTGTCTTTGCACATGAGACGGATCTCCTGAACACAGCACAACCCAAATGACCATCAACAGATGAATGGGTAAACAAATTGTGTTTTACCCATACAACAAAATACTACTCAGCAATAAAAAGGAAAGAACTATTGACATACACAACAACATGAAAGGATCACAAAATAATTATGCTGAGTGAAAGAAGCCAAACAAAAAATAGTTCATCCCATATAATTTCATTTATATGAAATTCTAGAAAATATACACTATAGTGACAGAAAGAGTAGTTTGCCTGGGTCTGAAATGGGGGATGTGGGTGTGAGGAGGGGGGAGAGACTACAAAGGAGCACAAATAAACTTTTGGGGTGATGGATATGTTCAATATCTTGATTTCAATTATGAGTTTATAGAGATATGCATATGTTTAAACATTACATTATATACTTAAAATATGTGGATTTTTTAAAAAAGACCACAAGACATATGACTAAGAAAATTATTCCAAATTATACTGATACTTAAAGGTAAAGCTCACTACATGTACTTCAACTACATAGTAGATACTAAATATTTGTTCAGGAATTTAAAATGTGAGAGAGAGGAAGAAAGAGATAGTGCCACTTTCCTACTCAGAACATTCCAATGGCTTCCCATGATACTGAGATTAAAAGAAAAATGTCTTAGGTTGACCTGTGAGGCCCTGCAGTATCTGGCCTGTGTCTCTCTCCAGCCTCGTTTCCTACCACTATCTTTCATTGCATCCTAGACACAGAACCCCTCTCAGAATGCCTGGACACAGAAGTCAGTATTTTTTTATAGATTCCAATATGCAACAAAGTTTAGGAAACATTGAGTTTATAGACACCTTTTTTCCTGTGCTTAGAGCACTGAATAAATCGAAGCCCTTACTCTGAGATGTTGTTTCATTTTTCTAACTAATGTGTATAAAACCATGAAAGTATGTCCTCAAGTTCTAAACAGAGTGCGCTTCAGACAAATACTGTTGGTCAATAGCGACCTCTGGCGGTCTGATGAGAACGTAAACTAATAATTTTTTGGTGTAGGACCACTCCTAACCCAGGGAAAAGGTGCTAATGACCGCTCCCCCAACACACCCCTCACCTACATACAGATATTATACAGTAGGGGAAACAGAGACCCAGAGAGTAATCGATAGCTGTGGAACTGGACCCTGACTGGTCCACCTACCTCTCCTTCCTCTCAAGGGCATCCTCCCCCGAGAGTGGCCTCATCTTCTCATCTTCCCATTATAAGTAAAACCAGCATTCACTAATAGCTTTCATGTTCTTTTTCTAGCTCCCAAGCATGACCCGGGTTGATACCTGCAACTGCCTAACACAGCCACATGACTGACGTCAGCCAGAGTATCTGGAGAGTAATGGTTGTCCCTCTCCTCTATACTCCAGGGTTTTGATTGGGGTAGAAGGAAAAAGTTGCACTGTTAGGTAGGAAAATCTGATGGACGGGGACAAGATATAGGCTGATTTTTCTGGTTAAGGATAACAGTTCCCATTTAACAAATCGGAGGACTAAGGCCCAATGAAGGTAATTGCCAAGACCATTTATCTCCACACATTCCTTGTCTCTGTCCTGAATCCAAGGGCTCATATTAGGTGGGGAAACTGAGACCCAGATACAGAACTGTGCTTTCCAGGTAGGCTTCTGAAAGCCCCTGGCTGACCTGTAGCACCAACACTAATGGGACACCAGAATGTGACATTCTCAATGTGAAGTAATAATGGATGATGCCAGAGTCCAAAGGAAAGTAGTCTGAAAGAAGCTAGGATATCAGAGTTGGAGGGCTGAGGTTAAAGATTTAGCGTGGAGGGGAGGGATCCTTGAACCTAGACTGGGAGAATGAGTTCCTGAAGCAGGAACTGAGTGGAATTTGAGGACTGAAGATCCAGGAGCAAGAGAAAAGGGAAGCCTGGGGCCCCGTATAGGTGTCCTTTCTAGAGACAGACTGAGAATAGCCAGAGCTGCACTACTCCTACCTCATTTTGTGCAGCAGATGCCCAAGCATGGAACCCCTAAAGAACAACAGACCCTTCAAGCCAGTGTGAGCAAAAAAAGACCTGGAGGATAGATAGGGTCCTCTATCTCTTTCTAGTCACCTGCCTCTGCTTGACACGGGAGAATCCAGCGGCAGCAGTGGAGAGTCCTATCCTTTTCACTCCCTCCAAAGTCTTAATTTCTTGGAACTTTTATTGACACCATGAGCTGCCAAACTGTCAAATCTAAGAGAGGCTTCACAGATACCTTCGCCAGGAGAAAGCCAGAGGCTACCCCTGGTTCCCACAAAGGGAAAGACAAGGGTTAATGCTGTCCTCTGTAGTGTGGATGAAGAAAAGCTTTCAAACCCAGCGCGAAGCCCTGCGGAGCTTTCTGGGAAGTGTAGTGCTGAACGAAGAGGTTGGATTTCGGAAGCACTCTGGGAATAGTAGCTTTTGCGCTCCGGATGCTCCTGACCTGCTCAGCTTCTGCGCTGCGCTCGAGGCAGGGGCCTGATCTTGTGCTTAGTGGGCACTTGCGGCCGTCCGCCGAGGCGCCGCCTGGTGCCACCAGGGGTCGGTGGGTGCGACTGTTACCCTTCCGTTTGCCTCTCTGTCGAGGGTCGCTAAGACTTTACTGTGACATGGGACTTAGTGTATCCAGAGCTCACGTTCTGGAAAGGGCTAATAAGGAAACCGACAAAACATGGTGTGTTAAAATTGTTATCTTGGGCAGAAGCGCATGGGTGGGAAAGTTTCCCAAAGGAACTGAAGTTTGAGCAGAAATCTGGGGCGCCTGTGAGCCGGAAGCTGGCAAGGCGTATAGGCAGGCCTGGGAGAGGTATCAACAGGCACAGGGACCAGAGAGGAGTTAACAGAACTTAAACCTTTGGTGGGGAGAGTAAAGGGGTAATGGAGAGAGAGGTGGGAGTAGAGAGAAAGACCACCCAAAGTCAGATTGAGCAACTTGGACTGTGTGCCTAGGACAGTATGGAGACGTTAGAGCTCTAGGCAGAGGTTTTATCTACTCGAAATTGGATTTTAAAACAATCCAGTTCCATTGTGGATGGTAGATTGGAATGACTGACACTGGGGCCAGGAATTCATGTGAAGAAATGATAGTGATCTGGGCTAGATTAGGAGCAGTGGGAGATGGAGAGGAGACGATATTATGGCAATGAGATATATTTAGGAGATAGGCTGGGGGGGAAAAAGGTCATTGACTGGGGTAGGGATGGTAGATTACTTTGGACTTCCTTGGGGGGTAGGGTGGGTGCCACTCACTGTATAGAGAAATTCACACACGTGTTGCCCATTCTTCTTACACAGGATGGCCTTATTTAGAAACTATCTCATTCAAATAAATAAACTGAAGGAGATTTTCAGCCATTTGCACAGCATATGCATGTGAACGCACATAACATGCAATGCACTGATAGACATAAATGCAGAAGTTGTGTTAGACCTGGAATGACACATAAACTGGGTCCCTGCCCCCTCACTCTTCCCTTTATACATCTCAGGGTCTGTTCCTCTTCATGGTGAGTTCTTGTGCAAGCTGCTTAGTGTCTTTTGGCTGATACACTGTAGTGGAACTTGCAAATTTTGGTTGGATCTGGCTGGAAAAAATTATAAAGTTGTATCTTGTAGATCTGTGCCATCCAATGTGGTAGTCACTAGTTACATGTGGTTAATTATATTTAAACTTAAATTTAAAAATCAGTTCCAGCCAGGTGTGGTGGCTCACTCCTGTAATCCCAGCACTTTGGGAGGCCAAGCGGGCAGATCACTTGAGGTAAGGAGTTTGAGACCAGCCTGGGGAACATGGTGAAACCCATCTCTACCAAAAATACAAAAAATTAGCTGGGCATAGTGGTGTGCACCTGTGGTCCCAGCTACTTGGGAGGCCGAGGTGAGAGGATCACATGAGGTGGTGGTCACAGTGAGCTGAAATCATATCATTGCACTCCAGCCGGGGCAACAGAGCCAGACCCCATCTCAAAAAAAAAAAAAAAAAATCATTCCATAGTTGCACTAACCACATTGCAAGAACTCAGCCACCACACATAGTTTATGACTACCCTATTGAAAGCTAGATACAGAATATGCCTATAATTGTAGAAAGTTCTATTGGACAATGTTGTTCTAGATATTTGGATAACAGATGATGTTGAATTACATTTCTTTTGGTTTCCGGTATTTGTGTAGAAATTTAATTTGTTCTATATAACAGCATTAAGACTTTCAAATATGTGCATATGAAATTTTTCTGCATAATAACTCTTCTACATGGTAAATACTATCTAGCTTCTACTAAAACACTTTTGCTTTTAAAAATGGTACTTAAAATCTACAGAAAAAATAAAGAGACAAACCCATATTTATTTGTCAGGTTTGGCTGTATAACAAAATACACGGGGTGGCTGAAACAACATAAATGTACTTTCTCACTATTCTGGAGGCTGGAAGTCTGAGATCAGGGTACTAACATGGTTGGGTTCTGTGAGAGTTCTCCTTCTGGTGTGCAGCTAGCTGCTTTGCTGTTTGCTCACATGGACTTTTTGCTATATGTGCAGATGGGGAGAGAGAGAGAGAGAGAGAGAGAGAGAGAGAGAGAGAGAGAGAGAGAGAACTACTCCTGATTCTAATTTTGCATCTTTTCTGTTACTTTGATTCAGTAACAAAAGCATTTTACCATTAAAAAAACTTATGCATTTCATCTTGTATACTTGTCAAAAGTTATGTTATTGAACATTAGGATTTGTAAAAGATCCCTAGTTGTAATCCTAAATCTGTTCTCTCTTCCATGGTAATAAACTTTCAGCTGAGCACATCACTACCTAGCCTCCCTTGCTGCAGGAGTGGCTACTCCATTGACTAAACTTTTTCAGTGGAATATGAAACATTAGTGAGGTGTGCAACTTCCATGTCATTTGCTTAAGGTGATATCACTTGCCTTGGACTAATTTTTTATGACTGACAATGGCACTAATGGGGGAGAAATTCAAACTGGTGTTGAGAAGTGTATCCAGAGGTTGCTGGGTATTGCAAGACAGAACTTTTTTCCTACCAAAAAATACTGCAGTTATCTTTTAGAAAACCAGAGCAAGGCATCCAAAAGGATGTGTTGGAATTAAGGAATGAATTAAAATGAAACGATACTTTGGTCAAGAAATATTTGATAAAACAAAGGCAGGTGCTGGACAACATCAACAGGCAGCACAAAAGACTTCAGAAATTCCTCAAGAGTACTTGGTGTATCTGGAAGAGACTTCTGCTAATATCCCTGCACCTGTGAAGCAAGCATGAAGAAAAGTACAAAGTGAATTGGCTTGAAAATTGTCTTGTGTATGATTCAGCCTGAGAGCAGAGTTTCAGAAGACATTAATTTTTGCAGACAAAACATTTTGCAGGAATACTCTGCCAAAGTATTTGACAATTTTAGTTTTCAGCCCATTTTTACTCTTTGTTGTTGTTGTTGTTGTTGTTTGTTTGTTTGTTTTTTTGAGGCAGAGTCTCACTCTATCACCCAGGCTAGAGTGCAGTGGTAGGATCTCAGCTCACTGCAAACTCTACCTCCTGGATTCAGGCGATTCTCCTGCCTCAGCCTCCCAAGTAGCTGGGATTACAGATGTCTGCCACCATGCCCGGCTACTGTTTGTATTTTTAATAGAGACAAGGTTTCATCATGTTGGCCAGGCTGGTCTCGAACTCCTAAGTTCAGGTGATCCACCCACCTTGGCCTCTCAAAATGCTGGGATTACAGGTGTGAGCCACCATGACTGGCCTTACCCTATTTTTATAAACTTAGTTTCTCAAGTACTTTCTAAAATACTATAGCTTTGGCTTAAAAAAAGGGCAAATTTTGGATCTTTTGTTTAATCTGTTAGTATGGTGCCACTTACAGATTTTTTTTAGTGGAATATTTTTTGCTTTTTATTTAACTTGTCATTTTTGTATGACTTTTAATCTCCGTGTACATATTCAGTTGTTAGATTAAATTGCATGATTGGAGGAAAAACATTCTACTGGCCTGGGTGTAAGGAAATGAGGATTTCGGTGGTAAGCCTTTACTCTTCAGTGGTGGAATAGAAAAATATGTCATTTTACTGTTTTTATTCCAGGACTTTGACCTATCTCAAGGATGGAAATCTAAAGCAGCAATATTTGTAATGATTCCTTAGCTCTCTGAATGAGAATATTTTGTAAATAGGTAGAAGGATCCTAGTTATAACAAGATCCTAGTTATGTAGAAGTATTACAGTAGGATTCTTAGATTTATGTGGACCTTTATGGTTTTCTTTGGGTGATGTTTAATGATTTGGGGGGATGGTAGGAGCAGAACTATGTTGGGGACATAGGCCAATTTTAAGGAGTTAAAGCTTGCTGTGGTAGTTTCTCTGTTTTGTTTTTGTTTCATTTTGTTTCTGAAATAAATTTTCTAAGGAAGATTTTTGCTAATAGGCAATATTGATTGCTGGGGTAGGTGGTAGCCATCAGGACAGCCACTCAGGAAATCGACCGCAAGAAAAAGCCTTACTGCTTAGGAAAATATTTACCCTTTTTATTTTCATTAGCCACCTCAGATCCTATTCTGAATTGATATTGAGAAATTTAAAACTGCACTGTTTCTGGCTTTAGTTGGATGGAGTTTTCATTTCACTGTTTTATATAGGCTTTCATTAGACATCCTTCTATTCAAAATAAACACTCCATCCATCCTTTTTCAATGGGCTCTGTGACTTAGCTTTGAAGACCCATTTGCAACACAGGCACTGAAATCCACTCATCATTCCTGGTTTCTCTTAGCTGTCACCTAGTCCTTGAAGCTCAGAATACCCTTTAGTGGCACAAGTTTGGCTCACTGCAACCTTCGTCTCCTGGGTTCAAGCGATTTTCCTGCCTCAGCCTCACAAGTAACTGGAATTACAGACGTGTGTGACCATGCCCGGCTAATTTTTGTGTTTTTAGTAGAGATGGGGTTTCACCATGTTGGCCAGGCTGGTTTTGATCTCTGGACCTCAAGTGATCTGCCCACCTCAGCCTCACAAAGTGCTGGTATTTACAGGCATAAGCCACCATGCCAGGCCTAATTACTTACCTTTTATACTTAATGGCCATGTATTTTTGTTTGTGTGTGTATATAGTGTCATCCGTGAATCCCAGCCTAAGGCCAGGAACCCCTGACAAAATATTCATTACCTATTTTTGATGTTAAATATGATTAAATATATCTTATTAATTAGAATGTATAGGTTAAACAAAGCCTTTGAAATTGTTTTTACTAAAATTATATCATTTCAAGTTTGTTAGTGCTAATTAGAAGCTTTGATTGGCTCTTAAAATGTCTTGATTAAAAACCAGACAAACTGATCAAGTTTTAGATGATCTTTCTACAATAAAGGGGAACTTGGTGAAAAGATTGGGACCATTCTATTTGGTACCTAGTTTAAAAAAAATTATGCACCAGGTTCTGGTTTGTTTTTTTAGACAGGATCTTGCTCTGTTGCCCAGGCTGTAGTACAATGGCATGATCATAGGTCACTGCAGCCTGGACCTGCCAGGCTCAAGCGATCTTTCCATCTCAGCCGCGTGAGTTGCTGGGGCTATACTACAGGTGCACGTCACCACACCCAGCTAATTTTTCTATTTTTTGTAGACGTAGGGCCATATTGCCAAGGCTTGTCTTGAGCTCCTGAACTCAAGTGATCTTCCTGTCTCACGTCCCAAAGTGCTAGGATTTAGGCATGAGCCATCACACCTGGACTGCATCCCAATTTTGCCATTTCTTTTCTAAATCCAAATTTTTGTTCAAGTAAATAGCAAATTTTGAACAAGTGCATACTCATTTATCTTCTACCAGAGATATCTTGAAGAAGTCTTCTAAACTACCAGGCTAGCTGTGTTTCTCATTCTTTTAAAATATCTAGGCCGGGCGTGGTGGCTCAGACCTGTAATCCCAGCACTCTGGGAGGCCAAGGCAGGCGGATCACAAGGTCAAGAGAGTGATACCACCCTGGCCAACATGATGAAACCCCATCTCTACTAAAAATACAAAAATTAGCTGGGCATGGTGGCGTGCGCCTGTAGTCCCAGCTACTCAGGAGGCTGAGGCAGGAGAATCACTTGAACCTTGGGAGGTGGAGGTTGCAGTGAGTTGAAATCGCACCATTGCACTCCAGCCTGGCAACAGAGCAAGACTCTGTCTCAAAAAAAAAAAAAAAAAAAAAAAAAATCTAAAGTTGGCCAGTCTGAAGTTAGTTATTTCAATTGATTGGTCACAGTCAGTTACAGATTGAACTCCTTGTTCTACTCTTTTCCCTCTTCTCACTATGGAACTTAAAGACAATCTGAACTAATTTTATGAGTAAAAATATGTCTTGTCCTTCTATTGATTATCCTTCTTTTTCATAGATTTCTAATTTAGCCAACTATTGATGTTTCCTGATAAGCTGAATTTTCTGAATATTTACAGCCAGCTATATGGACTTTAATACATTAACTTAGGTCTTGGTGCTTTAATGTTTCTCTTGGGGGACATCCCACCTTACTCCTCTTTAACCCAATGCCTTAAAAGTGTTTGATAAATGGAAATTTTATTTGTTTATTTATTGGCGATAGAGTCTCTCCATTGCCCAGCTGGAACGGAGTGGTCATAGCCCACTGCAGCCTTGAACTCCTGGCCTCAAGCAATCCTCCCACCTTAGCTTCCCAAAGTGCTAGGATTACAGGCATGAGCCATCACATCCGGCTAGAAATTTTACTTGTAAATGTTACAAAGTTAGCAATTCAATATTAGTTGAGATAATTAATATGTATTTGCTAATTTAATATATATTAATTATAGCAATAGGATATCTATATATATATTTTTTATACTTTCAGTTCTGGGGTACATGTGCAAAATGTGCATGTTTATTACAAAGGTATACCGTGTCATGGTGGTTTGCTGCATCCATACCCCCATCGTCTACATTAGGTATTTCTCCTTAATGTTAGCCCTCCTCAATCCCCCCCCACAGGATATCATAACCTTAAAACTTTGTCAGTTCATTAACTTGAGTTGCTTAGAATTTCTAATTCTATGGGATCAGATGAAGTTCTTCTAAAGATCTATTGGAATGCTTTATTTATTTTTTCTTTTTTTGAGACAGGGTCTCACTCTGTCATCCAGGTTGAGTGCAATGGCACAAACACAGTTCACTGCAGCCTCTACCTCCTGAGCTCAGGCCATCCTTTCTCCTCAGCCTCCCAAGTGGCTGGGACTGCAGGTGCGTGCCACCATGCCTGGCTAATTTTTGTGTGTTTTTTTGGTAGAGATGGTGGTCTTGCAATGTTACCCAGGCTGGTCTGAAACTCCTGGGTTCAAGTGATCCTCCTACTTTGGCCTTCCAAAATGCCTGGATTACAAGTTTGAGCCACAGCACCCCACTTTTTTCCTTCGAATTTGAGAATTTTTTTTTTGGCAGTTTTTTCTTAACTTTCTAAAAGGCTATTTGAAAAAAAAAAACCCTTAATTTTAGGGTTAGCATAAGTATTGCTATAGGATGCAATAGTTTGGTGACTTATGATAATAATTTTAAAAAGCTATTTATGGCCAGGTGAGATGGCCAATGTCTGTAGTCCCAGCTACTTGGGAGGCTGAGGTGGGAGGACAGCCTGAGTTGAGTCTAGTTTAGGCAACATAGTGAAACCCACTTTCTAAGAAAAAAGAAAGCCAGTAAATTACTACTACAATATAATTGCTCACTTTCTAGGCTGGTTGCAGTAGCTCACACCTGTAACCCCAGCACTTTGGGAAGCTGAGGTGGGCAGATCACTTGAGCTCACGAGTTTGAGACCAGCCTGGGCAACATGACGAAACTCATCTCTACGAAAAATACAAAAATTAGCCAGTGGTGGTGTGTGCCTATAGTCCCAGTTGCCAGAGAGGCTGAGGCATGAGAACTTCTTAAACCTAGGTGGCACAGGTTGTAGTGAGCCACACACACCACTGTACTTCAGTCTGGGCAACAGAGCAAGACTGTCAAAAAAAAAAAAAGTATTTCTTTATTATATCAAAAGTTCATTTAGAGTTGAGGTTTTAATTTTCTAGCCATAAAGGAGGCAGAAAGGCTGGGCATGTGGCTCATACCTGTAATCCCAGCACTTTGGGAGGCCAAGGTAGGAGGATCACTTGAGGCCAGGAGTTCAAGACCAGCCTGGACGACATAGGGAGACTCTACAAAAAAAAAAAAAAAAAAAAAAAAATTAGCTGGACTTGGTGATGTGTGCCTGTAGTCCCAGCTACTTGGGGGACTGAGGTAGGAGGATCCATTGAGTCTGGAAGGTTGAGGCTGCAATGAGCTTATTTGTGCCAATGCACTCCAGCCTGGGCATCAGAACAAGACCCTGTCTTAAAATAAAATAAAAAAAGGGGAGGCAGAAAAAATGTTTACTAATCCTTGCAATATTCATTAAAATAAAAAGATTACTTTGGCATGGCATGACAGAAACCCTAAATCATTCCAGGGCCTAGAGTGGTACTTCCATGAAGCTGGGGAAAGGACCCTGGGCAGGAAGCAAAGGAGGGGGCAGATCCCGGGTCAGCCTGGTGCCTTAGCAACCTTCGGCTTGGGCCACATAAGAGCATTTAGTGAGTCAAGGCCTAAAGGAGGAGGGAACAATTATCTCCTGGGAAAGGGCTGTATAATCTGGAACACCATAGATTTCTCAGAGCGGGAGTTGAGATTAGAGTGTCTCCCGGTGCTTGATGAAACAATTCAGCCTACTTCAAGGACATGCACCTGGAAAAATGACTGGCTTCTGGAAGCAATGTTACTCTGATATTTAGGAACAATGCTGCTGATTGAGCCTCAATCAAGAAATAGGCCTCAATCAACCATATTTCTTGAGTGCTAGAGGACTCATTAGACAGTAACTCTATTACAACAATAAGAGCATTTATTGAGTGCTTACTCCAGGGCAGCACTTCATATTCATTATATTATTTAATTAAGAAGATTTTTAGTTGGCATTAATTTTATATCACTTTGGCCCTGTCAGCTATGGTTTTACTCTGGATTTTGCCCAAAATCTAGAGAAACCTGATTAACTGTAAGAAAATTTAATAAGTCACAAGATATTTTATTTTCTATCATTTTCACTGCATTATCTTTGGTTATTTTAAAAAACAGTTCAGAAATAGTATTGTACCAATGCTCATTTTCTCATTTTGGTCATTGTACTATAGTTATGGATGGTATTAAAATAAGTGGCATAAAGGATATGAGGCAAATTTGTAATTTTCTATAAGTCTACAATTAAATAAAAATAAAGTTGAATAGTTCATTTCTTTATTTTATAAATTACTCATTATATTATGGGAAAAATACACATTAATATAGCAAATATTTTATATACATATAAGTAAAAAGAAGAAAATGAAAATGCCTTAATGTAATTAGGTAGAGGTATTTACTATAAATATCTAGGCATATATTCATCCAGATGTGTGCATATGGACATATAGCATGTATGAATTTCAATCACTGACTATATTTGCAAATGTGAAACTTTATATTTATTGAACCTAATTTTTCTTAAACCTTCAGTCTGCCTAATGGCAGGTAACCTAATTTAGTCACTTCTGAATAGTTCATTTTAAGATTTAAAGTCATTTAAATCCAGTTTTAGATTTAGTTCCCTTCCTCCCTCGTTAGCCAGGGAGGTTATGTTTGGACTCCATTCATCCTCTGCAGGCACCCATTGCAGATGTAACTCATCCCACTTCATTGCTGGGGACCAGCATCCTGCTTTTGTTTACTAGAACCATGATCCTGATAACGCCCTCCAGCCTTCGCAGTGCTACAGGCTCACAAGGCTGCCCTGGGTCCCCTTAACAGATCCACCTCAGTCGCCTTTACTCCTTTACTGCCCTGGCACATTTCTAGTCTCTGAGTTTGTCTCCGAGATCTGCAGAATATTGAGACCACTCTGGGAAATGTGGCATCATTTCTTTTTCTTATGTGATCTACAGAAACTTTGCTGGACTTCCTAGCATTTTCCCTTTGTGGAGGTTGGCCCAGTGTGATGGTATTCCACGTCTTCTCTAAGACCCACTTAAGGGATTTACTCTGCAAACCCTCCTGCCTGTCATTCTTGAAAATTCTCCTCAATTGAACTTTATCTCTTTTGGAGTGAAAGAAGAGAACAAACAAGCTCTTACATCATCCTACTTTCTTCAGTCTATGGGTTATGACATAAACTTATAAGTTTCTGTATTGAAGCCAAAATTTTATTTTGCCAAGTGTAGAAAATTAAAATTAAAATTTTATTTTGAAAAGTGTGGAAATTTTTTTTTTTTTTTTTTTTGACAGGGAGTCTCACTCAGTCACCCAGGCTGGAGTGCAGTGGAATGATCTCTCACTCACTGCAACCTCCACCTCCCGAGTTCAAGTGGTTGTCCTGCCTCAGCCTCCCAAGTAGCTGGGACTACAGGTGTGGCACCACCATCCCCTGCTAATTTTTGTATTTTTAGTAGAGACGGGGTTTCACCATGTTGGCCAGGCTGGTCTCAAACTTTTGGCCTCAAGTGATCTGCCTGCCTCGGCCTCCCAAAATGCTGGGGTTACAGGTGTGAGCTACCACACTCAGCCTAGAAAAGGCCTAGAAAAAGTGGCTCACGCCTGTAATTCCAGCACTTTGGGAGGCCAAGGCAGGCAGATTGCTTGAGCCCGGGAGTTCGAGACGAGCCTGGCCAACATGGCAAAACCCCCTCTCTACAGGAAATACAAACATTATCCTAGGGGTGGTAGCATTGTGCCTGTAGTTGAAAAAAAAAAAAAACCCACACATTTTTTGAGACATTTGTGAAAATTTGATTATTAACTAGTTATTAGAAGACAATAAGAAGTGACTTATTAATTTTGCCAGGTCCATCGTTTTTAGAGAAATTAGTGAAGGCCATTATAGGCAGGGTGGGTTGGGAAGTGATCTAAGAGATGAAGCTACAGTGGAAGGAAGAGCCACATATGCCACTCTTGGATTTCAGGTTCACTGAATCAAACAGGGAAGTGAAATGACATGATTATTTTGCATAAAGGGTCTGTGTGTTGGGGGGTACTGATGAGAAGTGTGTTTGTGACTGGCTGGAGAAATTTTGGATTCATTTTCTTTCCATGCCATTCCTACCCAGATTTATCAGTAAACCTTTTGGTTCTCTTGGCTTCATCATCTTCCCTTTCCAAGCCACCACCATCTCTTACCTGAACACAATAATTTCCTATCAGTTGCTTCTATTCTTGTTTCTTAGAATTCGCCACAGAGCTGCCAGCATTTTAAAAAGCCTAAATCAAGTAATTATTCTCCTGCTTGAAACATTCAATGGCTTTCCACTGCAGTTAAAACACAAACTTAACTGGAGACTTTAATTTCCTATGTAATCTGGCTCTTCTCTTCCCTATCATCCTTTTAGTGTCACTCTCCTCCTTACTCACCAGCCAAACCCCACAAGCCACCCTACATACAGTTCATTTTTCAGTTACAAATGTTCATTTTTCATATGTACATGTGATGCTGTTATTACAATAGAATAAATCAAGAAAAAGTCCAAAAAAGTTAATTTTTCAGAAAACATCTAGTGTAGTAGTTCTGAAATTGCAGTTGCTGTAACATTTTACTCAAACTAGTACAAATTGTACTTGATCTTAAATAAAACATATAAAGAATGATAAAGGGAAAGAATGTTCTACTCCTGGTTCTGGGATGTGAAATATTGATAATATGGAGAAAACTGTTAACTTTAAATAGCAAATTTTAGTTCATTCAAGCCACATTCTTTAACTATGGGACAGTCATTATTCATAGATATTAGATCTTTTCGTTTATTTAATTAATTAATTAACTTATTTTTGAGACGAAGTCTCGCTCTGTCACTCAGGCTGGAGTGCAGTGGCTAGATCTTGGTTCACTGCAGTCTCTCCATTCACTGCAACCTCTACCTCCCAGGTTCAAGCGATTCTCCTGCCAGGCTGGTCTTGAACTCCTGACCTCAGGTGATCCGAACTCGACCTCCCAAAGTGCTGGAATTACAGGTGTGAGCCAATGCACCCAACTGATCTTAAGTCTTGAAAGAGCTATGTTCTCACATTTGGAATTTTTTCTTTGTCTAATGAGTATGACTTTCTTACTCTTACACACAAAATATCAATTTAAGCAATTTCTGGCATATTTTCCAAGAATTTATTTAAAATTTGGCACACCAAAAACTGAACCTGTATTGTCATTTGCCTCAACACACTTCAAGAAGAACATAAAACAATTAAAAAATAATTTGAAATGCCATTGTCTTTATCTTCCTTATCAACTTTGGTGAAATTAAATAATACATTGCTTCAAATTCTATTGCTCATCCATGGTTCATGAATACAGATAATTACAGTTTATTTACAATAATGAACAAATGCTTCTTGAAAAGCTGACCACCAGCCTGGCACGGTGGCTCATGCCTGTAATTCCAGCACTTTGGGAGGCCGAGGCTGGAGGATCACCTGAAGTCAGGAGTTCAAGACCAGTCTGGCCAGCATGGTGAAACCCCGTCTGTACTTAAAATACAAAAGTTAGCCGGGCATGGTGGAGTGCACCTGTAATCTCAGCTACTCAGGAAGCTGAAGCAGGAGAATCGCTAGAACCCGGGAGGCGGAGGTTGCAGTCAGCCAAGATCGCGCCTTTGCACTCCAGCCAGAGTGACAGAGCAAGACTCCGTCTCAATTAAAAAAAAAAAAAAAAAGCTGACCACCTAATACACTGTGGTGACCGGCCTGTAACATGGACATCTCTGTGACGGGCAAGTCTTCTCTGGCAGTTACATGGCGCTGCCTATGCAGCTTGGCGCCACCACCAGCCTCCCACCCTCTGCGGTTAAAGGTCAGCTTCTGGGGCAACAGCCTCCTCTCCACCCTCAACGCGCAGGGACCAGCCCTACCAGGCCTCGGCTGCAGCTGGCCCAACGCTGACCGTCCCAAGCCCGCATTCTCCTTCCAGTCACCTCAGATTCGGAAAGCGGGCCGCGAAGGGCCTCAGAGCGCCTCTCTGCAGTTCCCTGAGGAAAATAAGCGTCTCCCCCTGTTTGGAAGGAGCAGCCACGTGCCCACGGGGGGAAATGGCCCCAAGTCCATTTCCAGCAAACGCCCCCACATCTGTGATAAACGTGTGATGGCTTTCCTGTACCAAGAAAGAAAAATTTTCCTTAAAAATAACAAAAAGAGGTGGGGAGGGGACCCTTAAATCTCATTTAAGATTTTCCGAACTCGTTGTGCCTCATACATAAGCTGAGGCTTAAAATGAAAATTTGGAGCGAAGAGTCCCAGAGTTAACAACAGGGAATGAAGAAAGGATCTTGCGGTAGCTCCAGGTCTCCCAAGCTCTTTTAGTATAAGGCCCTATTACGTGTCACATTAGATGAGGAGAAAAATAAGAGTAAGGATACAGTAGAGCCTGAAGAATGGGGTTGCGTCTTAGGACTTGTGAGGTAAAGGAAAGTCATCTCCCTCAGTTTGAGGCAGGGAAATCAAACAAAACGCTGGGCACCGCAGGCACCGCAGTCACACTCCCGCGGCCGCGTGGCTTTCCCGCGCGCCCGCATTGGGGGCGGGGAAGAACCCGGATGGAACCGCCCTTGCAGCCGGGACCCCCCGCAGTCTTTGAATGGCAGCGGGGCGGAGTTGCCCGCCCTTCTGTGCCTTGATTGGTTGGGCTCCGCAGTTTCCTCTTCGTGATTGGATTTTCCAGTGCCACTCACAGAGCGACGCTGGTCTCTCAGATTGTTGCTAGAAGGAGACGGCGTCGACGTCTGACTGGACTCGCGGCGATTTATCCTTCAGCCGTGCGCTCTCGATCCGGCGCTCGGAACTTGTCCCGGGCTTCAGGGCTGCGGGGCCTGGAAGGAGGCGTATCGAGGAGGCCCGAGAACGATCCAGGGGAGCCGAGGCGCTCCTCTTGTCATCTCACTCAGCGCCATGTCCTGGACGTTCAAGAGGTGAAGGGGATGGAGGGGGTGGGGCGCGGGGGTAACCGCCTGGAGGCGTCCCCAAATGAACCTGACCTTCCCCGTGTTCCTCCGCGTTCCCCTGGCGATTTGCGCGGTTGTATTCGTTCTGTTGGTCGCATATGTGGCCTCGGGGGAAATAAATGCATTGTCTTGGCTGGCGAGTAGGGGCTCCTAGGGCGAGTCTTGTGTTAGGGACTTCGGAAATCTCTGTCACTGACTGTGGGGGGCCTGGGGCTCAAAGCCTCTCGGCCTGTGCTTTATTCAACAAAACATCCATTAGATGCCCACTGTGCGCCAAGCACCGCTGTCGGTGGAGGGCCGAGTAAGACAGCCCTTGCCCCCAAGTGGCTCACAGCTTATGTGTATGCACAGACATGGAGATATATATTTGCAGAGGAGCTAATAGAGGTGCGCACCGCTTGCAAGGAAAACGCAGTGCAATTAAAAGCGACTGTTCTTAGGAAAATGGAAACTTCTTGGAATGCTCCAGTAGACTTCCCTTCATTTTTCATTGTCCAAATTGGTTTTCATGGCTGTGATTCCAAACAGTTACAGGTAACGAGTTTGGGGTTAGGCTTAAACCAGCGATGGGAGCTGGATACGGAAGGCTTGGGGCCAATTTCCCACGGTGGCATGTTTTGGATGCAGGAATAAAGTAAGTGTTCTGCTCAGAGGGAGTTACAGTAATGGATGCTGGATGTATTTTCTGGAAAGTTATAAACAGCCTCATGTACAATAATAGTTGTATTTTTGTAAGTCTTTTGTAGCTCAATCCGTATTGAAATGTTGACATATAATTTTGTTTATTCATTTATTTATTTGAGATGGAGTCTCGCTCTGTCACTCAGGCTGGAGTGCAGTGGCGCAATCTCAGCTCACTGCAACCTTCGCCTTCTTGGTTCAGCCTCCCGGGTTCAAGAGATTCTCCTGCTTCAATCTCCCGAGTAACTGGAATTACAGATGTGCGCCACCACACCTGGCTAATTCTTATGTTTTTTTAGTAGAGAAGGGGTTTCACCATGTTGGCCAGGCTGGTCTCAAACTCCTGACCTTAAGTGATCCTCCCGCCTTGGCCTCCCAAAGTGCTGGGATTACAGGTGTGAGTCACCACGCCTGACTCTTAATTGTAGTTACTAACATCATATACATTTCAATTTAGATGGGTTTCACTATGAAAGAGGTTTGTGAACTCTGACTGGGCTTTTCATTTTGAATACCTGGGGAGCAGGTACAAGAGCCAATATTCATCTGGTGGAGTTTCTGGAATCCTTCTCCACTCACTGCAATTTCTGCTTTAACTAGAGTAACTATTAATCTTTAGTGTGATTCTCATGTAAGATTTCATTTACTGAAGTAAAGCACAAGAAAACTACTCATATGGTCTTTGGAAATACTTGAATATTATATTGTTTTTCTTTGCCTTTTTTTTTTTTTTTTTTTTAAATAGGGATCCTGTTTGGAAGTACTTGCAGACTGTCCAATATGGAGTTCATGGAAATTTTCCACGCCTCTCATATCCAACTTTCTTTCCACGTTTTGAATTCCAAGATGTTATCCCTCCAGATGACTTTCTAACTAGTGATGAAGAACCAGATTCAGTTTTATTTGGAAGTTTGAGAGGTCATGTGGTTGGACTACGTTATTACACGGGAGTAGTGAGTATAATAGTAGATAACTAAGTTAAATTTTGATTATATTTGTGGCATTAAGATAAGAGAATTAATTAGTAGGTGATATGTATGGTTAATCTTTATTTTACTTTAAGTAAATGAAATATTTGTACACAAGAAATAACAAATACCTCAAGTGATCCTCCCGCCTCAGCCTCCTAGAATGTTGGGATTATAGGAGTGAGCCACCATGCCCTGCCTCAGTGCATTATGTTTGGTTATTATGGGCACCCTACCCTCACACCCCAGTGCCTTGGCATGTCATAGATTTGTTGCAAAAAGGAGGTCTGTTTTGTGGAATCTTCTGAGTTTTATTTTCATTCCTTCATATGTTTCTTACGTTTAAGCTTCTCAATTTTTTTTTTTTTTTTTTTTTTTTTTTGTGCAAGTGTCTGAAACATGTTCAGAAGGAGATTCCTTGGGAAAGAGTTTCATGTTCTTGATTTGTTTTTCTCCTATATTTTCTTTACATTGGAACTTTTCGAATTGTTTTTTGATTGTGTGAAATGTATTGTCTAGGAGAAATGATAGTCCCTAAGTTTTTGTAACTTCCTTAATTGTGGCATTTTATGAATGATAGTTTCATAAAATTAAAGTTATGAAGGACTTAACGACAGTTTGGCTGAATTTAAAATCCTCGTCATATATAGTTTCTCTCCGTATCCTAATGCTGCATAGCATGGAATTCTCAGGGTATGATTTTCTCTTCCACTTAAGTGAATTGGATGTTCCTGTTGTTGTTGAGACGGAGTCTTGCTCTGTTGCCCAGACTGGAGTGCAGTAGTGCAGTCTTGGCTCACCGCAATTTCTGCCTCCCAGGTTCAAGCAATTCTGCCTCGGCCTCCGAGTAGCTAGGATTACAGGCACCTGCCGCCTCACCTGGCTAATTTTTGTATTTTTGGTAGAGACAGAGTTTCACCATGTTGGTTAGACTGGTCTCGAACACCTTACCTAGTGATCTGCCTGCCTTGGCCTCCCAAAGCACTGGGATTACAGGCGTGAGTCACTGCACCTGACCCTTTTTTTTTTTTTTTTTTGAGACTGAGTCTCATTTTGTCACCCAGGCTGGAGTGCAGTGGCCTGATTTAGCCTTACTGCAACCTCTGCCTCCCAGACTCAAGCGATTCTCCCGCTTCATCCTCCCAAGTAGCTGGGACTGCAGGTATTCGCTACCACACCCAGCTAATTTTTGTGGGTTTTTTTGTAGAGACAGGGTTTTGCCATGTTGCCCAGGCTGGTCTGGAATTCCTGGGCTCAAGTGATCCATCTGCCTCAGCCTCCCCAAATGCTGGAATTCTGCGCCTGGCCTCTAATTTTTTCTAATAGATTCTTGAAATCTATCAGTTGTTATTTCATATCTATATATTCTCTAGCTCTCATATGCATTTCTGAGTTTTTGTGTTTTCAGGTTTGTGCTAATTTATCAAAACTTACATTGTTTTCAATAATTATTTTATACCACTGTGAAATACTGAATTGTGGTAGTTATTGATCTTAGAACAGTCACTATTTGTTGATCTTAGAATAATCTCTATGACCTCAGTAAACTAATGTGTGTTGACTAAAAGTAATCATCACTTTTCTTATTTTGCCAAACATATATATTTTAAATTTTATTTTTTTCCAGGAACACTGTGTTGAGATATCATTTATTTCATAATTAATACATGTTCTTTATTTATTTATTTTTCCTCGTTTCAAGTTTTAATCAAAGCTTGTATATAAGATTACTTTATTCCTGCATCTTCTCAATTGTTTCTTCCTTGTATTTGCCCTTTTCCTTTCCTACTTGGCGAGATTTGGCTTTCCGTTCAAGGATCTTTTTGCGGTCTTTGCCCAGTTTTAGCCTAGTGATAACCACCTTGCTGGGGTGAATGCCTATGTGGACAGTTGTGCCATTAGCTTTTCCCGCTGCACCTGTTCAATGTAGATTGCATATTTCTTCCTGTAAACCTGGACTACTTTGCCAGTCTGCTGACCTTTATAGTGTCCTCATACAACCTGAACTCCATCATCCTTTCGGATGGGCATGGATCACACGTTGTACTTCTGTCTCAGCTCTTTAGAAAGAGGGGGAGGACATAATCTTCTGCTTATGTGGGAAGGTGCACTGAAATGCCTTTTGCCATTTTTGCTTCGGTCGGAAGTCACAAAGGGATTGGACTTCATTTTGGCAGCTGCCACTTAGGTGATGGCTGCAAAAGGGGAAGAGAACTTAGTTATTTATTTTTTTTTTGAGATAGAGTTTTGCCAGGCTGGAGTGCAATGGTGCAATCTTGGCTCACTGCAACCTCCACCTCCCAGGTTCAAGATTCTCCTGCCTCAGCCTCCCAAGTAGCTGCGATTACAGGCATGCGCCATCACACCTGGCTACTTTTTTGTTTTTAGTAGAGACAGGGTTTTGCCCTCTTGGTCAGGCTGGTCTTGAACTTCTGACCTCAGATGATCCACTCGCCTCGGCCTCCCAAAGTGCTGGGATTACAGGAGTAAGCCACCACACGCGGCCACGTTCATTATTTTTAAATGGCTAAGAAAGCATTAGATCTTCTAAAGTCTACCACCCAGAACCATAACTGATTTTCTACACTTGCTTCTGTGAGCATATGCATGTAAATTGGAATCATATTATATATTAATAAAAATGAGATCATATTATCCCTATTATGATCACTATTTTTTCTCTTAGCCCAATATTAGGAATATCATCTGTATTGGACCTTTAGTTTCCTTATTGATGGATATTTTTTAGTTGATCACTATTATAAAAAAGTAATAAAAATTGAGGTATTATCTTTGCATACTTGTTATTTTAACTTTTTCTACTTTATTGAGATGTGGTTTACATATGATAAAATGTACATATTTTAAATGTACAAGCCTAGTATTTTGAAAAAGATATATACCTGATAACTACTACCTCAATCAAGATACAGGTAATATCCATCTCCCTGAAAGTATCTTATATCCTCTTGCAGTCATTTTTCCCTGCTCCTGCCCTAGGCAACAAGTCTGAGTTTTATCACTATAGATAAGTTTTACCTATTCTAGAACTTCATATACATTGAACTATACAATATGTACTATTTTAAGTCTGGTGTTTTTTACTCAGCATAATTTAGGTACTTCTTAGGTCAGTTTTAGTTATTTACATTTTTAAAGAAAAGCATCCATTTTATTTAGATTTTCAAACTTATTCCCATAGAATTGTGCGTAGTAATCATTTATCCTTATAAAATTTTAAAGGTAATTTTTTGGAATTGGGGTTTGGTGGTGTGACGTGTTGCTCACAAGTAGCCATAACTCGTATTCCTGAAGGAATACATAAATCGAGATCAAGGAACACATAAATTCCCCTTTATTCAGTGGTTCTAGTTCTTTCCAAGTTGAATAACTATTTTTTTGGTTGTTTTAAGTTGGTGCTCTGAACTTTAATTTCAGTACCCTTTACTCTGAATTGTGAAGTTTTGATAAGATGTGCCATTTTTTAAATGTCTGCCAGAACACAATTTGCATGCCTTATTAGCTCCATTAAACTTTTAAAAACCTTAGAAAAGTGGTTATATTCGTGTTTTCATTCTTTGCATTACACATTTGTGTCTATTCTTACATTCTTTTTTATTGATTAAGTATGACATTATTTCTTTTCAAGGCAACCTCTCTTGGATTTTTCTTAATGATTATGTTTCTTGGCTTAATATTACTCTTATATTCGGTTTTTCTATTTAGGTTCATTTTCTTTTTTTTTTTTTCTTTTGGACTTGTGATTTGAGCACTTAATTTGAATCATTTAATAATAAAATCTTTTACTCTTTAAACGTTTTAAGTATTGCATTGCCTTTAGCCACCAAGTTTTGTTATATAATAGCATTCTTTATTTTTAACTCTGGTGTTTTTTTATCTTATTTTTATTTTTTGTTGTAGTTTTTTTTTAAGTGTGTTTTCAATAAGCATATGGTTAAATCTTTTATTTTCTGACCCATCAAAGGGTTTATTTTATAATAAGGTGGTTTATTTTTTTTTTTCTGTTTTAAAATACAGTTATGTGTTGCTTAACGATGAAGATACTTTCTGAGATGTGTTAGGTGATTTCTTTGTGGGAACACCATGGAGTGTACAGGGTGTTACTCTATTGAATACTGTGGGCAGTTGTAACACATTTGTGTATTTAAGCATATGTAACATGAAAAGGGCACAGTAAAAATACTGTATAAAAGATAAAAAATGGTACACTTTTTTTTTTTTTTGAGATAGTGTTTCACTCTTGTTACCCAGGCTGGAGTGCAATGGCACGATCTCAGCTCATTGCAACCTCCGCCTCCTGGGTTCAAGCGATTCTCCTGCCTCAGCCTCCCGAGTAGCTGGGACTACAGGCGTGCGCCACCATGCCCACTAATTTTTGTATTTTTAGTAGAGATGGAGTTTCACCATGTTGACCAGGATGGTCTCGATCTCTTGACTTCATGATCCACCCACCTTGGCCTCCCAAAGTGCTGGGATTATAGGCGTGAGCCACCGCACCCGGCCCAATGGTACACTTTTATGGGACAGCCCCATTATAATCTTGTGGAACAGCTGTTGCGTAATGTATGTGGTCTGTCTTTGCAAAATGTCATTATGCAGGGCGTGACTATACTGTTATGATTAATTCTAATTCCTTTTGTTGTTCTTATCTTTGTCTTTTTTTTAAATTTGTTTTTCTTTTTTTTCTTTTTTATTTTTTTTATTGCATTTTAGGTTTTGGGGTACATGTGAAGAACATGCATGTCTTTGTCTTTTTGATATATATATGTCCTGTTTTTTCTTGCTGCTTGGACCATGTTTTCTTTGTTTTCATAGTCTCCAGTATTTTGGCTCATCCATATTTGATTTAAAATTCTAGTAATTAGTTATTTGTAATGGCAGTTAACTAATTGTAATTAATGATAGCTTATTATAAATTACAATTGTGTAATACCTTATTTGAGATGAAATCCTCAAAAATTGTTAGTTTTGTGTCCTTTTTTGGTTATATATTTTCTAGGATTTGCATAATCTGGTTTTAAAAAGATCATCCTGTAGGCAGTGCCAGAGGAGTGGTGACTGGTAGAGAACAAAGTTATGCTCACAGATGTAGCTCCAAAGGGCTAGAGATGAATATCTGTCTGATACTCTGGTTCTGGTTGTAATCTCTTGAGTCAGTAGACAGATGCTGGGAGAGCTTTGAAACAGCTTCCTGCATATTTTCAAGGAATTTTTAAAAGTTGAGATATGGCCTGTTGTGGTGGCTTATGCCTGTAACCCCAGCACTTTGGAAGGCTGAGGCGGGCAGATCACAAGGTTAAGAGATCGAGACCATCCTAGTCAACATGGTGAAACCTAGTCTCTACTAAAAATACAAAAATTAGCTGGGTGTAGTGGCATGTGCCTGTAGTCCTAGCTACTCAGGAGGCTGAGCCAGGAGAATCACTTGAACCCAGGAGGCGGAGGTTGCGGTGAGCAGAGATTGTGCCATTGCACTCCAGCCTGGGCAACAAGAGCAAAACTCTGCCTCAAAAAAAAAAAAAAAGTTGAGATACATTTATAAAATTTTAAAGTGTACAGTTGAGTAGTTTTTAGAATATTCACAAGGATGTGCAACCATCCCTACAATCTAGTTCCAAAATATTTTTATTACTCCAAAAAGAAACCTGATTACCATTTGTAGTCACTCCCATTATCTCTACCCCTCAGTGTCTGACAGCCATGAATCAGTCTACTTCCTGTTAATATGGATTTGCCTCCTCTTCACATTTCATGTAAATGGAACGATACAATATATAGCATTTGGGTCTGTCCTCTAATACTCTGTTTTATGATAAATAGATTTCTTTTTGGTGTACCATTTTAATTCCCTTTTTTGTCTTACTATATATTTTGAGTTACTTATGATTGCCTTAGGGATTACAATTAACAACTTAATTTATGAGAACCTAGTTTGGATTAGTGCTAACTTAATAGTATATAAAAAACTTTGCTGCTGGGCACAGTGGCTTACACCTGTAATCCCAGCAGTTTGGGAGGCCGAGGTGGGCGTATCACGAGGTCAAGAGATTGAGACCATCCTGGCCAACATGGTGAAACCCCATCTCTACTAAAAAATACAAAAATTATCTGGGTGGGGTGACATGTGCTTGTAATCCCAGCTACTCGGGAGGCTGAGCCAGGAGAATCACTTGAACCAGGGAGTTGGAGGTTGCAGTGAGCCGAGATTGCACCACTGCACTGCAGCCTGGCAAGAGAGTGAGACTCTGTCTCATAAATAGCTCCATCCTGTTGCCTTCCCTTGTGCTGTTATAATTTATATCTTTATATATATATATAGTATGCCTATCAACAAAGATTATAATTATTTTATATACTTTTTAATCAGAAAAATTACAAAAAAATCATACTTTAAAATTAAAAAAAAATTTTTTTAATATATATTTTTTTAAGTGACTGACTCTTGCTCTGTTGCCCAGGCTGGTCTCCAACTTCTTCAACAGTTTGATTATGATATGACCAGGTGTGGATCTTTTTGAATTTATTTTAGTTGGAGTTGTTGAGCTTCTTATGTGTATAGATTACTGGTTTTCATCAAATGGGATAGTTTTTGGCTGTTATTTCTTTAAATATTTTTTCTGCCTCTTTCTCTTTCTCCGTATGGTACTTTTATTATGTGTGTGTGTTGGTACACTTGATGTTACAGGTCTCTGAGGCTCTATTATGTTTTTCATTTTTTTGTTCCTCAGATTGTATAATCTCAATTGACCTATCTTAAGCTTCACTGATTCTTTCTTATGCCTGCTCAGATTTGCTGTTGAGCCTCTGGTGAATTTTTCTTCAGTTATTGTACCTTTTGACTCTAGAATTGCTATTTGGTGAGACATTGTTTTCATGCTTTTAGACATGCATTGAAAGAAATGGTTTCCTTTAGGTCTTTGAATTTTTTAATTTTTTTTAGAGGTAGGGTCTTGCTCTGTTACCCAGGCTGGAGTGCTATAGTATGATCATAGCTGACTGTAACATTGAACTCCTGGATTCAAGCAGTCATCCCACCTCAGACTCCTGAGTAGCTGGGACTAGAGGTCTGTACCACCCTACCTGGCTAATTTTTCTACTTTTATTTTCTAGAAATGGGATCTTGCTATATTGCCCAGGCTGGTTTCAAATTCCTGGCCTCAGGAGATCCTCCCACTTCAGCCTCCTAAAGTGCCGGGATTACAAGTGTGAGCCACCATGCCTAGCCCCTTTCAACATATTTAAAATAACTGATTAAAATCTTTTTCTACTGTGTCAAACATCTGTACTTTCTTGGGGACAGCTGATATTGATTGCTTTTCTTCCCTGTGTATAGACCATACTTTCTTATTTTTTTGCATGTCTTGTACTTTTTTTCTTGAAAAATGGACATATTAAATAATGTGGCAACTCTGGAAATCAGATTCTCCTCCCTTCCCAGGGTGGGTTGTTTTGCTGATTTTGGTAATTATTGTATGTTTGCTAGTGACTTTTCCGCTAGTGACTTTTCTGAATTAATTCTGTGATGTCTGTTCTTTATCATGTGTGGTCAGTTACTGAAGTCTGTACTTGGTTAGTTTAGTAGTCAGCTAATGATTGTGCTAGAACAAATAAATCACACATTCTTTACTGAGAATATCTCTGTGTTGGGGCATTCCTTCAACACTCTAAGGCAATTGACAACTTCCCTTTAGCTTTCACTTCTGGCTTGTTTAAATGCCTCAAGTTCAGGCAAACGTGAGAGTTTAGGGCCTTCTTAGGTCTTTCTTGAGAATGTGCACAGCCCTGGTCATGTATACCAGCCCTATGCTTGCTTATGGCCTTCTAGATTTCCAGAAATACACTGAAGCTTTTCAAAGCCCTCACAGTCATCTCATTCCCTAGCTTTTCCTTATAGCCTTTTTGTTTTTCTATTGTTTGCTTCAGTTGTTATTCACTGCCTCAGACAGCCATGAAGTTATACTTTCCTATAAAATTGTTTTTGACATCACTCACCCAAGGGAGGTTTTTTGGTACTGGTTGAGCTCAGAGGTTAAATACAGTGAGCCTTGCAAGTGGGATCTTCTGGGGGAACTTTAGGAGAATAACAATTCTTTGGGAATGAATCTTTAAAAGAATTATAACTACATTCTGTTTTTTTCTGGTGACTGCTAGGCTTTACCTAGCATTACAGCAAGCTATTATTTTTAAAGGCTACAGTATAGCTGGGGATGGGACTAAAGTACTGATATTCCACTGTTTTTCTTGAATACATGTTCCCCAGATTTCTGCAAGCCTTTGATTTAGTTCTCAGAATTCTGAAAACATTTGATTCTGACAGATAATTTATCTAGTTTTTTTTGTTGCTTTTATTGAGGAATTTTTGAAAGTGCTTACTCTACCATTCTTTATTGTGTTCTTCAGTTTTTAAAAATATACATCATTGTATTTAAGTTACCTATACAGTTTTTAATAAAGTAAAATCAGAATGGCATGAGTTGAAGACTGGATATATTTTTCTTACCCAGTTCCATCCTGACTTTTAAATGCTTTATTCCCTGACTTTTATGTATTCTAGATAATTCAGGCTCAGGAACCACCCTGTCTGGGTTCAGATCCTAGCTCCGATACCTTTTAGCTTTGTCACCTTGGGCAAGTTACTTGACTTTTCTGTGCTTCAGTTTCCTCATTTGTAAAATGGGAATAATAATAGTACCTCCCAATAGGGTTGTGAAGATTTAAAAAGTCAGTCTATGCAATGTACTTAGAACAATGCTTGACACATAGTAAGCACTCAATAAAGGTTAGCTATTTTTTAGAAGTTATGATGTAGAAAATTTTAGATAATATGAATTTGCTAGTTTACATTTAACTGCATTTTTTAGATTTTAAGGATTTTTTAACTTCCTAATGAATATAAATTAGAAAAATATTAAAGAATCACCATAAAATATATTATTTAGTATTTCTGTAGTTTGTGTCTAAGAAGATATATTTTTCTTAAGTGCAGTACACAGCAGTAATGAATGGAAAATCCCAGATAAAGTATAACAGTTATTGTCTATTATTTATAATATAATACTGTTTATTATTTTTATTAGGTTAATAATAATGAAATGGTTGCATTACAACGAGATCCCAATAATCCTTACGATAAGAATGCGATTAAAGTAAACAATGTGAATGGAAATCAGGTTGGCCATTTAAAGAAAGATCTTGCAGGTGCTTTGGCCTATATCATGGACAACAAATTGGCGCAAGTTGAAGGGTAATGTACTTTCAGAATTAAATTTTAATAATTGTGAATTATAGTCATCTTTCAACTTGTTAGGGCTTCTTGTTAGAGCTTATAAAAGTATGCTAACAATTTCTATCACTGTTCTTTTGGTATGTGTTAAATAAATGTTTTAATTCTTCTTTTACATACTTCCACTACCCCAGCCATCAAACAATTGTCTTCTCATTTTCCTATGGAATTATTACCATGGAGAAAAATAAACCTTGGTTCAAATATTAGGAATTGCATTGCATTTTTCCAAGCCTTTTGGTACCTAGGTTTAGGAATTTGGAAGTGTTCGTTCGTTTATTTATTTTGAGATGGAGGCTCACTCTTGCCCAGGCTATAGTGCAGTGGTGTGATCTCGGCTCAGTGCATCCTCTGTCTCTCGGATTCAACCAACTCTCCCTGCCTCAGCCTCCTGAGTAGCTGGGATTGCAGGTGCCTGCCACCATGCCCAGCTAATTTTTGTGTTTTTAGTAAAGACAGAGTTTTACCATGTTGGTCAGGCTGGTCTCAAACTCCTGACCTCAGGTAATCTGCCTGCCTCAGCCTCCCAAAGTGCTGGGATTGCAGATGTGAGCCACCGCACCCGGCCTGGAAGTGTTCGTTTATATCAGAGGTTATAAACTGGTATTCTGTGATAGGATGTAGGTGAATTTCATTTTGCCTGCAGTGTTTTAGACATTTTTTCATTTAGTATTGATATTGAAATAGCTAGCTAGTCAGCATTTTATACATATTAATTTATTTCCTTAAATACAAAAACATATTTTTCTCTTGACAACAGGAAGATCTGGCAATGCTGGATGAGTTGTCACTTCCATATGACAAAAATTGACTGAAACTGAGTAGTACCTCTCCTTTTAGCTAGGGCATATATTCTCAGTTTTACCACCTGTTTCTTTCTTTTTTCTTTTTTTTAAAACTCTTTCAGTCTTTTAGTTACTTTTTCTCTTTTAGGCATTTGTACTTGTGATCTCAATTTAAGTATTTGGAATATTTAGGATCTTTATATTCTAATTCTAATTTTTAGGATATTCATATCATAATCCTAGGTGAGTTTGGAAGATAAATGCTCAGTGATGTCTCACTTTGTTTTCTCCTTTTTCAGTTAATCAGGTTTTTCTGATTAACTGAAAAAGGAGATATTGAGAATAACTGTTAGTGAATCACAAGTTCTTGCATTCCTGATTTTCCAAGCAGAATGATTTATTACCCTCAGTGGTTCTGTTAGCCAGAGCTCTACCCTTTCATTTAAACTTATTTTACTTATCTCACAATCTTGTTTACATGCCATCCATTTATTTTAAAACTGCTTTATTCCAATTTTCTCAATTTTTTCTGGCACTCTGGTTCTAAAAATCACTCTTTTCTTCTGATTGTTTATGATTCTATTCCTTGTTCTTTTTCTCTTTAAAATCTGCCTAACTAACTCCTTCTTAACCTGCATGCAAAATGTAAATGATACACTTAAAATACTGAACTGATTCTTAGTGGGGATAAAAAGTAATGCTTCTAATTTCCCTTTCTTTTTCTCCCACATATAATAGGGTAGTTCCTTTTGGTGCAAACAATGCTTTTACCATGCCTCTGCATATGACTTTTTGGGGAAAAGAAGAAAATAGAAAAGCGGTTTCAGATCAGTTGAAGAAACATGGATTTAAATTGGGTCCTGCACCAAAAAGTAAGTTTACAATTTAACTTAATGTTATTCTGATATAAGATGCAGGGATTATGAAACATTTATTCTCTCTTGGAGTTTGTTGGCTAATTTGTGCTCAAGGCTCCAAGTTACAACTTTTTTTCAAGAGTCTTTTTGAGGAAATCTCTGATTTTTCCTTTTGCCTCTATTAAAATAACTATAGATTCACACATAAAAATGTTTATGGTCAGAATAACAAGAGTGAGGGGGATATTAAATAAAAAATTAGAGAAGAAATATATAAGGAAGTCTCATGTATACCCTCCCCTAATTTTCCCTAATGGTAACATCTGGAAACCCCTGATTTTAAACATTCTTTTTGATAAATTTTAGACAAAAGAATCTGCTAATAGGGAACAAAAAGGATTGCTTGGCAAGAGTTTGTTCAAATAATGTGAAATTGCTTGTGGTTTTTGAGAGATTTAGTATTTCGCTTTTAAAAAAACCTCTAAAATACCAGGCTTTTAATGAAGTTTGTTATGCAAATTTTATTTATTTATGTATTTATTTTGAGATAGGGTCTCCCTCTGTCACCTAGGCTGGAGTGCAGCGGCCGCGATCAATGACTCAGTGCAACCTTGACCTCCTAGGCTCAAGCAGTCCCTCCACCTGAGCCTCCCTAGTAGCTGGGATAACAGGTGCACACCATGGCGCTCCACTAATTTTTGTATTTTTTGTAGATACAGGATTTTGCCATATTGCCCAGGCTAGTCTCGAACTTCTGGGCTCAAGTGAACCACCTGCGTTGGCCTCCCAAAGTGCTGGGGTTATGGGTGTGAGCCACAGCACCCAGCCCTGTTATCCACATTTTCAAAGCTACTTATTAAAAGATAAAAACATTTTATTTGATGGCTTTATTCTTTTCATTTTGTAAATTAATAGCTTTCGGATTCACTTTGGAAAGTGCTTGGGGCTCTGGAAGAGCTGGACCAAGCTATAGTATGCCATTGCATGCTGCAGTACAGATGACAACTGAACAGGTATGCTTCTCTTTTATTTTGTAATCTAAAAGTGAATTTTAAATGTTGAAGATTTGTATTTAAAAGAACAGGATGAATATGTTTGTGGTCTTCAAATATATTAAGTTATGAAACATGTTATAGAGTAAATAAAATATATATATTTGTTAACATTTATATAAAAAAATACTGATAAAGGATAAATCCATACATGAACATTTGTACTTAACATACGGAACATATGTTATTGTTTATGCATGGCATATTTTGTATTTGAAATGTTTTAAATGTTCAAGTAGTCATTTTAAGAAAAAATTGAAACTTACTCCTTTCAGTAAGTTTGCAAATGCAGTGCTAAAGAATTAACTCCAAATTCTTTACATTAACTTTGTCTAATTTGTAATTTAGGATGAGTTATGCTGAATTTCTTTGAAAAAAATCGTATAAAATAAGTTAATGCAGATCAATTAAAAAATAACATTAAAACTTTTTTGATGTCTGTACCCACCAGTGTTAGTCCTTTTATCCACCTATTATAGTTACCATATTTATCCTGCTTATTGTTAGAAGGACTTGAGCTTGTGTCTGGTAGGTAAACCCCAGGTTACTTCCAATTTTTAGACCTGGCCTGATTTCTTCTGAGCTGCTGCTGTGTGTTCATGTGTTAATTTTCAAAAATGTCTGTTTCACACATATGTTGATATAAAATTGGACTGACCTAGTTTAAATAGTCAACTAATTTAGCATAATAAAATTATCCTGTAGTGCATGACAACTTCCTTATCGCAGTAATAGTAAATGAAATGTCATTGACCTGGCAGGACTGACAAAATATTTTGAATACAACTGATAGCATCACAGAACTTTAATGGCAGAAAGAACCTTAGAGACAATGTAAATTTAGTTCATCCCTTTCATTTTATAGGAATAAGACACAGGACCATAAAGGTTAAGTTTTGCCAAAACTTGTATATAAGCTTACTTGTGATAAAACTGTGACTGAAACTCAGAACTTAAAACTCTTCTATATTTTTTTACTTCCTGACACCTAAAGCACCTGTTCATTCTGTCTTCAGTGGGCGATATAATCCCAGAGTTGATTGTGTGCCTTTTTGGCATTTGACTATTTTGTGGTTTTTTTTTAATTTAATTTAATTTTAATTTTTTAATATTTGAGGACAGAGTCTCTCTCGCCCCGGCTGGAGTGCAGTGGCATAATCATGGCTCACTGTATCCCTGACCTACTGGGCTCAAATGATCTTCCCACCTCAGCATCCCTAGGAGCCACAACTACAGGCACGCATCACCATGCCTGGCTAATTTTTTAAAAATATTTTTTAGAGACGGGATCTCTCACTATGTTGTCCAGGCTGGTTTCAAACTCCTGAGCTCAAGTGATTCTCCCACCTTGGTCTCCCAAAGTGCTGAGATTATTGGCGTGAGCCACCACTCCTGGCTCATTTGACATTAACATCAGTTAATTAACTAAATGATTTGAAATCTGACTTAAGTACAAGTATTTTAATTAGTTTGTCTTACATTGTTTCTTGTTGCTTTTCATTGTAGCTTAAACAGAATTTGACAGATTGTTTGAAGATTTAAAAGAAGATGATAAAACCCATGAAATGGAACCAGCTGAGGTATTGAGCCAATATTTTTTATTTAAGACTACTCAGAATGTTTAAATATGCTTATAATCTACTTTTTGTTTAATCACAGGATCACTCTTCCAGATTCTGCATGTAAAAAAGGGAATGGCTTACTGTATTTCTTTTTATGACTTTTTATTTGTAGGCTATTGAAACACCACTACTTCCACATCAGAAACAAGCTCTAGCATGGATGGTGTCACGTGAAAACAGCAAAGAACTCCCACCATTCTGGGAACAGCGAAATGACTTATACTATAACACAATAACAAATTTTTCTGAGAAGGACCGACCAGAAAATGTCCATGGAGGAATTTTAGCTGATGATATGGGTTTGGTAATTATTTTTTTCTTTAGTTAATATAATCTAATTTTGTGATAATGATTTTCTAGAAAGTAATTTTGAAGTAAAAAGAGATAGGAATATGTTGGTATTAGTTTGGGACTAGATTTTACTATCTTTGTAGAACACAGTTTTTCCTATAGTTTTTACTTAAAATAGTGGTAAACTTTTGGTTTGGTTAAAGTACAATTGAAATAATTAGTTAACAATAGTAGTATAAAGGTGTGTTTCTCAATTTTCTTTTTTCTTTTCTTTTTTCTTTTTTTTTTGTTTTTTGAGATGGGGTCTTGCTCTCTGGAGTGCAGTGGCATGATCTTGGCTCACTGCAGCTTCCGCCTTCCAGGTTCAAGCAGTTCTTCTGCCTCAACCTCCCAAATAACTGGGATTACAGGCATGTGCCACCATGCCCAGCTAATTTTTTTATTTTTTGTAGAGACAGGTTTCACCACGTTGGCCAGCCTGGTCTTGAACTCCTGACTTCAAGTGATCCACTCACCTTGGCCTCCCAAAGTGCTGGGATTACAGGTGTGAGCCACCACGCCTGGCCATGTTTCTCAATTTTCTTTGCTCTTTGAAATTCAGGGTGACCTGTCTTTCATGAGTTTTCTTTTAAAAAGTAAAGACAAAGCAATGTTATATGAAATTGTATTCCATCACAAATATTGTGGTAATCAGAGTATTAAATAGATATTTATGGGTTCTTACACTAGCAGTTTTTGTATTTTTCAGTCTTAGTAACCCTTTCTACTCTTAAAAATTACTGATGATCTTGAAAGAGCTTTTATTTTTGTGGGCTGTTATCAGTATTTGTAGTATTAAGCAACGGTAACTAAAGATAACAGTACAAACTTATTACTTGTTAGCATAAATGGCATATTTTTAAATGAAAAGTATGCCAAAACACTAACAATTTTGGTGAGAGAACTAGCATTGTTTTACATTTTTGCACATCTCTGTGTTTGGCCAAATAGATGGCGGCTTAATTCTCATCTGCTTCTTCATTCAGTCTATTCCGTTAGGTTGTTTTGGTTGAAGTACATGAAGAAAATTTGTCCTTATAATGGTATGTAGTTGTAAAGGGAGAGTATTTTAGTAGCTTTTTAGATAACTGCAGATTTCTTTGATATATACATCAAAATTCAACAAGTGTTAGTTTATTAAAGGTTAATTGTTGTCATATGGAACTCTAAATCATATCAGTGAGCTTTTTATACCCTGTTTCCTTAAAATCTATTTGTATATCTTGCCCATTGAGTGGATATTTTACCTATGTATGATTTTATAACACCAAGTATTACTCATTTAGAAAATGTTGGTTCATTGATTTGGGCAGACCTACCAAATGTTGATGTATTTCATTTGCAAGATCCAAAACTTACATTCATTAATATTACCACTGATGTTATTAGAAAATCATTTACATTTTGGGAAGGCACTGTGTTCATAGTGTCACACACAATTTTTCCAGTATTCTAATTTTCTATTGAAAACTTAAATTTTATCATTGACAAATAATCTCAGTTGTTTCCTTTTTAGATGACAGCCTCACTTTGTTCATTTTCAAGAAAATATCTTTCAGACACTCAATCATGAATGATAGTTGTCATTCAAGTAAAAAATGGTGTTGCATGAAAAAAGTGACTAGTTGAGCTTATAAATCCCATCTTGATTGATTTTTTCCTAGCTAACCCTCATATTTTGAACAGAAATAGTTCATGTGTCCTTTGCATTTCACTACACAGAATATTGAAAAGATTTGTATTTAAGTGATGAAGTTTAATAAAATTAATATGTGCTGCTTCTTTGAGAACATTTTTTTTTTTTTCTTGAGATGGAGTTTCACTCTTGTTGTCCAGGCTGGAGTGCAATCGTACATTCTTGGCTCACTGCAACCTCCGCCTCCCAGGTTTAAGTGATTGTCTTGCCTCAGCCTCCCAAGTAGCTGGGATTACAGGCATGAGCCACTGCGCCTGGCCAAGAACATTCTTAAGGAAAACTTTTTTTTCTTTAACTGTATGTGGCAGTTAAGAATATCATGACTACTAATATACCTTAGTGCCAACTGCTTTATTTTATGCTGAGGCACTTTTTTCACCGTTGCTGTTTGGGCTTTTTGTAACATTAGTGCAGATGTTAACAGAAATATAGTCTGTCTTAGTAGTATTATAAAAACAGTTTTCACTTCACATTTTCCTAAAGGGCTCCTGGGAAACCCTCCCCATCCCCCGGTGGCCTGTGGACCACACTTTGAAACGCTGTTTTACACTGCTTTAAAATTGCCAGAGATTTATTTCTGTATTGCCGACTATCAATTAAGCTGCAGTAAATGTTGAAAAATTACATGGTTCCATTTAAGAAAAATGCATAAGAAATATGTCCTTTATGTTTTATGGATAAGTTGTGACTTAAGCTTGGTATTATCTTTAAGTCAAATTTTAATAAAATGATTATATGCATACTGGAATTACTAATCACTTTAGCTCTGAACTTCATGGCAAATTAGTAGTTATAAATAGTTGCATGATAAAAATCAATAGTTCAGGGTTAAATGTAGAATTGTAGAATAGCTGTCATTCAATAAAATGACATTTCTCAGAGATACTTACAGTATTTTATAGTGTAAATCATTTAACAGTTCCTAATATTGCAGTGAGGGGAAAGCATTTTCTAACTAAATAAAATATTCATTTTTTATTAACCTGCATATATAATACACTTTTGTGGCCTTGAATGATATTTGATATTCGATTACTTGATTTTAAAATGGGACTATTTTTCTGGTGAACTGGGTTTCAGAATCTAACCAACTGTCTTTTTAAAACATTTTTAAGGGTAAAACTCTTACAGCTATTGCAGTAATCCTTACCAACTTCCATAATGGCAGACCTCTTCCTATTGAAAGAATTAAAAAGAATCTACTGAAGAAGGTAAAGTAGTAGTAAGTGCGATTTCTATGAAATCTCTAGTTTACTGTTAAATCTTTAAATTTCATCATTTAAAATACCAAGAAATTGTATTTCCAGAAATGTGATGAATGATCTCTCTGTCTCTCATGTGTTGCTGATAAGAATGAAAGTTTGTGTCACATTCTTTTTAGTTTTTCAAACAAGGTCTGGCTCTGTTGCCCAGGCTGGAGTGCAGTATCACAATTCAGCTCACTGCAACCTCTGCCTCCCAGGCTGAAGTCACGGAATTTCACCATTTTGTCCAGGCTGGTCTTGAACTCATGAACTCAAGTGATCTGTCTGCCTCAGCCTCCCAAAGTGCTGAGGTTACAGGTGTGAGCCATCAATGGTGTCACATTCTTGAGAGCAATTGATAATTTGTATCAAGAGCCTTAAAGTTGTTTATAATCTCTGAACAATTTTGCCAGTCAATAATGTCATTTCTAAGAAACTATCTGAAGGGAGTTACCAGAAATTCATTTTTTCCAAAGAAAGTACAGGTTTGGTTTTTTTTTCTCAACATTGTTTTAAAGGTGGACAGTTTGTAGGCTGGGCATATTGACTGGCGCCTGTAGTTCCACCTACTTGGGAGGCTGAAGCAGGAGGATTGCTTGAGCCCAGGAGTTCAAGCCTATAGTCAGCTATGATTGCACTATTGCAATCCAGCTCCAGTGACATTGTGAGACTCTGTCTCTAAAACAAACATAAAATAAAGGTGGACAGTTTGAAACATCTTTTGACAACGAAACAGTTAAATGATATAGCTATAAAATTAACTATTGTGAAACCACAAAGTATTATTTTTGATGAATAATTACTTTTATGATTTTTTAAAAAAATTACAGGTAAAAATCTTTGTATGGAATTTGATTCCTCACTTTGTAAATAATATATTCATGTGTGTTTTAAGTCCATTCACAACACTATCTGTACTAAAATGTTAATAATTTATATCCTAGTGATGAGAATAAGGGTGACTTTTCTTGATACTTAATATGCGTGCGTGTGTGTGTGTGTGTGTGTATGTATATAATATAAACATACATTTGTATTTGGTCTCTAACAATTAAAAATTAATTAATTTATTGAGAAAATAAATGTTATTAGAGAGGAACAGTTACTTCTTTTCTTACCTGAAAATTCAGGTAACTTAAAGAGAAGGAAACAGCAAAAAGATGTGTGCAATATACTTCTTTTCTGAACTCTTCTGAATTACCATTCTTCCTAGTTTTTAGTTTTCAGAGAAGGCTGTACATCAGTTTCCTGTCACTGCTACTGAGATTTTATTTTATTGTCTGTACTTAGTTATATTTCCTTCTTTCTACTTTTATTGAGAGTTAAAGTCTCAGATTCAATTCCTTACCCTGAACAACCTGATGTTTTATGTCTTGTTCTTCCTACATTTGGTTATTAAAACTGAAGTTTTAGGTTACCAGATTTGATAGAAGCACATAAGACTACTTCAGCTTTAGTCTCAATTATTAATTGAGAAATTACCAATTAACAGTAAGGATTTCTCTTATTTTTCCCCAAGATCAGTTATATATTTAAGGTGTTGTATAGTAGGAAGGTTTTAGGATATTTGGGTTGCTACATTAATTGAAATGGAGGCTGAAGATTTGATTTCCAGCCAGGTATTTATTTTTTAAAAAAAATTGTCACTCTTTCAAGTAGGTTTAGATATTCCAAACATAAATAGAGTAAAATATTATTGATTTAAAGTTCCCTAGATTTGAACATACTATTGTTTCATCCAGGTTAGACTTGGTAAAAAGTTTATCTTTGAACTTTATGGAGAAAAAATTTGCTGGTAATGCAAGGCCAGGCATGGTGGCTCACACCTGTAATCCCAGTAGTTTGGGAGGCCGAGCGGGCACATCACCTGAGGTTAGGAGTTTGAGACCAGCCTGACAAACATGGTGAAACCCCGTCTCTACTGAAAATCACAAAATTAGCTGGGCGTGGTGGCACATGCCTGTAATCCCAGCTACTTGGGAGGTAGGAGAATCATTTGAACCAGAGAGGTAGAGGTTGCAGTGAGCTGAGATCATGCCATTACACTCCAGCCTAGGCAACAAGAGCAGAAACTTCATCTCAGAAAGAAAAAAAGAATAATAAAAAGGACATCCTTTGTGTTTGAATAAACTTAGATTTTTTGCATACTGTTTAATACTTATAGTAATTATTGAAGACTTGATAGGACATTTGATGAAAAGCATTTTTACTATCTCTTTCTTGGAATTAATGCTTAGAAGTTAACTAAAATAAGTCTTCTAGTTACATCTCTAAAATATTGTATTTTGGATTTTTAATTAATTTATTTTAGTTTAGTTTATTTTTTGAGACGGAGTCTCCCTCTGTCGCCCAGGCTGGAGTACAGTGGTGCGATCTTGGCTCACTGCAACCTCCGCCTCCCGGGTTCAAGCGATTCTCCTACCTCAGCCTCCCAAATAGCTGAGATTACCGGTGCCCACCACCATGCCCGGCTAATTTTTGTATTTTTAGTAGAGATGGGGTTTTGCCATGTTGGCCAGTCTAGTCTCAAACTCCTGACCTCAGGTGATCTGCTATCCTTGGCCTCCCAAAGTGCTGGCATGAGCCACTGAGCCCAGCAGATTTTTAATTTATTTAGATTGGTACCTTTATAGGGGGATGAATCTTTTCAACCACATTTTTAGTAAGACTTAACTCTAATGGGATTTTTTGCTTAACAACTCAGCTTTTATAGAATTGTTTTCAACTCGTGTATATTGATGCATTTTGAAACAAAGGTACATTGAAAAAGAAAAAGAAAATAGACGGGCAAGACTCCATGGAGTAAGAGGAGAGGACACTCTGGGACCTGTACTATTATATATTAGAGCTATTTGCCTTGAGAATTCCAGAGAAAAAGAGGATGACAATGGCAACCTCATTAAAGATCTGAACATGGAACATTGGTTTGAAAAGTTTGAAGTCTGAGAATTCTTAACTATAAAGTAAATCCCAGTTCTTGAATTTTTCTCACAATAACTAATATGTCATTTATAATTGAGATTTGCTTTTGGTATTCCTTTTGAAAAGGTAAAGGCCAACTAGTTTTCTTTTTTTTAGATACCCGTGAAAAAATTTTAAATCAATTTATATGTTTTCCTCTTCACTTATTCACCCTCCCCCTCAGTTGCTCCAGAATTGGGTAGCAGTTTAAGTAGTTTTTATTATGCAAAGTAAAGCAATATAAAATAAGGTGCATTTAAAGTTATTTAAAACTGATAGCATGGTAACATGTTACTAATCATTTCTGTGGGGGGGAAAAAAACTGATAGCAGTACTGTTTAAGAAATATGCCTGTTTACCCAGGAATGTAATGTTAACGATGACTCTATGAAACTTGGAGGAAACAATACCAGTGAAAAGGCAGATGGACTAAGCAAAGGTAAATTTGAATTTTGAAATGACCCAATATTTGATTTGGTAAACCTTAATTTGAATATGACCCAATATTTGATTTGTGTTTTTTTAGCCTAATATTGTAATTCTAGTTTTGGCTTTGTACTGTACAAAAATTTAGGATCCCTTTTTTTAAAAGGACTTCCCTGAGTACTGGTAGGAAAGGTTTCATCAAGATCATTGAATTGGGTAGTATACCTTTTAGAGAACTGGGGAAGAGCATTTTGGTTGTAAAAAAAATCTCATGAAAGAGTACTTTAAAAAGAGCATATTTCATTCAGGGACCTCAGTGAATTTTATGGTATTTAAAATGTAATATGCATGGACAATGGCAGATAATGCTAGAAAGCTAGCTTTAGAGCCAAATTCTGAAGTCATAGGAGAAATGGAAAGAGATCTGTGGATTTTGCAGTTAAATGACCTTCATAAAGTTAATTTCTAAAGATAGAACAGACTGAAAATATTTTAATAGTAGTAGGTGAAAAATTATAGATAACAATTGCTTGCTATTACTTACTTTAAGTTTGGGATATGAAAGAAACAGAAAGGTGGCTGAGTTAAGGGTAAGATGAGGTATTTCGTTTTTTATTTTCTGTGATTTTAAGAAAGGAATCCATGAGATTTTGGATTTAGTAGAGAGACTAGTAGGTTGTGGGAGGAAATAGGATCAGGAGAATAGGTAGATGAGTTATGAGAATAGGTAGATGAGTTAGCAGAATAGGTGGATGAGTTAGAAGGAAAAAAGTACAGTTAAGGAAAAGTATAGATAAATTAGTAGATTAAAAGATGGAAAAATTGAGATTTTATGGAAGATACCATCTCATTTTCTTTGTAAAGTGAAATAGGTCATCTTGGAATAAAAGGAGTTAGTATCTAGGCAAAGGGGTTAATGTAGTATGGATCATTCTGGTATGGATCATGTTGATGAATGGGTAGGGGAGCTGAACAGTGTTTAGTAAAAAGAGTTCTCAGGTGACACAAGGTGACAGCTGAGATTTGAACGTATAAATTTATAATAGCACCTATTTGTGGTTCTGCTTATTTTTTTCCAGTGGCTCTTAGCTGCCTTGCTACAGCAAAAAATTCAGCCAGTGTGGAGATTGGCTGGATGAGTACAGAGGAAAGACTGGGTCATAAAAATTTGAAGTTGCTTTCTAATTAGAAATGAGAAAATACTAGATTAGGAAAAAAGTAGAGAAAATAGAGTAACGAAAGGAATGAAGATGTTAAGAAAACTGAAAGTAATTAGAAAACCATGGTTTTAAGAAGGATAATACTAGTTTCTGAGACAACTTACTAATATGCTATATTTGCATTTTTCTTTGAAATGGAAGCATCTAGATGTAGTGAACAACCCAGTATTTCAGATGTCAAGGAGAAGAATAAGTATCAAATGTCAGAATTGTCTAGCTCCCGCCCCAAAAGGTAAACAGTTATGGTTTGCTTATGTCATGGGTTTATTTAGACTGTTTTCTTATGTATAAGAGAGATAGAGATGACCATTATATTTGTTAAATAGTTCTTTTAAATACATTCTTTTATTTGAAACTTCCAAGATCGCTATGGCTTAGGCAGCTAGGGTAGTCTCATTTTACAGATGCAAAAAAATGATACTGACCTGTAAAAGAAATGAATTGGTAAATTTTAAGAATTACTCATCTTTCTACTATTTTTTTTCTATCTTATCAAGGAACTACGATCTGGATCCTGGGATTTTTGCTTTTTTTTTTTTTTTGAGACTTTAGAAGTTTTCTTTATGGATTTAAGGAGATGAAAACTGAAGAATATTTTATTGGCTAGCTTGACAAAAGCATTCTTGCTCATTTCAGTCTTCACATGTAGTGGAGATAAGACATGATAACGTTATTTGTGGACATTATTATATTAACATAGACTAGAGGGAGAATTCGAATAAAAGTCATAATTCCCCCTCTGATCTTGTCTTGAATCTGTTAACTTTACAAACTTCATTTATCCTCTGAAGTAGGTCTGAAAACTGGGCTTTTGTTGTATTATATTGTCTACCATCAGTATCTACACAAGTCATTGCACATCTGTCTCTGCTAGCTATTTCATCAACAAAGGTTTTGAAACTGTGGCTGTGTTAATTGTTCTGTCATTGGTAGCTGTCTGAACTAAGCACAAACCCAGCACTCACCAGTGTTTTCTAAATCTAATTGCTTCAGATTTAGATAAATGACAAATGTTACAACTTTGAACTTACCATCAACCTGGGTAACAACACTGTTAATTGGACCATATCAGATTAAAGGACATAGAAATAATAATGGTGAGGACATGAGAAACACACAACTAACACACGTGTTACAGCTAATACAGATATGCATATTGTGTAACAGGCACTCTTTTAGGGGCTTTTGCATGTAGTAATATTTTATTCTATGAGGATTTTATTTTTATTTCTATTTTTCTTAGGAGGAAACAGAGGCATTAAAGAATATTAGTTGATTAACATAAAATCACATAACAAATTAGTAGTGCAATGGGGATTTGAAGCTAGGCAGTCTGACTTCAGAGTTTATTGCTTTAGGCACTTAATCCCTGTTAAACTTTCTACACAAAATTTATGAAGTTTTCTATTGTAAAAGAATTATATTTTTGCCTTTTGGCTGCTTGTATTTTCTTTGATAAGAGCCAATTTTTTTTCTCTCTTTTCTTTTTTTTTGAGATGGAGTTTTGCTCTTGTCACCCAGGCTGGAGTGCAATGGCATGATCTTGGCTCACTGCAAACTATGCCTCTTGGGTTCAAGCAATTCTCCTGCCTCAGCCTCCTGAGTAGCTAGAGACTACAGGTGTACACCACCACACCTAACTAATTTTTGTATTTTTGGTAGAGATGGGGTTTCACCATGTTAGCCAGGCTGGTCTCAAACTCCTAACCTCAGGTGATTCGCCCACCTCCATCTCCCAAAGTGCTGGGATCACAGGCATTAGCCACCATGCCTAACCAAGAGCCAATTCTTTTTTGTTCTAGTTTTATATGTTTTAATTGAACTACCAAATATTGAACCTTGTATTGAAATTATTAATTTTTTAGAATTACTGAATTTTTCAAATTTATTTTAATAATAGTGAAATTAGCTGGGTGTGGTGGCACACACCTGTAGTCCTAGGTACTCCTGAGGCTAAGGCAGGATGATCACTTGAGCCCAGGAGTATGAGGTTGCAGTGACTTCTGATTGTGTCACTGTACTGTGTTGTTGGCAAAAGACAATAATAGTGGTACTCCATTTTGTATAGTAAATGCATCTATCTGGTTGTGAAAGCAGAACGCTATTAGCAGATTTGACTTTCATTTGTCAAAATCTTTTAAACATTTTTCAAAAAATAAATGAGTAAGACAAAGGTGTTTTATTGCATTTATTAAACATGTTTGTATATCTCATTTTGCTTCGGGTTGGTCCAAAAATTTCTTTGTGTATTCTTAATTTTAGAAGAAAAACTGCTGTCCAGTACATAGAAAGCAGTGATTCAGAGGAAATTGAAACAAGTGAATTGCCACAGAAAATGAAAGGTAACGTATAATAGATTTGATTTCATAATGTGTCCTATATTCAGATGTCCCATTTTGCAGATTTTTATGTTTATTTTGGTTTTATTTTTAGGCAAACTGAAAAACATACAGTCAGAAACTAAAGGCAAGGTGAAAGGTATGTATATGCTATATACCTATAATCTAGACTTCAAGATTATTAAAGTACAACTTCATTGATTTGTATCTTGCTAGGTTGGAATATTTTAGCAAAAGGTCTTAAACTTGGCTGATGTTTACATTTGAAACTTCATGGAGCTTACCATGTGTGTTAAATTAATTTTGTAAAGGAGTAAAATGAATAGTTTCAAATTAAAATCTAAGGGATAATAATATTTAAACTCTCCTTAAAACAATTTTCTACTGCCGATAAAATGACTTCTATAAAACTTATGTGTGTAGTATGAATAGTAATTACAAAATTAGGTTGAGAATGTCTTTCTGGCAATACTGTTATTGTTTACATTATTTATTTTCCTGTAATTAAGATCATACTATATTTCTCATTCATTGAGAAATTGTATTTCATTTGGAAAATAACTGATCATATTGACCGATCTGAAAATTTGGCAGCCTTATCATTAAAAATCAAACTATTTGTTTCCTCGAAAAATTCTCCTTCCACCTGAGAGCTCGATCACTTTGCATATGACTGCTCCTACTTTAATTTCTTCTTCTCAAATCTTACCATGAATGACTACATCATTTCTGTAAGTTGAAAAGAGATGCTTAGTGTCAGAGGTAGCAATTTTGGTTACAAATACTTTAATTTAATAATATAAGCTCTTACAATAGAGAGGGTGAAAATGGTATTCTATTTCTTATCCTTAGAAAGTACCTGTACTCTAGCACAGGGGATAATTTGAAAAAAAATTAAGATTCTTTGTTGTTTTATCAGCAGGGTCTTCTAAGGTTATAGAAGATGTGGCATTTGCATGTGCATTAACCTCATCTGTTCCTACAACAAAAAAGAAAATGTTGAAAAAGGGTCAGTAAATATCCTGATTTCCTAGCTTTTTTTTTCTATTTTTGAATGAAAAAAATTAAAATTTTTAAAATTTATAAAACCATATTACAAGAAGTTTAGAAAATAGAAACTATGTTTTAGAGTATATAACCCATTAAGAAAACAAAGCTACATCATAATTTGTTTTCTTTTTGGTGCCTTTTCCTATTGTATTTGTTTTAGTTAGAGTCAAAATGTGATGGGGGGGTCTTTACTCCTCTGAATAGCAGAGATATTTCATATAGTGAAGGCACAAAGCAATTTGTGGCTGCTTTAAAAAGCTTAATTTAATTTGGATTAATTTAAGTTAAAGGTTTAATTTTTGGTATTAGAATTTGCTTTTCATTTAAAAATGTTAGTGACCTTTATTATAATTTTATATTTTGTAATTCATAGGTAAACATCACTGCTTAAGAAACTAAATATTTGAAATGGGAAGAGATTGAACTAAGGTTGAGGAGATCTGGGACAAGTTATATCTCTGCCCCTTGGTCTCCATTATTTTACATGTTGGGGATATAGCCGACTATCTGTTTTCATAGAGCATATAATCTAATGATGGGAGAAACATACAATAAGCAAGTAAACATAATTTTAAATAATGACAAGTAATGTGAAGAAAATAAAGGAGGATAATGAAGTAAAGATTGACTTGAAGTGACTTGTTTTAGAAGGAGATATTTGAGCTAACATAGAATCATGAGAAAGAGCCAACTTTTGGCCCAAGAATCAGATAATTAGGACTAGAAAATATAGGCATGTCAGGTGGATCATTCTTTACCCTGATTTTAGAAACTTAAAGAAATGTGGAAATTTCAGTTAAGATATAATTAAATTACACATTAGGAGCCCCTTTCAGCTGCAGATGCATAGCAGTGATACAAAAGAGAAAATTTTAAAAGTCACAGCTGTGTGTCATTTTGGTTTTAATCAAACTAAGCATATCTTTGAAAGAGTAGCAGAATAGAAACAAAACTCTATGAGTAGAGACAGAAGCCGAAATCTTGATTGTCTTTCTGGTAGATAGTGATGTCTTTATTAAGAAACAAAAAGTCATAAGAAAAATCTTGATTAAATTCCACTACATTTTAAATTTCCATGCATCTAAAGGTGCCATAAACAAAGTAAAAAATGGTAAGGCTGAAGAAGATACGTGTGTTAAGTATAACTGACAAAGGATTCAATTCTAGACTATGTAAGAACTTCTCAAACAATTGGAAAGAGGCCACCCAATAGGAGAATAGTTAAAGGATATACATGCACAGTCCATAGAAAGAAAACCCAAATAACCGGTTACCACTGGAAAAGATACGGTGACTCAGAATTATTGGGGGAGATGCAAATTAAAGGAAAGTGGAGAAGATCTGCTGACTCAGAATTGGAAACATTGGAAAAGATATGCTGACTCAGAATTATTGGGGGAGATGCAAATTAAAATTAAAGGGCAGGCATGGTGGCTCATACCTGAAATAACAGCCACTTTGGGAGACCAAGCCTGGTGGATTGAGCCCATGAGTTCAAGACCAGGCTGGGCAACATGGTGAAATCCCGTTTTACAAAAAAATACTCAAAATTAGCCGGGCATCGTAGCACATCCCTGTAGTCCCAGCTACTCAGGAGGCTGAGGCGGGACAACCACTTGAGCTTGGGAGGTTGAGGCTGCAGTGAGCCGTAATAGCGCCACTGCATTCCAGCCTGGGTGACAGAGTGAGACCATGTCTCAAAAACATAAAATAAAGGAAGAGCAGGATGCTCTTACTCATGATATTTTCAGACATTAAAAAATCTCACAATGCCAAGTATTGACAAAGTTATGCTGCAACAGGAATTCATGCATAGTTGATGGGAGTGCCAATTACCAAGAAGAGCAACTGGGCAAAAATATAATGGAAGCTGAATATAAATCACCTGTAACTCTGTAGATATAAATAAGGAGATGTGAAAAAGTGGTTTTCATTACAGCATTATTTTAATGAAATATTAGAAATAATGTACATATTGTCCAGTAGGGGAATGGGAAATAAATTGTAGTCTACTTATGCAGTATAATGCTGTGCATAGGTTAAAATGAATACACTAGAGCTACAAATACTAGTAAGTATAAATTCCAAACACAGTTGTTCTTTATCTGCAGTTTCACATTCTGCAGTTTCAGTCCTAAAATATTATATACAATAAGATATTTTGAGAGATGGAGAGAGACCACATTCACATAATTTTTATTACAGTACAGGCATCACTAGTATATGTCGGGGATTGGTTCCAGGACCCCTGTGTATACCAAAATGTGCACATGCTCAAGTCCCACAGTCTGCCCTGCAGGACCAGTATATATGAAAAGTTGGCCCTCCATATACAGGAGTTTTGCAATCAGTAAAAACTGTATTTTTAATCCATGTTGGCTAACAAAAATTTGCATGTAAGTGCATCACATACTTCAAACTTATATTATTTAAGGGTCAACTGTATATTGTTATAATTGCTCTGTTTTATTATTTGTTATTGTTACTAATCTCATACTGCACCTACTTTATAAATTAAACTTTATCATAGGTATATATAGGAAAAGACATTATATATAGGGTTTGGTACTATTTGTGGTTTTAAGCATCTATTGAGGGTATTGGAACATATCTCCAGTGGATAAGGAGGGACTACGGTAAATAGCACTGAGAGAAAAAAGTTGTGGAATGATACATAGATATAGTATGATACTTTGCTCACCTGCCATTTAAATTTTGAAATTAGTATGAAAATGTAATTTTTTAAAAACTCAGAAGTTTGCGTTTTAACTAAGTTTACTGGAAGATACTCCATTGATAAGGGATACCAGGTCTAGAATTTATTTCAAGAATTTGTAAAAACACTTTGTTATTATTATTTTTAAACGTGCTTCACAGAAAAGTATTAAGAATTTTTGTTGTAAATATATTAGTTACCTATTACTGCGTAACAGATTATCCTAAAACTTAGCCATTTAAAATCAGACATTTATTATTTCACACATTTTGACAAGGCTAGGAATCTGGGAGTGGCTTAGCTGGATGGTTTAACGGCTTATGGTCTCTCATGTGGTTGCAGTCAAACTTCTTCAGGAGCTGCCATCATCTGAACATTGACTTAGGGAGGATCCATTTCCAAGTTCACTCACATGGTTGTCAACAGACCTCATTACTTGCTGGCTAACTATAGTCTTCAGATCCTCACCATGTGCATCCTTCCATAAGCTGCCTGAGTGTCCTCACAGCATGGCAACTGGCTCCACCAGAGTGAAAGATTGGAGAGAGAACGAGTGTGAGAGTGAGCTCAACCCAATACAGATGGTTCATCTTTTATAACCTATCTCAGAAGTGACATACCATCTTTTCTGCTATATTCTGTTGGTCACACAGACCAGTCCTGGTGGAGTATGGGAGGAGATTACACAAGATAATGAATACTGGGAAGTAGAGCTCATTGGGGGCCATCTTGGCTGGCTACTAAACTAAATATAACACAAATTCAGAAAACTGCATAAAACAAATGTTTGTCTTAATGGATGACTATGAGGAATTATCAGGAAACGCTAGAGACTTCCTTCTTGTGCCCACTCCCTGTTACAGTCCTTTGGCTCTTCTCATAATCACTATGTGGATTTTTAGTTTTTTTAAGTGACGAGGTAAAATTTAATCCCTGTTAAAGGTCCATCTGCTTCATTTTAATTGTTCCTAATTTATCTTTTCATGGAGGCACATTATTACCATCTCCTTATTAACATATATATTTCAGAAAAAACAGCTAAAGATTGTAACAGTGATTCATTTTTTTAGGAGCATGTGCAGTGGAGGGGTCAAAGAAAACTGATGTTGAGGAGAGACCAAGAACAACACTAATCATCTGTCCACTTTCTGTGTTAAGCAACTGGATTGTAAGTCTTTAAGCCCTTTAAAAATGTAGTGTAATTTATATTTTATCTACAAGGTAAAAAGTATTCTTTTAAAGAGTCATTCATTGGGGGAAATATACTTGGTCATCAGTTCGTATCTAAGTTCAAATAATTGTAGGTGAATTAGATTATGTTTGCTGAATTGAAGAAATTTTTCTTTGAAGATTTATAGTAGAGAAGGTAAAGGAACATAATCGATTGCTAACATAAGATTTGGTTTGTATTTCTGCCTTTGCTATTTTTGTCCCCAAAGTGGGAAAGATGTATAGTTTGACTCCATTATATTTACAAATTGACTGTTAGAACTCTTTTCTAGAGCTCTACCAATAATAATTTACTTTTATAACACTAACAACATTTAGTGAACTCCTATGTACTTGGTTTGTCCTTAATCTCATTTTAAGGATTTTTCTGATTTGATTCTCAAAACTGTTATTCTCATTTTCCAGGTGACCACACTGAAACACAGAGAGGTTAAGTAACTTGCCTAAGGTCATCCAGTTAATAAATGATGGATCTCAGATATAGTCTCCAACATTTTGAATCTGGAGCCTATTCATTTAAGACTACCCACCAGAAATTTTTTTTCCCAGATTGCTTTTCTGTTCTAAAACATTGACATTGGAATGGAACCTCTTGATTATTTGTTTATTTACAGCCTGGTTATGTTTCCTTCCTAGTTTGAGCTTCAAACTTCTTGTTACAGTGAAATAATGACTCTCTTGAAAGTCCTGTGAACATAAGGACCATTCACCATTCTTGCCACCTCCAAGTTTATCTGCTTATCTATTTATTCTCCTGGCCATTCTTCTTCTTACCTCAGAGCAGGAAGAGATCCTACTCTTTATAAGACCAGTATTTAGTCTCTATGTTGGATTCTTTCTTTTCCCACACTCGCTTATCTGTTCTTTTTTCCCCCTCACTTGGTTATTCAGTCTCTTCCCACTGCCTCTTTCATGATACATACTCAGGTCTTTTTCATTTTAAAATACATTCTCTTGATATGCATATTTAAGTTGCTGCTCTTCTGCTTTCCTTCACTGTCATACCTCTTGGGGGTTAATTTCTACTTTATGCTTTTACTTACTAGTTCCTTAATTCATTGTAATCTGGCTTCTACTATTCTCTAAATTGCATTGGAAAGACTATTTGTGATAGTCTAATTGTCAAATTGAGTGGTCTCTCTTGACTTTATATAGCCTTTTCTTCCATGACATGAATCACCATTTTTTATTACAAGTTTTTGGTTTATTTATTTTTTAAAAAAGAAATTATACCTTATCCTTATTAGTATATCATTTTTCCTCTTAGGACCAGTGTTAATGAGTGTTAATGGTGTGTTGCTTTTTTTTATTCCAACAAAACTGCTTTCTTTAATGTGTTGTTTGTTATGGGAAGGGTAGTACATAGGTGCTTAAATGGCAGTTTCAGGATGAGGTTTAGAGTATTAATGGAGGTATAAATAATATAACTGTGATTATTTTAGGGCTTGGGGTATAAAGATGTATTTTTAAAATGGGTAATCAGTATTTAATTACAATTTTATATTTAGAAAAGTTCAGGTAATACAAAGTTCAGAAAGAAAACCATGGCAAAATCTTGCCAAGTGAGATCATGCACACTCTGAATTTAAAGGAATTAGGAGTGGTTTGGCTATCGGGAACTATGGTTGTGTTAGTCAATTCTTGCATATAAGAAATAACTGAGGCTGGGTAATTTAAGAGGTTTATTAATTGGCTCATGATACTGCAGGCTTTACAGGAAGCATGGTGTTGGCATCTGCTTCTGGTGAGGCCTCAGGAAGCTTACACAACCTCAGGAAGCTTACACTCATGGCAAAGGTGATGGGGGACCTAGTATCACATTGCCAGAGTGGGAGCAAGAGAGAGTAGAGAGGTGCTACAAACTTAAAAACAACCAAATCTCTTGTAAACTTAGAGAACTCACTCACCGCCAAGGGAATAGCACTAAGCCATTCATGAGGGATCTGCCGCTATGATCCATACACCTCCCACCAGGCCCTACCTCTAACACTGGAGATTACATTTCAACATGAAGTTTGGAGGGCACGAACATCCAAACAATCTTGATCTCAATGATCAATAATTAAAATTTTATAATCTCAACAAGATACTCTCTTCCTAGCTCTCAAGTAAAGGATCTAGCATTCTACAGAGCAGGCTAGAACTGACTTATATTCCCTTTTTTATCTTCAAAGAATCCAGGTAAAACCTGGGTTCCAATCCTGCTATACCACATACTTGTTCTGGATATTTAGAAAAGTAATCTTATGAAATAACACCTATTTCATTTTCTGTTGAGAGGATGATATATACATACATATACAGTCGAGCCTAACACTGTCTAGAAATGCAGCAACTATAGTTCTCTCCCTTTGTTCTCCAGAAAAGCTGGTTTTCTTCTATTCCAAGTGTAATCCTTTTATAAATATGTACTGTCCCATTTCAAGGCCACCCATTGATTCAGTTTTCTCGTACTGGAATCTTTGTCATGCTGGATTCTAATCACCTTTTCTTTTCTGCCAAATTTCTTTAAGAAATTCTTTGCATTTTTACCTTTACTTTTTCATGTCTTATCCTCTCTTCTCTGTGTTTTTGACTTTATTATTTCGTGTTTAATACTTTCTTCAGTCCATGGTCTGGTGTTTGCTTCCACTCACTATAGAAACTGCCTTTGCAGAGATCTTCAGACCTCAACATTGCCATCTCCAATGAGCTCCCCTTTTCTTCTGCTTTGAGTATGTTACTCATTTATTACTCTTTTTGTTATGTCTTATTTTATAAGCTATCTCTAAACCTTTTTGTAAAGAATGGGATTGAACATAGGACAAATTTAAAAGTCCACCTTGTTTTTCTTCTTGAAACTTCTGTATTCTTTGGATCCCAGGCCTTTTTACCCTTTTTGTTTGTTGTCCTAACTTACTGTTTGTCTTTGTTCTAGTTCCTATTAAATCTGCCTTTTCTTTATTTCCTTACAGCATGGAATTTTTAAAAAAGAGTATTATAAAAAATTTTAATGAGATCTCCATTTACTCATCAAGATTCAAAAATTAACAAAAGTCTGATACATGTGCTTTCCTCTTTGTCTTTGCTGGATTATTTTTTATTTTTATTTTTCAAGACAGAATCTCATTCCATCACCCAGGCTGAAGTGCAGTGGTGCAGTCTCAGCTCCCTGCAACCTCTGCCTCCTGGGTTCAAGTGATTCTCATGCTTTAGCCTCCCGAGTAGCTAGAATTATAGGTGTGCACCACTACCACGCCAAGATAATTTTTGTATTTTGAGTAGAGGTAGGGTTTCGCCATATTGGCCAGGCTGATTTCAAACTCCTGACCTCAGTGATCCACCCAAAGTGCTGGGATTACAGGCGTGAGCCACTGCACCTGGCCTGGAATAGTTTTAATTATACCCCAGTCATCATGTAATTTCTCCCAAAATAAAAATGTAAGTCTTTTTCTTAAATGTCGATATTCTGTAGACTGTGTCCCTAACGTTTGTTCACTGTACATGCTCTCTTTAGGAAATTTCATTCATTCTTGCAGCTTTAAATGCTGTCTGCTGTTAACTTCAAAATCCATATCTATACCACTCACTTTTACCTACAGGTAATTATTTACATTTTCCTAGTATACTTCTTCAGTCAGGTATTCTATAGTGACCAAAAATGATAAAGGTCTAAAATACTCTCTTGGATGCCACTTTTCCTTTTTTTTTTTTTTAAAAAAAAACTTCCTTATACACAATTCTAGGCAGTCATTAAAGTATCAGGGCATCTTAGTCTTCTTATTATTACTTATATTCCGTATTTAATTAGTCCCCAAGTCCCATCAGTCTCGGTTTGTTTCTTTCACACCTGTCCTTTCCGTCTTGTTCCTGCTTCTACCATGCTGGTTTAGGGCTTTATCATCTCACCCCTTATAGCTTCCCAGCTGTGTCTCCTTGGTATCTTTTCAATTTAATCATGCTATTTTTTTTTCTGCTCAAAATCTTCCTAGGTCTGGTGTTTTCATGATTAAAGAAAAAAGTACGTTTTTAAAACTGATCATGTCCTCAAGAAGGTCAGGGATGATTTTTTGTTCTTTGTTTTTAGCTACATCACTATTGTATTTGATACCTGGCAAATAGTAGGCCTCTAATAAATGAGTGAAGGAAAATGGCTACAGTGCTTAAATCTCTGCCCACATCCTTGAAAATATTAGTTATTATTCTTTTACTGTTTAATTTTTATATTATTAAGTCTACTATTACAGCATAAAAGAGCTTTCTAATTAAAATATTTTTTAAAAACTCACTATTGTTTTAAAGAAGTTTGGGTTTTTTCCTCCTGAAAATGAAGGAGTTGCTGATTAGTATGGCCAAGTAAATTTTATATAATGTATTATTATTACTGTGTATGTGTCATTTTTCTTATCATTGCTACTATTTTGGTCTAGACTGCAGGAAACTTGATTTCATACAATTTTAGTAGTTTGATTTGTCACACTACTGCCAGGGCAGTTACTTTTTTATACATATATTAAACCTGATACTAATCTGCTCATTATTAAAAATATTCCTAATTTTCGTTTAGGACCAGTTTGGACAACATATAAAATCAGATGTACACTTGAATTTTTATGTTTATTATGGTCCTGATCGTATTAGAGAACCGGCCTTACTTTCAAAACAGGATATTGTTTTGACTACATATAATATTTTAACTCATGACTATGGAGTAAGTATTGCTGATACTTAGAGATCTTTTAAAAGATTGAATGTAAGAAATATGCCACAAGTTTCTAGAGTGTTCTAAAATTCAGGCTTTATACTCTTTTTTCTTTCTACTTAATAACATATAGAAAATAAATGTTTCTTTTTTTTCTTTTGCATTAAGGGGTTGCATCTTCTTTAGATGCTAATTTAGGAATTCCTTTCTTTTTCTTTTTTTTTTTTTAAGATGGATTTTGCTCTTGTTGCCCAGGCTGGAAGACAATCTCAGCTCACTGCAACCTCCACCTCCTGGTTTCTAGTGATTCTTCTGCCTCGGCCTCCCAAGTAACTGGGATTACAGGCATGCGCCACCATACCCGGCTAGTTTTTTGTATTTAGTAGAAATAGGGTTTCACCATGTTGGTCAGGCTGGTCTCAAACTCCTGACCTCAGGTGATCCACCCACTCGGGCTCCCAAATTGCTGGGATTACAGGCATGTGCCACCATACCTGGCCTGTTTTTTCATTTAGAACATTTTAAGTTAAGATTTTAAATTTGGATTGTAAGTATATAAAGCAATTTGTAAATGAATTTTCTTTTTTAATATTTTGGAAAATTATTTTCTATCACAATGATTTGATTAATATCTCAGTTTGAAGGTATGCTCTTTTTGTAGTTACAGTTTATAAGTTTCGAATTAGGAGTCTAATTGTTGTTTACCTGTATAATTCTAGTTGTTCAAAAGTTAAAACTTTTTAAGAAATAGCTTGCTATCAAAAGTTCAGTCTTCTGCTAAAAATATTACCTTTTATATAAAAAAAGTAATGTTGAATTCAAGTAATGCTTACAACTGCCATTTTCTATATCATTGCTTTGTTTTAATCTGAGGTAGAACAGTTCAGCGTATTGACCAGTGACTCAGCAAAGAGCTAGACTGCTTGGGTATGAATGCTAGTTCTGCCACTCACTAGCTGTGGTGCTTTGAGTAAATACTTAGCAGTTTGTGCTTCAGTTTTCTCATCTGTAACATGAGGTGTGCTAATATGTACTTATTTTATAAACTTGTGAGTATTCAATAATTAACAGAGTGCGTAAAGCAGTGCCTAGCACATAGTAAGTGTTGATATTAAATAGTGATAGCAACCAGTTAACAAATCATATTAAGTACTATTTTACTCTACTGTGTTTTTAATTCATATATAACATCTTATTTCAGACTAAAGGGGATAGTCCATTACATAGCATAAGGTGGCTAAGAGTGATCCTGGATGAAGGACATGCCATACGAAATCCAAATGCTCAGCAGACAAAAGCTGTACTTGACTTAGAATCAGAAAGAAGATGGGTTTTGACAGGTAAAAATACCATTAAACTTATTAAAAAATTAAATCTCTAAAATGTATCATTATGTAAGTTAGTAACTTTGTGAACTTCAAGTGGATGTAAAAGTTTGCCCCAAAATTAATTGTGGAAATAATTTAGTCATATGTTTTGAGTTGTTCTTCATAATTGTCCATGACATAACAACATTTGAATTCTTGTTAGCTTATGGAACAGTCACTAGACTTATTTTTGAACCTTGAAGATTGAGTAGACACTCTAGTCATCTGGCCATAATCTTGATTTCTCTGTTTCCCATCTTCGAGACTGTTTGGTATTCACAATACCTTTACTAGAAAGTAAGGAAAAGAATGTAAACTTAAAGTAGTTGCTTTTTCCTTCTTGCTAGTGCTGCTGCTTTAAAAACCAAATAAGTGGATGTACTTGATAAGGAGAAAGTAGAATTTACCACAGTCTTTTTCTTGGCTAGTTTGGCATGTGAGAGCTAAAAATTAGAGCAAAACTATATCTTGAGATGTATATATATTTAATAAAGGATTATAGTCAACTCTTGATAGTGATGGGTCTGCTACAGAGTGCCCATTTTCAATTGTTGTCTTCTCTGATTGGGCCAAATAGATAGTCTTATTGGATAATCTGGTCAAAGAGTTATAACAGTTTCCTGTTATTTTTAGGTACTCCAATCCAGAATTCTTTAAAGGACTTGTGGTCTCTTCTTTCCTTTTTAAAACTTAAACCATTTATTGATAGAGAATGGTGGCATAGAACAATACAGCGTCCTGTCACAATGGGAGATGAAGGAGGACTTAGGTAAGTAATTTCAGACAATGATTAATATTAGTTACAAATAACTGTTAGCAATTTGAACCATTTGGCATTTTCTTTACTATTTTAACTTGACTCTTAACTTTTCCTTCTAAAAAGTGTTTATGGCTCAATGCCTTTGTCTTTCAGAACCTAGTGATGCTTGTATGGAAAGACAAAGATTTCTAATTATCGATAACTACACTTCTCCTGCTTTGGTTAAACTTAAGGGAAAGACATAATTTTGTGTTCTTTGTGTGCTGCTAAGCCCCAAAGCCCCAAACCACCATTAACAGATTTAGCAGGAAAAATTTTATATCCTTTGAGAATCTAATGTGCATTAAGTTTTCATACCTTATATAGCTTTATTTATTTTTATTTATTCATTTATTTATTTTGAGATGGAGTCTTGCTCTGTCGCCCAGGCTGGAGGACAGTGGCGTGATCTTGGCTCATTGCAACCTCTACCTCCTGGGTTCAAGTGATTCTCCTTTCTCAGCCTCCCAAGTAGCTGGGATTACAGGTGTGTGCCACCACACCCAGCTAATTTTTGTGTTTTTAGTAGGGATGGGTTTCACCATGTTGGCCAGGTTGGTCTTGAACTCCTGACCTCAGGTGAGCTGCTTACCTCCACCTCCCAAGGTGCTGGGATTACAGGCATGAGCTACTGCGCCCGGCCTTATATAGCTTTATATAGTGAATGATGTGATGTACTGTGACCTCAACAGAAGTTGTATAAGAAATTTTTATGTGGTTGTATAAGAAATTTTATTGTGGTGGAGATAGATAAAAGTTGAGAACATAAACTAAAACTCATTGATAGCCATTTTGCAAGATACTGCTGGACTAATGTTGTTCAACTTTTTGGCCAAAGCAGCAGTTTATAAACTAAGGATTTGAGCTCCATTAATAGGATAAAAAAATCTTTATAAAGGTGGTAGCCAGCAATTAAAAAGAAATGAAATAGAGAAGAAGAGATAAGCAAATATCAGAGTGCATGATACATAATAAGTATTATTTTGTGAAATATTTATTTCTTTTGTAAGTGTTAGTATATTCTTGCTGGATGGAATAAAATGTGTTTCTTAATGTGAGTTATAGTGAAAAGCTTCAAGAGCCACTAACCTAGTTGGCAGTACTGTCCACTTGAGTCCTCAAAACCAACTATTTAAACTCCAGGAAATTGCATTTATATTTCAATGTTGGGAAGAAAACAAGAATTGATGCACTTCTTCTTAATACTCAAAAGGAAGTGTGAAGATCGTGGAACCTGTAAAGCATTTCTCTGTCTTCTGAATTCCCATATTATGTTTTTATTTTGGGGGCATTTATTACTTTACACAATTACTTATTTATATACCTTTGATTTTCATATTACAGAAGGTAGTATCTTTCCCATATTTGTGTTCTTACAACATTTAATTCAGTGCCTTGCATGTAATAGATACTTAGAACTTGAGTGTTGACTATTGGGTGATAGAGTTGGCAGGACAGTTGAGAAGTAAAAAAAGTCTGATTAGAATAAAAATGGTGAGTAGAGCTTAAGAGAATAAGGGCAGGATATAAGAACATTAAACTGTTTCAGGTATTGAGGGGAAATTTTCTTGCATTTGTTTTAATTTATTTTTGTAAAATACTTCTGTGAAACTTTTACAGAGGCTATAAAACAGTAACAAATTAAAATGTTCTTTTTTTGTTCTTATTGGATCAATTTATATAGAAATTAAAAGTTACATAATTATTTGTTTTATCCTGATTAGGCGTTTACAGTCCCTAATTAAAAATATTACACTTAGAAGAACAAAGACAAGCAAAATTAAAGGAAAACCTGTTTTGGAGTTACCAGAACGTAAAGTATTTATTCAGCACATTACACTTTCAGATGAAGAAAGAAAGATTTATCAGTCTGTAAAAAATGAAGGCAGAGCTACTATTGGAAGGTATGGAGAAAGAAAGCCATGTTAAAAAATAGTTTTTACTTTGTTTCCCATTCACTGAATGATATTATTCAGATGTGTTAGCAATAAAATTTGAAGTATACTGAAAGATAATTTGCTTCTGTGAATTATAGTGTGTTTTACAAATTAATAGTTAAAGTGAATGAAATAATAATATAATTCACCAGCTAAGTAATTTCTTAAGTTAGGAAGAAATTTAAAGCTTACATTAAACGACAAGTTCTTAGTTGCTAGCCAGAAGACCTTGCTTGCTTCTATTTCCAACATCATATGGAAATCTGGGAATAGGAACTGATGAAAGAGATTTAACAAGAAGATTAAGGATTGGTAGAAGGTGTGAAATTCTAGTTCAAGCCAGATCAGGTTTAATGTGAATGCCCATAGGGAACAGAATGAATAAGAGACAAGTGAAAGCAGAATAGGACTGTGAAAGGGGAATCTTCAAAACATAAAAACTTCAGTGAAGTGGGTACAAAGCAGGTTTAATAGGAATTAGAGAGACTGGGAAAGATTGTTCTAAGCAGGAGATTTCTGAGTTCAAAATCTTATTTCTTTTCATATTCTTTTGACAAAAATTTATTAAGTGCCCACTGTGTGCCAGGCAATACAGATTAGGATACAGCAGAATAAAATGCAAAAATCCCTGCACCCAAGGAATTTATATTTTAATGGGAAGAAATGGAATTTTAAAACATGATTAAGTTTTATGGAATAAAGCAATGAAAGGGGATGGGGAATGCCAAAGCTATTTTAGTAGGGCATTAAGGAAGACCTCACAGGAAGATGATATATAGGCAAAGATCTAAAGGAGATTGGGATTAAGGGGTGTTTCAGCCAGAGGAAACAGTAAGTGTAAATGCTCCCATTTGGGAGCATGTCTGGTGAGCTTGAAGAAGAACAGAGAGACAAGTATGGCTGGATAGTATGAACAAGAGGGAAAATAGTCATATCAAAGATGTATTGGAATGGGGCTGTGTAATACATATTTCAAGGACTTTGGGTTTTACTTTTTATGACAGGAAACCTTAAAGGGTTTCGAGCCAGGAGAGTGACATAATTTGATTTATATTTTTAAAAGATCACTCTGGCTGCTGTGTTCAGATTTAGGTTGTTTGAATAGGAATAAGTTCAAAAGTAGGGAGACCAGTAGCAATCAAAGTAAGAGATGATGGTTGTTTTTTTTACCATGGTAGTAATAAAGGAAATGAGAAATGATTAGATTCTGTTAAATTGTGAATGTAAAACCAACAGAACTTGCTGGTTGATATGCTATGGTGTGTGAAAGAGAGGAATCAAAGATAACTTCAAGCCTTTTTACCTGAATAACTGGAAGGATGGAATTGCCATTTACCAAGACGGGTCTACGGGAAGGGCAGAGCAGTTTAGGTGATCTGTACTATTGTCACACAGTTAGTGAATGACAGGACTGATATTTAAACTCTGGCAGTTTGGTTTAGAGCTTGTAATTTTTAACCTTTGTATTATTTTGCCTATTCCTTGCATTGTTAAATATTCAGAAGTATTTGCCATAATACTACCAGTACTAATACTAGCACCAGATTGGTGTATAGCACTTAATATAGTCCCAACACTATTTTAAATACTTTACATGTATTAAATTAAATAACAGTAGTTCTATGAGGTAAGTACTTTTACAATGCCACTGTACAACTGAGGAAGCTCAAGACATAGGTTAAGCACCTGTCCAAGGTTACATAATTAAATTGGCAGAGCCAGGTTTTGAATTCATGACCAGCTAGCTCTAAAAATCTGTCCTCTTAGCCATTAGGTTATATTTCTTCTGTTGCCTTAAAATACTTAAATATCAGATGGCCTGGTTATATAATTTTTGGATCACCCATTTCCTTCAGAATCTATATTGTCATTGTACCACTGTATTTTGTATTGAATGTTTCTGTGGGGAAGCCTGGTTTTGTTTTGTCTTTTTTTCCTCTAAAGTTCAGCAACCTCTCTGTTGACTTTCCCTGTGGTATTATTTAAATCTTTAGATTCCAGGCTTTTTTCCCCCTTTCCTGGAAAGCTTTCTTTAAATATTGCTTTCTGTTATTTTATTTCTCTCTGTGTATGTTAGATGTATTTTATCTGCATTCCATAGGTATCATTTTATTTCTGGGTTTTTTTTGTTTTTTTTTGAGATGGACTCTCTCTGTCACCCAGGCTGGAGTGCAGTGGTGTGATCTCTCTCTGCCTCCCAGGTTCAAGCGATTGTCCTGCCTCAGCCTCCCGAGTAGCTGGGACTACAGGTGCCTGCCACCACACTCAGCTAAATTTTGTATTTTTAGTTAAGATGGGGTTTCCTCATATTGGCCAGGCTAGTCTCAAACTCCTGACCTTGTGATCCACCTGCCTCGGCCTCCCAAAGTGCTGGGATTATAGACATGAGCCACCGGGCCTGGCCTATTTCTGATCTTTTACATTTTTTTGTTTAATTTTGTTTTCTCAATCCTGTTTCCTACATACTTTTCTATGTTTTTATCAGTGACTAGCCTTTTTGATAATGGCTTATATTGGTTTCAGTGTGACTTTCATTTCTCTGATAATTCACTATTTTCTTTCACTTTCTTGAGCTATACCAGCTCATCTTTCATCTCTTTATGTTGTCTTGCCATTTTTTTTCAAAGCTCTTTGTCTTTGCTTTAAGCTTTTTTGGGGAAGAACTGTTTTATTGGGTGATGTTAAATTATGACAGTGTCTTTGGTCATAATTTTTGCTTGCTCTGTGGCAACATTTTTCTGCTGAGTTTCCTTTGACTGCCATTTGTTCCCTACCTTTGCTCTCTGCTGATTATTACTTATACTTGAATATCTTAAGTTCTTCTTGTTACTAGCTGTTTGCTAGACTATATGCACATGAAGGGAAAGGTCATAAACATGTCTCAGACCAGCAGGAAGTAACCCAATTTACTTAAGACTCAGGGTTACATGTTGAGTTGCTTTAGGTTTTATTAGTACACATAAACAGAGATCAGAAACTTTAGGGGTGCTTGCAGTGTAAAGTGCTGTGCCTGTAGTCTTTTTTTTTTTTTGAAAACACAGTGCACCTGTATGTTTTTGTATTCAGTTTACCTTCCCTCTTTTTTGGTATAAACTTCTCCAGGGAAGGTCAAGTCTCCAAGCATGTACCCTGTTCCTGTTTCTGCACATGAGAGGTATTGATTTTTCCCCTTAGGGCATACCATCCATTTTAAAGAATTGTGGTTTGGCAGTTCCGTTTGAGATCTACAGTCATCTCTCTCAGCATCTTCCTATCTGACTTATACTGCATTTAGCAGCCATATATTGTCCCTTATTGTTACAGGTTTCTCTTGGTTTTATTAGAGTTTGCTTTTTTGTTTTTCATTCTTGTTTTGGAGCAATTTCAAGAGAAGAAAAGAACAATGCCGTTTTACTCTGCTGTTTTAGAATAGGAAGTTATTAGTATTTAGCAAACTTAATAATATTTGACATTTTAATCTCTAGATATTTTAATGAAGGGACTGTCCTGGCACATTATGCAGATGTCCTGGGTCTTTTGCTTAGATTGCGGCAAATTTGTTGTCATACTTACCTTCTTACAAATGCAGTATCTTCCAGTGGCCCCTCAGGTAGGTAAATGTGATCGCTTCATACCATTGTATTTGTTAGAGATACTTAAATAAGAATGATAAGTTTTTTTAATGTGGCATAAATTTAGCTTACTTTGTTCTGTCAAATGGAGATTTTTTTTTTAGTGTGAGCCTCAGCTAGAAATATATTCAATAATTTTTTACCAATGAAATGGAATTATAATGAGGTCTTTCCAGGATTTCCAGTGATAGATACCCTTTGATAAAAGATTAATATTGGACCTGCCTTTTATTGTGTGCTGGTATGTTCATATCATGTTATAATGATGCTTCTCTATGAGGTATATTATGTGAGTTGGCTACTATTTTTTGAATGTTTTTTAAAATTTCAAACTTAAATTATGCTTTTTGCTTGTGACAGAAAATCATGAGATACTATCCCTACTGGAAAGCGAAACTTTTCCTTATATAAGATAGATTAACTTGTCATTTACAAACCTTGCTCTGAAATTAATTTTTCAGCCTTTTCTCTAGGAAATGATACACCTGAAGAACTGAGAAAGAAGTTGATAAGGAAGATGAAGTTAATTCTGAGCTCAGGTTCAGATGAAGAATGTGCAATTTGCCTGGATTCTTTAACAGTTCCTGTGATAACACATTGTGCACATGTATTTTGTAAACCCTGTATTTGCCAAGTCATTCAGAATGAGCAGGTTAGTTTTTTGTTCAGAAGAGGTTCAGTGTTTGATAGAGTAGTGTACCTGTCTTTAATGTAATAAAAACTGAAGTCCAAGAGAGTATATGGAGTTTTGCACTTGGATTTAATAATACGCCTTTTATAGTTAATTATTTCACTATTTTAATAGGTGATATATTTCTCCTAATGTAACACCTTTAACATAAAATGATGTTCACAGTCAGTATCTTAATTTCACTGTTTATATTGCTGCTGTTTAACAAATGGATTGATGATGTGAGACACAAAGGTAATTTTAAATTTTCCAGTATCCATATTCTTAAAAAGTAAAAAGAAACATTAAGCTAATTTTAATACATTTTTATTTAACCCAATATATCTAAAATTTAAAATGTATTAATGTGATACAGTTTTTTTTTAAAAAAACTGAGTCTTCAAGAATTTGATTGTAGAGTATACTTATGGCACACCTCAGTTTGGCTTAGCCACATTTCAGGGACTTAATTGCCCCATGTAACTATTGGCTATTGTGTTGGATAAGGTAGGTCTAGATTCTTTTTTTCTTTTTAATGACCAAAATGCATTTATTTAATATACATCACAAAGGCTCAACTGAGGGTTAATTTAAAAGACAAAAACAAAACAAAAATAATACCACAGCTGAAGATACAGAGTCCTATACAGAAATCACAAAAAGGACAGACCATATAAGGAAAAATTGAAAAGACAACACAGGGACAGGCTGGGGAGCCTGGGTCAGGGCTCCTGGCTGGTGACTTGCTTTGAGTAGGCTACTTGCTTAGTTAGGTCTAGATTCTTTTGTGTGGTAGAATTTTTTTGAAGTGGACTAGTCTGTTAAGCAGTCATTCAGCTGGAGTAGAATTTTTTTTAAACATTTTAAATTGATATATAACATGTAGAAAAAATGTACAAATTTATGTTTATATAGCTCAGTGAATTATCATGAAGTAACCATATTTCTGTATCTACTACTTAGGACTCCTTGTGGCCCCTCCCAATCATTTACCCTCTACTTCTTCCCAAAAAGTAACCCCATTGTATCGACTTCTAAATAATTTTAGCTTCAGAATTTTTTTATTGTAATGGTGTTTTACATCTAGTTATTTAAGATATAATCTTATTAGCAGGTTCAAATGGGTACAACAGATGTTGCTTTGGAATGAACTTGATAGGATTTAACAGATCCTGGTAGCTTTATAAGCTATTACAAGGTTTATAAGCTTAATAGCTTTATAAGCCATTAAGAAGGATTTTTTTTTAAAGAATAGTACTAAATAGTATAGCTATATTGTGTTTAAGTTCAAAAAATTGTTATCATGGATTTTCTTTTTTACTTGTTTACAACTGTTATAATATTTAGTTTCCTGTTCTTGCTTCTAGCTAGTCCAGATCATATACTTTTGCTCCCTCCTTTACCCATTCTACTTACCACATTATGTCTGGAATTCAGCATGTTCAGATGTCTCTTAAATGGATGAAATCTATTAAAAGTTTTAATAAAATGTTAGCTATGAGAGATACAGATTTTAGCATACATTTAAAAATTTTTAGGCAAATTTATATTTGTCCTTCTGTTAAGTGTTGCTCATACTTTGTTCTTTCTCATATAGCCACATGCTAAATGCCCTTTATGCAGAAATGATATACATGAAGATAATTTATTAGAATGTCCTCCAGAAGAATTAGCATGTGACAGTGAGAAAAAGTCTAGTATGGAATGGACATCCAGTTCAAAGGTAAACTACTCATGTACAAATATTTGAGTATTTGAGTATATAAGGAAATACACACAGTGTATCAAAATAGTAATTCTGCTTTCATTCCTGCCATTTTAGTATTCTGTTGGTGACCACTGGTTTTTTGTTTATTTTTAGTGGTGAATTTGAGAGGAAATAGGTTCAGATTATTATAGTGTTCTTTCAGTCTTAATTTTTTTTTTTTTTTAATAAGTAGTCTTTTGCTTTTGCATTTTAGGGAAATAACATGTCAGGACCTTTAATGATAAAAAAATTTTAGGCTAATTTTACTGATTGAAAATAGAATCTAATGGACATCTTAATATTTTTCAGATTAATGCGCTAATGCATGCATTGACTGACTTAAGAAAGAAGAATCCCAACATAAAAAGTTTGGTTGTTTCTCAGTTTACAACATTCCTGTCTTTAATAGAAATACCACTTAAGTAAGTTCCACAGTGTTTTTCACTTTCAGTAAAAGGATTTTATATAAGTGTATTGACTTTGATAGCAAAAAAAATAACTATTTGTTTTGCCAGTTTTAGTCATTTTATCTAAAAGATACTCAGAGTCACAATAGAGAATACTTCCTGGCAGCACAGGATTTTAAAGATTAAGTCCTGAATTTATCAGAAAATGACTGATTGCAGTGCCTAGCATATTAATAAGTGCTCAGTAAACATTTGTTAAAATAAATGAATGAAAGAATTTAATGAGGAGATTTGTAGTTACTTTTTTTCCCTCAACTTCCTGTTGATTTGCATTAACTTTATTTTTATAATAGTGTTTGTTACTTGTGTCTTTTCTTACCCCCATTAGAGCCTCTGGATTTGTGTTTACCCGTTTGGATGGTTCCATGGCCCAAAAGAAAAGAGTTGAGTCAATTCAGTGTTTTCAAAACACTGAAGCAGGATCTCCAACTATAATGCTTCTGTCTTTAAAAGCAGGTGGAGTTGGTTTGAATCTGTCTGCAGCTTCTCGAGTGTTTTTAATGGATCCAGTAAGTAGTTTTGTATATTTTTCAAAATGTTAGTACTTCTTTCAAAAAAATAAGACAAAAAACTACATGGTAAATACCTTCATAGTTATAATTAACTGTGAAAATTCTTAGGCAAACTTTAAAAATAGTTAACAAAAACTTAGTAAATGTGGATTGAGAGCTTTCTCTTAAGCACTTTACTGAAATCCTCACGGTATTCTTATGAGGCAGATACCATTATCAAATGCTCTGTCTTGGCCAGGCGCTTTGGCTCATGCCTATAATCCCAGCACTTTGGAAGGTGAAGGTGAATGGATTGGCTGAGCTCAAGAGTTTGAGAGCAGCCTGGGCAACATGGCGAAACCCCCTCTCTACCAAAAAAAGTACCAAAAAAATTACTCAGGTGTGGTGGTGTGTGCTTGTAGTCCCCGCTGCTTGCAGCACTGAGACAGGAAGATTGATCACTTGAGCCCGCGAGGTCAAAGTTGCAGTGAGCCATGTTTCTGCCACTGCACTTCAGTCTGGGTAAGAGAGCAAGAACCCGTCTCTGAAAGAAAAGGAAAACAGTTTTCTGCTTTACTGAAGAGGCAATTGAACCACTGAAAAGTAAATAATGTGCCCAATGTCACACAGTTAGTAACAGGCAAAACCAGAATCATAGTCCATTTATTTAAGTACTGTTATGCTATGCCGTTCTACTTTTCTTCGATAGTAAGTCTCTATTAACCATAATGCTTTTTAGGGTAGTGGTTCATTCAGCCAACAAATAATGAGATTCTGCTTTGTGTCAGGGTATTATAGGTACTGGGAATCTAACTATAAACAAGATAGACAAAATGACTGCTATCATAGTGCTAGTGGTCTTAAGCTTAAATGTACATAAGAATTAAGTAAAATGGAATTTCTTTTGCATTCAGCTTTGGAGACTTAGGAGTTCTAGGATTATACCCAGGAAGCTGCATTTTTAGTTTATAATATCATAGGTGATTCAGGTACCAGGTGGTCTTGGATCACAATTTGAGAAACAAATTATCATTAACGGAATGTTCTGAGTACATTTTACTGCCTAATACAGTGCAGTCACTTGTGGTTGCGTAGTACAGGCATAAGGGTAGAGACAGAAGCTAAAATTCACTTTGAACTTTACTCACCAAGCTGTGTGACCTGGACCTGCATTCACATAGGAGTATGTTTTTCTATATGTACAAAGAGGCTGTTTGGCCTGAAAGGACCTTGGACTAATTCAGTTTCTAATTTGCACTGGGTACTGTGTGGGATAGAGGCAACCATGTGCTGTTTCTGTGCGTTCAGACTTAAGATTTGTGGTTGTAGCTCGTTGCCTGAAACTCAGAAGATTTTTAACATATAGAAATTCTACTGAGATATAAATTTTATAGTTATTCGGATGAGGCTAGTTTACTCAGGCTTTTTTTTCCTCCTTCGACTTAGGGTAACCTCAGTAAGATTACAATTAGGGTCATCATACTTAGGCCTTCATGGGTGAATGTCATGGATATGGTATGGTCTGTTGTATTTTCTTGCTTTAGTAATGTGGATGAAGTTTTAAATCTTTGTTGCAGTATTTTATGGCTATAATACAAAGATTTTGTAACTATAGATTGCTGAATATTAACTAACCCAGTGATAATTCTAGAAGCTGATTTTTAGAACAAATCCCAAATTTTATTTTTCTTGCTAATAATCTTAGCACTAAAGAAGTTAATACCAAAATAATTAGTATTATGAAGTTGATCAGAGACTAAATTTAACAGTTTTTAAAAATTTACAGAATGTTTTAGCAGTTTTATAGTAAGTTGAGTGTTCTTCATTGAACATACTAAGCTTTCCAGTGTTGTTTCTAACTTAAAAGTCAGGTCCCAGAAAAATAATGATTTGATAAAAACAATAATTGACTCATGAAAGTCTTTTACCTTTTTTTTTTAAGAGACAGGGTCTTCCACTTTTGCCCAGGCTAGTATCAAACTCCTGAGCTCAAGCAAGCAATCCTCCCTCCTCAGCCTCTTGAGTAGCTGGAATTATAGGCATATGCCACTGTGCCCGGTTTTCTTTTACCTTTTCATGAACATTGTATAAGAATTGGGGTAATATTTTGATATCATGATGAGCTTCTAGTGAAGCAAATTTCTTCTTAATTACATGTGAAAATGAGAGCTATCAGTTTTATGTAATGATGAAGTAAATTAGATTTCTGGTAGTCATACTAGACTTGCATTGCCAGCTTGTCATTAGGTTCCTGGATAAAATACAGGTAACAAAAAGAAATATTTTGCATTGTCTCTTGATATTAAGATTTTAGAATGTATCTAATTGTGAAATATAAAATATTCACAAAATATGGTATCTGTCAGTTTTAGAAAATCATAAGCTAAGTATATCCTTAAATCTAAATTTCCATACTGGAAAAGAACCTAAAACTCAAATTACAGCAAGTAAACAGCAAAACCTTCCCTTTATCTATATTCCAAGAGACTTTTTTTAAAAAGAAGAGAATAACAACCTAAGTATAAATCATATTATAATCCTACGTAAGCATCTGATTTTGTTTCTATTTTCAGCTGGTATTTTGCTGTGTAAATAAATGTTCCTTTCCTCAAAAATACCGTTTTCAGTTTAAAAAGTCATCTCATAGTTTTTATTTAAAATTTAATGATCCTTATCTAAACAATTCACAATACTATTTAAAAACCACTTACCAGAGTTCTGTATCTTTTTGGTTATTCTTCTCTTTTCATTGTTTCACCGTTTTATTATTTAGATTAAGACAGTTCTCATGATTATGTCTGTGTTAATTAGCTAATGATACTTTTTTAGTTCGGCTTTAAAGGCAGATTGACATCAAATACTGATACAGAAAACTGCATCAACAAAAAAACAATTTTTAGAACTTCTGACTTTTGAAACCCTTTTTTGTACTTTTATTTCATGAACAGAGGAAAGTGAAAGAAAACCAGAAAAAGGGGAGAAAACTTTTTTTATAAATAGGCCCAAGAATTGCGTATCTTCTCTCATATAAATTCAGTCATCTAAGAGGATATGTAAACTTTTTCCTCTGTTAAGTACACATAGAGATTCTTTTAAAAATGAAAAAAAAAAAAGCAGAAATTGATTAATCAACAAATACTTATTTTGGGTGCTGACACATATGTCAGGCCCTGTATTAGGTATTACAAGTAGTAGTATAGGGAGGATGCCTATCATTATAGTGATTGGGAAGGTGGACTTCTCTCCCATAGTATTTGTGATGTTAGTATCTGATTTCAGACAGAAAACTTTCACTCAGAAAACAATCAGTGAATACTAGTGAAGTGAAAGGACAAATGCAGAACACTCATAGATAGGGCAATAAAGCTACTCATCCATGTACTTATTAGGCCTGGAATCCTGCTGCTGAAGATCAGTGCTTTGACAGATGCCATAGACTTGGCCAGAAGCAAGAAGTTATCATCACAAAAGTGAGTTTTTAAACCAACTATTTTAAGACTAGGTTGATATGATTTTTACAATTAAACAAGTAATGAATGAATACATTATAATAATGATTGAAGTGGAATTATGTAGAGCAAAATATAAGTCACATTTCTCCTCCTCCATCAATAAGGCCCTTTCTCTGTAGTTATATACATTTATATTTATGTGTACATTTCCTTAAAGACATTATTTGAAAGGTAAGTGGCATTATACTTCATTGTTCTGTAACGTATTTGTTTCCTTTAAAACTGTACATATTTGTTTCCTTTAAAACTGTACTATTTTGTAAGTACATTTAGGTGAACAAATTTTTAAAATGGTGGTAAAACATAAAATTTACCATTTTGAAGTGTACAGTTCAGATGCATTAAGTACATTCATGTTGTTGTGCAACCATCGCCATCACCCATCTCCAGAACTTTTTCATCATCTCAAACTGAAACTGTGTATTCATTAAATAATAACTTCCCATTCCTCTCCCCTCAATCCCTGGCAACTACCATTCTACTTTCTTTCTCCGAATTTGACTACCCTACAAAACCATATAGATACATCATAATGTATTTAACCCATTACGTTTTTTGCTAATAAAAACAGTGCCATAATGAGCATCATTATATATAAATCTTTGTGCATAGATGCAACTATTTCTTTGGGATAGGTTAAGAAAACAAGAATTCTGGATTTAGGATTTTTATTAACTAAGTTGGTTTCAAAATAGAAATTATAATATATGAAAGTTACGTTAACTTATGCTTATATGGCCAAAAAAGTGCTGTTCTAATTTGCATTTACGTAAAACCTTGAGTATATTTCACATACCTTGTTCATTAACGTTTTTTTCTGTGAATTATTTATATCTTCTGTCCTGTTCTCATAGTTATGGTATAGTATAATTTTATAGTATAAAGGACTCCCTGATACAGTCTGATTTTAAATCTTTTGTTTAATGTATGCTGGAAAGGGTTTATCCCATATTCTCCCTTGTCTTTAAACTGCATTTTTTTGTCATAAAAAAGCTTTAAAATTTTTATGACTTAAAACGTCAGCCTTTTTTATACGTTTAGGTTTTAAGGTCTTACCTAGGACAGGCGGCTTTATTTTCACATTTTTCCAACTGTTCTGTATTTACTTCTGGTTCTTTTGGAAGATTTTATTTGTGATATGAGTCTAAGTTTACTCTTTTTTCAGATGAAGAGTGATTTGTTATGTCACATCACATCATTTTTTTTCCTTTGAAAATTCCAACTTTTTCCCTACTAGTATGAAATGTCACTTTTATCATAAACTAATTTGTATATATTACTTGGGTATCTTTCTAGACTATTCTGTTCCACTGATCTCTCTTCCTTTTCTTAGGGCAGTATTACTTTTTATAACAACTGTGATTTCCTAAAGTAAGTTTTCATATCTGATAGGGTAAAATGTTGTTTATCCTTTTTGAAAATTGTATTGGTGGTTATTATTATTCTTGAATTGAACTTTAGATTTTGGTTATAAAATCCCATTTAAGATATCTTATTTGAGATTTATTGATTATTACTTTTGAGAACTGTCTTTCTTTATAAATAAGGAACATAGTATCTGTTGTCCATTTATGTAGATCTTATATATATTTCAGTAAAATTTTATTATACAGCTTCTTTAGTTATTGCAGTAATTGGGACTTCTTAAACAATGTTAAATAGTAGCAGATAATGATCATTCTTGTTTCTGTTTTTGTTGAGAATACTTTTATGTTTCACATTAAATATATAAGGTTGAGACATTCATTACTAGCTTAATTAGGTTATTTTAAAATCAAGTTTTTGGCCGGGCGTGATGGCTTATGCCTGTAATCCCAGCACTGTGGGAGGCCGAGGTGGGTGGATCACGAGGTCAGGAGATTACAGATGCATGCCATCATGCTTGGCTAACTTTTGTATTTTTAGTAGAGATGGGGTTTCACCATATTGGCTGGGCTGGTCTCGAACTCCTGGCCTGAAGTGATCCACCTGCCTTGGCCTCCCAGAGTGCTGGGATTACAGGTGTGAGCCATCATGCCTGGCTGATACAAATACTTTCTAATTATTGCACATTCTCAAAAGCTACATTAACACTTGGAAGAGTATAAATTATTTTATGGTAGACTAACATTCTCATCTCAAAATTTAACTTTTTCCATTTTTAGCGGGCAGTGTTGTTATCCTGTTTATCCTTCCTTCATTCTTCTCAGTACTCAATAATAGTTCATTTAGTTTCGTAGTTTTAAAAACTACTTAACCAATTTAACTTTTTTTTTTCCTTTTTAAAGTTCATTGTAAAGGACTCTGTGGAAGAAAATATGCTGAAAATACAAAACAAAAAGAGAGAACTTGCAGCAGGAGCCTTTGGAACTAAAAAACCAAATGCTGACGAAATGAAACAAGCTAAAATTAACGAAATCAGAACATTGATTGATTTATAATTTGTGGGATTTTAGTAAGGTCAGTTTGATTGGATACTTAAGTTTAGAAATAAGAAAAACACAGTTTTAGAAATGAGATCTAGAGAACATGTTTTCTAAAAGGGGCATATTGTTTTATATTAGTGAAGAGGTATTACTGACACAATTTCTTCTATATATGAACATATTTTTAATGAAACTTCAAGTAGCAATAAGTTCCGTTATATACTGTGGCCTAAAATAATTTTTTGAGAAAAATGTTACTTTGTTATTCAGCTTTTCATAGTATCTATGTTGAGTATTTTCATATATCTTCCAAGTACTCAGCTTTTTCGTATTTCAAATAAGGTCAGACCTTTTATACTTTTGACCAAATAGTTATTTTCTATGTTGGACACTTAGTTATTCACCAAAGCCTCCAATTTGTGATGCAGTGTTTTTAGTCCTTGTAAACAATATATATGAACTATAAAAGAATTAATTTTATTGGGCTTTCAAAAAACATATTTGCATTCCAGAACCAAATCTTAAAAGAGACCAAAGTCCAGGTTAGCAGAGTTTTTTTTTTCTCTACAGTACATTGAGATATAGTTCATGTAAGTGACTTGAGTTTTATATTCATGAAAAAATTACAGATTATGTTAAGAGTACTGTTTTCTCCATTTTAGTTAAGTGGTACTACACTCATTGTTTAAATGTAACTTACTGTGTCTAGGGTGTAAATATAGTCTATGGGAGTGAGAGGCAAACCAATCCTACCCAATTTGATTTGAGTATTTTAAATTATGGAATTGCTAAATAGATATTTCTATAAATTTTTATTTATGTAGCTTTTTTTGGAAGTAACTTTATAAATTTTTATAATTCAGAAGACTACTATATGTGAGAGGCGTGATATCTGGATGGAAGTTGGGCTGGATGATCTCCAAAGTCGTTTCAACTCTTAAAGGCATCTTAATCCTGAATGTAAAAATTGGTTATGTGTTTAGAATCAGAATTTGATTTTCAGCTTCAGTAATTCATCGTTACATCTATCTACAGAATCAGTCTTTTTTTTTTTTTAACCTTTTTGTTAATAAGCAAACTTAGTTGCTGCAGCATTCTGGGTGACTCCTGAGTCATATTTAAAATAAATAAATAAGCTAGAAATTTAGCAGTCAGATTAGGTAGGTGGTTTTATTTCAAAGGGAAACTTTAATCCAAAGAAGAAGAGATTAACAATAGAAGCTTCATGTTTGATGGTACAGATTTAATACTTGAGATTTTACTTAGAGTGTTGGAAGTGATTTGATAGAAAGATAGGACTGGAGACAATGTTGTGTTATAGGGTGCACATTTAAGGTATATGCCAAATCTCTCACTAGCTAAGTCCTTTCCTCCCTGTGCCCTGTTTTCTTGCTCAAAAGGAACAGTGAATTAGCCAGCTAGAATCTACCTGGTCCCTTTTTGAGGCAGTAGCAGGTGAGGAAAGGGCTACTTTTCATCAAAACCAAGACCTTTTTTTCAGGGATGATGATGGAATAATAATTTGGGATTAGCCCACTAGCATTAGGAGCAACAGGGAAGTTACCTGGTAGATCAAGCATTACACACAAAAAATCAAGTTAATCAGAATATGGGTTCTTCATATAACAATACTTCACTGAGATTAAGTATAAGCAGTTTTCAGCAAAAGACAACACAATGTACTCTTCCTGCTTTCAAAGACAAAGCTTTACAAATTCACTACAAAGGTAAAGGGAGGACAGCTTGCTTAATTACTCAGATATTTACAAAGTTGTTTTTAAAACACACTCATAAGTTTGGCAGATTGTTTAAAAAATGTCTTTTTGTTTTGTACAGTTCTATTACATATTGTTAAATTTGAAAAGTTTAATTAAAAAAATTGAATTTGTCCTTCCTCAGAAGGATAGATATATAAAAAAGCCACTGGAATGAAAACTTCATATTATGCTATGCTGTTGTTTTATTATTACATAGAAAAATAACTTTAGAAAAATATTGAAGACATTGTATTACCACTTGTGATTCAAACTGAATTTTGTGGTTCAAACTGGATTTTAAATTTAAACATCAATAAAAATTTCAAATGTTTATGTTCCTCAGTGCCATAATTTTGAGTTTATCTTCAAAGAAAATATTTCATTAATTCTCACATTTCTATGTGTTCCTTTTTTTTTATTGGGAGTACATGAAGATTATTGTAACAGAATAATGTACTCATATCCTACCTTTATTGTGCTCAGTTTAACTGGTTCAAATTCTTGTTCAGAAATCAGAGTGGTTATTTAAAATACTTTGATCTAAAAACATTGGTTCCAATCAATTTATTTCCTCATCTGGAAGAAAAAAAGGAGTTGTGATAGTACCTATGTATACACAGGTAGCCCTCTGAATCATTGTACATTTTGTTCTTAAAATTACAGCTTTTGAACTGGAAACAGTAATCAAGAAACTAATCCTATGTAGTTTGTTACCAGTTTAGTACTAATAAAATTATCTTAGGCAGTGTATGCTTTGTTTTGGGGAATAGCAAAGACATTACTGTATTTTTTTTCTTGTTTTATTTATAGTACTTGCCAAGGTTTATGCATTAGCATTTGGATGAGATTCATTAAAAATATAAGGGCATATTTGATGTTTGGTTCTTAACAAGAACTCAAATGTTTAACCTCAGGTTTTTAACACATTAACTTCAAAATATCTGCAAAAGGTGTTATACAACAGCAGGACAATATGGGCATGAGAATTAAGGTAAACATTTACTTTATTCGTAAACCATAGCTCCATCCGCCATGGAGCTCATCTCCAAAGGCATGGATTTACCTCTGTTGTGGGCAAGTTTTACAACCAAAGGTCATACCTACCATTGCAAGGGGATAAGTATATATGGATCACCTCCGCAAGTATGTCTTGTAATTTGAGTTAGTTGCCTTTTTATACATTTTACTAAGTAACCCTTAGTATTCTGGACTCCCTAGAAAGATTTCCCAGTATTTGTATAGCTTTACATGAAAAGTTAGTATCTCACCTTAAAACATAGATCATAGAAGGAAAAGAATCTATCAATCAGTTCAGTGACTTTCTAGCCAAATAACTTGACAGCATTACTTGCTATGTCTTATGGTGAGCCTGTCATTCTTTCTGATTCCAAAAGTTAATAGCCTTCACTAAATACTTACTTATTTAAAATTTTGAAATTATATAAGCTTTTCACCTTAGAACTTTCTGATATGCTACTGGGTAAAAAATAGAGAAGGAGGCTCGGTGGCTCATGCCTGTAGTCCCGGCACTTTGGGAGGTCGAGGTGGGCGGATCACGAGGTCAAGAAATCAAGACTATCTGGTCAACATGGTGAAACCCCATCTCTACTGAAAAAAATACAAAAATTAGCTGGGCGTGGTGGTGCACACCTGTAGTCTCAGCTACTAGGGAAGCTGAGGCAGGAGAATCGCTTGAACCCGGGAGGTGGAGGTTGCAGTGAGCTGAGACTGCACCACTGCACACCAGCCAGCCTGGTGACAAAGCGAGTCTCTGTATCCAAAAAAAAAAAAGAGAATGAACAGTAGTAAATAGAAAAAACTAACGTTGAATGCATATTGAATGGCCATAAAAATAAGACATTTTTAATCTGAAGACTGTGTTTCTGTTCATCTCAACCAGGGACTCAGAAGCCAGAAAGACTTCTGACTAGCTAAAATTATTTTGAGAAGTCTTTGTACCACAGCACCGGACACATGGAGGCACTTAAATCTTTGGTAGATGTTTCATTGTACTTGAAGATCAATAGTGACTTATTCTTCACCAGTTCAGTTAGCTAGTTTATTTTCAGAAATCATTCATTCATTTACTGTAATTCTAGGTAAATCCTCAGATTCTTCTTGAGCTCCTATGGTAATGGCCTTCAAGGTGGCCCCAACCATTCTTGACTTAAGCTGTCTATATGTTTGTGTATTAATTCACATCAGTCTGAATAAGGAGGGTGAACTTGAAGGCTAGGTCACAAAAGCTATGCATCATCTGCCCAGTCAAACCTCTAAAGTTTCTTCCTGTCATGGTTAACTGTCCTTTTTCTTCTATAGAATCATCTGACTACTCATTTTAGTTTTAAAAGGTCAGCTTGGATCCTACCCTTCTCTAGCTTGCCATCTCTTACAACCTAAAACATTCTATAAACTTAATAAACATGCTTTTCCATTCTATCATTTTAAATCATAGATAAAACACTAATAGGCACTGGACCCAGTGTTGATTCTGACAGTTATGAATGATTTCAAGGTTAAAATATTCTAAATAGCTAAATACCCATTTAATAGGGAGGTACAGTATGGATGACACTATGTATGTTTGATCTAAGTTTGTTCTGATCTGTCAGATACATCACCATCACAGAAAAACAATTAGAATGAAATCATAGATACCAGTTTTTGAAGGATATGTCCCAGTGTCAAGCTTTACACTGTTTTTTAAAACTGACAAATTCCAAAAATTATGAAAAATTCCCTAATAGGTTTTTCTCAAGGCTGTGTGGTGAGATTCCTTAATTTAATTAAACCACCAAGATACGGCTATAAGTCTTTATTTTCCATACAGGGTGCCACTGCAGGTAACCATCAGAGAACACACTGCTATTTTCAAATATACAGAACTGAACAAAAGCATTTTAGCATGCAGCCTTACTGTACATGGAAAACTGGTGAACATCTTCAGACACTAAGACCAGGAAATAAAATGGGTTAATGCTATTTGTTGACAGTTTATGAATCATTCAGCAGTGTTAATATAGGCTATCTTTACCTGAAAGCAGAATTACAATCACTCATTCTGGCAGCACTGGGCAATTCTAAAATGCAGGTCTAGTGAAAGGTAGGCACAACCAACAAGCAAGGAACAGATGCCATGTCTGCTTCTGAAGGGAGTGACTGATTTGGAACCAGGCTCTGGAGATTTTAAGAAATGATATAGCCATCTTAACAGCTTAATATTGAGTTTCCCTTACTTCGTATGTTGGCAGTCAACAAAAGTAAGAATTTCTGAAACGAGCTAAATGGGATTAAAAAGCAGAACACTGTCCATATAACAGAATTGCTGCTTTACAACTTTTGCCCAGTTCTCACCTCTTGTCCTACAAAAAGCTCTCATCTGCTAAGTTTTAGTGAAAACCTCTAGCAACTGTAACAGACTTTTCTCAACCCAGCTCTAGATACTAAGTATCAGAAAGAAGGCTTGTGAAGTGGATGTGTTCACAGGAAAATGCAGTGTTTCTACTGGAGGTAAGTGTCAAGTTTCCTCTTGATGTTGTCAAAGGAATCTGCTCCCATATAATCAGCCTGGCCTTGTTCCCCACCGCTCCTTCCGTTCTTCCGAGGATACAAAAGGCTGTGCCATAGCTGGGATCTCCCCCAAGGGACAGATGTGATATGGCTCCTGAGACATCTTCCTAGAAAGGAAAGCATAATTGACTCTATGAGAGCTGAAAATCAAACCATTTTAAAGAATGCAATATATTGAAGACAGTGAGAAAAGCCAGGATGAATCATCATGCAAAGTAGCAAAAACTGAAAAGTATTACATGAAACAAACAAAAAAGACACAAAAATATAAAGATTATATGATTTTTTCCTAACGAAATGAAGACTTCTTGACTCAGTGAAAACATTGGGAGAACAAAGTAATTAGGGTTAATGTTTAAGTTCTGCATACCTTTCTACAGAAGCCACAAGAGAAAGCCAGTGTATAGACCAAGTCTGAAAGCTGCAAACAGTTCATTAGAAAGTGTAAGATGGATGGACAAGGGAACACAAGTCTCAAGATAAATTCTCAATCTGTGTGGGCTCTGAAAGGTTGAGAACTTAAACAAAATGATACCCCACAGCTTACATTTCAGAAAGAACCTAACTAGAGAGCCCCAACACATATAGTTGTAACATTATAAGGAAAGTTAAACTGGTTTGAGACTATGTACCAAACTTCTCTGCTTGTTCAAGCTTTCATTTGGATTACCAAGTATCATCTGTCCTTGTAGCTTCTGTTAATTTGCTTCGTTTTGAAGAACTTTCAGTTCCCATCTTCACCTTTCCTTGGTTCATAATTCTCAGCCCTCATGTTGCAGAAGGAACAGGGTAAATGTGCAACAAACAGAGCAGACCTGGCCTACATTAAATTTGATTCTCATTACACATAGATTGGTGATCAACTTCAAATGTACCATAAAAGAATACCAATGCTATCTTTCAAAAAGTGCTAAGGTGCAAAGGTACCGGAAATCTTAGCAGAGAAAAAGGAGGGTAAATGAATACAAACAAGTATTGCTTTTAACAGAGAAAATGGTGGAAAAAACGTTTTGACTCCCTGTTTTTGTTACTATATATATGTAAGCATATAGGTATGTATTTAAATACAATGGAACTTTAAGGTGTTTGGGTACAGGATTGCATTATAGTTGAGGCAACGTAAGAAAGTCGTTCCATTGGATTAGTCCTGCCTTTGCCTTGCACTTGGCAACAGTAATGATACAGAGAGGCAATTCCAGAGTCCTCTGTTCACAACAGGGGGGCTATGAATTTATACCCTAAAAGAGATGTCTCTGAGGTCAAGCCAAGTATACTGGGTATAACTTAAAATAGTTTAGCATTTAAAGTGTAACTCCCCCTTCCCCTGCCATAAAAGGTACTATCTTAATTCTGGGCTGTAGATGACTATGTTTAAGCATGGTCTGTCTCAAATTTTCATAAGGGTAAGTCTCTCAGACCTGAGTTTGAGGCCCGTTCTGCTACTTGACTAGTCTGTTACATAACTAAGCCAAGTTATATAACTTCTTTAAGCCTCGGTTAATTTATCTATAAAAGGAGAGATTAATACTTAATATACTTAACAGTACTTATAAAAGGATATATTAATACTTAATATACTTAACAGTACTTACTAATAGACTTTAATATAGTGGTTTTAAGGGTTAAATAAGAATAGCTAACTTTCATTAAGCATTTACTGTGTGCCAGATGGTGTCAAGTACTGTATGACAGGGGTTCCCAACCCCCAGGCCACAGACCAATAGCGGTTCATGACCTGTTAGGAACCAGGCTGCACAGCAGAAGTTGAGTAGCAAGAAGGTAAGAATTACCGCCTGAGCTCTGCCTCTTGTTAGATCAGTGGTGGCATTAGATTCTCATAGAAGCGTGAACCCTATTGTGAACCGTGCATGCAAACGATCTAGGTTGTGTGCTTCTTTTGAGAATCTAATGCCGATGATCTGAGGTGGAACAGCCTTATCCTGAAACCATCCCCCCACACTGGTCCATGGAAAAATTGTCTTCCACAAAACTGGTGTCTAGTGCCAAAAAACTGTTACTTAATATTTAACAGTTATTTATTGTATGTTCATATTGTGGTTTTCACTAATAACACATTGGGGACCACTGCTGTACAAATATGTCATGATCCATATAAAGTACTCAGAGTAAGAATGCAAGTGTTCTTTCTCACTTTCTCCTTTCTATATTTTAGTAAATGCTCGTAAGTGAAATGGCTAAAATCTACACCACAGAAGAGAATAATCTCCCATATAATCTCTTATAGCCAGGTGATTAACTGATTATCTGGTTATAATTCACCCATTCTGTTCTCTTATTTATATCTTAATATGTAACAGTTATTTACTGTATGTTCATATTTTGGTTTTCACTGAAAACACATTCTTCTAAGCAGATGGCAAATATAAAGTAGATACATCTAAATGTTTGCAGTTCCTAAAATATCCAATGGGGTGTTATTTTTATAGACCACTACTTTAGGAATAAATCTCAAAATCTTTTCAGAGGAGAATGGGCTAAGAATTTTAGAGTTAAAATATATGGGTATATATACAAAATTCTAAAAAACTATGTTCTGAGATCTAAAGAAATCTGCCATACAGTTTATGTCTGCTACTTCTTTACTGGTAGTGTTTCTCCCCTCTAAGATGGTTATTGTTTTCTTTCCACAAAATTTTATTTATCTCTGTTTAAAATGCTGCTAAATATTCCCCATCTCTATTGATACAACAAGTGTTTTAAAAGCAGCATTAAATGATCTAAAGAAAAGAAACAGAACCTACCACATTTACGTATGAGCAGGTGTCTTTGACAAGGCCAAATTGTTGAAGCAGAGGTAAAACGCTGGTGGTAAAGATGTTCCACCACAAGATGAGAAACTCTGGATGAGTCACGTTGGGATCATGGGGCTCACTTTTGACACTTTTTGTTTTGGGATCATAAGTATAATTCCATGGTTTGACTCTTCCCAGGAAATGCACAACTTTTGCATTTGCACCAAACCTGCCAAGTGAATGCAAGTTGAAACAGTTAGTGGATCCTGAGTACTGAAAAAAAGATAAGCAGCACTTAACAGCACTTTGTTCTGTAGCTTGCTTTTTTTCTTTTTTTTAAGAGACAGGGTCTCACTGTCACCGAGGCTGGAGTACAGTAGCATGACAGCTCACTATAGTGTTGAACTTCCCACCTTAGCCTCCTGAGTAGCACAGGCCACCATACCTAGCTAACGTTAATTTTTTTTTTTTTTATAGAGACAGGGTACCCAACCTGGTCTTGAACTCCTGGCCTGAAGTGGTTTCTCCCACCTTGGCCTCCTTGTTCTGTGGCCTGAACAGCGTACTTTCCATCCTGCAGTACAGGTTCAAAACCAAACTGAGTTCACTGTGAAATTGTGAGACAGATACTTTTAAAAGTATTCATTCAGTTGTGTGTTACATACATATAAAAAATGTAAATGTAACATTGGTTCAGTGCAACACTGAAGCACCAATCCATTGTGGACAGAACAGGCACATCATTTGGAAAGTATCTGGTATTATCAAGTAAAGTTAAAAATGCTCAAGCTGTACAACCCAGCAGCTCGGCTCCTAGGCACATCCTGTAAAGAAACTCTTGTGTACGTGCAGCAAGAGACATAATCAAAATGTTCACAGCAGCAGCACTGTTTGAAATAGTCAAAAACTGAAAACAACCCAAATGTCTATATATTAGATTTCTGCTCAGCAAGTCTACATCACTCCCAGCCTCCTCAGGGGGGAGGACACTTTCCCACCTGATGTTGGACATGGTCCTATGGCTTGACTTGACTAAGGCAATGTGAGCAGAAGAGACAAGTATGCCTTAACAGAAGCATTGCTTATTTCTGTTCACCGTCTGAGAAATTAACACTTCTGCCAGCAGAACATGCCCTGGGTACTTGCTGGTTCCAGAAAAAAACATGGAACAGGTGTGGACCAAACCTGTAGCCTCACTCCAAACCCTGCTGAGATCATCAGAGCTGTCCCAATCAACCCACTAACATATAAGAAATATTTGCTTATTGTTGAATATCACTGAGATTTTATAGTTATATATCCAATCTTTTTTTTTTTTTTTTGAGACAGTCCCGCTCTGTCTCCCAGGTTGGAGTGCAGTGGCGCGATCTTGGCTTACTGCAACCTCTGCCTCCCAGGTTCAAGCAATTCTCCTGCCTCAGCCTCCTGAGTAGCTGGGATTACAGGCGCATGCCACCATGCCCGGCTAATTTTTATATATATTTTTAGTAGAGATGGGGTTTCACCATGTTGGTCAGGCTGGTCTCAAACTCCTGACCTCATGATCCGCCCACCTCGGCCTCCCAAAGTGCTGGGATTATAGGCGTGAGCCACCATGCCTGGCCTCCAATCTTTTTTAAAGGAAAATTCTGCTATATTCACAGCATGGAATACAATCTAAAATGAACGAACTATACTTATACATATGATGCAGCAAAAAGATGAATTTCTAAAACATTTATGTTGAAAAAAGCAACGGGTCAAACAATTACGTACATATTATTCCACTTACATAAAGGCAAAACAGGCTGGGTATGATGGCTCACACCTGTAATCCTAGCACTTTGGGAGGCCAAGGCAGGCGGTTCATGAGGTCAGGAGATCGAAACCATCCTAGCCAACATAGCGAAACCCCATCTCTACTAAAAATACAAAAATTAGCTGAGGGTGGTGGCAGGCACCTGTAATCCCAGCTACTTGGGAGGCTGAGGCAGTAGAATCCCTTGAACCAGTGAGTCAGAGGTTGCAGTGAGCTGAGATCGCACCACTGCACTCCAGCCTGGTGATAGAGTGAGACTCCGTCTTCCAAAAAAAAAAAAAAAAAAAGGCAAAACAAGAAAAAAAAAGGTACTGTTTAAAGATTAGAAAACTATAATCAATATAAATTTCATGATATTGGTTACCTCTGGGTGAGAGAGGAAGCTATGATTAGGAAGGGACAAAAAGAGGCTTCTAAGGCCCTGGTTGTATTCTATTTCTTAACTTGGGTGGTATTTTTAAACACTGCATTTTAAAAATATATGTATTCTTTTGTATAGATGCTCTATTTCACAATAAAGAGTATCTTTAAAAGAGTAGGAATAAAGTGTGGTTCTGTTCTAGCTGGGAGGAAATCTATATATATATTAAAAACAAAAAACAAATGTGAATGTAACAACTGCCAAAAGGAAAACAGGAACAGTGAGTGCTCAGAATTCACAGCAGGGTGGGCACTATCCAGCTTCAGTGGGAGCAGAGGTGCTAAGATAGTGGGATGTGATTTCAAGCTAATACAGCAGATGTGATCTGGGTAGCTGATGATAACATAGGGAATTCCAGGCAGGTGATGGCCAGGTATCAGGTGAGAGCACTTGTGTGCTTGACCAGGTATCCTCCATTAGAGGCACAGAGGAGGAAGCTTTGAGGAGGGGAAAGAAAAGTAAAATAAGACAGAACCTCAGGTATTGGGCTCAAGTGTTAGATTTCAGTAGATTTATACTATAGGCAACCAAGGTATTTGAGCATGATATATTGATCAAAATAATACAAACTCTTAAAGTTTATTAGAAAAAAAGGGACTGGTTAAAAAGCTATCATCAGAGTTTACTATATTTGGAGACCAAACTCTTTAAGGACATGATTGGAAATAATATTTCTATAAGGTAAATTTTACTAATGTGTTAACTGAGGCTATGAGAGACTCAGGAGAGATGCCCAAGGTCACACAGCTATTAAGTGGCAGAGATGGGATTTGTCATGGTTTTGCCTCTAAGGCATGAGCTCTTACCATCCTACCATGCTGCTGCCTCTCCTAAAAGCATGCAAGAAAAATACAGTCTATTTGTAAACCTCCTTCCTCTTAAGGTTAATTGATCATTCCATGGTTTGTTTCGTCTGAAAAATAAAGTGGATATTTGATATCCCCATGCTTACTCTTTATTTGTACACATAGTATATCTAATACACACAATGCTCTTGCTCTATTTAATCCTTAAAAGGATAAAAATAATAATGCCCAAATTTGTGCACAGATAAAGCTATCAATTAAATAAGCAACTGTTATGCATATGGCACTATGCTCAGTGTGTGGCCCCAAGAGGCTTTTGTTCAAACAGGAAGATGGGTCATCTACATAAAAATAAGCAAGGTGACAAGTTTCGGCTATCAGGGCAGTACTGATATTAAGGGCTACTGAAATTCCAAAGCAATGACTGCAGGTGGGATTTTCAGAGGCGGCTTTGTGCAGGAAGTGGGGGGCAGGGACAATGCATCGGAACAATGGGCAAGAGTAAGATGGAGGGGGGAACACATCCCAGAGACCTGATACCTGTGGGCAGAGTGGAGGGAAGGCTTTGCCCCATCCTAGCAATACAAACTCATGAGCCTAAGACTAAAACACAGCACATAGGAATGAGGTATTCCTTCCACCTTCTCAGACATTCACCCCCTCCTGACTCAACTTCCCTGCCTAGAGCCACAGCACCTGTTTAGATCCTCTTGTATTAACTGTTTGATCCTCTTGTATTAACTGACCGCTAAGCTTCAGCCCATGATTTGCCTAGACTTAATATAAATGTCAAACACAGGCATAACATGATAGTAATACTAATTTTAAAGAAAGTTAAAATATGAATATAGTGTAAACTATTCTAACCTGATCTCATGACAGTTCACTAATGATTAAGCAGTAGTAATAATAGTAATAATAAGTAGTAATAATAGTAGCAACAATAATAATAATATACTTCATATACTCATTATAAGTATATGAAGTATTTATATGTCTCAGGCATTGGTTAGCATTTGCTTGGTTTACTCAGTTAACCTCCAAAATGACAATTTGAGGAAACCAAGGCATGAAGAAGTTAAATAACTTGTCCAGGATCCCATGAGTGGTGAGTGACAAGGTTGGGATTCCATCCAGGCAGTCTGGCTCCAGAGCCAAGGCTCTTAGCCATGACTAGGCTGCTATTGTAAGACACTCCCAGAATTATAAGGGCATTGTCTGAGAGTGACATTTGTTAATTTATGGATTAACTCCTGCCTATGGATAATTAATCTGAAAGTGAAAAAGGTATGCCTAAGAATCCTGGCAATCCCCCAAGTATAGTTAAGGACCTAGCAACAGAAAGTAACCAATAGGAAAGCATATTATAAAGTAAGCAACTTAGCATTGAAGAAGACTGAAGAAAGACTTTCAAGAAGGATGCAGTTTGCATAGAGGTTAAGGAAAAAAAGGAAGAACAACAAGAAATGGGTGGTGCTTTCATAGGATCAGCAGGTGGCACACAAGTAGACTGCACTGGACAGTGTCTAAGGGTCTTCCCAGCTCCTGTCTCTGGATTTGGGTGTCAGAGCTCATGCAGAGGAAGGACATAATGGTCCAATCCCCCTGCACACAGACTGCCTCTGGCTCCGTCTGTATCCCAGCACAGCTCTGGACCTCCACGCAACTGGTTCAGAGGCCTGTGCAACCCTCCTTGATACCAGTTCTATGCTGGTTAAATACCTTTCCATATGGCCTATGGCCTTCCTCTTGAATGTCAACAGGAACACCATTTGGAAACAGTCCACACCCTGCATTTCACTGTGGCTCACACACTGATCTCTACCTTCACAAATACACGTCTCTGAATATATCTTTAATTCTAAATCTGTTACTCCCTATGGTCAGGGGAAGGATCCTCCTTCCTCAAATTACCTTCTTTAGGTAATCTACCTTAACAAAGTGAAAGACTGTATCTGCTGGATAATCCTTTCATAGGCAGGGCAGTTTTCGTTTTAAGAAATCCCTTGGTAAGACTGTTTAAAGTAGAAACTGGGATCTTAAGGGGTCCTAAATGTGGGTGAGACTGCTTTCTGCCCTAAGGGAAGAAATTCCTTGGGTGCCAGCAAGACGGGGGAGAGTGGGGGAGAGATAGGAGAGGTGAGCAGCTACCAACAGGTACCCAAATTTCTGCAACAAAACAAATCACAAAATGTTAGGATGTAAGTTAGTTTCTTTAAAAATTAGTTGGGGCCAGTTTATCCGGTGGCAAACTTGAAACAGACTCAGGAGTGTGAAGGCAGAGAAAAGCATGAGAAAGGAGGTAAGAAAGATTTCTGTATCTTTCTTACAGAAATCATGCAAAGGATTCAGGTATCATGGGTTTGGGCTATGCTCAGCCCTCTTTCTGTCCAGTAAGGAATGAAAACATTTTTAGATGCTTTAGGTATTGACGTTACTTTTTTATTTTTTTAAGACAAGGTCTCACACTGTCGCCAGGCTGGAGTGTAGTGGTGCGATCTCCAGTCACTGCAGTTTCAACCTCCGAGGCTCAAGCAATTCTCCCACCTCAGCCTCCCAAGTATCCGGGACTACAGGCACAGGCCACCATGCCTGGCTAGTTTTTGTAATTTTTGTTTGTTTGTTTGTTTTGTAGAGATGAGGCTTCACCGTGTTGCCCAGGCTGGTCTTGAACTCCTAAGCTCAAGTGATCCACCTGCCTCTGCCTCCCAAAGTGTTGGGATTACAGGTGTGAACCTGACATTAAGTGCCTGGCCTGACACTAATGAAACTGCTGCTACACACCTAATATCTATGGAAATGGATAGTGGTAGTGAGTGGTAGGAGGTTTTAGAGGGCCAGCTTTTTACAAGAAGAGCAGGCCTGTGTGAGTCACTGAACATGGAAGGTTTCGACCAGCCCAAGAGCTCTTTGAGGGTGGGAAGAGGGCAGACAAGTGAGAAAAAAGGCAGCTGTTAAGTGAGGAAAAATGGGGCTTGGATAGGAAGGTGGGAGGGAAGTGAAGCCAAACTTTGCAATTTTGTGTAAGGCAGCCATATCACAAGTATGTTCTTAGAACTCATCTAGGACAGCACTGGGCTTGATATGAGGGATTCTGCCTGGACCCAACAATGGCCACCTTATATGAAGGTTTAGGAGTCCTTTGAACACCAATTATGTTCTAACTATACAACTAAACAGTTACTTACACAGCAAAGGAACCTGAAGGGCTTGCTCTATAAGCTTTCATAGGACACATCATACACAAAAAAGATGAGCAACAGGTCTTAAATGCTAGTCTGATTTTATATCTAGAGTTTCAATCTAGATATGAATTTCAAGTAATTATTTTTATGTCTCAATCATGTTCTCTGAGAAATGGCTTTAAAAGATCATTTTCTATCATAATCAACTTACCCTTTAGTCATTTATGAAAATCCAGAATTACCATACCAAAATGAATTAAGGGCAAATGTCGTAAGTAAAAGGAGAAATTACTTCTGAAGTTAACCTAAATGCAAATTTAGGAGAACACCTTACAAAGGGGTAACCCAGCATATTTTTCTAGTGTTTTCTCTCTCCACCAAAGGCAACAAGCAGGTATTAGTCAGAATTTACACTGCATGGCTAAAAGCAAAATAGAAGCTGGGCACAGTGACTCATGCCTGTAATCCTAGCACTTTGGGAGGCCAACGGTGGCAGACGGCCTGAGCTCAGGAGTTCGAGATCACCCTGGGCAACATGGTGAAACCCTGTCTCTATTAAAATACAAAAAAAATTAGCCGGGCATGGTGGCATGCCCCTATAGTCCCAGCTACTCAGGAGGCTGAGGCAGGAGAATTGCTTGAACCGGGGAGGCAGAGGTTGTAGTTAGCAAAGATTACACCTCTGTGCTCCAGGCTAGACAACAGAGTGAGACTGTCTCAAAAAAAAAAAAAAAAAAAAAAAAAAAAAATTAAACAAAATAGTTCACCAATGAATAAGAAGGGGAAATGCTGATGTCAGAAGATAACGTTGAACTGACCTCAACCCAGAGGAAGGATAACCATAAGATTTACTGACTCACTCCCTGACTTACCAAACTACCAGCCAGGAATTAAAAAAAAAAAAAAAAAGTTGAGTACATGTCACAATTGTCTCTAAATTACTGAGAGCCATTCATTCTGACCCAGTAATGGGGATTTGTCTCAGATTGCATACATTTCTTAAAATAAGTGTTCTAATTTTAACTTGATAGAATCTCAAAAGGGTCGTCCAGATCACAAGACATAGTTTGAACACAAGCCAGCAATAATACTGCTTATGTTAGCCGTTAAAATTATCCCTGTGACCTGATGTTACCAAAAGATCAGATAGAATTTTCATGACTAGTTTAGTAGTTGAGAAACAGCCAGTAACATGTGGATGAGACTACAGAACTGTTTAGAACAGGAAAGGAACTAATTCATGACAGTACACACAGGAGCAATTTTAGTTCTCACTAAGCTCTTTACATGCAATGTTCAAGCAGATACCAAGAAAGATAGCACTACTTGTGGGACATTTCTCTGGGAATCGTGGCAGCAGTGCCAAGCATCCTCTTGCCCACTTCTGTGGCTCATGTTCTCTGTTATGTTGCGACTCACTCATGCACTTTCAGACTCACTTGCACACACGGACAGAGCCACACACAAGCCCTTCTCCCACAAACAACTGGACACCTCCTGTCTCACCCACTCACAATCTAAGTCAGGAGTCACAAACCCAAGTGACCAAGGAGTGGGGCTGATCAGGGGAGAGGAGGAGTGGACTTGCTGAGGTGGGGCCTATGGAACACAAGAGGACGCATATCCTACCACTAGAAGATAGCTACTATGCCCAGCAAACAACTGACCAGACACCCACCCAATTTCTTTGCCTTGCAAACTAATCCTCCCAATAGTACCCTGGAAATCAGAACAATGTCAGCATTCAAACCCAGACTTTAATAACCTAGACTAGGACCTAGTCAACTGCATTATCTTCCAGGCTAGCCTCTCTTCATAGACCAGGTCAGGAAGGACTTAACAACAACAGACCACTACGGAGACTCTCGTGGAGGTAGCATGTCATTCTTAGTCTCTATTGGCTGATTGCTCATTCATTCATTCAGCCAAAACACAACACCCGCCTACCAGCATCTGTGCCCACACACTTTGCCTTCCTTCAATGAAGTTGCCAAGCATGAACTGTCCTGGCATTTATCTGAAGCCAATCTTTCCACTTGTGTTCTAGGTGCCATCCCCTTTCACCTATCCAAGGATATCACTCTAGCGTCTGTCCTCAGTTTTCTGCATTGTTAATGTTACCGCTCCCAACACCCCACATCATTCTTAGCAATATAAAAACATGCTGTGGTGATATCTGTCTTTACACAACAATCACCACCACCCTCTCTTGAACCTATATCCCCATCCAGCTGCCACCCCATTAAAGCAGATGCCTCAGAAGAGCTGTCAACATTCACTGCCTCTAATTCTCCTCCTTCATTCTCCTGGACCCACTTCAGTCAGGCTTTCTCCCCCACCACTCCACCAGATGTCCTCTTGTCAAAATCACCAGGAACCTCCACACTCCACATCCAGTGCCAATTCTCAGTTGTCTTCGTTGCTCACCTCGTATCTGTCCTCGTATCTGTGAGCATCTGACACAGACATGGATCACTCCTTCCTCCTTGAAACATTTTCTTTGTTTGGCTTTTGTAATACCACACTTCCCTGGGTTCCCTCTCACCTTGCTGTCTCTTGTTCCTATTCTTCTATTCTCTTGTCCCTATTATCTTCCTGCCTTTGGGTTCAATCCTCAGGATTCTCTTCGACTGATAATCACTCCTTTGGCTACATCATCTTGTCTTGTGACTATAAGTATCACTGATATGCTGACAACTCTCACAGTTATGTCTTACCCAGACTTCTCTCTGGAACTCTTGACTTTTCTACCTACTTAGCTATTTCATACTTTCACTAGGATGCTAATATGCACCTCAAACTTCATGTAACTAAAACCTAATACATTCCGTTCATTTCTGACCAATTCCTACCCCTACAAACTTGCCTCCCCCATGTTCTTTCCCATTTCAGGAAATGGCAGCTCTATTATTCCAGTCACTTAGACCACAAACCTGTAACAGTAATATTGGACATACCTGATTTTTCCAAACAAATTGGAAACCTGGGTTTTATGTGAAATTCCCTAATTTTTAAAGCATTGACAATTAAAAAAAAATTCTGTGTAGCAGAAACAAAATATACTTGTGTGATAAATACAGTCTGTGGCCCACAGATTTGAGACTTCTGAGGGAGTTATGTCTTTTTGTTTTTGGAGACAGTTCTCTTCTGTCATCCAGGCTGGAGTGCAGGGGTGTGATCTCGGCTCACTGCAACCTCTGCCTCCCTGGTTCAAGCCATTCTCATGCCTCAGCCTCCTGAGTAGCTAGATTATAGGCATGCACCACCATGCCCAGCTAATTTTTGTAATTTTTTTGTGTGTTTCTTTTAGTAGAGTCAGGGTTTCAGCATATTGGCCAGGCTGGTCTCAAACTCCTGGCCTCAAAAGATCCACCCTCCTTGGCCACCCAAAGAAGTTATATCTTCTTCCACTCAATCCCCATGCTTTTAACTTCCCATGAGCTCCATCTTCGACTGAGATGGCATCGGTTGACTTCTGCCCATGCGGTTTCACTCCTTGTGCCCTTTGTCCTATTGTCAGAGCAGCCTCTAAAGGCTGGGTTGGGTCTGATATGGAAGCTTTTCTCTCGGTGATGAAGACTCAGGTAGGGCAACAGAATATGCAGCAGTGAGATCTAAGGACAGATCATCTGATAGAAATAAACACTTAAGGTCAGAATGACCAGATAGCCACGCTGAGAAATAGGGCCCCAACAGGCATCAATATCACCCAGAAAGAGGGAACAAGACAGCTATGCAAGCACTGCTTGATGCTTTTTCTTAACACTCGAACCATGACAGACTGTGCCAGGCGCCATACAGAAACTCTGTACACCTAAGCAGTGGCTAAGTGGCTTAGACTCCAAGCTCCCTTATTCATCTTTGAAGGCTTGAGGGAGCTGAAAGTGTGGCACAAGGTACATGCTCCAGGTTTGCCAACCCAATGAATGGTCAGCAGGTCAACAAATGGCTGGAAAAAAAAGAATGACCCAAACTCTTTTTGAGCCAGCCTCAGGGTTGAGTGAAGATGTAAGAGTGTGAAAAGAAATGAAAATAGACTATGGCTTCCAATAACAATAGTTATGTGGAGAGCTAGAGCCAAGGAGGGGTCTCAGGGAGCAAAGAGAAATAACCAAATCAGAAATACACAGGGACAACAGAATTCACAACACTAAAGGTTGAATTTCTTTGGGGAAAATATTGAAATAGGTTTGACAATGTCTTAGTGAATGAGTCTGATTCCTAGAAAAGAAATATGAATATCCTCAGGAAAGTTTAAAGCAGTAAAATAAATGGGAAAAAAATTAATTCTCACTAAGTCAGGTCTCTGCTCATATCTAAACTCAAGTAAAGGATAAAACAAAATATTTATATGAAAAGTATTTGGTCAATGAGGCTTTGTACTCAATCAATTTGGCCAATTAATTTGTGTAGTGGTTTGAAGCAATACCAGAGAATTCTGTCTCTTTGCTTTAGGTGTGTTTTATATAGCATAAGATGCCTAGAGAGCTTTTAGTTAGTGGATATAATAGAAAGCAAAAATGGAACTAAGTGATTTTTAAAAGACTAATAAGATTTTTTTGTAGCACTATGCACAAACCAAACTATATGCTATCTGGATGAAACAAAACCTTCAGTTAGAGAAAACTTTGAAAAAAAACTTACTCCCTAAAAGCCTAAGAAACCTACTATATATCCCAAACATTATGCTAGGCACTTTCAAAACTATTTCATTAATAAATGCATTTATGGGCTAGGCACAGTGGCTCATGCCTGTAATCCCAGCACTTTGGGAGACTGAACTGGGAAGATCACTTGGATCCAGGAGTTCAAGACCAGTCTGGGCAACATGGCAAAACCCTCTCTATAACACACACACACACACACACACACACACACACACACACACACACACACAAACTGAGCATGGTGGCACGTGCCTGGAGTCCCAGCTACTCATCAGGAGGCTGAGGCAGAAGGATCTCTTAAGCCTCAGAGATGGAGGCTAGTGAGCTATGATTGTGCCACTGCCCTCTAGCCTAGGCAACAGAGCAAAACCCCTTCTCAAAAAAATGAAATGCATTTATGACTTGTTTTCCAATGCAATACTAAAAACTAACTTAAAAATTACTAAATCAAGCATTTTAGTTTTCAAATTATGCTGTTAAAGAGGAACTTCCCTTACAAAAAAATTACTAATTCTGTTTTTCAGAAGTTATATTTGAGTAGTCATTCAAAGTGATAAAACTATTAATGTTTGTTTCCTTCATCTTTTGTTCTAACCAAATGGTACAGAGAGAAAGGCACTAGATATGCTACCTCGTGGCTTAAATTCATATTAAAGTTTGCTTATATTAGGGCATCCTTTAGCTAAAGTTTCATATAAGCCCAAAGGCCACAATGTTCTAAATATCTAAGTCTCTAAGACTCTGGGGTGTCTAAATGCTGCTTTGGGGACATCCTAGTGCATGGTTGTCTGGAGTTGGTGAGACAAACACTAGATTCCTCCTTCCATGAAGCCGAAGTTGCTCCAGACCACTCCATGGTCTCCGATTCCACCTGCCACCACCTATGCTGTCCTAGGAAAGGCCACCATATTGCAGGGTTATACTTAGTACTGGAAACCACCAAGGTTATTCTGAACCCAAGGGTGGGCCTTCAAATTCACAGGGATCTTTGGAGAGTAGCAATGATGACCAAAATGCTTGTAATGGGTTACTTTCATTTTAAAAATATTTGGACCACAATTTTACATTAACTTATAATAAAAAAAGAAACGTAACTACCTGTGCTTTTTCAGCCTTCCCCAAATATTTAAAACAAAAAATGTAAGGAAAAACATCTCTGGAGATGGGTCTCCACAGGAAAAGCAAAAATATTTTTCTGGCAGAGGGAGAGGGAAAATGAGTTCTTTGACCTGGTTTCAACATTCCTCAATAGGCAACATTGGGTGAGACAAAGCATGGCTCTGAGCAGCCTTATCACAGAAATGTAAAGCTGACCCCACCTAAGAACCAGCTGCACAGAAGTAGCAGCATCTCTTGTCGGTCCATGGGCCAGCTGAAATCTGGTTAATGGATGGAGTTGCTCCCAACTTTCCCAGTGTGTCATATTCTCTATGGTTACAACAAACTCGAGGGAGTTCCAAAATTAGCACTCACTGAGCCAGGAAGAAGAAAACAATCCTATTTCACTAATTTAGATCTCAAACTGGTTTTCTGGGGGCAATTCATTTGGAGGATATGAAATCAACTGGGTTCAAGGGCCAAGGTTCTAGCAAATTAAGTCCATCTTACTCCTCAAAACTTAACTCTGCTCCGTCTCCTTCTTGTGTGTTAAAATAAAAGTACTTCAAGCAGTGCTGCATAAACCAGGCTATCCTCGAAAGGAACGTGCTCAATAATGGTAAGGTAGAAATCAGACGGAGTCAAACAGAACCATATGCTAACCATGCAGGATTGAGTGAAATGGTCACACTATTGAAAACACTTTCTCCTCTGCACTCTCATCTTTTTGCTTGCTAAACTGAATTCAGTGAATTAAACCATAAGCAAATGCCCTATTATAGACAAATTCAGCTCTAGGGGTCACACTGTCATGGTTTGCAGAAACACTATTTAAACTGGCAGTGTTATAAAAGTAAGGATTAAAATGGATCAGGTTCACATTTCCATGTGAGACAGTTTTTATTTTACAAGGCCAAGGACTGAGAGGTGAGAATAATGCCTCTCCTATTGCTCCCTTGACAGTGAATCCTGTTGTTTGCTTTACTCGAAACACAGTTGGTGTGTTTAAGAGTCTGCTTGTTTCTATTGTACAAAGGGGAGAGAATGTAATATGTTGGAGACATATGCCAAGAGAACAGTTAGGGAGGAAAGAACACGAGATGCTTCAAATACTTATCTGGGGGGATGCTGACAGAGTCTTCCAAGAAAAGAACAGAAAAGGAAACACTGCTGCTACAAAAAGCCAGACATGCTCATTACTGTGGTGCAAGACTTATGGAGAGGACTTTGGATAATGAAATTTGAGGAGTGAAAGGCCCTTTGTTTTCCGCTAACTCAGGAATGTCCGTATGGGACAGAGATTGAAGAGACAAGCCCAACTCAGTGAAGGGCTTTGCTGCTCACGACTGTCTCAGGATCAACCTGACAGCTAGGCCCCTGTTCAAGAAATCTAAATCATCTTCTTAGTTAAACACAAATGACTCAGAGGCTAAATAATAGGATCCTGTCCCTAACGGTGAGATAAACATGGCAACAAGGATGTATTAGCTGTAAGGTTTATCAGAAGTGCACCAGGGGCTGGGAGCAGTGGCTCAAGCCTGTAATCCCAGCACTTTGGGAGGGTGAGGTGGGCGATCACCTGAGGCCGGGAGTTCAAGACCAGCCTGGCCAACGTGGTGAAACCCCATCTCTACTAAAAATATAAAAGTTAGCCATGCGTAGTGGTGCGTACCTATAATCCCAGCTATTAGGGAGGCTGACGCAGGAGAATCACTTAAACCTGATGGTAGAGGTTGCAGTGAGCCAAGATCACACCACTGCACTCCAGCCTGGACATCAGAGCAAGACTTCCTCTCAAAACAAACAAACAAATGAAACTACACCAGGGACAGGGCTAAACAAGCACATTACCTAAAACAACAAATGTCCACTGAGCACTATATGTTGATTAACTCGCTTCATCCTCCTGACAACCCTGTGAGGTAGGTACTATTTTCCTCCTCGTTATACATATGGAGGAACTGAGGCACAAAGTCTTAAGTTATGTAGCAGATAAATGACAGAGTGAGGACATATTCCCTGCCTTTCTGGTTTAGGAAATTACTCTGAGCACTATACTGCCTATCAAACAAAAATGACTAACAATCTAACATGTACTGAGCACCCGGGTAGAACAGGCCCTCTTCTAACCATGCTACATGATTACCTCCCTTGATACCCATAATAAACCTATGAAGTCACTGAGGCAGAGAGAAGTTCAGTAAGTAAGCCAAGGTTACCACCCAGGAAGTGGGCACTGCAGGATGTGAACTGACGTCACCCAGCTCCAGAGCCCTTACTCTTAGCCGCAGCAACACGCTGCTATCTGAATCTGGCTTAATCTCCACAACGACTATGAGGGACCTTTTAACACCTTTTTGCAGGCACGGGAAACCAAAGCTCAGCAGCTAATACGGGGAAGATGCTGAGTTTGGGCACAAACTCAACTCCTCCAAGTTGTAAGTCTGCAGAGTTTAAGAGTCTATGTTTTTGACCATGACATATGTATAACTTACCAGAAGGCCACGTGCCCCAGGAACTGATGGGAACCTTGTCCCAAAGGCAGCGAAGTATCCTAACGTCAAGCATGAGGCAACTGACAACATGAAGGCCTCTCCCCATTTGCAGCTACGGTTCTTACAAGAGAAACTTTCCTCAAAGTCTCTACCTGTTATTTCCCTCAGAATGATAACAAGGCAGCCCCAAAATATTATGCCCCGCTTCTCTGCCCTCAACATCTCCAACAATAGTTAAACCATACGCACTTACACTTTAAATGCTGGGAGGTAGGAATATATAGAGATGCTGCTTAGGTTATAAATAAACGGCAGGTGTTTTCTGATGTCTGTTGTTGCCCAGCTGCTAAAAAATGTGTTCAGTATGCCTTGGTCCCCACCTAAAAGAAAAAAACATACAAATTAGTTCAGATCTCCAGGGCAGTTTAATAATTTTAAAGGAGCATATGCTGGACCTTTAAAAATAGACACTAATTCCATTTTTATTTTAATTTTTTGAGATGGAGTCCTGCTCTGTCACCCAGGCTGGAGTGCAATGGCACAATCTCAGTTCACTGCAACCTCTGCCTCCCAGGTTCAAGTGATTCTCCTGTCTCAGCATCCCAAGTAGCTGGGACTACTGGCACATGCCACCACGCCAGGCTAATTTTTGTATTTTTAGTAGAGATGGGATTTCACTGTGAGGCCAGGCTGGTCTTGAACTCCTGATCTCAAGTGATCTGCCCGCCTCGGCCTCCCAAAGTGCTGGGATTACAGGCGTGAGCCACTACACCCGGCCCCCATTCTTTTTTTTTTTTTTTTTTTTGTATTTTTAGAAGAGACGGGGTTTCACTGTGTTGGCCAGGGTGGTCTTGAACTCCTGACCTCGTGATCCGCCTGCCTCGGCCTCCCAAAGTGCTGGGATTACAGGCGTGAGCCACCACGCCCAGTCCACTCTCATTCTTAAATAAGTTCCTTGACAAACCAATTAAAAACATTTTAGGGAGTGGCCATTTTCCTGATTTAACTCATTAATTCAACAAATATCTATTGAGCAGCTACTATGTACCAGATACTGTACTCGGCATTGCAGAGTCAACAGTGCACAAGAGATGTGGTCACTGTCTTTACAAGGATTGTGTGGGGAGACACTGATAGCAGCAAATCAAGAGTCAAGAAACATCACATAGAGGGAGATGAATGCAGTGAAGGAATGTACATGGCACTACAAGCACATGTGGAAGTGGCTCAAGCTACACCTGATGGGCAAAGGAAGGCTTCCATGAGGAAGTTGTGTTTAAGCCAATATCTGAGGGGTGCACAGGCATACCTGACAAATGCAGATGGGGGAAAGAGGGCAGACAGCATTCCAGGCAGAACCAAAACAGCGCACACCACAGACCCTTGGCGGGCAGGAGCATGAGGCTATGGAAAGAAGGCCTGGTAGGTGGCCTGTGTAAGTGGACTTAGCCGGAATGAGTTACAAGGCACCAGGTGAGTCTCAGAGAGGGTGGCAGGGACCAGATCACATAGGGATCAGATTTTACTCTTTATTTCCAGCTAAAGATTTCAGACTCTACCCTGAGTGTAATGGGGCAAAAAGAAACAAAAAGTAAAAGAGCAAACTGGAACAATGGAATTGTTCTCCAGGGCCCACAACTACTGGCTCATCAACAGAGGGTCCAGAAGGCCACATTACCCCTGTGGTGCACTCTCCTGCCACCAACCAAAAGTCTCTGGCAGATCCCAGTCAGTCGTAACTGTGGCCAACATCAGCTACAATGATACAGCAAAGTGTCTGCTCAGCCCTTGGGGTTCCTGGACTTCATATTTTTCTCAGAAAGTGGGGATCATGGCCATTCATTCAAAAGAAATAAAAATCTAAACAGCTAAGTGTCTGACATAAATCATAAGCTCATAAGTAGCCGAACAGATCACTAAGCCACCTCAAGACACATTCTTCCATGTATTTCATGTGCTTTCTATTTTAGACTCATGAGATTTCAAAAAACACGCTCAGAACCAGAGTCTCCCAAGCAGCAGAACAGGTGCTCACCATATGTGTGCCTGTGCATGAGTGCATATGTGCGAGTGTGTAGGGGATGGCAGGCAGGGAGACACCTGCTCTAAGTGTGAGGCAGGCATACTGCATAGTCATTCCTCTCCTCGGTCTGCTTTGCTGAAAAATCCAGTTCCTTTCTCAACATACAGCAAGTCCAGTTGGCTGTCATCACTATTCAGTTTTCCTTAGTTTTGAAGGAGACTTCAAAAATCTAGAGATCTGTTTAATTTTTGGAGTCAGGCAGTAAGGTCAGGATTTCAGGTTTGAAGTCCAAGTGTACCTTATCCACCCTCTGCGTATTCTATCGTTTCCAAGTACCTTCAATCAACTCTAAGAACCAAAGGCACTCACTTATTGTCTATGAGGAAATCCCTCCCTAAACAGCACCCCTGACAGGTCTCCATTCCTCAAGGGATGAACAACAGAAAATCAGTCTCACTCTTCTAAGTTCTAAGGGACAATAAAGATGGCAACAGAATATGCTTCACTGGTACAAAAATGCAATGGACTGAATGTTTAGATACCCCCAAATTCCTACACTGAAATCCTAACCCCAAAGTTGATGGTATCTGCAGTGGGGCCTTTGAAGCTCATTAGGTCATGAGGGCTCTGGCCTCATGCATAGGATTTGCGCTCTTAAAAAGAGGCCCAAGAGAGGTCCTTCACCTCTCCTACCACATGCAGCCGTTATAACAAAAAGACGGAAATAAAAAAGCTGTCTGTGACCCAGGAAATGGGCCTCTCCAGATACTGAATCTGCTGGCACCTTAATCTTGGAATTTCCAGCCTCTAGCACTGTGAGAAATAGATTTCTGTTGTTTATAAGCCATTTAATCTATGGTATTTTATTATAGCAGCCTGAATAAGACAACAGACAGACATGAGAACAAAAGATAATTGTAGCTGTATGGGCAAATCAATGTATTCTGAGGCACGAACTATCAAAGCCAAAACATCATGCCATTCATCAAAGGGTTATTTTTGATTCTACAAAGAAACCCCAAATGTGGGACTAGACACTAGTGGCTGAGGTACAGAGGCCTGAAGTCTTAACTAATTTCCGTTTACACGTAATCATCAAAATACTGCCAATCAGTTGCATGGGAACAGAAAAAAGGGATAAGGAAATGTTCATAGCAGCTTTATTCATAACAGTACAAACTGAAAACAGCTCAAATGTCATTCAACAGGTGTATGGAAGTGGTACATCCATGTGGAATATTACTCAGCTATAAGACAAAACAAACTAGACACACACACAACAACCTGGATGAATCTCAAAGTAATTAGGCTAAGGGAAAAACTCCAATCTCAGCAAGTCACACACTATGTAATCTCATTTATATAACATCAAATAATAAAACTATAGAGATAGGAAGCAAATTAGTGGCTGCCAGGGGAGAGGGAAAGAATGAGAGATGCAGCTGTGGTTGTGAAAGAGTGTAAAGGATCTGTGTGATAGTACTATTCTGCATCTCGACTATGGTGGTGGTCACACCGATCTACACGTGTGATAAAGCTGCATGAAAACCAAAAGTGCATACACACATTTACACACACAAAGGAGAACACATATAAAACTGGTCAAATCTGAGTAAGGTTGGTGGATTGTTCCAATGTCAATCTCCTGGTTGAGGTGATACACTTTAATCATATAAGATATTACCATTGAGGGAAACCAGATGAAGCTTATATGGGATCTTTCTGTATTATTTCTTACAGCTGCATGGAAATCTACAGTTCTCTCAAAATGAACAGCTTTTTAAAAAACTCTTACGATTAATGTGCAAAATACAATCCAGAATTAGATGCTAAATTCCACAAGAACTGGGCTTATGGCTTTTCACTTACTATTATAATGCTAACATGTAGTGGAATGCCTTATACATAGGCAAATTATTTATGGAATGAATGCAAGAATCCTGAAGATAGTCTGTAACAGCAGAAAAATGTAAACGACTTACATATTCTAACATACAGGAATAGTTAGTATATTGTAATACTAACTACTCATGAAACATTATTCATCAATTAAAACTAATGTCTATAAAAACAACATCCGTACAGTGTCATATAAAGATATATAGCTCCTTATACTGTGATTATAACTAAGAACATAAACATTAATAAACATTTGTATTACTAGAAAGCAAATAAAACAATAGTAATTACATTAGGGGATTAGTATAATAGATGTCCTTCCCCCCCCCTTTTCCTAATATATTATTTTTGTTATTCTAAAATATTAGTAATACAACTGGGGGCAAGAATGAGAACTGTGCTTAGATCTTTTCTTTCTAAATATTCTTCACTTTTTTATTATGAAGTATGATACACCAAAAGAAAAATATATGCGTAGGTTATAAAGGATATTAATACTAAAACTCTCCAGATTTATCCAATTTGAGAACTTGGACATTGTAAGACCTTCTTTAACTTAAGCAATTCCACTTAAAATGACTAACAGCTACCCATAATGCAGTAAAGAAACCTCATTCCATGGAGGCCTAAATAGTAGTTGTAAAGTAGAACTTCCAAATCTGACCTGCGTGAGCCTGGGAAACAGGAGTCAGAGCTGCTGATCCCTCCAAGTCCCTGGCTGCCTGCCTTTGGCCACAGAAGCCCGTTTCTGTTTACCCTCAGGTACCCTACAAACATCATCAGCCCATCAGCTGTCTGCCACAGGGGGGCTGGGAAGCACTTGTACAGAAAACAAGCAAGGAGGAGAAGAAGCACTGAAGCAGAACTGGTGAACCAATGGTGCCTGTTAAATTGGCAAACCCTGAAACACTCAACAAGAACCTTGGCTCCAGAGGGGACAACACAGGTTGTAAAACTCCCATGGCCACTGACCTCGTGTGATGACAAAGGGTTACCATTTAGTCCAAAACTGTAGGTTAAAAATAAATTAAATGCCATCTAGAAGTCCGTAGCTGAATTTTTAAATTCAGTGGCCTGGAAATCATAACCACCTTTTCCCAAATGCACAGTTCAACATTTCAAGGTCAGGCAAATGTTTTAACTTCATCAGAAAAATCTATGTATGGTGTTATCGATACCCTCTTTTTAGAAAAAAATCTTTAAATGAGAGGACAGTTCAAAGCAGAATGCAAATCTAGGCACGTCTGTGTGAGAAAACATACAAGGATGCCCTAAAGACTGCTGAATTTCCACAGCAAAATCCTAGTATGTTTGTCGGATACATTTTAGACTTCCAGAGGCAGCTTTATTTAATCTGACAGGTTAAGATACTTTTAATCTCACTCATCTCAGAACCAACAAACATGATTAGTAGGCATCACCAGCAGCTGTGATCCGGTAGGCCAGGGTGTGGTAACACAGGTGAGAGATAGGGAGAAAGGAAATGGAACAAGGAACAAAAGCCAGTATTTCATTCTGGATCATCCTCTACCAGCTGCCCAAATGCTACATAATTGCCTTGCAACTACAAACTTGGTAGTTTCTATGTCTTTTGAGCAGGGTCACATACCTTGTAACCATGGACACACCACAGTATTTATCAGAAACTGGACCTATTTGTTTCCTAAGACAGAAACAGAGTTAAGTGGTATCTTTGAAACCTGTGTATTTGTTCAATGCTTGTGTGGTTAAGTGGTGTCTTTTAAATCTGTGCATTTGTTCAATGCTTATGTACTTTGCGTGCTCTCCCATAGTTTGCTGGCAGCTGGCCTGTCTACTGTGGATAACAGTGCAGTGACTTAATTCTGGTTTATACATGAACCCCAGCATCTCAGCCACAGGAATGTTCCCCCCTATGATAATGCTACTCAAACTGTGGTCCGGGTACCAGCAGCCCGGGCATCACCTGGGAGCTTGACAGAAATGCCGATTGTTGAGCCCCACCCCAGACCTACGGAATCAGAATTCACATTTTAATCCCTGGGGTATTTGTTTGCATATTAAAATTTGAGATGCACTGGAGTCTTTTAAGAATAACTCCTTTATTATAAAAGGATAATAACAACTCTTAAAAATGTCATTTCTATAAAAAAAAGTCTAACATTATATAAATTTGGTATTCACATAATAGGAAGATTAAGATAGGTTCCAACTCTCAAATGCTTCAAAATCCAAAAAAGGACAGAGGGACAGATAAAGTAAATAATTTAAAGTAAAAGACCAGGCGTGGTGGCTCACACTTATAATCCCAACACTTTGTGAGGCTGAGGTGCGTGGATCACCTGAGGCCAGGGGTTTGAGACCAGCCTGGCCAACATGGTGAAACCCAGTCTCTACTAAAAATACAAAAATTAGCTGGGCATGGTGGTGGGTGCCTGTAATCCCAGCTACTTGGGAGGATGAGGCAAGAGAATCACTTGAACCCAGGAGGTGGAGGCTGCAGTGAGCCAAGATGGCACCATTGCACTCCATCCTGGGCAACAAGTACGAAACTCCGTCAACAACAGCAACAACAACAACACCCACAAAGTATGCTTTATACTATATTTGAGCTAGAGACAAGGACTGACATGAATACATGACTCACTTCTATTTATTTACTTATTGTTTGAGACAGAGTCTCGCTCTGTCACCCAGGCTGGAGCACAGTGTTATGACCTCAGCTCACTGCAACCTCTGCCTCCAGGGTTCAAGTTATTCCCCTACCTCAGCCTCCTAAGTAGCTGAGACTTCAGGCATGTGTCACCACACCCAGCTAATTTTTGCATTTTTAGTGGAGATGGGGTTTCACCATGTTGGCCAGGCTGGTCTGGAACTCCTGACCTCAAGTGATCCACCTGCCTCGGCCTCCCAAATTGTTGGGATTATAGGTGTGAGCCACTGTGCCAGTCCACTTCTTTGTAAAACTAACTTCCTATAAAATGCTTGACGGATATAATCATTACTGCCTATAGTGAGCATGCTAAGGTTTAATAAATTACAGCTTATGAAAGCCCAGGTCTTGGGGATATTTTTATGAGATTTACTGAGGATCATTTGATTAACCCAAGGTGGCTTATGGAAATCCAGGCACTTGGAGCTTGGGCCCCAGCATCACTGTATCTCACTGGCCTCACCCCATTTAAGCCAAGAACAACTGATTTGTTTTACTATTTCATGTTATAGCTTTTGTTTTTCACTGGTTTTAAGACTTTAAATATCAAGCTATTAACTATTACATACGTGCAAGGAAACATTTATTCTTGGCTTAAATTTCAGTTTCTCAGTCTGGGGCAGGTCCTTCTAGTCTGGACTCTTAGTACTCTGAACTTACTAGAATCATGATTATAAAACTGTGTATTAGCTGTTAAATGTCTGTAAGGTCTAACAATATAAACTTTATAGAGGCAGGAATAAAATCTGCATTATTTTACCAGTCTATTTTTGGCCCTTAAACTTAGGATTTTGCCCAGATTAAAAATTAAAATGATGTTTGAAAAACTGAATGGACACACTACAGAAATATAGGTGAGAGTAACACTTCCAAGAATACTTCCAGACTCCATAAAACAATGTATGACTATGAACTGTGCTGCTGATTTTAAATGACAAAGTATTTTTAGGTATTCTGGATCAGAGGGGAGGAATAGTAGCAATAGAGATAGAAAAATTGAGCCTCCATTCCTTGATTTGTAAAATGAGGAATAAAGCAGCTGCTCTGTCTACTCAGAGAAACGACTTAATTAATCTGTCATAAAGCCAAGGTAATAGGGATTTTTCTCCATCCTCTATCACTCTGAAGATACATACTCAAGAATGCTGCCATATGAGAGAACAGGGAATGGAAAAAACCACCACCACCACCACCCCGCTCCAAAACATAACCCAACCAGAGTTGAGAAGGACCCTGGTTCAGACCTGACTTTGCCTTAGCTCAGGGACACCAGGCAAGCTGCTGTCCTGAACTACAATGGCAGTCCCCAGTGCTAGCTACATAGCAGGCTCTCAGTGAATATTTGTTATATGACTGGATGCATGAATGCCTACCTTACAGGACTGTTGAGAAATATGTGAAAAAGTAGGTAAAATGACCATGCACACACGTAACACATTAGTCCCTTCTTCTTCCTCTATTTCTCACAGTGTTCCTGATCTCCGATAGTTACAAAGCTGGAGACAGATGGCTAAGTTAAAAAAATATATCCACAGGTAAAATGAGATAAAAATAGCTCTTAAGAACAAAATTTATGTGTGCTCATTAATTTTGCCATTACGTTATGGCTTTTGCTTTTCCTCAAGGTACTTATTATCTAAACTATCAACAAAATGACATAAATGCAAGAGAACAGAGTCATTTCCAAAACAACTGATAAATTACCGAGGAGAACAAGCAGCCTAGTGCCTGGGGGAGCTGGGGAAGTCACCATGGAAAGATAACTGTCCAGGCTGACCTATCAAGTCAGGGAACCAAGTGAAGCACACCAAATTTTCTGAACTCATTTGGTTTGGACAAGACAAGTACTATCTTGAAATGTCTCAGTCCTTCATTCTTTTTTTGGGCAGGTCCAACCTGAAGCCTAATTAACTACAAAGATTTTAAAAGGTAGCTCTGGGGTCAATTTTATACTTTAATAGAATGTAGCACCAAATCATTTCTGTTAAACATTACTGGTAAACATTACTGTACTCTGTTTATGGGACTCAATGACCACTTAGAATTTGGAACACACAAATATAATGACCTCAAAGCAGATCCCAGATTCTACTTAAATAAAACCATACCTAATATTCTGCCCCTAATTTGTTCTCTCCTATTTTCTCTTCTTTCTAGAAATTCCACTGAAGACCAAAATTCCAGTACACCAATCAGAATTTTAGAATATTTACATTGCAGTAATCAAAATGAGTACAAGATGTTTTTTAAGGATATTCTAAATTAGAAAATATGAATTCCTCTGACTTAGGTTTTTGAAACTAATATGTACAGATGAAACAGACAACAATTTTTAAGTACTTAAGTCTTCAACTACACATGCACTCTTAAGATAGTCAGGGAGAAAAGAAAGTAAACCTCAACTTGCATTCAGGTTGATTTCTTCAAACTAAAAGTCAAGTTCATCAGCCTCATTTCACAGATGTGGCAGAAGCAAAACTGCTGATTAGAACCTACAATATTATGACCTCTCTCTTCCCCCTCTTACTGCTAACATGCCCTAAAGCTAACCTTATCTTGTCACATACTATACAATACTAGTGTAAAACTATTTCACAACAGCTATTGTTCAACTTTTCATGAAACATGTAATTATAGTGATGAAATAAGTGCCAAGACAGTTTAAAAATACAACAGTATAGAAGCTTGACTCTTCATTAAGCAAAATTAGACACCAGCTATGAATTAGGTATATAGTCACTAGTTCTAAATTCTAACATTCTAGAATTTTGGGAAGAAAGAAAAGTCAAGGTACCTAGTATAGTTTGCCATATTAGGATTATGTTCTCGGCCAGAGTCACAGAGCAGAGAGGTGGAGGGGCTATGAGTAGAGGGCTGGTGATTAGAAGAATGACAGCCACATTCTTTTGCATGAGAAGAGTTGCAAAAGCAGCTGCAAATGCTCAGCCATCAACAGCCTGTGTGGCCTGTCAGTGGACACTAGGCCCCAGCAGTTTTCTGCTGAACACAGGAAAGTGGTTAAAAGCAGGACTTGCAAGATACTCACACTGAGATACAGTCAGTCTGCAAAACTGGTCTGATCTGAAAATTCTAAGACTTAAAATGGACTATGGGGGTGGTGCAGGGAGAAATTATAGTTGTGAGAAAATGTAGGTAACCGTGAAAGCAACACCTGAAAATGTTCATCAGTGCCTATGGCATGACACCTAACCAAAATTATTTTTTATATAATTCTTAATTTTTAAGATTTACTTTTACTCTATTTATAATTTTTATACAACATATTGAAAACAAGAGGCAAAGGTTACTGCCATTAGACAAAGTCATTGTTCATAAAGAAATATTTTATTGCTATCAAGTATAAGTCCAACATGTCTTTATGTCACACGGTTCACACATTGATTCAAGCGGATAGCAAACCCCTCCAGAGAGAAGCAGGCTCCTGAGGTACGGAGCGAGCTTTCTTTGCTAAGTAAAGTTTAACACATATTTCAAGTGAAAACAACCTTTGATTTCAGAACTGCTAACTTACTTTTCTGCTGAATTTAAACAACATATTGAGAACTAATTATAAGTTCTCAGCTGCACAGTTGACTTTTTAACTCTTTCAATTTCTATTAACAGAAAATTCAGTCCTTCACCAACAAGGAGCCAGTAAATGGAATACCTCAGAGGATGGCCAGCACCTGGAAACCTGCTGCTGAATAATGAAATGTGCTAGAGGCACAGACAGAATCTCACGGTGGTTTCAGATTCTGGCTGAAAAAGCAGGAAGCGCTTCCTAGTCGAGCGCTTTGCACACATCCAAGCTTCTTTTAACAATGAATAGGTTAATTAATGAGTTTCATATTCTCAAATTATAACCCAGATAATTTATCATGGCACACTACTGTTTGGTATCCAAAGTCTTACCTCTCAACAACATCTAATGGTTTTCTAGGTTAGAAATTGGATTCTCTTCACATGATTAAAATCATGTGGATTTCAGGCAGTTGGCAAGCCACTAGATGTACTTTAGAATGTGATTCACTTACTGAAGCTGAGAAGAGTTACACTAAATTTGTGGCAGGATTACACTTACTTCCTTCAAATTAGGAGAGGAGGTGAAGAAAGCTACACTCTGACGGGAAGGTTAAGACAAACAATGGACTTCTGCTAAAAACACTTTCCTCTTCCTTTTATGCAAAGGCAACTTTCAGTATAAGCAGTAGAAATAAGGAATACATGTTTTGAACTTAAATACTAACAAAGCTTTCATTCCTTCTATGAGGGGAAAATAGCAGGAGCTAAAAATATGTCAGTGAAGTGAAGAAGTTTCATTTGGCTTGGACCATGGTGAACATTTAACACATTATTATTTTCTTACATTAAGGCTGCTTAAAACAAGACTTCACTTCTTGTTAGATGCTGCCACACATTATGGTACAAATACTCCTGCTCTGTTTCAGAGCATGTAGAGAACAGAGTTTCGCAGCCTCAGCACTACTGACATGCTGGGCTGGATAATTCTTTGTTGTAGAAAATCGTCTTGTGCATTGTGGGATGTTTAGCAGCCCCAGTCTCTACTCACCAGATGCCCTTTGCACCCTCCTCCCCCTTCAGTTATAACAACCAAAAATGTCTCCAGACATTGCCAAATGTACTTTGGGGGACAAAATCACCCTTGTTTGAGAACTACTAGCTTAGAGTATAAACAAGCTAAATAGTAAAACAAAACTGAGACTTAGTTCCTTATTATTTTCAATAACATTTCAAATAGCCACAATTCCCAAATCCTCAGCCAAACAACTAGAATTCAATTTCTGTGAATAGTAACAATGAAGACCCAATCTCAGTTTTATGTATAATCTGAAATGTTTTAACTTCCAATATCTTCACCTCAGCAAGCTAACAAACGTATAGGTCTAATGTTTTCATTTTTAAAGTTTAGCATTTTGATTTTTAACTTTCTAACTGGTTAATGAAAATGAATCCTCATATATCCACCCAGGACTGAATCTTCTGTCAAATGAGAAAATCTGTTTCTGCTATTTCCAAAAAATCTACTTCCTGCAAATCTCAGATCTACTCTTGGAAAAGGGAGAAAAGGAAAGAAGCCCCCGCTGTGTCTCCAGCAGAGCTCGGGCCTCTGGCCCGTCCCCATGTGAACAGCACACAGCACTGTGCTCTGCCACAATGTCCACATCTGATAGTAAGTCACTGCTGGGAGGGCTTCTTAAAGAATGTCCTTCTTCTTCTCTATTCTGGGTCTCTATTCAAAAGAATCATCAAAAACAATTCTTCAAAGAACTCCTTTTGCATATTAACTACTGGTTATGTCCTGTGTGTTTTTGTTTTTAAAAACATGGCTTGTTACTATTTCAGCAATTAGCCTAAAACAAAAGCATTTCATTTGATCAACTTTGCCAAAAGATGTGAGGCCCTATATCACAGACAGAACCGTTATATAAATACAATTACAAATACATTTATATGTTAAATAAAATGGATGCTGACTTTGTCAATGTTCTACTTTGTGGCCTTGCAGATACCACTCTGGCACACAGCCTTACAGAGAATCAGAGTTTGGAAGCAAAGATTATTCACATAAACTTTCTATCTTCGTTTTTATGTTGCCTGAGAGAATGAGACCCAAATTATCAGGTTTATTCCTCAAGTTTCCATAGTGACAATGCTTGATCCTCCTGGAATTGCTGTCAAACTCTCTTGAGCTTAAGTTTACTTAGGTTTAAAGACAGATGTTAAAGTTTTTCAGTCTTTTGAATTTTTGAATAATCATAGTACATTTATCATACTCCAAATTAGATACAGGAAGACAACTTAAAGGCAATCCTATAAAATTGCGTATCATAGTTTAGGTCAATCTTATGCATCCATAGAAAAAGATGCATGTACACATACACACACACACACAATTTCCCAAAAGAGCACAACTTAAAATGCTTGTGCCACCTCTTGTATCTTCCAGGCAGAAGAAACCACAGCACTTATATTCCTGAGAAGAACAGCCCCTAGAAATTACTATTAGCAGCTTTTCATATATGAAGATAGCAGATACATACCATCAAAACTACCTTGCTCAGAAGCAAGATGCAACAGCTGATTATATGTTTCAACTGAAGGCTGATAAACAAAAACTCCGGAATTAAAGCAGTCAGGCCACCCTGGGTCTGGTGCTGCTGACAATTCTTCTCTCTCAAAAAGATCATCAATATTTGCTAGGACCTGATCAAAGGGGAGAAAGAGCATTAGAGAAATGTTTTTGCTGAGCATACCCTTCTTAAGTTCTCCCCGTGTCATCCAACACAAAAGATGATGACAGCTGTAAGGCAGCCTGGGCCTCCTCTCCTCCTTCCCCCGACACATTTCACGACAGTGGTTCTATCTGAACTTTACAGTAAAGTCTTGACAGCATTCCTCAAATGCCTAACAGGTCTCCATTACCATATATGTCTTCTCTACCCTCAAAGCCACACTCACCAGAGTATCTGCATCCATGAATACACATTTTGAATACTGTGTGAGCGACCAGCAGTGGAGCTTGGTCAGCGTGACACCCAACTCTGGCCTCTTCATTAAGGTTAGATGAGCAGAATCGCCACTGTCCAAGACATCTACCATGATGACTTCATCAAAGACTGTCTCTAAAACTTTTCTGTCAAAATAAAATCCAGAAAAGGGCACTTAGCATCTTTTCAGAAAAAGTGACCCATCTAGTGTAAAGACTGATGCTTTATTACCCTCTCCATCAATTACTAGAAGAATGTATTGCTTTGGTAGAATACGTACCCTTAAATGTGTTCTAATTTTACTCCAGGACAAACTGTGTTTATTTGCATGTCCAGTTAACTTCACTAAAGTAGTAAGAACTGCTTATGGTGAGGATGAAATGCTTGTCTTAAAGCATGATTATAGAAGCAATTGTTTTTTACTGTATCACTGAATAGCAGGCAGGTTGTGGCAACAGCTTGCAAAAATGGGTAAACGGCTCCATTTATTAGGTTGCCATTTTGTAGAATCCAATATAGCCAGCATTTATTACATGCTGAGCACTCTGTTTAAGTATAATGAGAGATTCACTTTGGTTTGTGAGGTACGACACTTCTCTATGCCCCAATTAAGTAAGGCTTTATTTTAGAAAGTTCTTGAAGGTGGATTAGTAGGGTAGACTTGGGTAAGACACTAAATCGAGCACAAGAAAAAACACAGGATAAAAACGTATCATCACTGAAAGTTTAGCACATCAAAGATGCAGAACAAAACTGATATTGTATTCTGTCTCCAAAGCTGTACAAAAATATGTTCCAGTTCACACAGTAAACTTGATGTTTTTGAGGAGAAATAGTTAGGAGCATCATTGACCCAAGTAAATTGATGGTGGTGATGAGAAATGCAAAATGCAACACTAGATCTGGTTTTTACACATATCCTAATTGACTACAAATTAGGGTACACACATTAGGAGACAGCCTTTTTGGCATCTTCCTAAATTACCATTTAGGAACAAGGTTGCTAGTGTGAAAGATACATGTATGTATATATAATGCCTACTTTTTAGAGACCCTTGGCCTGTGCTTATATTTTTTGGAAAAAGAGTCACAAAAGGGGCATTTTCAATTTCTTAGAGGGCAAGAAGACCACAAAAATAAACACATCACAAAGCTGCTAGTGTGCCCAGATATTTTTAAAGTTAGTACCATGGTTAGTACTAGGTAGCTCATTCAGATACTTCAATTTTTTTCTCTCTTTTTTTTTTGAGACTGAGTCTTGCCCTGTTGCCCACTCATGAGCCACTGCGCCCAGCCCAGATACTTCAAAATTTAATTCCATCAGATCAAAGTGAACTAACCAATCATGAAGCAGTTTATACCCTTTAGTGTGGTTCCCCTAGTAAAACCTAGTTCGGAAAGCCCTTTGGTAAAGATTCTAGTATATTATATTGTAAATAAAGATCTTTAGCTTACAGATGTCAACTGGCAATGGAGAAAATAGCTACTTTTCTAAGTCACCTGAGAGTTACCCTAGTTTGCAACATGAAACAATGGAGCCCCTGCTGCATCTGGGGGAAGGAATGTCCATGAATTGTGACTGCATAAAGGTGCATATAAGCAAGGAATGCCTGGCACAGTCCTTCAGATCACCCAGGGAGGATGGAGTGAAGGAAGATGACTCCTTCTTCCACTCCTAGTTGGAATCAGAAAGTGTGGGCCAGCACACCACCTTCCAGCAAAGTATTTAGTTGGAGTATCTCCCAAAAGCTAGGAAGAGGTTTCAAATCCAGAAATCCTTCACTTGGCATCTCTCATTTTTCTCTACCCAGTGCTCAACTCCTGAAAAGAGCATGGCCTCAATGTCCAGTGATGCCAGAAACAGGGAGAAGGATGTCAGAGCCCCTGTGGATGGTGACGGGGCAGCAAGGTCCTCACCTCATGGAGTCTGAGACCTGTGGGGTGGCGAGCACGACCAGCTTCCTGGTGGTCCTGTGCTGTTTCAGAGATGAGCCCAAGACCAGGGCACCTTTGGCGTAGGCATCGTTTGTGGTCAGTGTCACAAAGGCCTGATCTTAATACAAAGAAAAAAAAACCACTCATTACAATATATTATCTGGAGAAAGCCTTTTCCCCAGGAACCCATTCAAACAGTAATTTACCAAAACCAGCTCCTCTAACATCAACTTTCTCTATGAATACAGCAGTAGCCTCTTTGGGGGAGAAAACCCCAAGTACCCACTTCAAGAATGGTTCAAGATCATAGCAGGCACATATGGCAACCTTCAAGAGGTTGATTAAGCTATAGAAATTAAATCCAATTTAGAGGCCTGACATGCTAAATTCTCAGACAAAACAATAGGTTAATACCCAGAGTTTGAACTCCAGGCAATTAACAGATGGCAATGAAGAGATCAGGTCATGCATTTTCTGTTTCTTCTACAAGGTACTGTAGACAGTGTTTTCAGCCAAGCACAAAACCAACTGTCAAATTCAATTCAGACAGTCTGAAAGCAGAGTGCACATTCTTCATTCTGGTGCTTATGTTTATGCCATGCCTCAGGCATTTATTTATTTATTTATTCATTTAGTTTTTGAGACAGGATTTCACTCTCACCCAGGCTGGAGTGCAGTGGTGTGATCATAGCTCACTGAAGCCCCGGACTCCAGGCATCTTATACATAACTGTTTCCACAACCTGGAGCAAAAGCTCCCCTGCCCCAGTATCCCTAAGAATCACACTGAGTCTCCCCCTCAAATATCAGCACCTCAGAGAGGTCTTCCCTCCCTGATGCTTCTGTCTAAATAGTGATCAATCATTGATAGATTTGGAGATCACCTAAGAATCCCTAACCAACCTGCCTGCTTTTCTTTGGAGAAGAAGAAGGTGCAGGTCCATCCTGCACCCTTTCCCTTCCCGCCTCCACCCAACAGACACGCATCCCTATCTCCAATAATCATTTAGTTGCCACGTGGATTTTTCTTCCTACTAAACAGTCCCCACCCTCCTAAGACCCCGAGGACAAGCTTCAAGATTCTTGTCATTCCCTGGGACAATTCTGGGCCATGTTCCATCTCCAAAAAACATTAGCAAGTTGGTGGGCACGCAAATGCCTAGGACACTTCAGATCAAGCTCTGGTAGGAATCAGTTGCCTACCAGGGACTTGGGACATTTTGTTATGAAGTCCTTCTCTTTCTGTCCTGGATTTCCTCATTCTCCCTTGCCCGTATTCCAAGGTGGAGGCTAGAAACGGTGGAAATTCCACTGAGAAGTGAGAGGAAGTTGTGGGTTGCCTAGTGGGCCAGGGCATCCCTCAGCTCTGACTTGACAGCCACCTTCACACATTTTATTGGGCCCTCTCCCAGGCCAGGCCAACCACTAGAAAGACGAGTTCCCCAACCCACTGAGGGCCACTGGCTTCCCAGTCATTCACACTCTAGGAAAGCTCTGAACAGTGGTGACACCTGTCCCTTGACAGGCCCATCAACATCTGCCTATACTTGCTTCTATTATCTTCAGCCCATTATAACATCTTATGATGGGTAACACTGCAGTCAATCTGCACCAAAGATACTGAAACTGGGCAAAATGAATGATCATTTAACTCAAAGGAAGACCAGGTTCCAGGAGATCACGGAGAAAAATGTAATAAGGAGAGCAGGATTCAAGGATTTTAGGAAGCAAGGATATGGATGATTTCCAAGATTAAACAAGGGATAGAACAAATGCTTAGCACACAGGTTAGAACACCAGACTAGCCAACATTACAAATGACCAAGAAAGACCAATGACAGCTGGGTAGGAGTGTAATCTTCCTAAAGACGGCTGAACTCTGGGTTACACCTGCAATCTTTGCTGCAGTTCAATTGCTGTAATAACCCTGGCTGTTTAGCGTCAATGACACGGAAGGACCAGCTAACTCGGAGCTTCCCAGTGCTGGGGCTGACTCGTGGAGTGGCCCGGACGCCTCGCAACAAGTGAAGCCAAAGCTCGCGCCCTCCCAGCTGACAGGGCCCGCACCCGGGGACGCTAGTCCGACTCCCGGCTTCCCGCAACCCGGCCCCAAAGGCCTAAAAATAGGCTCGGCGTGGCGGCCGGGGCCCGGGCCAGTGCCGGGGCGGGCGGCCAACGAGCCGGGCGGAGGCTGCGTATCCCCCGCTTTGGGGGGCCCACTTCCCGGGGTTCCGGGCCGCCAGAGACCAAGGTGGATCCCCCACGATGCCGCTGCGCCCCGGGACTCCCGCCTGGAGCCCCCAGGGGAACCGGCTCCCCACCCCCACATCGCCCCGCCGCAGCTGCTCTGCCCGCCGGCCCTTAGCCGTGAGAGCAGGAGGAAGGGCGAGGAGACGGAAGCAGGAACGAGGGCTTCGGCGAAGGGCCCGGGCTCTGCCCGGCTGCCCCCATCGCTGCACCCCTGCGGGCGGCGGGGCGGCAGCTGACGCAGGCAGAAGCGCGCCCGGCTGCAGCCAGCCAGCAACTTTGCGGCGGTCTCGTCCAGCCGGGAACACCCCGGGGCTGAGGGCGGAGAGGAGAAGGGAGGCGGCGGCAGGGCGGAGAGCCGGGGTCCCGAGGCTGGCGGCGGCGCGCTGCGCGGCGGTACCTGTCATGGTGCTGCCGGGGGCGCAGGCGGCCAGGGCAGCCGCAGGTTGGTGGCTCAGAGAAGCCGGCGCCGGGAAGCAACGCGGCCAGCGAGGAGGCACCGCGGGAGCCGAGCGTCTGCCCCGTGCGCTCTTATAGCGGCCGTCACGTGGCCGCGCACGCTCTCGCTGCCGTCCGCATCCTCCCAGCTGCGCGGCCGACGGGGGCGGTGGCCCGCGGGGTGCGGCACCCAAGTCCCCCTCGGCCCCTCCTCCCTCCCTCGGGGCTAGGCTGCAGCTGCGGCTCACCGGCGACCATGGTCCTGCTTCCCCCTGGGCTCCTGACCTCAACCGCGCGCCCCCCTGTCCCCGCTGAGCCTGGATGTTTAAGGGGTGCTTTGGGGCGGAATGTGGCATCAAACTCCCCGAGAAGCCAAGGGTTAGGGAACCTTAAAAAATAAGCAAACACACAGTGTGAGTTTCTTCAAGAAGAAATAGACAATTCTATAATTCTAAAAAATAAAAAAAAAGCAAACGCTCTTGTTAAAATCATGCGTCTGAACTGCTTGAATGAAAAATAAAGTTTAATTATGCCTTTTCAGAATTTCCATAGGCCTTTATAATCATTCTTTAATATACTCACAATGGTTTTGTAGCTTTAACCTAAAAAATATGGTGATTCTTTGGTAAATGTTATTTAAATTCTTGGAGCCATCTGCATCAGTTAGGCATATTAAGTGCTTCATTTAATTATTGTACCAACTCAGTGAGGTGTTAATATACTCATTTTACAGAAAAGTTAAATTACTTTTCTTCTTCTTCTTCTTTTTTTTTTTTTGTAGAGACAGGGTTTCACCATGTTGGCCAGACTGGTCTCGAACTCCTGGCCTCAAGTGATCTGCCAGCCTCAGCCTCCCAAAGTGCTAACTTTTCTATAGTCATATAAGTGGAGAAAGTATGATTTAAACCCTGGCAGTTTGTTTACAGAATCAACCTTCCCATCCAGAAAGTCTTGGTGCCTCTTGTACACAGGGGCTCCAAAAAGGTTAGTAAATTATGGTAATTGTGGTTAGGTAATGTTTTGGTTAACGTGTTTCACAAGTCTTGAAATGGTCCGTTTGTCATTTTTCTAGGAAGTTGAGAAATAGCTTTAATGTGATCACATCCTTTTCTCCTCCCTATCCCCCAGCCCAAACACAGCACAAGCCTTAGGTAGTTCAGTTCTCTGCAAACAATAATTGCTCGGTAAAGGCTGAGTGAATACTGCAAAGCCATTTGGAAACCAATCAGGAAGTTGACATCAGTTCAAAAAGCAAAATAGATGCTTAAGAATAAGTGATTTATTTGCAAAGGTGGTACTGCTGTCCTCGAACCTATTATATCACTGTTTCCTCATGTGTGGGCCTGGATTACCTACATCAGAATCACTTGGGGGCACTAGTTAAAGCATAGATTTTGGGGCCTAAACCCAGACCTCCTGAATCAGAATCTTAAGGGTAGGTTTATTTTGGTGTAAAATAATTTTGAAATCCATGCATGGTTTTTTCATAATAAGTATTTTCTATGGACTTTTGAAGTCACTTCACATACTCTTGATGTAATGAAATACTTTGTAGGCATAATCATTATATACTTTAATATAAAAAGCTGTTCAAAATATATTATTTGAAGAAAAACGGGTTACAAAACAAACAGAAAGAATCTTAAGGGTAAAACCTTAAAATCAGTATTTTAAATACCACTTTCCAGAAGCCTCTCTTGAGTCCTTTCTAGTCTCCCCACACCCACCATGGCCTGGAGACCACTGATCCACGTGGGAGGTCCTCCCAGTTACTTGGCATTATGTACCTCCTTTGCAGGAAACAGAAAAGTGGAAGGGGCAATAGATGGGTTTCCACTTATTCAAAAGATATATAAGAAGAGCTGGAGCTCTTTAAGGAATACAAAGGCTATACTTTTGTGTCTAAGTGAGGAGTAGGAAAACAGACACAGGTGCTTCTCAGTCTGATTGCTCTTTTTCAGACTGAGAGGTGAACTTGGAAGAGATTTCCATCTTTCACCCTGGAACTCTCCTGCAATCAGTGACCCTTAACCATCTACTGCTTGCAGCCCAACTATCTCAGGCTGGACTTAGCCAGAGATGTGATGGGGCTGAATGGGTAAAGCCAGGAGGTGGAACTGGGGACAACTGGAAAAACGAAAAAGCTTCCCTTAGGGACAGTCTCCTCTCTGCTGCAACTCCCAGGACATTTAAGTAAAAGGAACAGTTACCACAGCCTCCCTTCCCAAGTTTCATGTATATTTACACAAATAGAAAATTTACTGCTTTTACCACTTTGAATCAAATAGGGACATTTTGAGATTGCTACAATCTGTGCTTATGCTTCATCTTAGTATAGCTAATAATGAACCCACTACCTACTTTTCCTGAGGCTGCCCTGCATTGAGCTTCAGTCTGGTGTGAGAACAAGGCGTCTCAAACTTTAATGTGCACACAGATGCCCAAGGATCTTTTTAAAATGCAGATTTTTTCTGATTCAGTAGTTTGGGGGGTGGGTCTCTCATGTGATCCCCAGGCTGTGGACCGGACCCGCTTTGAATAGTGAGATGTTCAAACATTTCAGAGTGTAAGACCTTAGAGACAGTGGATAAACATTGTATCGTGAGGCAAATGTTTCAGACTTTAGCTTGTTAATATTTTTCCTGTGAAACTTGAACTAGTAATTTACTGAATCCAAAAAGAAAAATTTAAGTTAAAAAAGATAAGTTATACTCTACATCAGTATGCATGACTATTAACTATCTAAACCTATGCTGAATTCATATATTCAGAATGGTTGGTCCAAAATTCATTTTATATTGGCTTTGGAATGCATTATGTAATTTTTTGGCAGGATACTTGCCTTCCTAATTATGTTTTGTTTAAGATAATGCTGAAATCAGTTTGCATTCTTTTGAGCACACACACTAATTGATGGTGGGGGCAACTGACCTGGAAATATATTCCAGAGCAGAGGGCAATCTACTTGCCTGAGAATCAAACAATTCCCATGGACAATATATGAAATACATATGCCACATCTGTCCAGACACAGGAACTAACTAGTCAACTAACTTAAAATTTTGCCCTTAATTGATAACATGCATAATCTATACCTAGAATTGTTGTCGGTAATCACAATCTTATCTAATCAAATCGAAAACTTAGTTTCAAGAAATATCCTTGGAGGCCCAAAGTAGTCCATTCTTTACCTGAAAGCTGAAGTCCTAAACTCCAAAAGTGGCAGGCCTAATGACTAGTTACATAGCTTTTTTTAAAAATCCTTGTGATATAGCTCACATTTTATAAAATAAAGTGTATAACTAAATGGTTTTTAGTGTATTCACAGAGTTGTACAACTATCACCATAATCTAAGTTTAGAACATTTTCATCACCCCCAAAAGAAATCTGTACCCATTAGCAGTCACTCCTTATTCTCTTCTTCCTTCCCTTAGTCCTGGACAACTACTAATCTACTTTCTGTTTATATATTTGTCTATTGAAATTTGCCTATATGTGGTCTTGTGTAACTAGTTTCTTTCATTTAGCATAATGTTTTCAAGGTTCTTCCACGTTGTGAAACGTATCAATATTTCATTTCTTGGCCAGGTGCAGTGGCTCACATCTGTAATCGCAGCACTTTGGAGGGCCGAGGCAGGTGGATCGCCTGAGGTCAGGAGTTCAAGACCAGCCTGGCCAACATGGCAAAACACCATCTCTACTAAAAATACAAGTATTAGCTGGGTGTGGTGGCATGCACCTGTAATCCCAGCTTCTCAGGAGGCTGAAGCAGGATAATCACTTGAACCCGGGAGGTGGAGGCTGCAGTGAGGCAAGATTGCGCCATTACACTCCAGCCTGGGTGACAAGCGTGAGACTCTGTTTTTTATTTTTTTTATTTTTATTTTTGAGACGGAGTCTCGCTATGTTGCCCAGGCTGGAGTGCAGTGGTGCGATCTCGGCTCACTGCAACCTCCGCCTCCTGGGTTCTTGTAATTCTCCTGCCTCAGCCTCCCGAGTAGCTGGGACTACAGGCACACACCACCACACCCGGCTAATTTTTTGTATATTAGTAGAGACGGGTTTTCACCTTGTTGCCCAGGCTGGTCTTGAACTCCTACGCTCAGGCAATCCACCAGCCTCAGCCTCCCAAAGTGCTGGGATTACAGGCGTGATGCACCGTGCCTGGCCAAAAAATGTATTTCATTTATATTGCCAAATAATATTTCATTATAGGTATGCCACATTTTGTTTATCCATTCATTATGGATGAACATGTTGCTGGACTTTTGGGTAGTTTCCATTCTGGCTGGTATGAATAATGCTGCTATGAACATTTGTGTCCAAATTTTTGCATTGGCATATGTTTTCCTTTCTCCTAGATGTATACAAAAAGTAGAATTGCTAGATCATATGGTAATTCTATGTTTAACATTTCAGGAACTGCCAGACTGTTTTCCAGAATGTCTGTATCATTTTTCATTTCCACCAGCAATGTACGATGGTTCAAATCTCTTTATTTCTTAGCCAACATTTGTTATTGTCTGAAGTGATATCTCATTGTGATTCTTATTTGCATTTCTCTAGTGACTTTTGATATTAAGCATTTTTTCATGTGCTTATTAACCATTTGTACAACTTCTTTGGGGAAATGTCTATTCAAACCTGTTGCTTACTTTTTAATTGCGTTTACTTTGTTATTGAGTTGTAAAATTTGTTTGTTTGTCTAGATGCAAATCTTTTATCAGCTATATGATTTGCAAATATAGTCTCTCATTCTGTGAGTTAACTTTTCATGTTCTTGGTAGTATTGTTTATAAAGGTTTTAAATTTTGATATAGTCCAATTTATTTTTCTTTTGTTGCTTCTGTTTTTGGTGTCATATCTAGGAAACTATTACCTAACCAAAAGTCATGAAAATTTATCCCTATGTTTTCTTCAGAAGTTTTGTAGTTTTAGCTTTCAAAATTATGTCCATAGTCCATTTTGAGTTAACTTTTGTTAAGTTTTTTATGGTGTGAAGTGGGAGTCCAGCTTTTTTCTTTTGCATATGAATATTGAGTTGTTCAGTACCATTTGTTGAAAAGACTGTTGTTTTTCCACTGAATTGTCTTGACACCCTTATCAAAAATCAATTGATCATAAATGTGACTAAATTCGATTTCTGGAATCAATTCTATTTCATTGATTTATATATCTATTGTAATGTTAGTTCCACACTGTCTTGATTTTACTTGGTTTTCTGTAGCTTTCTAGTAACTTTGAAATTTGGAAGTATGAATCAACTTTGCTTTTCTGAGGGCCAGGGACGAGGCTCATGCCTGTAATCCTAGCACTTTGGGAGGCTGAGGCAGGCGGATCACCTGAGATCAGGAGTTTGAGACCAGCCTGGCTAAAATTGTGAAACCCTGTCTCTACTAAAAATATAAAAATTTGCTGGGCGTAGTGGCAACTCTGGAGAGTGAGGCAGGAGAATGGCTTGAACCTAGGAGGCGGAGGTTGCAGTGAGCCGAGATCGCGCCACTGCCCTCCAGCCTGGCGCCTGGCGACGGAGCAACACTCTGTCTCAAAAAAAAAAAAAAAAAAGGAAAGAAACTTAGAGCAAAACTTGTAGCCACTTCTTGTCATTATTTAGGCTCTCTACCCTGCATTTATCTGTGCTTTACCTTTTCCTCATTATTATACTTGACTCACTTATTTATGAAGTTGCTTGAGAAACTTTGGAAGTAGGAGGGAATGGGGAATTAATTAGTAAATAATTAAATGATAAGAGGGTTTCTAGTGGGAGTAGAACAGGGAAGATGAAATTTAGTTCAATTTCAGTGACTCTGGAGGTTTTTGTAGTGATTTGCCAGTAAAATGAATATTTCATAAATTAAAGAGGCACAGTTATTGATCCAGACTTGGGAATAATCTTCTGTAATTAGTTAAAATCTTAAGTTGGGCCCAGTGGCCCACACCTCTAATCCCAGCACTTTGGGAGACCAAGTCGGGAGAATTGCTTGAGTCCAGTCTGGGTGACACTGCGAGATCCCAACTCTACAAAAAATAAAATTTAGGCTGGCTGTGGTGGGGTGTGATGGTGGGTGCCTGTAATCCCTAGGAAGAGGCTGAGGTGGGAAGATTTCTTTTGAGCCCAGGAGCTTGAAGTTATAGTGAGCTATGATAGATAGTGCCATTGTCCTCCAGCTTGGGCAACAGAGAGCAAAACCTTGTTTCTAAAAAAATAAGAAGAAAAATACAGTGAATGCTTGATCTTTTAATCTTACTTTTATTATATATTCTGCCAGTAATGTAATAACAGCCTGACAGTAGTCACAAAAAAGGATAAGATTGTCCAAGATCTCTAACTCTCAATCTTCAAATATATTTCACCTTTCAAACTTAGGTTATTATATTTGTGATCTTTTAGTTCATGGGTTAAATCATTGACAATTATTTTTTCTTTAAAATCAGTTTTATTGAAATAAACTTTATATACAATAAAAGTCACTTTTTAAAGGTATAAAATTCAATGAGCTGTGATAGATATAAACTATCACCACAGGTACAACCATCTCCACAATCATTCCCAAGATTTCCCTCTATGCCTTTATGGTTAATGCCATTCCCTGGCCCCTGGCAAACATAGCTCTGATTTCTGTCCATATAGATTTGCCTTTTCTAGAATTTAATACAAATGTAATCACAGAGTATATAGTGTTTTGTATCTGGTTTCTTTTACTCAGCATAATGCTTTTGAGATTTATTCATGTCGTTGAGTGTATCGATGGTTTATCCCTTTTTATTGCTGAGCAGGATTATTTCGTGTGCATATATCACAGTGTATTTATTCATTTGCCAGAAGATGGACATTTGCAGCACTGTTTGTGCTAATATAAGATATGCAAATAACCTAAATAACCATCAATAGGGGTCAGGTTAAATAAACTGTAATAGATCCATGCAACAAAATACTGTGCTATGCATCGGTAGAAAGCAATAATAATAATAAGGCTGCTCTTAATGTCTATGATAAAACGTTCTCCAAACTATATTGTAAAAGAAAAAAATAAGGTACCCTCGACAGACTAGAAATAGAGGGGGAACTTCCTCAACTCAACAAAGGACAGCTACAAAAAAGACCTACAGCTAACATCATAATTAATAGTGACAAATTGGAAGCTTTACTGCCATGATCAGAAATAAGGCAAGACTGTTTTCTCTCAACGCTGCCTTTCAACATTGTGCTGAAAGTCCTAGCAACAAAACAAGAAAATAGAAGGTATGCAGATTAGGAAGAAATAAGTAAAATTGTTTTTGTTCAAAAATGACATGATTATCTATACAGAAAATTCAAAAGAATAGACAAAAAACACTCCTAGAACTAATAAGCACTTATAGCAAGGTTGTAGGATACAAGGCTAATATATAAAAATCAATCGCTTTCCTATATATCAACAATGAACAAGTAGAATTTGAAATTAAAAACATAATGCCACTGGGCACAGTGGCTCATGCCTGTAATCCCAGCACTTTGAGAGGCTGAGGTGGGAGGATCACCTGAGGTTGGGAGTTCAAGACCAGCCTGACCAACACGGAGAAACTCCGTCTCTACTAAAAATACAAAATTAGCTGAGCATGGTGGCGGGTGCCTGTAATCCTAGCTACTTGGGAGGCTGAAGCAGGAGAATCATTTGAACCCTGGGAGGTGGAGGTTGCAATGAGCTGAGATCATGCCATTGCACTCCAGCCTGGGCAACAAGAGTGAAACGCCGTCTGAAAAATAAAGTGCCATTTATAGTAACACCTCCAAAAATAGAATACTTGGGTTTAAAGCTAATGAAATATGTACAAGATCTATATCAGGGAAACTTGATAAAAGATGTCAAAGAATAATTAAATAAATGGAGAGACATTTCATGTTCATGAATAGTGTCTCAGTCTGTTCATGCTGCTATAACAAAATATGATAAGCTGAGTAGCTTATAAACAACAGAAATTTATTTCTCTTAGTTCTGGAGCTGAGAAGTTGAAGATTAAAGAATTAACAGAGATAGTTTGGTGGGGGCTTGTTTCCTGGTCCATAGATGTTGCCTTCTCACTGTCTTCTTCCATAGTGGAAGGGATAAATGAGCTCCCTGGGACCTATCTTATAATAAAGGGCATCAATCCTTTATGGCCTAATATCCTCCCAAAAGGTCCCATCTCCTAGTACAATCACTTTAGCAGTTAAGATTTGAACACTTGAATTCTGTGGCAACACAAACATTCAACCATAGAGGCTAAGAAGATTCAATATTATCAAGATGTCAGTTTTCTCAACTTAGATCTATAAATTCAATGGAACCCCAATAAAAATCTCACTAAGTTATTTTTGTAGCAACAAGTGGATTCTAAAGTTTATAGAAAGAAGCAAAAGACCCAAGTAGCCAACTCAATATGAAAGAGAATAAAGTTGTAAAACTGACTTCAAGACTTATTTTTTTTTTTCTTTTGAGACTAAGTCTCACTCTGTCGCCCAGGCTGGAGTACAGTGGCACGATCTTGGCTCACTGCAACTTCCGCCTCCCAGGTTCAGGCAATTCTCCTGCCTCAGCCTCCTGAGTAGCTGGTATTACAGGCGTGTGCCACCACTTCCAGCTAATTTTTGTATTTTTAGTAGAGACAACGTTTCGCCATGTTGGTCAGGCTGGTCTCGAACTCCTGACCTCATGATCCACCCGCCCTGGCCTCCCAAAGAAGACTATTAAACTCAAGACAGTGTGGTATTGGCAACAAACAAACAAAAGCAGACACATAGATCAATGAAACAGAATAGAGAGCTCAGAAATATACCCACATAAATATAGTCAACTGATCTTTGACAAAGGGGCAAAGGCAATGCAATAGAGAAAAGATGTTCTTTTCAGGAAATGCTGCTGGAAAAACTGGACATTCATATATGAAAAGAAAAAGAATCCAGATATAGACCTTACACCCTTCCCAAAAATTAATTCAAAATAGATCACAGACAATTGAAAAATGTAAAATGCAAAACTATAAAACTCTGGCCAAGTGCAGGGGCTCACGCTTGTTATCCTAGCACTTTGGGAGGCCGAGTCAAGTGGATTGCCTGAGCTCAGGAGTTCTAGGCCAGCCTGGGCAACATGGTGAAACCTCGTCTCTACTAAAACACATGAAATTAGCCTGGTGTAGCAGTGTGCACCTGTAGTCCAAGTACTTGGGTGGTTGAGGCAGGAGAATTGCTAGAACCCGGGAGGCGGAGGTTGCAGTGAGCTAAGATTGTACCACCACACTCCAGCCTAGGCAACAGAGGGGAGACCCCGTCTCAAAAACAAACAAACAAACAAAAAACTCTTAGAAAATAAAATAACATGGGAGAAAATCTAGATGACCTTGGATACAGGTCTATGACTTATTAGACACAACACTAAAGGCACAATCCATGAAAGGAAGAATTGATAAGCTAGACCCCATTAAAATAAAAAATTTCTGGTCTTCAGAGAACACTGTCAAGAAATTGAAAAGACAAACCACAGACTGGGAAGTATTTGTGAGAGACATAACTAATAAAGAACTGTATGCAAAATATACAAAGAACTCCTACAGCCAAACAATAAGAAAACAAGCAACCCAATTGAAGAAATGAGCCAAACACCTTAACAGATGCCTTACCAAAGAAGATATACAGAGATCAAATGAACATATGAAAAGGAGCTCTACATCATATGTCATCAGAGAAATGTAAATTAAAACAACAATGAGATAGCACTATATACCTATTAGAATGGCTAAAGTCTGGAGCACTGACAACATCAAGTGCTGATGATGATGTGGAAAAATAGGGACTCGCATACATTGCTGCTGTAAATGTAAAATGATACAGCCACATTGGAAGGCAATTTGGTAGTTTCTTACAAAATTAAACACACTCTTAACATATGATCTAATAATCATGCTCTTTGGTATTTACACAAAGGAGTTGAAAACTTACGTCCATACAAAAACCTGCACAAAAGTGTTTATACCAGCTGTATTAGTCCATTTTCACACTGCTGATAAAGACACATTTGAGACTAAGCAATTTATAAAAAAAAGAGGTTTATTGGACTTGCAGTTCCATGTGGCTGGGGAGGCCTCACAATGATGGCAGAAGGTGAAAGGCACATCTCACATGGCAGCAGACAAGAGAAGAGAGCTTCTGTAGGGAGACTCTCATTTTTAAAACTGTCAGATTTTGTAAGACTTATTCACAATCATGAGAATAGCATAGGAAAAACGTGTCCCTATGACTCAATTACCTCCCACCAGGTCCCTTTCACAACAAATGAAAATTCAAGATGAGATTTGGATGCGGACACAGTCAAACCACATCATCAGCCTTTTTTCATAATTGCCAAAACTTGGAAGTTACTGAGATGTACTTCCAACTACTAACCGAATGGGTGAATGGATATACAGACTATAGTACATCTGGACTGTCGAATATTATTCAGCACTAAAAAGAAATGAGCTCTCAGGTCATAAAAAGACATGGAGGAAACTTAAATTCATATTACTAAGTGAAAGAAGCCAATCTGAAAAGGGTACATACTGATGATTTCAACTATACGACATCCTGGAAAGGGCAAACTATGGAGAGAGCAAAAAGATCAGTAATTGCTAGGGGCTGGGGGGAGAGAAGAATGAATAGGCAGAACACAAGGATTTTTAGGATGATAAAACTATTTTGCATGATATTATAGTGGTGAATATATGTCATGATACGCATGTCAAAACTCACAGAATGTACAACTTCAAGAGTAAAACCTAACGTAAGATATGGACTTTGGGTGATAATGATGTGCCGGTCAGTGTAGGTTCATCAACCAAAACAAATGTGTCACTTCGGTGAGGGAAGCTGATAGTAGGGGAGACTATGTTGAAGTGCGTACACAAGGTATAATGGGAACTATAAAGTATTATAAAGTATAATACTTTCCATTTAGTTTTGCTGTGAACCTAAAAGTGCTATAAAAAATAAAGTTTATCAATAAAAAACACGGTATACATAACAAGATGTATAGGATGTTGTGATTTGCATAAAAAAATGAGGGGTAAAGGGATTTTATATATACATTTTTCTTATGTGTGAAATGACTACTTGTGGGGAGTAGGACGGGGTGGGAGGAAGATTTTTTTCACCATAGACCTTTTTATACTGGATTAAAATATTACCTATTCAAGTATTAAATAATTTTAAATACATAAAAATGGCCTGTCCCAAGCCAGGTGCAGTGGCTCACACCTGTAATCCCAGCACTTTGGGAGGCTGAGGTGGGTGGATCACAAGTTCAGGAGATCGAGACCATCCTGGCCAACATGGTGAAACTTCATCTCCACTAAAAATGCAAAAATTAGCTGGGCGTGGTGGTGCGTACCTATAATCCCAGCTATTCGGGAGGCTGAGGCAGGAGAATCACTTGAACCCAGGAGTCAGAGGTTGAGGTGAGCCTGAGATTGTGCCACTGCACTCCAGCCTAGTGAAAGAGCGAGACTCTGTCTCAAAAACAAAACAAAACAAAACAAATCCTGTCCCATCCCTTTCTTACAGTCAGTTAAAAAGCCCATTTCTGCATTGAAATACTGCCCCAAATAACTCCTTTCATATTTTTTTAAAGCTAAGGCGGTTACATAATAGTTTATTGATTTTAACCCTGAAAAGTTTGGATCCAATTTTCCATCTTCTTGAAACCAGTGAAAGTATAAGGATAATGTTATAAAATCTCCAAGAAGAAAAATCAAATCTTAAAAGGATATGGATTCCTATGTTAACCTCTGTCTTCCAGTTTTGTCCTTATTCAAAACTTCACCTTAAACATCACTTATTCATCTTGATTATTTCTCTGTCATTTACGGCTCTAACTTTTAATCCTCCAATCCAGAAGATTCTGTAGGCAGGGAACATGTTGTGCTCTCTGTATTGGGTGTGTCAGAAACAGCCAGTGCACATACAGCTGTCCCTACCAACCGAGCAGAGTCTTTGGGAACTATTAGCTGCAGGGCTTCTGGCCCTCTGAAGTATTTTTCTCCTGACCTCAAAAAGCAGCCAAATACCTTTTCTAGACAAATGCTGTTTCTTTCCAAAACCAATTTGTCCAATTTGCCCAGGTGGTCTGTTAGACAAATTGTCAGAAGTGATATCGTTGATAAAAAAGGTGCTTCCACATACCTTTCTTACAGACATCCCCTGTGAGTTTCACATGCGGTGGTCTCACACTTTCTTGGTGAATCCAGTGCTAGCCTAACACACCAGAAGTTTAAATGAGTACTATTTCAGGGCCCTTGGTTGGGAAGTTCTGTCTCTCTCCCTGTGGCAGAACTCACTTGCTTCCAGAAAGTGCTGCCCTCGGCTGACACCAACAGAACTTGCCAAAGAGTTCACATGCTGATTTTTCGATAGGTCCAATAAGGTTAGATACTGTCACTGCTCCTAAGCTCTTGGCCAGGCCAAAAGCAAGGTAGCACTCAGCAGTGGCCAGACTGCTTTGGCTGCAGCACCCTGTTTGGCAATAGAATGGTGTAGTATCAAATTCTGGTGACAGCTTTCAGCTCTGTAGTATTCAAGGAAGATCCTGAGCTGCAGAAGGGGTTTTCCTGATGCAAGAAGGAAAAAACTTGGGCTCAAGCTTAGCCTATGCCATAGAGTTAGTCTATCCACATGCTCTGAAACTTTTGATTGCAAATCTGTTTCTAGAATATAGATATTAACAGACTGTGATTCCTAAACAGACTATTACTTGCTGATGGAGATTAACATGGTGAATACTTCAGTAACTTTTTTAATCTGTTTAAATTCAAATACAAAATTATCTCAATCATTTGACAGAAAGAAACATGAAATATTTTGGGAACTGAGCATTTATCTTGTTATCACAAGAAACTCCAAAAGTAAAGAACTTGCCAGTTCATCAGAACCAAAAGTGAAAGCAATCAGAAGCATGTATCACGTTACACAAAGCAAAAGTGAGGAAATGTTTTACAACTCAAAGACCATATTGATCTGTGTGTAATAATAAACAGTAACTTTTTCTCACCTTACTTTTAATTTATTTTATTTCATATTTTATTTTTTTTTGAGACTGAATCTCGCTCTATTGCCCAGGCTGGAGTGCAGTGGCGCGATCTTGGCTCACTGCAACCTCCGCCTCCCTGGTCCAAGCGATTACCGTGCCTCAGTCATCCAAGTAGCTGGGATTATAGGCGTCCGCCACAGCGCCCAGTTAATTTTTGTATTTTTAGTAGAGACAGGGTTTCACCATGTTGGCCAGGCTGGTCTCGAACTCCTGACCTGAAGTGATCCACCCACCTAGGCCTCCCAAAGTGCTGGGATTATCACCTTACTTTTAAAAAAATGCTTAAACTATATATTTAAAAAGAAAAACAAAACACCTCAGATACCCCTTTAAAAGTTAAGAACAAGTACTAAGTAAATTTCCACTTCTGCATTAACACCTTCAATTTCTGAATGGCCACAACAGCACTAGCTATTCACGGTTCCAAGAATTATATGTTACTATAATTGCTCTGTGTGCAAAATAGTGAGGCCTCAATCAATGTGTTTTCTGAAAACCATTGCTTTTTAAGAAGTTTGTTCTCAAAAATCTTCAGTAATCATTTTAAGCAAAACTATGTGTACTTATATAGATGAAAATACCTCTAGATATAGTCTGGCTTATAAAAGACATATCACATGGAAAATTAAGTTTTTTAACCTCTCAGTTTCATCATATTTATGTACAAAATGAAGCTAATAATATCTCCTGCACAGGACTGTTGGAAAGATTAAATGGGAATGTATATGTAATACCTATTCTTTACTGTGCCTGACACTAATTAGCTCTCAAAATGAGTATCACTTCTCTTTAACCAGAACTTATTTTTCTCTTTAATTGTAGGTGAAATATTTTTATTCTTTGTAAAAGGAATTTCAGGCAGGTATTTCAGGAGTTTAGGATATTCCAATAAATCATTAAGTCTTTATTCAGACGACCCTTCCCCTGGTACCAAGAGTAAGTAGTAGAATCTATTCTGGGAGCTGTTTGAGAATTACTGGGAGTGAAGCAACACATTTCCTTTGAGAATGACTTTTCAGGACCCTGGAGTCTTTGCTCTTTGACCTTCCACCCTCACTCCTTCTCTGGCTGCCCATGGGCTGGAGCCTCTCTGTCTCAGGCTTCCTCTATGCATGCATCTATCTTCCATTTTTCTGTCCCTTTTTCTCTGCTTAAAGATACTTCTTCAGATATCCAATGCCCCATTCATTTTGCCATTTTCTCTGTATCGAAGGGAGAAGCAGAGAGTGGGAGCTTATTGACATGCTGACTGCTTACACTGGCAATGAATATCTCTGAGGTTCTAAATTCTGTGAATTTTTCCACATGGCACTCAAATTTTTGTGAAGCAGCTGAGTTTGAGAAGACTTGGACACACCACTCTAGTGAAATGACCTTGCAAAATTTTCTAACTTCTCTTAGTCTCAGTTACATCATCTTAATATAGGGGCAGTAATACTGCATGCACTAGAGAAAGTCATTTTCACCCCAAGGAAAAGAAAAACAAAACACTTTTTTGTTTGTTTGTTTGTTTGTTTCCAAACATTGTATACACTAGGCATCCCTCAACCTCAGCCTCACCCTCACCTTCACCTTGACGTTTCAGGGCTGGGTTATTCTGAGGATCAACTGAGACAATCCACAGGAGAGTACTTTTCCTATTGTTGTGACCTGGAGGTTTGGCAACAATAATATTTTCTCTGTCCGTGCTTTTGGCTTTTCAGGCAAAACCCCTGCAGTCAACACAATCACTAAATCTGGATTGAAATGAACCTTGCGATCATCTTTTCTAATCCTTCTCAAATAAGGCCCTGAAAGTATGTGTGCTGGATACAAGCAGAAGCCGATGTCACTGGCATACTAAAGCAAAGTAATTCGCCAGTAATACACATGGAGACTTATGTCCCCTTCTCCCTCAATGTACTGTGAACAAATAGGAGATCACCTCAGGCCATGAATAGATTTTTAAATAAAAACAATAATTTCCATATACAAAGATCATTTTGCATGTGTGCAAATTTCTGAAAGTTGAAATGATAAGTAAAAGCATATGTGCATTTGTTATTTTGATTACTAAATTACTCCCCGTAGGGCTTATGCAAATTTACAGTCATACTAGTAATATATGAGATATCTGAAAAGTGTTATCTCAGTGAAGTTTTGATTTACATTTCTCTGTCAGTGAGGTTTAGTGTATCTTCTATCTCTTTTTATAGTTGAGTCATTTATCTGTCTTTTCTTTTCATATTCTTTGCTCATTTTTCTATTGGATTCAGAATTTTTGTTCATGAAGTATAGTAGCTCTTCACATATTATAGAGATATTTATTTGTCTAATATGAATTACAATTGTGTGTATATAACTAGACTTTTTTATTTCCTGCCTCAGCCTCCTGAGTAGCTGGGACTACAGGTGCGCATCACCATGCTGGGCTAATTTGTGTATTTTTAGTAGAAACGAAGTTTCATTCACCATGTTGGCCAAGACAATCTTAATCTCTTGACCTCGTGACCTACCTGCCTTGGCCTCCCAGCATGCTGGGATTATAGGCATGAGTCACTGTGCCTAGCCAACTAGACTATTTTTAACACAGAATAAATTATTTGCCCTAGAGGAGTTCAACCATATAATTACTTGGTAGGGGTATTGTATGGGGCATTTATGGGTTTGATATCTGGGCAACTTGACATTTGAAATAGGTTTTCATCTTAGCTTTTATGATTTATTGAATATTGTTTTATCAATAAAGACCAGAAAACTTAGGCCTGGTCAACTGTGCAAACTTCATATGAAGCAGCCTGCTTTAACGTGGTTTACTTACCAACTTTTTAGAAGGCATAGCCTGAATGTTTGGTAATCACAAATTCGTTGCGTATCCAATATCCTACACCTTTTTCCCTAGGAAGAAAGAAAGCAGCTGTGGCCTATCACCTTTGAGTATTTTGGTGAGCAGCCCGGCATCTTGGGAATTTGTCCAGCATGCTTTTCAGAGGTATTTAGACCTTTCTAGAAGAAAGTAAAGGAAGCCAAGGATATTAAAGATTTATACCTCTTGTGTAATTTGGCTGCAATAAACAAAGCCAGTTTCTGCTCAGCACTTAATGTAAGATGAACTGAAAAAATGTAAGGAAATATGTTTAAACATAATTAACAAATATGTATAATTTTTTTTAACCAAATTGCTGACATCATACATTTTACAGGCAGCTTGAAAACATTTTGCACACTAAAATGATGAAGCATTTAATATTTGTTTCCTGGAAGTAGAGGGACAAGGAGAGCCTTGGAATCCTGAAGCCCCCAGAAGATGGTTCTGCATATATTGCACATAGTTACCAACTGCTCGAAGTCAGCAAGGCCTCATTAGGGACTCTGGACATGTCAAGAAACAGTATGTGGCTGATTGAAGTGAATGGCTTAGAAACACAGGGCAGTAAGAGGTCAACAATTGCTGAGGATTTTTGTTCAAGTGTTATTTTTTTTCACTTTTCAATTTTAAGAACAAGCCTTCACCAACTTAAGAGTATCTAAAGTCAGAAATTTTCTAAAAGGAATAAAGTTAGTTTAGGTTATACCAAACTGTCTGTCGTGTCAATTTTATTTTTTTGGAACAATTTTTCTTCTCTTAACTCTTTCCTAATTAGCTTTCTGACCTCTATCTCTCTAACTCTATCTCTCATTTCCCCCCTCTTCAAACTTTATTCTTTCCTATCTTCAGCAGGTGTGATCAAAGAAATATACGGATATATACTTTACATTTTTTGTCTTCTTTCTTTTAGGGCACACATCTTATGTTTATGGACTACTTGATGCTGTTCCAGAAAGATGAGTTCATGATCTTGAAAAGGTGCCAGATACAAAAATTTACACAATTCTTATCACAACTCTTGATTTGGAGGTCGTATCAGGGAGGCCAGGAATAAACTCAGTTACTTTGGGAATTTTCATGTGACTGATGTGGAGCCATGATGAAGTTATAGACAGAAGTGGATACTCTGGGCAATTGTGAACACCCCAGGCCCTGCCCGTATTCATGCAAGTCAAATAATTGTTGGGCTTACTGTATTTGGTCAGCCATGGAGAACACCCTAAGACATCCCACCTGTTAAGCACAAGGCAGAAACAGTCAATCTTCTCTGTCAGTTACAAAATAAGGGGGAGGGGACAGAGGAGGTAAAGAGAAAGAGAGAGAGAAATTGGTCAAAAATACTCCTAAAGAAGAAGCATTTCTTTTTTCACCAAGTTATAAGACCTCCACCAAGTTATAAGGTTGAATTCAGTAAAGATAGAGAGCAGAAAACTCAAATGGATATCCCTGCACGGCATTAAAAATGGAGCTTGAGCATATGCAAACAGCATGTCGACTGAGGCTCTGAGGTGATGGCGAAGCGCAGGCTCTGGGGTGAGAAATAAGCTTGTGCTGAGAAACCATCTGGGAAAACTCTTAGACTAATTTGAATTGAACCAAGCTGAGACCTGAAGCATTTTGTTCCAATGAGATCCAAGCTGAACAATGACACAATCTGAAGGCTGATGTGCAGTTGTGGAGATACTCATGTATCCTCGCCTAACAGCTGTCAGGGTAAGTCCATGCTCCTCCTGAAAGCTAGATAATTAACTGTCGTTTGCTTTGAAGTCCGTGGAAGGCTGTTTCCTACCGTGGTACATTTAAAACTTCTACAACTGCCACGTCAAATATTCTGAGCTTCAACCACATGAGTCCCACTAACTTTAGATGTTCAGCTTTCTCAAAGGCATTCAAATCTCTGAAGCTGTCATTTGAGGTCTTTCAAGACAGGTGTTAAAAAATATATGACTTCTTTTTTAATCATTACGTTATTAAATAAGTTTACCAAAAACATTGCTGTAAGTATATGTTTTTGTAGCTTGTTTTTAATTGACGGGGGCTGTTAGTAGCTTTTTTTTTTTATTGTGGAGAGAGGAGCTATTTTCAAAGGGGTCAAATTTGGGAAGAGTGAATATAGAATTGTTAAATCTATAGAATTGTCCAGATAGTGGCATCTACAAAGAAATGTAATAAAAATATGTTTATTTTCTAGAAAGCTTAATGAAGGGGCCAATTTTACTTCTCTCTCTACTTCAGAAGTTTCAAAATCAGCCTTGGAAAAAACACATTTATGAAAAGATTCAGACTTAAGATTCAGAATGAACATAAGCTTAAAGTAGTATATGTATGTGTTGAAGGTAACAATCAATAAAGCACAACTGAATGAACAATTTGATTTATTTGTGTTCTATATATATCTCTCTGTGGCAATATGACAGTCAAATTTCTGTAAAGGACATTGGTTTCTAGATCTAAATCATTCAAGGCGAAGTGAGATGTCTGTAAAGGGAAAAGGATTAACATGTTTTAAAAGAAAATGTTTTACAGCATACTTTTGCAATGGATTACTAAGATTCTTTGTGAAATTATGTGAGTTAATTCTATATATGTTACATTGCAGCTAGGAGAATGCCAGTGTTTTCATGCTGAGATTATTTGGTAGGGTTAGCAAAGGGTAATTACCAGTTTGGGTTTATCTCTGTAGTAAAAATCAAATGTGGACTGTATTGAGACAGAAATTCAGGACTTATCCTGTTCTGTGAAAATCATTTGCACTTGCTAAAGCTTCATAGTTACTTTTTCTCTTAAATTTATGTTGTTTTGCCTTTAGGGAGTTGATGGGAAAGGCATTGTGAGTGTTTTGTGGATACAGTTAAAATGGTTTCATTAAATGTTAATGGACTTAATAGTCCAGTTAAAAAAGCCAATATATTAGCCTGTATTAAGCACTCAGTGCGGACATGGCTTCTGTTTAGGAATTGCATTTGGGCCCATAGAACTGAACATCAATATATGAGCAGAGGTTAGGAATGGGTTTTGTTCTTTTGCTATAAGGAAATAACCATTTGTTTTATAAATTACTCCGACTTTTAACAAAGCAGCTATTTCAGATGCAACCAATTGGTTTATTTTGGCCCAAAGAAAGATTCAGATGTCGATGTGAACATTAGGAACGCAGCATGGCTCACTGGACTCAATAACAGAATAGAACTTGAGTTACATAAAATTCTGTGATATGCCTCTTTCTTTAGCACTTTTGCTATATAATGGGCTGTTAGTGCTTTTGGGAGGAATTAGTGATTTTACAGTATTTCGAAAATGCACAAGGGATATTTGTTGATTTTTTTTTTGGAATGGGAACTGTAAATAGTAAATATGTGTTTTGAAAAATGCATTTGTTCTTGGCTGATGTAAGAGATTTAAAGTTGTGCCGTTTCCTCCTGATTAGATGAGAATAAGTGTTTTTTTTTTTTTTTTCTGCAGTTTTGAACAGTTAAAAGTACATTGTGTAGAAAGAGCAAGGAAAGTAGGCTTGGCTTAGCCAGAGACTCCATATGGCCTGCCTTATTCTTGTCTTCAGGAATCACCAAATCATGTGGCTCTGGATACATTTTCATCAAGTCTTCTGAAATCAAACAACACTCATTTTAGCATAATCTTTTAAACATTTAGAAATACAGATACGTCGTGCCTTCTCAACACATCAACCGTATGTAGTTATGAACTACATGGATTATATGTAGACTTAGAACACGATAATAAAAGAGAGTCTCCATTTCCTCCTTCTACTTTATAAAACGATGAGAAATTTAACAATGAGATCACAGAGGGTATAAAATAAAAGCTTAAGCTGGGCACAGTGGCTCAAGCCTGCAATCCCAGCACTTTGGGAGGTCAAGGCAGGCAGATTGCTTGAACTTAGGAGTTCAAGACCAGCCTGGGCAACACAGTGAGACCCCATCGCTTAAAAAAAAAAAAAAAAAAAAAAAACAACCAACAAACAAAAATTATCTGGGTGTGATGGCATGGTTGGTGGCATAGTCCACACTCCTGTAGTCTCAGCTATTTGAAGATTGCTTGAGCCTGGGAGATCGAGGCTTCAGTGAATTGTGTTTGCACCACAACACTGCAGCCTGTTTTCTTTTCCACCAAAAGAAATTTAAAAATCTGCACAAAAGTTTATAGCCATCTTTAGCTGCAACAATTCTAGCATGAAATAGATAAATTTGATTTAAAGAACTCAGTATAACAATATAAAAATGACAGGGCCTGGCGTGGTGGCTCATACCTGTAATCCCAGCACTTCGAGTGGCTGAGATGGACGGGATCACCTGAGGTCAGGAGTTTAAGGCCAGCCCGGCCAACGTGGTGAAACCTCATCTCTATAAAAATACAAAAATTAGCTGGGCATGATGGCGGGTGCCTGTAATCCTAGCTACTCTGGAGGCTGAGGCAGGAGAATCGCTTGAGCCCAGGAGGCAGAGGTTGCAGTAAGCTGAGATTGTGCTATTGTACTCCAGCCTGAGTGACAAAGTGAGACTGTGTCTCAAAAAAAAAAATAAATAAGTAAATAAAATAAAAAATAATAACAGAAATGGCTGGGGTAGCCACAGAGGAAAACAGGAGACTAATTAACGTGATCTTGAGGAAACAACTGGATTTTCTTGGCCTTAGTGTCTTCAGCCAATAAGAATGAACTAAGAGGTTCTTCCTCCCCTGCAGTTCTGTGGATCACAACAGATCATTGGCTATAATTATTCTGGAACAATAGGAAAGATTTGACACTCTAGGCCCTCCCAGTGTCATGAAGTTTTCTAACATTCTCTCTTGTCTTTGGATGCTTTGAGTGTACGTTATCTCATTATATAATGTTTCACTTTGAAAGCTTCTAGGCACTTTATTGATGAATGCAAAGCATATTTATTGAAAGATCACATTTTTTTAGAATCCCTGGAACAAGTTTTGTTTGTTTGTTTGAGGTAGATAGAGTCTCACTCTGTCACCCAGGCTGGAGTGCAATGGTGCAATGCAATCTCAGCTCACTGCAACTTCTGCCTCGAGGGTTCAAGTGATTCTCCCACCTCAGCCTCCTGAGTAGCTGGCACTATAGGTGCATGCCACCATGCCGGGCTTATTTTTGTATTTTTAGTAGCGATAGGCTTTGCCATATTGGCTGGGCCAGTCTTGAATTCCTGACCTCAAGTGATCCGCCCACCTCGGCCTCCCAACTCCTGACCTCAAGTGATCTACCTACCTTGCCCTCCCAAAGTGCTGGGATTATAGGTGTGAGCCACTGTGCCTCGCACCCTGGACAAGGTTTCATGCTCAAGTCTCCACTTAGAATTTTTCTTTTCTTTTTCTTTGAGACAGAGTCTCGCTCTGTCACCAGGCTGGAGTGCAGTGGTACGATCTCAGCTCAATTTCCCTGCCTCAGCCTTTTGAGTAGCTTTTTAATAAAATGTAAAAAATTAGCTGGACATGGTATCGTGGGGCCTGTACCCATGATACCATGCCCAGCTAATTTTTAATATTTTACTAGAGATGGAGTTTCACCATGTTGGTCAGGATGGTCTCTAACTCCTGACCTCATGATCTGCCTGGCTCAGCCTCTCAAAGTGCTGGGATTATAGGAGTGAGCCACCGAGGCCAGCTTCAATTTCCTTTATAGACAAATAGGGGCACTTAGGAAGCTAACAGAAAGAATGTAAGATATAACTAAAGCTAGCTGAGGCAAGCCTGCATAGACTTTCATCCATCTCTTGAATTTTGTGCTATTAGGTTATATTAGGAAATCACAATGAAGTTATGTCTTCAAGACCTCAGAAGGGTTGGCTCTTCAAGGGTACTTATGTGTTTACTCAATAATTTTATCAATATCCCAAACCATAAAGTCAGTCATGGGGAAACTACAGAACACAGAAATAGCAACATTTATTTCCTATTATTTCTAGGTACTCTTCTATGCATTTTACATGTATTAAGTCATTTAATCCTAATAGCAATTCTCCAGTAGGTACTATTATCATTCTTGTTTCATGGTTGTGGAAATCAAGTTGCAGAAGTTAAATGATTTGCCTAAAGTCACTTAAATTATAGATGGCAGAACTGGGATTTGAATTTATGCAGTCTGACTTCAGTCCATGCTATGTCCGCAATATTATAGTTACCTCCCAACATGGTGACTGATTTACCATATTTACAGTGACAAATGCCAGCTGCTAAGTAACGAGAGTTTTCCTCAAATGTTGAAGCCACGCACTACCCAGCTGGAGGGGAGGGCCAGCTTTGGTCTTTAGGCTCAATGGGCCAGGATCTAAGGCCCACGATATTTTCAGGGACCTAAGAGAATATTTTATTATCTTTTAAAATCATAAGGAAAAAGTGAATATGATCTTGCCTGAATCATATTTATCTTTATATCAGCATAGCCATAACATATTTTATATATTTAGGGAGGAAGGTGCCCGTGAAGGCAAAAGTGCCCAGGACCCATGAAAGTCATAATGGATGCCTGAGGGAGGGTGGGATAGAAGTAGATGGGGTATGGACAATGTTGTTGCTTGGATGTCCTTCCAGAGGCTCGCTGTGTGGTTGGTCGCCTCCTCCACTCTGCATGTTGGGGCACAGGCAAGCTGCTGCAGAGCTCATCGTTCGCAAAGCTGCTCAACTCACTACCGGACCTTTGGCTTTTTCCTAGAGTGTCCCACCCCCCACCTTCCTTCCCTTGCCACCAGATGGGGGCTGCCTTTTCCCTCTTGTTTCATGCCTTGGCTGTACTGAGCAAGGTTGCAAACATGTCTTGCTGCTAGCCTGAGGTGGGTTTGGTTTGGTCTGTACAGCATCTTAACAAATCAGTCAGTTGTCATCCTTTAAAAAAAATTGAGTGATTTCACACAAATATCTGGATTTCTGGTTTCTCTTGAAGTCAGAAGGCTTAGTAGCATTGGGCCCACATTACATGAATTCATTTGGCTGGAGTTGAGTTGGGCTGTTTAGTCCCCTCCTCCTACCTAGCCCTGTAAACACTAGGATTTTAACCTTTGCATTAAGATATAATTTACAGCTTAAAGTATTATCCTTTCCTTAAATTCTCGTAAGATCACAGAGAAGGAAGGAAGCGGCAGAGATCATACTCATAATGGATTCTAAGCTTCAGTCAATCGGAGGTCATGGAGGACATCAGGGCTTCTGTGTATAATGTCAAGTAAGGCCTGTGCCTACTTTTGCTATGAGCAAGGCTTGTACTGAGCCTTCATGTGAGTAGCAACCAGGGCAGCCTGAATTTCCAGGACAAAGGTGGGTGGAGGAGATGCATCCCCTTCCCTTCAAGTGCTTCATCCTGCTGAAAGCAAGTGAATATGAATGGAATATAGAATTCCTGCATCCATTATTTGTAACTGTATTGTGTTTATTATTGTGAAAGATAGGACTTTAAAGAAGCTGGCAGGTGCTGACTTGAAAGCACCTACATAAAACACTGTCCAGACAGTTCAACTCAGTTGGGCAACTCTGTGCAAGGCCATCGGGCATCCAAAGCTGAAAAGAAATTTTACATTAGCCTCTTGTTGAAAACCTTTCTATTTAAGAATGCAATTTTTATGTTTTCTCCATAACAAAGCAGGCTTTATGAACTTTGCTATGTTTTATTGTACCCATGTGAGCTTTCTGTGTGTGGACAAAATACTGCTGTTGCCCAGCCTTTGACAGTGGTTTGGAGGGTTGAAGAAATGTATCTTGTTCTCACTTTTATAAGGCTTTTCAGATCTTTGAGCCTTACATATTAGAGGCCCATGTAGGTGCACACATTGTCACATTTGGTTCTACCATGTTGGTAGTATTCTCTAGAGAGTCTATAGTTACATAGGATCAGTGATTAACATAAATATGTTAGATGGCTGGTTACTTAGCTAACTAGCTACTGAACATGGGGGGATGAGCTAAGTAAGATTTTTATGACCATGTTTCTGACCTTACTGTTTCTCTCATTAACAGAAAGATGATCTTGCACTAAACAATGCCTTGTCCCTACAAAAAGGGGAGGGCTTCAAGGATACAATATGGTCATTTTATTTCATTTTCTTCTTACCCAATTCAATGCCTGACAACCCAGAAGTCTTTCTTTGTTAATATTTATCATCCACATATTATGTAGATTATAGTATATACATATATAGCACTCAAATGATGCATAGGATGTTTAAGAAATGATGCCTGGTTGCAATGAATTTGATCTAATTGGTGAGCCAGGACAAAAGAAGGAAGCAATGGGCCTTATATCTGCTGTATATTAAGCACTAAATTGTGTGTGTGTGTGTGTGTGTGTGTGTGTGTGTGTGTGTGTATGTGACTTAGTGCTCCAACTGTTAAAGAAAGGGGACAGTTTGTTTCTGGCTGGGCCACACAGCATGGGCTAACATGAGTCTTAGTCTGGGCTTCAAGGTTAAGAGTGATTAGGCAGAGTATGGCACAATGCGGGGGAGGCCTTTGGAGTTGGAAAGGTGGGAATAGAGTCATAGGGTGATGAGGTGTGATCCAGATTGAGGCAGGGGTGGGCTAAAGAGCTTCTGCTTTATCCTACAGCTAATGCTAAACCATTCTTACGTGGGGAAAGAAAAGATGTGATAAAAACAATACCTTAGGAAGATTAATCTGGAAGCTTAGAAAAGTAATTGGAGCAATTGAAGATGCAAGAGGCTGTAAAGCCAGTTAGGAGGCTCAAGAATAATCTGGATATAAAGTCAGTGGAGCCTGAATTAAGTTGTGAGAGGAAGAAGAAGTAGGGGAAAGGATGATTTTATAGAACAATCCTTTAGAAAAGATAACTAAGTGTAGCTGGATGAAAGAAAGGTTGAAGGAGTAAAAGATACTGTAGTTTACCTGCGGTTTCCAACCTGGTGGGGGAATAAGAACTGGGAGACATGCCTTGCCTCATATCCTACCTTGCTTACTTTTCTCCAGCCACACAGGTCTCCTTGCTATTCCTTGAGCAAAGCAAGCATCACCTCCACTCAAGGCCTTTGCATTCGCCAGTTCCTCTGTTCTCAACATCCTTCCCCCAGATACCTGCCTCACTTGCTTCTTCACTTTCAGTCTCCACCTGGCCCTCTCCACTTACTTATGCTTGTAAAAATAGGCATTTTCAATTAATACACTGTATTTTAAAATGTTGATTTTCCTAAAAATTTCTTGCAGGTTTGTAGAGATGGGAAGCTTAAACTATAGAGATGTCTAAAATGTACCCTGGTTAGAAGACTTCCCCGACTGTATCCTTCCTGACAATATATCATATAGTTAGTCATTTTTTCCTACTAGAATGTAAGGTTGTATGGACAAGACTTTGTCCTTTTTAATGGCTTTATCTCCAGCACCTAATATAGTGCCTGGCACATAGTAAATTATCAATAAATACATGTTAATTAAATTAATGAAACAGGTAAGTTCAAAAAAGAGGCTAGTTTGGGAATGGAGGAGGAAGATGATGAGTTAGCTTTAAATGCACATCATGCTAAAAGACACAACATTTTTTTAATACTGGCAAGAGGTCAAGGCTAGGGGTGCAGCTTTGTGCCCTTCACAGGTCTAACTTCTTTATGAGCATCAGCACAGTCTCCTGTGGACAGCGCCCCCTCCCTGGGGCTTATCTCAGTGTTTTTCTTCTTGCATTAGGAGTCCTTTTCTTTCCCTGTGTGACTCATCTTTTCCCTGAGTAGAGGAGGGGAGGACAGCCTTGGGATAAAGGGAAGTGTCAAGAAGCTGCTGAGTCTATGAAAGGACAACCCAGAAACCACATTTCCTTTCTTAAGCTGCCTATCATATAACTAGTCAACGCTTTCTGGACACTCCAGATATAATTACTGGGATTATCCATTACAAACTTTAGAAATATCTTTGACATAGCCTGTAATAATCTAGATGAGAAGAGAGACAACAAGAACTCACACCTGTAGCTAATTTGTTTCCACTGTTTCAATTGCTGGAATTCCCCTTTGCCAGGAGCCTATTAGGATCACCTGCCAAACTGACTTATAATTTAATGAAATCGCTCAAGTTCATTCATTTGTTTTCAAAAATAATCTCTTTAAGAAAGCATGTTTTTCCTTTTCAAATGTAGTCTGCCTTTTCTTAATGCGAACCTCATTTTAACATCACTACTGACTGTACTGAAATGAATGAATACATTAGAAAGCACTTTATCTTTATTGCTGCCTGAAGTGATCTGTGGAGAATATAATTGCCAGCTGTGTATCTCGGGCACACATAATTCTATTACTGGATTCTTATGAAGCCATCAGTTCCATGGATGGTCCTTTGCTTGACGAACCAGCCCATCAAATTCCAAATCTGCCTTAATGGCAAATGCCATCTCTGGATCAGGTCACTGCTCCAGCCTGAATCCAGCAAGGTTACCACAATACTTATGCCGGGGTACACACACTGCTCTTAGTTATGGGGTGCCCACCTTGCTCCTAGTTCTACACAAAAAAAACCTGTCATACTTGAGGTCACAGCTTCTGGTCAAGGGTCCCTCCAGGATGAAGCTGATCTATGTTTTCTTGGACTGTTCACAAACATCCTTAACAGGTGCTAACCCTATTTTTAAATACTCTAGCCATATTTGTAAGGGGAGCAGGGGCCAGCCACTATTCGAAAGTGGGCTGGTGAGGATTTTGATAGTGTTTTGGCTCTGTGTGTTGGCTGGGTGGTGACACAGTTTCCCCAGATATCTTTAAATATCACACAGTCTACCAAATAAAGATTAGTTGAGGTGTGGTGTGTCCCCAACCACCACACCTCAACTAATCTTTACTCGGTGGTTAAGAAAACTCTTCTGCCAGCATACAAATATACCCTGGTCTCATACTTTGCTATAAATTTCTGTAGCACTCCAGGGTTTAAAGGTAAACCTGTCCAGATCTCCCATCTTACATAAGAGGGATGAGCACTCACATTTATTGAGGCCACCTGAGGGCTTGGTGCAGTTCAGAGCTTTTCATTTACTCTCTCAGTTGGTGGTTGAGGAAACTGATGGGCTGCTTTTGTCCTAGCACACAAAGAATATAACAATCCTGAAGGAAAGAGAGCTTTGATTAAAGAGGAGAGGGTGAGAAGAGGAGTAACACTGGGGCAGAGCAGAGGATGATATGCATGGATGGATTTGCTAGAAGGAGAGGAGGACTCAGGAGACCTGGTGGTAGGAGGATAATATGAAGAGGAAGTTCACCGGGATACACTGAGCACACTTTTACACGTCAGTGGAAGACACTGGAAGTACAATGTCTGAGACAATTTTTGGGCTGCGTTTGCCACAACGTTCCGGGTTGCTGATATCTGCTTTTCAAGGTAAGTTCATCTGATTAGAATCTAGAGAAATGTTTGAGAAAGCTATGAGGGGTGAAAATGTTGTTTTACTATCATGTTAATGGTGGTAATCATTACCACTTGCTGAAAGCTTAATATATACTAAAAACTATGTGTATGATGTATGTTACATAAGTTATTTTTTACAAAAAAAACTTGGAGGTTGGTGTTCTTATCCTTACTTTAGAGATGGATGAACTTTCTTGGCCAGATCTCATAGCAAATGGCAGATCTCGGATTTGAACGCAGATTTGTCTAGCTCCCAAATTTATGTGATGAAATATCAAATACATAATTTAATTCTTACTCATAAACATGGATTCCATATGCATTTTAGCACCATTGTTATGTGATTCAAGCCAGTCCAGAGCATAAAAACACTAGAAGAAACAATACCAATAAGATAAACTGCCTCTTTAGCTATTTCCAAATTCATGGTCTCAATTAAGCCTTTTCATATGTGCTGGGCCTTCTAATTCCTGAGGTACCTTTCCTGATTCCAGACGTCCAGTAACAATTTATGATGTATAATTAAATGGACTACCCTCCTTTTATCACGCCTTTTAGATACAGTCCCATCACATGAAACAAAGCAAAGCAAACACTTATTTGATTTAATGTTGACATTCTCACAATCATGCTCATTCTTGTTAAGCTAATAACATTTAAAGATGATACTGAGCCTCTTTGAAAGTCCAGCAAAAAGAAAAATATAATTAGGCAATGATATGGTTTGGCTGTGTCCCCACTCAAATCTTGTCTTGAATTCCCAAGTGTGGGAGGGACCGGCTGAGAGGTAATTGAATCATGAGGGGCAGGTTTTTCCCATACTGTTCTCATGATAGTGAGTAAGTCTCACCAGATCTGATGGTTTTAAAAAGAGGAGTTCCTGGCCAGGCATGGTGGCTCATGCCTGTCATCCCAGCACTTTGGGAGGCCGAGGTGGGTAGATCACAAGGTCAGGAGTTTGAGACCAGTCTGGCCAACATAGTGAAACCCTGTCTCTACTGAAAATACAAAAAATTAGCTGGATGTGGTGGTGTGTGCCTGTAAGCCCAGCCTATTCAGGAGGCTGAGGCAGGAGAATCACGTGAACCTAGGAGGCAGAGGTTGCAGTGAGCCAAGATCGTCCCATCGCACTCCAGCCCGGGGCAACAGTGTGAGACTCTGTCTCAAAAAAAAAAGTTCCCCTGCACAATCTCTCTTTCTTTGCTTGCTGCCATCCATGTAAGATGTGACCTGGTCCTCCTTGCCTTCCACCATGATTGTGAGGCTTCCCCAGCCATGTGGAACTGTAAGTCCAGTTAAACCTCTTTCTTTTGTAAGTTGCCCAGTCTTGGGTATGTCTTTATCAGCAGTGTGAAAATGGACTAATACAGGCAATAAATATCAGGACAAATAAATAAATCCTGGGAAGTGGTAGAAATGGGAGGAGAGAAGAGATCAAGATTGAGCAAATGCCATGACTAACCAGGTGGGGCAGACTTAACCTGCATGAAGAGAGGTGCTGGGGCCCATGTTTATCTGAAAACCCAGCTGCTTGGTGGAAGCTCTCCAAATTTATTCCCATGTAACAATGGGCATTCTTAACAAGAGGAATAAGGCTATATCATGTTGGTTAGAAATCCTAAAGAAAAGGGATGCTGTGAGGAAACAAGGTAAACAGCTGATTTCTGGGTCTGCTCAGCCTTCTCTGTGAGAGTCCCTAAGGATATTGGTGGAGGTGTCCAGGAATAAGAGGGTTCTGGGGCTGGGAGAAGAAAGGGAGCACAAAGGAAACAGCTAAGACTTTATTTACTTGGGCTTCCTAGGAGGCCAGGCTGGGTAGAGTTCCAGAGACAAAAGCTCACACTTTTTCTTCCTTCAACTTAAAAAATTAAGAAAATGTAAGTCATCATGGAGGCCTCTGGGAGATGCCATGCTTTCCTATGAAGGCAGCTTACCTCTGCCCTGGAGGACTCTGCTTTTATACTTTCTTTTTTTTTCTTTCTCCTGAGTCTTGCTCCATCGTGCAGGCTGGAATGTAGTGGCAGTGTCGGCTCACTGCAACCTCTGCCTCCAGCCTCCTGGGTTCAAGCAATTCTCCTACCTCAGCCTCCCAAGTAGCTGGGATTATAGGAATGTGCCACCATGCCCAGCTAAATTTTGTATTTTTAGTAGAGACAGGGTTTTGCCATGTTGGCCAGGCTCGAACTCCTGAACTCAGGTAATCTGTTCACCTCGGCATTCCAAAGTGCTGGGATTATAGGCATGAACCATCATGCCCGGCCTGCTTCTGTATTTCTCAAGGAAGAAGTTGCTTGTTTATGTGTATCTGTTTATGTATTGATATCTTCTACACTCCTCATTTACTGGCAAAAACTCAACTTTCTTGGTATGTAACTGGAAAGTGTGCAATGGGGAAAATGTGGCTGTTTATAGCCCTCTGACCTTGAACATGTTACCAAAGCAATTTCTATTTCGGTTGCTTCCTGTATGAAGTGGATCTCATAGGCAAATATAGAAATGTTACATTCTTCATCGCTGTCTTCTTGGTAGATGAAAGTGTTTATTTTACCATATGGCTCCTTCTTTCATTCTTAACAACCTGTTCCGTAGGAGAGAGATAATGAATGCAAAAAAAAAGACTTTTTCCACTCTCAAGGTCCATTCAGATTTAAAAGTCCTTACAAATACTTATGATAGAGGAAGAAACATCCACACCCCCATGCTGCATTTGGAGTGTGTTTTCTGTTTGTTCTGTTCTCAGTAGGGAGAACTGCTCATTACTGTCCTAGGCATGAGTCTTTTATACTTGAAAACCATTGCTAGCTCACCCTGTAACCTTCTCTCCTCCAAAGGGAATCACCTTGGTTCATTTAACCTCTCCTGATCTTTATTTTTCAGATCTCTAATCACTTTGTGGCTTGCTTCTCAACTGACCCCCAGTTTCTTTCTCTCCATTAATTGCAGACCTGAGAACTAGACCAAGGTCTGCCCAGGTTTGGTGTGGCTGGGCAGGGGAGATGGGAATGGAGAGGCGGACAGTGACAGCAGTTACTTGTTATTAGCAATAAGGTGGGAAAGATGGGAGGAGTAGGCAGTCTTTGTATAACAGTTAGAAGTCAGGAATTTTTTTCCACTTCATCGTTTTTATTTCAGAGTTTCTGAAACAGTGGCGCATACATCAATGGACAATTTCCTGCAGAGGCATTGAACAAGACTTTGCCATGGGCCCAGTACTTCTGCTGGAGTTCAAAAACTACCAACTCTTGGTCCCCAGGCTGAATCCTGCCTGTGGACAGGGCTTGTTTTGCTCACACCATTTAAAATAATGTTTTAATTAGTTACTCTTATTTCAAAATAAGAAATTTGATTTAGGAATCATCCAGATTTCCAGATTCTGTGAAATTGTGGCGGTTTGGGAATAGGGGGCTTGCCTGTCAGGCCTGGAACCAAGTGCTGGTGCTGAGCAGTGGCTCCCCCTATGGATGGGGAACTCCCCTCCAGTTCCCGTGAGTCCTGCCCATTGTTGAGGACTGAGTTGTGTCCCCGCTTCCTGTCATTCACAGTTGAAACCGTAACCTCCATAGTGACTGATCTGAATGAAGATAGGGCCTTCAAGGAAGTAATTAAGGTTAAATGAGGTCACAGGGCAAGGGGAAGAGACACTAGAGATCTCTCTCGCTCTGCATTTTATTCAGGGAAGACCTTATAAGGAACAGTGAAAAGGTGGCAACAAGCTAGGAAGGGAGGCCCCACTAGAGACTCTCACCCTGATGGAAACTTGAACTTGGACTTCCAGCCTCCAGAACTGTAAGAAAATAAGTTTGTGTTGTTTAAGCCACCCAGTCCACGTCATTTTGTTATGGCAACCTGAGCTGAGGAAGATAGCCACGTACCTCACTTACTTTGTGCCTAGCTTCTGAGGGCATTTGACTTTGAGACTCCTGCTTTATGTGTGGAAGTTAAGAGAGTGTATTATCCTGTTCCTCTACTTTGTCTACTGGCAGAGAAAGTGAAACAGAGAAATAGTTTGTAATAGAGGGCATCATACAAGAGATGTACAAACTGGCATTGGAGGACAGAAGAATGGTCCGTAGCTGGGATGGGAGGGGAGAACACCTCTTCATTGTGAGGATCGAGCATATCAAATGAGTGTTCAGAGATTAGGAGGATTTCAGCAAGTGGTGAGGGAATAAAGGGCAGGAGCAAAGGCATCCGGGCATGAAAATGGATGGTAATCCAGGTTTGACTGGAGTTCTGGGGTACGTTGCAGATGGAGGGTGTGTGATTGGAGATAGGGCCAGAAAGGGAGGAGAGGGTCTGATCAGAGCCCTGAATGCCATGCCATAGGATTTAGTTTACTTCTCGAGTGAATGAGGAGTACCTGAGAAGCTGGAGGAGGGAACCCGGGGGCTGAAAGGTATGTTTTAATTGATTAATTCTCTGTTTACTAAGAACATCTGTTGTGCCAAAGCACTGCAGATCCAATTGTAGACTAATAGAAGTCAGCCTCTGCCTTTGTGGAGCTGACAGAAATAGATGATTAGATTTATAACATAACGTCAGGCAGTGATGAGTGCTATGAAGGAAAATACAGCAGTGCAAGGGCGTAGAGTATAATACCGGGGGTGCTAGCGTAGATACGCATGCTCAGGGAAGGCATGACATTCGGACATAACCCTGAATGAAAGCAAGAGGGCGAACCGTGTGGGTGTCTGAGAGAATATAAATCTAGATAGAGAGATGAGCAAAGTGCAAAGGCCCTAAGTCAGGAATACAATTGTGTTCAAAGAACAATATAGAGGCCAGCCTGGCTGGAGTAAGCAATGAGAAGAATTGTGGGCAGGGAGGGTGAGGTAGTCTCCTAGTCATACACAGGCTAGGAGAAGGGCACATTTGGGATTAACACACACATGAAGTCCTCAAACAGAGCTGGCTGGGGAAGATGGGGCTTTGGGGACAGGATGAGATGGGTTACCCATCTCCCAATCTCCGGATCAATTGTGTGCGGTGGCAGCCCTCAGTGGAGAGGGGACGACCAAAGTCCTCTTTCTCCCAAAGTTCAGACCGTCAGCCTGTAATTGCCCCAAGGAAGGGTGAAGGCAGGGGACAGGGTTTCTCTGCTTCCCTAGCTCAGAAGCTCAGGCAGTTCCACAGGGCATCAGGAAGAATACAGATGGTCTTCTTCTAACAAGGATGACACTGCCACTTAATGTTACAGGTCTCTGACAGATGTCCTCAAACCTGTTTTTGTTCTAGAATGAAATTACTTGTTTCAGCAAGTGGAAATAAAAAGAGTTGAAAGGCAATGAGCGCCAGAATGTGGGCTGGCTTGATAGACTACGTAATGTGGGTTGTTGGCTTGATATAGTTTGTCTTTAGAATTTTTTTTTTAAGGTTTAGTGAGCAGGAGGTAAACAGTCCTTTGAGGACCATATACAGCTCTGCCTCCAGAGTATGATGGTCGGGGAGCATGGTCATTGCCTTTGGCATTCTCTGCTAAGTTTTTACCCTTGGTGTTTTGCCTTTTCCTTCTCACTTGGCTGGGAGAGTCATGAGCTCCTTAGGAAAGAATGTCGTGCTTTCTCTGTTGGCTGCGCCAAGGGGCAACATTCAAAAACCCATTCGCTGTAAATCTCTGTGGTAAGAGTGCCCTCTTCTGGTTCAGCTTCTTAGTTTTGAGCTGCCGGTTCCCTAACAATGCGGTTTTTAGGCTTCCTTATCTTTTTGATTAAATAAACCAGCAAAAGAAAAAAGCAAAAAATACCACTGAGGAGATGTTAATTTCTCCCAGTGTTTTCAGAACCTCTTCCACAGTTCTAATTCTTACTTGGTCATATTTTCTGAAATTTTGGACCCAGCCTTTCTTTGGGATTTACACTTAGCCTTTTGCTAATCCAGAAAAACAGGTAAAAATAGTAGCATTTCAGAGCTTGGAAGGGGTGTTGCTATAGCTCATCTGGCCACTTTTATGCTTCTGTTTCTATGCCATTTATTAAGTGCAGACTCAATTTACTGAATATTTGAGGGCCAAGCGTTCTCCTAGGCCCTCCAGGATCCTAAATGAGATACAGCCCTTGCCTTTGCTAAGAATGTCGTGGGAGAGATGGATGAGTAACAGAAAATTATAACAACAGGCGACAAATAACTGAGGTGTAAACAGGTGGTTGTAGGGGAACATGAAGGAATTTCTTTGGTTATTCAAGCCACGTGGGCAAAATCAATGCCTCCTCAACTCGAATTGTTTCTCCTGACAGTCACATCTTTTTATGCACTAGATCTCAAGACTCTATGATGAGCAAATCATGATGGGTTTAATATAGTTCTGCTAATAACCCCCCAAAATAATTTTGAATCTAAAAGGGATATGTAAATATATGTCGGTTTTCTCCATTTTTTTTTTTCTATGTCAAGGGAAAAGTTTTCTTTTATGAGGAACATTTTGAGAGACTCTATATATCTAGTTTCAAGTAATCAAAATTGCTTTTAATTGTGGAACACCAATGCACAATGAAAAAGGTTATGTGTGGGTTTGCTAGAAATCGTAGCTTTCATAGAAACAATTTTTCTCTGTGTAAAGGGAGAGTTATGTTTCATGAGACTCTCCGAAAATCATTCTTCCATTCTGGTCTCTTGTGACTTTATGGGCTCTAACCCATGGTCTTGCATAGACACAGCTCAGGATGTTACTTAGTGTCCCAATGGCCTTTAATGTTGTATTTTATTTTAGAAAATTTATTAATGCCAGTTTCTGTTTTATTCTATGTCCTGGGTGTTTTGCTTAAGAAAAGCTTTAATACAATGTAGGAGAAGGAGATGGGAGGCAGAGGAGGAAAGAGAGAATGCATTTGTGAGCTACAGCAGTCTTCCTGTATTCATCTCTTGGCTATGAATTCAGATAAAAAGTGTCAGTGATATTTTGGGGGATACTTCTTATCAGGCATATATGGTGTTGCTTATTTTACTTTATTTAAAATATTTATTTTTAACTGCCTACGGCATCTGCATAAATTTGGTCACCATTTTCTTTTCTTTTTCCAGCATTGGTTTTAACTCTAATCATGCACTAAATAAAAGCATTTCTATCTTTCAAATTGGAACTGATAAACTTTCTTTCTCATACGACAGCTATTTCTAGGTTCTAGCTTTGGTTCACTTTACCTTGTCCAAAAATATCTTCTAAACTCAAGAGTTCCTAAGAGGGCTTTGGAGTGAGAGGTATGCACAAAATTCTTAGGTTACACCCTGAGAAACACTGATTTAGGCACCATTCTGCTGATTTGAAATTAAAAACCTCAAGTGGACTTGGAGAAACAGAGGCTTCATGTGGCTCTGAGCCTGCTCAGTTTTGAGCTGGTCTCAGTAACCAGCTGTGGCTGGAGACACAAGGGCTGTGCATGTACACAGATGGCAGACAATTCAGCTTTTTATTCTGCTTCCATTTTTTTTTTTTTTGGCAGGAGTGGAGTATCCTTGCTAAATCAAGGATCAGTTAAACATAATGCTCCAAATGGCAGTGAGGAGCAAGCAGTGAGAGAAGCAGTGAGACGGTGGGGGACAGGGTGAAGGCTCCTGAGTTCCACTGGCTCTGTCACTCATGGGTGATGTGTTCTAGAGTGAGCCATGTATGTGCTCTGGCCTCAGTTTCACTATGGCTAAAGTGATCAATAGTGTGCTCCTCAGAGGTGCCTCAGGAAGAATGAGCACTGAGGGGGCAAGGGATCCCCACCTCTGTTTCAACTTACCCGCTTGGTTTTTAATTCTTTTTCATGTATTTGACTTCATCATAAGCTCTTGTCTGAAGAAAGGATTACCCAGCAAAACAAAACACAACATAAAAATCTTGAAAATTATTAGACTAGGTGATTTCTAAACTTCCTGCTAGCTCTAGAACTATGTGGGAGACAGAATAGTGGTGTTTGTTGTTTTCCTACCTAGTGTCTGTAATGACTTCCTTCTGATTCTCCTGCAGCCATTTTTGTGACACAACTTGGCATTGCCAGAGGCCACCACAGAGAGCTTAGGCATCGAGCTAGTCCAAAGGCAGCCATCAGAGGTGGGCCCTGGTGGTGGCAGCCTTTAATCTCAGAATGAAACCTTACCTGTGGCTACCCTGTCTCACAGGATGTTCAGTTACATAAATCAATATGAATCAATGAATTCCTTTTTTTGTCTTAAGCCACTTAGAGTTGGGTTTTCTGTCACAACAAAAAGATTTCTAATTGAATAAGTTGCTGTTTAAAAGATAATCAACAAGTGTTTATTGAGAAGTCATGGAGTACTAAATAGAGTATTAAATGATTGATATAAAAATCAAGGCACTATATCAGTAAAAAAATGTAACTTCGTGCTGTCCTTTGTGTATAGAAATGACAGTCCTGATTTACTATCTATAGGATATTCTCTTTGTTTACATAACTACTGATGAAAACTCTCCCTCCTGAAGCTATTAAACTTATCATCTTGGTTTCACTAACATGTTGGGCCATCTGAACTCATGTGGAGATAGATAAATCTCCCAAATAAGAAACCAATAAAAAGAGATCACAAAATTACAAAGCACAATGAAAGAAACAGGGCTAAAGTTACTTTCCTATACTGCTTGGTGAGAGTGTACGTTGGGACAACTTTTTAAGGGCAATTTGATGTTATTACCAAAAGCCTTCAAACTGTGATCTCACTTTGACCTAGCAATCTCACCTCTAGAAATTTATCCTAAGGAAATAACTATAGATACAGAGATGTTCACATTGTTATGGGCTGAACTGGGTCACCCCAAATTCATATATTGAAGTCTTGACTCCAAGCACTGCAGAATGTTACTGTATTTGGAGATAGGGCTTTTAAAGAGGAAATAAAGGTAAAATGAAGACCTATGGGTGGGACGTAAGTCAGTATGACAGGTAACCTTATAAGAAGAGGCAATTAGGACATGGACATACGCAGAAGAAAGACCATGTGAAGGCATTCTAGGAAGAAAGCCATCTACGAGTCAAGGAGAGAGGCCTCAGAATGAAATCAATCCTGCTGACATGTTGATTTGGGACTTCTGGACTCTAGAATTGTGAGAGAAGAAATTTCTCTTATTTAAGGCATGCAGTCTATGGTGTTTTGTTATGGGGCAGCCTTAGGAAACTAATACACACACACACACACACACACACACACACACACACACACACACGGAAAACATGCTAAATGTTGAGCAATAGGGGATCAATGAAACACGTTTTGGCTCATCTGCACGATGGAGCTCCATCCCTACATTTAAAGTGATCTAGATGAACACTGTCAATGGAAAGCTACTGATGATATATCATTATGTAAAGCATATTACCAAATAGTATGCATAGCATAATACGTTATTTGTAAAAAAATATATATATATATATATATTTGTATATACATAATAGATGAGTTTGATCTGAGAGATGATACATTCCTTTATTTGTTTAGTAAAGTAAAAATTTGTGCTGCTGACTGCTGGATCATGACGTTCCCCAGTGAAGAATGTAAACAGTGTTCAGACAAGGCCACTCTGTGACTATGCTTGGAACAAGATAAAGATGAGGCCACTCTATAACCACAAAAATGACATAAACATCTTCTTCTTTTAACAGAAGTGACTGCTATTTTATTTCTTTTTAAATGAATGACAATTGTTACCCACTTTAGATTTTTCCTTGCTAAGAAAAAAATTTAGTAATTTATCACCAAATCGTCCCTTCATTTTGACAGACTCTAATCCAGACTTGATCCCTACTTTCCTAATTTCTCCTTAAATTTATCCATTAAATTCCCAGATCCTGTAAGAAGCCCTCTCAACTCCCTCTTACCAGGAGTCTCCAGAGTTCTGGTGGTTTAGGTCAATTGGCCTTCACAATTCCAAATTAGATCAATTTGTCGCCTCCCACCCACCACATCTGGCAGGAAATTCCATCTCAGTTGAGTTTCAGGAGGCTCTTCTTGATTTATAAAGCTGTTGAGGATTTTAGGATAGTCATTGCCCTTTTTAAGAGGGCAGTTTCTTTTCCTCTACCAAGCTGGGCACAGGAATCTTTTGTTGTGGGCCAAGGCCAAAAATCTGGGGTTCAGTCCCCCTTCCCTGGAAGCCAGGTCACTACTTGAGGGCTGTCTGGGAGTGAGGCATAGATCTTCACCATTTCTTGAACCCAATGCCGCTGGTTTCCTCTTTAGCAAAACTCCTGTTCTCTTGGCTTAGGGCCTCCACTCTCAGGACCAGTCTCTTTCTGGGTGGCTAGCGTGTTAGCTTTCTAGCACCTCCTGGCTTCTGGTTTGTAGCTCTGCAACTACACTGTATTAAGCTCCTGAACTAGGAAGCTCAGACTTGGAATACAAAGTTTGCTTGGGAATGAGGGAGGAAAAAGCATCTCTCCTTTTACGGCAGTGCGTTCAGCACACACCATTCTCTAAAAACACTGTGATTCATATTCTAGAAAGGGTTTTGATATATATCCTGCAGTGTTAAAAGTGGTTACCTCTCTATGGTGGTATTATGGACCTTTAAAATATTTACTTTTATTACTTATTTTTACCTTCTAAATTTTCTTTCATTGAACATTTGCATTCAAAATAAGAAAAAAAATGTCATTTATTTTAACTAATAAAATAACAAAACAGAATAAGAAGAAAGGAAGAATGAAATAAGTAAAACAAGCCCTTCAGTTGTGAATGTATAGACATGTTGATGTAATGTGAGTTTAGGACAGCCTGAAAATTGCCTTTCTCTGGAATTCCAGAGTCAGGGTATTTTTTTTTTTTTTTTTTTTTGCCTCTGATCTGCAGCTGGGTGAACGTTTTAACATGCTGGAGGCCTTTTCATCCTGTGTCCGTCACTGCATAAAGTCTGGTCCTATGGACATGGTAGGAGGAATGGAGGTTCCTTGTTGAGGAGAAATGTCTTCTGAAAGGGAAATGACATAATGGTTTTTAGCCCTGGCTCATATTAGAATTACTGGATATGCAGGTCCCATCCCCAGTGATTTATATGATTACCGTTTAAAGGAAAGAGGACATGGATGAAGAATGAGGCCCTCAATACAAAATTTCCCTATTTACATTTTTGTTTAGAGCCATCTTTGGAGGAAAGGTGGGGATCAGATTATTTCCTTGTATTAGTGTCTTCTCAGATATTGTAGAGGTACCCTACTGATGAAAAAACTATGTTTACTGTTACAGGGAAGAACATTTGAAAGCAATTTTTACCCGTGCATTTTACTTATTGTATTGCGTGTTAGCAAAAAATACATCAAAGTCATGATTTCATGGCAGTGATATAGTTTTTAAACAACTAAGTTCATTTATGCAAAAATATAAGCCAATTGGTATACACATATTAGGTAAATTACAGTAGAGGTGGTACATAGATAATACAAAAATCAAGATGATATGCGTGATTTTAGGCTGGCTAACACTCGCAGAATTTGCTTTATCAAATCTTTGAAAGAGGTGAGGTTTGAACTGCGATTTAGAGCAGTGCTTTCAAACACTGGACTGAAAAATATGTGGGGCTGGCTGAGAGATTATGGAAAATAGAGATTCTAGGTCCCTGCCTAGAGACTTTAGCTCAGGAGATCTATGAGAGGTACCTGGTCATTTTGTTGCAGCCAGGTGTGGGAAACTTGCAGATGGGAGTCACACTTCCTTGGCCTCAAAGACCAGTTTCTTGCTAATTAAACTTGTTTTAAATATTTGCTGTCTGTGAAGTCTTTTAATTGTTGTTGATTGTCGCAGCATGGCTTCAAAAACTTCTAATTTTTAAAGTGGGCCTCTGGGTATCAACACCGGGTTCATGTGTGTAAATTAAAATACAAGTAAGCATGCTAGATCCTGGCCAAATACACATTTTAATTTGATTTAACCAATAAAACAGACGGGAATGAATTACACCATGAGGCTCAACAGGGCTGCCAGAGCAAACCAACAGCGTGGTGCATACCAGGCATGGGAGTCATAAAGTGCACGTTTCTAGTGGAACGGAGATGCTCAAGTGGGAGCTGTTTCATGGCAAATTGATGTTTACTCAGTGAGTTCAGAGGAATCATTGTGAGGCAGCTGGAAGGAAGGCCCTGGGTGGGAGGATTCTGGGATGGAAACCCTGGGTTGGGGCCTCCAGAGTCCTGTGAGAAGGTGACTTGGAGACTTAGAGGGGAGTGGGTGAGAAGGAGGTGAACAACCAGAAAGCTGCAACCATGGATAAAAGAGAAATAGGAAACTGTTAGCATCTGGTAAAATTGTTTTCCTAAATGACAGCAAATGTTATTCCTGGGGAAAAAAAAAAGCAAAATATTATCCCAGAGGGAATTTAGAAAGCAGAGTAAGTTATTTATGAAAATAAAAAAGGTCAAATAAAGGCTGGGCACTCCAGTGACTCATGCCTATAATCCCAGCACTTTGGGAGGCCGAGGCGGGCGGATCACCTGAGGTCAGGGGTTCGAAACAAGCCTGACTAACACGGTGAAACTCCGTCTCTACTGAAAATACAAAAATTAGCCAGGCGTGCTGGCATGTGCCTGTAGTCCCAGCTACTAGGGAGGCTGAGACAGGAGAATTGCTTGAACCTGTGAGGCAGAGGTTGCAGTGAGCTGATATCATGCCACTGCACTCCAACCTGGGTGATAGAGCAAAACTCTGTCTCAAAAAAAAAAAAAAAAAAAATCAAATACAGATCTATGTAGTTACAGCAGGTTAATATCTTAAATTTCTGGAGGCAGGCCTTACTTAGTTGGACGACTGCTTTATAGTCTGACTAGGTAGGTGTTAGGTTATATGCCTTGATTTGAGGGTCAGGAAAAATGGCAATAGCCTCTGGGATGAGAATCCCAGGGTGACCTCCACACAGTCCTGGTTGGTGTAACAGGGCATGTGAATTGCAGAACTTCAGAAATTCGAGGCAAGAGTTGATCCTGGACCCCAAAAGGCAAAGGGCCAACTGCTCCAGGCCAGCCTGCTCAGCAGGGCTTCTGGTAGCACGGGCCACTGTTTTTCACCTGCTTTCAATTAACAAGTACTTGCCACGGTTTCCTAGTCAAATCTGAACTGTCCTCTCTCCCTCTGATGGGAAATTTTCAGCATATTAAAGAAGGCTGGGGCAAAGCTTAGTCTTCTTTCCTTTTTTGTTTTGAGACAGAGTGTCGCTCTGTTGCCCAGGCTGGAGTGCAGTGGCTCAATCTTGGCTCACTGCAGCCTCCGCCTCCTGGGTTCAAGCAATTCTCCTGCCTCAGCCTCTTGCGTAGCTAGAATTACAGTCGCGTGCCACCACGCCAGCCTAATTTTTGTATTTTTAGTAGAGACGGGGTTTCACTTTAACTGTTTCCTTTTCCTTATCAGTTTCTTCATAGGCGTATATATTTTCTGGCTTGTTTAAATCTAGTTTCAGTGTGCCAGTCCCCTTTTTCTGTTGTTCCTGTGGAGATTAAAGTCATAGGATTTTGGGTGCAATTTTCAAAGACATTGGTTTTATGATACCTTGGTTGTATGTGGGATAATTTTACAAACTAATTTGAATTTTTTGACGGAAAATAAGAGTTTAGCACAGTCTCCCCACTAGGTGTCGCCCTTGATCCAGTGAAACCTGGCTAGTGGCATAAGAGGCACATCTATAAAACATACCTTTATTACCTTGGTTATATAAACATGAATAACAAAATGTTCCCACTTGTGTGTTCTTAAGCCCTTTCCTGGTGATATCTGTCATAAAAGGCGACCATAGATCACTTCTCTGGAGGACTAATTCCTATCACAGAGGATGATATGCCTCCCCTTCAACGGCCCGAGGAGAAAACTCCTCAATTCACCGATTGCTTTTTTATGACACAGGACCCTCCCCCTTCGGTGATCACATTGAACTCTCCTGTGATTAAAGCCAGTGTTTCCAAAACGCCCTATTTCTGCTGGCTGCTTCCTGAAATGCTGTGTTCTGGTCTTTCCAGGCAGCGCGTTTCCCGCCTCCACCTGTCAGGGTTCCTGGGCGTGCGCAGCGGGCAGAGCAGCCACTTCCACCTTATGGAGCAGCAAGCCCAGGGGTGACTGACGTTCAGGAAACTCGCAGCCCGTAGGCTGCCCCTCTCGCCCATAGAGCAGCGCCGGGGTGATGCAGGCCAAACCGCAGGCTGGCTATTAGTATTTCGAATTTCAGAATTTGGAATTATTTAGATCGGCTGCAAGTATTGGCTGAATTCTATTTATTTCCCTTTGCACTGCCTTTAGAGATAAAAATGGACATACAATTTTGAGTTAACAAGAAAGCAACTGATTTGATCACTCTGATTCAGAAATATTGTCTGGAGTTCTAAATAAAAATAGATTTTATTACTATTTTAAAATTTTTGTTTCTTCAAAGTATAAGGAATTCACTTTCAGAAAAGAAATGGGCACTAATACTGAGTGTTTATATAATATTTTCCAGTTCAGGAGGTTGCTCAAATCCATTGTCTTCTGTTATTTTCAGCACAGCTTTGGGAGATGGGTGTTATGGCTACCATGCCACTGACTGGGCCTAGACCTGCACTGTCCCATGCCCGTCTAGCTGGAATTTTAATCAAGACCTCATGACCTCATAGGCTGTAATAGCCATTAAACCAGTGGTCCATAACCAGAGTATGTGTCAGCATTTTCTGGTGACCTTTTTAACATATGTACAGCCACATCTACCCTGGACCTCCTTGGTCAGAATCTCCTGGGTGATACTGGGTTCCTTCAATGAAGAAACATACAATCTAGCATCAAGAAAAGATGAGTACTAAGATGATGGATATCCCAATTTCCCTGACTTGATTATATGACTATCAAATTACCACATGTACCATGAACACATACAGCTTTTATGTATCAATACAAATTAAACGATAGAGATGCCCAGTAGGTATACAATATCATGTCAGGTATTGGGACAAATAAATGTTTTGGGAAGAAACAAAGCAGAGTGAGGGGGGTGGAGAGTGACAGGTGTTGCTGTTTTAGAGAGGACCTGTTGAGGAAGGCTAACTTCTCTGCAGAAGGGACATTTGGACTCAGACCCTAGTGTAATATAACTGCAATAGCAGTAAATATTGTGGATGTGGGTGGGAAGGGGGTTCCAACTGAGGCAACAGCAGGTGCAAAGTCCCTGAGGCAGGAGTGTTCTTGGTGTGTGGAGGAACAGCGAGGAGACCAGTGTGGCTAGAGTGGGGCTGGTAAGGGGGAGTACTAGAGACAGGTCGGGAGGGTACCCTGGCGTCAGATGTTGGGCCTTCACCTGGTGTCGCACAACCTTTAAAACAGGCGCAGGTACTCGTGCTCACTCCCCAGTGCTTTTCTTCCTCTCTACCTTGCTAAACAATGAGCAAGAAAAACATGGAAGATAACAGCACAGCTAAAATACAGCCTTGATGAGCTGCCACCATTGCAATCACCACGAAGCTGTAGTTCAGGGCTGTTAGTGACACTGAGAAGAGTGAAAATGGTTAGTGGTGAATGAGTAGCTGCTAATTTGATAATTGAGTGAAACAGATTTGTTCGCCTCACTGTCTACAATTTACTTTTATTTGTGATTGAATTGTAATTTCCATTTAAAATCATTATAAGGAAACAATGCGTTCCCATCACGCTCACTTAAGTATCATCCTGGAGTTTTTAGTTTTGCTTTAACATTAAGGCTGGTCATGCTGTCTTTCATTCCTACCATCACGGCTTTCCCTGAAGTAGATGCTATTCTTTTTCTTGTTGTGTGTGTAACATGGGGAACAAACCACACATGCCTGGAGAAATGATGATCTTGTTTCATTTCTAAGGTAACTGCAGAGTGGTTACTTTTGAAATTTTCTCTCTAGAGAGCTAAACATCTTTCCTAATTTTTAGGAAAAATACCCCTTCCATATAGATATAACGTAAAACATGTTTATTAAGGCAGGAATAGAGTGCCTTATCCACAAAGTTTAAATCCAGTGCTGTAGTGGATCTTAAACAATTAAACAACTGACCATGAGTATAGTTGCATTACGTGGTGTAATTTATTTTCCAGATTGATTTAACTAAAATATCGATTTAACTAAATATTGATTTAACTAAAATATTTAGATAAAATATGCTATGATTGGTCACTTGTTTGTCAGCTGGATAGTTGGATGAAAGAGGGCCCTGAAAGAGAAATGCAGGTAACTTTGTCTGTCATAGCACATTCACAGAGCTCACATTCTGAGTGGCTGAAGCATAAAGGTAAGTAATGATTTCTGCAAACAGGTATCCTCTCAGGGCCTCAGCATACTGTTGTAAGACACGAAGGGTGAAATGAGATGCAAAATGTGATATAGAAATATGCACAATGTGATATAAAATATATATAAATGTAGACAGGGTCTCACTCTGTCACCCAGGCTGGAGTGCAGTGATGTGATCTTGGCTCACTGCAGCCTCCATCTCCCAGGCTCAAGTGATCCTCCCACCATAGCCTCCTGAGTAGCTGGGACTATGGGGATGCGTACCCACGCCTGGCTAATTTTTGCATTTTTTGTAGAGACGAGGTTTCACCATATTGCTAAGGCTGGTCTTAAACTCCTGGGGTCAAGCAATCCACCTGCCTTGGCCTCCCAAAATTCTGAGATCACAGGTGTGAGCCACTGTGCCCAGACAGAACCTATATTCGTTAAAACAAAATCATGTTTAACTATGCATTATATAATATCTAGGATGATATACTTGTAATATTGCCAGTTTCTTCAATAGAGGATGGTTGAATTTTTATTTGGTCACTTATCTATACTTTCTAAGATAAACACATACTTACATAGTTGAAAAATGTATACTGTAGAGTTTATATTTTTGTAATGAAAAAAGCACCAATAAAAATTATATATATTTTTAAATGACACGTTTGTTGCATTGTGTAAAGATCTCATTCTGGCTTCTTCCCAGCCTCATTTTTTTTTTTTTCGTATTCTCAGTGACTCGATTCCTATTTTTTTTTTTTTTTTTTTTTTTTGAGATGGAGTCTTGCTCTGTCACTAGGCTGGAGGGCAGTGGCACAATCTCGGCTTATTGCAACCTCCGCCTCCCAGGTTCAAGGGATTATCCTGCCTCAGCCTCCCGAGTAGCTAGGACTACAGGCGCACGCCACCATGCCCAGCTAATTTTTGTAATTTTAGTAGAGACGGTTTCACCATGTTGGCCAAGATGTTCTCGATCTCCTGACCTCGTGATCCACTCGCCTAGTTCTCCCAAAGTGCTGGGATTACAGGTGTGAGCCACCGCGCCTGGCCAATCGCTGCCTATTTTACTTCAACACAAACTTTGCTTTAAATAATAAAAAATCTGTAGCTTGACTCTTCTGTAATTTGTCATGTTTTTCGTTATATCACTCCAACCACAGGGGTAGGGATGACATTTGTTATATGACATGTTTTTGTTACATGACATTTGTCATGTTTTTGTTATATCACTCCAACACTACAACCACAGAAGTAAGGATGATTTTTCTGTGAGACAGTTGTCATTTTTTGGAGGTTGGTCTGGATTCTGGATCACACTGTCGGCTATATGTATTTCCTTCCAGTAGAGGGCAGCAGATGACAGAATGATGAGTCAAGGTGAACTGTGTTGACAGCTTTCTGGGAGACAAGTGAGAAATGGTTGAGACATAGAGTTGGCTGGTGTCACAGCGACTCAGTCATTCAGAAAACCATATGGTTTATTTGTATTTGTGCAAATTAACAACAGAATGTTTCCCTTTCCTCCGAACTATGGGGATGTAGAAAATTAGCTTCTGCCCCATTGTTAGGAGTTTCCAAAGATTCCACTGACACAAATGTAAACACTTAGGAATAGAACTTGCACCAAATAAGGGTTCTTTTATTAGACTTGTACACTATGCACTCTATTTCCTTGGAGGTTCCAATTAACTAAATTTGAGGTAGGGCCCCAAGTAAAGTTGACATATAAAACATAGATAAACCACTCTTGCCCTTAGGTACATATAATAAGGAAGCCAGATAAAAGGGTTCAAATTGTATATACAATTAAAGGGATGTAAAGGAGTGGTGATTAGTAAAGAAAATACTCGGGAAACAAATTTGACTTTGAGAAAGTGTTTAAAGAAAGCGATGCCTACAGGTTAGAGGAGGGCCCTGAGAAGATTGAAAACTGGTGCCCACTGAATCCAGGTGAACCCAGACTGCACAAGGATTTCTGTTTTTTTTTTTTTTGGAGACAGGCTTTCATTCTGTCACTCAGGCTGTAGTGCAGTGGCTCATTCATAGCTCACTGCAGCCTGGAACTCCTGGGCTCAAGTGGCCCTCCTGAGTAGCTACTCAAGGTTCAGTCTACTGAGTAGCTAGAACTACAGTTGTATGCCACCATGCCCAGATACTTTTTTTATTTTTTGTAGAGACAGGGTCTCGTTATGTTGGCTAGGCTGATCTCAAACTCCGACCTCAAGCTAACTTACTGCCCTGTCCTCTCAAAGTGCTAGGATTACAGATGTGAGCCACTGCACCCAGTTCTGTGCAAGTATTCTATTTGGTCAGAAGAATGCTTATATTTTTTTTAAAATTTGAATTTCTCTAGATGGGGCATGCACTTTCTAGTTTGCTGTCCTCCTCACCTTTCCCTATCATCGTACACCTGGCATTTTACGCATTTATCTTTATCTTCCTAGCTCCTGAAAACATTTGTGATTGCAACTTCTGGCTTAGAGGAACTAAGAAGGGGGGTATCAGAGGGAGGAGGCAGTCACCCAGGAGCAGGTAAATCACCTGCAGAGAGTGTGTGGGGTTTGTATAGCCTGGATTACTAAAGCCATGTTGGAAAATAGGTAATAAGGAATTGAGGAAGTAGAGCGTGGTGGTGATGTGAAGAGTAGTTTAAACCTGGTACTACCACAACTCCAGGATGAGAGAACTAGAAAGTCCTAGAAGAAAATGAAAGAACTGACCCAGAAAAAGTGCTAGCAAATCTGTTTCTGTTTACTCTAATATCTGCTTTCTCTATGGGCTTTGATGACTAGAATTGCTCTGCTGAAAAGTGACAGTAAGTGACAAGAGTCAAACCTGATTGACACGTGTGCATGCTGCCCCTCACTATCACTCCAGAACTCCCCACTTAACTGTGTGTCCCAGAAAAGTTAGGGGCTTGAGAGAATCAGCTCCCCACTTCTATGACATGGGTCTTTCCTTGTACAATCTTTAAAAATATATATTATGTATATATATGTTTTAAAAGTTTGATCTTGCTCTGTCACCCAGGCTGTAGTACATTGGAGTGGTCACAGCTCAATGTAGCTTGGAACTACTAGGCTCAAGGGACCTTTCTGCCTGAGTTTCCTGAGTAGCTAAGACTACAAGTGTGTACCACCATGATTTTTAAAACTTTTTAGGAAAAGGGGTTACCCAGGCTAGTCTCGAACTCCTGGCCTCAAGGGATCCTCCTGCCTCAGCCTCCCAAGTTGCTAGGATTATAGGCATGAGGCACATGCCTGGCCCTTGCACAACTTTGTGAGCACCATGAAGTACCAGCATCCTGCCCCAGAGTCAGTGGTGGTCCTGGTGTTGACATTGACTCAATGGCTCACTAGAGGCACAGCCACTTAATCTATTTCTCCTTAGTTTTCTCATCATAATTTGGAGGATTGCACAAAGTTGTGTGAGAAGACCCCTTTACCATTAGTTGCCTGTGATTCAAGCTCAGAAAAGAAAAGCCAAGGTCCAACCTGCAAACCAAGCATGTGTGCTTGTGAGAAGAGTATTAGGCACATTGTATATGGAAGGAAGAATAGAGGAGGGTAAACAGGGGCAAAGAGTGTGAGGTCTAAGAAGATTAGACATAGTCTCCAATTCTAATTCCACTTTTTCTTAGCTGAGTGACCATATAACTTCTCTGAGCCTCAGTTTCATTTGCAAAATGGGGACATTGGTATGTGTCTGGCTGGACTCTTTGGAAAATTAAATGAGATAGTGTTTTTAAGTGACTGGCACATCTTCATTGCTGTCCTTGTCCTCAACCTCACCACATGTGCTAGTCACTCCTGTGAATATCCTAAAGTTCTGTCTGTAGGAGACATTCTAAGTGAGAAGTCTCAAGGACACAGTATCAAGATTTCATCTTGCCGGGCGTGGTGGCTCATGCCTGTCATCCCAGCACTTTGGGAGGCTGAGGCAGGCAGATGATGAGATCAGGAGATTGAGACCATCCTGGCCAACACAGTAAAACCCCATCTCTACAAAAAAATAACCGGTGTAGTGGCGGGCACCTATAATCCCAGCTACTTGGGAGGCTGAGGCAGGAGAATCGCTTGAACTTGGGAGGTAGAGGTTTCAGTGAGCCAAGATCTTGCCACTGCACTCCAGCCTGGGCAACACAGCGAGACTCCATCTCAAAACAAAACAAACAAAAAAAAGGATTTCATCTTTAGGAGAACCATGGACAGCATCTGTGCTGACAGTTCTTTGATTAATTCAATTAAAACTGGGAATGGCTAATCTGCTGTTTTCAGGCAGTTTTGATTGCCACAGCATTTTGCTGTTGCACTGTCATCAAAAGAATCAAAGGAAGAATTGTGTTTAGGATCCAGAGGCTGCTTATGGAGGATGTGGGGAAAATGCTGACAGCTCACTGTGGTGATTTGCTGGGGACCGAAGAAGAAAGACGTTCAGACCAAGAAACTGCTCTGCCTACTTGCCTTTGAGGCCTGCAGCTCTTCACTGGGACCTTGTTGCTTTGACATGAGGCACTTTGTTCTCCCCAAAGTCCTGTTTCCATCTCCAGCAGAAGCCATGTTTTTCAGCACACCTGCAGGATATGACATGCCCCCTAAGCCAGGCCTGGTATAGAGCAGTTGTCTGTAGGGAAGGAAGAAAGTTGAGTAGGAAAAGGGATGGCTCTGAGTGACTGAAGGAAACCCCAGGAGGTGTCCCTGTGACATTATTTTTTCCTCTAGAAAATCATTTTCATGACCTAACCTAATAGAAATTAATCAAATCAATCACTAAGTAGAAAGGCATGTCATGTTAGACTTTCTCTCATCACTAAATACGAATTTGTTTTGGATAGAACTTCGGATGATTTGGATGATTTATTTTTAGGGCATGATATCACTAAAGGTGGTTTCACAGTTTCACAGGATAACAAAACATTTCTTCGATGGATTTTGCTTTTTTTGAGATGGAGTCTTGCTCTATCATCTTGCCTGGAGTGCAGTGATTTGATCACATTTCACTTAGCCTCAATCACAGTTCACCTGGCTCAGATGATCCTCCCTTTTCAACCTTTCAAGCAGCTGGAACCACAGGTATGAACCACCATGTCTGACTAATTTTTTGTGAAGATGGGGTTTTGCTATGTTGCCTAGGCTGGTCTTGAACTTGGGCTCAAGCGACCCACCTGCCTTGGCCTTCCAAAGTACTGGGACTACAGGTGTGAGCCACCGTGCCTGGCAACATTTTTTTTTTTTTTTTTAATTGAAACAAGGCCCAGGAACTACTTATTAACTTCTAAAATTCCTGGTGGCCTGTTTAAAACTCAGCCATAAATTCCTAAGGACAAAAGAGGCTTGGTTGTGGGAGGTGAGAATAAGGCTTGGGATAAAGTGGGAAAGAGTTGAGGAGTTGGAGATTCTGAAGGGAGAGGAGCCACTGCACCTGGTTTTTAGGTGGAAGTGAGAGAAAGAGCACAAATTCCTGCCAGGACAGAGGAGCACTTGTGGAACTGGGTGGCAGGCCCAGACTAGGGTGAGGCAAGTGAGACACTCAGGTGTTAAATTCAAGGAGATGCCCACTGTCAGGGCACATGAGTGCCGCAGGGTTGGCACCTGAGAGTGAGTGCCTCTTTCAGTTTTACAGCACACATGCTTGGCTTGTTCATCCTAGTCCAGGCCCTGGGAGCAGAGTAAGATGAAGCAACATTCTGTTTTTCCAAGACTGTTTCAAACTTACCTCCTATTTTACCCAGGGGTTCTGATAAAAATCAAAATAGCACAACTTTGGGAAAGAAAGCCTCAGATGAGTATAGGGCTTATTCTATAGTAAAAATATGGATCACAACTTACGTTAGTGGTTTAAGGTAAAAAGTGAAAAACAATCTTCCAAATTAGGGTCTGTTTATATCCAGGTTTATGGGTGGAGAACTAAGATTTTTTTCTTCTTTCTCTCTTTTCCTCTACCTTTCTTCTTTTCTCTTTCAACTCTTTCCTTCTATTCTGTCTCCCCTTCTCCTTCCTGCCCGGTTTGACACCACTGAAGTGACTGCCCTTCTCTTTTTCTTCCTCCTTCCTTTGCTTCCGTTGCTTATAACAGATTTGGAGGGGGAAAAAGAATCAAATATCTGTTTCACAGCCATTTCATAAACAATGCTGGCTCTTTTCTTCTGGTACCACGAGGCAATGAAAAGCACTGTAGGAGGACATTTGTGACAGTATAGTGATGAATTCATGACGACTTCGGCAGCGTTGACTTGAAACAGGTCCACTGTTTTTCTCTGCATTTAGCCAAGACCAAACCAGGATGAATGCCTATGGGTGCTCAGCTGGATGCATGAAACAAAGAGGTTTTCTATTTTGTGATGAAGGGAAAATAATTTGAGGGGGAAAAAAAAAACTCTCTACTCAAACCAGAAGTTTAGTTTGTGTTTGTTTCAGCCAAACTACTTCAAGCCCTGTCATATTTCTGCGGACCTCAATTGTTGCAGAAATGCTTTCAAAGCCTTTCGGGTTTTGTTAAACCTCTCCAGAAGTTAATTTCAAAACGGAGTTACTAACACAGCTTTTCCAACATTGGATTGTAGTCAACGTTTTTTACTTTTTTTCAACAACTTGAATTTTTGAGATAATTTCCTTTTGTTTTCAAAACTGTGTTTTGAAGTAGATACATCTCATGTGAAATACATTTGCAGAAATCTATTTGAAAAATTGATAAGCATTAAAAATTTCTAGCCTGTCACAATAGGAGGAAAAATGAACATGGCTTATGCAGTTCTCCTGTTTCTTGCTATTTAAACATTTCATGGTAAAGAATATGTAGCATATTGCATAAAGGTAGGGAAACAAATTTTCAGACAGAACTGAAGGGCTGGCATGTGGTTGTATAGGATGTACACTGTACAACACTGGAAACTCTTCCACATTAGCACTAGTGTGCATTTGTATATTTATCACAATAATTTCTTGGTGAATGGTTTGGAAATGTCTTGGAGAAGGGACTTTCCCACCCCACCCCACCCCACCCCATCCCCCCTAATTTGCAAAAAGGCATCATTTGGGAAGGCAGTGGCTCTGAAGCTGAGTTAATACTGAAAGGTTTTATTTTTGCTCCTATGCTCCTAGGTTTTGATTGGTTGTATCCTGTTGTGCTTAGGACCTTTCTCCCAATTTGCAGATCATTCAAACTAAACAACAAACAAATAAATCAAAAAACAAAACATGGAAGGATTTTGCATTCTTAAGTTCCTCCCATTACCATTTTCTTTGTCCAGAGCCTAATGCTTCTTTCTGAGTTTCTTTTCCTGGTTCTTTCTTTATGCCAGATGCTGCTCAAAGTGTGTATGTGCGCCAACTCATTACGTCCTATGCTCTTAGCCGTTTCTTCAAAACGAGGATACTAAGGCTCAGAGAGGGCTGCTTACACAGCTGGTCAGTGATGGATTCAGGGTTCCAACCCAGGTAATGTGACACCAAAGTTCATAATTTGGGTCAATTCCTCAAGCCCCAGTCCCCTCTGATCTCAACTTTCTCTCACTTTCTCCTGACCACAGCAGAGGTCCCGCATGCCTTCTGGTGGACCCTACTCACCTTGTGACAGATGAGGACAGGAGGGGGCAGTTGCCGTCAGGGGTTGTGTGACTCCAGGGTCATGCCATGCTGCTGAAGCTGGGGGTTCTTTCTTTCCTTCCCCATCTACTTTCTCAAACCTTCAGAGTCACTTTGGCAGGCTCCTCCCTTTCAAGAAACTTATCTTTAAATCTTCAGGACTTTACATGCTAGCCCAATATTTGTGGCATATAGATGGAGTTTCTTTGTTTACTTATTCTCTGCCTTGTTCTAGAAAGAATGTAAAAGGGGGTCTCATGTATAAGCAAAATAAATTCAAAATAATGAGATAAACAAAATTAAAATAAGTAGATGAAGAGGGCAGGACAGAAGGAAAACAAATTTGAAAAGGTCAGATGAAATCAAGAATAAGTTTGGTCTGCACTACACGTGCCCAGCACATTCGCTGGTGACAGGGAGGGATCAGGGTGGGTGGAGTAGCGTGGGGCCATGTGGAAGGAGAGAGTAGGCAAAAAAATGTAATGCAGGAGCACAACTCGTGGCTGGATTGACTGGGGGACAGATTTTAGAATATCGAATGTGGTATTTTCCAAACCATGTTCTAAGTATTACCAGTTCTGTGGAATTTATCAAAAATAAAAGAACAGTGGGGTAATGGTGGTGGTTTGTGGTCTGATGTTTCTTTACTGAGAGATTAAAAAAAAAATATTCATGTGCATTGCAAGTCTCTAGGAAGGGATGGGGTTACAATTATTTTTAGATATTCTGACCATGAGGATCTTATGTTTGGAGACTTAGAGGACTACTGTATTCAGCAGAGACACTGGGGAAAGGAGTATAGGTAGATAAGAAGTGCTTGTCTAAAGAAGTTATCCTAAAAAAGATCAGTAATTTTAAGTATATAGAGGATAAAAATGTATATGCAGAGAAAATATTATAGAAAAGTCAAGGAGAAATGACTGAGAAAGATGACAGATAAAAAGCAAATTTTTAAATTTAGAAAGTGTTCTTACAAATGAATTTTTTTTTTTGAGACGAGTTTTGCCCTTTTTGCCCAGGCCAGAGCTCAATGGTGCAATCTCAGTTCGCTGCAATCTCTGCCTTCCGCATTCAAGCGTTTCTCCTGCCTCAGCCTCCTGACTAACTGGGATTACAGGCATGTACCACCATACCAGGCTAATTTTTTTTTTTTTTTTTTTTTTTAGTAGAGATGGGGTGTTACCATGTTGGTCTGGCTGGTCTTGAACTCCTACCTCAGGTGATCCGCCCACCTTTACCTCCCAAAGTGCTGGGATTATAGGCGTGAACCACTGCACCTGGCCTTACAAATCAGTTTTTAAGATCACCAACCCACCAGAAAAATGGACTAAGGACACGAACAGGTAAAAACAAATACAAATAGTTTATAAACATGTGGAAAATATTTATCCTCACAAACGGAAAAATACAAATTAAGTTTAAAAATGAGGTGCTGCTTTTTCACCTACCAGGATGGCAAAGCCTCAGAAGTTTTATAATGTGCCGCGTCGGCCAGAGTGTGAGTCAGCAGGAAGCCTCCACTGCTGGTGGGAAGATAAATTGGTGGGAAGATAAATTGGGGGCACTTTGGCAACCTCTATCACATACGTTCAAAATATGGTATAGCTAGACTCTGACCATATTTTGCATCTCTTCCGCTGCCTTCCAGGTCTGAGCCAAGACCTCTCTCACCTGGATTGCTACACTGTTCTCCTCTCCTATATTCCCTCCTATCACCCTCAGCATCTACTCTCAACACACAGTCAAAGAAAGTATGTTAAAACAAAAGCTAGATCATGTTTCATGTCTTGCTCAAATTCTTTCATTGGCTTCCCATCTCACTGACAGCAAGAGCCAAAATTCCCACATTGGGCTGCGAGGCCCTACTTAACTTGGCCCTGGCATCAATTTGATCTTACCTCTTATTCTGTTCTGGTTCCCTCTGCTCCAGCCACACTGGGCCCCTTGCTTTTCTTTGAATTTGTCATCGATCCTTCCATCTTAGAGCCTTTGGACTGGATGGTCCCTCTGCCTGGAACAGGCTTTCCTAGTTATCTGCAGGGCCACATCCCCTCACCTCCTCCAGGTCTTTGCTGAAATGTTACCTTTTCAATGAGGCCTTTCCTGACCACTCAATTTAAAATAACAACCTTCTAATTCCTCTCCCTCTTACTCTTCTCATTCATTTCTGTAGCTATTATCAGATTTTCACATGCTATATGACTGACTTATTGTGTGTTTTTTCTGTTTCTTGCCATGAGAATATAAGCTCCACAAGGGTAGATATTTACTTTTTTTGTTTTGTTCATTGATGTACCTCTGAACAGTGCCTGGCAAGCTGTCAAATAAATATTTATTTATAAATACGTTTCTCAATATTTATTGACTTTTTATTGAATTTATTGAATGGAACTGACCCAGAAATTCCACTTCTAGGAATTTACTTGATGATACACTTATACATGTGTACAAAGTGACATGAATCTTGTTTATTGTAGTGAAACACTGAGCAGTTATCTCAAGAGATTGAGCATTACCTGAGGGTACAACTTAAATGAAGCATTGGATAAAGTTTCATACCAGATAGGACTAAAAGTTGATTTGTGTCCCACTATTCAGAAGGTAGGGGCTGAAGTTGAAGACCAAATCCGTTATAGTCAAAACAAACTATATTTTCTTTTCCCATCTGAGAAAAAATTTGAAATACATACTTGTGTGTGAAGTTAGACTTTTCCTATTCCCCTCAAACTGGTGACTAAGACTGAAGGTTGAGAACAAAGAGGTGTTCAGTTCCTGCATCCTACAAGAGCCTTTCGATTGCCTTTCAAGTGTCTGACAATTAAGGTCAGAGACTTTTCTTTGCGCTTACCAAGAGCAACCATCACCTCTGCCCCTGCTTGCTTATATAAGAAGATTAGCGAATAGGTCCAGTGGTCAAGGTTCTGTCTTCCAAGAAATATAGAAGGGGCTTCAGAAGACTCACTTGTAGTAATGGGGCCTTCTGCAAGGACCTGGGTGAGTCTGGCATTTTCTCTCCTGGGTGGATGGCATTTCTATCTGGAGGCTCACTATGGTATTGCCAAATTGGACTGACGTTTACTTCTTGGGAGAGCTGAACAGGCATTCCAGGGATTGGAGGTAGTCTGAACCCAGGGATTACTTCTTATGTAGAGATTCTTGCAAGCAGAAGGCCTGCAGGAGTCATTGATTGCAGAGAGGTAAGAAGCGATGGGGGATAATTTGTATGGGAAAAGGAATATAATAGCCCCATCTGAAGTTCCTCATGTCCTTTAAAAAAATGGAAAATTCATTTGCAAGGTATTGTATCTACATGTAAAAGAGCATGAGGGAGAGTTCTGAGTACAGGGAATCAGATTGTCCAGGAAGCCTCTGGTCCTAGTGGGTGTAAAGGGTCTAGGGAAGAAATTAGTTAGCTAGGGTTGCCATAACAAACTACCATGGACTGGGTAACTTAAATAAAAGAAATTTATTTTCTCACAGCTATGGAGGCTGCAAGTCCAAGATTAAAGTGTCAGCAGGTTGGTTTCTTCTGAGGCTTCTCTCCTTGGCTTGCTGATGGCTGCCTTCTTGCTGTGTGCTCACATGGTCTTTTCTCTGGATTCCCACAGCCCTCATGTCTTTGTGTGCCCAAATTTTCTCTTTTGAAAGGATCAGTCAGGCCTGTCAGATTGGATTGAGGCCCATTCTAACTTACTGAATCATCTACATAAAAGTCCTATCTCCAAATGCAGTCACATTCTGAGATACTAGATGTCAGGGGTTTGACATAGGAATTTTGGGAGGACACAACTCAGCCCATAAGAGGCTCCTAGTTTTTTAGTGAGTCTGCTGCTTTCTGAGCTGCGTTTTAACAATAGAGGAAGACATGGTGGAGTTGAGGATCATTCCAAGGAAATCATCCCATGCAGAGACCTCTCCATTAGCAGGCTACCAGTAGCAGGTGGAACAAGATTGAGCCAGAGCAATACTAGAGGAGCCTCCCAAGCACCCATTAGTTACCAATGACACAAGAGCACCTCTGCTTCTCCTATTTCTTCTGCCCACCCCAGTTCTCAATCTGAAATGCCTGACCCAGAAAAAAAACCAAACCAAACCCAGACTCTCTCCTTCCTCTACCCAATGAATGAGATCAGCCTCTTCCTAACTCCAAGTCCTGTGTGGCAATCCCAGGAGAGATCCACCAGGGAGAAGAGAGGAGATGAAATTTAAATTGAATATGAGGTGGAAGTTCTAAATCAAAATAAGGTGAATGTAACTGAAAGTGCCAAGAAGCTATAGAAGCTGCCTAAGAAGTTTTTTTTTCTTTTTCTTTTTTTTTCAGAGCTCAGATGAACGTAGGGATTGAAAAAATAAAGCTATGTCAATTTAAACTCCACCAAATTGGTATTTCTCAATAAATTGGATATCTGTTTCTCTCTATGAATATGGAATCATATCTTGGAAAACACCTCAAGCTGTTTTTAGGGATTATCTCTAGGGAAGGGGATGTTACGGATGAGAATTGATGTGAGAAGAAAATGTACTTTCACTGAAACCCTTTGAACTTAAAAAATTACTGTGTAGGCGTATTACTTTAAAAAGACACAATTTAAAACTAAAGTAATTAAAACAGTATGATACTAATAGAGAATGCTGTTAAGAAGCAGCTCTGAAAAGGATATCAATTCCATCTATGTTAAAAGAATTTCTTACCAGTGGGAAAAATAATTGTTGTAGGGTGAACCAGGGAAACATGTAATAGGAAGAAGCTGGAGTTTCCTGGGTTTGAGGTGGAAACCTGTTCTATAAAAGTGGAGGAAGACCTGTAGAAGGAGTGGGAGAGAACGGAGACTTGGAATGTAATAAACCATTGTGAGCTGCTGATTCTGTTGCTTGAAGGGGGATAAATGTTGTGACAGATGTCTGCAAAGCTTTTGGCAAGGAATGGGGTTCCATTTGGTATGGTGTATTTCAAGGTTAAACTCTTCTGTGTCATGTAGACGTGGCATGTTTTTGGCTCAGTGATGAACCATGGGGTTTGGGATTTATATAATTGTAGAAAGCATTAAGTCAAGAGGCAATGCACAATAGTTTGGCTAGTGACATTTGATGTAATTACTCATGCATATGTTTAAGTAATAGAAATCACCCCTAAAATACCAGGAAAGGATTCAAGAAAAATAGGAAGAAAAGTAAGAGGTCATTAGAGTGTATGCATGTGTTAAGTTTATGTATGTGTTGTTCATTTCCCCCACACATAATTAATTCTATCATTGAGTATGTTGACTAAATTAAAATAATAAAATCATCACAAAGGGATTTTTCTATGTGCAGACAGTGACTTGAGAGGGATTTATAACTCTATCATCTTCCTGGAACTGAATTAGACTTAGAAGAACGGAGTTCTGATGAAATGACGTGCAAAACAGGACAGCAGCTTAGATGCAATGAAGGTGATCAATGCTCACTGATGCCTGCCACAGTTGTTTTCTCTAATGTTCAAAAATATGAAAGGGGAAAGTTATAAAATGCTAACAAAAATAGTCAAAAATGCAGCCTTTGCCAATTTTAAAAGGAATCTTTGCTGTTGAGGAGCACACTCCAAGAAATCTACCAGAGCTAAGAAGTGTCACTGTTGGGTTTATCTTGATGCTTTTCATTCATTTGAGCCTCTGGTTCTGAGGTCAGGCCAGCGGTGTTGCATAAAGGGGCATCTCTCCAAGGAAGGACTTATATATCAACTGCTCTTGGCCCATACACACTCTATTTCCATTGGATTTTAAAATGGAAGCTTTTTTGTTTATTTAGAGCCTGGGTGGTATGACATGTCAAGAAGTTACTTAGTTATATTTAACAATATTTCAGCTTTTTACTAAGACTTACAGTTCTGGAAAGTTTTCCTTTTTGGAGAGTTATCCCTGAAAATGCTGAAGCACCCTCTTTGGGGAGCTGGAGAAGAGGCTGCTGTAAAAGAGGAAAGAAAAAAGGTCTCCAGCTTGCCCTCTCGTGTTGTAGACTTATTTGACCATTCTTAGGTCAAGAATCCTGAGGAACATTTTAAAGACAATAGAAAAGGAGGTTAGATGTAGTAGATGTTGGTTTTCTTTTACTTATTCGCCATGTTTTCTCTCATTTTGAGGAGCCTCCCTCCTCTACTATCAATCAAGTTGCTTTGGCTGAGGCTGCCTCACCCTCAGTTTTGGGAGAAGACACTTGACATAGGTGTAAGTCAGTTAATAAACTCTACCTGGTCACATTGGTTGCTTCTGGCTTCAAGTGAATCCCTGTTTCTTGGGTAGGACTGACCAAGAAGGAGAAGTGCCTCTCTCTTTTGAGGAACTTGATGAGAAAGGACGTAGCAGGTTGGAACTCCACCACCCTGAGGGTATCGCTGGTGAGCCTCTCTAGAATGCGGCATTACAGAGGAAGCATGGAGAGAACTGGATCCTGATGGAAATATTCAAAACTTTCAATTTAGCCATGTCTAAAATCAAGCCTACAAGTTGACATTTTTAGTAATGTGAATTAACATATTCCACCCTTCCAAACACTTTATTTTGCTCAACCTTTTTGAGTGAGGGATTCATTTATGGAAGTGTTCTTACTTGTTACTGTAAAGTATTATGAGGAGATTACCACAAAAATTTGAGATGCAGGAAGAAATTAAGAGGAAAAATATCTAAATATGATGATTAAATCTCAATAAAGACAAATGATTGGGTGCTAAAATTATAGATAAAATAAGCAATTTAAAATAAAGGTATAAAGAATAATAAGTTAAAAATATAATAGTAAGAGAGATAAAAGATTAACATAAAAGACTAAAATCCATAATATAAAAGTTTAGAATACAAAAATGGAGGAAATTAAGGATTAAGAAAAGGAATTGAAAACAATAAAGGTAAAACAATATTAAAAAGTTCAGAGGAAAAAAATGGGTTTGGGGAAATATCTTAAAAAGAAAATAAAAACAAAATCTTAAAAATTACAAAAAACATGAGGGAAAAGAAAACCAGTGCAAAGTGAGTCAGTGAGAATCCACACAAACTTCAAGGTGATGGTTTAAAAATTCCATAAATTGCTTTGGGCAGTATGGCCATCTTCATGATATGGATTCTTCCTAACCATGAGCATGGGATGTTTTTCATCTGTTTGTGTCCTCTCTTACTTTCTTCAGCAGTCGTTTGTAATTCTCCTTGAAGAGGACCTTCACACCCCTTGTTAGTTGTATTCCTAGGTATTTTATTCTCTTTGCAGCAATTGTGAGTGGGAGTTCGCTCATGATTTGGCTCTCTGCCTATTATTGGTGTATAGGAATGCTTGTGATTTTTGCACATTGATTTTGTATCCTGAGACTTTGCTCAAGTTGCTTATCAGCTTAAGGAGATTTTGGGCTGAACCAGTGGGGTTTTCTAAATATACAATCATGTCATCTGCAAACAGGGACAATTTGACATCCTCTCTTCCTATTGGAGTACGCTTTATTTCTTTCTCTTGCCTGGTGGCCCTAGTCAGAACTTCCAATACTATGTCGAATAGGAGTTGTGAGAGAGGGCATCTTTGTCTTGTGCTAGTTTCAAAGGGAATGCTTCCACTTTGTGCCCATTCAGTATGATATTGCTGTGGGTTTTTCATAAATAGCTCTTATTATTTTGAGATATGATCTATAGTATCACATGACACTGGTTAGAATATTAAAAAAAAAAAAAAAGAAAAAGAAAAAGAAAAGAGATATGATCCATCGATGCCTAGCTTATTGAGAGTTTTTTGCATAAAGCGCTGTTGAATTTTGTTGAAGACCTTCTCTGCATCTATTGAGATAATCATGCGGTTTTTGTCTTTGGTTCTGTTTATGTGATGGATTACATTTATAGGTTTTTATTATTCATCCCAGGGAGGCAAGGCTGGATCAACATCCCTTTACTATTTTTACCATTGCCTCCCTGGGACGAAACTGATTTGATTGTGATGGATAAGCTTTTTGATGTGCTGTTGGATTCGGTTTGCCAGTAGTATATTGAAGATTTTTGTATCAATATGCATCATGGATATTGGCCTGACATTTTCTTTTTTAGTTGTGTCTCTGCCAGGTTTTGGTATCAGGATGATGTCGGTCTCATAAAATGAGTTAGGGAGGATTCTCTATTTTTGTATTGATTGGAATAGTTTCAGAAGGAATGGTACCAGCTCCTCTTTGTACCTCTGGTAGAACTCGGCTGTGAACCCATCTGGTCCTGGACTTTTTTTGGTTGGTAGGCTATTAATTGCTGTCTCAACTTCAGACCTTGCTATTGGTTTATTCAGGAATCTAACTTCTTCCTGGTTTAGTCTTGGGAGGGTGTAAGTGTCTGGAATTTATCAATTTCTTCTAGATTTACTGGTTTATCTGCATAGAGGTATTTGTAGTAATCTCTGATGGTAGTTTGTATTTCCACGGGATCAGTAGTGATATCCCCTTTATTATTTTTGTTGCATCTATTTGAATCTTCTCTCTTTTCTTTTTTATTAGTCTGGCTAGCAGTCTATTTTGTTGATCTTTTTTTAAAAAAAGAGCTCCTGGATTTATTGACTTTTTGAAGGTTTTTTTTTGTGTCTCTATCTCCTTTAGTTCTGCTCTGATCTTAGTTATTGCTTGTCTTCTGCTAGCTTTTGAATTTGTTTGATCTTGCTCCTCTAGCTCTTTTAGTTGTGATGTTAGGGTGTCAATTTTAGATCTTTCCTTGCTTCTCTTGTGGGCATTTAGTGCTATAAATTTCCCTCTAGTCACTGCTTTAAATGTGTTTTAGAGATTCTGGTACATTGTGTCTTTGTTCTCATTGGTTACGAAGAACATCTTTATTTCTGCCTTCATTTCATTATTTATCCAGTAGTCATTCAGGAGCTGGTTGTTTCATTTCCATGTAGTTGTGTGGTTTTGACTGAGTTTCTTAATCCTGAGTTCTAATATGATTGCACTGTGGTCTGAGAGACTGTTATGATTTCCATTCTTTTGCATTTGCTGAGGAGTGATTTACTTCTAATTATGTGGTCAGTTTTAGAATAAGTGTGATGTGGTGCTGAGAAGAATGTATATTCTGTGGATTTGGGGTGGAGATTTCTGTAGATGTCTATTAGGTCTGCTTGGTTCAGATCTGAGTTCAAGTCCTGGATATCCTTGTTAATTTTCTGTCTTGTTTATCTGTCTAGTATGGACAGTGGGGTGTTAAAGTCTCCCCACTATTATTGTGTGAGAGTCTAAGTCTCTTTGTAGGTCATTAAGAACTTGCTTTACATAAGAACTTGCTTTACATCTGGGTGCTCCTGTATTGGGTGTGTATATATTCAGGATCGTTAGCTCTTCTTCTTGCATTGATCCCTTCACCATTATGTAATGCCCTTCTTTGCCTCTTTTGATCTTTGTTGGTTTAAAGTCTGTTTTATCAGAGACTAGGATTGCAACCCCTGCTTATTTTTTTGCTCTCCATTTGCTTGGTAAATCTTCTTCCATCCCTTTATTTTGAGCCTATGTATGTCTTTGCACGTGAGATGGGTTTCCTAAATACAGCACACCGATGGGTCTTGACTTTTTATCCAATTTGCCAGCCTGTGTCTTTTGATTGAAGCATTTAGCCCATTTACATTTAAGGTTAATATTGTTATGTGTGAATTTGATCCTGCCATTTTGATGCTAGCTGGTTGTTTTGCCTGTTAGTTGATGCAGTTTCTTCATAGTATCGATGATCTTTACAGTTTGATACGTTTTTGGAGTGGCCAGTACTGGTTGTAGGCACCCAGTTTTGTGCTGGAAACCCCAGGTGCTGGTGTTATAGGTGCCAGAGGGAATCTCCTGGTCTGTGGGTTGTGTTGACCATGGGAAAAGCATAGTATCTGAGCTGCAGTGCTGGAGTGTCGGGAAAAGTCCCTAATGGCTTCCCATGGCTGGGAGCAAGAGTCTCCAGCCCCTTGTGCCTCCTGGGTGAGGTGGTGCCTCACCCTGCTTCAGGTTGCCCATCTTGGGCTGTTCCCACTGTCTAACCAGTCCCAGTGAGATGAACCTGGTACCTCTGTTGGAAATGTGGAGATCACTCATCATCTGGTGCGCTCTTGCTGGGAACTGCAGACCAGAGCTGTTGCTATTCAGCCATCTTGGTGCAAGTCCCCTCAAATTATTTTATTTTAAAGAAGAAACATGTGTGAAATATACCAGCAATAAAATAACCCAGCTATAATTGCCAAACATCAATACAACTATTGAGGATTCCATTTGAGTTTTTGTGCTCATAGGATGGCAGGTTTTAGCTTGTGTTCAACATCCATTCAGTTCTTAAATACTAGAACAAGAAAATGACTCTATATTCAATAGAAATAAAAAATAGTTATAGTATTTTTACATAGTCAATATTTCCCCTTGAGATTCAGATATAAAAAGAATGTAGTTCCAACTGAAAAATGTATATTAGGAGAAGTACTGGTATGAGTGACCTTTCTAACCTCCTAGCAAGTTACAGATGGTGAAAGTCAATTATCATGTCACTGCAAACTCCATATTGGGTTGCCAGACAGTGTGAGATGTAAAATTTTGTAATTTTCTTCCTTTGTGTTTGATCTAGAAAGATCAGAAAACCGGTTCACTTGCAATAACTCTTTTTAACTTGAATATACTACAGAATTTATCCTGTTACATTTGGTGTTATTTTTTATTATTTTTTTCTTGCTGGAAGTGTTTTCTGAAATATTTAACTAATTTCATATATTTTAAGAATTCCATTCAGAAATATATCAGTATATCTGTGATAGTCAATTTTTTGGGTCAATTTGGCTAGGCTACTGTACTTAGATGTTTGGTTGAATGTGTCTGGATGTTGCTGTGAAGGTATTTCTTAGATGAGGTTAAAGTTTTTTTTCTTTTTTTTCCACTTTGAACATTAGCATTAAGTTGGTTACTGTACACATCCAAAGGCCCAGCATTTCAGAAAAGTAATTAAGTAGCACATCTTGTACCAGAGTCTCACAGATGGGGTTAATATTTAAATCAGTATACTCTGAGTAAACAAATTACTCTCCATAACGTGGGTGGGCCTCATCCAATCAGTTGAAGGCCTTAAGAAAAAAGATTGATTTATCCTGAAGAGGGAATTTAACCCGTAGACTGGCTGTGGAGTTGTCTGGTAACATTAATTCTTTCCTGGGTGTGTGGACTGCTGGCCTACCCTACAGGTCTGGATAGTCAGTCTCCACAGCTGTGTGAGCCAATTCCTCAAATCTCTCTCTATACACACACCTCCTATTGGCTCTGTTTCTCTGGACAACCTTGACTAGTTCAATATTCAGATCTTTTCAATGGTAGAGAATTGAATGAAATTTATTTTATTTTATCTTGCACTTGGCTCAGATAAATAAAGATCAATTCTGATCAATAGTGTAATATTAAAGTGCTATCTATAGCACCTCAGAAGAACATAATTAGCTTATCTTTTTTTTTTTCATTGAAGAAGCCTTTAATGAAAAACACTAGACTGACAATTTGAAAGATTATGCTTTCTTCGTAGGTTGTTAATCTTTGGGTTTCCAAAAATTAAGTCACATCTACTATTCCCAACCCAGCCGCCTGTGTACCCTACCAAGAACTTCAGTTGAAGGAATACCTAATGTTTTCCAGCTAACTTAAGACATTTGTTTAATAACACAAACTATTATTTTCAGATTTTCTTGTAAAGCATTAATTTTTCAGCATTCTTTATATTGCTGATTTTAAAAAGATAATTGTATGGAAGAAAATTTTGTTTTTCCTGTAAATATTAGAAAATCTTTTGAAATGCATTTAAGATCCTCTGATCCAGTCCTTTGTGTAAGGGGAAATGGAGTTCAAATTAACACTTGTTGGATTAATTAAGGACCAGATGATCTTTGTTTTTCATTATCTGAGTGAACATGAGACTGTGTCTAATCTTAGTTTTCTTATTGCTTGATATTTACCAAGAGCAAATTTGGTCACTTAGTGATAGTTACTTTCAGAAATAAACCCATGATTTTTGACATTCTTATTACTATTGAGCCATCAGAAGATAGAATCACACAAATAGCATGCTGTGAAACTCATACATGTATTTAATTTTAGATATTGGAGGTCTTAGGATGAAGTATAAACCAAATATCTAGATACAATTGTTAAAAACATTATTAGTGTGTTGTAGATGTTAAACTTCTGTATATTCAGGACTTTTTTTCATTTTTAATTTGTGTGACTGCCATGGAAAATGCAATGCTAATGAAGGCCACTATTAGTACAAATATTGATGCCCCTTCTCATGACTGAATATTTGCAAAACAGCACTTTGATATATAAGCATTAAAATAATAGTATCATTCCCTTTTGGTAATTAATTTTTCCTTATTATCAATTTTTCTTAGTGTTTGTATTATTTTTGTGAAAAATGTTGAACATACTAAAAAACAAACAGAAGAGGGACAATTATAATCATCTGTTATTTGATCACATCTCTTATGCCAATTCCATCTTTTAGATGATTTTCTTTTGTAATTTAGATGATTTTCCATCTATGTCCTATTGGTTCTGTTTCTCCGGAGAGCCCTGACTAACACAGCTCATATTTAGGTAAATTTTTAAAATACACTCCACACTGTTACATATTACTTTAGGACAAATACATATATAATAAAAGTATGAAAACATGAAAAAAATGGGTACCATATTCAGAACAGGATAATAAGGACAGATGAAGGATTTGGGAAGGTTACAAAGGGGGTTCCAAATATATCTATATTTATGTATTTTTTGAGACAAGATCTTACTCTGTCACCCAGGCTGGAGTGTAGTGGTGTGATCTTGGCTCACTGCAAACTCCCAGGCTTAAGCGATTCTCCCACATCAGCCTCCCAAGTTGCTGGGACTACAGGTATGTACAACCATGCCTGGCTAATTTCTGTATTTTTTAATTTTATTTTTGTAGTGATGGGGTTTCACCATGTTGCCCAGGCTGGTCTCGAACTCCTGAGCCCAAGCAATCTGTCTGCCTCAGCCTCTCAAGTGTATTCTTTTTTCAACTTGAAAAAATCTGGCGAGAGTGGGATAGAGGTGGAGGAGGAGTGAACAGAATGGGTTAAAAGCAGTTTTGAAAGCAGCACTGTAGGAGTAGAGGAATGGCTGCTCCATTTTTTGGTTGGCAGTGTTTTTACATTTCTGAGCCAGAACAGACAGTAGGGAGGGACAAAGCATCTTTCTACCTTCTTTTCAGCCATCAGGTTTACTGCAACCCAGTGCCAACACATTCATGGATCACCAATTATATTTCTCAATCTAATTCTAAGGACTTTGCAATGGTGGCTATTTCTCCCAGGTTTGGGCAATTCATCAGCAGTTCTAGTCTCTACTATTTTGAGTTTCCATCACTTTGTGGGGGGATCTTTTTTGGGATCTATATTAGTCATGGTAGGCTAGATTATTCTGTAATAATAAATAAAAACTCAAATCACAATTTGAGTTTTTCAAATTGTGAAATTCAATGAAATTTATTCTTAGCTCTTGCAGAATTCAACACAGATATTCCTGGTCAGAGGATTTCCTGCTTGGTTCTTCTCCAAACAGTAAATTCATTTATCTAGGCTTCCTATACTGTACAGCTCTGCCACCTTTTTAGCCATGGGAGTGAAGGAGGAAGATGGTGGCAGATTGTAAAGGATGTTATATGGTCAATACTGAAAGTCATGTACTCACTTTTGGCCAATACCATCAGCCAGAACTACAGTCCCACCTGGATGCATGGGGATACAGGAAATGTAGACTTTTCCTGTGCCTGAGATGAAAATAAAACAGTTTGCTGAATGCATATGTAGCATTGTTTAACCACAACATTTTGTTTAGAATATAAGACACTGAGATAAAATTTAAAACCAATGTCTTAACCTTTGTTTTGAATTACTTACTTAGTTATTAATCATATAATAAGCATCTGTAAACTTAGCACCCAAAATAAGAGGACAATATCCTACATCTAACTACATGGTCTTCCCTTCCTTCATTCCCCTGACTTCCTCTACACAAGAGGACCATCTTCCTGAGACTGGCATTCATCATTCCATTGCTTTCCTTTCTCACTTTCTTTTTTTTTTAATTGAGCTTTTATTTTGAGTTAACTCTAGATTCACATACAGTTGTAAGAAAACACAGAGAGATCCCTTGTACGCTTTACTCAGATTCTTCCAATGGCAACATCTTGAAAAGCTACAGTATCATGTCACAACCAGGATATTAAAACAGATGCAGTTAAGATACAGAACATTTCCATCACCACAAAGATCCGTTATGTTGCCTTTTCATAGTCACACCAACTTTATTCTGCCCTCTGCTGTAACTCCTGATAACCACTAGATTATTCTCCATTTCCGTAATTTTGTCATTTCAAGAATGTTATATAAATGGAATCAAACAGTAAACAACCTTTAGTATTTTTTTTTCACTCAACATAATCCTCTGACGACACATCCAGATTGTCATGTTTACTAATAGTCCAACCCTGTTTATTGCTGAGTTTCCAAGGTATGTATTTGCTACAGTTTGTTAAGTATTTCCCCATTGAATGACATCTGAGTTGTTTTCAGTTTTGGGCTATAACAAATAAAGCTTCTATAAATATTCATGTACAGGTTTTTTGTGAATATGTCCTCATTCTCTAGGATAAATGTCCAGAACTGCAACTGGTGAATCATATTATATATTTTTTATTGTGGTAAGAACACTCAACATGACATCTATCCTCTTAACACATATAAGTGTATGATACGGTATTGTTAATTACAGGCACAATGTTGTGCCTCAATCATCTTGCATAATGGAAACTTTATACTTGTTGATTAGCAACTCCCCATTTCCCCTTTTCCTGACCCTGGCAACCACCATTTTACTTTGCTTCTATGTGTTTGCCTATTTTTATATACCTCATATAAGTGTATCATGTAGTATTTGTCTTTCCATAACTGTCTTATTTCAGTTAGCATAATTTCCTCTTATATAGCAGGATTTCCTTATTTTGAAAGGCTGAGTAATATTCCATTGTATGTATGTACCACATTTTCTTTATTCATTCATCTATTGATGGACATTTAGATTGTTTCTACATTGTGCCTATTGTAAATAATGCTGCAATGAACACGGAAGTGCAATTATCTCTAGGAGATCCTGATTTCAATTATTTTGGATAAATACCCAGAAGTAGGATTGCTGAATCATATGGTATTTCTATTTTTAATTTTTTGAGGAACCTCTGCACTATTTTCCATAGTGGCTGTACTATTTTATATTCCCACCAACAATGCACAAGAGTTTTAATTTCTCCACATCCTCTCCAATATGTACATTTTATGTTTTTGATAATAGCTATTCTAACAGGTGTGGGACAATGTCTCATTGTGGTTTTGATTTGCATTTCTCTATAAAAACAAAAACAAACAATTTATATACTTACACAGAACACATCTGATACCAAAATGTGTGGGGTGGTTCCCCCCATAACAACCAATTCTCCAATTCTCAGTGGATAATAATTGGGTGTCCTACAGTTGAATTCAATTCTGACGGTATGTACCTGGAATTAGCATCGGATCTAAAAAGTTAAGGCTCAATCCCACAAGACCCCAACTTCAGATGCCAATCACAAGTCCACATTATTACTTGTTTTATAAATAACGTTCCCACAATCTTCTCCTCATGTTCAATAATTTGCTAGGACAACTCACAGAACTCAGGAAAACAGTTTCATAGGAGGTGGGACTTGACTTCAGATGCAGGGCTCTGGCACCGAATTAAATTGAGGACTAGCAAAAACAGGAACAGGGCAGAAGCAGCTTTCCATAAGACATGCCCACCAGTGCACCGTGTTAGTTTACCATTGCCATAGCAACACAAGGAAATTATCGCTGCTTTCCATGACAATGACCTGATGATCTGGAAGTTACCACCCCTTTCCTAGAAATTTCTACATAATATATTTCCCAATTTGCATATAATTAAAAGCAGGTATAAACGTGTCTGTGGAAGTGCCTCTGAGTTGCTACTTTGGGTACCTGCCCGTGTAGTAGCCCTGCTCTGCAAGGAGCAGTGCCTCTACTGCTGCTGTACACTGCCACTTCAATTAGAGTTGCTGTCTAACACAACTGGCTGGCTATTGAATTCTTCCCCTGGTTGAAGTCAAAAACCCTCCTGAGCTTTCCCTAATTTTGGGGACCACCTGCCCTGCATAAGTATATAATAAATAGTTATTATATTGTATAATATATAAGTATACTAAATACTTATGTTTTATAATGTATTTATTATATACTCTAATAAGTATATAAATATTTATTTACTTATACATATAAAGTATATATATTTATATAAACTATATACATATATGTACTTATTAAAGTATATAATAAATACATTATAAAATGCATTTATAATCCTATTATAGGATAAATGTATCCTATTATAAAAGGATACAATTCAGGAACAGCCAGATGAAAGAGATGCACAGGGTAAGGTATGGAGGAGAGGCACAGAGCTTCCATGCCCTCTCTGGTCATGCCATTTCCCAGTATCTCCATGTGGTCACCAACCCAGAATCTCTTGGAACTCCATTCTTTTGTTTTTTTTTTTCCTATGGAAGCTTCATTGTGTAGGCACGATTGATTAAACTATTGGCCACTGGTGGTTAGGTCAATCTCCAGGCTCTCTCTCCTCCCCAGACGTTGGGGAAGTGGGACTCAAAGTTCCCATCCGTAATCAAAAGGTTGGTTTCCCTGGCAATCGGCCCCCATTCTTAGGGGCTTTCCAAAAGTCATCTCATAATATAAACTCAGATGTGGTTGAAAAGGGCTTGTTATGAACAGCAAAAGATGCTCCTTTCACTTTTACCACTCTGGAGCTAGTCTAAAATCTGGGGACAAAAACCAAATTTATGACCAAATATACTACTTTTGTTCTTGTCATTTAGGAAATTACAAGGGTTTTAGAAGTTCTGGTCAGGAACCAGGAATGAAGACCAAAATCCGTTTTTTATTACGTCATAGTATTACACCTGATGATTGGTGATGTTAAACATCTTTTCTTATTATACATATTGGCCATATTGATGTCTTTGGAGAAATGTCTATGCAAGTCCTTTGCCCATTTTTAAATTGGATTTGTTTTTTTTTTTTTGCTATTGTGTTTGAGAAGTTCCTTATGTATGTTGGATATTAACACTTTATCAGATATATGGTTTGGAAATATTTTCTCCCATTCCATAGGTTGCCTTTAACTCTGTTAATCGTTTTTTTGTTGTACAGTTTTTTTAGTTTGATATAATCCCACTTGATTCTTGTTGCTTTTGTTGACTGTGCTTTTGGTGTCATATCCAAGAAATCATTGTTAAGATCAACGTTATGAAGTTTTCCTTCCAGATATATTCTTAAAAGTGTTAGTGTTATAGCTTCAGGTTTTATGTTTGAGTCTTTAATCAATTTTGAGTTTATTTTTGTATATGGTATAAAGATCCAATTCCATTTTTTTTTTTTGCATGTCGCTATCCTGTTTTTCCAACACCATTTGCTGAAGAGACTATTCTTTCTTCGTTGTTTATTCTTGGCATCCATTTTTAAGATCAGTTGTTTATGTATGTGTGGTTTGACTTCTGGGTTCTTTATTCTGCTCCTTGGTCTGTATGTCTGTCTTTATGACAGTAACGTACTCTTTTAATTACTTTAGTTCTGTAACATAGTTTGAAATCAGGAAATGTTATGCCCCCAGCTGTGCTCTTCTTTCTCAAGATTGTTTTGGCTATTTGCGTCTTTTGTGGCTCCATATGAATTTTAGTACTTTTTTTTTTTAAATAAAAAAAGATTGGAATTTTGATAGAGATTGCATTCAATCTGTAAATATCTTAGGATAGCATAGATATTTTAACATTATCAAGTCTTCCTATCCATAAACATGAATATCTCTCCATTTGTTTGTGTCTTTTAAATTTTCTTTCATGAATGTTTTATAGATTTCAATGAACAAGTAATTCGCCTTATTAGTTAAGTCCATTCCCAAATATTTTATTCTTATTTGGTGCTATTGTAAATAAGATTGCTTTACTAATAACATCTTCAGATAGTTTGCTGTTAGTATGTAGAGACACAACTAATTTTTATGTGTTAATTTTGTATTCTGCAATTTTACCAAATTTATTTGTAAGTTCTAAGGTTTTTTTTTTTTTTTTTTTTTGGTGTAAAATCTTTAAGGTTTTTTAATATCTAAGATCATGCAAACAGGCAAGGAGCAGTGACTCACGCCTGTAATCCCAGCACGTTGGGAGGCCAAGGCAGGTGGATCACCTGAGGTCAGGAGTTTGAGACCAGCCTGGCCAACATGGCAAAACCCTGTCTCTAGTAAAAATACAAAAGTTAGCCGGGTGTGGTGGAGGGTGCCTGTAATCCCAGCTACTCAGGCGGCTGAGGCAGGAGAATCACTTGAACTGGGGAGGCTGATGTTTCAGTGAGCGGAGATTGTGCCACTGCACTCCAGCCTGGGTGACAGAGCAGGACTCTGTCTCACAAAATAAATAAATAAATAAATAAAAGATCATGCAAACATATAATTTTACTTCTTTCTCTCCCAGTTGGATGACTTTTATTCTTTTTCTTGCACCTAATTGCTCTGGCTAGGACTTTCAGTACTATGTTGAATGGAAGCGGTGAGTGGGCATCCTTGTATTATTCCTTATCTTACAGGACAAGTTTTCACTTTCTCACTGCTGAGTATGATATTAGCTATAGGCTTTTCATGCATAGTCTTTATCAGTCTTCAGAGACTGGTCTTATACAGAAGACCCTGACCAAGTGAGTACAGACAGAAATTCTGCAGGTCTCTCAAACCTTCATTCTAAATAGTTTAAATCACTATCTTTGCTCCCAATGGCTCACAGGCTTCTAGAGTTTCCTGTATCTATTCAGTAGCCTGAGACAGAAGGCAGTGCCTTGGGTAGCTTACAAAAAAATAAGAATGTTGAATGTATGGTTAGTTCTTTCTCTTTCTTTTTATAAAAAATTTATTTATTATACTTTAAGTTCTGGAGTGCATGTGCAGAATGTGCAGGTTTGTTACATAGGTATATACGTGCCATGGTGGTTTGCTGCATCCACCACCCTGTCGTCTACACTAGGTATTTTTCCTACCGCTATACCTCCCCAATGTCCCCACCCCTTGCTATCCCTCCCCTAGCCCCCCAACCCCTGACAGACCCTGGTGTGTGATGTTCCCCTCCCTGTGTCCATGTGTTCTCATTGTTCAACACCCACTTATGAGTGAGAACATGTGGTGTTTGGTTTTCTGTTCTTGTGTCAGTTTGCTGAGAATGATGGTTTCCAGCTTCATCCATCCCTACAAAGGACATGAACTCATCACTTTTTTATGGCTGCATAGTATTCCATGGTGTATATGTGTCACATTTTCTTTATCCAGTCTATCATTGATGGGCATTTCAGTTAGTTCCAAGTCTTTGCTATTGTAAACAATGCCACAGTAAACATACATGTGCATATGTCTTTATAATAGAAAGATTTATAATCCTTTGGGTGTATACCCAGTAATGGGGTTGCCGGGTCAAATGGTATTTCTATTTCTAGATGCTTGAGGAATCACCACACTGTCTTCCACAATGGTTGAACCAATTTACACTCCCACCAACAGTGTAAAAGTGTACTTATTTCTCCACATCCTCTCCAGCAACTGTTGTCTGCTGATTTTTTAATGATTGCCATTCTAACTGTCATGAGATGGTATCTCAATGTGGTTTTGATTTGCATTTCTCTAATGACCAGTGATGATAAGCTTTTCTTCATATGTTTGTTGGCTGCATTAATGTCTTCTTCTGGAAACTGTCTGTTCATATCCTTTGCCCAGTTTTTGATGGGGTTGTTTTTTCTTGTAAATTTGTTTAAGTTCTCTGTAGATTCTGGATATTAGCTCTTTGTCAGATGGTTAGATTGCAAAAATTTTTTCCCATTCTGTTGGTTGCTGTTTCACTCTAATGATAGTTTATTTTGCTGTGCAGAAACTCTTAAGTTTAATTAGGTCCCATTTGTCTATTTTGGCTTTTGTTGCCATTGCTTTTGGTGTTTTAGTCATGAAGTCCTTGCCCATGCCTATGTCCCTCTCCAGGAAGAAGCTGGAAGCTGAGTTTTTTTTTTATCTGCTTGCTTTGCACTGAGCCAGAGAGTGGGGCTGCAGCATGTGCTAGTTTGCTAATTCAAGCTGCAGTCTTTGTTCCCAGTGTCCTCCAGTGACTAGAGAATGCTGGTTCCTGTCACTATTCTGAGACAGGCAAAATAGAAACTAGTGCTTTGGGTAGCCCCCAGATGGATCAGAAATTTTTTCTTTCCCCAGGGAGAAGTTAGGAGCTGAGGGTTTTCTCCCAATCATATGGTGGTATGCCGGCTGTTGTGCTACGTACGGCTAGATGGTGTCTTGACTATTCCCATTGGCTTGTGTGTGGCTGGTTTCATGCTTGCCCAGGATGCAGGAGTCTCTTAACTAGTTTCTGGATTTCTCACAAAGGGATTGTTCTGTGAATTGTGTTATTGGGGAAAGGAGGTCCAGTGCTTTCTGTTCTGCCATCTTGCTGACATCACCTCTAAATTGTTATGTTTTAGCTATTCTGGTTCCCTGGCATTTACATATAAACTTTAGAATAATCCTGCCTACATCCATAAAAATGCTTGGATTTTGATGGAAAATTGTATTAAACCTGTATGTCAGTTTGGGGATAACTGATAGCTTTACTAAGTTGATTCTTTCAATCCATGAACATAATATGTCTCTCCATTTATTTAGGTTTATTTATTTCATTGTATTTTGTAGTTTTCAGCATACAAGTAGTGTACATGTTTTGTTAGACTTAGCACCTAAGTATTTTAATGTTTTATGTTTTAGTAAATATTATAGTTTTTAATTTCAGTGTCCACAAGTATTTATTGGTAGTATGTAGAAATATAATTCATATTTGTATATTTTTCTTACATTCTACAACCTTGCAGAATTCACTCTTTCTATGTAGACAATCGTGTCGTCTGCAATAGGGGACACTTCTGTTCCTTCTTTTCTGATCTACATGATTTTATTTCTTTTTCTTGCATTATTACACTGGTTAGACCTTCCAGAACTACGTAGAATAAGAGTGGTGAGAGCAGACATCCTTGCCTTGTTCCCAGTCTTCAGGGAAAAACATTTAACCCTTCACCATTAAGTATCATGTTAGCTGTAAGGATTTTTTTTTTTTTTTTTGGTAATAGATACTCTTTATTAGGTTGAAGAAGTTCCTCTCTAGTACTATTTTGCTGAGCATTTTTGTCATGAATGAGTGTTGAATTTTGTCAAATAATTTTTCCACATCTATTGATATAATAACAGAAGTTTTCTTTCATAGTTTGTTAAATCCACTTGTTCATGAGATATCATTCTTTTTTAAATATATTGTTGAATTCTATTTCCTAATATTTTGTTAAGGATTTTTACATCTATATTAATGAGGGATTTTGGTTAGTTGATTTCTTTTTGTATTGTCTGGTTTGGTAACAGGATTCCTATTGGGGGTAGAAATCTAGACTTCTCACTCAGATTTTGCTGGCATGGGGTGAGTCATGGTTTTTCTGCGGTGTTTTGCTAATGTAAATTATTGCCTCCAGGTTTTCTGTCTTGCTAGGCTGTCTCCTGGTTTTTTTTTTTTTTTTTTTCGGTTGTTGTTGTTGGCTAGGGAGAGTAGGCTTTTGTTAGGGTGTTTTTTGTTTGTCTGTTTTTCCTCTGTTCCCATTGTTGTTTCTGTTTTGTTGGCTTCTTCAGTTTTATGTCTAGTAGAAAAAAAAAATTCATGATACACACCACTTGTTTTCCTTGGGCACAGCATTCCAAGCAAGTCTACTTTAGCTTCTCTCCTTTTCAGAGTCTTTTGATATTTGTTTTATATGTTATATCCAGGGTTTTTAATTGTGCTTGGTGAGAGGGATAAGGAAAAGTACATATACTTTATCTTCCTGGAAATGGAAGATGCTTTCCTTTTTATATAGATTAATTACATTTTTATTTGTTCCTATATAGCTTTTATTTTACTTATTTTTTATCATACAAAGAGAGTATCTAGCTGGACATGGTGGCGCATGCCTGTAATCCCAGCTACTTGGGGAGTCTGAGGCAGGAGAATTGCTTGAACCTGGGAGGCAAAGGTTGCTGTGAGCCGAGATCGTGCCATTGTACTCCAGCCTGGGCAGCAGAGTGAGACTCTGTCTCAAACAAAAAACAAAAAACAAAACAAAAAGAATATCATGCTGAAAGCATTTTTCAGGGAATTTCTTTTTATTGCATTAGTATCATATTGCTAGAACTCATCCATATGGCAGAATGTCTCTGTGTAATTTATTAGTTCTGACTGCTGTAGATGTGTAACATCGTTTATTCATCTACTCTTGTGGGTGGAGATTTGTGCTGTTTCCATGTTTTTGCTATTGTGAACAATCTTGTACATGTATCATGTTATATATGTTAAAGAATTTCTCTTGATATATATCTAGGAGTGGAATTGCTAGACTACAAGCTACGTATGTCTTCAACTATACAATATAATGCTAAATTATTTTCCCCAGTGTTGCACTTATTTCCATTCCCACTAGTAATGTGATGGAGATACTACACATCCTGCCTAAGCGGCAGCCTGAAAACTCTACAGACAGTAGGCTGAGGTAACTGTGGGACTTCCCTCACTTGTTCCGCCCTTCTCAGGAGGAATCACTGTCAACTGCTGCCTGATGGTCAATATCTGAAAACTACTGTTTCATGTATTTTAACTTCTCTTTTTTGGTTGTTTCTGGTAGGAAGGTCAATCTGGTCCTTGATTCTTCAGTTTGTTTGAAAGCAGAACTGATTGTGTAACTTCCAACTTTTCTGTAGTAATTTTTTTCTGTTTTTTTTTTTTTTAATTTATGAAATCATTTGAGCCTTCGTTTTTATTGTGATAACTTTGTTAAAGTTTGTTCATTTTGTTATGTTTTCCAAATAGCTAATTTTTTGGCTTTGTTAGTCTTCTCTATTTTATCTCTTCCTTGTAATTTCTTTAGTTTTATCCTATTGTTCTTTTTTCTTTTTTTTTGAGACACAATCTTGTTCTGTTGCCCAGGCTGGGGTGCAGTGGTATGATCGTTGCTGTCTTGATCAAGCAATTCTCCCACCTCAGCCCCACGAGGAGCTGGGACTGCAGGTACACGCCACCATACCTGGCTAATTTGTTTAGTTTGTAGTGACAGGAGTCGTACTATGTTTCCTAGGCTGGTTTCAGATTCCTGGACTCAAGTGATCCTCCTGCTTTGGCATCCCAAGGTGCTGGAATTACAGGTGCGAGACACCAGGCCTGGCCTCTAAACTCTGATAATGGGAAATTAATTCATTAATTTTGAGGCTTTGTTTTTTCCCCCCCTAATATTTATGTTTAAAGTTTCCCTTATGCCACTGCTTTTGCCTCATCACATAAATTTTGATATGTAGTTAAAAAAATTTTAAGCCAGTTTTAGGTGATTTAACGTTTCCAGTATGACTTCATTTTTAACTTGTGAGTTATTTATCAAGACGTTTAAAATTTTTTTAATAAGTAGGAATTTAAAAAAATTATAGTTGTATAATTATTGTCCAACTTCATTGCATGCTTATTTGTATAAAATTGTTGTGGATTTCTTTATGGCTTAAATCATAATAAATTTTTATGAATATTCACATATACTTGAAAAAATAGGTATTATTTTAGTTGTTGGATATATAATTCAATATACATTTTCATTAGGTTAATTTTTAATTGTGTTTTTCATATCTTATATATCTTTGCTTTTTTTCCTATTTGAATTGTCAATAGTTGAGAGAGGTATGCTGATTCTCTCATTACAATGATGAATTTATTGCTCTGTTCCTGAAGTTTCAATAAAATTTACTTCATATAGTTTAAGGCAATTTATTAGGTAGCTACATATTTAAAATTACTTTATCTTCATAGAGAATTGAATTACATAGTAAATTGAATTCTCTGCCCTCTAATAATATTTTACTTTAATACTTATTTTATGTTATTAGTATAGCTGCAACAGCTTTTTTTTCTTTTTCTTTTTTTTTGAGACAGGGTCTTGCTTTGTTGCCCAGGGTCTCACTTTGTTGCAGTGGCATGATCTTGGCTCACTGAAATCTCCACCTCCCAGGCTCATGAGATCCTCCCACCTCAGCTTCCTGAGTAGCTGGGACTACAAGTGGGTGCCACCATGCCTGGCAATTTTTTCTATTTTTTGTAGAGATGGGGTTTGACCATGTTGCCTAAGCTTACCTGAAAGCCCTGAGTTCAAGTGAGCCACCTGCCTTGGCCTCCCAAAGTACTGAGACTATAGGTATGAGCCACCATGCCTGGCCAACAACTTTCTTTTGGTTGTATTTGTTTTATATTTCATTTCTATCCTTTTACTTTTAACCTTTGTGTTTTCATATGCTTTTGGTAAGTCTTTTATAAATAGCTTAGTTTAGATTTTTAGAAAACCCAAACTGTGAATTTTATCTTTTGTTTATATTCATTTATGCTAATCCCCAATATATTTGGAACAGTTTTAAATAGCTTATTATTTCTTTTCTTTTCTTTCTTTTTTTTTTTTTTTTGGAGACAAAGTCTCACTCTGTCCCTTAGGCTGGAGTGCAGTGGCATGATCTTGGTTCACTGCAACCTCCGCCTCCCAAGTTCAAGCAATTCTCTGCCTCAGCCTCCCGAGTAGCTGGGATTACAGGTGCCTGTCACCACGCCTGGCTAATTTTTTTTGTATTTTTAGTAGAGGCGGAGTTTCACCATCTTGGCCAAGCTGATCTTCAACATCTGACCGCGTGATCCACCCGCCTTGGCCTCCCAAAGTGCGGGGATTACAGGCGTGAGCCACCATGCCTGACCGATAGCTTATTGTTTCTGTATTTTTGTTTTTTTTTTTCCTTTTCTTTTTTCTTCAGGTGGAGGCTCACTCTCTGTCACCCAGGCTGGAGTGCAATGGCGTGGTCTCCACTCACCGCAACCGCCGCCTCCCGGGTTCCAGTGATTCTCCTGCCTCAGCTTCCCGAGTAGCTGGGCCTACAGGCTCATGCCACCACACCCAGCTAATTTTTTGTTGCTGTTATTGTATTTTTCAGTAGAGATGGGGTTTCACTATGTTGGCCAAGCTGGTCTCAAACTCCTGACCTCGTGATCCTCTCACTTTGGCCTCCCAAATTGCTGGCATTACAGGCATGAGCCACCATGCCCAGCCTTTTCTCTTCTATTTCTACTTTTACCCACATCACCTCCCTCCCCACTTTAAATTGCTATTGTATTTGCCCAAAATGCTGATTCGAGAATTATCTGTTACTGATCCACAATGAGATAAGCACTTTATACCACAATGAATATCAAAGCATTGCTCCCTTCATTGAGAAAGTCTCTACATGAAAATCCTGTAAAATGAACTAAGCGGTATGCTTAGTAACAAGTTAATGTGCATTCTAGTGTAAGACCCTTCTCTTGTCAAGAACTGATGAAAAGTTCACAGGCCAGCTTGGTGGACTACTGTCTGAGAAATACCTGGGTTAGTATGTTCTCACATCTTTTGTGAGAACTCAATCTTCAACATACTGACAGAATCTAAACGTTTTTTTTTTTAATATAAATATATTTTTCATTTTTATTATTTTTCGTTGTTCTTTGACACTTGTAATTAGGAGTTATGATGAATATGTTTCCTCTGTTACTTTGGTAATAGCTTTCTTTCTCTTTCTCTCTAAGACAGCAAACACATACACAAAGGTATTTGATCTCTTTCATTTATATATCAATTGCCACCTCTCTTGTGTTTGTTTGTTCCTATATTTGAGAATTTTATCCCCACAATGTTTTAAACATGGGCCGTTGCATAGCAAATATTCTGAGGTCTCATATGCCTCAGAATATTTTCATCAAGCCCTTAGATTTGACTGATATTTGGGCTGGATAAAAAATACTAAATTCTAAGTTCTTTTTTTCCCAGTAGTTTGGAAATTCTGGTTCCACAGTCTTCTTGAAGTCAGTTTTGCTTTAAAATAATTTAATTCTTATTCCTATGGTAAAATGTAATTAAGAATTAAATAATTTAATTAAATTGTTTAATTTAATTAAATTAAATAATTTAGTTCTTATACCACAGGAAAGAAATTATTTAATTCTTTCAATTAAATTATTAAATTATTTCACATGATATGCTTTTCTTTTGTTCGCTTTTAGAATTTTGTTTTTATCTTTGTCTCTTAAGATAATGTTTATGTTTAAATTTTAGTATAATGTGATGTGGATTTTTTCTCTCTTCTTTAGCATTCTATACTCTTTCAGTTTTGGGCCTGTTATCTTTTTAAAAATCTGGGACATTTATCTATGTTATTTCTTCAAATATTTACTTTTTTTTTTTTTTTTTTTTTTGAGATGAAGTCTGGCTCTGTTGCCCAGGCTGGACTGCAGTGGTGCAATCTTGGTTCACTGCAACTTGTGCCACCTGGGTTCAAGTGATTCTTATGCCTCAGGCTCCCAAGTTGCTGGAATTACAGGCGTGAACTGCCACACCTGGCTAGTTTTTGTATTTTTAGTAGAGACAGGGTTTCACCATGTTGCCCAGGGTGGTCTCGAATTCTTGACCCCAAGTGATCGGCTTGCCTTGGCCTCCCAATATGCTGGGATTACAGACAGGAGCCGCCTCACCCAGCCCAAATATTTACTCTTTTAAGTTTTCCCCCTGTTTTGTGATTCTTATTATTTGAAATTTAACACTTGGGGTTGTATTCTTATACCTGTTTACTTTTATATTTCTTCTTTATCGTCTTCCTTCATCAACGGTGTGCTTTTATTAATATATCTTATCTTTGTATTCTTTATTTTAACTATTATAAACTTCTCTTTAAATACCTTCTTTTCTCTGTGCATCTTTAAAAATCATATTAATACATTCTTTCCTTTTAAAAATTTTGTTAAAATGATTTAAAATTATTGATTTAAATATGTTTGCTTTGGATACAATCTTAAACCCAGATAGTTGTGCTCCTCAACCAATCTTATCCTTGGGTTTGTGGGGGGATTGTCTTTTCTGGGGGTTTTTTCAACTTTGTCAAGCAATGATACAAAGAAAGGCTGGATCTCTGTATCTGTCACCACAGTAAGCTCAGGGGAAGGCGGTGGGGGTGCAAGCATGAGTCCTAATGTGGAGAGGCCCAGGCAGTGAAGAACCAGAGTCAATTATTCCTCACTCTAATAAACAACTAAAGAAAACACTTTGCTCTTTGCCTCCTTGGGGGAAAAGTACTTAAGTGGGGGCTCTTCCTTAAACATAGCAACTTCCCAAAGTCATGACTTCGTTTTTCACAGAGTTGCTTCTGCCACTGATTTTCCTTTATTTTTGAGATCACTTGGATGAGAGATCTGAGTTGCTACAGGTATGGGGTGTATACCGTTTGTCCCAATAGCATCTTTTCTATTTCATCTTCTCTATATTCTACTGGTCTGTCTCTCGTGCTGGACAAATGCATTCCTTCTCTCCCACATCAGTTCAAAGAAACCCTCTGCCTTTATCCCAGGGGTTTCTCATATCTTTCATTCTGTCTTTGGATGATGTTGGGAGTGACAGCCAATAATAGTGCCTGTTCACCTTCCTAGTAGAATCTAGAAATGGATCTACCCACACCTTTCCTACTATTTTTAGGAGCCAGCATGTTTTTTCCCAATGCAAAGTAACATATAGTTTTGTGCAATGGTTTTATTTTTACAAAACGTGTTTAGAACATAAATATACATCTGAAATGTGAAATACTACACCCACGCTCTTTGTATTCTATTTCCAGTCTTTAACCACATGCAATCACAGCTTTTACTGTTTTTTTCACCTTACTTTATTTTGACAATACTTCTTTTGATTTGTCCTTTTTGTTTATTTTTATAGTTCTCAGTGTGTGTTTTTAGACATATTTTTAGACATGCATTTTTTTAGAACGCATAACATTCTAAAAAATTTACATACCAAAACTTACCAAAACTCTCTTACTGTACAATGCTGAAATTATTTTTACCTTTTATAATGAGAGATAGTATAACATCTTTATAAATGTATTCTTTTTGTTTTGATTTATTGGTTTAGATTTATTCCTAAGAATGAGATTTCAAGGTCTATGGATGTAAACACTTTATAGCTCTTGATAAGTATTGCCAAATTACCCTTCAAAGAATGATGTTAGTCTTTGAATGGCTTTCTATACACTTACTCTGATGTATACTTAATTGCATGTGCACAAACTTGTTGTATATCACTTAAGACAAATCTTCTTCCGTCTTTTACACTACTCTGATTACATTTTTAAAGGATACATTAAATTAAAATGGTGATAGACCATCTCCTTTTTTAAAAAGCACTATTACTTCCAAATAGCCCTGTAAAATTCTCTTAATTCTAATTCTAATTTAAGCGATTAGGAATATATATATATATATATATATATACATAAATTAAGACAATGGGTGACATTTACTCCTTCAAATTCTGACAATATAGAGAACATGTGGTAATCATATATTTTGAAGTATTTGGTGTCCCAGAAAGGTACAAAATATTTTTTTGAAATTTGTGTTATTTCCATAAGTTGTCTGAAAGTCTGGCCCTTCCCCTTTGTTCTGGAGCCATCCAAGTCCCTGGGTTTCTATCATGCAAGAAAGCAACAGGGATGAAAAAGGACAGTTATTAGACTTCTTGTAACCCTAATGCTTGATGGACAAACTAAATTTGATTCAGAAAAATGAAAAAAGGTAGCTTTTTAACATATTAAGGGTCATGCAGCACTTCATACTTGCTGTTAAAAGACCCTTAATATCTTTTTTATTAAAGATATTAATAAATAGAGTCTTTAAACAAAGACTGAATGTGTTACATTTTTATAGTGTAATATAATTTATAAGATTATTGAAATAATTATGGTTAATATGTGCCAATCGCCCTGTTAAATATTACATATTTAATCCTTGTATTAATTTTTGATTCAACACCATCTCAAAGTCTTGGGGATTTACAATAATAAATATTTATTTTTTCCCTCAAGGGTCTGTGGTTGTCTAGGGGCTCAGCTGGGCTCCAGGAATGGCTGGCCTTGGCTCTGGGCTGTAGGGTGGGTTTTCCTCTGCTTTGCCAGTGCCAGGAGCTACCTGAAGGCATGCTCTTCTAATGGAAGACTAGGGACATGCAAGTAGGGGAGGCCAAACTACACAAGCATGTTTAAAACCTCTGCTTGCCTCACATTTGCTAACATTCTGTTGGCCCAAGCAAGTCACTTGCCTAAGCCCAACAGCTGTGTGCTGGGACATATGCTCCACCTACAGTGGGAGGTACTGCAAAATCACTGGGAAAGACTGTGAGTGTCTAACTATTAAGGAGTGAGTGAAGAATTAAGAACAATAATCCAATACATCAGAATCCTCAAAGCAACTGTGCAGATTGTCTACCGTTAATGTACTGTCATCTCCCTCCCCTATTTTATATTAAAGGAGCTGATAGTATTACATTTTGGGAGAGAAGCCTAGGAACATTTCCCAGAATCTCTTGCCAACGGAATTCTGGTTCGGATTCCGTTAATGAGAAACACTTGGGTTATTGAAAGTGGAAAATTAGGAGAAGGTGTTGCTCTCTGACAGCAGGTGGGCAGATAAGTAGCAAATGTTAGTCATGAGGTTCAGCTGAATTTCTAGGCATTCCTTTGTGAATCATTTGCTTTGGTGCTGCAGGGAGCTGGCATCATCAGCGGAGGTTTGCTGTGATTCCTTCCTTCAGCCTTCTGACCTCTGAAAGCCAGACCTTTGCTACTACAGATCCTCCCATAATTTTGTAAGTACTTGTCATATTTTACTGAGTTTAACACGCCATCATTTCTGTCAAGAAAGAAAAAAAAAATGCTACTAATAAGACTAAAATTTTTTATCTTTAAGACTTTAATTCTATACTTTAAAAGGCTCTTTTAGAATTACTTAGACAAATTTTCAAAAGTATGAATGCAAGTATGAGCACAATACATGTGTTATTTCTGAAGTACATTCACATTTAGAATTTTGCTCTGGTGAATCATTTTTTTTTTTCCAGTCAGAGGCATCTGTATCTATATTTTCCTACTCTTCAGGAGGCATCAAGAGAATTGGTGAAGGATTATATGTTAAAAGAGTGCTCTCCCATGATCTTTTGCCTTTTCTTCCAAGCTGCTAACAACTATTCTGAAAGTTTTGCTAGTGTTGATTTTATTCATCTTCAAAGAGTCTTTAAATGGTTTGTTGATTCAAAATGTAAGCGTTTGAAATGGTTTAGATAAGCCAATGGGAATGACCATGAGATTTTGTACTTCTCAATGAACTTATTCTTTCCCCATCTTAATGTATGTTCTTGTAATGCACCAAGAATGGACTTAATTAGTGGTTGTGTAGGGCTCCTGGATATCTATTCTGGAAGATTTTCTGTTAGCTCAGTGGCAATCTGTTAGTTTTGAGCATATCTTTGAGGAAATATCTCATTTTTGGCTACCATTTTGTAAATACATGAAATTAAATATAAAATGCATAGAATGTACAACACCAAGAGGAAGCTAATATAAATTGTGGGTGATAGTGATGTGTCAATGTTGGTTTATTGATTGTCATAATGACACTGCTGGTCCAGAATATTGTTGATGGTTAAGATTGTGTGTTGTGGGGGAAGGAAACTCTGTGCTTTCTGTTCAGTTTTGCTGTGAACCTAAAACTGCTCTAAAAGATAAAGTCTATTAAGAATTATCAATTATATATAGCTTTGTATGTATAGGCTGCTTTTTGTATTCTGTGTCATGATCTTGGTCTCTTCAGCATTGATAGTATAAGCACTGAAGTTTCTTTAGCATCTCATATTTGACCAAAAAAACTGCTTTATTATTTTTCTCAGTTGAATCATATGTTGCCGAAAATTAACTAACTTCTGTTTATAGTGAGAAAAAGTTTCTGACAAATTCATAATTGGGGCCTGGATGATGGCATGAATTAATCACACAAGCCTCTTTTTCATCTCTTCTGGTTGATTTGATAATTTTTCCTGCCTTCATTTCCCTCCTTAATTCAACTGAAAGCATAGTCTGAGACAAAGATATGAATACATATTTAGGACGTGATCACTAGAAGCAGTGAGCCTCTAGGAAGATTAACCTCATCCTTGGGGGCATTTACTGTCCCCCACACCCCACTTCTAGGCTCTCTGAGGTAGAAAAGCAAAGATGCCTTTATTTGTTTTGAATAAAAAGAACAATGATGAAGAGAAAAAGATGGCCCTGGAAAACATTATGCTGATATTGTTCTTTTCCCATGTTACTTGCCAGTTCAAAATGTATACAGTTGAGACAGCATGATTTTACAGAATGTTCTTTCCCATTCTGTATGCATTTCTGCCTCTTTAACAACTGCTTGGGATGAATGTTTCTATCTCAAATGTATCTATTCTTACATTCTCTGATTCACTCCAAACCCCTATCTATCCATAGTAAATTATTTTTTATTTTTTATTTTTTTTTGAGACCGAGTCTCCTCTGTCACCCAGGCTGGAGTGCAGTCGCATGATCTTGGCTCATTGTAACCTCTGCCTTCTGGGTTCCAGCGATTCTTCTGTCTCAGTCGCATGAGTAGCTGGGGTTACAGGCCAGCACCACCATGCCTGGCTAATTTTTGTATTTTTAGTATTTTTAGAGGAGACGGGGTTTTACCATGTTGGTCAGTCTGGTCTCGAACCCTTGACCTCAAGTGATCCACCCTCCTTGGCCTCCCAAAGTGCTGGGATTACAGGCGTGAGCCACCACGCCCGATCAGCCTATAGTAAGTTATTAATAATTTGGCAATCTCATGTGGAAGTCAGCCCCTAGTGAACATGCATTTATTTGGAAGAGGCTGTTGCTCCTGATCACATTTCTGCACAGCAGTTATGGACTGTGGTCACTCCACCCAGGCGTTGCCATCCCAGGAGGCCCTGCTGAAGCAGTCTGCCAGGATCAGCCTATTCTTATTATGTCCAAGATGTGTTAGGTGCTATGGGGAATTTAAAAAACGTCTGTGTGCTAATGACCAATTTCCAGGAGTTTCGAAGCATGCTTGGGAATAAATCTGCACAAGAGGCAATTTACTAAAGACAGCAACTCAAACTCTGGGAGCAATTGAGAGAGAGGAGAGCGTAGGTGGACTGGAACCTTTTGGAAAAGTCCCACAAGGAGGCCAGGTCTGAACATGCCCTGAAGAATGGATAGAATTTGAATTGGGCAAGTCATGTTGAAAGGGCCCCTGAGGACACATACTTTTTGGAGGCTGAGACTTTCAAGAAAATGTCATTTAAAAATATGATCTTATCCCTTTTTGGTAACCAAACTGTCTAGTAAGTTTGTTGAAACCTGTAGGTACCAATGCTATGTTTTCTTAGTAAGATGGTAACTGACTTTTAGCAATGACCTTGGACAGGCTTGGTGGGTAGTTGGACATGGGAAACTCAATTTCTGAATGCTTGGCTGAATGTTCCAAATAAGGACCCCAGATACAGAGAAATCTATAAAGGAGAAAAACCTGGTGGCTCAGTCCCTGGGGCAGCTGGATGTACTATGGTCTGTGCATGCTGGTCCAATCCATTGTGTCATATGTTTGGGAACTTGCTTAAGAAATTGCTGTCCTCGCCCTGTTGGATGAAGCTGAGCAGCTTTCTTGGGTGGACCTGCACTCAGGGAAGCCAAGCCCTTGTCTTCATCATTAAGAGAGAGCTGTAACTGTTTTCCCTTGGGCTATGGTGGATGGAGTTAGGGGTCTAAGGGTGTCTGGGAGAGGCACTAAAACTTCCCTTTGTTTACTCATCCCTTGTGAGTCTATGTTGTCTGTAATTTCCTACTTGTTAGAAGGAAAACAGTTTATTTTCAACTCCAGGGGCTTGGAATGACTTATAGTCACTTTTGAAAGGCACTGTGCTTGGGTCTCAGACCTGGGTTCAAATCCTAATGTTGCCACCAGGTGAAACCACCCATGCTTCTCTTCATTCTTATGAAGTCTTGGTTTCTTTTTTTGTCACTGGTGGCTAATTATATCTGTCTCATAACGTTGTTGGAAGATTAAATAAAATCCTGAAGTAAAGCCTCTGGCATGAAGCTTTAGAAACATCAGTTCTCTTCCAATATAGCTTAGTATGTCAGTTGTGATACCTGATACTAAAACCTTAAAAATTCAGTTTAAACTTAATGAAAAAGTATTTATGCACTATTTTAAAAAAGAAAAAAAAACATGACAAAAAATTTTTAGATTAGCTAAGGAATTTTGAAGATAGAATTATAGTCTTATTTCCCAAATGCAGTTGTTTTCAGTGACTCGTTTATTCACTTTATATAGAAAAAATATGTCATATAGAAGAAGTAGCTTTTGTATAAAAGCATCAGATGAAATGCAGCTAATTAAGCACATAATTTGGTACAGACTGTGTACCCAATATATTTTGGCACATAAAATATTTACTCTGATAGACTGAAGCTGTTACTCTGAACTGGGTCTGAGTTGTTATTGAGACTGAGTGTTTTTAATCTAGCAAACGATAATGACTTCATCACTTCTGACTTTGTGTGTCTGGTTTCAGTGCTGAATGAGATTTTATTGCTGTGCTTTTAGCTTTTGGTAAGAGTGCTTGATAGATTATTGCTACTAAGATCTTGCTTTTGAAAAGAACATTAAATACTTAATTTATATTTAAAACTCTAAATTCATGCTAACCATAAGAAAGTCTTCTAATTATGAAATTTCCTCATTTTCAGTTTTATGTGAAAGCTATGAACTTGAACAGCACAAACAGTGGATCATCTCAAAGTTTCTTTTCAAAATGCTTTAATGTTTTGGTCTGTCTCTCCCTGCTTCCCGATGCATTGGCTTAGGACAAAGGTACAGTTCTGGTCATGTTTTAAGCAGGTGTATTTTGAAGGAAAATAGCAACCACCACCCTGTGCTTTCCACTCTTTGGGTTTGTTTCAGTTCCAGGTTTTCTTAGTGTGTTTAAGTCTACTTTGTGGTCCAAGCTCTGGCTAGGTTTTCAGAGACGTGAGTTTTACTTTAGTTCAACTTTAGTTTCCTTCATTAAGTTTTTGCGTGGTTTTTAGAGGTTCTGGCATTAGATTTGTGACCTCAAATCAGGTGCATGAAATGAGACTTTGCTAATGTTCTCTATAGCGCAAGATGCTAAATTATTTCCACCTGTAAAAGTCCCAGGTGCTGTAGCGTTGTGTTTCAGCACGGATTCTGTCTTCAATTAGTCTCGGGTGGGTGTGGTGATGAGTTTCTGTGTTTCCAGCAGCTCTAGTTGATGCTAAGTTTGTTGGTCTGAAGAGAGTTTAGTGCGCAGATTTTTAAACTTGGCTGCTTGGGCTTGAATTTCTCTTTTACTGTTTATTAGCTATGTGACTTTGAGGAGAACATTTAGCTGCTCTATGCCTTCATATTGGCATTTGTCACAATAGGAGTGATTAAAATGGCATTTAGCTCCTAGGGCTTATTTAAAGAACAATTGATATAATATGTGTAAAGTATTTAACACGTGATAGCAAAGCAATGGCTGCTAATCAATATAGCGAATTTTTTTTCTGGTGAAAATAGCTTCTAGAAAATTAGAAGGGGAAAAAGGAGTCCTAATATTTATTTATTTTTACTTGAGAAACATTTCACTGCTACTTGGTGACTAACCATTCCTGTTTGGAACTGCTTTGGTTTAGCACTGAAAGTCTTGCATCCCTGGGAAATCCTTCATTTCTGAGAAAACTGGGACAACTGGTTATCCATATGTTTCATGTACTTCTTTTGTAATTTTCATAATAATCTCTAGACATAGGTTCCGTTATCTGAATTTCACAGATGGGTTGATGGGCCGTGGTTGGTAAGTGGTGAAGCCTGTATTCAAACCTGCCTTTGGGTGACTTCAAAATATTTGTATGCAACATCTGTTGTACATTCAAAGGTCATTCCTGTATTCTTATTTAGTCTTTCAAAATTTATATCAGAAACATATTTGGTTTAGAATAAGATAAAGGAATAAAAGATCTTTAACTCTTATAAAGTTATTTTATTAAAAAATTAATACTTAAATAGGAAATATACTGGACACGCCAAATTATGAGCTGCCCTAATCCAAGGTTGCCCTAATCCAAAGCCTGAAGAAAGGCAACTTACCTTGAAGATGTGAACAGTAGGGTTGCAATGGGGTTGGGAAGCAGGCTATTTAGATAATTTTGGGAGAAAGTGGACGTTTGGGGGAGGGGGATAGGGCAAATTGGATTGTATTACATTTTTCTTCCTGATTTTTTTCTTTCCAGTCTTCTACCAAAAAGCCTAGACTTGTGTTTCTTACCTTTTCTTCATTTCCCTGTCTTTGTAAAAGATTAATTGGAGCAGACACAATTGAGCTTTGTCAAGTGGCAATATCAGGGGATGTCTGCACGTAAGAAAGTCCTCAGATTATCCCATTACCCTGTCTCTATGACAGCCAAAGAATCATATCAGCTTGATTCTTTCCTTACTTTTCATGAAACAAATGCTGTTAACTCCAAAAATACTTCTGCAGATATTTCTCACAGAATTTGTCCAGTTTTACTATTAAGAAAGTGACTGCTCGCCACTAAAGGAATTTTTACAATGATTTTCAAGCCAGAGTTTTCTCAGTTGGATGTAGACGTAATGAACCCAACCCTGGGCGGAAGTTACATTTTTTATGTTCCCAAAGTTGCACTGGATATAACATTTAACATAAAAGCTAAAGCATTTAAAAATTCAGCAAATTAATACATAAAATATGAATATGAATAATAAAAATTATTTCCAGTTATCTTAAAATCTGTAGAATCAACATTTCAAAGCAAGGGCTTTTTATTATATTTAATTATTTCTGTATATTTCTAAAACTATTTTAATGTGTAATGGGTTTAAAATATGTAAACCTATATTCCAACACCTGTTTTGTTTTTTTTAACAAATATTTTAATAGAAGATAGAAATTGAAATGAAACTGTTATCCGAATTTTTTCTTTTATTTGATTTGTCTATAATCTTAAAGATAAAACCTATGAGTAAATTATTTTTTGCCAATAAACTGCAATAAGTAAACAAAAATCACCAAAATTATTGAAGAAATAATAATTTTAAAAATAGGAGAAAAGTTTAAAATTATTCTGTATTAGTGGTTCTCAAAGTGTGGTTCCTGGACTGGCAGTATCAGCATTACCTGAGAACTCGTTAAAAATGCAGGTTTGTGTGCCCCATCCAGGACCATTGTTTTAGAAACTCCATGAGTAGGGCTCAGCTATCTGCTTTAATGCATTGGTGATTCCAATTCATACTCAAGTGTGAGAATCCCTGGTCCAGAACAGTGTCTGATGGGTGATTATGACAATGTACCGTTAGCATTGGCTTGAGAATTAGAATTTAAATTGATGGCTCATAAATTAGACAGTCTTTCTCCCTCTGCCTTCTAGAGAAGTGATGACCATTAGACAGTGTAGTGTAATGAAAAAAATTTAAATTGTAAAGTGAGAAGATCTAGTTTTCAAGCTGCAACTTTATATATGCAAGTCACTGAAGTACTTTGAGTCATAGTTTCTAATATATAAAAGGGGATAATAATAACCTCCTCCCAAATTAGTCTCATAGACTTGTGATCAAATGCAGAAGTGCATGTGAAGGCAATTTAAAAATTACCAGTACTATGCAAATGTTACCTTTCATAAGCACATTACTGCCAGTATGATTGCAATTCTTAAAAGTTGATTTTCTCACTTCCCCACTCTTTGCCCTGTGAAATTTAGTTATCTCTTTAAATATAAGTTTTCCAAAGCAGAGATTGAAAAAAAAAAGAAATTAGAGACTTTTTGAATAAGAAAAGAAATCAGGGTTCTTGCAAATTATTTTATATATGAGATGGTACATATGATTTTTTTTTTATTTCATGAATAGTCTTTTAAGCTTTTAATCCACCACATAAAATAAAGAAATAGCATACTTCAGTGGTACCATGGCAATAATAATGCATTCTGGAATGTTAAGTGTCAAATTTCCCTCACATATTTCAAAAATTGTTTTACATTTTTCTGGTTTAACCTCTCTTGACATCAGTGAACTTGAGGCTTGTAATTGAAGGATAAGTGAGCAAAAAAGCAGTTAAGTGATAATATATCCATTTCAATTCCTGTTTTCTGGACGGAGACCTTTTATGCTAAGTTCATGTGAGAGTAAATTTTTATGACAAAATTATAACCCTCAGATAGATATTACTCAGGCAGGCTGAGATCTGTCCGGGTATAATGGATTTTGTGACATTGAAATGCATAGAGTCTCCAAAAAGCTTTGCCTAAGAAAATTCTGACAGTAGCCTATATATATGCTGCCGAAATTTTCAAGATGCTATTATGACTCATTATAGAAAAATGGCTTGGTATTTTAATCATGAAATACAATTTTGTTAAAAAGGAGGAGAAAGAAGTGTAAAGGCATAATTTTTGAAATATTGCCATGTATTCATATTAGTCTGTTTAGAAAATGCAGCTTTCAAAATGGTTTTATGCAATAAAATCTTCCAGTTTGGAAGGGTCCATGTATTTCTTTCCCCTAATTTGAGTTTCACCCATAATTTTCTGTATGTCACCAATTGAATGAAAAGGAGGCATCTTCTGCAACCAGAGCTAATCTGAACTTTACCTCATTCTCTGTAAGTTTGTTTTTCCCTAATGATAAAATACTGCTCCTTTTCCCATTTTGGTGGGTTAATTTTTTTTGAGGGAAATATGTAAGGATCCCTGAAAATATTACAGCATGTACAGTTAAAAATATCACATCATTTGTAAGGACCACAATATTATTACAAATACGTTGGCAGAAGTTAATCATTTCATACTATTTTGAGATATTTAGTTTTCTCGGTTTTGATCAGCAGAACTGTTTTATATTTTCCAGCCATCTAAGGGAAATTTTATATTTGCTTCCAAAGATCATCATAAAACAAAGAAGAAATCAATAGTAAGAAACAATGAAAAAGGAAGCACATGACTATACAAACAAGAATGCCAGAGTTAAAATTAATTTTTACTTTAATGTGTGAAAACACGATTTCAAATTACGTTTGGTTTTGCATTTAATTGTGCTTAAAACTTTTGAGGGTCCATAACTCCCATATTGTAAGAATCTGATGGAAATTCTGCACAAAGGAAAATGTACACATGCATATGCACACATTACTTTATACCCCATCGTAGTGGAACTTGGTGAAGAACCACACCTGAGAGCAGCAATTGCACCAGTTGTTTTGATACCATCCGACACTTACCTCAGTAGGAACCACCTGAGCCAACTCCTTTTAAGACAAGTGTACTTTGTCCCAAATACAAAGTGGAAATTAATGGGTTAACTCGGTGAGCATCTATTATCTTAAATTTTAACAAAAAGCTAGGATATAAGCAGGGCAGGCAAAAGGTAATAGTGTCTTGCTACATATCATTCAGTAGTAGAGTCAGGATTCAAGCCCAGACCTCCTGATTTCCAGCTCTGTGATTTTTGCATAACACCACATTATGCTCCAAGGATTTCCATCTGGGACACATCTGGAACTGTTGTACCAGTTGTTTCTGGCTTGTTGCAAACGTTAGGATTACACTTGTTGTGAAGAATAATGATCCAAATTAACAGTGGTTTCACTAAAGAGGACCTTCATTTCTTTTTTATATTTAAATCCTAAGGTAGGTGGCCTAAGCCTTGATTAGCATCTCTGGTGAAGTCCTAAAAGGCCCATGCTCCTTTTGTCATTTTCTTTGCTTCAGTTTTCAAGATCATCTGTGGTCCAAGATGACTGCTCAGTGTCAGCCATCACAATTATATTGCAGCCAAAAGGAAGAGAGATTAAAAAAAGCCAAAGTATTCCAGAGGTCTTTGAAGTTAGCTTACTGGACTTTGGCATATGATGCTTCTTCTTACAATTCATAGACCAGAATAGTCCAATTATTGAAAATTGTCCTGTGTGCATTCATTATTTAGTTTATAAAAGGCACAAAAGCTTTACACAGCATTTTACTTGAGTTAGTATGCAGTTTAATGTCTTTTCACAATCAGAAAAAATATTATCTGAGTGATTAAAAATAAAAAATCCTAACAAGACTATTCCTCATTCTAAGTGAATAGTTTGTGAATGGCATCCCAGAGTATTTTGCTTCTGTGACTTTGTATGAATTGTGAATTCGTATGAATTAGTTAAAACAGTAAAACTTTATTTTATTTGTGAGAAAATTTGAGTAGTCAGTCCTATGATTCTATTTGCAAGGAGTTTTGGAAATAGAACCTTTATTTGTATGGCCATACACCTGGTTCAAAATTGGGAGACCTATTATTAGGGAGAATAGAAAGAAGAAAGAGGTTAAGGAAAAGAGGGGAGATTTTAGGGAATAATATGCAGTGTCTAAGGTTCAGTGGTCAGGCAGTTTCTAGACTCCATTGCTGCTTTTAGATGCTCAAATAAATGAGTATTTAACCAAGATTTCTTGCTGCTGCTGCTGCTGCTTTGCATGATTTATATCCTGGGAAATTTAACATTAATTTAATACTGCAATACTTTATTGTAGATTTGGGGGACCAATGCATATTCTCTTCTAGAAAACCTCCCATTTCCATTTTCTATATTAAAGGTAAAAGGTTAGTTTATAGCATTGGAAACCACATGGTGAAACCAAGAAGAGTTCTCTGTCCTTCACCTTTTCCCATGTCCAGAAAAGCCCAACATCCGTCCCTTTGTAAAGGTCAAAAGAATTTAAACTTTGTGTGTGCAAAGATAAGGAGGCTAGGGGAGAATATGAGAATAGAGAAAATTTGCATGTTTACAGTGCTGTGTTCTAAGTTTCTTTGGGGGGTTACTTCTTTATTTTTTCATCTAAAGAAAATCAGGCATAGATATTTGTGTTAAATGAGAAACAGATACTCTTGTTAGTAAGCCTAATGTTCACTCAGCCAATGAGCACTTCTGTGGTCAAGTAACATACCCAATGTGTCAAATGTGGGAAGGGGACCTCTGATATGACATTTAAAGATAAGTCTGGAGTCATAAGGCTTACTGGAAATATTTATTTGCATTAGTAAAAGTAATAAGACGTTTCATTTTTTCATATAATAGAGATGTACACCTCAGATGTGCACCTCAACAATTAGATAATGCTATAAAAGGACATAGTTTCAAAATATGAAACAATGCCTCGAGTGAATTTTATAGTAAGGAAATCAGAAAATGAATGATTTAGATGTTTTGTGGTAAGACATACTGTTAAGAATGTATACAGTATATATGTGTATATTTTATTTTTTTTATATATACACATATATATTTTGTGTATATATGTATATACATGTGTGTGTGTGTGTGTGTGTGTGTGTGTGTGTGTGTGTGTGTGTGTTTGAGACAGAGTTTTGCTCTGTCATCCAGGTTGGAGTTCAGTTGTGTGATCTTGGCTCAATGCAGCCTCGATCTACTGGGCTTAAGCAATCCTTTCACCTCAGCTTCCCAAGTAGCTGGGACCACAGATAGGTGCCATCACAGCTGGCTATTTTTTTATTTTATTTTTTTGTAGAGATAGGGTCTCACTTTGTCACCCAGACTTGTCTTGAACTCCTTGGCGCAAGTGATCCTCCCACCTTTGCCTCCCAAAGTGTTGGGATTACGGGTATGAGCCGCTGTGCCTGGCCTCTGTCAAGAATATTATTATTTGATAGCACAACTTGTAACTTGGGTACAAAGCCCTTTTACTGATAGATGAGAAATGATAAGGGAAGAATCACAGTACTTACCACTCAAACTTTCTCATAAATAAGATAAAATTTTAGTTTTTTTAAACTTGAATGTAGATATTTGTCTTCACATATTTATTTTCACAATTCATATGAAGTCAAAGAAGTAAATGCCCTCAGATACCATTCAAAAACTATTCCATAAGGATGAGATCTTGATAGGAGTTTTTATTTTTAGCATCTCAGGCTAATTTTTTTTCTGATTGAGAGAAAATATTAAGCTGCATAATAATTCAAATAGTGTGTAAAACTTTTGTGTCTTTATAAACTGAATAATGGATGGACATGAAACAATATTCTGCAATTGGATTATCTCTTTTATCTCCTCCACCTCATGCCCCAATGGAATTAGAGGTATTTATATGAATTTTAGGGTTAGAATCTACTTCAGTCGTTTCTTATTTGAGTGAGTGTGAATGAGTATATAATTCCCATATGGCATGTATTATAGAACAAATTTATATTCCCACGTTCTGAAGCCAGTTTGGAATGCTAAATATTTAGATATAGATACCATATTTTTAATGAGACAATATAATCTCATAGCCACAGTTTTGTCTTTTACTTTCTTGACTCTGTCACCTTCCCCCTCCTCCCCTTGTAAAGCAATTTTGTTAGTTTACATTTGTTTTTCCTAGACAATTTTGCATGAGAAACTTTGATCTACCGCATGATTATCAGAACACACCATCATCTTGTAGCTTTGATGGCATGCTTTCTATTATGGGTCCCTAAAGGATTCATGAGGCATCTCCCAGATTCTCAGGACTTTCCACGATCCTTGAAAACTGTGTCTAGAGTGTTCTGAGAAGTAAATTTACTGAAAGTCAAGGAACTCTCAACTTGTCCCTCAAATTATAGTCAGTCCTGTGGTGAGCATCTGTGTCTGGATTTCAGGAATGTAGACACTACCACTGTTGCCACTTGATCACACATCGAGGTATTGGTGTTGGGAAGAAGATATTCAATAATACCATCTTAAATAATAGGATTATAAATGGTATAAAGGTAGCAAGTTACTCTAATTGCCTTTGGTCAACATGACTTTCTCTCCTCAACTTACAGTACATTTCCAGGCTTCCTTTCTATCCATTAGGGGGGGCAGAATTCGTAGCTGAGCAGACTGTCTTGGCCTTGTCTGTACTGGCAATGAGATATTTTAGCAGGTGGTTTCTTCTGATTATGGCAGCCTAAATGAAACTATTTTGAATTTAATGTACATTATGCTGATGAAAACTGGATTGGTTGTGTAAAGGACTGAGATTCATCTCTCTATGAACCACTTTATTTCCTGCTAGGACATACTTTTGCTTTTTTGAGGATATAAACAATGTCTTCTTCTATCAGAAAAAAAATAGGCAAATTATGCTTTTGAAAATTGAAGATATTCTTTCTTATGAACAGACTGAATGATTGACAATAATGTTGCCTAGTAATGCTATAGAGAAATACAGAGAATGTAGTGTATCAAAAAAGATGAATTTTAAAGCAGTACATGCATTTTATTTTTTATTGTATTAGCACATAAATTGATGAAGCCACACGGTGAAAATCTGTGAGAAACAGAAGGTTTTCATTTATTTTCTGTGCCTCACTGTATACCACCTTTCAAAATACTCAAAATAATGCTTTCTGCTGGGTCCAAACTTCATTCAGAGCAAAGAAAGGTAGTTAAAAGGTTTCATTTAAAGCTGCTTTGTTATGGTGCTACTGCAAGTAAGTAAAAGCAAACAGAGATAATTTGGAACTTAAATGAGCCAAGAGGATTCAGGTGATATAGAAGCTGCATCTAGGGATAATTGAAGATTGATTTTCTGATGAGAGGCACAAAAAAAGGATTAATTGGCTTATTCCAAAAGGAGGGCAATTCTTTAGGAAGTATGCTTGAGGATATACTTGGCCATAAATTTGACAGCTAGCATGGTCTCTCTGCAGGTTGGCTTTATCTGGGATTCTGGAAGAAGAAAACCATATTTGCCTTTATCTCGGAGCTCAAAGGCAAATGTGTGTTTGATGCCCAGGTCATAAGCCCAGTCTAAAGAAGAACCTGATATCGGGTCTGTAAAACACAAGCAGTAAATATTTAATTAGAGACAAATGCTAATTTTTTTAAAAATGGAAATCAGTGGTGTATAATTAGCAATAAAAAATAATTATGTGTACAGTTAATTGCAGTAATGAATGAGAATAGCGGTCTGAATAGTACAGAATGCATAGTAAAACATAATCATGACTTTGAATCCACCAAATGTGTGCTGCATTAAAAAAAAATTACATTTTGGTTGGGTGAGTACTGAGTTGAGTTTATTTCCTAGGCACATATTTTTGCAGATGGAGGTGTTCAGAGCAAGTGTTCAGAGCAAGTGCTAGCAGCTGAGAAAACCAGGTAAGGAGTCACTGGTCATTGAAAACCGCCAGGGAAAAGCTATATACACCAGCTACACAGAATTGCATTCCTTCTCATAGCTTAGGTCTCTTGTTATTCATATTGCTAGGGTAAACTATTTCATACTCCAAAGACCAAGAAAATGTAAATTAATTATTTTAAAGACATATTTAATATCCTAATTCAAAATCTCCATGTCAATTTTTATGAAATTTAACTCAAGAATCTATTTTTTGGTAAAAATATTGGAAATATAAACACATCTAGAGGTTATATAACACACATCTAGAAGCTATATACATATACAGGTGCATATACATACCATAATTGCCTTTATGTACTCGTATTTTGCTTTACATGATAGAAAAGGTTTTTTTTTTGTGGAAAGGCACTTATGTTCTAGGACAAGTAATGAGTTTAACTAACAATAACATTTGAAAGATTTGAAAAATTTGAAAATTAAGAATTCAAAGCTGTGATGAAGAAAGAGAGAAGGGATATTTTGATGAAAAGAGATAGTGTTGGCTCTTAAATTTGTCACCAAATGTTTATTAAACCTTTAATAGTTACAAGACACATTTCTTGGCACTGAGTAGAGTAATTGGTGCAGGGTATAAAAATGCAGAAGATGCTACTGGTATCTTCAGTAACTTACAATTTAGGAGGCAGAAGCCAAGATATAAGTCAACAGAGGCGGAGCAGAATATGCTAAGTACCATAGAAAAGGTACAACGTTTTATCAAGAGTTAAAAGAAAAAGAGATCATTCTTGATGAGGAGTTTGCCTTTCATGCCCAGTGCCAGCTCAAATACTGCCTTCATGATGGAGGAGATGGTATTGGAGGAGAGTCTTGAAGAAAGGCTAGTGTGTTTTCAGCTGGAGATGGAAGAAATGAATTCTGGCCAGTGAACTACAAGGATAGAAAAACATGGAGGCCTTGTTAGCAACCAGTGAGATCCAGCTGGATCAGAGCAAAGGGAGTGATCAGAGTTTGTGAGTAAAGCTTAAAAATCCTTGTGACATTTTACTATGTCAGGTGAGGCATAGAAACTTTACTTCCTTTTAGAACCTTTTTCCACTTTCAGAATACAATTGTCTTTAGTACTTTTCTAACTACATTGAACATCATATAAATAGACTTATAATTTTTGATTCAATTATCATGTGACAAAAGATAGTCTATTATTTAATTTATTTATTTATACTTAATCCATTTTTCTTCCTTCCTTTCTGCAGTACCAAGGCTTTCTCTGTGATGATTTCCTTCATGTTTAGAGGGGTTTCTTTAGCCATTAAGAGTAGGTGTGCAAGGGGCACATCTCCTGATTTTCTTTTGTATGAGAATGTATTTATTCCCTCTTTCATTTCTAAATAGTTTTGATGGATATTGAATTTAGCATTGATAGGTTTTTTTTTTATTCAGCCTTTGAGAAAATGTCACTTCCTTTTGACTTTCATGGTTTCAAATGAAAAATCTGCTGTCACTGGAATTGTTTTTAACTCTAGATCATTTCTCTCTGATTCCTTTTGTGATTTTTTTCTTTGTCTAGTTTTCAGAAGTTTAATTATGATGTGCTTTGATTTGAGTTTCTCTGGGTTATTCCTGTTTGGGTTTCACTCAGCTACTTGACTATGTTAGTTTATGTCTTTGTCAAATGTAGGATATTTCAGCTTTCATTTCTTCAAACGTTTTTGTCATCTCCCATTCCCTTTATTTGTCTTTTCCTTGGACCTTGATGACATGAATGTTGGATATTTTATTATTATGCCATCTGTTCCTGAGGCTTTATTTTTTATTTTCTGTCTTCGGAATGAGTGAATTCTATTGTTTTGTCTTGAAGTCCACTGATTCTTCCCTCTGTCATATTTATTCTGCTATTAAAGCCCCTCCAGCTTTTTGTTGTTGTTGTTCAGGTTATTATATTTTCTAGTTTTATGGTTTCCATTTGGTTCCTTTTTATATCTTAAATGTCTTTGATGATATTTTCCATTTCTTCATTTGTTTCAAAGCCATCTGTAATTGTTGAGGCAATTTTTTATGATGGCAACTTTGAAATTCTTTTCCAGTGTTTGAAATTCCAACATCTAAATCATCTCAATGTTGGCATCTATGGATTGTCTTTTTGTTTTCAAGTGGTAATTTTTCTTGTTTTTAGTATTGCAAGCGATTTTTGATTATATTCTATACATTTTGGCTATCACATTAAATATGAAGTTGTAACTTAAGTCTTAATTTAGCAGGTAGTCACCCTGTTTAGGTTTAGTATACAGGCCCTGGCCTACTTTTGTGTCTTGTGGTACTGATGACAATGTAGTATTTCTTTTTTCTTTCTTTCTTTCTTTTTTTTTTTTTTTTGAGACAGAGTCTCGCTCTGTCACCAGGTGCCAGGCTGGAATGCAGTGGCACGATCTCGGCTCACTGCAAACTCTGCCTCCCGGATTCAAGCAATTCTCCTGCCTCAGCCTCCAGAGTAGCTGGGACTACAGGCGCACGCCACCACACCCAGCTAATTTTTGTATTTTTAGTAGAGACGGGGTTTCACCATGTTGGCCAGGATGGTCTCGATCTCTTGACCTCGTGATCCACCCGCCTCGGCCTCCCAAAGTGCTGGGATTACAGGCGTAAGCCACCGCGTCTTTTTTTCTTTTGAGATGGAGTCTTGCTCTGTTGCCCAGGCTGGAATGTAATGGCACAGTATTGGCTCACTGCAACCTCCGCCTCGCAGGTCTAAACAATTCTTCTGTCTTAGCCTCCTGAGTAGCCTGGACTACAGGTGCAGGTCACCATGCCTGGCTAATTTTTATATTTTTAGTAGAGACGGAGTTTCACTGTATCGGTCAGGCCAGTCTTGAGCTCCTGACCTCAGGTGATCCACCTGTCTCGGCCTCCCAAAGTGCTGGGATTACAGGTGTGTGCAATAATGCCCAGACAGGTTTTTTTTTTTTTTAAATGAAATGTAGTCTCACTTTATTGCCCAGGCTGAAGGGCAGTGGTGTGATCTTGGCTCACTGCAACCTCCGGGTTCAAGTGATTCTCCTGCCTCAGCCTCCTCAGTAACTGGGACTACAGGCATGTGCCACCACACCTAGCTAATTTTTGTATTTTTAGAAGGAATGGGGTTTCACCATGTTGGTCAGGCTGGTCTTGAACTCCTGTTCTTAGGTGATCCGCCCACCTCGGCCTCCCAAAGTGTTGAGATTACAGGCATGAACCACTGCACTCAGCCAATATAGTTTTCAAAGCCTTTGCATTGCTATTTTGGTCTGGTTGGTTCACTTAGTGGATAAGGTGATTGCCTGGTGCCCTAAGTAACAAATGGGGGATTCTAGCCTGTGGGGATAGAAGTCATTTCCTGATGAGGAAGTCAGAAGGAAGAGGAGGGACCTCAGAAGAGAACCTGGGGAAGTATCCATATATTGTACCCCGTTTTTTGGAAAATGTCTACTTTTAGAGGCAGTCAGCGGAAAGAGTAGAAAAAAGGAGATGGAAGGAGAACCAGTAGAGTTCAAAGTCAAGTAAGCTGAGGGAATGGCAAGAGAAGAGTTATTAACAGGGTCAAATATTGCATAGAATTGATAGAACACATGAGCTGAAATAATAGATACTGGCTTCAGTGATCAAAAAAATTGCCACTTTTAGCTAGTTGGATTTAAGTTCATGAGAAAGAACTCATGCTAAGATGCGAGTTTGGTAGCAAAGGAGGTAAAGTAAATATGAATTATGTCTTATAACTTAGGATACACCAGATATTTTAATAAACTTAGCCAGTTTCTAACTGCAGTAGCTGTCTATTTGCAGTTGAGTAAACTGCTGGGATTTCCAAGGGTTGAAGGGTATGGCTATTCTATTTTGAGAGATTTACTTTATGTGAAGTTTCTCATTAAGATTGATTGTGGTGACTGAGAAGATATGGAATTTGATTTTTCATAATTATATGATGCTATCAAGTAGAATGCATTTTGTATCTTCTTGATCTTAAATTTGCAAACCAAAACTAAATAAATACATAAAATAAATACAACATTGAAAGTTTTTACTTTGAGAAAAAAATATAGAACTTCTTTTTCTTCTTTTTTTTTTTTTTTGGTGACAGGGTCTCACTCTGTTGCCCTTGCTGGAGTGCAGTGGCACGATCATGGCTCACTGCAACCTCAATGTCCCAGGCTCAAGTGATCCTTCTGCCTCAGCCTCCTGAGTAGCTGGGATTACAGGCGTGCGTCACTGTGCCTGGTCAGAACTTAATTTGTTTAACATGATACTTAGCCTTTTCTTTATTTCCATGTGTACCTACTAAAACATGTATATGCATTTATAAAATGTAATAATAATCACTTGCTAAATACCAAGTACCCTTCTATGTGCTTTATGTATGTTAACTCATTTAATTAATTCCCATCCCAAATGTAAGTAACAATTACCATTTTACAGAAGAAGAAACTTAGGCTCAGGGAGATTAAGCAACTTGCTAAAAATCAATATAGCTAGTACATGGTTGAATTAGGATTCAAGCTCAGGTTATGTCTTCAGAGTTCATGCTGTTAATCAGTATACTGTGCTACCTATGTGCCACTCTGTAGTCTAGCCAATACAAAGTCTTTACTCAGTTCTATCAGGTAATTTTGTTTTTGTTGACAGCATATTCTGAGTATGTTCAATGTTAAGAAAATATTTCCTACTTATTTCAAGGCACAATATTGAGTGCAACAAATTCAATTAGAAAATCAAAATGAAACTATACCAAACTAGAAATGTAATTTCAGCCCAAAGGGATCCATATAAAGTGATACTGGTGACTTAATGTGTGCTGCATTTATTGCTTACTTGATACAGTGTTTTGCTAAAAAGTTATATCATTTTAAAAAGTATTATTTAAATGTATTCAATATAACTTATACTTTTATATCAATACTAAGCGAAAATTATATTTGAAGCAAGAGCTGAAGCCAGAGATACATGAGCATAAATTGAAATATTTTTCTGTAATATCAGTTTGAATGTCTCTTTGTAAGTAGAGATTTGGTGTTACAAACTACAGGTCTTAACTTTGTCTTTTTCAGAATTTACATTCTTACATTTTCGGAATGTAAATTCTAGAAAAGTAGAATATGTAGAATGTGAAGAAGAGCACTGGGTTGAGAATCAGAGGTAGATCTGGTAATTTTGGTGCATGCAGGAAGCTACAAGATATGTGCTTTGAAATTAACTTTTTAATTCATGATGTGAGTCACAGATGAATTTTATTAATAATGCAAGCTTCTTGTTTCTTATCAACTCAAATAACTATTCTTACTCACTAGGTACTATGTTTAGGATTTCTAAGATGATGAAGGATTGGATATGTCGTTTATATGCATATATAATAATTTCACATTAAACATTACTATTTACATTTTTGTGCCATCTCAATATCACTACTTTGGGGCAAAGTGGAGGTATGCTATTTTAACTCTGGTTTGAAATGCTGATTGTTATTTTTGTTCTGCCCTAAAGTGATAAAATCTTCCTGTATCTGAATTTCAGTCTATAAATGAGAGGTTTAGCTTAGATCAGTGATTCTCAACCCTAGTTTCATCTTAGAATCACTTTAGATACTTTAAAATAAATTGAGTGCCTGAGTTCCACCTCAGACTGATGAAATCAGAATCTCTGGGAGTGGGAGTCTAACCATTCGTGTATTTGAAAGCTTCCTGATGTTCTAATGGGAACTACGCTTGAGAACCATGGATTAGATGATTGCCTATGTTTCTCTTTGGTTTCAAAATTTATGATTTTGACTTATCTGGTATGTTTGCTTCTCATGTTCAAATAGCAAACATATATATTTTTTTTTCTGAAGGCCAGAGCTCCTCCGTAAGGTGGGCTTAAAAAAATTCTCTCCCAGTCTTTTTTTTTCTGTCTTCATCAAGTCAAAGAGAAAAAAACACTGGCGAATTCTAGATGCTGTTCCTAAATCTGGGGACATGTTAAGTGACAATCAGGTTATTGGAATGACTAAACTTTAATCATGTTTTTATTTTTTATTCTTACCAAGTCAGCTACTTTGTTACCCTCTGTTTCTCATGAATGTTTGATGAACATTCTATCAGATGCTTTATTAAAGCAGTCTGTCCTAGAAATCTTTATCATTAATTAAGCTGCTGCAGCACCGCATGACAAAGGAAATTCTTTCTAAATCTCAATGACTTTAAAATGTTTTAGTATAACAAAAATTTTAAATAGTGCTGCACAGTTAAACAGAACAGTAATTCCTCTTGACCCTATCTTTCCATTTTGAAAGTGATACATGATGGCATGGCGCTATGGTAGTTTTGGCTGTCTGCTCCTTCCAGTTAGAATGTGACTTCCTTAAGAGTAGTTTATTGTGTCTTAAGTCCTCTCATCTATCTCTGAAAGCTCCAAAATACTGACCTGCTACTGGGTACACCATACATTTTTGTTCATTAAGAGATCTTAATGCAATGCTATGCATAGCTCTGTATTCTCACACTTTTGTAGATACACACACACACATATGGATACTTATTTGATGCCTTAATTGCCTTTTGCAAAGTTTGTTCCTGTTTGGAATGCTTTGTTCTTTTCCTCTAAGAATATGTGTGTTTTTCTTTCTTAAAGGAATTGCTCTTAGGTGATGTCTGGGGTGGCTTATTTACTAGTATCTACTAAGTGGGCTGCCATTTTAAACTAATGTTCTAGTCTGTCCTCTTGTTCTTTACTTGGCTTACTTTTTGTCCACTCACATAGCTGGGTAAATAGCATCTATTTTGCAATCTTGTCATCCACCTGTATGTGTAATGAGTTCCCAGCATGGTTGGGTTGTAGCAAGATCTACATGGATGCTGGGGATCATCTGAATCACTACACTTTCTCTTCAGCACTTTAACAGTGACTGGTGGATAGGTGATTGTTAATGAAGGTGGTTGAGGAAATGGGACTTTTCCATTTTTTAGTCATTTTCTAGTTCTGCCAGAGAAACCTCTAATAAATAAGCCCTAGAAACTGTATATGTTGATACCAGTATTTTCAAATTCTATAGCAGTTGCCGTGGATGCAGACTTTTAGTTCCAAGTTTATACTTTTAGCTGGGATTACAAAAGTGACTTACAAACTGTTACCAGATAAAATTGTTGCAATGAATCCATGGATTCATATGCACATATATATTTTTTAATGCACAGATTCTAAAAGTGTAATAAAAATATGAGTGTATGTTTGGTGGTGGTAGGGTTGTTCATGAAATTTTTAAGTCAAAAGGCAGTCTTCATGCTAAAGAATGTTGGATATTTGGTCTGGAGAATGATGCAGGCTTAATCAAGCCCAGTCCTCTTGTGGTTTCAACCCACATTCACTTCTTTTGAATGAGCCAGGACACCATTTTCATTGAACAAGTTTATAGGAACTAATTCTGCTCTTGTTCCATGCCCTGCACTGTGCTATATGTTACAGACTCTAAGAGGAAATCTGAAGCATAATTCTTGCTTTTGAGAAGTTTCATTGAGAATTTTGTATAAATTTTGTGACTAAGAACTGAAGCTTGAACTTGGTTTGGACAAAAGGTAGGTTTTCCTAAATTGTTCCCAAACTAAGATTAGTGGGAGCTTGCTGTAAGAGCAGAAAGTAGACTCACTTCCTAGGATTTGAGTTAATGGTCTTTAGTGATACTCAAATGGATTTTTTGGTTGTTGCTTAAAAACAGAAAATCCTGGATATTTCATCTACAAAATCCAAATGTGCAAACAGTATGCGCAGTGGGCAAGATCAGGGGGCTTTTGTTTGTTAAAACCTGGGATTGAGTTTCAGCTTTGCCAGTTACTAGTAACTGGGAAATGGTACTGACCACCTCATAGGTGGGCATAGGTTGTTGTGAGACTTGAGATTGTGAAAATCAAGGGCTAAGCACAGTGCCTAACTTGTTAAGACTCCATAAAAATTTGTAGGTATTATTTAGTATAAAGTATGGGAGTTGGCAAATCCTGGCCAGCCTCCTGTTTCGGTGAATGAAGTTTTATTGGCACATAATCATACCTATTTGCTGACTTACTGTCTACGGCCATTTTTCAGCTATGATGCTCCAGTTGAGTAGCTGCAGCAGAGACTGTATCTCCTCAAAACCAAAACTATTTACTATCTGGCCCTTTACACAAAAAACTTACTGATTCCTTGTGTAGAGAATAAAAGACAAGAAAACCAAGGCCAAGAAATCCAAGTCAATAACTTAAAAACACACAAAGACAACACAAATTTAAAATAGTGAAGAGTAAGAAATGGTGCTGAGAATATGAAAGTGACAGAGCTAGAGTCTTGTGATCTCCTTTCTAGTTCACTATACAGATTTCAGTTGAACATAGTGAGAAGGAGCAAGTGAGAAGGACAAATAACTTGTTTTACATGACCAGAGGGGCTGAAACTGATTTTCTGTTTTCCTATCAGGAGCCAGGAAAAGACCATACTTACATGGAGACAAGGCAAGTAAGAAAGAGTCCAGTTAAAGTCAAATGGTTAAAAAAAGTATAGACTGTTCCAACCAGTTTTTTGTTTGTTAGATGAGGTCTTGCTCTGTTGCACAGGCTGGAGTGCAGTGGCACGATCACAGCTCACTGGAGTCTTGACTTCCCAGCCAGGCTCAAATGATCCTCCCACTCCAGCCTCCACAGAAACTGGGACTACATGCATAGGTCACCACACCTGGCTAATTTTTTTTTTCCTCACTCCAGTGAATTTTTGTTAGTTCCTGGAAGGACACTACCTTGTTGGTGGTAGAGGTGAGAAATAGGAAGGTAGATGAATTAAACTGTAAATCTGTCTTGACTTAATAGCTTCCGTTGACCTTGTAACCAAGGTCAGTATAATTTGTTTCTAGAAAACTCTTATCCCAAGAAAATGGCAGAATCTATTCCCTAGATTCATATATAATTCAGAATATCCTGTGAAAAGTGAAATTTAAATTAACAATTCCAGATGCTCTAACCCAAATTACAAATTCCATAATTTTCTTTAATATTTATAAAAATAATTAGGGAAAAAGGGCTCAGTAAATAAGAGGAACAACTTACAAATTGTTGATTTTATTGGGCCATAGATGTAGCGGGTTTCATATCGAGTTGATAGAACATCAGTGCCAATCTTTGCAACTTTGGCCTGGAAAGAAAGGAAAGTTAGAGTGAAATGACAGAATACTGTGTAAATGCCGAAGAATATGTAATCATGTATGTATGCAATTTTTATGGACACTGTGCTTGGCCCTTGATTTTTATAGTTTCAAGACTCATAACAACCCTGTGAGATGGATAGTAGTGTTTCCTAGAAACTTGCAACTGGTGAAGCCAGAATTCAATTCCAGGTTTTAACAAAACCAAAGCCCATGCGTACATACATTTTTAAATATGTACATTACTAGGGATGAAAAAAGTCCAATTTACTAGTTATTTGGAATTTGAAGATCAAAATAAAATAAATGGTTAAATAAGAAACTTTTCAGTAATATATGCAGTAATTATAAAGACTTAAACATGCAGTCAATTATATACAGTAATGTCATATCTCATTTTGTGTTTATACTCTTCCTTTTCTTTCTCCCTCCTCATCCCTTTCTTTTAAAATAGACATTATTTTTTCTCTGAGTTTTTTTTTTTTTTTTGGGGGGGAGTTTCAGATAATTGTCTCTTCTGACAGTTTCTCCAGTTTCTCTTGTGTTCTACATTCCTCGGTCCTGACAGGTTTGTATTGCTACAGGATCTTCTCTATTCATCTGACTTCAGCATACCAAGGGAAGAAGGGAAGTTGACCCCTCTTTAAAATAGTTGTTAATTAGGGCGTCTCTTTCAGAGTGGCATTTTGTCATGACCTTTTAATATACATAAGTGTTTCATGCTGTGAGAATGACTATCAGAATGAATTTTAATGGAATATAGTTACTAACATATTTGCACTCACAAATAAGGACTTTTGAAAGACTGTATGTATAATGTTTATAACCAAGAAATACTTTTTCTTAATCAACTTAGTTACTATGCAAGAACTCTCATTTTACTCAAAGTGTTTTTTATTTGGGGGATATATGTATTTTTTTTAACCCATAATGTCATTTTCCTAACAGTGTATTGATATTGCAGTGCTGAACCTTTGTATACATTAATTGAACTCATGGGCTCAGATTATCACCTAGACTGGATAATAAATGACTATGTGCCATACATTGATGGTATGTTTTCTTTGTTGTATATACAGAGATTATTTTAATGACTGATTCAAATCTCTGCTCCAATTAACATTAAATGCTGTCGTGCTGAATACAATTGTCTTAGGTCAAAATGAAAATTGTACTCTCAAGAATTTTAAAAAATTTTATGAGGCAGTATTTGAACTACTGCTTTTACTGGAAGTGCTGTATTTGCCAATCACCATGGGATTAGGGCCACTAAACTTTATCTGTTTTATTTCTTCTATAGCAATTCAAAATATTTATCCCTCTATCCACCCATTCACTCTGTCACTTCTTGTCATTCACTGGAACCCATATGCAGAATTTTTTTAAAGCTCACATTATCAAATCAGTTTTCATAGAAAAAATGGTGCTTAATGGATCATAGCTTTGGAAAGATAACATATTCTTAGTGAGGAAGCTTCACCAACATTTATAATCTTCTTTGGATAGTAAAATAATATAATTTCCCAGTTGATCAGGAAGATAAAAATACAATGTGTCTTCTTAAATCTGATATCTAGGGGGCAGGGCTAGTGAATGTCTTTGCTATTCTATTAGGGCTTTTTCTGTGCATGATTTTGCTGTAGACCCAGGGTAAATGTTAAACTTCGCAGTGAGCTGTGTAGTAATAGACTTCTACTGTGCCTTGTACAGACATTTCCATCTGATTTTTTTCCTTGAGAATCATATTAAAAGAATTTACTAGTTATATACTTTTATCAGTGAAAAATTAATCTAAAGGTTATGATTTTAACTTCAAGGTAAATTTCATTAGTTCTTTTCTTTGACATTAAAATGTGAAATTCTTTCAACATACCCAAGTTAATGAAGAACAGACTGAAAGTCAATGGTGGCATCGATGCGTAAACCAAAAACTTTTTTCTACGTACCAAGTCATCGTGGTTAGGTGGTAGTTTTGATGTATATCCATAGGGAAACAATAGCATCTGGGAGTAGGAATGGAAGGTGATGTAAACCTTGATTTCATTCAGGTGGCTTCTAATGAAATCAGTGACAGCTTTTGTCTCTTTCTCGGACTCTGGTGCAGAGCCCCGATAGTTTTCTGCACATGGGTTGTTGGTGTTAGAAATAGCTGCAGAAGACATAGGTGGATGAGACTACAATCTACTCTCCATCCATACAGCTCCTGCCTCTTCTAACGTACTATATATTCACAGAATGTTTTAAACGTTTTTGTCTGTCACGTTTACAGGGCTGCTTCAATGTCTCTTGTGTCATAGTCACTACAGATTAACATTGCATATACATGCCAGATTGTAACAGACTTAGCCCACTGGAATATTCTGAGCCTTGTTTATTTCCTTGTCCTTTCCTAAGGCCACAGGAATAGTAAATCAGAAGCAGCCCATGGCTTGGAGCCAGATAGACTCCAGTTCCAATTCAACTCCAGCTCTAATGTGTTTGGGGCTGGTGAGAACTACCTTCTCTAAGCCCAAGTTTCTTCAACCTGTTTCAGCAGAAAGCTCTCAATTAGGGATAGCTGCTGCTATTATCATGTTCATTATGGTAGAATAGAGTTTAAAAGCTCAGGTGATGTTTTCAACAAAATTAGGCACAGAAGAAATATATAAATTGGGGCAATGGTAATTTCTCTTTAAAAGTGTGCAGTGATAAAGTCATAGTTGTATAGCAACTAAAGTATCTTCCGATGTAGCAATCCTCTGCTTAATATCATATTTCCATTAAACTTTTTCACTTTCTTTGCTCCAGATGATTCTTTTCACTAAATATCTGAAAAACTATCTGTAGGTTGCTTTTAACCACTGACTTTTCTCACATCAGGAAGCAGAGGAATCTGAGGTCTTTATTCAAATTATCTGAATTTCTTTTTTTTTGATAAAATATCCTTTTTTTATTTGGCCAGTTTTTTTTTTTTTTTATTGCATTTTAGGTTTGGGGGTACATTTGGATTGTGCTTAATTTTTAGCAAGCTAGATATAGTAAGAGATGATTTGATAAATAGTCCCTTTCTCCTCATTTCCTTCCACACAGCAAAACATCCCTCAATGGTAGTGATGATTATCTTTCATGTTATAGATACAAAAGTTAACACTCACTCGAAGCATAACTATTTTTACTGAAACAAGTAGGTGGTTGAGTTAAGTTTGGAAACTAAATATTCTTTTCTTTCTTTTTTTTTTTTTTGAGGCAGAGTCCCACTCCGTTGTCAGGCTGGAGTGCAATGGTGGCATCTCACTCACTGCATCCTCTGACTCCCTGGTTTAAGTAATTCTCCTGCCTCAGCCTCCCGAGTAGCTGGGATTACAGATACACACCACCACATCCAGCTAATTTTTGTATTTTAGTAGAGATAGGGTTTCACCATGTTGGTCAGGCCAGGCTGGTCTTGAACTCCTGACCTTGTGATCTGCCCACCTCGGCCTCCCAAAGTGCTGGGATTACAGGTATGAGCCACCGCACCCGGCCTGGAGCCTAAATATTCTTTACAGCAATTTTCCTTGATAGCAAGTCTGCTACTCACAGTCCCATGAAGCATTAAAATTCCTGTTGAGGTCAGTGCCAACACATTTGGAGTTTTGGTTCTTGGAACGATTTTTTCTCCACATGCGGTTCTGCCGGATTGAATGATGAGTGTTTACACAAGATCAGTTTGCATTTTTCAATTTGATCATTTCAAATTCTCTCTGCAGGTGTCTGCAACTTTATTTGAAATCTATCTAGTTAACTTGGGGTCCTTTATTATAAAAATAAAAAATATTGTTTTCTTATAATTTGTAATATTTTCAGAATCATGGTTTTTAATATATCCTTAGGCCTTGATGAAATAATTCAGTTAATTTTAAACACTGTTGATTATTTCTCAGTATTAGAAGATGACCAATGGTATTCTGAAATTAACTGTAATTTAAATTATAACTTAAATAGCTTTTTCACCCTATGTAGATTCAGATATTATGCAGGTCAGATTTTGACTGTTGGAGCATTATTTGCAGAAAATAGCTTGATGTGATAGTGTCTGTCTGAGAGTTCAGTATTAATCTTACTTAGCAATAGCAGGACAATAAAAGATCCTATAAAAAGATGAATAGATATTTGTATCTCTCTGTTTTTTAATTTTTTTGATGCAATGATTCTACCTTAAAGTCTATTCAAAATTGATGGCAAGATTTTTGTTTTAAAATCAAGGTGTTTATAATTGTTTTAATTGACTTTATTCTTAGCAAGATATGCCCTATCATATAATGCAGTCATACAGTTCCTCTATAATTACTGCTTTATGTCGTTTTTCTACACAACTAGCTTCAGCAACAAACATTTTATATTATTTCAAGGATACCTATGCAACCAAGAAATCATACTTAATTTGAAACTGAGATTTTAAAAAATATACTTTTCTGAATTAGAATTAACTAATTACCTAAACCCTAAGCTGAATACATAACAATGTGTATTAAAGCCCGTAAATAATATCTAAATGCAAACAAGAGAGTACAGAGCAGTACCTTTGTCCATGACCAAATATATCCATCAACATTGAACACAGGAAGAACGTAAAAATTCATTCGGTCTAAGAGTTTGGTCATAATTTTGTTTCTCCCATAAGTTTTGGTTGTCTGTAGGAGGACGAAAAAATTAAGATATTGGTATGAAGTTTAGCTATTATGTGGAAAGCTGCAGTTACAATAGTAATAACTTGATTCACTTTCCAAGATCACATACTTTCAAACATATTTTTCCTAAAATGAACAAAAATAAACAATCCATATAGATAACAGGGGGAAAAAAACTTCACTTATTTAGACTAGTGACATTAATGAAAATGAACGGTCTTTAAGGGAGCATTTAATTATGGGGACTTGTAGCATTCCAAATGTAGCATGAGAGATATGTTTCATAGAAAGATTGGAAGCCAAATGGAAAATTTGTTAGTACAACTTATTTTAAACTGATTCTCTCACATCCTTTACGTAAATATAGATTGAGTCTGTAAGCACAGGAATAAGAAAAATATTGGAGAGAATTTATGAAATAGTTACAAGAAAGATCAGAGAAAAAAATTTGTATTAATAAATTACCCAAGAATTGAGGTTAAACAATCAATTTTTTTCCCCCACATCTGACTGAAATTTCTCTAATTATATGCACTTTCTGTAGCTACCTAAAATCTCTCTCACCACTTGGAAAGTCCCTTCCAAGTAAATCTGAATTGAAGACAAGAGATTTTTCTGTAGCCCTGTGATGTGCGTTCCTTTGTGTGTTGAGTAAAGGGAGCTCTCAGCCCTCAATTGGGAGAGCAAAAAGAACTATAGGGGAAAGTCACTTCCTGGTGGATTATTTCCTAGAGAAAGTATCTGTGCCCACAAAACCATCGCCATACATATTTCACCAGTGTGCAAAGTGCAAAAGTTGTCAGAGAAAATTAAAATATAGTAGGAGTCAAAATACATTGGCAATAGAGTGAGAGGAATATTGAATATATAAATTAGATTTAACTTTTAAAAAAGTGAGTTATAGGCCAGGTGTGGTGGCTCATGCCTGCAATCCCAGCACTTTGGGAGGACAAGGCAGGTGGATTACTTGACATCAGGAGTTTGAGACCAGCCTGGCCAACATGGCAAAACCCCGTTTCTACTAAAAATATGAAAATTAGCCAGATGTGGTGGTACATGTCTGTAGTTCCAGCTACTTGGGAGGCTGAGGCAGTAGAATTGCTTCAACCCGGGAGGCAGAGGTTGCAGTGAGCCGAGATTGTACCACTACATTCCAGCCTGGGCGACAGATTGAGACTCTGTCTCAAAACAACAACAACAAAAAAAAAAACAAAAAACAAAAAAAGGAGTTATTTTTCTCTTAGGAAGAAGGAAACTTAGAAACAAGAAAATTCCAAGTACATGTTTGGCAATGAAATATCTAAACAGGAATTAAAGGTCTATGTTTTGACTTCATTGAAGAAAGTTTATATTTGTAGGTTGTCATATAAAGATGATTTCTGATTTTCCATACTTGACTATAGGAAAAACTTTCATATTATAGTCCAAGAAAAGTTTGAGTTTCATAAACTCTTAGCTTGAGTTTAAGAATTGTTTGAAGGGAAGGTGTCAATTTCATAAAAATGTAATTATGAGTAAACTTCAGAGCATTTCTTCCCTGACAACACCAAATGTGGGCTCTTTTAGTTAAGTGGAACTGCATGTTTGGAAAGGATGTCACCACTTGGTGAAGTGCTGGAGACTTGGCAATCAAAGGAGGGAGGAGAGTCTTCTGATTCACTTACCTGATAGACAAACCACTGGCAGAATGCTGGGGACACCCATTCTCGTGCGTGAATGCCACAATCCATAAAAATAGCCTTTCTTCTTTCATTCTTTTTCCCAATCTATTTAAAAATAAACTTGAGATATTATTTTGCATGATCTCATACATCGATCCCTTGTTGACTAATAATTCATTCATATTCTCAAAGCACTTATTTCCGCCATCTATTGTTGAATGAGAACCATGTATGCACATATTGTTCTCAGAAGGGACCATGGGACATATCTTAAATGTCTATATATAATTCATAATCTATTACAATGCATATTTTTCAAAAATTTTTTCTAGTGTCAGGGCAGCTGGTAGGCTTTTGAAAAAAATTAGTAGTCCTGTGTTTTTATTTTATTGCTAACATCCTGTGTTCTGAGATATAGATTATAAAGTCACTTTCGTTTCTGCCATTTCCTTTTGTTTCTTCTGGTTTTGTAAACTGGGGATATTTACCCTGAAGTGGAGAAGAACCTGTGTTGTGTAGGGCTAAGGGCCCCACACTGGGTGCCAGATGTAGGGCTAAGGGCCCCACAGGGTCGTGGGATGTCCCTTATGCTGTGCTGAGGCGAAGATTTGAGAAATAAAGAGACAGGACACAGAAATACAAAGAAAGCACAGCTGGGCTCACGGGGGGTGACACCACCTATAAGCAGATACAGGTGAGGCCCCGAATGTCCAGAAGCATCTGTATTTATTGGGTATAGATTAGGGGGTAGGGTAGTGAGTGAAGTCATCTTTAAGGATAGTGACAGGGTCGTGAGCAATAAAACAAGGGGTTCACCCCCCATTAGCTCACCAAGGCTAGGAGGTGGACAGTGTGCAGCAAGGGGTCCACCCCAATTAGGTCATTTAGGCAAGGAAGTGGGCCGTGTCAGTAAGGGGTCCACCCCCATTAGGTCACCGAGGCATGGAGGTGGGCCGTGCGCAGTGAAGAGGCCCAGATAGATAGTGCAATACCTCTATCTATGAGCATGCTACTTCTAAGAATATCTATAGGAGGATGCTTAAGTCACACAGCAGTGACAGAGCTGTCAGAGTCTACCGCCACCTGCTGGCAGCTTCCAATGAGTTCTATAGGAGGATGCTTTTGAGCTAGCACGGTAACAAGAGCTGACCAAGGTGCGATTATCTGGAGGGGTTTTGAGCCCTCGGATGCTCAAGGGATTGCCAGTCTGAGGGCAGCCTTCCACAAAAACTGCAGGCAACTTCCTACAACTCCTTTATCAGGAGGAGTGGCTCTTGCCCCAAGCCTGCCATACAGTGGGTATCTTTACGATACTGAACACTGCTACCTGGGCCATGGATTTTTGTCCTGGTATAACTGTTTTTCCCTTAAATCATGCTCTGCACCATGTCTGCTCCAGACATTCCTCTGACTATAAGCTGCATATTCTTTAATTCATGCTGTGTACCGTGTCCACTCTAGGCATTCCTCCGATTATGAACTAAGATATATATATATATATATAACTGAGTGGTAAGATATTCTTTAGGAACTCGTTCTATGAACTAATATATAATTATATATAGAGGATTATATAAAGGGAAATAACTGAGTAGTAACACTATAAACTGAGGTATTCTTCAGGCACTAATTGTGCCAGTATTCTGTTTAGCTCTCCTTCCTCCGTGCCTATGTGGGGGGTTACCCACAGTGTTGGAGTGGGGAAGAGAAATAGTACTGGATACTTGAATGGCTGTCATTTTGAAGAGAGTGCAGATTTGCTTTTTGTGGTTGGAGACAATGAATGGGGATTTGGGGTATGGATGGGCTTCTCAGTTGTTAAGTGGCTGCTTTGGGGAGCAGTATCTCTGGATGTGCAAAAATCAAGCAGCAACTGAATGGAAATTGTGAGCTCCGTTATAGGGAACCCTCCAGCAATACAGGGTTGAAATGCCTAACATACTGTTCTATAGATCTATGACTCTATGATATTTAAATTCCCTTCATGACATTCATTTATCAGTTTCACTGCATTTTAAGGGGTGAATGAGGGTTTTTTTTTTGTTTTTTTTTTACTACTGCAGACATCACAGACTTGTAATAAAGCTGTGGGATGAAATATTTGTTTCGGTTTGTCCACTGTGCAATCTCTGACAAATGTTTATCTAGACACTTTCTTGCTTCCACCAAAACCACCTGTCACTTCTATTCTTGAATAGATGTCCAGAGCTTAAATATTCTTTCAGAGATAATATGTATTGTCTCAAAATTAGCTCAGTTGTGTTACAAAGTAACTTTTAAATGCATGTTTTTCAACAATAATAAGAATTAGTGGTTCTTGAATTATTTTTACCTTTAAAACATATAGTGGATTATTTTCAACAGTAGATCCAATTTTAATACGAGAGACCATTTCGGGATGCTTATCCATCATCTTTTCAGTCCAAGCCACAATCTTAAGAGCAAAACCAATTTTGAGAAATTAGAATAAAAGAAAAAAAATGACAACCGATATTAAGGATAACTTTAAAAAAAGGTCCAGGTATTTTATAATGTACCTTTTCCCAGTTATTGTATTTTGCATAGCTGTGCCTGCCTGGGAGATCTTCTTTAACATCAAACTGTTTCTCAATCTCTTCCTGTAGATCATGAATCAAGATTCTGTTTGACAGGGGAATGATAACATACACATTTTATCATGAGAAAGGAAAACACAGTTATCTTTCTTTGGCAGAAAATTTCTCTTCCTTCTCTGGGTATCTTTAATCAAGTTTGCTGTGTTTCTTCATTATTCTCCTCTAGCCATCTCCTTTAGACATGTCACGTGTCTGGCTTCTGGTCTCCCCATTTATCTAGAGCTGTGCTGTCCAGTGTGATAGTCTCTACCCCCAAGAGCCCACAGAACATGTGAAGTGGGGCTTGTCCAAGAGTAGATTGCTGTATATGTAAAATATATACCAGATTTTGAAGATAGTAGTAAAGTCAAACATATTATCTCACCAATAAGTTTTATATTATTGTATAGAAATAATATTTCAAAGATATTGGGTTTAATAAAATGTATTGTTAATTTTACCTGTTGCTTTTTACTTTCTTAATGTGGCTACTAGAATATTTTAAAATATGCATGTGATTGATATGGTACTGCTATAGTACTCCCCATCCTTCTCCAAAACACACATACATCGACCTCCACATTAACACAGGCAACAAAGGATACTTTCATGCACACATCTACAGACCATACCTTATAATTTCACACCTTGAGATCTGGGAGAAACTTGAATAATAAAAATAATAATAATAGTAAGCAGGTACTTAGCACTTACCCTGTGCCAGGCATTGCTCTGACCTCCTTGTGTACATTATTAATTCAATCTTCACATGAGATTATTATGCTTATCTTACAGGTGAGAATAATGAGGTACAAAGTGTTGAAACAACTTGTCTATAGTTATGGATCCAGAAAATGGCTAAGATGATTTGGAGGGGGTGAAATAAGAGGTGGGGAAAAATCACTGGGAGACTAATGTTGGGGGTCAAGAAGCTTACACCTCATCATCTCCTATTTTTATCTCTTTCTGAGCCATCTCATGTCATCATTTTATGGAGTCTCATAGCTGTAATGGTCACCTGGTGGTCACTCATACTTGAATCCCCAGGTCTGGCCTCTCTCCTGAACTCTGGGCTTACACATCCAACTGCCTACCTGACGTTTTCACTTGGATTCAGATATCCATATTTTTAATACAGGCCAGGTACAGCTTTACATACAGTATTTAACTAATCTTGTCAGTATTACCATTTTACAGATGGGGGATTTAGTGCTCAGAGGTTTAAATACTCACAGTTTACGTATGGTGGAGTTGGGAATTTGAATACAAACTGCCTCATTTCAATATTTATTTGTTTTAAACGTGTCATCTTCATCATATATGCAAGTATTTTATTTATTTTGTCTGTTTGGAAATTTTTTTATTTGCTTCATTAATCTGTTTTCTTATACCTTAATAGAAACCAAATTATATTTAATTACAGTAAAATTTAATACTGGATAATGTATCTTATTCTTTTTCCAAAAATTTTGAGTAATTTCACCTATTTTAAATAAATGTCTTGGCTGGGTATGCTGGTCCACACCTGTAATCCCAGCACTTTGGGAGGCTGACACAGGTGGATCACATGAGGCCAGGAGTTCGAGACGAGCCTGGGCAACATGGTGAAACTCTTTCTTTACTAAAATTACAAAAGTTAGTCAGGCATGGTAGCAGCTACTCAAGTGGCTGATGCATGAGAATTGCTTGAGCCCAGGAGGTGGAGGTTGCAGCGAGCTGAGATTGTGCCACTGAACTCCAGCCTGGGCAACAGAGAGAGACTCTGTCTCAAAAAAAAAAAGTCGTATCAGAATCATTTTAGGAATTATTAGAATCATCAGAAAAAAAATGGGATTTTGATAGACATTAAATTATGAATAAATATAAGAATTTTATTAATAATGGATCATAATATAGTTGTATCTTTTTGATTCTTCAGTACAATTTTATATATTTTGATTACCTATTTATATATATAGTTTTTACCAGTTTTGTAAGTGGCTTTTTTTCTCACTACTTTTTTGAATTGGTTATGACAGTATTCATATATTAAAAAACCAATTACTTTGATTACACTTAGCTATTTTATTAGATTAAAAAATATCTTTTTACTTTAAAGAATTTTAGTTATGTCTTTAGGGTATTTTCTGTGTTATTTCTTCTGCCAATATCTATACTTTCTAAGTTTTTCAATAACTGTTTCTTTTTCTTCTTGCTTTGCATTGGCCAAACTCTCTGAACTATGATAAATAACAGTAGCCATAGATGGCATTCTTTTTTTTCTGCCTTTTACAGGAAAACTTACCTTTGCTGTTAAGAATGATGTTGAATGTCACTTTGAGATTAATATGGCAATATCAATTTACATGATCAAATTATTGTCCATTGATGTATGGTTGCATTAAAACCTATTATTAGATTCCTTAATATGTTAAATATTATTTTACAGCTGTAGGAGATTTATAAACACCCTCATAAAAAGCCTTGTCTTATTTCAGATACTGTTCTAAAAATCTTGTTCAATCTAGAAGTAATGCATTGAATGTAGGGAAAATGACTTGCTGAAAGCAAGCAGCGAGCACACTGTTATCAATAGGTGATACCTGACAGGAAAAAGAAAAAAAAAGAAAAGAAAAGTAAAATAACTCCCTAGATAGAAGGACTTAGGAAACATGAGTGGTCTCATCATAGCACAGTATGAAAATTCATATTGATAATGACAATTCTTTACCCAAAGGTAAACCATATTCAATATATTCTATTTTGCAGGGCAGAAAATTATTGTTTATAATGGAAATGTTTTAATAAAAATATTAAAAAGAAAGGATTTCTTGAAGTTGTACTTATCCTAAAAATTTTCTTTTTTGGCTTATCTCATTTCTCATCGACTCTATATAAAAAAAAGGCATTATCCACCTTTTGGTAATGAAATGCACATGTATTTTTCTGCTGTTAGCATTGAGTCCTGTATGCAGGAAGTTGTCTGCTTTTTAATATTCATTCTAATCTTTGGGACAATATCATGTACTCTTCCCATCACCATAAATCTTATCAAATAAGGAAGCAGTGAGTGATCTGTGTTCAGACCTTCTTGGGTTCCAAGCCCAGTTCAGCTACATAATGCTAAATATGATCTTGGACAGTTTAGTTACCCTCTGAACCTCAGTTTTCCAACTTTTACAATTGTGGTGACCAGGCTTGTGGTGAGAATGAAATGAAGTAAAATCTAAGTGCTTGGTGGCCTCAGGTTCCCAATGAACTTCAGAATAATAGTGAAGTTGGTCACAAAATCAACGATCATTTTACAGACATAATGTTTTTAAAGCAGGCTTTGATGCTATGTAGATGTTTGACTCTTTGATTTCTTCGCTTTTTATAATAATGAGCTATGGCACTGACACTGCTGAGCTCCACTCTACTTGTTGGTTTCTCCTTGCTGATTGACTGACTGATCTGAGTTTTGATGTGGAACGCAACGCTGTATTCTCCTAATTAGAGATTATTTAGCACATGGGACCAAGTGCTGCTCATGAATATTGATTCCTAATAGCAGCACTGACAAACACATCATTATGCACATTATATCTAACTCACTGTATGCTTTGCTTTTGACTTATGATGAATGATTTCTGAGAAAATAAACTTGTGACAGCAATTTTGGAATCAGGTGGAGAGTGTTGCACTGAAACTCACACAAAGCTCGAGAAGGTTTGAAATTATATTTTGGGGTGGTCATTACAGGCATAATTAATTGCTTTAAGCTCTAGAGAGGGCACATGGCTTTTGCTCCACCTGCATTAATAGAAGTAGAGGAACCAGGCAGAAGAGAAATTTTATGGTCCCAGAGGTTGATTTGTAACATAAGGCAGGAATATTAATTAGTCACAGGAAGCTTTTATCTAAGAATATTTTTAGACTTACACATATCAATTTAACTCTTGTGACAACAGCAGAAAAAGAATTAGTGTGAGTTGAAGTACAACTTTTCCACAAATGATGCAGCTGCATGAGAACATCAGAACAGTGCCAGATTGTTGCTGATAGGGGCTAGAAATTAAGCCTAAGCCTGGAAATTAAGAACTGGGGCCAGATGTTATTTTCACGAGCCCTTCCACTAACCAACAGCCAGGCATAAACAGATTAAACCAAATTACTTTTTCTCAAATATTATTTAGTGCTCCAAAATTTGCTTAATTTGTTTAAGAAAATTTCTAAATTTAGGTGAAAGGATAAATAATTATCACTGGGGGTTGAATAAGACAAATGGTTAATGTTTACCGAACCTTTCTTATGAGCCAGGCATTTTTCTCGGTACTGTATTTACATTTTATCACTCAACATGATTAATTGGGTACCATTATCACTCCTTGTCTTTATGAAGGTATGGTCAATTTCCAAAATTGACACAACTGTTAAAATGCAGAAGTTGGGATTTGAACCTAGAGGGTCTGATGTCAGCACGCTAGCTGTGAGCCATTGTACAACAATGCCTTCATCACAAGAGTAAAATCCTGGGTATTGCCATCAGACCTGTACTCTCCTTAGTCTTCAGAGGCTTGTGTAGGGTTGGCCTAATCAACCAACTCTCTTGGAAGTCTGTCTCCCAAGTTCAGGGAGTAAGTAAGAGGTTCAGAGAAGAGATGAGATAAATTCTACTTTGACAGTTTCAAGGGTCCCATCCTTTGCTGCTTTTAGAAAGCAACAAAGAAGGACTGGAGAACTGTGGGCCAATGTATGTGACTGTCATAGGCTCTGGGGGGTGTGTGTGTGTGTGTGTGTGTGTGTGTGTGTGTGTGTGCATGCACTGGGGAAAGATGTTTCAGAAAGGCAGAATCACTGTCAGGTTGTCTTATAAATGGGACTGGATTCTCCTGATGCCCACATTCCACCAGGATATGGGGGTATTCAAAAAGCATAGTTTAAGGTTTCCATAAGATTCAATATCCTCCTGGTAACTCCCTAATTTCGTTACCACACATCAGACTCTACACTTACTGACCTGGATTTCCCAGCGTTTGAGCAATACTACTCATTTATTCACTGGGAGGAAAATGGAGTATCTGGTGATAGCCTCTAGTTATTCCCTGTTGCAGTGTGTGTATTGTGTGTGTGTGTGTGTGTGTGTGCACGTGCATTTGTAAAGGACCAGGCAAAGAGCAACTTTATGATCCCAGTCAATCTTCATGAATCCCCTATGAAATGGATTCCATTATTATTCCCATTTTATAGTTGAGGTATGAGGAAAAGCAAAGTTAAATAAATTGCTGATGTGAAATACCTAATGCATAGCTTGAATGGAACTGGACCCAGACAGCCTTGTTTCAAAACCCACTTTCCTACCTTCTGCACTCCTGTTTGTCACATGACCAATTATAACATCAACATTTGTAGCACGTTACAGCATGTAGCATGTTATAGTATAACATGCATGTTATACTCTTAGGTAAGTAATATGTAAAAATGTGAAACAAAAAAATGAATGGAATGACACATTAGAATGATTTATTTGATTGAAACACTTGATAGGACTCTGTATATCCGTGGAATATGAATTTGTATCTGACTGAACATTATTATTAGGCAGTTAGACATTAATATGAGGTGTTGATTATCACCGTGTCAGTTTGACATGTATCTCTTTTGCATTTCTCACATGATCTTATATGGATCCTAGTAAGATTTTACTTAATTGTACCATTTGAGTTTTATTATTAATAATTGTCTTCTGAGTTATCTTTTATTAACAATTCTTTATTGTCTAATTTTAACTTTTGATCAAAGAAGAAACAATGTTAAAAATTGATTATCTAAAATGTGAACAATGTTAAAAACACTAGGGTTTTTAACTGCTGAATCCAAGTACAGTGTCTGCCCCAGAGGCTCAGTCCAATGGATATGCTTTCCCTTTGATATTTGTTCGCCAGTCTGTTTGGGTTTGTTAGTATATTCATGTTGTTTGTTTTTTGAATTTGGCCTTTTATGATTTTGTAAATAAAAAAGGAAACAAATATGTTACTTTAAAATAAAATCTGGCATAGTAATTTTATTTTCTAAAAATTAAAAACATCACACAGATGCTTTAAACTAAATAGTGGTTGATATGCACTGTTTAATGAAGGGTGTCTAAGTAAATCATTGTGTCAAACCAGCCTCTTAATATAGTTTAATTCTGCCTGATGCCTGTGTCTGACCAGATGTTTCTGTTCTTAGAACTCTTTTCTGTTACTGACTGACACCAAGTAACGCATATAATTAATATGCAAATAAAATTATGTGTATAATTAGTACTTGGAGACAAGATCTTAAATAGTTTTTGTCTGCACATATTACTTTACATATTTATATTTCTGAGGAAGGTAACTAATTATGGGGTTTTCCCATAACTGTTGCTGATTTGGGTCACTTTCTAGAATTCATCTCTTAATTTGATAAAAGCAATTTTTATAGGTCATTTAACACTTTGGTTCTTGATGTAAATAGCAAGGAACTCCTTTGTCATAAGACAAAGTGAAAAACACACTAATTTGAGACTCTGAATTTAGACCTCTGGTTGAATCAGAATCATTTCAGGCTAGGAGAGGCTTAGAGGGCCAAGAAGAAAAAAGGCTGATGTGAGCTATTTCATAAATTGAAAGGATGCTAGCTGCCTGCCTAGGTGTCTTACAGTGATTTATACCACTATCCATGCTCATGCCAAGCAACTGGCTTTTCTAGATACATTTTCTACATTGTAACTGCATTACAGGGCTCTTAAGGAAAACATAATACCTAATTTTTTACCTTACTGTTCAAGCCAAATTATATAAAACTTGGCCACACCACTACTTTATTTTAGCTTGGGCTAAATGCTTTGTAAGAATTAGTTTATCATAGGAATCCAGACCAGGTCCATATTATTGAAGTAAAGTGAAGAGTGTAATAACTTAGGTACATATACTAGAAAGCTGACAATGAAGTGAATCAGGAGGCACAGTAACCAGGGGTTATTTAAGGTAGAAAGTTGATTTCTTTTAGATGAAGAGTCAAGACATTATCTGAACCTTAATGTAAGCAGATAATATAATACAAATTCCTGCAATCTTGTAGTTATATTTTTGAAGTGTCTAATTTTAATGATGCAGTTTATAAAAACACAGAAAAAACGCATATCAGTATATTAATTTAAAAGGGTTAAAAGCTGGTATCAATTAATTTTGAATTATATATTTTCAATTTGTTAACTTTTATTTTTATACCACAACCTTCTTGAAACAGTAACAAAACCAAAAAACAGTGATCAATAACCATCACAAATGATAGAATGCTACATTTAAAGCCATGGATAAGAATGCTTTTGCTTATTTGTCTTATGTATGTGATTTTTAAATTTCGATTGAGTTTATATTTATTTGAGATATTATAGCAATATCATAAATACAATCAAGTCATGATGAGTGGTAGTAACTCCTGACTGCAACATAACACTACTGACATCAATAGGATCTTTCTTTATCTCAGCCAGAAGACGTTTTGAGTTAAACCACCAAGTCAGGTAATGGAGGTATAAAATGGTTAAGTTTAAAAAAAAAAAAAGGAACTACTGTTTAGCAGTGTTTTGACAATGAGGGTCTCAATAAAGGGGAATCCTGGCATGACATGGCCTTGGGAAGTTAAAATTGGACTCCTCAGTACCTCAAACTATGAAATGTTTGAAAGTATAAAAATACATTTTATTTTCTAAATTATGCATTGATTTATGACGTTCATTGCTGGGCTCTCTTCTCATTCACTGCCCAGGGCTCAGACTGTGCAAGGCCCATGGTTGGTGCTTAATATGTTCAAATTTTCTCTTAGTTCTCTGTGGGGTCAGAATGACTAATTTCTGCATCTCTATCTATTTGAGATTCTTTTTTCTTTGATTTAAACCGTATTCTACTGCATTGCTTGTGCTTTCTCTGAGCAAGAATTTTTTCATATTTATTTATTTATTATATATTTTTAATTGTATCTCTGACATACCAACAAATACTTGTTCTTTTGTTTGTTTGTTTGTTTTTATTTCCTTTTATGTATCAGGAAAATTCAAATACATAAAAGGAGGCCCGCACCAATAGTTCAGGAGCTCTGGGCCAGTGATCTGTCAGTAGTGATGATGTGTGGCTAAACCACTTGTGACTGCTCATGTGGGCTCTGTGCTTATGAGGGGCTGATTTTGGAGATGGTTGAATAGGTAATTGTTATTCTTATAGATAAGAGCAAATGTAAGATGGAAGTTGAGCTGCCAAGTTTATCCTAACACCTCCATAAACCAGCTTTGATAATGCTATAATGTGTTTGGAAGTAACTGTGATCTGTATCTTGCAGAGAGAGCTTTCATTTTGGGGGGCCCAATTAAAAATAGTTCTATTGTAATAGTTTCCTCTATGTCAGGGCTCCCAAAACTTTGAATATCCAACAAATTTCAATATTTGCAAAGGACTTACTCATAGTGCATATTATTTTGATCCAAGGCAGACTGGATGGCTTGGGATTCCTTCTCACTAACTCGGAAATCCACCGTCATATTAGCAGCTACATGGTGGGTGGCACTTGGATACCAGAAGTCAAGCTGCAGAGATAAGCACAATGTTAGTAAGAGTTTATTTGTTACCCAACACATATTTATTAAGAAATGATCGTGTCTCAGACACCATGAAAGGAATTTGGGGCTCAGCATGACCCTTCTTTGAATAAGTTTGTGGAATTTTTGCAAATATATTTAAGAACTGTTGAATATTAGGGAGGAGGAAAGAAACCTTCCCAGTGCCTGATCACTTTATTATTTTTTTTATTTTTATTTTTAGGACATCAGGTCTATCAAGGCAAAAAGATGGGCAGCTCTTTTGGTTAATTCCCCCCCCCCCACAATTTTGGGGTTGAATAGGATCACAATTTATCTAGCCACAGAATCTGGCTTTAATTGGAAATTTAGATTACATATCTGGTTAGTTAGTCTTCAAAACCTGATGTCCCTATAAACTCTGGAAATCCTGAAAGTCTTGTATCCAACAGTTGGCATAGTCTCCCAGCAATTTCGTTTTTCTAGCAATATGTTCTTGGGCAAGTTACAGGGACTCTTTAAATTTTAGTCCTCTCTCCTAAAAGAATGGGGCAGATGAGAGTACACTGGGAAGTGTTGGGAAGATTGTGAAATATGTCCATGATCTGGGGCGTGAAGACATTTAACAGGTGCAGACTTTTTTTCCCCTTTCTCTTCCTTTAGCTACCAATTTCAAAATTTGGTATATGAGCTCAAAAGCATAGCATTCAGATCAAAATAACTTTGAAAAGATTCCAGTTCTTGTGGTTCTTCAAAATCATACTCAACCGTGAAACTAAATGAAGTACAAGACCCAGCCTGGGAAATGTGAAGGAAAACCTCAGTTTCCACCCTCACTTGTGCATGTGTCCAGGTTTGCCTGGCTCTTTCTTAGTTGAATCCCCCCTCTCCCTCTAGGTCAATCAGTTATGTGACAATATGAGGCTGCTATGAACCAACCAATGTTTGTTTATTTTGATCAAAAAGCGACAGCATGAGTTGGACATAGGAGAGATGTAGTGTGATGCAAAGGCAGGTTAGGCAGAGCCATCTAATCACAACAGACATTCCTCTGTTCCAGCAGGGTCATGTGCAGCAAGAGTTTAGAGCTCAGTGAACTTTCATTTATGAAGCACGAGGCACAGAGCTAGATGCCATAGTTGTAGAGACCAGTAAGGGACTTACGGGGAGTGAAAGGTTTGGTGTGGAACACAGAGCCATCCATGCATGTTTCCAGCATGTTAACCAATGCCAGAGGAAGGAACCGGGTGTTTCAGGAGCAAAAGGAACAGCCAAAACTGGATAATGAGAATTGAAGAGATTTCCTGCAGGAGATACTGCCTGAGCTGGATCTTGAGAAATAAGTAGGACTTACCCAGGTCAAAAGGGAGAGAAACACATTCCTTATGAGAAAAGGTGTACAGGGCCATGATGGGTGCGTTTTGGTGTTTATGGGGCTTGAAGGATGAGGAAGAAGGTGGAGGAGCAAGATATTGAAGAGGCCAATAGTTTGGCGGATCATAAAAGTCTTTGAATGCTATACTAATACCAATAGAAAATGCTTCTGGCTGGGTATGGTGGCTCATGCCTGTAATCCCAGCACTTTGGGAGGCTGAGGCACACGTATCACTTGAGGTCAGGAGTTCGAGACCAGCTGGCCACATGGCAAAACGCTGTCTTTACTAAAAACATAAAAATTAGCTGGGCATGGTGGTGGGCACCTGAATCCCAGCTACTAGGGAGGCTGAGGCAGGTGAATTGCTTGAACCTGGGAGTCAGAGGCTGTAGAGATCTTGCCACTGCACTCCAGCCTGGGTGACAGAGTGAGACTCTGTCTCAAAACAAAAACAAACAAACAAACAAACAAAAAATGCTTCTATGGTGCTTAATATGGTAGGCTTGCTTCTGAGTGCTATCCAAAGCTTACTTAGTTTCTGTAGCAACTCTAGGAAGTAGGTATGATTATTATCCCCATTTTATAGAAGAGGAAATTGAGACCCAGAGATGTTGAGTCACTTGCCTCAGGCTACGGAGCTAGTGTAGAGCTGGGATTTGAATGTAAGCATTTGACTTTGAAGAAGGTACTTTTTCCATATGAGGCTGCCTCTCAGTAATGACCCTCAAATGGAGGAATGCGATTTTAGAGTGAGCAATCAGGTTGCAATGCAGAGCTGGCTTTGTGGGAGGCAAGACTAGAACCCTGATTGTTAGTTAAGGGACTATGGAAATTGTCATTGCAAGAGGTAGAGTGCACATGAACTTGGTAGTGGCAGTGGAATGGAGGGCAATGTGTGGATTTGAGAACAGATGGGAGTTAGAATAGGCAGAGCCTTTGATTGATTTGATGTAGAGATAACAGTGTGTGTGACTGGAATAAACTGCAGACCCAATTCTGTGTTTAAATCTGATGTGTAATCTTGGTCATTTAATTTGTTGTCTTTGCACTTGAGTTCTTCTGTTTCAAATGAGTTATATTATGACCCTGACATTGAGCATCTGTTGGAGAATTTGAAACCACATATATAAGCTGCTAGCACAATGTGCCTTGTATTTAGGAGCAGCTGAATGCATGATAAAATTATTTTAGATTGTTGGATTTTAAAGGATTGATCTAACTTTAAAAGTCTTATTTAAAAATGTACCTGCTCTTGGAAAGGGGTCACATCTCGATATTAGCCAGTGCCTCAACACTTTTGGTTAGTTCTCTAACAGAAAGTATGGCACCAGAGGGGACGAGGGTGGGAATGGGGGAGAATAGAGAGGAAAGGGCACCAGTAGGCGAGAGAAAGATGCCTTGATAAGGAAGCCAAGAAGAGCTCCTGATTTCACAGTTTTACCTTGAAAAAGCTGGTGTTTGGAAAGCTTTAGGGAGGAAAAGCAAAAGTGGTAGTCTTGGAAACCAAAACCAAACCTGAGACAGGTGAAGTATTGGCCATTGGCTAAATTATCCAGATCGATCTGGCTTTCCCCTTTATGTTCAGTAGTCTTTTGTAGCCCCGTGGGCATAAACAGTAAAATAAGAAGCATCTTTTAGAGAACAGAAAGAAAAGATAAAATATCCCTTTAAATGCTTACCTCATTGGTTTTGGCCAAGTCCTTGATGATGTCTGCTTGTTTTTCATCCTGGGGCTTCACACGGAATACCTTCTCCCTTTACAGAGGCAAATGAAAAAAAAAAAAAGTGAACTGTAAAGAAACAACCCTTAATTCTCTTCCCACACAGAAACTGGAACACAAGAAGTAAGATATACCTGTCAAAGCGGACAGGAACAATTGCAAGAGTGGTTGCAATCAAACTCATGGGCAGGATGAGCCTCATGGTTCTTCTTTGCTTGCCTTGAGACCCTCTGGCAGTTTTATGCTTCAGCCCTTATCTTGATGAGCAACTAATTTCCTCTTAGGGTTCTGTTGCGCAAACAGGTTCCCCTTCTTCCCCCACAACAGATTTTTTTTTCAGCTGGGGAGGGAAAAAACATTAACCCACTAAGCCCATGCTACTGATCCACCTTTTGCAATAGGAAATATCCATTTTACAGATACAGGACAGGAAGCAAATGACTTTAGCAAATAACTTGCCCAAAATTACGGAGAAATATGTTCACAGAGCTGGGATTTACCCGTTCTGTCTGTTCTAAAATACTGCTCTACTATTCTGCTTGAATTGAATGATGGAAGAAGTCAGTTTTAAAATTTGCACTAGGAGACTGAGATGAATTTGGGTATCTGGCCACAAAACCTTGATGACCGGTTCATAATAATGTAAAATATATTTTTGAAGTTAGATTGTAAGTTGTGAAATTAAAAAAATTTAAATTATAAAATATTAGGAATGTACTAAAAATGCTGTAAGTACTATGGCAAACGTTGAAGTGTTCACCATTTAGATTTTACAATGATAACACTTTGGTTATCTCTTGGTAAAGAAGTAAACTCTGAAGACCTAAAGCATTACCACCCTTCTCTTCTCTCTGTACTAAGAGGTGACCCTTATTTCTAAGACAACTTGAGGACTCCCTGAGAGCAAGAAAATATCAATGCTGTAATGTTTATTAATTGGACACTGCCTTCAGAGCCTGGATGCTGTATGTGCAGCATGTTTTTAAATTTTTTTTATTTAAATAAGGAGAATTCTTTCATATGGAAAGAGCTAGTACAATCACATATTTGAAAGGAGAAACAGTAGGTACTGAACCAGGGGGAAAAAGTGAGGGTGAGCGTACCAGCACTGGCCTGGTGAATCCTTGATTCCTTTTCCCATCCAAGGTAAGTTTCCCGAAACAACGTATAAACAGGCTGTACATTACACCTCTAACCATCGTCTGCCCTTTCAAATATCTGATCTACATGAAAAGACAAAAAGAGGAAAGGCCAAAACATAAACAAAAGGAAACAAAAAGAAAATGCAACCTTCTCAAGAACCAAACAAAACAACCCCCAAATCCTTTTTTACTACACAAGGCATGAGGTCAAAAGCTTAAGAGTACAGTATCCCCTTTAGTCCATGGGAGAAAGGTGTCCACACAGAACCTTAGCAGGAATTTCCACTCTGAGGCTTCAGAATATGCTGGAGATGGGGCTGTGGGGGGTGCCACTACCATCCTGGAGGCCACCAACTGGGGTGGAGAATCGGTGAACAGCAGAGTCTCGTGCTCAAAGACCACCAGCCAAATATGCACTGGTGGCCCTGGTGGAGCATGGCTGGGTGACAGTGTCCATCCCAACACTGAGCCGCTCCTGTCCTGCTTAGGTCCATCACATTTCAGAGGAGAGCTGGTTTTCTGGAAGCCTACATTTCCCGTTCATCACAGAACACAACAGAGCACACACACTCTGGTATCCTTGGTCTTCCAAGGCCATTTCCAAAAAAGCCTCTAACCCGGCTTGCTCTGCAAGAAGTGAAAAAGGACAAATGAAGAGTTGAGGGGCAGCCTGCAGCTACTTGGCAGAGGGGGAACCAAATGGCAGGGAGGAGGCTCCACCAGAGCTGCCACGTGGCCGCAGCAGACCAGGCCAAAGCATAGCCCTGCACCTGTGTGCACTCCGCTTCCAGAAGGCGTCACTGATCCCGAAGGCAGATCCAGAAGATAGGAGGGCGACAACACTGATGTCAGTGTTTAGCAAGGTACCCCAGTGTCCCTAGAAGTGGCTGGAAGGACCTTTTGAAAGTTGAATTAGTGAAAGCCATCTATAGACCATTTAAAACCATCCCTGAGAGACCTTTAGTCTTGAACACAACTTCGTTAATTATGGGAGAATAAGACCTTGACCTAGAATCATAGGTGACCTAAAAGAGATAACTTATTAGAGTTTCCATTTTGAAAACTACCTCTTCCCATTCACACACATATAGCTGATCATACATAAAGCTTCTCAGAGTCATGCTTGTGTATTATCAAAATAGTGTGGTTGGAGAGACACCCCTGTTATATGCACGACAGCAGTAATTTCATTCTTCTCCATCTGACGGGTGTGTGATGTAACTCAAGACCTTCTTTTAATTTCCCCCAAATGGAGTTTCTGGTTCCAGCCTTGCAGGTGAGGAAGAGGAGAGTTTTACAAATGCTTTTATGTTCTTGACACCGGACAAGCTCATTAGCACTGAGAACTCCCAAAGTAAATGCTTGCTCCACTGCTTTTGACTAAAGATACTTTTGACCAAGGAACAGTGAAAAAGAAAGACCTTGACTTTGGGTTTAGACAGACATCGGTGTGGCTCCCCACACACTAGCTACATCACCTTGAGCAGGCTGCATACTTATTCTGGGCCTTCGTTTCCTCGTTTGTAAAATGGGGATGCTAATGTGACTCTAACAAGTGGCTGTGAGGCTTAGTGAGACAGCATATATAAGGGACTTTGTGGTTGGCGCTAACGAACATGTCTGTGTTCTCTAGACAGTTAATAAAGTGTTCATATGCTGTTAACAGAGACTTACAGTTGGCCACGGCTAGGCTGTAGAACGGATAGCAAAATAGATCATGCGGTAGATTAAAGTGGTGGCCGTGACCTTTAGGGATAAAACATCTCTCTGTTTTAGTGTGGACTATTTCAAGAATTTTTTTAATGTTAGAGCGTTGCTTTTTGGAGTTTAATTTTCTGATTCTAAAAATTACAAATGCCCATTGAAAACAATTCTGCAAAATACAGGAAAGTTGAAAGAGGAAAAATAGAAAGCCTCTTAATTTTAGAATTCTGTTATATTTTCTTGAAGACTTTTCCTCTGTGACTGGTTTTAAAATTGTGTAGAGAAAGCTTCTATGTCTGTTTTTCAGGTAAGGAAGGAAGAACACTTCCATTTTATTCGAGGAATCTAGGTGAGTGTTTTGAGGATGCCGGTATTTCTCTTATCTCAGGATAAGCCTTCGTTAATAAATAAAAGTGTGTCTTTGGCTTCTTAATAGATTACATATTGGTATTTTCTTGTTTCTGGAATAGGATATAAACATGTGATGCGTTGAGACTCCCACTGCCTCTCCAATCTATTTAGCCTCTGAAGAAAAATACCACAGATGGATTTCAAGAATGTTCTAGAGCTTTTTCTCAGAACAAGTGCTATTTCTTGGCAAGCATGTATATAAGTGCAGCCTTGTATTACTGCATCAAGATTTATAAAAGGTCTTGGCATATGTGTGGGTTGGATGAATAATGTCAAACACCATATCATTTTAGGATTGGCTATGTAAGACGGGGTGATGTTTCACAGATTAAATCAATCTCTTTAAAAATTAGCTTAGTGGTGAATACTTCACGCAGCCATAATTTTCCATCTTTCTGGAGCTCGGCACTTCTAGGATATTTGCAGTAGTGTATGTCTAGCCATAATTTAACATGTCACCATATAATTTAGCTATGCTTTTCTACATATATTTTCAAACATTATCACTATACAAGAAATGCCCTAGAAAATTGAAGTGATATCTTAAAAAGGTGAACAGAAAAAAAAAAGTAAAAACAGAAAAAAGGTAAAAAAAGAAAAAGAAAAAGAAAATTGAAGTGTGATTTAATAATCTTCCAAATAATTTTTTATCTTCAAATTCAATCCAGTAACCTTCTGGAATACAATTATGTATCTCACAAAAGGTACATTGAAAAAAATGGTTGCTTTTGGTTATGAACGTTGGATTCTTGACATTGAAACAAAACTACCCTGCAAATGCTGCAGAGAAATTCTTCTTAATTAGTTGCAGCAAAGGTGGCATTTGTGGATGTATATGTGAGTGTATATGATTCAGACAGTATCCAACCTTGTTGGGTGGCAGTGAATACCTTCTCCCATGAGACGACCTGAGAGGCTCAGCAGAACTTATTTGGCCCCCAAATTAATATGTTAACTTTGTCATGGTCTGCCTTCTCTTCCTTCCAGAAATTCTCTCTTTGACCAATTCATATAGGCGAGCTTGCAAAAGAAGATTAACAAATGGCATATGATTCTAGGTATATAGGAATTCCATAATCCAGATGAGAAAATCAGTCTTGCTATTTCTAGCCACATCACTTGAGAAAGAAAGATTCAGGGGCCACTCTTGTGCTGTTGGTTCACTGTTGCTTTGGAAGCCGAGAGCTTGGAGCTGAAGGAAAGACTCAGAGCCTGCTCTGGGATCTCAGAATGGGAGTAGGTGAAAGGAAGGAGGAGAAGAGGTACCCCCACAACCTGGGGCTCTTGGGTGGGCAAGCCTGGGTGGACTCACAGCAGTCTGATCAGCTGGTTAGATACTACTGCAGTGAGAACTAAGGCAGATTTCTTTCTGTTTTTCTTGGTTTTGCCCAGACAAATTCTAGCCAGCTTCCTGTTAACTTTCAGTAGACAGGGTTTATAGCAAAAATTGCTCAGGTGTAGGACATCTCAGATACATGGGATTTCAAATAAGAATATTTGCATATTTGCTTTCCTATTATTTGTTCTCATCCTTAAAAATTCCTTGAAATTTAAAAAAAGCAGCCCACATATGTTCCTAATTTCAATTTTAAAGCATTGAATTTAGGGAATTAGGAGAGTTCTTTGTGGTTTGCCAAGATTTCCATACTTTGGGCCACAGAATCCCTCAGACAAGGGGTTGATGTTACTTGCCAGAGACAGCACAAGGGAGTGAGTATCATGTGGAACAGAAGTTTAATGACACACCTCCGGGAAGATTACCTCATTCAGATAACTATGGCTATGTTAGCCTTCCAATACACAACATGGATATAACTTAAAGAGTAGAAGAAAGATAATGTAGCTAAATTACATCTGCTTTTTAATTACCACCAATATTGCTGACCAATTAATGGGAATTTCTTTCTTTTTTTTTTTTTGTAACTGTGGGTCTCTGTCTCTCTATTTAAATGATGTATTACTAAATGTGCTTGAAGATGACTGTGTGACACATTGTAGCAGCTGCACTGCTACCATCTAGTGGACAATTAATGCAATTAATCATTCTTTGGCTTGACAACTTTAGAACAAACCATTACTACTTCAAAGGATTCTCTTTATGAATAGAACACTGTTATAGATATTTTTAAGATGTTATGCCCAATGTGGAGTCTTATTTATCTTGAAGCCATATAGAAAGTAATGAGTGAATAGTCTATCTTTTTTAAGTAAGAGATGCCCCTAAATCATAACTTTAATATGTCTTATTCCATTTTAAAATCTGAACTTGGCACAATACTTCCCAACATTAGCACGTTCGATTCCAATTCCGGAAAACATCAAGTCATGTGTGATGCAGAAGTCCTCGTGTGATTTTTGCCACGTTCATTGGCCCAACTGGTCCAGTCAGGGTCCCTGGCATCCTCTTGTCTCAGTTCTGATCTGCTTTCCACACCCTAGCCTAGCTGGTGTTTGAAAAACACTGTGATCATATCGTTGATGACTTAATATTGTCAATGGATTTTCATTATTCTTTGACCAATGTCCCCAATCCTTAATGAGACCTCTAAGCTCTGCCTGACATGGTTCCGGCCCTCCCTCGCCTGCACACATGCTCCTCTTTCCTCAGCTCTCTAAATTCCACCCTCACTGGCTTCCCTCTTACACTTTAGGAATAGTCACAGGCCTCGAAGGGGTGCTCCTTTGTCCAGCTACCTGTAACTCATTTCTCAGGTTATGGCACTTTCTGAGGGGAGGCTTCTCCCCTACATCAGGCAAGTAGAGTTTTGTATGTTCTTTTTGTATAGTTCATCCAGCACTTACTTAATTAATGTAAATTAGATCACTAATTAATGAATTATTAATTAATGAGTTAATTATTTAATGTCTGTCTTTCCGAAGGGCCTACACACACATTGAGGGCAGAAATGTTATCTTTCTTTTTCACTGTTCTGTCTTCAATTGCTTAGCAAAGTGCATGGCATGTGTCAGACAACTGATAAAATAACTTCGGTGAGCTAAGATGAAAACTAGACCAAGAAAATGGAGTCTTTTCATGTATGCCAGGCTTTATAGTCCTAAATTTCTCTTTATATTTCTTCTTAACTCACAAGCCTCCCTCTGTACCCAGTACATCTGCACCCTGATGGTCTCGGCCAGCAACCCGGGGATGTTAACTCCTATACAGCTGACCAGGTCCTCAGTGTGCATGGCTTGCTTAGTCATTCATTCACATCAGTTTTCCCCCAAGGAAGTAGACCATATGTCAGGCTTTTCCAATGGTAATGATTTACTTTTATTATGATCAATATGAAAAGATCTACCTAGTTTAATAGACCCAGAAGCTTAAAAGAAAGATCGAGATCTGTAAAACATCCAGGCAAACCAAAATAGGAATTCAAGAAAGAAAAGAAATGAAAAGTGAGCATTTTGAAACAAGGCCATCAGCTTTCTCAACTAGTAAATGTGTTCCAGGACATAGCTGGCAACATGCTTGATTGCCAGCATGGTCTCCTCGCAGGTCGCTTGGATCTGGGATTCTGGAAGGAGAAAGCCGTATCTGCCTGTATCCCTGAGTTCAAAGGTGAAGGAATATCTGATTCCTTGGTCATAAGCCCAGTCATCAGAGCCCCCAGCAGCAGGATCTGAAAATGTGCAGACAGCAGTGAAAAAAAACTTTAAATCTAGAAAGGAGCTTTAAAAAATTGCCAGTTTCTTTTTATCATTACAAATGTTTCACTGTGCAAAATATTTTGAGTAAGCCAATTTTCTAGTAAATTGGATCATAAAATGTTATGGGGCTGTTTTAAAAAATTAGTCCTATCTTATCATTAAACCTATGACAACTTCAGTTTGTAGAAATGATGTGTTTAATACCTCAGAAAGTATGTAATCTGTAATGCAAAATTCTCAATGTGCTTGTATGCTTTGGTAAACTACACTCTATAGTGTGAAAGAATGTGTATCTCAGGAAAATAAGGAAAGTGACATGATGATTGGCAAGAGGAGAAGACTCTAAACCTGGCTGGAACTATGCCAAATGATAAGATTGAAGAAGCTTGAGGGCAGGGCTATGCCTTCATTTTCGGATCTTTAGTGTTTATCTAGCCTAGGGCCTGGCATAGATAAAGTATTTGTTATTAATTTATTCAGTAACATCCATGTTGTCATTAACACATAGAATATGTATTAATTCATTAATTTGTTCATTTATTCACTCATCTATTTTTTCAATCAACAATTATATAGTTCCCACTGAACAGTAGGCTATGGGCTCAACTCTGAAGATGCCAGAACAAAGGAGAGATGTTGGCTCTGCCCTCCCAGGTCTTACAGTGTAGTAGAAAAAGAAACCTAGTTGAACTGAATAAAACATGCACCAAGTTCACAATGTATAAATAGGTGGGCTGTCTCTGCTAGAAATCCCTTAAGAAAACATATGCCTCATATGATTCAGAGCAGTTTTTAAAAAATAATAAAAATAAACAGAATTGTATTCTGCATAAAGCCTTTAAAAAAATCCTGACAACTCAGGACTGGAGTCTCCCCAGCTACACTTGAGGCCACTTGATGATGACATTGGGTCCTTTTTTATGTGTGTGTTTCAATTTCTTTCCAACCTCAGGCAGAAAGAAATCATTTGAAGGCAAAGGAAGATATATGTAGAAATTGAAAATGAGGCCTGTAGAATGTGCCTTCCAGGGAAATCTAAGCTGCAGCATCCATAGCTCTGGGGTCTAGTCCCTACCACTATAGCCACTTTCTATCTCTAGCCACTTGCTTGCACACACTGAGTGACCGATTAGAGGGACTAATGTCTCTTGAAGTTGACTTGTGCCAAGTAGCCCTGGTACCTGCTGCCTATTTAGCTAAGAAAACACTCTGTCTTATGCTTTCCTCCAGCAATGGTCCTTTCAGATAAAACTTTCATGTCATCACCTTGGGAAGTTAATCCTGATACTGTGGGGTTGGTTGGTCTTTGGGTGTGTTCCTTCCTTGTGCCTCCTAATGTCACAGCACTTAGCACCTGTGTCACAAAAGACTGCTTATTTTTCCTGCTTTCCTACTGCCAGTTCTTTAAAAAGACTGCCCTGATCTCACTCCTTCCTTTTCTCCTTTCATCTCTTCTTTTCTCTATTTTTACTTTCTTGTTCTCTTAGTGCCTAGTGAGGCCCTGGCACATAGTAAGTGTTCAGTAGATGCTTACAGAGAGCAAATGTCTCTGTGGGTTGCGAAGGATATTTTTCTCCCCCTCCCTTTTTATTTTGAGACAAGATCCTGCTCTGTCTCTCAGGCTGGAGTGCAACAGTACAATTATAACTCACTATAACCTTGAACTCCTGGGCTCAAGTGACTCTCCCGCCTCAGCCTCCTGAGTAGCTGGGATTACAGGTGTGCATGACCAGCTAATTTTTAATTTTTTTTTAGAGACAAGATTACTATGTTGCCTAGGCTTTACCTCCTTTTTTTGAACAGAAAACTGATTACATATTTTAGAAAAATTTGCTGTGAGGCAAAAGCCACATGCTTTAAACCGTCAGAAAAGAAAGGCCCTGGGAATCATTTGTTGGCTGTGTAGGCACACGGTTCTTTGCACAGTTCTGAAGCCAAGACTCACAGATTGTTGTAGCTCCTGGGCCATATGTGTACTTGGTGCCATGCAGTGTGGCAAGTTCATTCACTGCAGCTTTAGCCAGGGCATTCTGCAAAAGGATCAGCAATAAATAAGTAAATAAATAAAAGCACCCTGTCAAACAAACACCCTGTACATTATTTTTAAGTCATTCGAACCATGTAAGTAACTGTTAGGATAGTATTATATGCCTATTTACCACTCATTTTCACCTTTCTGCCTAACCTAGTTATATAATCCCAGTAATTCTTGTGCAAGGATGTCTTCCCTAACACCCTCCCCAGGCATTCACTCTCAGCCTCTATTTATCCTGTCTCTGGAGCTTGTAAGAGAAAAGCAGGGGACAAGGAAGCCTTTATGACTGGACAAAGAAGTTGTCTACCTCCTTGCAGGGAAATAAACCAAAACATACATGTGCAAAACCCCCAAAAAAACCAAAACAAAAAAACACTTGGCAATATGGCAGGTTATAAAGCCAGATTAAGTTATGATAGGGTTGTGTGAGTTAGGGCAGGAGCATTAGAAACTGCACATAGGATTGGCTAGTCAATGTAATATTCAGTGCCAGCATGGAGGTGCTTAGGAATTGGCAGTTCCAAGGATGAGTGGTAGCTCCAGCGTGGAAAATTTTTAGACTAAAAATTTAGAGAATATTCATTCTATTTCAAAATGCAGAATATTTGAATTTCAGAATTTAAAAAAGTTGTTAAGTATTCACTTACGTGTTTTCTTTTCTCTTAGAAGCAGCATCAACTTCTCATAAGAACCATTGCCCTCCAGTTCCCTGCACCCCACTCCTAGGGAAAGGCTCTCTGCACTCAGAAACTCTGCGGTAAAACTCCACTGACATACTGCCTATTTAAATCAAACACTTGAGAAACAAGGCCTGGCTCAGCTGTTTGGGGAATACAGATTTGAAAAAACAAGTTGTTTACTGCAGGAGAATTAGCCATAATTCATTTTGGTTATGAAACTGGCTATATTTCATACTTGGCATGGTAATTACTTCTTCTACATATGCCTGGAAAACTGCGAGGTTGGTGATAAAATCAGAATAATATGATTTTTACAAAGTAGCAATTTTCCTTCCTGTATTCTAATGTTGAAACCAGTTTTAGTAGAGTCTTATGTCAAACTGATGAGGGCATGGCTGTAAGACTTCAAGGATTCCAGTTCCTGAAGCATTAATGCTTCAACAGCTAGGTGGCAAATTAGAAAACTTAAAAAGATTTATAAAATGTAAGTCATTATTTTCTGTATGGTCCACTGAAATGATGCAATCAGTTTCCGGGAACTAACATTATTCTCAGAGTTTTGGGTCAGTATTTGCAAATTTTAGGGTTCCATTTTTCTGTTTCCAAACTGAAAAACTAAGACATGCTTTCTCTAACTGCATGGAATCTTTACTGTTGTGACCTAATTACATTGCGCCTCTTGTTTAATCTTGTTGAAACAAAGACACTAGATTTAGATCTTTTCTTAACCCTTTGGTATAGGTTCCATTGCCAATTGAAATCAGAACAAGCTACAAACATTACATAATGCTCATAACAGATTTAAAACCTTCTTCTAGAGATGTGAAACATGGTGAGGGAATAGTTCTTTTTGTAGGTAAACATGACATTTTCTACCATTCTACAATTTCTTTAACTTGCCATTTATCAAAGGAAATCTCTAGTTAGTGATTTTTCTGGAAGGCAGAACCTCTGATCTTAAAGAATTCTTATTTCTTCCCTGGTTGCCTTCTTCAGGCTTTACTTCAATTTTTCCTTAACGCTTGAATTATTATTTTTAGTTAGAAGAAATATGATTCTTCAAGATTAGTTCTAAACATGAAAAGTTACGAAGACTTGAGAAGATTTAATAGTCACTGTCATTATGTATTGGACTTAAGTGTTGATTGATTGTCTTTCAAGTCTCTCAACATACTTACGTGCAATGTAATAATACAGTTTTCAGACAAAACCAAAGGGGGATACTTGTGATCTGTTATCTCTTTTGACTTAATATCTTATCAATTTAGTCATGATTTCCATTAAAGCCACAGAGAAATATTTAGCTCGCCTTTTCTCCAACCATACTCTGGGCATGTAAAGTCACATCTGAGTTCTCTCTACACCTTCACTGGCATCTTTTGGAAACAGTTGCTCTATTTTTGATGCTGAAGCAATGTCTGAGGTTGATGTGAGCTTAAAAATGTTGCCATTTTATTCCTGTCACTGGTGCACATTGGAAGGACATTTAGTTTGTGCCTAAGTTCTCAGCTCTTGTCCTCAGGTGCTTTCACGTCTTGATATCCACCTCATTTCTCATCTTCTGAAGATCACCTCATCACCACACATTCAATGGCTCTATCCCCCTATTGAAGTCAAACCTCTTTTGGCTAAAACAGTTGTTGCAAACCAGCTCTGGCCTTGTCTCTCAGGCCACATCATTTGTTGTGCATTTCCCTGTTCCTTCTGAGGTAGATTTTCCTGAATTACTTCCCTATACACCATTTCCTGCTTCTCCTGACCTCCATGACTGTGGGTACCCTTTTCTCTTCACTGGAATCCTCTTTCTCTCTTTGCTAATATGAAGAATTGCTATTGTTTTTCCAGATTCAGTTTTAGTGTTATCTTCTTTGTGAAGCTGCCCTTACTCTCATAGGAAGCATTGAGCACCTCTCCTTTTTGGGGGCTCACACTTTTATCAAGATTTACTGTGTGCTATAATCAGTTGTTTTTACATCTATTTCCTCTCCAGGTGAGCTCCTTGAAGGAAGGAATTTTTGACTATTCATTTTGTATCCTCAGCAGATTGCACAGCACCTAAAACATGGTTAGTTGACTGAGTCCAACACTCGGGCTTAGGGGCATTATGAATGGTCAGGATTTGGGTGGAGGTGCAGAGTTCCGAGCTTTGCAGAGGCTGAACCCACCTGAGTGGTGACTGGGGATGCTTCTGGAGAGGAGAGTGCTACCATTTATTGATGGTTGATAGGTTGCCACATTTAGACATTGACATCTTCTGTGAATTTTACTTACTTCTATTAAGTTTTTAAAAAAGGAAGTCTATGGATCCTTTCTCTTATCCCCCTCCAAGGCCAAAAGACAAAAACAGTGAGAAGAGACATTAATCAAGTAAAATATCATATTTTAAATTCCAATTATGTTAACAAAAATCCCTGGAATCAGTGTGGGTCTTTTCTTTAGAATAGTTCAAATAATTTCACAAATGTTACTCATTTATCTTCTCAACATTATCTGTCTACATTTCACTGACACAGAATTTTCTAGCAGAATGGAATGCCATCTGGGGCAGCAAGCTCAGTGGGAATGTTCCAATCAACCTGGTTGACTGACCCCTGCCAAGAATGGTAGAGAGAAAGGTAATTCTTGCATTTGCTACAGTGTTAGAGTGGTAACTCTTTCCCCTTGCATGTTTCTGTAAAAAGAGATGAGGGCAGATGACGGAAGACCCAAGAAGCAACAACACAGCAGAGAGCTCGGTCCATAACTTGAAACTCCAATTAGTGACAATTGCTATACCACTTGCCATTTGAGGGACATCTTATGTTGTTTCTCAGTGGATTCAAAATCAGAACTAACATTTACATAAAAACTTAGGCTTTACAAAGAGCTCTTGATAAGAGCTAGATATTTTTATCCCCCATTTCACAGATAAAAGAACTAAAACTCACAGAGGATGAAAGAACTTGCTCAAGGGCACACAGCCCCGTAAGTGGCTGACTTGAGCTAGGTTCTTCTTTCTTTAAATCCTCTGCTCTTTTCACTTCTCCTTGTGGCCTTGGAATACTTCAAAAGAAGTGTTGCTGGAGCTGGTTTTACCAATTGTAAAGAACAGAAGGAAGCTAAATATAAACCAGCCTCAGAGAACATTTTGCTTTCAGTTAAGGCCAAACATGGTCAGCCTTTATTAATCCTTAGCTATGAATTTCCTACCACATCTTATGCATGTTCTCTTTTGTCATCTGTTTCCTCGAAAAGAGGCCTTGGTCCTAGAGCAAAAGACAAAGAGAGTCTAAAATGTCACATCTAGCTCACAGCCCAAGAGACAAAGTAAAAGCTAGTGTAATGCTTCTCCAGGTGTGGAGTTTCAAGGACCTGGTGAGATGAATAAGGAGAGGATATTCTTTTCCACTGACCTACGTTCCCAGGTAATATATGATAAAGGAGCTCCCCTTTCATGACTGTGCACATAGTCCTCATTCCAATCTCTTGTACACGGCCAGCATCATGACAGGGAGCTGCCTTTTCTAATCTTCCAGTGGCCCATTATTACAGTATAAGAAAACAAAAGCTCCAAACCAACTCTAAGGCATAAAACAATTGAAAAGAAATTTTCTGTAGAACTTTGTTTCTAACTGGAAGTTCTGAGTTTAGCCATCCCTATGGGTGAATATCTGTGATAAGGGAAGCATCAAAATGATCCTTAACTGCAGTTTCCTTCCTTCTGTCCTGTGATAATGGGTAACTTACACCACGGGACCAATAAGAAATTTAACTTTTATAATTTTGGTGCAAAAGAAGAAGGCCTTACGGTCTATAAGCAGGCACCAAGGAGAAAGCATTTGAGACCTGAAAAAACAAATATATTTTGAGAAAAAGGAGGCCGTGAGATTAGAGAAGGGCAAAGAGTTAGGAAAAAGTTTGGCTTAGGAGGGCCAGGCCTGCCGATTTCTACAGAGCCCACGGGGAGTGTGGGAAGGCTTTCACTGATGAAAACCAGACTTTTTCTTTGACTGATCTGCATACATATTTTTAAGCTCTTTGAAATTCAAGGGAAATGTGAAGTGTGAGTCAGCTGAAATTGCAAAGCCCAGTTTATTTATTTATTTATTATTTATTTTTCTGGTGGAAGTGGATTTTCTCCCAAATAAATAAATAAATACTGTGTACTGGGGGATCTGCAGGTTCTCTTGCACTTGAGATTGGCAGAACATCTCAAGTGTAAGATCCTGTGAAAGAACAAGTATACAATCCTGTGAAAGACAAGAGCCTTTGTTCAGGAATGTGATTCTATTCTTATCTTTATTTAAAGCAAGTTTCTCAACCTTGGCACTCTTGACATTTTGGGCTGGATAATTCTTTGCTGGGGACGGGAGGGCTGTTTTGTGCATTGCAGGGTGTTTATCTGCATCTCCTGGCCTCTACCCGCTAGATACCCGTAGAGCTCGACAGTTATCACAACCAGAAATATCTCCCAAATATTGCCAAATGCTATCTGGAGGTGGAGGGGGCAAAATTAGTTGAAATGGAAGTCGTATAAAAGATTTAATTATGGTAAACTAGAATTTATTTTAGGAAAAAGATTAAAAAGAAGGACAACTGATTTTCAAGGTGCTATGAGAATGCCTTTTTCTCTGCTGATGACATTACAGGTATCTTTTAAACATCTCTTCTAGGTAACTCTTGCTAAAACATCACTTTATTCCCAGAATTTTCAGGCTTAGCAAAAAATGCAAGACTGCCCAGTTAAATTTAAATTTCAGATAAACAATACTTTTTCAGTATAAGTCTGTCCCAGGAAATATTTGGACATGCTGACAGTAAAAACTGTTTGAATTCCAAATTCTACTGGAAGTCTTGTACTGGATCTGCAATACTATTTTCCAGGTCCCTGGCTCCAGGGCTCACTGTGACACAGGATTGATCCTGGCATTCAAGTGCCGACACAACCTGGTCACCTCATTGATTGGCCCTTGCCCCCACTCTTCCCTAAGGAGAACACTCAGTACAGGATGATCCCTTCTACTTCCTTCCTCAACTTCATCTTTCAGTTTCACCATAGCCCATTTGTTGGCTCTGTTCTCTGCCTAAAACACCCAGTTCTTTTCTCTGCCACTCAAATCCTGCCCAGATTTCAAAGCTCAGAACAAATTGCAGCCCCTCTTTCTAATCTTCACTGAATAGCTTCAACAAACATGGCCATTTCCCTCTCCTGAATTTTTACTACTGCACATAATTGGAAACTCCTAATTCTGTTCTCCTTTTGTATGGTTTCTGGTACCCAAGTCTCATCATTTCAGTAGGATTATAAGTTCTCAGTGGCAGGAACATACTTTATAATGAGCACTTAATAGACAGGGTCTTGCTCTGTCATCCAGGTTGGAGTGCAGCAGCATGATCTTGCCTTACTGCAACCTCTGCCTCCTGGGTTCAAATGATTCTCATGCCTCAGCCTCTCGAGGAGCTGAAACTACAGAAGTGTGCCACCACATCCAGCTAAAGTTTTGTATTTTTAGTAGAGAAGAGGACTCGCTATGTTGGCCAGGGAGGTCTTGAACTCCTGAACTCAAGTGATCCTTCTGCTTGGCCTCCGAAAGTGCTGGGATTACAGGCATGAGCCACCGGGCCTGGCCATGAAATTTCTGATGACCGATAAGCCATGTACTGACCAGGTTCAGTAGGAGAATTTCATCAGGCCAAGAAGCCACTTAAAGCGCATAATGGTGAATAAGCAACTAGTTTCTTAATCAAATAAATTCTGTGTTTGTCATTTAAAATTTTTGTCTTTTAAGTGAGAGTATAAATTCAGAGAAAATTCCTGCAGCAGGTATTTTGAGCCTAAAGCCCGGTTCACCTGAGCTGTCGATAGCCTGCCTGAAAGCAGAATTGTGGCTTACTACTTTTGCTATTAGGCAGGGACATATTGCAGCTGTGATGGGTGATATGCGTGGGTGTGTGCGTGGTCCTGCAATTGTCCGCCTTCTAATCACAATATTTCTTCCCTCTGATTTTTATGTTTGTCTTTAATAATAGTCTTGCATTACACTCACATGCTTGAGGAGTGCAGTGAACTTCTCTCTTAGTGATGCCTTAATTAAAACTTCAGTTAAGAGGCAGTGACTGAGGCACCACTGGACTGGAAGATGTTAGAATTTAGAATTAGCTTTCTATCTTTTGATCACATTTAATAATTTTTCAGAAACTCTGTCATATTTCTTCTTCTGGTTACTGTTATCTTTCTCCTGGTTAATAAATATATATCTCTCCAAAGAATGTGCCAGAATTATAACGACTAGGCCATGAGAAGTTAGTCATCTCAGCTAACCAGAGTACATCTTTAGTGACGTCCAGAGGCAGAGGTCATTATGATGTACTGTCTGGGATTAAAGACTTTCTGATGAATATTCTTCTGCAAAACAGTGATATGGGGTACCACCGTAGAAGTGGCCACATCAGTATGTGTCTGTGTGTCTTTGGAAATTGAGGCAGCCTAGAAGATTCTTCAGGAGCCAGTAGCTTTAGACCTATGGCTACCCTGACTACTAGTGTTGGCTTTGCCAAGCCTTCCATGTCTTAGCTGGAAAATGAGAAACAGAACCAGAGAATTTCTAAGACTTTTCTAGCCATAACATTCTTTGCTTCGAATGCAAAGAAATGGTGCAAGACTCATGCCCTGGACTAGTACCTTTGTGTAGGACACTCTGCTTTCCATTTTGTTAATCTGTGGAGAGGGACAAGATGCTTTTTGGCTGGATATTCCTCTGGCTTCCCATTTTTCACTTTGAAGTGACATTATTTATTATTAACAGTGCCATGTAGGCATCTTTGCAGGGGAAGGCGTACCAAAGACTGGGAGCTTCTTCCTACCCAATAAGTTCAGCCACATGGCTAGGTTTGAGAGCCTTTTCTCCCAGTTTTAATTTCTCTGATAATAACGAGTTCACAGAATTCAATATTTCATTGTCCTTTAGAATTTTGGAAATCTAAATTCATTTTGTTTTCTTCTAAGTCTTAAACTTACTTTGAAGGTAGCGGCAACTTTATATTAAAGAGCTCTACACTGAGAGACCGGACAATTTATGAGGCCATTAGAAGCTCATAGTGCACTTTGTATCCTTGCTTTAAACAATAGAATATGGGTAAAAGCAGTTTGCAAACAGGAAGGCATTATATGTGTAAGATATCCTTGTTATTCCATTACCTTTTACTGCTCTACTAAAGATAACTTTTCTTAGTTTTCTCTACAATCCATATAATACTTTTCCTGTTCTTTGGTCTTCATTGGTCTTTTGCATTCTTATGTCTGCCTTTCTTTCTTCTGAAGGTTGTCTCATGATATGAGCAATTATTAGGCAAGCTACATGTAAAATCATTCAGAAATGAAGCCACGTAAATTTTTATCATGACTCAGAAATCAAAGGACTGCTGCTTGTAGAATGTCCTAAATTTGGGCTGAAAATGCTAACATAAGCACAAAATAATTTCTTTCAGTCTAGTCTTAGTCTCCTTGAAATATATTTTCTGCTATAAATATAATCATAATTTTTATAGGTATAAAGAGAAATCGAAATCTTACGTATATGAATGACTTGGCAGAACACTGCATAAGTCCTTATTGTTTCCTTTAAATTGTAATGTGGTATGATGCAAGAATTCATCTTCCTAATGTTTTACTCACTTTTGTTTTCTGCAGCAGAGTTACATTGCTCTATGTAAGAACTAATATGGAAGCACTAGATTTAGGTGGAAAATTAACTTTTCTAAACCAAGACTTATTTTTTTCCCTTTGAAATCCTCATTACAAATAAAAACTGTAAAAATGTTAATATTTTTGAGAGACTCATATTGTCTTTTGTCTATACATATATTTGCAATTATACTATAGTTAGTTAATGAGCTTGTTTTAGCAAAATATGCTTTGGAATTAAGTACATTGGAATTCTACAAAACAAGAAAAAGTTGGAAGGATCTCTAGCTACTCAAAAGATTAAAGTTGCTTTGGTGTGCTAAACTAAATTCAGACAGCAAATGAATCACATAATCAAATAACAGTCACCTTAAGTGGCATGCCACTTACTAGTAGCATTTAAATATTTCTTTGAAGATACTAGAGAAAATCTTAATCATAGAGAAAATTATTGGAAATTAAAATAACTTTTAAATCGATGAGTGTAATATATCAGATTAAGTTTTTGCACTTTAGACACCTGTCTTGTACTCTGGCAAAGATAAAAATAGCATGTACTTTTATTTGAATTTTTTAGCTTTATATATGTAGAAACAAACATCCAAGATAAGATTATTTTGTGGCTTGTGCTTTTTCTTCTTTTAAGAATAGATTATGAATATTTTACTTAGGTAGAATTCTGTTTCTTATACTTTTTTGGCAATTAGAATTTAACAATAATTTTGGAGGACAGGATTTTGAATAGTATCTCTTTTACTGTTACCTCTCCTTGATTTTAAACAAAGAAGTGACTCTTAGGGAAGAGTGTCAGTGACTCATGTTCTGTTGGAACATTTTTACACCATTTGGGACACATGTGAATTGGCCCATTAAACCTGCTAACTCTGAGACTTGTTTCTTTCACTGGAGAAAATTCCCTTAGGAAGTAGCAAAAATTATTCATAATATTCTAAAGGCAGAACTTACTTGCTTTTTTTTTCTTTTTTTTTTGGAAAGAATGATTTGGAGGGTAGCCCAGTTTTGGGTTATTATTGCATACAACGAGTGGCAACAAAGCTGTCTCATCACTAAAAGGGCTTAAACTTATTCCTCGAATAAGAAAATGTACTGAATAAGAAAATTTTGGCAGCTCATCTTCCAGGAACACTTTAAGCTTTATTATGTTAGTGCTGGTCTTTTAGTATTTATGTCTAAAACTAGTTGATATTGAAGCAAACTGGATATATTTGTTATTGCTACCCTTAATGTGTTTCGTAATTTTAATTTTTATATTTTAATTATTAACTCATTAGTATGTAGTTATGACTTTGACTTTTTCTCTTTTGATATGGGCCAGCTGAAACATATTTACATAAGTTATACAAACTGCATACCCCCTCCTCCTCTTTTCTGGTGGCCAGAAATTTTGGACAGAAATGAGGAGCCAATCATATCCATCTCTGGGACAGCAGGACTGTGAGCACTCACTGGGGAACACATACAGACGAAGCTTAAGTAAAAAACTGAAATGTTTAGTGGTGCTAATTTTTTTTTTTTTTTTTTTTTTTTTTTGCCACAGATGAGGAAAATGAAAAGCTTTTTGAAAAATTGTATTTTTTAAAAAGAAAAGGACATGTACTACTATTAGCTATCAATTTTCTAGGAGACAGGGTTTTTTTTTAAATTTGTTCTTCTCAAAATATTTACAGCATTACATAATTTATTTGGTCTCTGAAAGACTGAATCTGAAAGTATAAAACAACAATTTTCAATTTTAAAGTTACTGGGTCTTCAAATTTATGCATTTAGGTAAGCCAAATATCCATGTCATTGTCTAAGTGAAATATATTTTTTTGGGGGGCACAACTCAATCCCTTTAAATCTTTTATTTGTTCTCTCGTTTATTGGTGCCAACTTCTGGTGGCCAGATGTTTCATAAATTAAATATTCTTTGAAGGATTCAGACATGCTTATTTTAAAAAATAATTCATTGACGTGTGATATTTCTCAATGAGAATAGTTATAAAACTCATTATTTAACTGCTCAAGTGACTATCTCTTGATTGTTCAATAAGATTCCTAAGTTTTTTGATGTCAGGGATTCTTACGTTTCTTTGCTTTATTCCCTGTATGTAGTAAAGACTCATTCACAGTATTCATTCATTCATTGATTTACTTTTGAGCCTCACCAATCAAAAAGTGAAATAAACAAGTTTAGTATCTCATGACTAAACCTGATATCACCCAAATGTGACAAATTCCTAATGACATCTATGCTCTGCTGTACTCTGGATCTGTGTCAAATCCAGCTCAGGGGCAGCTTGACAAAACTGACTAGAAAAAAAAAAATGTATGTGATCAAGCAACTTTGTTGATTATCTCAAATGCTCCTGAAATCATCATGTAAGTCAGTATTGTGGTGAAGCCAGAGGAAATGGAACTATTGTCATTTTGAAGATTAGTCAATAAATCACATGTGGGAAGTAATTTCCTGCATCAAAATTGTATTTCTTTTAGCTAACTCCAGATTCCTTATAAATCTGTAATAAGTTTTTCACTTCTACTACCAAAAATTCAATAAAGGGACTTCCAGAAAGTGTTCTTATAATAATTTTTTTTTCAGGATTAGAATTTAAAAAAAACCTCAACAGTAAAATTCCATACCTATTACTATGATACTTACCAACTCAACATTATTGGAACCGAGTTTGTAATCATATGAGTAAGGGTAGAGCATCATTTGGGAGTATGAGTGGATTGTCAGATATGCCTTGATGGAAGAGAGGTTGTTTCGGATGAAATCAGCCAGGGCCTTGGTCTCCTTTTCAGACTCTGCAGCAGTTCCACAGTAAGTTGCATCACAGGGGTTTTGAGAGGCTCCGATTTCTGGGAAAACATATGATGTTAATGGCAAGGATTACCTACTGAAGTTCTTGTGGCGATGTTTTAAACGTTCAAATTAGGGAGTTGTTTTCATAGGAGTCCTTATCAAGGAGTACTTAAAGTTGTCCCAATTATGTATATATTATATAGTATAATATCCACTTAATCACAAGATTAGGATGGTATGTTTTTAAACGAATGTGGTAAAAAGTTTCATGTAGAATCACCAAAGTGTCTCTGTGTAGTATTACACAATGAGATCAATATAGTCTAAGAAAATTAACAAGTAGGGGACAAACTAATATCTATGAAAAAATTACTATGATCATTCTTAATCACATTACAATTTATTTAAATAATTATTTATTTAATGGCTGTCTCCTTCTCTAGACTATACCTTCCATGAGTAGTGGAATTATGTCTGGTTTGTTCAGCTTTATGTCTTCAGCATCTAGCACAGCTGGGAATGCAGAGTTCTCAATATGTTTTGGTCAAATGAATTAAACGGTTTTTTGGGGGGGGGCGCTTTTAGAAAGTTCAAACTCTAAAATATTAAACTCTGCAGTTTTTCTTATTTTAGACACTGTTGTGTTTTCTTATTTTTTCTCTTATGTTTTTCAACTGATACGTGCAAAATGGACCGCTAGATACTTACTGCACCAACCAGCATCAAAATTTCTGTTGAGGTCTGTGCCAACGCAGCTAGAGCCAGAATGGGTGGAGCGAGTCTTTCTCCACAATCGGTTCTGAAAGTGGACTGTATGGTTAGGACAAACATAATAGAAAGAGGTTGGTTTTAATTTCATTAACCTCTCTCAGTATTGGTGCATATACCTTGGTCCAGGTGTAGATGTAGCCATCGACATTGACCACAGGGAGGACATAAAAGTCTAACTTGTCAAGAAGCTCTGTCATGTGGATCTCACTTCCATAGGTACGAACAGCCTGTATGTGAATTACGAAGAGAAATTTCATGGGAACACGGAATGTATGATGCTGTTAAAATGTACAAAGACTGATGAATGTTAACTTTAGTAAGCAGAATTTCCTATTGGGGTGGACAATATTAATATTTAAAAAGCAATCAGCAAATTACTACCAATACTTGTTATATTTTTATTTAGAATTGTTATTTCTAATTCTTCTCTGTTTGTAGGATACTTTTATTGTGTCCATATATAACTCACAGAATTATTACTTTTTATTTTAACTTTTTAATTTAATGAGAAACAATTAAAGACTTCTAAAGAACATACATACTCTTAGGATAACAACTACAATACTTTTTCCAAAGTTAGTAGGGTATAAGTGTAACACCTAGTTCTAGTAAGAAAGAGGTGTCTGTTGATAGCTATGCATGTTCCAAATAATGTCATTTAGAAACGTATTTTTTTTCTATGAAACCTTCTGTAGATGATATCACTAGAGGGAAAGTTCAATGTAAAAAGGTAGTGAGAATGCCTCTCATAATCAGTGAACTCACACTCATGGATTTTGGGGAGGCTCTCACCAACACTCCAAGCTGCATAGTGATGGGAGTCTCCATTGTTGTCTTTCTCATTAAGGGACAATCCTGTTGCCCTTGTTAAGTAATGCAGATACTTGTCTATGAATGAAGGACATCTTGCCCATTTAATATATTCTGTTAGTCACAGTGCCTCTGTTCCAGCATCTTATTAAGCTTAAATTCAACCCTTCCCTAGGCTTACTTGAATAAACTTTAAGATAGATCAGATTTCTATGTGTGAACAGTTTTTATATACTCTTTGTAATTATATATATATATACACACACACACATATATATGTTAATTACAATATTACATGATAAAGCATGTGCTTTTTAGGTTAGAGGAGCGATATAATCATGTTCTTTTAAGGGTCTACAACTTGGAAATAATGATAAAATTCAATTCTAAGATCCAATTACCTTCTTCTATAAGGCAGATGGTGAGCTACATTGTGAAGCTAAGTGATGCCAATCAATACATAATGTCTAGAAACCAAGACTACATACCAAATATATACAGAAGTGCTTCACAAAAAAAATTATGTTGTATATAATAATATTCTTATATATTTAACACACTTCAATGTTTTTAACTTTTAATTTTGAAATAATTTTAGACTTACAGAAGAATTGCAAAAATAGTTCCTATATACCCTTCATCCAGCTTCCTGAATGTTACCATCTTACATAACCATGGTATAATTATTAAAGTGAAGAAATTAACATGGATACAATACTATAAACTAAAACTATAGACTTTACTCATATTTCACAAGTTTATCTACTAATGCCCTTTTTCCATTCTAGGTTCCAATCTAGGATCCTACATTGCCTTTTTTTGTCACGTCTCTGTAGTCTCCTCTGATCTGTGACAGGTCTTCAGTCTTTTTGTGTTTTATGACTTTAACATTGTTGAAGAGTTCTGGTCAGGTCATTTTGCAGAATGTCCCTGACTTTGAATTTATCTAATTTTTCAAAATTAAATTTTGTTTTTGATTAAAGGGAGGTCATTTATTTTAAGAAAGAATGTCACAAAGGTGATGTGTCTTTTCACTGTATAATATCTGAAGGTACATGATGTTGAAATGTCTTGTTTATTACTGGTGATGTTAACCTTGATCACTTAGTTAAGGTAGTTTCTTCTACTAGGTTTATCCACTCTAAGTTTTCCCTTGATAATAAATACATTTCTGGGAGGAGGTAACTTTGAGACTGTGCAAATATTCTGTTTCTCCATAAACTTTTATCCACTAATTTTACATTCATTGTGAATTTGCCTGACATGATTATTGCTGTGGTGTTCTAGTGATGATTTTATGTTTTGCTCATTCTTTGTAAATATATTAGTTGTAATTAATCTGCAAGAAGGAGTTGTTCTTTAACTCTCTTTTATTTATTGAATCATCTATGTATATCAGTATAGACTCATGCATATTTTAAAAGTTGTTTTTAAAAGGCTTTCACATATGTCTTATTATTAGAATGATAAGGAATGAAAAACAGAATCATTTAGCGTAAGGACTGCTATGCATTCTTTTCTTTGATTCTGAAGTATACAATGATTATTAGCCAGGAGATAACGATCAAATTGGTTTAACCACAACCATTAGCTGTTCAATGACCAATCTACTAAGCTAGTTGTTGGACTCTCTACCAAACCATGGGTGAGAAAGTTCAGATGAGTGAAATTCAAATAAATACATTTTTTTTTTGATAGACACGAGGTTTCACCATGTTGCCCAGGTTGGTCTTCAACTCCTGGGCCCAAGCAATCCAGTCATCTAGACCTCCCAAAGTGCTAGGATTACAGGCATGAGCCACTGCAACTGGCCCATAAATAGAATTTTCTGTTTAAAATCTTGCCTTATAAAGGTCTATTGGTGGAAGTTTAAACTAATTTCCAAAATTGCAAACTTGTAATTATGATTTTTTTCTGTTATTATTCTCTCTAAGTTTTAAGGAATTAATTGAAAATAAAAAAATACATTTTTCTTTGCCAAAAACCACTCTACACACTGACCTCTCTTACAAACCACTGGCAAAATGCAGGAGAAATCCACTCTCTGGCATGGAAACCACAGTCCATGAAAATGGCAGGTTTATTTTGTCCAGCTTTGCCAACCTATTGCAAACAAAAGGAAAAGGGAAATCATGATTCATCATAGGACATTCAGGGGTTAACCTCCATTACCCGTCTGGGCTTGAGACTCAACAAGTGAAACCCAACAGCAGCAAGAGCTAGATCCCATGATTAAATTAAAACATAATATGAACCCAGTATGTTCTTGCATCTAGACTCACAATGTTTGAGTCGAAAGCTTATATGGCTATTTATTATTTTTATTAAGCTTGACAAGCTCATATTTTCAGATGATGCTTGATTACCCTGCTTAATTGTACTCACGTGGAGGTTATTTTCAGCTGCTGTTATTAGGTGACATGACCAAGACAACTGGATGAGTAATTAGAAATAATCATGACTGTTGCTAATCTTATAAGAATTTTTACTACTCTCTCACTTATTCCTTGTCTTTTTATTGCCTTCATTAGAATTACATGACAAAAATGGTGTTAGAAGGTGACAGCAACAAATTGTTGATATGCTTTGTAATGTCTGATAGACGTGAAGTTTATGAACCTCTTTAGCAAATGGATTTGCAAACAACAGCTGGGAAAGAAGAATTTCATCAAGGTAGATAATCATTTACATTGCTTACAGGAATGTGGTTAAATTTATAGGTATTCTCCTATTTTATTGCATTTTTCCTTTTGAATAAATCAAAATAATGATTTAAAAATCCACATATGATAAAAGAAGCTGGAGAATCTGATTCCCTCGGGGATGTAGGCAGGAAAGAGTTTTAACGATGTTTGGGATAAGCATGTCTGTGAAACAGATGTTCATGTGTTAGAATTCATTGATTTAAAGCCCTCAGACATGGCAAGGACATGGTTAAAAATGATTACCTTGAGGAGGTATATAGCGCGTCCCTCAAATGTGGTTCCAATAACAGTGCGGGAGATGAGGTCTGGATTCTCAGTGGCGACTTGTTGAGTCCAAGCCTCTATCTACCAAATGGAATCATTTGTAGATCAATGTGGCATACTTGATTCAATTCCCAAAGTAATGTCTGTCTAAATCATGTGGACATCATACCGTTTCCCACTTGTTGTACTTCTCATAACTGTGTCCTGTTGCACGAACCCGACTATCAAACTGAGCCTCCAGCACATTTCTCAGGTTGCTTATCAGTACCCTGCAATGAACCAAAGTGGGTGTTCCTATGAACACAAGTGTATTTTCCCCCAGTGACCACACATAAAACCCCAGAGCCACTGCTTTAGTAGATGGCACAGTGCACTCTCCAATAATTCTCATGTTGTCCTCTGATTATTCCTGATGACCTTCAGCTTGAGCTGCTCCAGGGAGATTCTGTTACTGATCATAAAGAGTGAGTAAGTCACTGAGAAGGATACTGGAGAGTGCAAACAAGGTAGGATCTTCCTCAGCCCAAACCTCAGGTATTTGACTATCTGTGGGCCTTAAACTTGGAAAATTGTTGCCCCTGGTACCTGGGGCACTTGGGCTTCCACACAATAGTGTGTACTCAAAGCCTATCTATGGTCTTTCTTCCTCACGACTTTTCTGAATTTAGAGCTAAAAGTCTGTGTTTCAGGAAGCTACTCAGTCCTGGGTAAATGGGAGGAGTTGTCACTTTGGATCTGTCTCTAGGTTCTGAGAAAAATAATCTTGTCTGGAAACCCAGAAATACTAACAAGCTAAAGACTTATTAGGTAAAAGAAGAATGGGTTTAAAGATTTAGTTTCTACTTGCTTGTCTTCTGGGTGGTTTAAGTAACCTAATAATGGTTTTGTAGCAAGGTAATATGGAAAGTGGTAACAGAAACCTTTGAGGCCTACCTATTTAGATGAATGAATTGTTCAGGTGGCAGTTTCTATTATGAGACCAGTCTGAAGGTGTGTGTGTGTGTGACTTCACTTTCTTTTCTACTTTGAGTGAAACATATGCTTGGAAGAGAGAAAAGTTTATAATCATTAGTGTCCTTGATTCCAGTACTGTGAATATTATAGACAGAGGCCACTTTGCAGAAATTTCTATTATCCACAGTTAAACCTTGAAATGATTTTATCTGATATACAGAGACTTGCAGACACACATCAAAAGTCTGCTTCTCCTCTGGCTGACCCAAGGACATTCTGATGAAGTATGTCAGGGACAGCCTCTGAACCTTCCTTCTGGTCACTCCTTCAATTGGTGAACTTGGGTATGAACTTGTGTCTGTTTTTGGAAAGTGTAATAAATTAATACTAAATGGGATCTGTTTCCTAGCAAAAGACAAGCAGTTTCTTAAGGTCTTAACTATCTTAAGATAGTATTTAAAAAGGAAAAAAAAGCAGATTTTAAAAGTTATTCCATGGAAAAACATTTCTATTGAGCAGCTGCCAATGCTTTGTGAGTATATTAGCTTTCTATGGCTGCTGTCAGTTGCCACAGACTTAGTGGCTTAAAACAATGTGAATTTATTATTTTATAGTTCCGTATGTTAGAATTTTAACACGTCTCACTGGGATAAAAATGAGGTGTGGCTAAAAAGAGGTATCAACAGGGAAGCCCTAGGACAGAATCTAATTCCTCGCCCTATCTAGTTTCTAGAGGTCACCTGCATTCCTTAGATGCACCCTCTTCTCCACCTTCAATGACCAAACAGAGGATAAAGTTCTCACATCCAATCACTGTGACCTCTTCTCCCTCTCTCTTTCACTTTAAAGACTCATGATTACATTGGGCCTATAGGATAATCTAGAATAATCTCCCTATTTTAACATCAACTATTTAGGAATCTTAATTCCATCTACAACTTTAATTCCTCTTTGTGATAAACATAACATATTCAGATGTTCTGGGGATTAGGATATAGACTTTTATGGGAACCGTCAGTCTGTCTGCTATAGTTAGGAGCAATGATTTTAGTCAGCACTATAATTATATTCACTACCCCAACTGAATTGTTAGGGAATAGGGTAGAAGTGAAAGGAATCATGAATGAGGAATCAGAAGATCAAGGTCATAGTTTTGCCTAACACATGAATTGGCTTTAGAAAGGTCATCTAATCCCTGGACCTTAATGTCATAAGTTTTAGAATGGAGTCATTTGATTAGTAAATTTCAACATCCTTTTCAATTCTAAAATGCAGTGGCTTGACTCCAGTCCATAAGCCTTAGTCGTTTACATACATGTTTTCCAAGTTTATGAAAAAAATAGAAATTTGCCAGTTACCACTGTCATACCCAGGAAAATGTGGAGGAAACCAAAGCCTAAAAAAAAGCAGTTCAGAAAAATGATATTCAAGGATAACAAAAAACTAAAAGCAGGCTAACCAAACCAAAATAAAACAAAACAAGTGAGACAAAGACCTGGAAAAAAAAAATCAACCAGCAGAAATTGCTAAGAAAACAATTATGTTTTGATATCATAATTTGAAAGAACAAATCTTGCCTAATAAGGATGAGCTTCTCTGAATGAAAAAAAAAAATCCAAGAAGAACCAGAAAATGACATTCTCTTCATTTCAAAGCTTCCAGAACTTATTGCTATCCTCTTACCTGCACCCAATCCTTGAGTTCAAATTATTTAGAAGGATCAGTGACTGTGTGGGGGCTGGCATTTTGTTTGGTACTAGGAGACAGTCTGTTAGAATTATTACTACGTTAAATATTAAACATTTTCATCAATATCCAGGACAAAGAAGCATAAAAAACCAGTTAGTTAAATTGAAGATGACACCCAAGAGTAAAGGTATCCTCTAGTAACTTGCAAAAGAGCACCAGAATGAGGTTGAAATGTGGTGCTGACTTTTGCTTGAAGGTCGGGGACTGACCTCAAATGATCTTTCCCAGCCCTGTGGTTATTTGATTTTATGAGATTTAGGACAAAGTACTACTTTAGCTATATTACAAAATATTATTACTAAATAATGAGCTTCTGTTCTAGAAGATTAAAACAATGCCTCACAGCTCCAAAATAGAGAAGCATGTGTAGTATTTTATACTTTTATATGCTCTTTTTATAGTGCCATCCAACTTCTTTTTTTTTTAAACATGCAAGCAAATTAGATAACTGGGACTCACAAAAAAGCAAGGAACACAATGTCTGAGAAGTAAAGAAAGACATGACTCAGTTTTATCCCCCTTTCAGATTTCTGGAAAATGGAGTATTTGATCACTACCTGGACTCTGTGCCCAGTGCTATTGAAGAATATTACTACGTGCCCATTGCTATCCTAGGACAAGTTCTGGTATGCCTCTGAAAAAAATATGCAGAAAAATGGTGATATAGGTGTTAGCAACAATCAGTCTCCCTGGGTCAAATAGGGCAAAGGCAACCTTTCTACAATCTGTAGCAAGGAATTCTGAGGAGGGCAGGCTGCCTAAGGTTCTGTCAACTTAGCTTCATAACTATAAGTTGGAAATTTACATGATCTGATTCCTAGTCTTTCTGTCACTAAGGTTAAAACTTTGGCATTTAAAACTGCAGTTATCTTTCTTTTTGCATACATTTTGAATTTTTTCTTATGATAATTCAGGATCTGATTAAAGCTGCCAAATAATACAGGTCTTGGTGAAGAGGGTTGGAAACACTGAAAAAATCTGAGAAGTTATTTTGGTGAAACTTGTGCAGTGGATGGCTCTTGTTATATACAAACACGACTACAAATTTTTGCCAGCAGGAAATCATCTAAATACAAATTAGTTACCATGTGAGGTAATAATGGGATGCACAGGGACTGCTTGCAGCCCCAGCAAGGATATTGCTGGTATGCTTCTCCAGGATTTCCAGGGACTTATTATTATTTAATATTTAGAAAATTATATGCTACAAATGTGCTAAGCAGTGAACAGAGAAGCAAAAATTAACAAGCTCTTAGCCCTCAGGGGATGTCCTATGTTCTAGATGAGACAACATTAATACATAATTCCCAAAAAGTTCACCACTAAAAAAGGAAGTGCATTTTCTGATTATAAATAGAGATTGAAATGCTCTCATCAGAAACCTTTTACTGTTTTGTGATAAGGGTAGAATTAAGACATCATTCAGGTAGCTAGGGTTAATCTATGGTCACTGATCTTCGTTTTTCTTAAAGAATTACAAAGAAACTCGTCTTTTCGAATGCTACTGAAGGCTCCAAAGACTAGAATTTTAGATGTCCTTTTCAGTATAATAAAAAGAGCAAAATGTTATAGACATGAATCTTAATCACATTTTGAGACTTACTAGGCTATATCTTTGTTTTAAAAAGACAGTCAATTCTTAAGGTCACATTTTGATACTTCCCCTCAGGCAGAAAGCACATAGCTAAGCTTTGTGAGGCATGATAATGGGGTTAAACATAGCAGTTTCTGTTGACTCTTAAAAAACGTGTACTCTCCCTCTTTTGTACAACAGTAAACCATAGCAGCATTCTCAGCAGTATAATATCAGTTGTAATTTATTTTTATGTAGTTTTATTTTCACAGCAGCCCTTTGAGAGAGGCATTATATCTTCATTTTATGGATAAGAAAGCTGAAGCTCAGAAAGGTTGTGCAGATTACCCATGGTCACACAGCAATGTGCAAAGCCAGGATTAGAATCTGGTCTGTTTTTTCCCAAAGCCTTTAGTTGTTGCACTATGCTACACCACTTCTCCTGATGGAGGTACAGATTTTATAGGTGACAATTCTGACAGCTTCACTGGCACAGATTCTATTCTTTTACATTTTTAAGATATGAAAAACAAGATAAATTTCTGTTAAAATTATATAGCTTACATTTTTCGAAAACATGACGAAGACTTGAGCTTGTGATGGGGGATTGTTGGATAAACATTTGAATGTTCAGGACGGGAGCCCAAGATTTTGTCTTTGCTTCTCCCTAATCCACTCCCTGGAGGAGGACCTCTGCTTTGTACTACAGACCGTATTTCTTCCTTCCCTGTTGTACAAATGTACCCAGGTTAGCACAGTCTTTTCCACTTCTAAGCCTTAGCATTTGTTCTGTTCTCTGCCTAAAGTATGGTTTTTTGTTGTCTTTGTCTGGCTAATTAACTCCTCCTCATCTTTCAGTTCTCAGCGGAAGCATCATTTCCTAGGACAGCCTTCCCTGATCCCTAGACTTGGTCTATTCTTCTGAACTCCAGGTCTTTACTCTCTTACCATCTATTAAATACTACTGCAATTCCACATTTAAAGTGTGTTTTCCCCTAAAGGATGTTAGGCCATATCTATCCTTATTGGTACTTGATACATGGAGACATTCAATATTGATTTGTTTGATCAGCAAATGGACAACTGCTTTTACTTAGGAAAATGTACTTGTTGTGAAAGACCTAGATGGACCAGAGTGGTATTCGAGGAGGGAGACAGGAACAACTTAGCCAACTACTCTAGCCCTTTGGGGACCACTTTCCTATCTTTGCATCTTTCTCTCCATGCTTTCTCCTACCATTAGAGATAGTGGTGGAACTTTGGAGAAAAAAGGACAGAACGGCCATTCAGACTGACTCTAGATTTATCCTAATGCTAAAAAAGTATAAATAGCCTTCATAGCTCACGATAGGTCTGACTGATCCCCCTGGAAAGAAGAACTGTTAAGATTTGAGGTTAAAACTATGTCTAGCTGATAATAGAGTATCCATTGGTTTGGCCTGTACTCTATACATTGCTTGTAAAATGGAGCAAGTCAGATATCTGGCAGAAGACTTGGGGTTAAAGAATCAAAACAATTTTCATTACAGCAATAACTAAACACAAAATCCATCAGAACTGAAGTCTTCAGACTTGGAATCCAGGGCCAACTCCGCCATTACCTATTCGTGGGGCCCTGGGGAAGGCATGGTGTTGGTCTCATTTCTACCTTCCCAGGGTTATTCAAAGGCTCACATGAAAGCATGCATGGGAGAGAATCTTAACATTTATAAAATATAAACTTACTTGTATTGTAGTTCATTCTGCTTTAAAACATTCTCCACAGTGACAATATCTTCTGCTTTGATACGGAAGTCAGCTGTACTGTGAGGTTTAATTTGTGTGACAGAATCTGGCTTCCAGAAGTCAATCTGAATCAAGGGCAAGATAAACTATATTGGATACCTAGAATTCAATGAGTGAATGATCATCTGCAAGCACATTACTGCTCTACTCAATTGAGTTATTTTCAAAATCAAATAATCCATGAAATCTCTTGAAGATATTTCCTCTGAGTGAAGAACGGTTGGAACCAAGCAGTCAGATGCTGATAAAAGTCTTTATAAATACATACATAACCGTGATTGATTGTCAATGGACATGAAAAACATATAATCATTTCCCATAATGCTAGTTAGTTGTACTCTGTAACTGTTCTTTTCTATTTATTGATTTTCTGGAGCACTAGCTTCTTGGGATAGCAGTGCTGTGGTAATGGATCTATGTGCCAGATGAATGATGATGAATTAACTTGAACTACAAAATTTAGTGGAGAGATATTAAGCTTACTATTTTACTTTTTACTTGACTTATGAGTTTATCTTGGAATTCAGTTCTGTGCAAGTCACAGTAATGTGTAGAACCAAGAGCATTCCTGACCTGTGGTGGATACGTCAGGAAGAAAAATGGTATCTTTTCACGGTGCGTATATTGGCATCGTGGCTGGAAACAAATTGCTCTTGGGGATCCAGTTATTTACTGACATTTTCATTTATTCAGTTTACTCATCAACTATTGTTGAGAACTTACAATATGCTAGGCTCTGTGTCTGAGACTAGGAATACATTAGTGGGCAAATCAAACACGGCCTTTGTCTTCATGGGGGAGACTTTAGAGAACATGAAACCCAAAACAGCAGTTTTTTAAAATCTGTGGATGTGTGGTTTTAAGTAGCAATTTTCAGTGGAAATTATTAGCCAGGACATGCTGCATCTTGTAGGTGTCTGTTTTTCTCTTCCTTCCTTAGGCTGAGTGGAAGCTTAGAAGTATGAGGTCAGCCTGATGTTGGGTCTTTCTTTATCCCTGTGTCTCAGCCAATCTCTGTTTGGATGTTTCTGCACTGCTCTTGGACTAGAGATGTGACTGATGGTGATATTTAGGACCACTGCTTGGAAACTTGGAAGGGAGTCTGGGCAGACCTAGAGGTTGTGCCACAGAAACTGATTAAGTAATACTTTAAGACATCTCAGTTTCAGGTCCACTTGTGGGGCACCAAGTAACCTATATTCTGTCTTGGTAAGCTTTAAACTATTGTAGAAGTCTAGGGGTGCTAAGTCATGAGCCAGGCCCATAAGGAATGTCAGGGCAATGGGAGGCAGAGATAGATACTGGCATTCTAGAAGAAAAAGGCATGAGTGTGGTTGTCACAATGGGATTGAAAGAAGAGAGCATCAATGTTTGGATGAGGATTGGCTGTAGAAGGTGACCTAGTGAGTCAAGGATGAGAGGTTAAATGAAGTGAGGAAGTATAAAGACATGCCAAGATAAGGACAGAGAAAGCAAGGGGCTGGGGACAACTTCTAGTTAGCCAACATTGTGGAGAGAAGGCCAATGAAGATAAGCACATTATAAGAGAAAGCATATTTTTGAAACTTAGCTCTGAATTTGTGTTCCCAATAAACACCTGTCCTTTTATGGTGTGGTGGAAGAGGGAGGTATGTCTTTATTATAAATGACAAGGTTGAGAATTGGCAAAGCACATAAAGTCCTCCACGTATCTGTAGCTGACCTGACAGTGTCCCTCTCACTTTTTAGTGTGCTTACTATGCTCCCCCTGCTAACATCTGCCTCTGTGTACCTGAGGGCTCTTTCCCCTAGAACTGGGAAGAGCCAAATGATCAGCTCCAGGTAGACAGGAGGCACCAAGGAAATTACTCTTTCTGGTTCAACCAATAACCCTGAAAAGAGAATGTTGAAATACACAAACTCCCTCACCTCTCAGGTGAGATAATTCTGAAGCGTGTTGTTTGTACACGTTCCTAGAGTTCCCCTGTGGGTTTGCCTCCAGTTGTCCTCTGTGGTACCTGGCTAAACAGTGTTTCCTTTGTTGGCTGCCTTTACTTTCATGTAGCACTCGCCACTTCTTGACCAGGGCTCCCTGCACTTCCCAGATAAAGTTCTTTCCTTTGAACCTTTGTCTCATGGTCTGCTTTAGAAGAATTCTATATTAAGATTCTAGCTTCCCACTCAAAGCATCAAATGCCTGCCTGATATTCTTGGTGGTGATTCTAGCAGAACCCTGTGTATATCTACTGCCACTTCAGAACAGCTTAATTGCTTATGAATGGTTTTATTTCTAATATTAAACTGAAAATTGCCATCTGTATCCTCCTAAGCTCTTACCCATTGGTCCTAGCTCTTGTCAAATATGAGAAGAGTATATATGTATGTAGAGAAAGTGTTATTTTTAAGATTACAGTGTTAGAATTATGGATTCCTTAAAAGGGGGCAAATAAATCTCATAAATATGTTTGACAAAAACTTACAGACCTAACCTGAAGTCGCTTAAAAATTTCAGTTTGACATGGAGAAAACTAGTTAGCAAATCTGTCAACATACAGCACTCTGGAGTGCTGCATGTGTGACACAGACCTAGTATACTGGAGTCAGTCTCTGGCACTTCCTAGGAGAAACATGGCTGGAAATCAGGAGCAATGCTGTAGCCTCATAGCTCGATGAACCAAATATGAATAGAGGCCGTAAACTCAAAGTAATAACACAAGGAGATAAATATAAATTTCAAAAATTACCAAGACCTTGTGAATGAGATGTATGTCTGAAATATAAACATGGAGTAAATATAGGATATAGATGTAGGGAATTAAATTATATATTATGAAGTTAGAAAACTGAAGTTATACAATTATGAATGTGACAAAGAATCATACAGAACAATTACTGGATGATTAAGAGAGCTCTTTAAGTGATAGCATTATAAGAATATCAACTTAATCAGCCAACTGCCTAACAGCTAAAGAATCCTTCCCAAAATATATCAGAAAACTAGCCCAAAAGTAAGATAAAGTAGCATGTCAACCTTAAATTTTTCTGGGAATAAGATTGGCCTATAAAAGAATAAATATTGGTGTTGGGGATCTTTGTTTCTTCAGAAATTTGCATGAATTTGTTTCCTCACATTGCATTTGACTATAAGTCAAGCATCTGATAGACTTTGCATTTATCTTGGTGAAATTTTCCTTTCTTGTTGGAAAAGGAAGCCACTTGTACTCAAGGCCTAATTCCAGACAGCAGGGAGGAGCTTATTGGTACAGTAGGAATGACAGGAACATTGGAAGACAGTAACCATGTTACTCTAGGCATAGAGAAAAATGCACCTTAAATTTGAGAAACACAGACTTCAAGACAGTCCAGAGAAAAGTGAATGGGTTTTATGGAGAATGCCTTCAATAAAAGAACAAGCACAACCCTGATTGTGAGGAGATAAAATAAAATCCTTACTATTCAATTGTAGATGAGAAAAGAAAGTCTGCTGGAGTACAGTATGGGCACAGATCTGTCCAATATATTCAGCATTTAAAAGGACATGTTCAAAAGCTGAGAGGAAGGACACATGGCCAAGGATGAATACTGGATGCCCTTGTAATGATCTTATCAGGAAGGCTACAGCCCAGAATATGCTGTTCCTATAACTGCTAAGGAGAATGAAAATCTCATTTCAGTCATGCTGAAAATAAAAGAATAAAGAAGAAATATGTGTCCAACTGCTTGGAGCTAAAGCATGATGCTTGCAGCCAGAAGAAAGAAAGAAGCTCTATTTAACTCTTGTTTGGCTTCTGTCTTTTCCAAGGAGTTAAACTGTCCCTTGTTTGTTCTGTTACCACCGAGAGATGAAATTACCACCAGGATTAAGTAAAGATTTTTTCATGTTGTGATTTAAGCAGAAATACCTTCTTTGGAAAAAGAACATTGAAGCCCAAGGTAGATGAGGACATAGGTGATTGCTTATACTAGCCATGTAAATTATATTCAAAATCCCAGATCTAATGATAGTAATAACAGCACATCCATATAATTCTTACTATTTAAGTTATTTCGAAGTGCTTTACCTATATTAATTAATTTACATCTCACAACAGTCTTTCGAAGTGCTTTACCTATATTAATACTATGTACATTTCACAAGGTAAATAGTATTATCATCTTCATTTTACAAATGAGAAAGTTGAGACTCAGGTATCCTAGTTTGGCTAACAAGTAGTAGGGCTAGGAATTGAACCCAGGCAGTCAGTCCAGACTCTCTGGTCTTGACCACTATGAAATGCTGAATTTTAGGTAACTAAAAAAATACTGCAGATGTGATTGCAGAACTTTCTCAGCAATCTTGGAAGAATCAGAGCTTGAAGGGCTCACTAGGGAGTAGAGGGGGCAAGTTTTAGATTTTATAAACAAGGAAACAGGTGAAACCCAGAAGCAGGAGCTGCTGGGGCTTGGCATGGGTTCTGGCAAAGCTGCAGAGTAAACTGGAAGCAGATGGATTGTGAATGCTCAGAAAAGGAAGCTGTGGTCTCTGCGAGCCAGCATGGCTTAAAGCAAGAATAAGTCAGGCCCAATTAACTTCAACTTATTTTTGGATGAGACCACTAACCTGGTAGAATGTTGAATCTTGATCTTAGTAAAGCATTTATTCGATGAAGTCTCTGCATTGATATCTTCTTTATAAACCAGAAAGCATCAGGCAGAGTTACCTCTAGGTAACACCCCACTAGCTTGGGTAGTTGAGTAAACTTATGCAAGGAAAATAGGTTAATGAATCATTTCAGTGCTTAACACTATGTTGTCTGGCACATCAGAGATTCATGATAAATATGAACTGAATGAGTGAAACATGAAGAAAGCTTGTAATTCTGTGACTCCTGACCTACTTAATATTTTATCAGTGACAAGGATAAAAGTTGAAAAGGTATGCTTATCAAACTTGCTGGAGATACAAAGTTAGGGGGAAGAATTATTTCCCTGGATAGCTGAATTAGTTTTCTAAAAGATCTCAACATGCTGAAAACAGGCTGGCAAGACACATCTTAAAAGTGCAAATCTAAAATCCTACATTTAGGTGGAAAAAGTCAATTAGATAAGCACAGAAGGAGAGATACCCTGTTTGAGTGTGATTCATGTGAGGAAAAAAAATTACCTAATGGTTTTGATTGAACATGGGTTTAATATAATCTATTAGTGTTCTATGACTGCTCAAGGTGCTAAAACGAATCTTGGGCACCATTAATAAATGTCTGCTTTACAAATGGAGGCAAGCAATGGCCCTGTAGTATGTATTAATCAGAGCACACCTGGAGGCCCATTGTCAATTCTGGTAGCTATATTTAAAAAAAAGAAATATAGACAGAAGACTGAGCTGTATCAAGATGTGAGGAGAATGATCAAGAGTCTGTAAACCAGCACTAAGAAATTATGGAAAGCCTGAAAAAGATAAATCTTAGAGGTAACACAATACTTAGCCCAATGGGTCAAAGTTAGAGAAAGAAGCTTTCAGCTCAGAATAAGGAAGAAAACAGTTGGAATGATTTGTAAGGCAAGTTGGCTATTCCAACAGGTTGTATACAAACTATTCCTCAAAGTACTCAAGGTTTTATCAGGGGTAGCAACCAGGGATGCTATTTCCCAGAAAGAAATTCCAGATTTGAGTGGAACGCTGGAATAGATAATTTATATTTCTTTCAATTTTTAACTTCTGAGTCTGTGATTATGACACTCTCCACCTTTTTCTTTCTTCCTATATGCCTTAAAAGCTAGCAAATGACTATACACCTGTGTGTGTTTGTGTGTGTGTGTGTGTGTGTGTTTAAGCTAGCAGATTTAGTTTATAAATTTATGAAGAAACAGCATTGGCCCACATGGAACTACTGTATTTGTGGTCAGCAATAGCCTCATGCCACATTTTATATACAGTTTAAAATGTCAGTTCTCACCTCATATATAGTGGATTAAAAAAAGGAGTAGCACAGAGATGTCAGTTTTTTGAAAGCAAAAGAAAAGTATGAAAATCACTCATGGCTTTTTACCTTCCTTTCCCCCCTCACGTCATATCATTAAGGGGACCTGAATCAAGGTCATGAAAACACAAGCTGTTTGATTTGGAATGAAAGAAAATCAAAGAGGACAGATGATACATGGGATGTGGAAATGAATTTGAATTTGGACAGAAGCCCAGTTTTTCAGTAATATCCAAGTTGATCATTTTTCTCTTTTGCCTTAGAAGGAAAGTGACTGCACATTAGATGTTCTGTGACCTTCGTGACAGTTCCAACTCATCTAGTTGTCACACTGTCAGCTCTTTTAAAAGTTATCATGGATTTATAATACTACAGGGCTTATGACAATCTAATTTAGGCAGAAAAAGAAGATATTATGGCACTAAATGTTTTCCAAGGTTTTATTTCTTGCTACCAACAGTGCTGGTAACTATTAAATGTTAACTGTTGGTTAACATTTCATGTTATTTTTTTTCCATTGTTGGAATCGCAGTGCAATCTAAGATTTTAAATTATATGTGAACTAAATCTAAATTGTTACTTACCTGGGTGGTGCTGGCCAACTTGCGGATTATGTTAATTTGATTTTCATCTGCAACATTGACACGGAACACCGTCTCGCTGAATGGTGGAGATAGTAGAAGCACAGAAAATTTAAATTGAGTGATGTGTCCAAATTTTGGGGCTAGCAAGGAAGAAGGACTTGCTCCTTCAGGATGGCTTACTTACCCTTCGAAGTGCTCACCACCATGATGAGCAGATGCCAGGGCCACAGTTGCCAGAACCAAGAGCGCCAACATTGTGTCTGATTAGGTGTAGTGGGTAGGTCTCATCTGCTTTTATAATCCAGAGTGTTCTTTGCTTTCTTCTCCTGATTGCAAACAGGCGCTATCATACCTTGATTAATAGTTTTCCTGGCATTGTTGCCTTGGTAGCTGTGTAAAGTCTAGAGGGTATCTCTCTCAACACCTGTGGAAATAGAGTAAATACTCTCAAATTCAACTTATTTAACTTGGATATCAGCGCTTGAACAGGCTGGGAGGAAATTAGATTTAAATAAAATTTATTTTGTATTTTTTTCTCCATTTTGAATTGAGAATTACGTAGAATAAATTCTACAGATTTTAGTGTAAAATTTCATGAGTTTTGACAAATATATAAACCCATGTAAGACACATCCCAAACAAGATATAGAACATTCCATCACCCTAACAAGTTCCCTTGAGCACTTTTTCAGTCTATTTCTGTACTCCTCTCAGGCAAATGTTACTTTGATTTCTAGATTTATACATTAATTTTGCCTATATTAAACTTCATGTAAATGAGATTATACAATATGTGTTCAGTTGTATCTGGCTTCTTCATCCAAGAAAATGTTTTTGAGATTTCTCAGTATTTTTGTTTGAATTATCATTATTAGTATTAATATTATTTTTGAGACAGAGTCTTGCTCTGTTTTCCAGGTGGGAGTGCAGTGATGTGTGATCTCAGTTTACTGCAACCTCCACCTCCTGCGTTCAAGTGATTCTTGTGACTCAGTCTCCCAAGTAGCTGGGATTATTGGAATGCACCACCATGCTTGGCTAATTTTTCTATTTTTAGTAGAGATGTGGTTTCGCTGTGTTTTCCAGGCCGGCCTCGAACTCCTGGCCTCAAGCGATCTGCCTGCCTTGGCCTTCCAGGGTGCTGGGAATACAGGCATGAGCCACCATGCTCGGCCTTGGTATTATTGGCTTGTTCCTTTTTATTAGCAAGCGATATTACATTGTATGAGTACATCACAATTTGTTTAGCCATTTTCCTGTTGATAGATATTGATATTGTTTCCAATTTTGTGTTATTAATAAAGCTGCATAAATATTTTTGTACAAGTTCTTTTGTTGGCATATGTTTTCATTTAAGGGGGTAAACATGAATGGAATTGCTAAGTAACAGTGTGAATCTAGGTTTAACACAATAAGATTCTGCTAAACATTTTTTCCCTCGTGGTCTGTACCATTTTAAGCTTCCGTCAGTATTTAGTGTCTGTGTTGTCTCCAGCATTTTGTTATTTTTAGTATTTAACTTTGGTATTTCTAATGAATATAAAGTAGTATCTAATTCTAATTTTAACTTGCATTTCTCTGATGATTAGTAGTGGTGAACATCTCTTCATGTATTTATCGATCATTTGTAAATCTTCTTTTGTGAAGCATCTATTGACGTCTTTTACCTTTTTAAAGAAATTGGTTGTCTTTTAATTTTTGTGGTGTAGCAGTTCTTTATACAATATGGATACAAGTCCTGTGTTAGAAATACATGTTGCAAATATTTTTTCCCAGTATGAGGCTTGCATTTTTATTTTTTTCAATGTTATCTTTTGATGAACAGACATTTTCCATTTTGATAAAGTTTGTTTACCAACATTCTTCTTTTATAATTAGTGCCTTTACATTTTTTTCAAAGGAATCTGCCTATCTCAAGGTCTCAAACACATTCATCTATGTTTTCTTATAGGCGATTTGTAGTTTTGGGTCTTTCTGTAAGATATGAGCCTTCAGTGTAATATATGAGTCATTAATTTTTAAAATATGGATATTCAGTAGATCCACTGTTATTTGTTGAAAAGGATTTTCTCTCCTCATTGAATTGTATTGGTTTCTCTGTCAAAATTCATCTGGTCATATATTTATCAAGTAATTTCTTGACTTTTTATTTATGATCCATTGATCTATTTGTCTGATTTTATAAAACTACCACAATATCTTGATAACTATGCTTATAGTGAGTCTTAAGATCAGAGCATGCATAAATCCCCCCAACTTTGTTCTTTACCAGGATTGTTTTGGGTCTTCTAAGTACTTTACATTTCTCTATATATTTTAGTATTACTTTGTCAGTTTTCATGAAAATGTTGCTAGGATATTGATTGGGATTGCACTGAATCAGTAGATCAATTTGAGGAGAACCGATATCATTCAATTGAGAAATATGGTATTTCTCTACATTAATATGGGTTTTTGTTAAACAATGTGAGGGGTCTGAGATTTTATTCTACCTGCAGGATAGCAAGTTATCCTGCCACAGTTTCATAGATGTTGTCAGAAGACATGAAACTCCTAGATCAGAAAAATAAAGCATTTTATTATTCTTGGCACAGCAAGGAGCATGAGCTTCATGTTTTTTTCAGTTCCTTTACTTCCTGATCCCATAGAGATGATGTACAGGTGGGCCCAGGTAACTGCTATGTATACCAGTTTGTATCACAATCGGTTTACACTGAGCTTAAGGAACCAAATATTGAGGGAGCTGATAGTAAATCTTCCTAAGCTTTGCCTTAGAGGAGACATTAGCTTTATTATTTTGGATAGCAAACAGAATAATTCCTTTGCTTTGGAGACACTATCCCTGTTTTACAAGCTGTTTGCTCCACAAATATCCTTGAAAAGATAGTCTAGAATAGAAGCTGTCCCAACATATGAAAAGACAGACAGACCCATGGAGATTTGTCTCAACCACATCTACCACTTTCTACACATTCTTGACTGAATTTTCCCACAAATATGCTACTCTGTGGGTCATTCTGATTAATCCAACTGACATGACCTGAAACTAAATCCATTCGATTTGTCTAATGTGGCATTTAATTAAAATGAATATTAATAGGACTTCAAGCACCATCATGAGGCCAATCTGCAACACTCACCTCAGCCTTGTCTCCCCCAGGGTACTGGACACAACCAGTGGAACAAATAGTCTAAACGGTCAATGTCTGCCTTAGAAAGCCAGGCAACTTTCTCTTTAAGTTTCAGTATTGACTGTTCCACTTCACCTGAGGCAATAATCTGGGTACAACAGATTATTATCTGTTAACTATTGTTAACAATATTAACTATTGCGCAAACTCTACCATGGCCAGCAAGGAGGAAGTCTAGGGTAATTCTACCATCTGTAACATCCTGGCCAGTGAGCTGGGGCTGACTTAATGCCTCCCAGGGCTAACAGGGTGTTTAGTGCATTTTGTGTGTGTATATGACTTAGGATCCCATCTAGGATGCCTCTTTAGTGTTCTTTAATCTGGACTAGGACCTCAGCCTTTATCTTTAATAATACTGACATTTCTAGAGGGTACTAGTCAGTTTTTGTGGAGGATGTCCCTCAGTTTTTGGTTTGTCTCCTTGCTTCTCATGATAAACAGTTTTTTTTTTTTTTAAGTTAAAGAGCCACTGCTGTACATTGAGATCCATAGAGAAAGTGCTAGAACAAGTGAGAGCTGGACAGGCGCTAGATGACTGTGCCTCACTGAGGAAAAATAACCAATCATAAGCAAAGGAGATCCTAAGAAGCCAAGAGACAAAATGTCATCATATACATTATTTGTGCAAATTTGCCAGAGCACCCAAATGCTTCAGTCAGTTTCTCAGAGTTTTCTAAGAAGCACTCAGAGAAGTGGAAGACCCTCTCTGCTAAAGAGATAGGAAAATTTGAATGCATGGCAATGACAGACAAAGCCTGTTGTGAAAAGGAAATGAAAACGTGTCTCCTTCCTAAAAAGGGGGAAAAAAAGTTCAAGGATCATAATACACCCAAGAGGCCACCTTCAGCCTTTTTCCTGTTCTGTTGTGAATATTGCCCCCCAATCAAAGGAGAACATTTCAGCCTATCCATTGGTGTAAAGAAATGGGGAGAGATAGGAAATAACACTGCTGCAGATGACAAGCAGCCTTACAAAAAGAAGGCCGTGAAACTGAAAGAATAATATGAAAAGGATATTGTTGTGCACTGAGCTAAGCAAAGCCTGATGCAGCAAAAAAGGCAGTCATTAGGGCTGAAAACAAACAAACAAACAAAAAAAAAAAAACAAGAAATAGAAGAAAGAGGAAGACCAGGAAGATGAAAAGGATGAGGAGGAGAAAGATGAAAAAGGGAAGATGAAAAGATAATGATAAATAAATTGCTTCTAGTACAAGTTGTTTCCCTTGTCTATAAAGCATTTAAATCCCCTGTAAACTCTGACTCCTTTTAAAGAAAAAATTGAAAGGTAAGGCTGTCTAAGATATGTTTTTAAACTGCATACTATCTTTTTCTGTATGGTTAATACACTACTAAATGTATCTTCAGATTGTCCTGTCCTAGTTGTGTTTTCAATAGACACTAATGTTGCCTGCTACAGTACTAGAGTTGTAAGTGGGTGTGGAAATTTAAAGTAGGTTCTTGTCAGTGCACAGCCCAAATTAGTTATATATGAGGAAGGTAGTCTTTTTTATCTTCAGTTGTCTCTGATGCAGATTACATAAAATAATTGTTGTTCAGTTAACGAATACCACAGCTGTTTTGTTGACGTTCTTAATGCTTTGATGAAAATGTTTTTATTAAACAAATTAAAGCCCAATTATATAACCTTCTGGACATAAAGGATATAAATGGTCTGTATATTGATACTTTATCAATACAACTGATTAAAAAGTTGAAAATTCAGGCAGTTCATTGACTTTGACAAGCCTGCTTTTTTTGTGTGTGGGTGTTATTATATCCTTCTCTGCACAGTCTCATAGTGCTTTGTTTTTATTTCTTCATATTGTTTCTTTATTTTTGCATTCTGGTTGAATATTTGTGAATCTTTCTCCTTTTCCTGAGATTACAAGCTCCTTGAGGTATCAAACTGTCCTATTCATTTTAATTTGTTTTTTTAGCAAGTATGAGGTACTTTGTTGAGTGGAAGGATATAGAAATAATGACAGTCTGACATTTTCACAAGAAAGCCAAATTATTTTGGCATTGTTCAATAATGACATTATAGGGAGAGTAATATTAAGACAAATATTGCTTTCCTAGGAAGGTCAAATTTCATTCTTCCCTTGGGTTAATAGCAAACATACCTTCCAGAATTCCCTTTTGGTCATGAAAGTTTATATCAAATAAAAATTATAAAGTTATCTGAAGTCAAAAAATAATCTTACTCTGACCCATGTATGTATTCTTAGAATTGACAGTTTCCTTTGAGCTTCTTACAGTCTTCTCTATTTTTAGAATTAATGATCGAGTGATTGTACACATAGAGTGTTTTTTCCTGAGATCAGTTGACTGAGTGCATTCAGGGTGATATGGTCGTAGACACATGGGATGTCCTTTTTACATTATGCTTTGGGTACCACAAAAATGATACATCACATTTGTTCATTATTCATGGATTTGTTATAAATTATCCTAACATGATCTGCTTTGTACACCACATTTTATTCTGTTGCTGATTCTTCCAGATTCTAACTTCATTGCCCACTGTTCTGTTTCATATATTTTCTCCCCCACTGACCTTGCCTTTTGGATTTGTCTCCTGTTAATGTCTTTCTAGCTTCAGCGTTTGCAATCCATCACCTCAATGTGGGTTCTTTCTTCACTTCACTTCCCTAAGTTTGCTCTTGTTTGCAACCAAAACTAAAAGTAAACTAGCTAAATGAGAGAACTTGTTATTTATATAACTAAAAAGTTTAGCAATAGTGCTGACATCACAGGTTTAGTTGATGATAATGAAACTGTCTTTGCAGTATATAACAGCAAGAAAATTATGATAGTGAAAAAATCTGATTTAACCAACTCTATTTTGCATCTAACCTCCAAGCTGTTCTTGTTTATTCCTAGTTCCTGGGTGTAGGCTGAACTAACTTTGTGAGGAACTTAGTTTATAGTTGAACTTTGAAGCAAAGATGACAATATCCCTTTCCCAAAATAAACTCCCTTCTTGCCTGGGGACCAGATTGCCTTTGTAGGACTAACAAATTGGTCACAAGATTAGAAATTATGGCTTAGGAGCCATATAGCTAGAGGCCACAAGACTCTAAACCTCCTCAATTGCTACTGGGGATAATATGACTATTGTAAAACCTAAGATTGTTGCTTAAGATACTTTTTAGGCCCTGTACTGAATGAATTAGCTCGTGCCAACCAGATCAATAAACGGGCTCATCTAATCTTGTGGCCCCCATCTGGGAACTGACTCAGCATAAGAAAATAGTTTTGATGCCCTATGATTTCATCTCTGACCAGACCACTCAGTGCTCCCCCACTTCCTAACCCCCTCTCCAACAAATTATCCTTAAAAAAACCCAGTATCCAAATTTTCAGGAGATTGATTTGAGTAATAGTAAAACTCTGGTCTCCCATTCTGTCAGTTCTGGGTGGATTAAGCTCCTTCTCTACTGAAATTCCTGTGTCTTGATAAATTTGAATCTATCTGGGCAGTGAGCAAAATGAACCCATCGGACAGTTACAATATTTGTTAGCTTAGGTCTCTCTTTTTGGTCAACTGTGCCATGTAGTAACAGGATGGCCACTAATAGGTACAGTTTTGCATCCTAGTGGATTGGTAACACCATTGAAAAGACAATTTCTTTTTCCTTTAAATTCTAAACCAAATCTTTAGACTGAGTCACAGTGGACCAACTTGAGACATACGCCTCTTTATCTTGAACCAATTCTTGTGGTTAGGATGATGGGATGTGCTGCTTTGCCAGGCCAGGGTAAGGAAATCATTCCTAGAACTCTGGCATAAACCCCATGCAAAATACTTAATGCAGCTACTACTGCTGCTGCTGCTGCCACCCTTTCCAGAAGAGATCTTGAGGAATCCTCACTTCCGTTTGTCACCAGCTTCCAAGTCAAAGTGAAAGTCGTAGGTCAGTGCCCTTGCTACTAGGAGGCTGGGAAAGTGAGAGTCTGACTTTACCTTTGATGGTAGGACGTGTCTCTGCCTCCTATGAGGCAATTCCTGGAAAAGGATTTCCCCAAGCATTCCATAATAGTAAGTAGAAAAGCGTTCTGAGGTCAAATATGTTTGCTTTAAACTAAAACAAACAAACTCCTTTAGTGTAAGGTTTCTTGAAGTCTTTAACATGAATTACAAATTATCAGAAAGGGACTCTGCCGTACAGCCATTTCCCAAGCATATCTCACAGTAGAGGGTTGGGATAACTAAGTCCTCCTGAAATTAGAAGACTTAGGACCACTCCTATGATTCCAGTGCATTTGGCTGTGGAATATTTTCTTCAAAAGCATCAATTCAGACGAGTTATTTTGAGAATACATTTTGGGAAGCTTTAGACAGAGTTTATATCTAAAATTACGTGAACTTAAAGATCTGGCCCTGTGGATTTGTGGTCTGTCTTGTTCAAAACCAAAGAATTTACTGTGATTTCAATGTTAAGGTTCTTGAGCTAAGTGCTATGGGGTATTCAGAGATGGAAAGGGCTTAATTGTGTTCTTTAAACTTGCAGTGTCAGGCAGACAAACAGGCATAAAAACTAAAGGAGTAGTTCTCTTGACTCTTTTTCTTTGTTTTAGAGTATGAGTTTAACAACTGGGCCAAATGATGATTCTGGAAAAACCATTCTCTCAACCTGAGTGCTACCTAGGACTGATGAGTAAGGAGTAAACAGAAGCCTGTCTTCCTCTCTGTTAAAATGTCCAGATGATACCAGGGAAGAGAGATAAATCAGACAATGAGTACTTCCTGTTAAGTCAGAGGAAACAGTTCCAATTACTTGGAGAAGTTCAAGTACTTTGTACATGTATTTGTGTCTGTTAGATATTGAGTGTGCTAAATCAAGTTCAGCCTAAAGCTACATATTTTAAGTTTGGCCTATAGGTTTCTCTGTACATAGCTACAAACTAAGTAGAGATATATACAGACCATAACCTACACTTGTGCCAATAACTGAGTTTTGGCCAATCCAAGGGGGCTAACTGTTCAAACCATGTTCAAATAAGGTGAATGCTGAGCTGTAATCAGTCTAGCTGTTTCTATAGCTCACCTCCATTTTCTGTGTGCCACTTTTCTTTTTCTGTTCGTAAATTTACCATGTGGCTGCACTGGAGTCTCTGAGCCTACTCCGAGCTCAGGAGACTACCCAATTTACAAATTGTTCTTTGCTCAATTAAACTCTGTTCAATTTAACTTGTCTAATATTTTTAACAAGTGGGAGCATTTTTATCTGAAAATTATTCCTTCAGAAATCCTGAATCATTTGCAAATTAAAAACAATGAGATACCATTTCACACAAGTCAGAATGGCTATTGTTAAAAAGTCAAAAAATAATAGATGTTAGATCTAAAATTGACACCCTAACGTCACAGTTAAAAGAACTAGAGAAGCAAGATAAAGCAAATTAAAAAGCTAGCAGAAGACAAGAAATAACTAAGATCAGAGCAGAACTGAAGGAGATAGAGACACAAAAAACCCTTCAAGAAAACAATAAATCCAAGAGCTGTTTTTTTTTTTTTTGAAAAGATCAACAAAATAGATAGACTGCTAGCCAGACTAATAAAAAAGAAAAGAGAGAAGAGTCAAATAGATGCAATAAAAATAATAAAGGGGATATCACCACCGATCCCAGTATAAACTACCAGCAGAGATTACTACAAACACCTCTATACAGATAAACCAGTAAATCTAGATGAAATGAATAAACTCCTGGACACTTACACCCTCCCAAGACTAAAACAGGAAGAAGTTGAATTCCTGAATAGACCAATAACAAGTTCTGAAGTTAAGGCAGCAATTAATAGCCTACCAACCAAAAAAAGTCCAGGATCAGATGGGTTCACAGCCGAATTCTACCAGAGGCACAAAGAGGAGCTGGTGCCATTCTGTCTGAAACTATTCCAAACAATACAAAAAGAGGGAATCCTCCCTAACTCATTTTATGAGACCAACATCATCCTGATACCAAAACCTGGCAAAGATGCAACTAAAAAATAAAATTTCAGGCCAATATCCATGATGAATATTGATGCAAAAATCTTCAATAAAATACTGCCAAACTGAATCCAACAGCACATCAAAAAGCTTATCCATCATGATCAAGTCGGCTTCATCCCAGGGATGCAAGGCTGGTTCAACATCTGCAAATCTATAAATGTAATCCATCACATAAACAGAACCAAAGACAAAAACCACATGATTATCTCAATAGATGTAGAGAAGGCCTTTGACAAAATTCAACAGCACTTTATGCTAAAAACTCTCAATAAACTAGGCATCAATGGATCATAGCTCAAAATAATAAGAGTTATTTATGACAAACCCACAGCTAATATCATACCGAATAGGCAAAAACTGGAAGCATTCCCTTTGAAAACTGGCGCAAGACAAGGATGCCTTCTCTCAACACTCCTATTCAACATAGCATTGGAAGTTCTGGTTAGGACCATCAGTCAAGAGAAAGAAATAAAGGGTATTCAAATAGGAAGAGAGGACGTCAAATTGTCCCTGTTTGCAGATGACAGGATTTTATATTTAGAAAACCCCATTGTCTCAGCTCAAAATCTCTTTAAGCTGATAAGCAACTTCAGCAAAGTCTCAGGATACAAAAATCAATGTGCAAAAATTGCAAGCATTCCTATACACCCATAATAGACAGAGAGCCAAATCTGAGTGAACTCCCATTCACAAGTGCTACAAAGAGAGTAAAATACCTCGGAATACAAGTAACAAGGGATGTGAAGGACCTATTCAAGGAAAACTACAAACCACTGCTGAAGAAAATGAGAGAGGACACAAACAGATGGAAAAACATCCCATGCTCATGGTTAGGAAGAATCAATATTGTGAAAATGGCCATACTGCCCAAAGTGATTTATACGCTCAATGCTGTCCCAGCAAGCTACCAATGACTTTCTTCACAGAATTGGAAAAAAAAACACCTTAAACTTCATATGGAACCAAAAAAGAGCCTACATAGCCAGGACAGTCCTAGGCAAAAAAAAAAACTAAGCTGGAGGCATCATGCTACCTGACTTCAAACTATATTACAAGGCTGCAGTAATCAAAACAGCATGGTACTTGTACCAAAACAGAGATACAGATCAATGGAATAGAACAGAGGCCTCGGAAAGAACACTACACAACTACAACCATCTGGTATTTGACAAACCTGACAAAAGCAAGCAATGGGGAAAGGATTCCCTATTTAATAAATGATGTTGGGAAAACTGGCTAGCTATATGCAGAAAGCTGAAACTGGATCCCTTACTTACACCTTATACAAAAATTAACTCTAGATGGATTAAAGATTTAAACATGAGGCATAATACCATAAAAGCTCTAGAAGAAAATCTAGGCAACACCATTCAGGACATAGGCATGGGCAAGGACTTCATGACTAAAACACTAAAAGCAGTGACAACAAAAGCCAAAATAGACAAATGAGATCTAATTAAACTTAAGAGCTTCTACACAGCAAAAGAAACTATTAATAGAGTGAACTTGCAACCAACAGAATGGGAAAAAATTTTTGCAATCTATCCATCTGACAAAGGGCTACTATCCAGAATCTAGAGAGAACTTAAACAAATTTACAAGAAAAAAACAAACAATCCCATCAAAAAGTGGGCAAAGTATATATGAATAGACACTTCTCAAAAGAAGACATTTATGCAGCCAAAAAACATATGAAAAAAAGCTCATCATCACTGGTCATTAGAGAAATGCAAATCAAAACCACATTGAGATACCACCTCACACCAGTTAAAATGGCGATCATTAAAAAATCAGGAGACAACAGATGCTGGAGAGGACATGGAGAAATAATAATACTTTTACACTGTTGGTGGAGTGAAAATTAATTCAACCATTGTGGAAGACAGTGTGGTGATTCTTCAAGCATCTAGAAATAGAAATATCATTTGACCCAATAATCCCATTATTGGGTATATACCCAAAGGATTATAAATCATTCTATTAAAAGACACATGCACATGTATGTTTATTGCGGTACTGTTCACAATAGCAAAGACTTGGAATCAATCCAAATGCCCATCAATGATAGACTGGATAAAAAAGATGTGGCACATATACACCATGGAATATTATGCAGCCATAAAAAAGGATGAGTTCATGTCCTTTGCAGGGACATGGATGAAACTGGAAACCATCATTCTCAGCAAACTGACACAAGAACAGAAAACCAAACACTGCATGTTCTCACTCATAAGTGGTTGTTGGACAATGAGAACACACAGACACGGGGAGGGGAATATCACACCTCGGCTTAGGGGTTGGGGGGCTAGAAGAGGAATAGCAAAGGGGGGGAATTGGGGAGGGATAGCGTTAGGATAAATACCTAATATAGATATCAGGGTGATGGATGCAGCAAACCACCACCATGACGCATGTATATCTATGTAACAAACCTGCATGATCTTCACATGTGTCCCAGAACTTAAAGTATAATTTTAAAAAATTAAATTAGAAAAAAAGTGGGATTTTAAAATTCAGATGAAAGATATGCTGTTTTTGGTAATATAAGGTTGATATGTGCTGAATAAAATAATTAGGGCAAAAAAAATAATAGATGTTGGTGATTTGTAGAGAAAAAGGAATGCTTATACACTGTTGGTGGGAATGGGAACTAGTTTAGCCCTTATGGAAAGCAGTTTGGAGATTTCTCAAAGAACTAAAAATAGAACTACCATTTGACCCAGCAATCCCATTACTGGGGCTATACCCAAAGGAAAATAAATCATTCTAATGAAAGGCGTCTGCATTTGTATGTGCATTGCAGCACTATTCAGAATAGCAAAGTCATGAACTCAACTCAGGTGTCCATCAGTGGTGGACTGGATAAACAAAATGTGGTATATATACACCATGCAATACTACACAGCCATATAAAGGAATGAAATTATGTCCTTTGCAACAAACTTGGATGCAACTGGAGGTCATTATTCTAAGTAAATTAATGCATAAACAGAAAACCAAATACTGCATGTTCTCACTTATAAGTGGGAACTAAACATTGGGCACACAAGGGCACAAACATGGGAACAATAAACACTGGGGACTCCAAAAAGGGAAAGGTAGAGGGGGACAATGGTTGAAAAGCTGCGTATTGGGTACTGTGTTCACTACTTGAGTGACAAGATCATCAGAAGCCCAAACCTCAGCATCGTGCACTACACCTGTGTAACAAACCTGCACATGTACACCCTGAATCTAAAATTGAAAAAAGAAATCCTGAATTTTTATCATTGATGAAGTTCAGCAAATGCTACGCCAAAATATGACTTCAGAAGAACAGAATATGCCACCTAAAAATATGCCTCTTTAGCATAAAGATTATTTTGAGTTGATTATTATGGGAAACAAGAGACGTAGGAGAAGGTTTAAAAATAGAGAAGTTTTCCATTCGTAAAAAAAATTACATCTGTTAGAAAGTTTCCTTTTCTATGATTATCTCCTCTTTGTACCAGGAAGAGAAGGATGACTCTAAATCACTAGAAAGTGTTGTTAATAGAGATGCATTTACTGAAACCTGCATAGTACAACTTTCTCTGTTTAAGTGGATGATGGTATTTAGTCTGCCCCTCTTAGATGCATATTCTTGAGATTTACTCATTTTACTTTGGGTAGCCCCCATGTATATATGAAGTACACATGTCAATAAACCTCTGCTTTGTTTTCTCTTGTTAATCTATCTTTGTTACTCAGATCCATCTCAATTGAAAAAGGAAAAATTATTTTCCTCTCATATTATTATTGTTAGTATTTCCTCCTCCTCCTCTTCCTCTTTCTCCTCCTGCTCCTCCTCCTCCTTTATCATCATCATATTCTATCATCAATTCCTAGACCATTTACTTTGAAAATAGAACCTGTTCTTTCAATTCTGATGTTAAAAAGGCAATAGGATTTTATATAATAGAAGAGGCAAGCTCCTAAATGGGGAGTTATTTCAGAAAAGGGTTAGCTTTTGTTTTTATGCATCCAATCAAAACAACCAATTGGTTCAGTCAATTCCATAACAATTCTCCTTTTATACACCTTTCTTAACTGAACTGTCCAGTTGTTTGTGAGGCAGGCAGAATTTCTCTGGAACTTGATGGGTATAACTGATTGATGACCTGATCTGCTGTTATTGCTCCAAGGAGGGCAAAAACAACCTGAAAATGTACAAACTGTTGTACAGGTGCACCAACGGTCTGTTAGTTTTGTATAATTATACTTAATATTTGAATAAACTATCTTTTTATGGCTATGAAGAGAGAGGCTAGTAAACATTTTCTTGGCTGGCTTTCCTCTTTGGCATCTACTAATGTTGGTATATGTTTTTATTTCCAAACATGATCATCATCATTAATGGGCATAGTCTACATATCTCTGCTGGGAATGTTGTTTGTTACTGAACTGCAGACCAGTATTTTTGAAAGCTGGGAGATAAACACAACTGCTTCATTCCATAAATCTTACCACCTGAGTCATCAATTTGAGTTTCCTTATTGAAACAAGGAAAACATATTTAATCATACAAATATTTGGAAACTGCAAGCATATCTCTATTTGGAATTTGGGAGATAATTAAAACGGACAAGTTATGATTGATTAGTACATGAAGAATGGACTAGTTAAAAGGCAGTTGGTTCTCTTTCTATCCTTATATCAACACTCCATCAACAGGAATTAAGAAAACGGCATAACTAGGCTCCAGCTCCTGGCTGAGGGCAATTAATCAGGACAGAAGAGTGGGGAGGTAAATTGGAATGCTGCCAAATAAATCAACCTGTTTTTGTTCCTACATTTATCTTTGTTAATTCTCTTAGGCCATCTTAAGATTCGAATCCTTGATTCATGTATTAGGTAATAAATTTTAGAAAAAAAATTCCCAGGTATTTTGAATTATTAAATAAATTATATGTTATATTTTTATATTAATATCTTTCTTGGAAACAAACATAAAAAGAGGTAAATTTCTACTATTCAAATATGAAAAATATTCATTTTATTCCAGTTTATAAGGTAAGGGGAAACTATTTGTATTCTTAAAATGCTATAAAAGAACACTAAATCTCCTTAAAACCTTTTGAGGAAAGGGCAGGGTTTTAATAAATAAATGTTAATAATATGAAATGCCATATTGGGTAGGGAATAAAAGCATAAAGTCAATTCAAATGTCGATATTTTCTGACAACCTGTTTACTATTTACCTGAAATGAGTCTTCAAAAAGGTCTTTGTTCTACTTTGCATGGTTCCAATTCAATTTCAATGTATTTTAAAATTAGTTTGGAAGGGCAACCCCCAGGCGTACAGATAACACCAGTGATGCTGTCATTTGGCAGTCCAGTTCTAACTACCAGATTTTTTTTTCTGTTTCCAATTCTAAATCATTGAGACACTAGTTTATTCCTCTATAGTACCATGAGGTAATTTTATAAGCAAAGCTATAATCACCATGGTTGATATTAGAGAGAAACAGGTTGACAATAAATTCTCCTGGAGTCATTTGAAAAAGTTGGCATTTGAGTGCTCAGAATAGTCAGTGCAATGGATGTTAGGACATGGATTTTTGCCCTTTAAGAGTGAAGTATTTTAATGTTGGAATGTTTCATAGTTCCTTTGGAAAACTAGGTGTTATATTACCATACTTATATGTAATAAAAATCCTTCCAAAGAACTCTGAGAATTAAATGGCTAAATTGACACCTTGTTTGAGATTTAAAGACAGTTCCAGAGTTTTTGATTGTTCAATTTTCTTTTATGTCAGAATTTTGATCTCCAAATGCAAGAAGGGTTGTGCTTGCTTCACAATTAATGACCTAATTTTGCAGCACTGCGTGATGCTCCCAACATTGATCTGACTCGGAGGCAAGTCTGTTAAACATGATGTCAGCAGGAATTATTTTGACAGCTGCCAGAGTGGTAACGCAGACTCAAAAAGTTTTCATTTTAGTATGTAGTGTTCCAGAATATTGGTCTGATGTATACATGCCAATGGACAATCAGACAGTAGCATGGTGTTCAAGAGAAGAACTCACAAGGAAAAGTGTTCACAACAATTAAACAAAGCATCAGTTTTCTCAGTGAACATTAAGAAATAAGGCCCAAGCACACAAAAATATCCCCCTCTAATTTCAAATGGGAATGACAGGATCAAAGGCACATTCTTCCTCTTGATGGTCTCTGGTATTGTATTACTGCCAGAATAGTGATTCTAAACCACATGAAATGCCTTCCCTGATTCATGGAGTATTGGCTGTTGACAGGTCCTACTTAGTCAAAGCAGAGTGCCTCTGTGGATGAGCTACAGTTTTCATTCTCAGGATTGATAGTCTAGCATCAGATTCCATGATATACTTGCTTGAAGCATGGTCTTGTGTTTCCTAACAGCGTTATATAAACATTTGGTATCTGCATTTCAGAGTGGTAACACAAAGATAAATCAAATAGCAAATTAAATTTAGGTATGCCATCTGGTGCCTTTATTTTATGAATTCCAGCCCATAGGACATTGACTGGGCATGAATGTCTAAGCTATTGTCTTTTATGGTCGGACTTACTACAAACATTGGACAAATGTTCACCCAAGCTGTTGGTCTTCCTGGAAAGAGTAAAAATCAGCAAAAGTGAATTTTTGTTTTTAGTTGTTGTAAGTTTTTTTGTTTGAATAAAAATAAACCACAACAGAAGAAAAAACAGCATGTACTCGTTTCTCCAAGTGCAACATCTCAGCAGGCTTTAGGAACTCATCCACAAGGGGTAAATTGTTTAATGCGTAATTGTAAGCAGAACTGTAAAAAGCCATATTAGGATTCCATGATTTTATTCTCCTTTTCTGGTAAAAGATCATTACTTCTCCCTGGGCCCCTAATGGTTAAACCTCTTACAACTTTTCTAAGAAAGTTCTTGATTTCTTCTGATGGTAACTCTTATGCCATGTCTTTACTCCCCAGTGGTTACATTAAGAATTTATATTTTCCTAATGCTTCTGAGGAAATTTCCTTTTATTTCTTTTATGTGATTTTTATTTGTAAATTAGAAATAACTTTACAAATAAAAATTAAATATATTTGTGGTGTATTACTTGTTTTGATATAGTATATACATTGTGGAATGGCTAAATTAAGATATTTAACACCGGCATTATCTCACATACTAGTCTTTTTTTTTGGTGAGGAAAACATTTAAAATGTACTCTCAGCAATTTTCAAATATTCAAAATATCGTTATTAACTGTAGTCATCATGAGGTATAACAGATCTCTTAAACTTATTTTTTTTGTCTAACTGAAATTTTGTGTACTTTGACAAGTATTTTTCTTACCAAATCAGTAATAAACAGAATAAGACATTTTACATTTCTTTTCAACACCTACATTTTAAAAACTCTTCATTTCCTGGAAGGGCAATAGGTGTATTTTCATTGAGTAGTTTAATGTAAAGTATGAGTTTACAGACATAAAATTACATTTTGTTGCTCTTGTTTGGAGGCAGTTTTATCTTTTAGTATTGATGCCAACCTAGTTCTTTAGCAACATTTGCTCAGACACAGTGGTTACCAGGGACTAGTAGTGCTGCATTTCAAGGACTTTTGCAGGTTTTTAGCTAACACCATAAAATGAGTTCTCTATTTCTGAGGCTAATAAAAGTCTTAATGATATGTACATCCAACAGATGGGACAGAGGGCTATTTTGGCAGTGGGCAGTTGAAATCAGCCCTCAGTTGTTTGTATAAGGCACTCACTAAAGTCTATAAAAGGTAATTTTCACACACAATTTAGTTCAGAGTGTAAAATGTTGGGAAGTGTGGCTAGTGTAAGTCCAATGGGCATAAGGGTAACAGTTGGTAAAAGTTTGTTCGATGGCAAATTTTAACTGACAGAGTGACAGGTTGATCAAGAGAAATACGGACCAAGTCACCAATTGTCGACAATGGCAAGGCTTCAGAGGCAGAGTGAAAAACACAGCTGAAGCAATTATTCTCAACATCTCTCGCATAAGCTGTTAAAAAAGGATTTTAAAAAATCTCTCTCACTCTCTTTGGGCTCCCAGTCTTCTTTCTTCTCCACTTGCCCACTCCTGTATTATATCCATTTTTGAAACTATTTGTTTGCTCATCTTTCCTCTTAGCATTTTTTTCTAATAAATGTTCACAAAAATCAATACTTCAGTGTAGGAGCATCATAAAGGCACCAGGAGGATCCAGAATATCGTCCATTCTGGCCACACAGGGTCAGGTATGTAGCTCAGATCTCCTGCTGTGAAAGAGGGACTTCATACATTCTCTCTGGTTATAGCAAGGGATAGTATGTTCAATGAAAATAGGTTTTAGTGAGGCTGAGAAACCACTCTGGAGACAGACAGATAGTAACTCTTAGTGACTTTGCTCTTTTATGCAATTATGAAATGAATTGTTAATGATTTATGCATATCAATAGCTTGCATGCATTTTGGAAATTAAACAAAAAACGAGTCAGGTCGGGCATGGTGGCTCATGCCTATAATGCCAGCACTTAGGGAGGCCGAGGCGGGTGGATCACCTGAGGTCAGGAGATCGAGACCAGCCTGGCCAACATGGTGAAACCCTGTCTCTACTAAAAATATGAAAATTAGATGGGCATGGTGGTGGCTGCCCATAATCCCACCTATTTGGGAGGCTGAGGCAGGAGAATAGCTTGAATCCGGGAGGCAGAGGTTGTAGTGAGCCAAGATCATGCCACTGCACTCCAGCTTGGGTGACTGAGCGAGACTCCATCTCAAAAAAAAAAAGAGTAGACAATGTTTTTTGACATTGTGTTCATCTGGTACTGCTGAACTCTGTATATGGTTTAAATGTATACATGGTAGGTATGCAGAACAGGTTCATATTCTGGTTCTTTTCATTCACCAAGAATGTATGACATGAGAAATGAGATCATAATTATTGAATAAGTAATATTTTCTTAGATTACTACAGGATTTCTCAATCTTAGCACTGTTAACATTTTGGTCTGGGTAATTCTTTGTTATTGGGGGACTGCCCTGTGCATTGTAGGATATTTCGGAGCATTCTTAAACTCTGCCAATTAGATGCCAATAGCACCCCCCAACCACCTGCTCAAGTTGTATGTATTAGTTCATTTTTACACTGCTGATAAAGACATACCCAAAACTGGGAACAAAAAGAGGTTTAATTGGACTTACAGTTCAACATGGCTGGGGGAGGCCTCAGACTCATGGCAGGAGGCGAAAGGTACTTCTTACATGGCAGAGGAAAGTGAAAAATGAGGAAGAAGCAAAAGCAGGAACCCCTGGTAAACCCACCAGATCTTGTGAGACTTATTCACTATCACGAGAATAGCAAGGGGAAGATTGGCCCCCATAATTCAATTACCTTCCCCTAGGTCCCTCGTATAACACATGGGAATTCTGGGAGATACAATTCAAATTGAGGTTTGGGTGGGGACACAGCCAAATGATGTCATTCCATCCCTGGTCCCTCCAAATCTCATGTCCTCACATTTCAAAATCAGTCATGCCTTCCCAACAGTCCCCCCAAAGACTTAACCCATTTCAGCATTAACCAAAAACTCCACAGTCCAAAGTCTTATCTGAGATAAGGCAAGTCCCTTCCACCTATAAGCCTATAAAATCAAAAGCAAGTTAGTTACTTCCTAGATACAATGTGGGTACAGGTATTGGGTAAATACACCTGTTCCAAATGGGAGAAATTGTCCAATACAAAGGGGTTACAGGACCCATGCAAGCCTGAAATCCAGTGGGGCAGTCAAATTTTAAAGCTTTCATGTCTCACATCCAGATCATGCTGATGCAAGATGTGGGTTCCTATGGTCTTGGGCAGCCCGCCCCTGTGGCATTGCAGGGTACAGCTTTCCTCCTGACTGCTTTCCTCTGCTGGTGTTAAATGTCTGCAGCTTTTCCAGGCTCACAATGCAGGCTGTCAGTGGATCTACCATTCTGGGGTGTGGACGATGGTGGCCCTCTTCTCATAGCTCCCCTAGGCAATGACCCAGTAGGAACTCTGTGTGGGGACCTCTGACCCCACATTTTCTTATGGCACTGCCCTAGCAGAGCTTCTCCATGAGGGCCCCGCCCCTGCAGCAAACTTTTTCCTGGGCATTCAGGCATTTCCACACATCTTCTGAAATCTAGGCAGAGGTTCCCAAACCTCAATTCTTGACTTCTGTGCACCCACAGGATTAACATCACGTGGAAGCTTCCAGACTTGAGGCTTCTACCCTCTGAAGCCACTGCCCAAGCCCTATGTTGGCCCCCTTCAGCCACGGCTGAAGCAGCTGGGACACAGGGCACCAAGTCCCTAGGCTGCGCACAGCACAGGGACCCTGGGGCCAGCCCACGAAACCACTTTTTTCTCCTGGGCTTCTGGGCCTATGATGGGAGGGGCTGCTGTGAAGGTCTCTGACATGGCCTGGAGACATTTTGCCCATGGTCTTGGGGATTAATAGGCTTCTTGCTACATATGCAAATTTCTCCAGCTGGCTTGAATTTCTCCTCAAAAAATGGGGTTTTCTTTTCTATTGCATCATCAGGTTACAAATTTTCTGAAATTTTATGCTCTGTTTCCCTTTTAAAATGAAATGCTTTTAACAGCATCCAAGCCACCTTTTGAATGCTTTGCTGCTTAGAAATTTCTTCCACCACGTACCCTAAATCATCTCTCTGAAGTTCAAAGTTCCACAAATCTCTAGGACAAGAGCAAAATGCCGCTAATATCTTTGCTAAAATAAAACAAGAGCCACCTTTGCTCCAGTTCCCAACAAGTTCCTCATCTCCATCTGAGACCACCTCAGCCTGGACCTTATTGTTCATATCACTATCAGCATTTTTGTCAAAGCCATTCAACAAGTCTCTAGGAGGTTCCAAACTTTCCCACATTTTCCTGTCTTCTTCTGAGCCCTCCAAACTGTTCTAACCTCTGCCTGTTAGCCAGTTCCAAAGCTGCTTCCACAGTTTTGGGTTATCTTTTCGGCAACACTCCACTCTACTGGTACCAATTTACTATATTAGTTCGTTTTCATGCTGCTAATAAAGACATACCTGAAACTGGGAACAAAAATATGTTTAATTGGACTTACAGTTAAAGCCCAATTTAACGGGAGGGCGGTGGCCCTCTTCTCAGAGGGGGACACAGCCAAACCATATCACTGTGATAACCAATAATGCCTTCAGACATTGCCAAATGTTCCCTCAGGGCTAAATCCTATTATCCCAATTGAGAACCACTGGTCCGCTGGTTTACTAACATGATTATCTGCTTTCAAATCAAGCTATGGCTTACGTGAACTTCAGTATGATTGTGGACACAGATGGAGACACAAATCTAGAAAAAAGGTATATGTATACAATGTTTAGCTTAGACATTGTCCATGGCTTTTCAGTGGCTCCAACAGCATCTGTAAGAACCTATTAAGGCATTAAATAACAGGAAAATACCAGAGACAATGAGGCACTTAAATGCCAGCATGAACACAGTGCTTGCTGCAATAGACTCTTCCCTGGAACTGTGCAAAGCAGAGGTTGGTGGCCTTGGAGGCAGCGATGGATTTGTGAGATGAAGTGGAACAATGGTAGCCAGGGCAAAAAAAACCCTGAAGCATGATCGGAGGAGTTGAGGTTGAGATGTGACAAGCTGGAAGGCAACAGCAGTTGGCCTATTAAGAGGGCAGCAATTACTGAGTAGGAACTTTTCTTGAATGGAGGTAACTTGATTTCTTTAAAGTTCCTTGGCATTTGTTCCTTCTGACATCTGCAAGTGCTGCCAGTCTCCCAGGAAAACAGTTCCCTGCACAGTCCAGCTGGGCCTAGAAGCTGTGACCATAGTTAATGGGACTGGATGCTTTCTTACTATTTCTTACCTCTCTTTGGCTCTGTTTCTCTATACTTTCCAGATGAAGACATGCTGGGCAGGGGCAACTAGGTGCTATGAACTTATTTCTGTTTTCTTTCTGTTTTAGTTATATCCTCAAATGGAAGTGAAGAAGAGGAAAACTGTTTCTTGCTGATTATTGTCTGTGATCTAATTAAATGTTTTATTGGTATACTTGACATTTTCCTACAGACCTAACACATTCTGCATCTTGGACCACTTGATAAAATTAGGAAAAATCTGGGCAAGCACTAAACATTCTTCCTTATTTATATTTTCTTTTCTTCCACGTTTAACACACATTTTAAAGAAACTTGTTTCTTTCTCGTTCTTGAGAGCAAATATCATTTGCTGATTTCTAAGTTATAAGATTCTTAAAATGTGTAAATCCTCACTGGGTGATTTAAAAGAGGGTAGTTTCAAGACTGAAGTGAATGATGCATCTTTATTTAAAATGAGACAGAACTTCTCTGAGAGTCTGAATACGGGGGCTGAAATAGATTTCAGAGGTAAGGAATTGTGGATGATTATTGTGTGGGGGACCAGAATATGCCACACCAAAATATAAAGAATTGTTGAGCTGAAGGCAATTAAGAAGAAGTAGGTACAGGAAAACTCTTTACCCTTTCTCTACTTACCTGTAAGCAGGACAAAGATTTACAAAAACAAAAGGTATCCTGCCCCCGCTCTACCAGGAACAACCACTGATAGTAGCTTTAAACACTTACCGTTCTAGGGGTGCTGTTGGAGGAATCTACAGTTAACAAGCTTTACTTAACTATTTTTTTGTTGGTTATTTGTCTTCCCCAAGTTGCTGTCCCTAGAGACTCCCAATCCTTTTCCTTTGTCATATCACTTCTCTAAAAATTTACTTTTCTATGTTAAATATGCGATATAAACTGGAATTTAAAGCTACATCTTTGAGAACTACCCATTCCCTAGGTGTCTCCCCTGTATATATTAAATATACATGTTAACAAACTTTTGTTTGTTTTTCTCTTGTTAATCTGTCTTTTGTAATGGTTCTGTTCCAACTAAGAACCTAGGGAGGTTATTATTCCTTTCCCTGAATTTCTGTTGATGACAGGATGGGATTTTTCTGGGATATTCATTTGCTCCAGAACCCACAGATGGGATCCTGGGGAAGTGGCAGAATCAGGCAAAAAGGTAAAAATTTATGCCAAAGTCAACACTTCCTGATCTCTATCCGTAGTGTCCATTTGAGAGAGCAAAGTAACAATTTCTCCTTGTCCCTTCCTTTCCAAATTCATTTTAGCTGGAGAAAAACATTTGTATGATTCAGTTTGAAATGTGACTCTCTATCTTGGGTTTACCCACTTGTTACCGATCTTTTTCATTCCATGGACAACCATTATTTTCCTGTTTGTCTTATTTATGTCCTGAGAGCTTGGCTTTATGACTAGCAAAAATATTTTCTCTGGTCCTTGCCATCATTGGGGTGGGGTTGCAAGCATCAACTTGTGTCTGGAAGCCAGTCAGGTTGGGAACCTGAGAAACAAAATGCTCTTTGTGCCAGTTCTCAGGGGAGTTTGTCTTCGTAAGAGGTCCTAGTCCACCAGCGGCTTCCATCATCTCAACCTTCATTGCTTTTTGTTAGTGCTGGGAAAATTCCATCCCAGTAAAATGCATGCATGGTATTTCAAGTTAGCAGGGCTATGATTGGAGGCATCCCACATTCCCTGGGACACATTTTTACATGGACACTATCCTTAACCGCCTGTGGCAACAAAGATCTTTGATTTTCTAGGCCATCTCTGAAAGTGAACTTTTAAATCATGGACGTAATATCTTTGCACCTCTGGAGATGGCTAGTGCATCTGTGGTGAAGCCATAAAAGGTTTATTGGTTTTGATCCTGAGTTGCTTGGTAGCTAATACCTTGGGTTACAAAAGTTTGGTTTCTGATATTCATTGCCTGATAGGAGCAACTTTTTAAAGGGGACTCTGTTCTCTCCATTGGATCCTTCTTCTCCCTTAGGAATTCCTCCATGGGAAGCACCTCTTCTCAAACCCTTGCTAACTATAGGTTCTGTCCCCCACTTTCATGTTCCTTTCTTATGGGCATAAGTTTTGTTAAGGGTAATATGGAACTTCATTGGCGTCTTTAGAAATCTAAGATCTCCCAAGTTGGCTTCTTTCTTCTTATTGCTTCTGTTTCTCCCTTTTTCTTTTGTTGCCTTAAATCTTCCATTCAGTTCCCTTACATTGTTGATATATATCCTTCCAGCCTCTGCCTCCTCCATCCCTCTGTCCTCCCTTGATGGACCTTTTCCCTCCCACTCTAGCCCCTTGGTCACTTGAGCTTTGGAATCCTGCTCTCATGGATTTCAGGATCCGCCAAAGCAACTATTCGAGACTGTAAAGGTTAATTGGAAATAAACTGGCACTTAAAATTTAGTCGACAGCCTCCACAGGATTGAGCTCAGATGATAGAAAAATGTGCCCCAAGGCTCCTTCTTAGAGAAAAACTTACATTCTTTTTATGTACCTTTGAGATATAAATGTTCTACCCTGTCTTACCTGAGACCCATTCCTTTCGAAATGCAAACTTCACGGAGATGACTCATCAGAGGGAAAAAAAGCTATTTGGAAATTGGGCAAATAAAAAAATCTAAGTCGTTTTCAAAAATAGGGATAGAAAGTTTTGGCCAGCTGCAGGTAACCCTGGCTTGTCCTATTTGTCAGAAACAATTTGGATTCAGCTTATTCTTTTATAAACTAGTGAGTTTTGTATTATAGTAAGTACCTGGAACGTGGCTAAAGTTTTAGAATGAAAGCTGTAAGATCTACTACTGTCTGTATGTTTATATATGTCTTTGTATGTATGTTAGTATATGTGGTATTTTTCTAACTCTGGATGACATTGCCAAAATTAATTTGTAAAAGAGCTCTATTTAATTGGCTTGAAGAAAAATTAGGGCTTATATTTTAAATATTCCTAAAACTGCCAAAAGTATAGGAACTAACCCAAATGCTTTTCAAGTTCACATGACTCGGATAAATCTTTGGTAGATAAGACTACTTTAATATTGTTAGTTTAATAATAGCAAACAAACAAAAATCCCATGTATTTAACTTTTAAGTTGTTTCTTTTGTGATGCCTGTCTACCATGCATGTGCAGTGAAAATAGTTAATGAGGAAATAACTTGAAATGATGCTTAGCTTCGTCTGATGTCTTTGAAAATTTCATGCGTAATCCAAGCACAATTGTGAAGAATAAGTGAATTAATAGGTGTAAGCGGGGTAAGAACAAGTGAATTAAATAGTCAATGGGAAATAACTTGAAATGATGCTTAGCTTTGTCTGATGTCCCTGAAAATTTCATGGGTAATCCAAGCACAGTTGTGAAGGATAAGTGAATAAAATAGGTGTAAGTGGGATAACAGTTATGAATATGCCTTCAAACAATAATTACATTTTACAATATATCTATTTAAAAACAGTTTTTAAAATCTCTTTGGTAACTTACACTCAAGTTTTGCTAAGTTAAAAAAATGGATACTTATTCAATATCTAGATCATTTCCAAATAAGAGAAAATACTGTTGCACTAATTACTAAGCATAAGTGGAAGTTTGTACACTTTGGCATTTTGTTTTTGTATAGTATAGAGAAGCTGAAGATATTTTAGTCTATTATTAAACATGTTTTGTGTCACGTTGAAAAACTGTACTATGAAGAAGCCCATGTTTCTAGAAGTTAAAGTTACTTAGAGTTAAAAATTTGGATTAACATATACAAGTAAAACTACTAGAAATAATAAGGGAAACAAATCGGAGTGCAAAGTATACAAAGAAAATAAAATGTGCTTTTGGTAAGGAAAATTATAAGATATGAGGATCTGTTTTGTTACAGGAAAAGAGAGTAATTCTGTACTAAAGTGGAAGAAATGATTGTTTTAGAATGAAAATGGAAAATGAAGGACAAAACTGAAAGAATATAGAAAGTTTTGTTGAGGAGGAGAAGAGGGGGTCAAGAGGGAGAGACTATCTTGTGTGCTGAAGCTGGCTAAAGTTGAATAAAATTATATGGGTTTTAAAAACGAGTCTTAATCTCAAAAACTCATTAGCATAAAACTAGAAGCGGTTTTTCTCTCTGTTAAAAAAAAAGCAAAGTTTTGGAACATTATATGTGCTCTTGATAAGAGATACTGAAATGTTTTTACCTTTGGAAGGCTCTGACTAGAAAACAAAGATTTTATGTCTTATCAAAATAATTTTCTGTGCTTTATGTTTTCTATTATTAGGTTTTTGATTACTTAAGACATCTGAGTCCTTTGTATTAAAAGAGCAGGTTTTTTTTCCCTGCAACTATTTAGCTTTCTGTATTTGCCTTTGAAGTCTTTTAATTCTCATTCTAGTTAAATGAATGACTATTATTTCACAGTGATCTGTGATACTATGTATTCAAGTGATTTAAACATTTTGGCATTTTTAACAATGCCCCAGATCAAATTCTAAATTAATTTTTTTTTTATCCTATAATTAACTTCGGGATTTTTCAGATGAGCCCCTTGATTATCTCAAAAAATTTATTCTCTCTCTTTATAACAAAATAACTATTAAATTAATTAGGCTTATTTGATATGTTAAATTTGCATGGGAAGCACTGTCAAATAAGAAATGGGCTGGGAGCAGTGGCTCACACCTATAATCCCAGAACTTGGAAAGGACAAGGCAGGAATATCGCTTAGGCCAGAAGTTCAAGGCCAGCCTGAGAAACATAGTGAGACCCTGCCTCTACAAAAAATGATACATGAAAATTAGCCAGGTGTGGTTGCATTCCCTATAGTCCCATGTCCTTGGGAGGCTGAAGTGAGAGGATTCCCTCAGGAGTTCGAGGCTGCAGTGAGCTATATGACTGAGCTAGTATACACCAGCCTGGATGACAGGCTATCTGTCTCTCTGGAAAAAAAAACAAAAGGAGATAAATGATGTTTAACCTTCTTTGAATTATATGGATATGTTATTAATATGTGTTCTAGAAATTGTATAAAATTCCTAGAAATTTGATAGCGTTTGTATAACATTATCAGACATAATCATAGTTATCTTAAAATGCTATCACAGAATAAATAACTTTTATTTTCAGTTGCATCATTATTATAACAAACTCTCATCAGGACTTTAACCATGGCCATTGAAAATATTGTCACTCACAGATAATTAATTGTTTTACTCTGGTACTTTCCTGGAAGTTTCTTCAAGCAACTATAATCCTTAAGTGTTTCGTCTTCAAGGCAATTCATAGAAAGGACTTTGATGAGTACATATTTCTGCTAACTATAAGATCATACCATTAAACTAGGGAAGAATTTCCAGAACTCTAATAAAGAAACTGATGGGTTCGTAAGATTGCTAACCAAGATCAAACAGAACAAGAATTAATTTCATGGAACTGAATGAACTAATGAGAGTAAATTTTTTATGACCTCTTTGTTTGAAACTTTACTGGTTTTTTAATGTTTTGTTATTCAGATTAAGAAAACCTTTTCTGTTCTCTTAAACTATCTATAGCTTACATTAATTTGGTAAAGTATACTTTTGTAAACAAAATTTTATAAACATTTATTTTTTCTCCTTACCTGTTCTCTTGAGAATTCAGAAGCCATTACGAGTAGTTTTGTTTTATGGCAATAGTTATTTTTATAAGTTCAATAAGAATTTATTCTCTTTATAACAGAATGTAATTGGAAACATTTGTTATACTGCTAAACATATGAATGTCACATTTGAAAATGTATATAGAATCAGATATGACCAGACAGTTTTACGAAACTAAGGTTGACTTTATGGAACCAATAAAGCCTCCCTCAAAAAAATTGGCTTGGTACCTAATTAAAAGTGTTGCAAGCTTTATAGGTGAGGATGGAATGTCACTTCCTGGCAGAATCAGGAACCTCAAAATATTTCAGGAACCTTGAGAAGAGAACAATTTACTCAAATTTGTAGGTATTGTGGTCTTAGTTTTCTAGCAAGTCCTTGGCCTTGAGTCAAAGCCTTTTAAGAGTACAATCTGAAATTTCTTATCAAAAGTTCCAGCAAAGCAGACTTAAAAAGAACCTTTGTGATCAGTCACTATTTTTGCTGCACTTATGTAAATAATCAGTTGAAGTTTAATAACACTAAACTTATTCTGAAAATAAATTAGCCTTACTGTTTGGTAAAAATGGGGGTGACTACAGAGAGAAAACATGTTTCAGAATAAAAGTACAGTGCACCCATTATTAGTTTCTAGCCCTATTCATTGTTTTTGAGGTTTTATTATTACCTGTAAACTGAATTGGATTCTGAATTTTTGTAGTTTCCTCCAATATTTGGCTGTGGGTCTCCAAATTAACATTTCCAATATTCTCTCACCTTTCTGACTTGGCATCACTAAGAACAAAATCTATCCTTTTTTCAAAACCCTGCAAGTTGATACTGGACAACTTAATATAAACTTAAGAGAAATAACCACAATAGCTCACATGTGGACCTCCTTCATGCCTCTTGCCTGTGGGCCACTCAGACATCACTGGAGTCATTAAAACTGCAAAAGATGCTTTGAGCCCAATGTTTAGGTATCTTCCTGACTAGCCACCCTCTGAATTCAGTAATTGGTTTAAAATTTGCTCTAATGATTAATCTTTTTCTCTTGTTTTCATATAAATACCTCTTATTAAATAACTGTGTGCTTGCATCATGTAGGCCTAACTTTGGTGGGAGACCACTTGCAATACTACCTCCTGAAATGAGACACAAGTTTAACTGAACTGACTTATTCTAGGACTAAGTGACTGATTCAGTAAGGTATGGACAATGTACTACAATGTATTTTTTTTTTCTGCTTGTTTCAATTTATGTTTTTCTTCTCTTTGCCAATCTTTGATCTTGGAACTTCTAATCCGAATCTTTCCAAAGCTACCAACCCTACTTTTATTTTGTGAAGTTTTGTAAAAATAAAGTTTCAGTGGAAGTTCTGTGAAAGACCAGAATACACCACCCAAAATATAAAGGATTGTTGAGCTGAAGGCAATTAAGAAGAAGGAGATACAGGAAAGCTCTCTGTCCTCTGTCTATTTGCTTAAAAGCAGGATATAGATTTACAAAGACAAAAGATGTTAGTTTCCTTCTAATACACACGATTTATAGGCTTAGGGGTGATGCCAGAGAAATCTACATTAACAAACTTTACTAACTAACCTTTTTCTTTTAGTCTTCTCTAAGTTGCTGTCCCTAGAGACTTTAAGTCCTTTTCCTTTGTCTTTTTACTTCCCTAAAAATTTACTGTTCTTTGTTGAAGATGTTATACAAGTTGGAATTCAAAGCTATGTCTTTGAGAACTAGCCATTCTCTGGGTGTCACCCATCCATATATGAAATACACATGTTGACAAACTTCTGTTTGTTTTTCTCTTGTTTGTTTGTTGTAATGAGTCTGTTCCAACTAAGAACCTGTGGGGGGGTATTATTTCTTTCCCTGTGGTTTAAATTCTGCTTAATTGCTCAGATATTTTTGATAACAGACTGTCTCAAGTTGACTTTGGTCTTTCCAGATGCCATAGTTTTCCAAACAGACCAGGAATTTTTAAACAGCTGTGACTTTGTTCATGCTCTGCCAGCTGCTTAAAACATCTTCCTTTCTGAAGATGAATCCTCCACTTCCTTGCTGATTAAATTCTTCACTTCCTTGAATCCTTCACTTCACTGCTCCCTGTCCCACTCACCCCCTCCGATGTTAACATCTCTCAATTTGCTATGATTCTCACAGTGAATAGCACAGCATCACCAAATTGGTGGCATTTTTTTCTTAATGGTATATAAAATAATACGTTATGTTATAATTGATGAAAATTTAGATCTGATGAAATACAGTATATGAATCTGCATAGTCAACGTGTTATCCAAGTGGAAATGTACAATAAGCAGATGGAAATGGTAATCAGGGTCTTTGGAGAGGTGAAGGTATAAAATATATTCACTCCGTTCTGGCATTCCCCAAAGTCTCAGTCCTTTCCAGGGTCAACTCCAAGGCCCAAAAGCATACCACTGAGACATCAAGTAAACTGAAGACTGATCAGGAAACAGTGATATAGCAAGTAGCACATCACTGCTGAACTTAGGGCTCAAGAAGAGGAAGCAGGAATTTTAGACAGATCTTTTCAAGGAAATGAAGGGATAGAGGGAAAGAGAAAAGTTGCTAGAGGAGTTGTAAGTTTAAGATTACTTTTATTTTATTTTTATTATACTTTAAGTTCTGCGGTACATGTGCAGAATGTGCAGGTTTGTTACACAGGTGTACATGTGCCATGGTGGTTTGCTGCACCCATCAATCCATCATCTACATTAGGCATTTCTCCTAATGCTATCCCTCCCTTCGCCCCCTCCCTTCTTAATTGGTACTGTTCCCTTAAGCTAATGTTTGTAACTTAAGGGAACAGTACCAATTAAGAAGAGGTTGAAGATATTGGAGAGAGTTGAATGTTGACCCCTGAGGGAATAGGAGGGGGCTGAAGGATTGGGAGGCAAGAGGGATTGTCAGCGGGTGAATGGAAATAGGCCCTGAGGCATTTTCTGCAGGGTGGCCTCAATTTTCTCTTTGAAGTGAAAGGCAAGGTTATTTGCAGACAATGGAGGGGATGTGGCTGGAAGGGAGTTTGAGGAAAGTGAAGCCTGGGGGAAGGGGGTTAGGGCATCACAGAGATGGCTCAGTTGATGTCGGAACCATAAATCTACAAGTGTGCTTGCCCATGCCTTTTGAGACAGTTTCTAGATAGTGAGGGTAAAGTGAGGGTAAAGAAGGTCTATGGCTAGAAAGCTAAAAAATAAAAAGAAGGCCTTGATTAATTTAGCGTCGTCTCAATCTTTTCACTTTTTAAGAACTTAACATGATACTTGACACCCAGTAAATATCTGCTCAGTGCCATTGTTAGAGAATATATTAAAAGGTAGGGCAATTTAGGGAATGTCTGTTCTCACATTTCTATCATATTGATACAGAAGAAAACACTTCTCATTGACAATTGCTTTAAATATTAGTAAAAATATTTTATACTTCACAGGTGATTTTTTTTTTTTTGCATAGGTAAGCATTTTAATCTAGCTTTTCATCTCTAACAAAAGGGTTTGGTCTCACTCTTATTAACAGCTTTATTGTTTACATATCATAAAATTTACCCATTTTAAGTATACAGTTTAATAATTTTTTTGGTACATTTACAAGTTGTATAACTGTCACCAATTTTAGAGCCTTTCTTTCACCCTGAAAATATTCATCATTCTTTTTCACAGATATTCCTGCTCCCATTCCCAGCTCCAGACCTGCTTTTTTTCTATAGATTTTTATTTTCCAGACATTTCAAATACATGGAATAATATAATGTGTGATCTTTTGCATGTAGCTAATTTCATTCAGCATGATGTTTTTGAGGTTCTTCCATGTTGTAGTGTTTATCAGTAGTTCATTCCTTTTTATTGTTTAATAATATTCCGTTGTCTGGAAGAACCACATTTTGTTTATCCATTTACCAGTTCACGTGCATTTGGATAAGTTTTACATTTTGGTTATTATGAATACTGCTGCTATGAGCATCCACTTAAAGATATTTGTGGGATAAATATTTTCATTTCTCTTGGGTTGATACAGAATAATTTCTTGATTTGGATTTTTGTCTCAAGAGTGGAATGTTTCTATAGACGCTTTTGTAATTTTCTTTTTACATGGTGTATTGTTGAAACCTTGAATTATATATCTAAACATTGAAATACTAATTAATATGTGAATATGAGAAAAGCATCTATGAAATTGTTAAAATTTACTTGGCATCTGGTACAATTTACTGTCATTCACTAGTAACTACTTCTACTGTTTCCGTCTGGAATAAAAATGACATATACATTATATTTACTACTCTGCTAATACCACCAAAAAGCCTAGCAATTGTCATTTCCAGACTATCTGCTATGAGGAGAGCTAGCAATCTAATTCTTTAAAACTGGTTCCTTGAATATATCATTTCAACCCCTCCCTTTTTGTCCCTTTATGCTTTAAGGGCATTTCAACATTTGAAAACTAGGATTTAGGTTGCTCCTGAGAGGCCAAGAGAAAAAAGAAATTTGTTTTAAAACCTTTTCAAACCTACAGCAAAGTGCAGGAGGATAATTTACTAATTTACCAGAGATGCTAAAAGATTGAAAAATTTCCCTTGCTTTGATTGGCTCTGCTTCCTGGTTTCCTACACTGGAGAAATCTGGAATGGAGTTCTTCATTTGCAACTTTTAACAGTATCAATAGGAAAAATGTGATGAGGAGGAATGTGAAAATCAACACTTCCCAAGACATTTCTGCTAAATGAGTCGTGATAAGGATGAAGACTTAGAAAACAGTCTTCATTCATTCTTTCATTTTTTTCACTAAACTCGACTATTATTAATTCTAAATATATTTATGTAGTATCATTCTTGTGTCAGGCACTAAGCTAGGCACATAGATTATGGCTGTGAACAGCAGTTCAGGTTGTACACAGCAACGAAAGAAGCTATTTAGCAGATGGTTTTCCCAACTAATTAAAGAAAAAGTTAACTTGTTTTAGAAGAAGAAGTTGGCAACTTTTGGTTACTGGATTTAAAGATCATTAGGGCTTTTCTTCAGCTCTTTTTTGGTTGGCATTTTTTTTCTGACTCATCTGTGGACTTGCTATTTAGCAGCTTCTAAGACCAAGAAAAACATGATCAAGGACAAGAAGAATCATTCTGTAAGGTGAAAATCCCAAGACCTCTAAGATGAGGTCTTCTGGATCTTACACGTTTTGTTGAAATTTAACATAAAGAAATCTACACAAATGTTATTCAAAAAATACAAAGCTAATTACAAGCACTTCCTCTGTAATGAAAACATTGTGTCCTAGTCATTCGTGCACATAGTGCCACTACTGATCTTGTACAATGTGCCTAGTGTTTGTTTCACTTCAATGTGGCATGATACATCCTTAGTTAAAAATATCTGCTCTCTTGGCTAACAGATTCCCAGGTAAAGCATGATTTGGTGTTTAAATTCAAACTTTTCTACATCGAAATGATAAATCATCAGGCAACATCCACATCCATGGAGTAAAACTTCTTATACATTAGAAAAAGTGCTATGCCTAGAAACGAGTGATGCTATCATCCAAGATAAAGGCCAATTTTAACATATGTATTACCAAGTTACACTTAACATATCAAATTCTAACTCTTTGGGGTATGTAGTTGTCCAGTGACCCTAAAAAGGATAGTATCACCACAGTCTAACATCTATACATTTTTCCAAAGTGTGGACATCCATAATCCTGATTGAGCCACAGCAAGATCACTCCTGTTTCTTTCGAGACTTTTCTTATATGACATTAACCAAACAGTGAGTTTCAGTAACAACCAATGTTAAATTCAGAAGTGCACATTGGGGATTCCTTATTTGTCAGTCCAATAGCTTTTAAATAGATAGAGCTTTGTTTAGCACTAAAATATCAGAATGGAAACACAGCTATGTTCATTGTCTGCCAGCATTAGGATTAGAGATGATCTGAGTTCCATAAATATGCCCCCACTACTGCTGGCCCACAGGAGAAAGTGGAGAATTTGAATACCAAAGGAAACGGGCCCAAAGGAACACTCAGCTGCCTGTTTCCTCCTGGTGCTGTGCATATGCTGATGGTGGCCAGGTGGAAGATTTGGCTAGCCCCGTGAATTGCTTCTATCTGGAGGGATAAGCAAATAGTGCAGTAAAAATGCACTACCCCTAGATACAAATTAAATACCACTAAAGTGCACTTAGAAGAAATTAACAAAGCTTTAGAATGGAAAGTGACTTTAAAAAATTCATTCTCTTTTTATTTCAGTTTTACGATTAATGGGAAATGAATAAATGAAAAGACCAAGGAGAGAGGGTAATAGTAAGGGATTATAACCACAGCACAAAGCTTTTATAGATATTATATTTGTATGAGCCAAATAAAATAGATGGATTTTTAATCATTTTCTTTTAAAGATCCCTATAACTTCTTAAAAAGTTATTTTGGAAATCCCCAGGCTAAGTCAATGTACTTGAGATTTTAATGTAAAGAAATCACAAAATTTTAATTTATTCCTCCTAATAGAAACAATGTTATAGCTGTCTTCATGTTCTCCAGGTGGATGTGATTTTTCTTTATGCTATATCAAGGCAGATGTCATGGTCTTAATATGAGCTGTTTACACTTAACATTAAAATAATGGCATTCCCCCATAGTGTTCCACTATGGTGTGTGAAAAATACCACAGCATTAGCTCCCCATTGGTATGTATTGCACCAAATAGAGGAAGAATAAAATAGATTTCTAAACAGGTAAAAGGCATTACACATCATAACAAATTCAACATATTTTCTTCTTAGAGTTCAAAGTATTATCTGGCCAGTTGCTTGGATCAGCTAAAGGCCACACCATATTATTGACTGAGAACTTATTCTGTGTCAGGGTTGGTACTAACAACATGTGTTGTCTAACTTGATTTTCCTGTTTGCTCTATGAACTACCCCTATACTACATTTGAAGAAACTGAGGGTTAGAGAAAAATATAGTAATTGCTTATGGTCACACATTTGGGTAGGGAAGCCAAGATTTGCATCATGTAGCATGTTTATTTGCACTTGAAACAGTCAGCGGGGGAGAGCTAGGCAGCTTGGAAATAGGTGAGTCACCTGAAAAAGCCTGTGGACTGAGGCGTGGCTTCCATGTTCATGCTTCTGTCCACTTTCTGATGGTCCCTTCCTCGTGATAAATTATGACTATCAAAGTAACACAAAATGCTTCATGTCAGAGTATTGAAATAATTGGAGTGGATCTCATTTTCTTTGGCTAGACAGAATAATATTAAGTACTTTTCCCTAATTGGCATTTTTATAAAGTATCATTATTTTTTGAGACAGTTTACTACCCAGGTGGCTGAGTTTTTTGTGGCAAAATTAGTTCACATGGTGGTACACACAATTATATTAGATGTTGTTACGTGTGCTTTACTGAAATGAAAGACTTAACATTTAATGAATTCCCTTTCCTCATTGGTAAGCCTAATCTATTCAGAACAATTTAAAAATAAATTTCATTTATGAGTCTCTTGTTGTCTATTGTTTCCATATTTATTCAGTATTTTTCTTCATCTACTTACTGGGAAATTTATTTATGTATTTATTTATTTATTTTTGAGACGGAGTCTTGCTCTGTCACCCAGGCTGGAGTGCAGCGGCACCATCTCAGCTCACTGCAACTTCCACCTCTCTGGTTCAAACAATTTTTCCTGCCTCAGCCCTCCGAGTAGCTGGGATTACAGGCACATGCCACACACCTGGCTAATTTTTTTGTATTTTTAGTAGAGATGGGGTTTCACCATGCTGGTCAGACTGGTCTCGAACTCCTGACCTCAGGCAATCCACCTGCCTTGGTTTCCCAAAGTTCTGGGATTACAGGTGTGAGCCACCGTGCCTGGCCCTTACTGGGGAATTTAATGGTCTTCTGGATTACTCAGTGGCAGCCCAGAAGAACAAGCAGAGAATTCATAGCCTCTAAGAGTATAATCATACAAAAGTTTTATCTATAATATTTGACCAGGAGGGTAGTAATTTAGTGTGGTGTTATCACATTTTTCAGTGCCAGTGTGTGGTTGTATATTTGAGGTATGTGGAGAATAGTTTTAAATGCTTGCACTTTCTTATAATCTTCTTGATTGTCTATAAATATTTTTAGGGATTAGTTAATGATAATAACTTCTAAGATGTGAAATTAACTAACAGAACCTTAATCTATAGGAAGAACTTGATAGTTATGTGATAAAAATTATGACTGCAAATATTATACTTTGATGATTAGGTGATTTTACTGACTATATATTGACTAAGGTTAACAGACAATTGTCTATTTTCATCCTGAGCTGTAAAAACTGCTTTCTTTTTTTTTTTTTTTACTTACGGTAAGGACCCTGGGCTGGAGCAAGGTGAATCCCTCCCACACCTTGGCTGCATTTCTTGGTGCATTTCCCCTCTTTGCTCAAACCTCTACTGTGGGCTGTGGACAGACTGATTCAAGGGCTTGCCCTGATGGACTTGCTTATGTGCTAAGTGTATTGAGAAATGAATTATAGAGAGGAGAGGAGATGAAGTGAAGGAAAAGAATGGGAGGAATTTGGAAGATAATAATGAAAAAAGACTAATTCAAGATAAGAAATAGAGAGAAAACTGAAGGAAAGAAGAATATAGGTAAGGGGAGTATGAGTGATTCAGGAAAAGTCGGGGGACAGGGAAGAATAGAATGCAAGAGAGATATTTTCCTGTAGATTTCCTCTTCTAAAGCAGGGTTTTCTATGGATCGCAGGAAAACCTGAGATCCATGGGAGATATCTTAGGGGTCCATGAGTTGGGATTTGAAAAAATCGCATCCTTACTTTCTCTCAAAATTTGGCATCTCTCTCAACTATAAATATAGGCTACAAACTTCTGTAGTATTAGCAACAACCATGACTTTGTCTCTAATAGAAACAAAAAATATTTTCGTATTACAATGTAATGGTTGCAAATACATTGAAAATTACTTATACTTTTCCCTAAGTGGAAAACTACTTTGAAGTTGCCACTGATCTTATTTGATGCTTCAGTAAAGAAGAACATATATTGTTACATCATATATTTGTTTTAAAGTATTTTCTAACTGTATTTTAATATAATCAGTTTCCTTTCCAATCCTATAAATTTTTTTCATGCATTTAAAAATATTCTGAGAAGGGCTTAATAGACATAGCCAGATAGCATGACCAAAAAAGCTAGCAACCTCTACTGGACAGCAACCCTTTCCACGTGAATGGCTTACAGTGTGTCTGAGGTATTTATGCTCCCAGTCCTCAGTGTGGGAAAGCCTGAGGCCCTGACCTCAAGCCAACTTGTCTGTGCAAACATAAACTTCATGTGCTCTATGACAAAAGAAAGGTTAGGCACACTGCAGGGTCACTAGTGGTTTGACTTTTAACATATTGGTCTTCTAAAGACACCACATTAAAAAAATATTGCATATATGATGTTATTATCTTTATTTTAAGGAGTGAGAAGCTTTGTTACAGAGAAGGACAAGAACAGAGAAATAAGAAACTCTGGGAGGCTCAAGAATTCCTTAGGGTAAGCCCCTTTGAAAAGAACAAGATCACTCACTGGTCAGGGAAAATGGAGTCCACTTAAAGGAACTCTTTTTGGCATTTTTTTTTTTTTTTTTGAGACAGAATCTCCCTCTGTCACCCAGGCTGGAGTGCAGTGGTGTGATCATAACTCACTGTAGCATCCATCTGCAGGGCTCAAGTGATCCTCCCACCTCAACCTCCCAAGTAGCTGGGATTACAGTTGTGCACCACCACATCTGGCTATATATATATATATATATTTTTTTTTTTTAATAGAGATGGAGTCTCACTATGTTGCTCTTGAACTCCTGGCTTCAAGCAATCCTTCCACCTTGGCCTCCCAAAATGTTAGGATTACAGGTATGAGCCACTGTACTCAGCCCTTTTTTTTTTTTAAATGGGACAGGAGGTGATGTTATACAGATTTTTCCTAAGAAGCATACTACCTCCAAGTCTAAGAGACTCCCTTTTATTTGTTTGTACATAGAGTCCAAATGACTTTTATCATAACCACATAATTTTTTTTTTTTTTTTTTTTTTGAGATAGAGTTTCACTCTGTTGCCCAAGCTGGAATACAGTGATGTGATCTTGGCTCACTGCAACCTCCACCTCCCAGGTTCAAGCGATTCTTGTTCCTTAGCCTCCTAAATAGCTGGGATTATAGGCATGGATGCCCAAGTCTGGCTAATATATACACACACACACACATACACAGAGAGAGAGAGAGCAGAGAGAGAGACACACACACACATACACAAATACTTTACTATATATAATAATATATATATATATATATAAATTATATATATATATTTCAGTAGAGATGAGTTTTCACCATGTTGGCCAGGCTTGTCTGGAACTCCTGGCCTCAAGTGATCCACCCGCCTCAGCCTTCCAAAGTGCTGGGATTATAGGTGTGAGCCACTGTGCCTGATATCACATAGTTTGTAACTCATGAAGTTTCATCTCATAGATCATAACACTAACAGTGTTTTTAAACATAGGTAGCTAAAAGAGCTAATTTCTTGTCAATGCCCAAAACCTCTTGTGAGAGGCTTAGCTAAAATCTTTCTCTTCATGTAGTCATTTCCACCCCCTTATACAATACATAATGTCAAATTCTAAGAAATCCAGAATCATACTCTACATATTATTTGGTAGTCTCTAGTCTAGTATGTGTTTCTATGCCAATTTCTCTTTAGTTTTTGAACAATGAAATTATTAGAACAAAGGGCATTGTCATTGATTGAATTAATGATGCTTTGTATAGACTCCTGAAGTCTTCTCTGACTGTATCATTTGGTGTTTCAGTCCCAAACTCTGAAGTAGAAGGCTTTAAAGAAAATGGAATAATTTTCTCTTTAAACTGCAATGAGTGACAGTAGTCCAATGACAATACAGAAGGTGTCACACTCAGATGAGCAGTACTGAGTGTAGAACAAGATCACTAACTGGCCATCAATGACATATCCTGTTTCTTCGTATCCAGGAGACTGAAAATCATTTGGTTTTCTTTATCTAGGCCACAGCTGTCTTGGGCCTCATTCCAATCATTTTGATCTGGTGAGGATTCCTCTTGGCAACATAAATGCAGTTAAGGGGGTGCTATAATGACATGGCAGTGACAGCTGAAATGCATTTCCTCATTTTGATCTAGGTGAATGTTCTCAGTAGCATTGCTTGATGACCATATGCTTATCCGTCTCACACTTATAGGAGATTTTTAAAAGGTAGTAAAAGGTATTATTTTTTCCTCCATTAAACTTTGGACAAAGAACAATTGTGAGCCAATATTGGTTAATCCATCATATTATAATGTATGAAAATCAATAAACAGAAAAATGCGAAGTACCCCTATGTGTCTACCCTCCTATCTACGCAAAATTTATTCATCAGGAGGGGCAGCATCACAGCAGATTTGTTAGCCTAATTATGATGTATTTCCTTTTAAACAATTTGCACACAATAATTGATCAAAAGTCTTCATAGAGCTTCCCAGAGCTATTCATTAGTTCAATAAAACAATGTGAGCAATAGTTGGAGCACATTTCCTTCATAATCATTTTGTTAGGGGGCAAAAAACAACCCACAGCAGCTGCAGTTCAGTGTAGATAGCCATCAGAAACAGTTGATTTATCAAAATGAATTGATCTTGGCAGTTTTCATTCTGGGGCTTAGAATGAGAAACACAATTAGAATTCAGTGCTGTGCACACAGCCAGAACAAAGTAATGTTGGCTCATTTTCCAGTAACATTATGAATTACATCATGCATAGATAGAAAATCCAGAATTTATCCAGCCATACGGATTAAGTCAAACATCTAAGTGATCAATAAATGGAATAAAAGCAATCCCTGCTCCACTTCTATAGGAAAATGACAGGTCAATACCTTCTTTTAAACCTAGACTTACAACCTTATTCCAAAACACAGAGCATCAATAGTAACATAACACATTCAGCATACCAGGAAAGCAGTGTTAAAGCTGACCTTTTTAAATGCCCTCTCCTAGCTCTGCCAGTGAAATGGATTATCTCTCCGACATCCCTTAGGATTGCACTTTGGGAAAACCCTCCATCAGTGCATATAATCCTAATTTTCAAAGGATTAATCATGGTCCTGCACAGCGGCATAAATTCAAACTTTTATCCTTTTCCAGTCTACACTTTTCCTTCTTAAAACTGTGGCTTGATTCATTTGGTTTAGCAGCTGCCTTCTTATAGCACATGCCTCCCAGATACACAGATTACATCGATAACTGGCCATCTGTGCTCGACAGTCACCCACACCAGCTCCAAATCTCCTTGGCTTCTCTTTCCAAGCTCTCAGTGGGATACTTGACCCTCAGGTGCTGGGAGGCAGTCAAAGATACAAAGAGCTCTGGATCCCACACAAGGGATGCAGTACTGAATGATTCCATGCAAGTGGCCTCAGAGTGCAACCATTAAAAAGAAAATTTAGAGAGGTTTTGTAAATACATCAAACATATTTTCATATTACCTGCCTTGTTTTGCCTGAGAGGAGGTGGATTTTCCAGGCCAATGTTTATTTGCTGTTGCCACTAAGCTTTTAAGGTCCAAATCAGGCTCTCGCTCCCACTGCCGGGAAGAATGCTCAGCTGAATATATCATTTGCTTCCAACATTCCTCGTTCTGGAGACTTTGTGGTCTGCCTGTGTTGCCGTGGGTGCCAAATGTGTTCTGTGGGGGACCCATTGGAGAGCTCAGCAGAAAGATAATGAACTCTATCACATGCTAGAAAAGTCATGGTCACAGGGTTCAGGGAAAATAAACCAAACCCCAAAACCCCACAGTGAAAAAGTCTTTGGTTTGTTGCTAAAGACAGGAATTAAAGGGCCATTCTTGGCCTCTGCTTGGAGGATGGGGTGACTGAAAGAAATTTCTTGAAGGTCCAAATCTGCTCAGAAGCCCTAGGCTCTGTCTTGGCATCTGTTCTGCTGCAGTTTAGACAACATTAACTCATTAAAGCTGCCACATTTTTATGATTGATATGTTCTTGAACCACAGTGTACTGAAAATAGGTCAGTCTCTGGAACAAATAGAAGACTAGAGATATGATTTGTACACTATTACTTTGCTTTTTTTTTTTTTTGAGGTGGAGTCTCACTCTGTCACCCAGGCTGGAGTGCAGTGATGTGATCTTGGTTCACTACAACCTCTGCCTCCTGGGTTCAAGCAATACTCCTGCCTCAGCTTCCTGAGTAGCTGGACTACAGGTGCCCACCACCACACCCAGCTAAATTTTGTATTTTTAGTAGAGATGGGGTTTTACCATGTTGGCCAGGCTGGTCTCGAACTCCTGACCTTGTAATCTGCCCACCTTGGCCTCCCAAAGTGCTGGGATTACAGGCATGAGCCACTACTTTGCTTTCTAAGTGAGAAATAGCCATTATTGTTTCCTTCCATGTGCAGAAGGCAGTCTGATTAAACAAATGATCATGAGGACTAAGAGCCTAGAATGGGAGTCACAGCTGGCCTCTACAGCTAATCTGGGTTTTTAACCTCCCCTTTGTCCATGTTTTAGGATAAGAAGTAAACTGGGATTGGCGACTATTGATTAATGATGAATTCCTCTCCTTGAAGGTCTTCAGACTATGGGATCTCAGGGTATTTTCACATTTACCCAAATAACCAGCAGTTGATTAGTAGCTCTTGTTGCTGATAGATTCTTTCACTTACACTTATCTGCAAATTAACATTTCCTTATGGATGTTGTTTTTCACATATTTACATGTATTAGTAGTGCCCACCAGAGGATGGCCGCAGGGAGACACACAGCTTGGGAAAGAGGAGAGCTGAGCTGGGGGCAAGGTGCACTGAATAACTGTGTGATGTTACCTTTCTGAACATAGTGTGCTAAAGGTTGAGCATCTCTCATCAAAAAATCTGAAATGTGCCCCGGCACGGTGGCTCACGCCTGTAATCCCAACACTCTGGGAGGCTGAGGCGGGTTGATCACCTGAGGTCAGGAGTTTAGGATCAGCCTGACCAACATAGTGAAACCCTGTCTCTACTAAAAATACAAAAAAAAATTAGCTGGACATGGTGGCGGGTGCCTGTAATCCTAGCTCCTTGGGAGGCTGAGACAGGAGAATCACTTGAACCTGGGAGGCAGAGGTTGCTGTGAGTGGAGATCATGCCACTGCACTCCATCCCAGGCGACAGTGTGAGACTCCGTCTCAAAAAAAAAAAAAAAAAAAAAAAGAAAGGAAAAAATCTGAAACGTGAAATGCTCCGAAATCTAAAACTTTTTGAGCATTGACATGACGCCACAAGTGGAAATTTCCACACTTGACCTCATGTGATGGGTCTCGGTAGAAAATGCAGCCAAAACTTGGTTTTGTGCACAAAATTAATAAAAATATTGTGTAAAATTACCTTCAGGATATATATATATATATAAGGTACATATAATACATAAATGAATTTTGTGTTTTGACTTTAGACACCCCAAGATATCTCACTATGTATATGCAGATATTGCAAAATTAAAAATAAATTTGAAACCTGAAACAGTTTTGGTCCTAAGAATTTCAAATAAGGGATATTCAACTTGTACTCTGAAAAGTGAGAATCTTCCTTTGACAATGAAATCCTACATGTGACCCTTAGATAGAAAAACTAAACCATGCCTACTGTTTTCAGCACATATGATAGGATTCCATTAGCATTTAAAAATATACGCTTACATGTGTTAGTATCAGCATACTGTAAATAGAAAATCAACAGTACCTCTGGATAGGTATGAAAAAGTCAATGTACTTTCATCCTCTTCCCATTCTATGTCAGTTTATAGTTTTTCTGTTCCCTAGGAATGCTAAAAATGTTATTTAATATTAGCAAGAATCAGACCTAATTGGATGTTTGCTGGCATAGTGGTCTTTAGTAGCACATAAGAAAGACTATCCCCAGTGATGTGCTTATGATGTTGTGTTCTCATCATAGCCTAGGGCTTTTCCTTGCCTCCTCTGATACCTTCTCCCTGGAGCCCTGTGTCAGCGGCAATGAATGCTTAAGTAGGCTCTGACAGGAAAACTCTCTGTGACCTTGGAAACGGTATTTAACCTTTCTGTGGATCAGCATCCAAATAGCAAAGTAATAATGACAGGAGCTGCTTCCTTCACAAGCCTATGAGTTATGACTAAGAAAAGGGATTGTAAAACATTCTGGACATCTTAAATACTATGGACATATCTAACAATGTTAATCACTCACCAGCTCATGCCCAGTGGCCATCACCAGACCCTTAAAGGCAGCTGCTTTCTAGGAGTCCTAGGTCACTTCCTACTGGAAATGGCAACAATTTTCACCAACATGCCTTGTTTACAAGAAAACTATGGATTTTCTTAAATAAATGTGAGGTATATCAGTGCTATAAGAAAGTGTTTTGCCTGGGGTTAGGCCAAGGTTATGAACACTTTTAGTGTGGCTCCTTTGACCAGCACTAACTTCATGAAAATATTTAGAAAAAGTTTTTTAAAGCATTTTTTTAAGGAGAAGAAAACAGAATTGGCACAAGTTATATGACAGACACAGTGAGGCTTTCTTATGTATGAAAGACATTGACACTCAGCCCCATGGGGTTTATGTAATTTGAGAATATAGCTTTAAAGATCATATTACAGGCAGCAGTACTTAAGATTAATACAGAGGCCATTTACCTTTTTATTATGTGTTTTATTAGCACTTAGCAGCTTGACTTACGAAAGAAAAAAACTGAACATAGTGTGTCACAAAAGAAAGACTGCTCTATAAAAATTAGCATAAGAAGGTAACACTAAGCTCCTCAATTTTAGGAGAGAATGTGGTTGAACGTTTTTTTTTGCACAAAGTGTGGCTATGGGCTGCATAGGAGGTTATCTTCCAGGAATGTCAGAGAGGACTTTACTGGAGAGGTGGCAATTATGGGAAGACCGAAAGGAGTGAGTTTATGAATGGAGGATGGGGGAAAATGGGAGACCAATCCAGACACAAGGAACACCATTTACAGAGGCCCTAGGTTGGCAAGTTGTGAGAGCAGATAGATGAATAGTGTGGTGAAGCCTCATTGACAGGGTAGAGCACAGTAAATGTAGTTATATGTTTTAAACAGAAAAAATATAGTTTGTTAAGTAAAACCTTTGTTTACTTGTTAATGAATTGACACATTAATGTGTCTGTAATAAAGTTGTGTACATAAATTTTAACATAGCAATTCCATTTCCAGGGATTCTGAGGACATTTTATAAAACACAGAACACTTATGTAATATAATGCCTAAGGACATTTATATAATATCCTATCAGGTAGCACTGGTTAATTTGTCCCATTGCTGATGATTAGTCAAAGTGGTACTGTCAGGTTTTTCCACTGTAAAGATACTCTTTATCCCTTAATTAATAAGAATTAATAAGAATTTTGTAGGAAAGTACTTTGAAACTATATTAGTATCAAATATTATATAATGTTTAAGAACATTAAATATATATATAGAGAGAGAGAAAGAGGGAAGAAAGAGAGAGAGAGAGAGAGGTTTATATCCAAGGATATTTATTATAGTGTTGCTTGTGTTACCAACTTTTATTTTTTTTTAATTATATACTTATTCAGTTTCCATGGCTTTCTTCTTCCATTCAGCTTTCTAGAAGATGGATCATGTTTTTGTAATTACTCATTTTCTCCTCCATGATCTTGAAAGTTTTTCATTCTTTTTCTATTCTAGATTACCTTTAAATTTTTATGTGACTTCTTAAATTGTGAAGTTAAATAGTACATCTATTTTACTCTGAAACAATGTAAGCCTTTTGAAATCCTTAACTCTGAAGTCCTCCACTCATTTTCTTTGTCTTTGTCCAATATTTTAATTCCATTTGTTTTAAAATAGCTTTTGTTCTAGATTCCAAATAATTAATTCACTCAACTGTACCTGCACTACTGTTTGGTACTTGAGTTTTATTTTTTAATATGAAATAATTTCAAACCTGGAGAAAGACTGTTAGAGTAGCATAAAAAACTTTTTTTTCCCCTGACACACTTAAAAGTAGCTGATGTAACTCCCTATCACTTCCAACTGTTTCACTGTGTAATTCTTACAGACAAGGAAATTCTCCAACATCTAAATCAGGAAGTCAACACTGATAAATTACTACCATCTCATCAGACTTGATTTAAGATTGGTCAATTGTCTCAATCATGTCCTTTAGAGAAAAGGATCTAACAAAGGAACATGCATCAGCTGTAGCTGTCATGTCTCTGTCCTCTCCCTCACCTTGGAATGATCCTCAGTGTTCTTTGACTTTCATGTTGCAACTTTTAAAGATAACAGCCTAGTTATTTTGTTGAATGTTCCTTACTTCTTGTATCTTTGATATTTTCTCATGGTTTGATTTAGGTAATGCATTTTGATAGGAATATCATAGAGGTGATACTGTGTTCTCGCTGAATCCTATCAGGGACAGTCAGTGTTGATTTGTCCCACTACTGGTACTCAGGACTATTATTAAAGGGGTACAGTCAGGTTTTCCCACTGTGAAGGTTCTCTTTATCCTTTTAATTCATAAGGATTTTGTAGGCAAGTACTTTGAAACTACATAAATATCAACGTTCTTCATTAAAATTTTCCTAAGTAGCTTTAGGATCCATGTTTCGGGACTGAATTAATTACTAATCAGATAGTTGTCATATTGCGATTTTCTTTTTCTTCCTTTCTTTTTTTTGAGACGGGATCTTGCTCTGTCACCAGGCTGGAGTGCAGTGGCGCGATCTCGGCTCACTGCAACCCCTTCCTCCTGGGTTCAAGAGATTCCCCTGCCTCAGCCTCCTGAGTAGCTGGGACTACAGGTGCGCGCCACCAGACCTGGCTGATTTTTTGCATTTTAGTAGAGACGGGGTTTCACCATGTTAGCCAGGATGGTATCCATCTCCTGACCTCGTGATCTGCCCGCCTTGACCTCCAAAAGTGCTGGGATTACAGGCGTAAGCCACCGCGCCTGGCCCATATTGTGATTTTCTAACTGCTTTATTCCATCTACATTTATCATTTGGCAGTTAACCGTAAGAAAAAGCTTTCCTTTTTCTAGATTTAGATAATTAATTTATTTGCATCATTATGGACCTACACATTTTTATTCAACGAATTATAATTTGTTGCTATAATTAATTTGATGCTCAAGTTGTCCAAAATTGGCTAGAAATTTCTTTCCAATGATGTCTTTGATATAGTCCCACAATTATTTGAATATTTTCTTACTTTCTATCCCAAAAATGTTCTAGGGTCACCTTATGCTTTTCCTGCTCTAGACCTGGAAGCAGCCATTTCACCAAGGAGCCCTGGTTCCTTTTAGTGGTAAGGGGTTATTTAGAAATTAAGATCTGGGTGTTGGGTGTAACCATTACTATTGTTCCAAGGCATGTATCTATCATCTATCTACATATACATAAATATATATACATATATATTTTTATATTTACTTCTAGATTTGTCTATATTGACTCCCATGAGTTCCACAATTCTAATTTATTTTATGTTTTCTGTTTTCATATATGCCACCATTTTCTCCAACAATGGGGAAACTGGCTCCCATTATCCTCAGTATATTTATTTATTGCATTAGTCCTACCTAGATGTACCCCATTTCTCATTGTAGCTATACTTCCTCTTCCTTGACCTTGACCAGACAACTACCTTGCTCAACTCTACCTAATGACTTTTGAATTGAAACGTTCAAGTTTTTTAAAAATTGCATTGATCACATATTTATTTCTGGAATTTCTCCTAACAAAAATACATTTTAATTTAATTTCTGTTCTTGACCCAGTTTCTACTCTTTTTCTGTTTCTTTAATCAATTAAATTCTTATATTTGCAAGGTATTTTTTAGACTGCTCTAGTCTCTTCAGTTCTTGGGGTTCAAATGATTGCATTAGTTGCATCCACTCACTGTGCTTCAACATGGCTCATTTCTATGTAGGGCTTATAATGTTTTTACTGTGGGTAATTTTTCAACCGGGATTGTTTACTAGAGAAATCCCCAGTGTCTTGGTTTGTAGACTTGTCCTTGTGGAGTCATTCCTATAGAATAATTTCGTGTTTGCTTCAGCCAAGTATTTATGAGTTTTACTGATTTAGAAAGCTATTCTATTAACTTATGTTGAGATGTCCATACCCAGGGAATATGACTTTTATAACTGTGAGTGGCACAGGCTTAGCATTCTGCTTTACAGGTGATTTGTTTTCACCCTCATCTGTACGCGCGTGGCTAGCTTCCTTGCAGCTTTCCTAGGATAACAAGCAGAGCCTATAGATTAGAATGGATATCCTTTTATGGGTCCTTGTTTTGTGCAGTTTAGTTCTGACTCATGGGTGTGACTTCTCTATCTCCCAACTTCAGGTAAACCTCAGCCTCCAGCCCTTATAACATATATTTGACTTTAATACCCCTGGTGAAAGGTTTCATCTTCCAGTTCTACTTAAGAGTTTTGCTTTCTTTTTGTTTCTGGCACCTAGATATTTCCCTAACTTGTTTTGCACTTGACTATGTATTAAAACAGTTTTTTTTTTTTTTTAATTTTGCCTTTTTAGTTGTACTTCAGAGCACATTTTAATGTTTTGACCAGGGAAGCCTATTGTTTCTAGTAATGAAATACTGCAAGTAAATAAAATGTTTAACAATAGTTGACTGCTGAAATAAGTTATAATGTAGTTGTAGGGTGAAATAATATGTAACTATTATAAACAGTATAGTTGAAATATAATAAAATAGGATATGCTTGAGACATAATATTAGGTTAGAAAGCATGACACAAAATCATAGAATATTAATTGTGTAAAAATATAAAATCAATGTATATAGAAAAGCATCTATAAGAATATACTGTAACATTAAGTGTAGGTCTCTTTGGGTTGTAGGATTATTATTGAGTTAATTTCATTATTGTTAGAGATAAAGGAAAAATAACTTTGACAAAACATTTATGAATCATAGAGTTCCTCAATTAATTATAATAAAAATCTCAGTGGTGGTTTATAACTCCAGTATTAGCTAATTATCTGGATATTGGTTGAAATAAAATACTTGAAAGTTGGGTACTAGAGAAAACTAAGCATTTAAAATTGTGATTTGAGAATTAACTCATTCTTTCAGTTTCGACGTTGTTTTAAAACAAACAATGAAGGAAATGCATAGAGTGTTAAAGAACTGTGAAGACTTTACTTCTTGATTGACTGGGCCTGAGAAGTAAAAGTAGTTTCTAGGAGATTAAGTTGCAACATTTCTTCCCTACATTAGGGATTGAATAAAATTTCCTGAAAATGAGAAAGGTACTTTGATTTCAAGCCATTGTGAGCATTCTCAAAAGGATTTGTATCACTTTGAGTATTAATACAAAGCAACCTTCACATAATTATCTAAATTAAGTTTAAATAAAATTCTCTGTAACTTTGACAATCACTTATTTTTCTTTGTGCCCTAAGGACTAAATTTCAAATTTTATACCTCTTGAAAGAAGAAATCCTACTAATTATCAGTACCTAAAATAACATCTATATTTGCATTCAAGCAAATTCTTGTAGTTACCAATAAGAAATAATGCCTTTTAAAATCTGGCTGTGTAATTGAAAGCTGAATAACTATGTCTAGTTAGTGATAGAATCTTAGAGTACACTGAAGAGAATGCAATTTTGAGTTGTACAGCTTTAAGAAAATCAGACGAAAGAAAGCCAGATGAAAACAGAGCATTTATTTATTTTTCTATGCATGTATTCCAGAAGCATATTTCATAATAAAGTAGTATTTCTGACACTTTACCATTGCTAGAGTATTTAATGTATTTATTTGACTATTTAACTCTTAACTCCATAATCTTGCCCAGAAATGCTCACAACTATAACTCATATTTTTAATATTATGTTGTTTTGAATTGACTACATCTCTACAATCATTTGAAATGGTTTTTCAATGACTTTCCTACTCATGTTTCAAATAATCAACATTCTTTGTCCATCTTTACTAATATTATTTTATAGCCTATTTTAGTGCTTTCCTATCTTTTTTCACACAGAAAATGTTACTATTTTTATACATGAATAAATAGGCCAGGTTTCTTGCTCCAGTAGCCCCAAGGCTGTGGAGACACTATCTGAGATCACCTGTCTCCTGTTGACACACCTATACAGCAACATGCACATCAGAAAGCTTTGGGTTATTCCACCTTGTCTCTATTTCATTAGGATTTTGTCTGTGTGGTCTCAAAGTAACCATAGGCTTCAGCCATCTTTGTCCTTATTAATGCTTTCAAAATTCTTGGATAAATGAATCAATGTTTAAATTTTTTTTTTTTTTTTTTGAGACAGAGTCTCGCTCTGTCGCCAGGGGCCAGGCTGGAGTGCAGTGGCGTGATCTGGGCTCACTGCAACCTCTGCCTCCCGGCTTCAAGCAATTCTCCTGCCTCAGCCTCCCGGCTAGCTGGGACTACAGGTGCATGCCACCACGCCCAGCTAATTTTTTTTTGTATTTTTAATAGAGACAGGGTTTCACCATGCTGGCCAGGATGGTCTCAATCTCTTGACCTCGTGATCCGCCCTCCTCGGCCTCCCAAAGTGATGGGATTATAGACTTGAGCCACCGCGCCTGACCCAATGTTTAAATTTTATAAAATTATTTGATTAAGTAATCAAACTCTCAAACGCATCCAGCTTTTAAAAATGGTTATCCCCTACATGTCACTTGTCTTCATCAGTGTTTATAAATGAATGAGCATGGCTTTTCTGGCATAACTGGATGCTTGCTTGTGAGTTGCTGTATTCATCAGGGTTCTCCAAGAAGCAGAACCAATAGTATATTTATTAGGTGAACTGGCTCACACAATTATGGAAGCTGAGGAGTCCTACTATAGACCGTCTACAATCTAGAGAAGCAGGGAAACTGGTAGGATGGCTCCGTCCAAGTCTGAAGGCCTGAGACCAGGGGAGCCAATGGTGGAATTCTCAGTCTGAGTCCAAAGGCCTGAGAAACTAGGGCACTGCTGGTGCAAGTCCTGAAGTCCAAAGGCCAGAGGACTTGGAGTTCTCATGTCCAATGGCAGGAAAAGATGCATATCTCAGCTTCAGAAAACAGAGAGAAACAGAAGAGAGAGAGAGAGAGAGAGAGAGAGAGAGAGGGAGAAACAGAGAGAGAGGAAATTTGCCTATCCTATACTTTTTTGTTCCATCCAGGCCCTTAACTGACTGGATGATATGTCCACTCATGCCAATCTCTTTCCAAGACACCCTACAGGGGACTTCCAGGAATAATGCTTTACCAGCTCTCTAACTATCCCTTAATCTAGTCAAGTTGACACCTAAAATTAACCAACATAAGTCCACACTTTATCAACTTCTCAGCCATACACATCTTCTAAAACTATACAATTCCTACCTTAATTTGTTCATGCTGCTATAACAAAATGCCTGAGACTGGGTAATTTACAAGAATAGAATTTTACTTCTTACAATTTTGGTGGTTGGAAAGAACAAGATCAAGGTGCCAGCAGGTTTGGTGTCTGATCAGGGCCTGGTCTCTGCTTCCAAGATGGCTTCTTGTTGCTGCATTGTCCTTACATGGTAGAAGGCAGGAGGACAAGAAATGTCTAGCTAGGAGTCTCTCAAACCCTTTTATAAGGATATTAACCTCATTCATGAGAGCAAACCTCTCATGACTTAATCACCTCCCAAAAGGCCCCTTTTCTTAATATTGTTGCATTGAGGATTAAGTTTCAATATGAATTTTGGTGGGGATACAAGCATTCAAACCAGAGCAGTTACTCTGAGTGATTAAGAGGAATATATACTGTCGGCCAAATTTTGAGGTTTTGAGGAAGTCTACTTATATGTTTACAAATATGCACATGAATTAAATGCTAGTTTTACATGATTAAATTTCATTTCTCCTCCTCTTTCCTCCCTTCTTTTCCTTCCTCACTTTTTAGTCTAATCTTTTGAGAAATTTATGATTATAAAGAATTTATCACTCATTTTGTGAATTTTACTTTACAAAATAGGAGTTATTTATTTATTCAATAAGGAACAAATTGTGTGTAGGAACAACTCCCAGCAGAAAATAATTTCTGCTTTAGAAAGGGCTATTACCCCCTAAGCTGGAATTTGCATAAAAGAAAAAAGGGCCCTTTAAGGGGAAGCAGGAAGAGTTACTTACCGAGCAACTTACTTTGTTCTAGGCACTACCTCAACTTTTCATATAGATAATAACTATAGCATCATTACATAATATGAGCTACATTATCTACAAATAACATTTTCCATTTTTGCCCTTGCTGCCAACATGTCACAAATGAAACTGATCTTCAAGTACAGTCATAATCTCCCATTAGTTTTCTAACGAAATGATCACTTTCCTTCATATATGGTTCTTACTTATCTTTTTGCCTTTAAATGTTTTAGTTCATTTGTCTTTTTATGATGTGTTTCTTCAAATTTTTTTTTCTGATGAAATAAACCTAACTAAATAAAATGAAAATTGGGATAGATGATCTCAAAGGTAACTTTGAACCAGGAATATTCTATTATATTATAGGAAGAACATTAAAAATCACCAGATATTAAACATTCTCTTATATTTTCTTTCAAATTAAGGGTAATTTCTCCAGCTTTTCTTATATCCTAATCAAAATACTTACCAAAACTTGCATTTCTGTGAGATAATCCCACTTAAAACAAGAAAATGCCTAATTTAAGTTTTTGTTTCTTCATAAGCATTTTGTAAATACCTAGATCTATGGGGGCATTTTTCTCTGAAGGAAAATGTAATAATTTACAAGAAGCAATAATAGATTTGATCTGATAAAGGGAAAAAGTCATAGAAAAGTTTCCTTGGAATGACTTTGTTTCATCTTGAAAATACATATGCAAACTCCAGTTGTGAAATAACATCTTGGAGGACACATTTTGAAGAGCAAATCAAGAACTTATATAATAGTGAAGCGGACAATAGACTGAGACTCAAGGGAATAATCTGGAGTGTTTGTAAAAAGTATGGATTTTGAAGACAGAAATATACAGGCTCAAATCCTGAAGTGGCAGTTTACTGGCTATATTGCCTCAGATAATTGATTTAAGTATTGATTTCAATTTTATTATCTATGAAAAGAAGACAGTAACACTTACTTAGTGGTTGTTCTGAGCTATCAGGTACCTACTTCAGTGCCTGGCACCCAGTAGGCTCCCTATAAATAGTATCTGTTATGACTAGTATCAACAAAGCCCTGGTGTGAGTTCTGGTCTTGTTGCTGTGTCATCTTGAACTAATCACTTTGCTATCCTGATGGAGTTTGTAATTCTTGGCTATTCTTCCCTAGAAGAATGTTGTGAGATCAATACGTGTTGAGAATCATGGCTTTATGTGGTGCATCCATCTCCTGTAATGGTTGAGAGGACCAGTGACAAGTCTTGCTGTCTGGATTTGAATCAGAGCCCTGACACTCACCAGATATTTGACCTTGAGCAAGTTGCTTCAGTTCTTTGGTCTCAGTCTCCACATTTATGTTGAGGATAACACTAGCACTTACCCCATAGGTTTGTTGTAAAAATTATATAATATATAAACATGGCTGGCACATTGTGAATACTGAGCAAATATTAGATATAGTGATATTTGAGCCATTTTCAGAGGAGTTATTAGAGCTAGAACTGAAATACCGAGCAGTGTGGTACTAAGAAGGGAACATGAGTTCTGGCATAAGACAGAGTAAAGTAAAAGCTTTTGCTGTTTTCCAGACTTTCAAAGGTTCGATTTTCTGTCTGTTAAATGGCAATATTATTATTTACCTCTTACGATGGTTGGTTGTGAAGTAAGAAGTCTCTTGACTTTTTATCACAGTGGTGAGAAACTTACTAGGGAGTAATTGCATTTTCCTGGTATGGAGAAAGTGTAGTGGGAATAGTAACTCAACCAAGAACTCTTAATGACTGTTAGTAGGCTGTTTGTAATCTAACATATATTTAAGCATTCTAAAACCACCCAAGTGTGGACATTTTATCTCCTACTTTTTCAGGCTAAGAAACCAAGAAGATAATCCCCTCTGGCTTTGTTTTTTTGAAACACAGCTATCATCAATATCACTAACATTTGCTAAGGGTATGATATCTGATAAGGACTTTGCCATACATTAACTCTATCTTTTTTTATAAGCCTGAGGTTGAGTAGGACCCAATTTATAGATGAGTAAACTGAGGTTCAAAGAGGTTAAGTGACTTGATCAAGGTCATATGACTCATGGGCAACTGAGCAAAGACTTAAACAGCTCAGTCTACTGCACTCTGATTTCTCCCCATGAACCAAATATGAACCTTCCAGTACACCTGCAGAGGTCTGTGTCCATCATTTGAGCAAGCCAGAATAGAAAAAACAGAGCTCTCGAGATTGCACCACTGCACTCCAGCCTGGTGCCTGGTGACAGAGTGAGACTCTGTCTCAAAAAACAAAACAAAACAAAAAAAAACCCAGAGCTCTTGGCATTGATGTCAGCTTGATAGGCAAATTTGCCTGCTAAGCTTAGAATCTGAATGGGACAGGACAAGCAGATGCCTTGCCAGTCAAGAGGGCATTTAGCTAAGACAGCAAATTTGCAGAGGCAGACCCCTGATCCAATAGCACTTTTTACTGATCCATTTGACCCGTTTCCATGTCATTCTAGAATAGACCAAACCAATGAAAAAGGTGGTCTCCATGAGAGCTGCATGCCTCCAGAATAATTGATGGTAGATGTGAGAGTGCAAGTAGAGGATATACATTCTTGGTTTACACAATGAGAAGCCTTGGGTTCCCCCTTCAAGAATATTCTGTCAGATTTTGTCACAGTGCACTTTTTATTTTCACATTACTATTACCACTTTCATATGTAAAATCTGCATTTTGTGAGTGTGTATTGAGTAATTGGGTGCTTCTCTGTTCAATTTGCATAACAGAGGCATACTGACATTTTCATGTATATCAGATGTGACTGTCATGCTCAAGACTAATGCAATTTCAGAATATGGCTTTATGGTAATACCACAAATGACAGTTTTTTTTTTTTTTTTTGGCTGTGTACAGAGTTTTGCACATACTCAATTAGCAGCAAAGGTAAAAAAATGTAACATGGCTTGTTATTGATTGAGATGTCTTCTACAGAAATATTAACATAGAATAAACTCATGGTTCATTTTATGTTTTATGATCTACAGATTCTTGCATGCAGACTTGTGATATTATTTCTAGATGAGACTAAAGATATAATCACATGTACCAAGATAGGCTTGATGAAGATACATTCATTATACAGGTTTGTCTTATGCCCCATTACTGGGCCCTGTGATGGATGCATTAATTGTATATGTTGTTTATAAATTACGTTATTATTTTGTGAATAATATAATTACTGCTTTTTTATTCTTATAAGGGTCTATTTACTACTGCAAAACTTTAAAATATGTTAATACCACAATAACAGAAATTCTGTTTTGTCATTTCTTCATTTTTAGTATATTGGGAGAAAAATGAAAGTTGCCTAAATCCCTCTTCATCTTTTAGGCTCTGCTTCTACATTGTTCTGTGCTGTGTATTAATATTACCTCTCTAAATAAGCTACACATTTCTAGAAAGTAGGAGCTCTCTTTTTATTTCTCCTCTTTATTATTTTCTTTCTTATGCTTACTTTGGGTTTGCTGTACTCTTTTTCTAGTTTCTTAGATTATTGGAACTTAGATTATTGATATGAGATTTTTCCTTCTCCTTTTAATAAATGTGTGTACTAAAATGCGCTATGAATTTCCATCTCAACACTGCTTTAGTTGAGTCCCATAGATTTTGACATATTGCATTTCTATGATCATTCAGTTCAATATATATTTTTGCTTTTCCTAAGCCTTCCTCTTTGACTCATGGATTATTTAGAAGTACAAGTATCCCTCAGTATCTGGTAGGGATTGTTTCTAGGACTCCTTGCAGATTCCAAAATCCACACGTGCATAAGTCTCTTTATAAAATGCTGCAGTATTTTTATGTAACTCATGCACATCCTCCTGGATACTTTAAATTATAATCATTTCTAGATTACTAATAATACAGAATACATTATAAATGCTATGTAAATAGTTGTTATGCTGTATTATTTAGGGAATAATAAGAAAAAGAAGTCTGTACATATTCAGAACAGATGCAACCATCCTTTTTTTTGAATATTTGTGATCTGTGGTTGGTCAAATCCATGGATACAGAACCCATAGATATAGAGAGGTAACTGTGTGTTGTTTAGTTAACTAGTATTTGGAGATTTTCCTATTTCTTTCCATTATTGATTTCTAGCATGGCCATAACAAAATGCCACAGGATAGGTGACTTAAACAACAGAAATTATTGTTTTTCACAGTTTTGGAGGCTACAAGTCCAAGACCAAGGTCCCGGCAGGTCTGGTTTCTCCTGAGGACTCTCTGTCTGGCTTGCAGATGATTGTCTTCTCACTATGTCGTCACATGGCCTTTCCTCTGTGAGTGTACATCCCTGGTGTCTCTTACTCTTCTCATCAGGACATAAGCCATTTTGGATTAGGGCTCCACCATATTCACCTCATTTAACCTTAGTTACCTTTTTATAGGCTCCATCTTCAAAAACTCACACTAAAAGGTTAGGGCTTCAACATATGAACTTTGGAGGGGGCGGGGGTGGGGGGTGGGGTGGGAGGACACAATTAAGTCCATAACACACAATGTGTATGATTTCAATTCTTTTAAAATTATTGAGATTTATTTTATGGCCCAGGAATATGTTCTATCTTACTGTATGTTCCATAGGCATCTGAAAAGAATATGTATATTCTGTCATTGTTGGGAGGGGGTAGTCTATGAATATCAAATTCTTTCAGCTGATTAGTTTGATATTTATAGAATTCCCACCCGACAACAACAGAATACATATATTCTTGACTGTTGAGTTCTTCTATATCCTTGCTGCTTTTCTGCCGATTTATTCTATCAATTGTTGAGAGATAGGTGTTGGAATCTGTCATTACTACTGTAGATTTGCCTATTTTTCTCTTTTAATTCTGTCAGTTTATGCTTCACAAATTTTGCAGCTCTATTGTTGGTGCATATACTTTCAAAATTGCTATATCTTCTTGGTGGATTGACGCTTTTCACATCATCTAATGTCACTCACTGTCTCTGGTAATTTTTTATGCTGCAAAGTCTACATTATGTGATGTTAATTTAGCCACTCTTGCTTCTTTAAAAAAATTAATGTTTGCATGATATAGTCTTTTTTTATATCTTTTAACTCTCAATATGCCTATATAATTATACTTGAAGTGAGTTTCTTGTAAATAGCTGTAGTTAAATTATGTTTCTCAAAATCACCTTGCCATTCTCTGTTTTTTAATTGGTGAATTTAGACTGTTTACATTTGTGGTAGACAGTATAGTGGCCCTTAAAGATGCCTGCATCCTAATCCCCAGAACCAATGAATATGTTACCAAATATGGCAAATGGAAATTAAAGTAGCAGATAGAATTAAGGTTGTTAATTAGGTAATCATCAGATGGGGATACCTAGATTATCTGAGTGGGCACAATGTAATCACAAGTGTCCTTAAATTGGGAAAGCAAGGGAAGAAGAGGAGGTCAGGGTGATGTGATGTAAGAAGCCTCCTTTTTAGAGAGCTTCCTGTAGCCATTCTTTTTGAGTAGGTCTGCAGGTAAGTGATTCTCTTTGTTTTCCTTCATCAAAGAATGTCTTAATTTCCCCTTCATTTCTAAAGGATATTTTCACTGGGCATAAGATTATGTATTGATGAGTTTTTTTTCCAGCAATTTAAAAATATGGTGCCATGTACCTCTGGCCTCCATGATTTCTCTTTCTTCTTCTTCTTCAACTTTTATTTTAAGCTTAGGGGTTTATGGGCAGGATGTTGGCCTCCATGGTTTCTGATGAGATATCTGTCATTCAAATGGTTTTTTCTATAGATAAGTGTTGTTTTTCTCTGGCTACTTTCAAGATTTCATGTTTTGTCTTTAGTTTTCAGAAGATTAATAATATATTTTGGTATAGATTTCTTTAGTTTTATTCAATTTAAGGTTCGTTGAATTTTTAGGTTCAAGTCTCTTGCTAAATATGGAACGTTTTAAGCCATTATGTATTTGATTACTTTTTCAGCTCTATCATCCTACTCTCTTTCTATGGATTGGGTAACACAATGTTAGATTTTGTATTATACTCCCCCAGGTACCTAAGACTCTGTTTATTTTTTCTTTTCAGCCTATCTTTTCATGATTTTTATTATTAGGTAGGTTCTATTTTCTATCTCCCATTTCTCTGGTCCTTTCCCATCTTGCTTCCATTCTGCTGTTTAACCCATCTATTGAAATTTTAATTTTGGTTATACTATCTTTTAGTTCTAATATTTTATTGGTTCTTCTTTATATCTTCTGTTTCTTTGCTGAAATGCCATTTATTTGCTGAGGTTTTTTATGTTTTTGTTTTAAGGGTTGTCTTAGTCCATTTGAGCTGCTGTAACAGAATACTTTAAACTGGGTAGCTTTTAAATAACAGAAATTTATTTCTCACAGTTCTGGAAACTGGGACATTCAAGATCAATGTACAAACAAATTTGGAATCTGGTGAGAGCCTACTTTAGAGTTCATAGATGATGGCTTTTAGTGGTATCCTCACATGGTAGAGGGGCAGGGGTCTCTCTGGGGCCTCCTTGATAAGGGCACTAATCCCACTCATGAGGGCTCTTCACTTATGAACTAACCATTTCCCAAAGGCCCCACCTCCTAATTCCATCACCTTGGGTATTAGGATTTCATTGTATAAATTTTAGGGAGAGATAAACATTCAGTTTATTTCAAGTGTGTTTATAATTGCTCACTAAAACATTTATATTAAGGTTGCTTTAAAATCATTATCAGATAATTCTAACATCTTTGTCATTTCAGTGTTGGCATCTATTGATGGTTGATTCTTTTTCATTCAAGTTTATTTCCTGGTTCTTGGTATAATGAGTGTTTTTTAATTGCAACATGAACATTTTGTAAGTCATATTATGAGTCTTATATTACGAGACTCTGACACTTATTTAAGTCTTCTGTTTTATCTGATTTTGTGTCAGGGAAAGGGAGAGTGCCACCCTATTACTGCCAGATAGAGTTAGGAATCCATATTTTCCACGCAGCTTCTTTTGACACCTGGGTGGGAAAGCTCTTCCTTGCTACTAGACAGGGGTGGGAGTTCTGGCTTATCATGTAGCCTCCAATAACACCACAGTGGAGGGTGGCCTTGATACTCCATTGGGCTATAGCAAAATTCTTGACTTTCTACTAGGCCTCCCCCTGATACTATCCCAGTGGTGAGAAGGGGTGCCTCATTATTTCTGAAAGGAAGAGATATTCCAGTCTCCTCAGTGGTTTCCACTACATAGTCATAGGACTTTATTTCCAGCCAGTGGGGATGAAAGTTTCAGTTTTGTACTTGGCTCTAACTCCACACTGACAAGGGTGTTTGGGTACTTCATTACAGCTCCATGAGGGTGGAAGGTTCTGCAATTGGCCTTTATTGGTGTGAATGGGAGTGAGACCACAGTATTTTATGTGGTATTTGCTCAGTGTTGAACAGTTATTATCTGAAGTGTTCTGTTTTTGTAGGGTGTTCTTTTCCTGGTCATTTGGCTGGACAGAGGAGACTTTTTTTGGGTTTATTTTTGTCTGTGTCCATTGGTGTTTCTGGGTGGTCATATTATTTGACTCCAAGTCTGGTATATATGAGGCAGAAAGAAAACCCAGGAACTCATCGCCATGTTTTTCCAAGGGTCCTGGGATCTGTAGCTAGTTTTTCTTCTTCTCTTCATGTTTCAGTCTTCTTTTTTTAAATTTTATGTATAATGTTCAGGATGTTAGTAGTGGGAGGAATAGGAAGAAGTATCTCTACTCAACCCTTTCAGGGACTTTTTGGTATCTCCTTTGGTATCTCCTCCTGTGCCAAGTTCTTATGCAAAGTGCCAAGAATATAAGTTTTGCAGGAAAATATTTGATCTCTTGTGAAGCATGTATCTGTATTCGTTCATTCATTCATTCATTCCCTCACCCCTTCAATAGATGTTTTTCTAGGTATAGAGGACATTATAATGGCTTCCTAATTCGTCTGTGTCCACCTGTGCCCTCCCTAAGGTTTGTTCTTCATATGATAGCTGAGAGAGCCTTTATATAGGTTAAAAAAATCAGAAAACTCTTCTCCCTAAAATGTGCCAGTGATTTCCCATCATAATTTAGAATGAATCCAGAGTGTTTGCTATGAATAATTTAAGGAAAAAAAATCCAGTGTGAGGCGCAGGCAGAAGCATGGAAATAATACTCTAGAGTTGCGAATTCCAGTCCAGGATCTGCCACCAGAGAAGGGTGTGGCATTGAGAAACCAGCTAACCCTTCTTGGTCTCTCTTTCTTGGGCTGCCAAAATCAGAGACTTTGGTGAGCTATCCCAAACTTTTCTCTTTCTCTAATATTTTACAAAGGTAACAGACATGGAAACTTATGTGCTCTATTTATACTTTTAAATATTTGTGCTGTAGAGTAAATCTCTTCTTCTCTGAATGAATCCATAAAGTTATCTACAATGATATTACTTAGAATAAAAATTTTAGAATAACTCTCAAATTCCTGTACAATTCCTACCCCCTTCCTTCTTGGTGTTTGCCATTCCTTCTGCCTGGAATGCTCTTCTCCCGATATCGAATGGATTGAATGGCTCACTCTCTCATTATCTTCAAATCTTTTCTCAAGGCCGCTATCTCAATGAGATCTTTCCTGATACCACCTTATTTGTCCCCTCCCCTAAACATGACAATCACTTTTTTTTCTGCTTTATTTTTTTCCTAGCACTTATCACTTATATTCTATGTATTTTATACATTTACTTATGTTCTACTTATTTTATTTATCCATCTAATTTATTTTCTTTTTCTTCCTTCTAGAATGTAATTTCCATGACGGCAAAGGTTTTGGTTATTTTTTTAAGCAAATATTTTTGGGTTGGGCACGGTGGCCCACACCTGTAATTCCAGCACTTTGGGAGGCTGAGACAGCTGGATCACGAGGTCAGGCGATTAAGACCATCCTGGCCAACATGGTGAAACTCCATTTCTACTACAAAAATTAGCTGGGCGTGGTGGTGCCTGGCTACAATCCCAACTACTCGGGAGGCTGAGGCAGCAGAATCTCTTGAACCCAGAAGGCAGAGGTTGCAGTGAGCCAAGATTGCACCACTGGACTCCAGCTTGGCAACAGAGTGTGACTCCGTCTCAAAAAAAAAAAAAAAAAAAAAAAGTATTTCCTAAGTGCTATATGCTATATATACCTAACAATTTTAACAGTGCCAGGTACTCTAAAACATTTGTTGAATGAATGATTAAGTGCATGTCTGTTGGACTCTTCTTTTCATCAGCTTTTAGCCTTGTTTCTGTACATCAGTCACCCAGCACATTCAATCAACATATTTGACCTCTTGAAGGTACATTTCATTTAACCAAAATATCAAATTAACACAAAAAATTAGATTCCTGCAGTACAGAGAATATATGAGAATAATAATTATTGTTATCATTTAAGTCAACAAAATGTCTAACAGAATAACTGTGTATTGAACCTACCAAGATTTTGTATATTGGAATATGATCTCATACGAAATGAAGGCACTGATTCACTTGGTATGTAATATTACAAAGATTGGCTCATTTATGTGAATATTTTGGCCCCTTGACTACTTCACTTCAAGCTAGTGCTGGAGGTGTGGGGTGGGCAGTGTAGAGTCCTTCTTAGCATTTGCACACATGCGTTTTTACAGACCTGGACACCTTAGCTGGTGTCTGTCTCCTCATTAGCATCTCCCTTTGAAAATGAATGGCTCATGCATGAACCAAGAAGGGCTCAAATGAAAAGCTGTCACTATCATCTTCTCGATTTGCTTTGAGGTAGGGTTTATTCATTTTAAAAATAATTCTAAAATGCCAAATGGAGGATTTTGTTTTTTAAAAAGGCTGAAGATATAAAATATTCTGGTTTTCAGTCTGACAACCAACTTTGAGTATGGTGAACATCTAGTGTAAGGATATATATAAAAAAGGACTGCTTTTAAACATCTTAAATCTTGATTTCTTTTGGGCCAATTATTCTGATGAGCTCAACATTCTTAGTGCCTAGCCAAATCTTGGGTGAGATGTGGGTAGAAAAAGCAAAGAAACTGAAGCCTGAAGGAGAATCTTCAGTTTACTTGGCTTGTGTGTTTGGCATCCTCCCAATTGTTCTTGTGTCTTTGTAAGTTTCTGCTGAGTATTCAGTAACAAGCGAGGACTGTCATTTCCCTAGCCTATCTATAAGGACAGTTTTATTTCTTGTGCAGATTGTTTATCTAGTTAATTATGTTGACGAACCACTGGGATGGAAAACAAACTGCCTTGGATGGAGGCAACTTTCCTAATTCTATTAGCTTATAAGACAGGGTTACAACATCTCCACTCTATTAAAATATTTAAAAAGCTGAAAATCAACCCACCAACCAAACAAACAAAAAGTCCTCTCCTATGGATTTGGCAGAATCTCCGAGTTGTCTTATGCCCTCCCTCAGTCAGAATGTCTGCTTAGATTTTGCTTATCTTACATTGTAGACAATTAAGCTTCTGGTAGACTTTACCTTCTTATTCTTTTATTTTATTGACAACTAAATTCCATATAAAATGCCAAACAGCATTTAAAAGAAGAAATGGAAATGGAAGCCATTGTTAAGTCCTGAAACATGAAATCCTGAGCATGAATGTTGGCTTAAATGTTCATCCCATCCTAGATGACCTGAATTGATAAAGCCAGACTAGTGAGAATCTCATGTACAATACGGTGTGTTTATCATGTTACAGGTCATTTCCTTTACTTTCCTAAAAATGTTTTTAAAAATGGTTTCAAGTTTATCCAGCTGCCTTTAGTGGAGCATACTGAAAGTAAAACTGCCCTAAATATGACAGATAGCTAGCAACTATTGCTGAAAAACTGACACTGGATTGGAATTGTCTCAGCAAAAAGTCGTGCTTTGTAAAAGCCACATGCTCTGAAATATTTGTCTTTGTGATAAGCTTTTGCGTAAATCCTGTCCTGATGTTAACATTGAGAAGGTGCATCTTGCCTTCTTCAAATTTTGTGTTAAAAAGGTTTCCAAAAAGGCAAACCAAATCAAGGGATGTTATTTATATACATTTATTGATTCAGGTTCAATATTTCTGCACTGATTTCTTTCACCATATATCACAATATGGACTCTATTATGAATTTTGGCCCAATGAGTATATTATTTCTGTGTAGGTAGATAATATAGCAATATATAATGTTAAGTGGTGCTTTGAAAAAGCATGGAATTTATAAAAATAATATAATCTATGTGTATATTTTCCAGCTTATCTGAGTGCTCTTTTAATCCATGCTTTTTAAAAAATACTGTATTTGCAATTTAAGCACTGCCACATGCTGCCACTGCCGTTACAAAGATACATTAGATTGATAGAATGATGCTACATTCTTTATGACTGGAGAAAATAATGACTTCCTCTGTTCTCTCTAATCGTGTTTTTATGGTTTGTTTTCCAAAATACTGCATACTTGACCTTAAAAAGGGGAAAAAGACTGCACATTTCATTTAACGAGTAATAAAAAGTTGGGTTCTCATTTCGCATTTTAACCTATGGGGAATACATTTTACTATATTTTCATTGTGATGCCCAGGTCTTAGACAATTCTGGCTGACTCTGGTTGCTTAAAGACTATATGTCTCAGTAATTGAAAATAGATGCAGTGGACGTTGACCTATTTTACTTTCTATGTATCCAAGTTGAAAACCACTTTCTAGTGTTCCATGAGATTTTAGAAAGTCATTATTTCTAGTGGAAGGAAAAAAAAAACGCATGCTTGATTTTTCTTCCCTCTTCACTAAGTTACCTTTTATTAGTTCTTCCATTACAAATTCTAGACTAACAGGTGATAATGATACTGTCTGTTGCATCTTGTTTAAAAGGTAGAGCACTTTTAATGCATTCCTCTTGGAAAAGTACGTTATTTGAACATTTACTGCTTTAAAGTACATTTTAGAAAGCTGGTCCTTTTCAAACCTTCAGATCTTTTACGTCAGGCAATTTGTATGTCCAATATTATTCGTATAAATGGGAAGAGCCCCACCCTCTCCAAAATGCTAAGAATAGTTAAAATAAAGCTGTTTTAAGATACATAAAAATAATAATATTCCTTTGGAAATGAAATAACATTGTAGATAAGACAAAAATTAACTCAGAGCTTGCCCTTTAGTTGATTAAGAAGCCAAACTCCCCCAATTTTGGATACCCAGATCTTACTCTTAAGTTATGAGGTTGAAGAATAGAAAAAGTGTTTTTTTGTTTGTTTGTTTTTCTCAAAAGACAGATTTACACCACTTTTCACCTTATAATTAAGGCCAGGGACTTTTAATAAAAGTGCATTACATTTTGTAATGATATGCCTAAAGCACTTCAGCAATGCTGCTTAGTTTAGGAGATAACACAATTTACATATGAGTCTGATAACCATATAGTTCAGAATTTCTAGTTTTGTTATCGATGGTATACAATATTCATCTTTAAGAAAGTTTTAGGAATTTCAAGTAACATGTTTTAGAAATTACCTCAGATAATCTGTATTTTTAAAAATTCTCATTATCCACAAATAAGCAGCAATTTGATAAATCTGTTTATTTTTTTCTTGAGCCATTTGTAGAAAGGTACTCAGCACTTCCACTACTCTCAAGCTTCTCTTCTTTTCGGTAGGATATTGAATCCATGTTTTGTAGCCTTTTTAGAGAATGATTTAGTTTTAACAAAACATAAAGTACTCGTAATCCATCTAATTCATTTAATAATCATTCAAAAATTTAGTGTCTCTATTTCTTTCTAACACAGTATACAAAAACATGCTTGACTTGTCATTAGGATTTATTTGACATATCAACTTATTTTCAAAATATCTAAGTTGATCAGCCTTAAAATCAGAAATTAATGACTAAATTGACACTCTATGTGTGCATATAATACAGGCAATGTACTACCACATTCTAAACAAGTTTTTCAGACTTGTTCCTTTCAGCTTTCATAATCAGAGAAGCCTTCTCTATAAGGGAGGACAAACAGCAAAATGCGTATGGAGGTTTGCCTGTGTGGAGGAGGGGCAACAGTAGGAGGTGATTTTTGGTGAGTGTCCACTATACATCAAACACTGTGCTAAGTAATTTTACAGGTCTCATTTTGTGATGTGACGTTAAATGTCTGTAAAGCATGTCATACCTCAACCATCATGGCTTATGCCTAATTTTAATTTCTCAGTTCTGACTGCTGATTTCCTTTCTGTTGCCCATAAGTAAAATAACAGAGTAGAAAGTCATGAAGACTTTCTTATAGATCAGTGGAAGGATTTAGTTATAACACCTTGGAACTGTTAGAAATTTTAGAACTCATCAAATCCAATCTCCCAATTGTATGGAGGAGGAAACTGAGGGGAGGAGGCTAAGCAAATTTTTCGTGGCCTGAGTGTCACTAAATTGTAGGCTCATCATATTTCGGGACCATTTCCAGGCATTCTAAGTGTTGTGTGATGTTCAGATGGTGTTTTTGATCCTGGGATTTGGGGATTAGATGGATTCCCTTATCTGTTTTTATTCTATTTTTAGACATCCACTTCCGTTTTCAGTGTCATCTCGTTCCATTTTCTCTGGTGGCATCTGGATTTTTCCAAGTATCTTGCTGTAGCTGTGTTAGGGATGGGGGATTCTGAGAAATCAAACCAGAAGTTTGACATTATGAGGCTTGACTGAAAGTAAATTAGGATTTATCGAAATGTACACCAGGAAGCTCAGCCACGAAATTGATTGAAAGACTAAACCTGAATATACAAGTCTTCCTCTGTGTTTCACAATATGTTCTTTTGTACCCGCAATAACTATTAAATTTTTATAAGTGTTTTTTATTCAAGCTATAGCTAGAAGAATGAAAAGTTTATGAAAGGATTAAAGCATTTATTTCTCAATTTCCTTGAGCTATAGTATGAATCCCTTCACATTGGTGAATCTATTCATAGAAACATGTGTTTGTCAGAGAAAATCACCCAGTATCCCATCAGTGAAACACTCATTTATTTTATCTCTCTCTGTGTAGTGTATATCAGAATGTGATAAAGTATTATTTCCACAAACTCATATTTTCTTTGGGCTGGCTATAGGATATTATTCAGCAAGCCATTTTGAGTTCAATGTGAATATAGTTTTCCCTTGGACTCTTTAGCAACGATATTTTATAATTTTACTTCAAGAACTGTAACTACTGAAGATATCTTAAGATAGCTCCTTAAGATATTTGTTATAACAAATAAATATAACCTTCCTGGCTCTCAGCTTTCATCTTCATGAGTTCTTTTCTCAATGATAGTTGCAGACACATTTGTGTTTCTTAGGTGTTTCTACCTTTATTTTACATAATAAGAGGGCTGCCCTGAAAAGTGTGTATAGGTACACATAGAGCTGGTTTTGGTTGACACAAATTAATTAGAATTGGAAATTATTATATAACTCTTCCATTCTTCACTGGGAGCTGCAGTTACAATGCTGGCACCGGCTAATTAACAGGCTCAATTCTGCCTTTTCAGTGAGACTAGTCCATGAAGGATTTGATGCTTTCTTTCCTGAAACAAACAAAAACAGCTTTGGAACTGTCAGAAATAACAGCGGCTCTTGAAGGCTAATCATTACCAGCTTTTGTCATGTGGTTGTAATTGTTGCATGAATTCTGCTTCAATCAGGGAAAAATATGCTTAAGTGCCAGTAAAAGTTTTTATGCTGCTCTGAAATTTTGCAATTTATGGCTTTGTACAGATCAGCCTGTGTTACTAGGCAACACGGTATGTATCATTCACTCAAATTATTCCTTAATCCCCAGCATTGCTACAAAGTCCAGATTTTAAAGTGTAATATAATACATTATTATAACATACAGATAATTTCTGATGACAAAAGTGAAATTGAATTTTTGATGCTGAAAAGGAAGCAGTATTTTAAGAAAAAACATACTTGATGGAAAACTGTAAGAATATTTACAGCGTAACTATATTTACCTCAGGAAAAAAAAAGGTTCCGAATGGATTGAATGATCATGTAGTTCTCTGATTGGCCATGAAGCAGGCCAAGTTTTTGGCACTTAAGCAATCGTATTTGTGATGCTGGTTTTAATTAAGAAGTACACTGCAGGATACTCAATGACCAGGGAAGTGTGGCATTGCTGTTTGCTTGCTGTGCATCCATATGCATTTGAGAGAAGATAAAAGTCTGAAAGAGATATAATGGCTCTCTCCCTCCATCTTTACATAGACAGTCTGCCTGATACTGTGGGTTGCTGCTCAGACTGAGTCTTTGAATCTGCAGGAAAGTCTGAGCATTCTCATTTACAGACAAGAAATTGCACCTTGTTCCTCCAAGCAATATCAAATTGAATGGCAAGGACAGAGCCAAAGATGCTTTGGAGATGTTTGATGACTCAGGGTGATCTTACAGAAACCCTATTTCAGTGTTGAAATAGGCAGAGTAGCTTGGTTTGTGGTTTGGAAGTGCTTTCTTGCTTGAACACTTTTTTAGTGTTTTGAATTTCTGTGATTGTTCTCAAGCAGTCTAAATGATATTTCAAAAATAATCACCATGCCAAAATAATAAAAGTCATGTTTTGAGCAGAAGCTCCCCAAGTTTTATACTAGTCTAACTCTGACATATAGGAAATACTTCTGAGGTGAGAGTACGTGGCTTATATGCGTAGGAAGTGGGAGATTTGAGTTTAAACTTTGGCTGAACTCTGACCTCATGTACTAGATCCTCACTACTTGACATGTGGCCCACGGAGCAGCAAAAAGAGAATCTCCTGGCAGCTTGTAAGAAATACACACTCTTAGGCTCTGTCCTAGACCTACTAACAGAATCAGCAGCCTCACAAGATTCCCAGATGTAATGTATTGAATGCCTGTAGAGTCTGGGAAACACTGCCTTAGAAGCAGACTGGATTCCTTGCTGCCACAGGCCCTTTGCTTTGTTCAGTGTCTCTCCAGCTGGAAGGTGTGACCCCTGGGGGCATGTAGGAGTTGTCACTGTGAACAATTAAATAGGACAAGCTGCTAGTGAGCTGGGATGGCTTATTACAGCAGCTTCTGCATGAACCTCTAGGCCTCTCCTTCTTAATTACTTGCAAATCTACCTTCCCTTTTCCCCTTTCTCAGATCCCCTGGGTGGGGGTGATTTGTCATTTCTTCTAATTGCCTCTTTCTATTCTCAGGGCTGGCCTAAGGTGTGATTTTTAAGAACCCTAGAAACGTCTTCTGCTCCAAAGTTCTCTCTTCCGTCTGATATTTAAGAGTTGGGATTCCACTTCTAAATGTCTGTTGCTTATAAAGCATTGCCCTGTGTTAAAGCAGAAAATCTTCTTCTATGCCTGGGTTCAGCTTTTGGGGACTTGGTGTCTTCATCCGTAAAATAAGGGGGTTGGAGAAGACTACTCAGTGACTTCTTTTCCTAAAATTTATAACATGTGAAGATTTATTTGAGCCTTCTGACATAACTGAAACCTGACTTGGTAAGAGACAGGAGGGGAAGATTTATGAAATTAAGTTATATGGTAAGTAAGAGATTAGCCAAGAGTTACATTTTTGGTTGGTGAAGAGATGTGGGGAAAGAGGCCACAGGAAGGGAGGCCAGGAGCCCAGTGCAGAGGCAGGCAGTGGACTGACACCAACGGCAACTGTCATGACTTTGCAGTTGTGTTCAGAATACACTCTGATCATTATCATTTTTTAACTTGTCCTTTCCTTTTTGGTAACAAATGTTTTCTGAGAGCTTGTTTGTTATTTTGTGGTTGCCCAGCAGCTGAACATGGAATTGGTGTGCAAACAAGCCAGCACGTTTTGGGGAAAATTCTTTCTGTGGCTGTCACCATAAACCCATCCTCAGGTCTCTCAGTCCAGCAGTGTCAGTGAGGGCAGGGGATGAGGGGAAGAACTCAGTGTTCAGTGCCAACAGTGTGGGTGGCATAAAGCCACAGATTGAGTCAACCATTGATGGAAGGAGTGTCTTCACCAGGCTGTTTAGTCAGGGAGGGCTTAGGCTGCACACCTTTCTTCTTTCCTTAGTGTTGGTACTCACCTACACCAGGTAAGCAGGAAACAGAAGAGGTACAAAACAAGAGGAGATGTGAGTGGGTAGAATGTTGGCAGAAATCCAGAATAGTGTAGTATCCATGGAGGCTAGGGAGGAGAGAGTTTTTAGACAGCCAGTTGCATCGATACAGAAGACAGATAGATGGATCTTCCTTTTGTTCAGCTTTGTACACAGAAAGTCAAAATGAATGATCTGAGTGTATATTTAGGTCAGGATAACTTGAAGTTTGGTCATGAAACAATACTGGTTGTGTGCTTATGTTTTCATGACTAGACAATTTTTCAGAATAGGAATAAGGAATTGCTTGGGGCCTCAAAAAATAGTTGATTGTAATTATTTGAAGCCCCCTGTCTCTTTCTTTTTTAATCTATAGGAAACAGGAAAATTACTCCAGCACTTTAAATTTCAAGTGTTTTCTTTGGAAGGTGGATTCTTTTATAGGCAAGTCTGTGTTCTTTTTCTTGTGGACTATGTAGGTTTTCAGGTTTTGGAAAAAAAAATCTAGGAAAGCCAATTCATGTTCTCACTTTGCTTAAGAAGAAAATTGGACATTCTTGCATCATCCAGAATGGAGGGGAGGAATAGAGAGTAAGAGGGGAAGAGTATGATGCTAGGGAGATGAGAAGAGGGCTCCACGTTCCAGGATGTGGCACACCTTCCTCCTCTTTTGAGCAGATTGAATGAAATACAAAAGTGCTTGATGTGAGTGGAGTGGGTTTCTAACGCACACTGAAGAAAGAGCGGTGTTTTGCCCCAGGGAAATGTGGTGTAGAATGAAAGCAGTTTGTGCTAACGGAGGAGCCCGTGGGGGAGCAGGAGGAGGAAGGAGAAGTGGAAAAACAGGAGGTGAAGGAGGAGCAAAGCACCCCTCCAGACTATGAGGTGGACATCAGGGCTCTGCCTAGATCCTTTTTCAGAGCCAAGACACTTATCCCTCAGAGGCTGGGAGGATTTGTGGCCCACAGCGAGAGCTGAGTTTCCTCATCAGGACAGTTGTCCTCTGCTGGAGAGAGCCATCTAGGTGGTACCCGTTCCTGAGAGCAGACCACAGTCACAGACTGGCCAATGTGGGGGTAGAAGATCAGCTCTATAAAGGTAAAATGGTTACACCCTAACCTTGTGTAACTGTGCACGGCCATTCTGCCCTAGAACTCCCTGTGGGATTGTCTGAGACCTGCATTGAGATCATATCCTCGAACCCCAAATTTATCCTCTTCCCAGTCCTGTTTTCTTTGTTTTCTCCCAGATGTTGATCCTGGGAGCATCAAGGAAACTCCATCTGTGAAACTTGGAAGTCTCCTCAAATTTGCAGAGATCTAGGGGGAAAGACTCGAACCTTTATGGATTTAAGGGTTAATGAGGTGGAGTCACAGCAATTTTACCTGGATCTAATGAGGGCGGCACAAACTCCAGGTATTAGTTATTTACATAATTCTAACCTGGTGTTTTGCTCCAGGCAACATTTGAAATTAGCCCCAAATGCCTGTAGGCAGTATATCCTATACTTACTTCTGAATTTGCTTAGAGCAGTATTCCAGAATTCTTCTCAACATAGCCACCAGATCATGGCGCTGGTCTCACATTAAAAATAAAAAATCCAGATCTGTTTTCTCAAAGTAGAACATCTTGGCTTATATTTTGAATAAGAAAATAACAAGGACTTTTTGGGAAAAGTACTCAGAGAATAGTTTCATATATAATTTGGAGCCATAACTTTTCTGGAAGGCATTGAATATGGAGATGGGAAATAAGGGGGAACAATACTGGGCTTTCTCATCTAAAGAATGGGTTCTGGGCTCTTATAATGACAGAATGCAAGTGACGTCAGAGAAAAATCTACTTTTTGATGCAAGATTTCGATATTCTTAAGTCAAAAAAGCTAGATAGGCACAGGGTGCAGATTGCATCCTTTATATTATTGCTTCTAACAACATCTGGATATGGTTCTTACGATTAGAAGTTATAAAAGAACACATTGTTTAAGGGAACAAAAGTTAATTTTTAATTTCTGTAAAATTAGTCACCTACCACCAGTAGTTTTAAAAATGCATGGTTATATGAATAACATTGACAATTGTTATACTTGTATGTGGTAAATAGAGAACTAGTCATTTAGAATGTATAATTCTATGTATTAAGCACATAATTTATCTTTTAAAATGAGTATGTTGTTTTAAATTTTACAAGAAACAATGTGAACATAAAAACTAAGCCCAGTGATGTATTAACTGAATTTGATAAAAAAAAAAAGTTGAGAAGGTGGTTGGACTTAAAAACATCTATTGGCATGCCCCCATGAGCATGCCTTCAGAGTGAATGCTCACATAGGGCACAGGGGCCCTGTCACACATAAATCGTTGTGTAGTCCCTGTTGAGTAGAAGCAGCAGGAGGTGACACTTCAGATTGGCGGGGAAACATGGGGCTTCACGGAGCAAGGATTCTAAATAAATCAAAATATGAAGACACTTCATTCCATGAGGAATTTTTCTGTTTCCCACCATTAGCTCTGGGTACTACTATTTGAGAACCACTGGACTGTCAGTGACGAGGTGAAGGATTCATTATCCACATAGTGTGGGCTGGAATTTCTCTAAGGAAATATCCTGAAAGTCCCCTTGTGGCAGAAGATGAACCTCTGCAGGAAAGAAGGGATGGCTGACATTCAGAAGGGGGTAGTTAATGAAGCGAATGGCCAGGGTTCTAGGTGTGAGGAAACAGAAACTGGGTTTGCTTCGCCAAGGGAGGTGGTGATAAGAAAGGAAAAGATGCAGAGAAGGAAGGGAATGATGTGTGAGATGGGGTGAAGTCTGGAACTGCATGGAGTCTACAGGAGAAATGTTCCAAGGGACAAAGGAATTTTTGAATCAAAGGTAATCCCTAATGACACAGCATGTTAGTGTGCTGTTGAGTGTGTGTGCATGTGTGTGTGTGTAACTGGAGCTGTTTCATGTCTGTTTCACATGGAATACAGCATCTTACAGCCATGGAACATGACATTTTACAGTGTGGCACAGTGAGATAATCATCTCTACACTGAACTAGAAAAGCAGATGGCCAAAACTAAAGGAGACCATGAGCACATAAGCTCCTCAGGCTTCTGTGGAAATTTCTGGAGATCTTGCACTGTTTCAGGGAGTCTAAGCCTATCCTATCTAAGGTTTCAGTGGACCCAGAGGTCACCGTTGACATCATAAGGACATTGCTGTGCCTGTCAGGTACACCATTGGGTGACTCTCATCTCAAAGTGCTGGATACCCTTACATCACCAAGCTCCATTGAATTGGTGTTATGCTCTTGGCTTTTAAGAAGACCATTCCAAGAGCAACCAACTAAGAATCAGGCTAAAAAAAAAACGATGCTTGAAAATGATCCCTATGTGACTCTATGTCTCTATCCACAGTCCCACAGGGGAAATTTCCTTAGGAATTTGGTGTCAAAAGGACTGCTCCATTTGGGGGACCTGGTCTGCACTTGCTTTGACAAAAAGGACTGGAGATTTAGTGATGCCTTTTCAACCTGGCTGCAGGAAGTTCCAAACCTAATATTCTTATGTGTCACAACACCTGTTTGTCTGTACCGTCGATGGTTTTGCTTCTTCCTTTTTGTGATTTTTCTGTCTGGTTTCTTTTGTATTACCCTGTTTTAGTGTGCTTTTCATTGAAAGCCACTCAAATCCCCTATGGAAATATTTAGAGTAAAAATAAAATACACCTTTGATTTTGTTCAATAACAATTTTCATCAGACTCATATCAAATACTAAGATACTGTAGAGTGTCCTGGTGAAGGTGCCAGAAGCACCACATACTTACATGTTTCATTTCTGCACTTAGTGTCTTCTCTGAGGATTAGTTGCTCATTGGGATCCACACCTTCATTTTGTCTCTCATGGAAGAGGAGTTATAACCCTTTAGGTTATGCCATGCTATCAGCTGCCTTTGTTCCTAAAATTCATGAGTGAATTTAAAATAAACTTTTTTTTTTTTTTTCAGAAGCTTAATAGATTTGTTTACTTAGCCCCAGATATGACACTGTCCTTTTTTTCAAACACAATTTCCCCATGAAATAGGTTATTTGGATGAAGTTCACACGCAATTTGAGAAAGTGAGTGGGAGCACAGGAAAAGAGGAGAGGGGAGAGACACTTTAGCGGTTACAAAAACTGGGGACTGACGCTTCATTATTTAGCACAATTTACTGCAGCATTCACATAGCTTCAGTGGTGCTCTTCCCTTCCTCATCTACCCCAGGGACCTCAGCCTTAGCACTATTGATATTTTCTACCGGATAGTTCTTTGTTGTGTGGGACTGTTCTGTGCATTGTAGGATGTTTAGCAGCATCTCTGGCCTCTACCCACTACCTGCCAGTAGTGCTCTCCTCCTTCAAGTTGTGACAACCAAAAGTGTTTCCAGACATGACCAAATGTCTTCTGGGGGTGCAATCACACTTGTTTTTTTTTTTTTTTTTTTTTTTTTTGAGACTGACTTTCAGTCTGTCGCCCAGGCTGGAGTGCAGTGGCATGGCTCACTGCAACCTCCGTCTCCCAGGTTCAAGTGATTCTCCTGCCTCAGCCTCATGAATAGCGGGGATTACAGGCATGTGCTACAATGCCCAGATAATTTTTTTTTTTTTTGTATTTTTAGTAGAGGTAGAGTTTCACCATGTTGGCCAGGTTGGTCTTGAACTCCTGACCTTAAATGATATGCCCACCTCAGCCTGCCAAAGTACTGGGATTACAGGCATGAGCCACTGTGCCTGGCCCACATTTGGTTGGACGTCACTGATCTATGTCTATGACCAGCTTTTCTATCATGATAGGCTACATAACTACTGTCTGATTCATCTTGGCTGCTGGAACTTCCATCATGTTATAGTCATTTCCTCAGCCTATAGCCTAATTGCCTTTTTTTTTTTTTTAAATGTTTTGGGTGTAATTGCTTCTTCCTACTTGCTCTGCAGCCAGAAGCAAAAGGTGAAGCATTAAGCATATTTTATCTTTTCTGTTGCAACTCTCTCCTTACCTCTCATGGTCTTAAATAGCATGCATTTGAAGGTGGTTTTCAATGATGCTGCTACCACTGTCCTTAGGACTCATGGTATGATGATAACGTCTTTATCCTCTGGGTCTCTGTGCACAGTTGAAATAAATCATACTTTTGTTTTAATTATTACAGGTCTATTCTTCACCCAAATCTATTGCCAAACCTGAACCGTATACCTTAAAAGGAAGTCATTCTCAGAATATAATGTAGTTTCTTTAAACCTATATTATGTTTTAGGGAACATCCTTCTATCAGTCTGTAAGAAGTTATAACTTTGATATGAAAATTAATTTAGGAATTTCCCTTTCCCTCCCATTTAGTAAATGCTATCTAAATTCTTGGCTGCAGAAAGGACTAGAGCATTTAACTAATTACTATGACAGTTAACAGTTGTAGCCTGTTTATTTGCTAGACTCAATATAAGCTCATCCAAAATCACATTACAATAAATGTAAAATCCAGTGTTATGCTTTGTAAGGTCAATTAGTGCTTTCCATTAGTGAGCCCAATTTTCAAGGACAAAGACCATTGAAATTCTATCTTGAAATCCAGTAAGATGGGTTTCAGACAAAGTAAAATATTATTGTATTGATTTTGAATAAATAGACTTGGACAGTATATTGGAAAGTATCTATATGACTCGTAATTTGTAATGCTGTTTTTGGGGGGTCTGGGCAGAGGTGAGGAGCAGAGGAAAGCAACATAGCTTAGCAAATAAGAGCACACATTCTGGAGTCACAATGCCTGATTTCAAATGTTAACACCAACATTTAGCAGTCATGTTACATTGGACTGATTATGTAAAATCTGTAAGCCTTTTTTTGGTCTCACTGAATAATAACAGAACTAACATGACTGGATGTTGTGAGGATTAAATAATATAATGCATATAAGCAGATAATTCTATGCTTGTCCTAGAATTAGAACTCAATAAATGTTAGCTATAATAATTTTGCAGAAGATTAAATTCTGGTGGATAATTTTGATAGAAAACCCATCCCCAACTGGCTTAAGATAGCGAGGTCTGGAGGACCTCGCTTTCTGTGCTGCTTTCTGGCACAGAAAGTTAACTCTCAAATGATGTCATAAGGACTTGGTTCCTTTCCATTCTTTGTTCCATCTTTCACTATGTTGGCTGTATACTTATAGTATAAATATACACTGTGACAACTTCCAGAAACCCCACCTCTCCTTTGGAGTGACAAATGGCTACAATAACTCCTCACATCCACCTAGGTTCCATAGAGTGGGAAAGAGCAAGCTTTTTTTCTGATAGCTCCTGGTAAAACCAGGAAATTCACCATAATTGGGTTCATTTAGGTTATGTGCCCAACTCATTGCAGCCAGAAGAATATGATGGACTGATTTGCTGAAGTCTTCTCACATCTAAACCATGTAGTTGGCAATAATGGAAGTGGAGCCCCTATACAGATTCTGCACCAAGAGTGGGCATGCAACAGGGGGCTATTTCTTGAAGAAGGTGGAAAAGATAGGGGAGACTCAAGAAATAGCTATAAAGGTGATATCATCAATGGAAAGGTTTTTTTTTTTTTTTTTTTTTCTCCTGCTATCCACTTACTACAAGAATTACTGAGACTAATGGTTGCTTATTTGGAGAATTGCCTGCATAGCCTCTAGCTAATATACTTCACTTTGTGTGCATTGGGTACTTGCTTAGAAACTTCTCTGTAACAGCAATGGCCAGGAGAAAGCCATCAGTCAGGACTGATCCGCATCTGTGGGCTTTTGTGTCACATGGTGCTGGCTGATTCTCAGCAGATCTGCTCTGGCGTCTGCAGACATGATGCTCTCCTCTCTGTGGTGAACTCTAGGAGGGCTTCTCTCTGTTGGTTAACACCAGCTGCTTTCTAGCTGCCATTGTGGAGAACTGAAGCTTATTTTTGGAAAATTATCATTTAGCAACTGTACATGTCCATATGGCACAGCAGAACTTCATCAGGCTTGGGAAAAAGTTCTGTGAGATATATCCCAGCTCACTGGGAGGTTGAGCCAGGATCCCTATTTCTCATCTTGTTCAGTTTTTCTAAAGAGTCTTCATAGGACATGGAATGAATCAAGAACTGGGCTCAGGGGCATATTTGGCTCATCATTTGGATACTTGAAGCAAAATAATCATAATAGCAAACTGGCTTTTAATAGTTTTAAAATTAACATCATTTTTTCATCAAATTTACATCTCTTGTGTATACAGATAAATATTTTCCTATTACACTGCTTGAAGGGTAAATCTCATGGTCTTTAAACTCTTAGAGGATTATTTTATAAAACTTCCTGGTATATGAATGATTTAGAATTAAATATTATTAAAGCTAAATTCTCTTATTCTCAGCTTCTGGAAATAAAAAGCTTAGTCGATTTCTAATTCTGGCTCTTCTTGATTATTGAAATGCATATTTTTCAACCTCAGTTACATCATTTCTCAAGTAAGATGTGTTAGCTTGGTAAGTAAAGGCCTTTCCATTGGATTTGGGAAGGGTTGGTGCTCACTGGCTCTATGAGACCCAGAGAACTCCCAGGTCACTGTCAAGTAAAGAGAGCCAGGCAACATGCAAGCCATACATTTGGGTCCTCAAGTGGTGATGAGTACTAAGTTCCTCTCTCTGCTTATGATTTCATGGTCCAAATCAAATTTTTTATAATTGCTCATGCAACAGAAGAGTATTTTACCCCCGTGCCATCTCAGGGAGGGACCTCAGTTTACAATAATTTATAATAGTAGATAGCATAGTAGCCTCAGCCCCCTCTCACTATTGGTCCTTCTATATCACCACACGTCTTCCCCCTTAACACACACTATTGAACGTCCTGGCTCTCACCCTGTCATAAGGAGACATATGGCAGCGGGGTAGCACTTGTGATCTCTTATTAAGACAGGGACCAAGAAGTTTTGGGATGTAGATGGTATCACTCCTGCTGGGTGGCCAATGGATGATGTGCTGGCCGCTACAAAAGGGAAATTCTTATTGTTCATAAGGAGGAAGAAACACTTGCAGATCTTAGCTATAGATCACTGAATTCCAGTTCCTTACTTGGAGAGGGGTGGGCAGGGATACAGCTGGACATAAGATGCAGGTAGAAGCAAGGACTCAAACATGTCCACGGCTCTCTTGCCTTTTCTGTTTACTTCACTCTGCATGCAGACTAGCTTCTTCCAGGCGGTGAGAGATGGGGCTGGTGTAGAGCTTACACCTCAGAAATGCCAACACTGGGGCCAACTCATCATCAGCACCTGTTTGACAAATGCTTATGAAAAACTGAGTGGTCCACTTCATGCCTGGACCAATTAACTGTGCTCTAGGGATGGAGTTGGGTAGGCAAATGGTTCATTCTGAGGTAGTGCTGTCCCTAGGTGGGGGCAGAACATTCCTGTGATGAGGTGAGAAGGGACACTGTTCAGATGGTTCCATGGGTGTTCACTACACAAGTAGACAAGACTGGATACAGTTTTTGATGTCATATGTTAACTGACAGAGTCAAAATTTTAAGTTTGGAAAATTTAACTCTCTGATCATTACTTCCAATATATAATCATACATTCTGAACTATATAAAATCCATACGGTTGGATCTTGCCCCAAACCATTCCGTCTGCTGTTTCTGGCTTGCTTCCCATCCTAATACTTGGCTTCCTTCTTCCTCTGGTTGGTCTGGACCCAGTGGATCCAACATGGTCCTAGGGCCCTTAGCATCTGTGTGCAGCTCTCCTGTGATGTCTGAACCCTGGCCTTGGGGGCAGTGTGTGGCTGCTTCCAACCTCCTGTCCACTCAGCCTCTCTGTCTCTCTCTTGCTCTTGATTTACTTTCTTTACCCTCAGATATCCCACCCTTCATACCAAGTATCTGAAATTCCTTGAAACTTGTTTTCTTCACTCACCAGTTTTGTGACCTGCCTCATTCTAGTTTGTCTTCTCTAGCTCCCCAGATTGGCACATACTGTTGGAAAAAATGCACCAGTATACAGAGTTATGAAACTGAAAAATCTGTGGTATCAAAACTCTGAGAGCCTTTCTGTGCTTTGCAATCAAGCTGCTTCACTTGGCTCTCCTTCATACTGCTCACAGCAGCTGAGCCATGATTTTACCCTACATGCTAAGCTGCTATATGTCACACACCTCTTGTACCCAGCACAGAGTAGGGAAACAATGCAACGCTTACTAAATCCATGAATTAGTGTATTACTGACCAGATAAAAGCCTTCATTCACCAAGCCAACTCACCATACTTGACAAATGATGTAACTGTAGTCCAAAAAGATGAATTTCCACAGTGAGAAAGAGCCAGCAATAGAAATCTGACCAGCTTTTTTTTTCCCTCAAAAGTTTAGAACGAGGTAAATTTTAATATTATGTGTATTGAAATTTATACCTCAGAAGTGGGTATAAATGGGTGTATATTGAAATATATATTTCAATATAAATGTAGCTTTTACAATCTGTTGGGCACCTAGATCTTTATGGTAAATATTCTTTTCTGTATGAATTTTTTAAATGTACCAAAAATAAGGAGTCTACCTAACCTGTAAATATCTTCCTGAAGAATTCATAATGACATCCTATCCTAATGTTTTGGTAAGTAGGGCCTCAACTCCAATATTAGGTTGATCTTACCGAAAAAGCAAGAATAATCATCAAGGTTAATAACATCTATTTCACAAATGAGATGGGGTAAAATCCCAATGTGATTTGACAAAATAAAAATGAAAATGAGGCGTGGAACATGTTATTAACACCATTAATAAATACGTGATATAGGGGATATCTAAGTACAATTATGTATCAGAAATCTTAGCAACTATAACCTGTGAAATGTTCAGCAAGTTTAAAATGCTTACAATCATTTGGATTAAAATAACTATTGAGCAAGGCATGGTGGCTCATACCTGTAATCCCAGCACTTTGGGAGGCTGAGGTGGGCAGATCAGCTGAAGTCAGGAGTTTGATATCAGCCTGTCCAACATAGGGAAATCCCATCTCTACTAAAAATCCAAAAATTAGCCAGGTGTGGTGGCACGTGCCTGTAATCCCAGTTACTTGGGAGGCTGAGGCAGGAGAATCTCTTGAACTGGGAGGTGGAGGTTGTAGTGGACCGAGATCACACCACTGCGCTCCAGCCTGAGCAACAGAGCAAGACTCCATCTCGAAAAAACAAAACAAAACACAAAAAATCCTAGACTATTGAAAAGAAAAAAAAAAAAACGGTTATGAAGCTGACCTGGAGGGATTTCCTACAGGATGGATGTTTATGCTGTAACTTCAGATGAGGCAAAATTTATTTTTTAGAGGTGATACTTTGTAAAAATAGTAAAGGAGCTTTGGGGTGAGTGGCTGGCATTACATTAATGAAATTAAAAATAATATAATATGAGGCATATGGAACCATATTTATTCACAAAAAAACCTTATATTTGGGAACATGAGCATAATATAGTCTGCTTTGTGGAAATTCTGCCCAGTCACCAAGGCCTCTCTGAGGTGACAGCCCCTTGCCCACAGCAACCATCAATTATTTTACACATAACTCTAACCCTTTGGCCACAGTTTATTGGGCCAGAATGAGCACTTCAGCCTGCCCTATATGAACTTCAGGAGCATTGAAATCCTGTAAATTGAAGAATGAGGCAACTGTGCAACAGGAGCAGAAATCTTAAAGTACAAATTTCAGGCACAGTTGCATACTGGCCCTTGCATGTGGCAACTGGACCCTTATAGTAAATCTCTCCTTTCTACTTAAATTTAGGCTGGGTGTGGTGGCTCATGCCTGCAATTCCAGCACTTTGGGAGGCCAGGGTGGGAGGAACACTTGAGGCCAGGAGTTTTGAGACCAGCGTGGGCAGTGTAGTGAGACCTCTATCTTTCTAAAAAAATAAAAAATATTAGCCAGGAGTGGTGGTGCAGGCCTGTAGTCCAGCTATTCAGGAGGCTGAGGTGGGAGGATTGCCTGAACCTAGCAGGGTGAGGCTTCAGTGAGCCGAGATCACACCACTGCACTCCATCCTGGGTGACAGAGTGAGACCCTGTCTCAAAAAAAAAAAAAAAAAAAAAAAAAAAAAAAAAAAAAAAAAAAAAAAAAAAAAATTTAGTAAATACCCCGTGCTGAGGTTACGGTGAGATATATATATTCCTATCTAGTTGGTGGTGTTGTAAATTGTTATATGTTTTCTGGGAAACATTTGACAACATGTAGTTAGAATATTTAAAAATGTTCATATGTGTATTTTAGTTGTACCACTTCTAGGAGTATGGGAAATTTCTCAGATTCACATACTTGAATGCATGTCTCAGTGTAATTTATAATACTGAAAAATCAGAAAAAACTCAATGTTCCAATTTGGTGACTAGTTAATTATATCAGGGTATGTCCATACTTTGTAACATTATACAAATATTAACATGTTTTAGAAAAATATTTAACTGGGTAGGAAACTGCTGTGACATTAAGTGAAAAACCTGTGTACAAAGTAATATACACATCGTGACTTCAATATCACGATTTTCACATATATGTGTGTATAATAAATGAAAAAAGCAGAAAAAAACTTCCCAAACTTTAAAATAATGTTTTGACTGGGGGCACTAAACATGACTTTTATTTTTATGTTATTCTATATCTTCTAACTTTCCTACAATGATAATGTATACAACTAGAAAAATTCTGTTATTAAACAAATTACAAGTAAAATAATGTGTTATTTTAGCGTTATAGCAAGAGTTTTTTCTTTGTTATGTGAAAAACTAAAAAATTCAAAACATTGTGTTTATTTCGTGTCATGCAGTAGAACAATATGTTTTTTCTTTATCTTTTCAATGGCAGGGTACAAAATCTATAACCAATAGTATTAGACTCAGTTGTATCAAAATTTAAATAAAAATATATTCATACTAATTCAAGGTTGTCTTATTTTAAAATAAAGTAGTATCTATTTTATGTATGAAGATAAATACATTGCAATAAAATTATTTTATTTTAAAGTAAATATAACTTTGCCAGATTTTAATTAACAGCAATTTAGGGATATATATATATATATATATACACACACACACATATATATATATATATATATACACACACACACATATATATATATACACACACACACATATATATATATATATGTAGGATACATACTTTTTTTAAAAACAGGAAGGTATACTTTATGATATACAATCTTTTAACCACAAACTATATACACTTCTCAGATATTAAATCAAACAAATATACTAGGAAGATGCTACTACTTGGGACCAGCGCAGCACTTTTACAGTAGTTCAACTTTTACATGTGACTTTAGTAACACCATTATACAAATAAGCCATCTTACGGGCATTGGTTTGGCAGTGTAAACCTATAAGACATGGGTTGAATTTCACAAAAAGTTCTGAGACTTGACAGCTACTGCTTAGCAAATCTTTGTACAAAATGTGCAGTAACAGGTGCAAGTGTGGCACAGTTGCTAATAGCTAAAAACAGGCACAAAAGCTTTCCTGCCTTTTGGAAATTGGACAGAAGAGTCTTGAACTCTGATCTCCTGTTGCTCCTCTAACAATTTAATACATTCTAAATACCTGTATGTGGAAATAAAAAGTAACAGGACAAAAGCAGACTAGGGAGACTGCATTTCTGCCAGTAAAATTTCTCAAATCAACACGTTCATTGAGTTTCTGACATTATTCTTTGAGCAGCTGTCATCTATCTAATGCAAAATGTGGCTTTGCTTTGTCTCGTTGCAAAGGGAAAGAAAAGCTTTTGTTCAGAGCTTTAGAAAAATTGGTTCAGTCCACATAATCCACTTACTTCCTCAATTCTGAAAAGTAGCTAATGCTCATTTGGTGGTGAAGTGCTTCAGAGGAATGTTCTCTTGCTCCTTCTTTCACAAAATTACTTTATGGACAGGTTTCCAACATGTCACTCAACCTCAAAACATGGTGCAGGCTTCTTGGTGGATGAGCTTACATTATCTGACTGGCGGTAGGAAAGCGTGCTCATTTTTGTTGAAAGATTTGAGTGGGATTTGGCTTTTGGGGGGAATATATTTAGAAGCTGGAGAAAATATTTTTTAAATTTTTTCCCCAGAAAGCCATAAAAAAGAGGATTCAGGCAATTGTTAAAATAAGCTATACAAATGGTGATGGGCATGGCAGTGTCCACAATATCTGCAATTCTACAGTCATGTATGATGCCTAGTTGAATCAATACATCCAGAAAAGTGAATATTTGGTGGGGAATCCAGGAAAAGAAAAAGAAAAGCACAATTGCCATAATTATCTTAAAAATATCATCATTTCTTGGCTTGTTCTTCTGAATTTCATAAGCCTTCTTTAGGGCCTTCCAAATAAGAGTATAACTTGTAAGAATGATCAGAAAAGGAATCAGGAAACCCAGAATATTTTTCGTCAGGCCCAGCCCTATTGGGAGGGTTGAATTTTGGGACTCGTAATGGAAAGCACAAACTGTAACATTGGTGTTCTCGATGAAAAATACATTTCGATGGATTATAGCAGGCAAACTGGCCAAGCCCGCTAGCAGCCAAATGATGATGCAGGTGACTTTGGCTACAAGCATTGTGCGTCGAAGGCGGGACTTCATTGGGTGAACAATAGCCAGGTATCGATCGATGCTCAGACACGTGAGTAGAAACACGCTAGCATACAGGTTGAAACTGACGCTGGCTGAAGCCATCTTACATAGGTAATTGCCAAAGGGCCAGCGGTATTCCATAGCAGTGTAGACAGCCCACAGTGGCAAAGTCAGTAAAAAGCATAAGTCAGCCAGCGCTAAATTCAAAAGAAAAACACTGGCCACAGTCTTCAGTTTCATGTAAAAGTAAATGACTATCACCACCAAGCTGTTTCCAAATATTCCCACCACAAAGATGATACTGTATAAAGTAGGAATCATGACAAATATGTAATTATGCCTTCCGGCTTTGGGACAATCATCTTGGATTCTTTTAATACCATCGTCAGTAGAAGAGTTGAGAATCATTTTGATCTCCTGGGTTGAATTTGTCACAAACACTATATCAAATGCACCTGGGGAAAATAAAAATAAAATGGTAAAAAAAGAATTCTAGTTGTAAACAAACAAACATTTATTTCTCAGTCATAAACCTAGTAACTCAACTTTAGTCTCAGCAAAAAATATTAGATCATATTTCCTAAGGAAACACTGTGAACTGATAAAGTCTAAAAATGCACATTTAAATGTAATTGCTTTTGTAGAGAATGGTAAGTATCGTCCAGAGAAATGGAATTTGGGTTCTATATGAATAAACCTATCTAGGTCCTTTCCCTTTTTTCTATAAATAAATCATAGTTTCTAAATTGATTAAAAACATAACCTAAATCTTAGGAAATACTACTGAATTAAATTAGTTTTCCAGAAAGACTTGAAAGTTTTTCCTGAGGTAAGCAAGACCAATTCATTTATCATTAACTTCAGAAGTGTGACATATTCATATCTTATTCTTTAAACCATTTCTTTCCTCTCACAATCTTTACTTAGGTATAAAGATTATTAATATTCTCCCTTAAGTGGTCAGAATAGCTGCCTTTAGGTGACTGACGAATTGGTCACCGTGGCAATTGATTTAAGAGGGGTAGGAGGGAGGGCTCGATTTTGAAGAAGAGGATTTTTCCATGGTTTTCCAGGCCTCTGAAGTCAGTAACCACTTATTATTTAACTTCCAACTCAGTCTAGCAAAAGTGCATGAATCTTCTAACCTTCATACCTGTCAGCAGTTTCTGAAGTTCACTCTGTGGTTAACCATTTGTGTAACAAAGATGTCAAATGAATAGGTTTGGCCAGTATTATCAAGAAAGCATGTCTTTAGTGAGGGCTTGAGAAAGCAGCAGGTTTTTTAGAATTCCGAGAAGAAGCAGATGCTCAGGAATAAGCTGCACAAAGACGTGCAAATATTTGCTGATTTTCTACATAATCAACAGTCAAGCTATTTATTTATGTGATTTAGAAAATCAACACATTCTGCCCTGGATAAGAGTCCATCAGGAGGTCCCAGGAAGGAGGCTGAAGGTGCAGGGAGAGTGACGTCACTGAATGTGGTACAGCCACATTCTGAGGTGAAGGTCGGCACTGGGCACAGGCCAGGACAGCTAGGTGGGCAGATGTGCTAGGCACACAAATCCTATTGCTCCACTGGGAGCAGGCCCCCAGATGAACTTGGCTGAGCATTCTCTTGTAGCAGCATGCCCTGGGGAAGAAGAGGAGTAGAAATAAGACACCACTGCCATGCCAAGCATGGTTGTGCTTGGCATTCAGGAGAGCTGACACACGTTCTTAGAGTAGTGTTCATTTTGGTGCAAAGGGATGCTGTGCAAGGGATATCACCCCAGTAGTCAGCTTTTAAGAGATAACATATGTGAAGGAGTTCTTAAGTGGCCTCTTTGCCTTCCCTGAGTAAGTTGTTCTCTCTGTCTAAGTTTTTGGTTGCATGTCCTCATTATTGTTCCTTTTTGTATCTAGCTTATATAATCTATATCCTTTTCTTCTTTCACTCAGGGAGACATTAGCATCCACAAACAGGTGTTATCTACCCCAAATGTCTCATCTTTGGTAAAGCTTTCCCTGCTTTTCTGAGTACTTTGACACTTTGGATGTAGGTTTGATACTATTTTTTTTTTTTTTTTTTGAGATAGAGTCTTACTCTATTGGCCAGGCTAGAGTGCAGTGGTATGATACTGGCTCACTGCAACCTCTGCCTCCCAGGTTCAAGCGATTCTCATACCCCAGCTTCCCTAGTAGCTGGGACTACCAGTGTGCACCATCATGCCCAGCTAATTTTTGTATTTTTAGTAGAGACAGGGTTTTGCCATGTTTGCCAGGCTGCTCTCCAACTCCTGACTTCAGGTGATCCACCCACTTCGGCCTCTCAAAGTGCAGGGATTATAGGTGTGAGCCATGCGCCCGACCTTGACACTTTATTATAATTATCTGTTGACATATCTGTCTTCTCCACTGGTCTGTCAGTTGCTTGTGGGGAGAGCCTGTTTAAAGTTTACTAGTGTTTCCTTGTTTACTAGTGTAGGCCCTGGTACATTCCAGGAGGCAGATGATAAATGTCTCATGAATGAGAGGATGAATGGACAAATGAATGGGTGAACAGCATATAACTTACAGCTATGAATATAGAGTATCGAGACTAATTTCTGTGAAATTACATCTTGGTCCCTGCAGAGTTTCACAGAGTACTCAGTGTCAACCCGGGCCTCACCTTGGAAAAGAAAACAGAAACAAAACTGAAACAAAATAAACAGATAGGAAATTCCTTGGTGCTTTTCAAACTTGTGGTTTAGAAACAGAAGATGAAAAGAAGAAATAATTTAACAGAAACTAGGGCTAGTCTTTTAGGGAGGTATGACTAGTTCTTCCTCACCCAGAGGATTTCCCTATACCTTGTTGATTTTCCAGTTCATCTTATTATTGTTTCTGACCTTACACCAACTTAGAAGTATAAATTCATTTATATAAACACATCTTCTTTATTAAAAATTAATTAGTCATTAAAGGGTTATGCTAGCAGTCGTTTGTGCCTTAATGTGGATTAATGTACCTATTTGCTATCCTTTTAACCATCTATTAGAGATCAACTGGATTTTGCTTATAAAAAAATTAGAAATGTAAAGGTTAAGGAACCTCGAAGGTTGAAAAGGGCCTGGGTGAACTCCATAACTGAGAATGAGGGCAGAGGTAAATATTTGGTTCAGCTTGGGCATAAGGGCAGTAAAAAATAGAAGGGAACACACTTTGTGCTCTAGAATCCCTTGGGTGACCTGAGCTGTGAGAAGAGGGAGGAAATTTTCTTCTCCTTCTTCCCCCTCGTGACTCTACTTTGACAGCACACAACTCATGTGGGTTCCATTAATCCTATGTTTGGAGTAAGTAGAATTTTATTAACTAGTCTCAATACAATTTCTATGGGTAAAAGTCTGCAATTGTGAGAACCAATTTATAAACATAGTTTTGTACTCCAACTCCTTCACAGGCTGTCAGCCTTTTCTTCAGTTACCATTGATTCATATTGACTGGTATTTAATATTTAAAAGGTTGCTTTGAACAGCTAGGGGAGCATCCCTGGAAACTTCGGTGAGGTATTATTACCATAAAGAAAATTCACTTGAAAGAATATGGACATAGCACTGAACATACCAATTAGAAGAACATTTTACATAAATGTTTGTGTAACGACCAAGACTCCCTACCCAGGAAGGAAACAAATTTTCTCATACTTGAGGGTGGAGGAAAAAGGGAGAAGAATTTTAGGTGATAGAAACAGTAGAAGGAAGCACAGGGAAGCAGAAATGCAAATAGCACATTCAGTGGATATTGATCAATTCATCACATAGTCACTGAATACCTACTATGTGTGAGTGTCCAGGATGCAAAGCGAATAAAGTCACAGATCTCCTTCTCTGCACTGATTGAGTCTAGTTGGGGGGACAGGAGCCTTAAAGACTGTATTATTTTTAGTGTGTTGAATGTTGTATCAGAGGCCTGTGGAATACTCTGTGTTTATCACTGACCCAGCTTGGTGGGGGAGTGCAGGCTTTGGAGGAGGGATGGTGAGAGGGCAGTGAAGGGTGGGGGGAGGGAGAGATCACGAGATGGCACCTGGAGACCAGCCAAGGTGGAGTAGCGATGGTGTCATCACTTGAGCTTCTCCCTTCTTACTAATGCCTGCAGCATCATCTATGGGAAACAGCTCTCGTAAATTAACAGATATTGCACAATCCTCTTGGGGGTGTGGGATCTGGATGTGCACTGGGTATTTCTACATGGGACGGTGACATAGGCCATTTCCCAGTCTGCCCCTGCTGCTACTGATAATCTTCACTAGAGAAATTTGTTTCTACGGAGAGAAGGGAAGATGGGACTTTTGTGATTGATGGTTATTTTAGATTGATGATAAATGAGTGTGAAATAGTGGGGCTCTTTTTTCCTTTGAAATGGAAAGGATACTACTTTGGTAAGAAGTTGAAGGAGAGAGAGATGTAATTGAGTAGAAAACCAAATTTGTGAGTCCTAGAAAGCAGCTATGTTTCAGCTACATCCTGCTTTTTTCCCTGGAAGAGTTATAGGTAGGTAGAACACTCATTGAAAACACAGGAGGATCTACCTCTTCCAATTTTTCCTGTTTCTGATCTTACTATTCCTTTATCCAAGTTCTGTGGCTTACATGAATTCCATAGCACTATTTTCCCTTAGGGAAGGGAAGATGAATTTGGGGTTGAAAGACTTGAAATGGAATCCTCCTTTGCCACATACAAATCTGTGTGGCTCTGGGGTGTCACCCAATTTCTCTGAACATAACCCTCAGTTTTTTCATCTGTAGGAAATAAGAACAGTGACATTTATTACACGTGATCTTTGTAGGAATAAAATGAGATAATGTGACAGCACTTGGTATATCTTTCAAATAGTGCTTAATGAATATGTTTTACTTAAATCTTCATTATTATTTTTTGAATACAAGGCAAACATTGACTCAGAACAGCCATGGGTTAAGAACGCATGAGAATAAAGAAAAATGTTTGTCATAGGTAAGTTCCTTCTGTTGCCATTAAAAGTCTAAAAATTCCAGGTTGTTGTTCTTTTGACGTATGAGTAAAAAATAATCTTAAGCAGCTGCATAAATATGCCGAGAGTCAGGTGGGAACCTCAAGTCTGTGGCAAACAAAGGTGTTGGCTCATTGTGGCCAACCATATTTATTTAACAATTGCTTTTTTAAGAGTTACTTCATATTCCTTGACAGCTTCCCTGGTTCTTAAAGCATAAGAATGAAGATTTTTCTTTCCTTTTTTTAATTCTAAAATGCTTTTCCCAAGACTTTTGATCAGAATATTAATACCTTCTTAAGCTTTTAGGCAAGCCAAACCAATCTAATTAAATTGTTCATTACAAGTCTTTTTAAAACTAGTTTGCAATCTAAAGAAAAAACATACCCCATAGTTTCCTATGATAATAAAGAGAGAACTAAAAGACCAAGTAATTGTATTTTAGAATAATCTTCTATCAAAGTATCTCTCTCAAGCATCAAAAAGAGTAGGCCAGTGTTTGTAAGCCATTGCTTATAGTGTTGGACAGCCCAATAAACCATCCTCTTCAATAAACTATTGTCTTTATTGTTCCTGTTTTATAATTCAGAATTAGAAAGCAACTGTTTTTACTCCTACATTGCTTCTCCCACCCTACTCCACCACAGTAATGCCACAGGACATAACTGACAGGTATTCACTTGTGAACTCATTGACTCATAGAAATTGGCACTAATATTTTTAGAGTTTTTAACTCGTTTCTTTTCAGATCTACTTATTCTTATTTCTTAGCCCTCTGTTCCTATTTTATGAAGTCTACTTGTTTTATTTTCCTTAACATTTTGAATATCTGTCTGTTAAGAATATCTACCCAATTTCTTTATTATTTATAGTTCCTCAGGTATAAATTCTATTTATTGCACCTATGAACACTGTTTCTTGATCATGGCCTTCTGCTTAGGTTTTGTAATCTCTGACTGTGTTCATTTTTGGTGGGAAAGCTGAGTGTCTGGATGACGGTAGGCTATGAAACTTCAGCTTGGGTGTACAGCAGTCCCTTGATCTGGAAGAATTTTTAATGCTCTTTTCTGAGCTTAGTTTTCAACCATATATATATATATATATATATATATATATATATATATATATTTGCAGCTACTATATGTTTGCAGTATTTAGTAAATTAGTATCTATACCACTCTCAAACAAAAGTTTTCCAGTCTTTCATCATGAATAGGCAGTGATTTTTCAGTTCCTGGCTTTAATCAGAAACACAGCTTAAATTGCCTTTAGTACATGTGTCTAGTGGTCCTGTCTTTCATACTGCCAAAGTCACTGGAACTTTTTCTCAGCTGTGTATCTAGTGTTAGTCCTGCTCTAGCCTAATGTAGTCTTAACTTTTATTCAGAGCTGTGATCCGGCATTTTGTATTTAAGGCAGGAAGGGCAGATTCCTTGCCTTCTTTGTCCATTTCATCTTGACCGAGGTTGCCCTACGTGTTATTTGGAGGTGATAATTTCCAAATAAGTTGCTTAAACCTAATAGCTTTTGGTTATAGTCATGGCTTTTGATGAAGCATATGAGCCTTTACAGATTGTATTTGCCTCCATACTGGGAAACCTGGCAGCCACGAAGAGGGAAGCATGGCAGACCACCTGGCACCATGGGGCAAGAGACAAATACTGCTTTCAAGTCAGATGCATGGGAGAATGCCATGATTGTGGTTGGTAATCCTATCCCAACTTCATGTTAAATGCTTTCTTTGGAGATGTTTATGTTCACCCCCTGCAATTCCTGAGTGAATATTTCTGTCAATGTAAAATATTTTATTAAATTATTAATGTCATATTAATTAAGTACTTAAGATCCAATCTCCTCAAACTTAATAAATGGCTCTCTGATATGTAAACATGGTAAATAGTGGCTTCTGGCCCTCTTCCCAAGTCAATATCATCCACTGTCATCTGACCTCACAAGAAATAAAAACAAGGCAAGCTGCTTTATTAATTCTGCATGTACCAATTGTGATTAACTGTGGTGACAGTGGTTAAATGTTCCATCATTTCCAACTAGCCCCCTCAACTGCTTTGCTTATCCCAAATAACTACGAACCCAAAGAACCCAGCTTTATGAAAGGAAATTTAGAAACTTTATAATTTATATTGAAATTTATATTCAGGATATCAGTTTCAATGAAAGTAAAATGTTAATCTCACATTTTAGCTTCTTGGGAATTGTTCAAGACTACTGTCTAATAATGAAACTCTAAACTACAATTAAACTCTCTACTCTAGAAATTCCTACTTACCATAAACTAACTCGGTTGTGATGAATGTCCCAGTCCCTCCCACACACATCACTATCTCAAATTCTTGGCTATTTTTATTTCAAAAAGTAAAGACAAACAGGCAGCAATGAAAGATATATGATCAAGTCTAATTCACATGCTTTAAAAATCTTTCTTTGACACAAGAACAGAAAACCAAACACCACATGTTCTCATTCATAAGTGGGTGTTGAACAATGAGAACACATAGACACAGGGAGGGGAACATCACACACCGGGGCCTGAGGGGGTGGGGGGCTGGGGGGGGGAATAGCAGGGGGTGGGGGGGGATTGGGGAGGGATTTGGAGAAATACCTAATGTAGATGATGCGGCAATGGATGTCGCAAACCACCACCATGGCATGTGTATACCTATGTAACAAACTTGCACGATCTGCACATGTGCCCCAGAACTTAAAGTATAATAATAAGAAAAAAATCTTCCTTTGACATGTTGGTGTTAGAAAATACTCTTATGTTAAATATAAAAGGCCATGAATGGCTTTCCAGGGTGTCTGGAGAGAGGAGACTCCAGAGACTAGGAGAAAAGGAAAATAAAACCTAACTTTGAAGAACGCCTATAAGTAAATGAACCCCTGTCCTCTTACACTCCTAAATTCTTCAAACTTATGGACTCATAGAATTTTCCCCACAAGAATTATCGTCACATTTCAATGGATTAGTATCTCAGCCATCATGGGGGAGGGAACATCATTTTTAATAATAAGGCTCTTGGAAACTACTCACAAGCTTTTCAACAGAGAAAATGCAGCACCGATGTGGGCTTAGTCAATAACAATTGCTTCACCCAACTTGTGAATAAAACCACAGATTTCGTATATGAAGCCACCTCACTTTTATTTCTTTGAAACTTTAATTCAGCAGCAGCAACTATATATCTCATTTCAAATTCCATTTTAAGGGGTGTGAGGAAAGTTATTGGGGGAGGAAAAGATGCACTTATTAATTTGTACCCTTAAGAAATTATGATAATATTACAGAATTTATATGTATTATGGGTTTTATGTTAAGGTTATTGGCCACATGGCAATTCATTTTAAAGCTTTTAACATTATACAAACCACATAACCATAAATTTTAAATGAAGCTAGAATATTCAATATACTGTACATGTTTTTCCAAATTGCTCAATATTCTGATTGCAGAAGAAATATTTTTTAATGATAGTCTGCAAATTGGTGGAAAATGTGGGAGCAGACTGAGGTTCTAATTTTAGCTTTCCCACCCACTAGCTGGGTGACCCTGAACCAGTCATTTAGCTTCCCTAAACCTCTGTATCCTCAGGGAGTTGGTTATATTCTTTGAAAAAAATCTTCCAAACCACTGAAATTTTATAATCCGTCCTTTGAATAGGTATGCATCTTTTGACGAGAAGGGGCAAAATTGCTTGACAAATAGAATAACAATTTCAAGAATTATAATAAGGCAGTTGATTAATGCTATCATACATTGTTAAATCAGCTATCTATATAGATATTTTTAATCCCACACTGATTTAATAATATTCTATATTAAACACAAGAACTCTTTGTATTAAAACAACAAAGTGAAAAAAATTTATCTTTTACTCAAGATAAATAAAGAAACTCAATGTAAGATTATGACAGGCACAGTTTTATTCTTTCCTGTAAAAAATTAACTATTACTCAAAGAAATATTTTCCAAGCACAGCATTTAGATAGCTAGTTGTGGTCCTAGGCTAATGAGGTCAATGTTATGAATTTGGGCCCTATCTAGACTAGTTTGTTTCATTCCATTTATGGCCAAAGGCTGTAAGCCCTTTCAGACATCCCTTTTGTTATTTATTTACACTACCAGGTGAAAGAGTACAGTTTGGAGCATGGTCAAAAATCAAAATTAAAAGCTTGCCATGAAGTTACAGAGTCAAGATTATATGGTCCTATGAAGAGTGGGGCACAACGTGATACTGTTAACATAGAAAATTGACCTATTCTCAGATTCTTTGTAAGAAAATACAACTTTTTAAAGTTTAGCAATTAGTTAATGTGGTCTAATTGCCCAGATAAAAACACAGAGATGAGGGCAGAGTATCAGACGCGACCTTCAAGAGAAAGTTTCAACATTCTGAAGAGTTAAAGGGCCTCTGTTCTAAGAAACTAATGCTATAAGGGTCATGTTTATTTGATTTTATCAGATAGTTTCCTTTTCTTCAAACACAATTTTGTATGCATTATAGTTCTTTTTATTTTTATTTTTATTTTAACATCAAAATGCTGTAAAAACTGAGGAACAGCAGAACAATCTGGCAGAGAAAGCACTGGACTGCCATCCTAGCAAACAGTCTGCTCTGCCAGTAACCAGCAGCACAATCTTACGGAGGCAGTTTAATCTTTCACTTTATTTTCCTTTAAATATTACAAGATATTTAGAATGGGAATACCAACACCTGTTCTCACCTCTATTTCATGGACTGCTAAAAATAAAAAGTAAGTTCTTTGGAAGACATAAAAGCATTTTTAAAATATAAAAGGGTAAGTAAAATGAATTTAATTAAAGAAAGCTCAGACTTTCAAAATATTGTTAAATTTTTTTATTCAGAAGTTCAGCAGAAATATTTTTCATTACTATAATGCTTTTATTTGAAGAATTGTAACAAGGCACTTGATTAACCCTGAAAGAAAAGTAAAATAGTAGATTTTGAATTGCTTCTACATTTAATGCTTGTGGCAGCAAATGTTTGGGTACAAACTGACCCCTCAGGGCAAATCTGACCAATAGATATATTTTCTTTGGTCCCCAGAGCATTTACAGCTTTGGGGATTTGAACTCTCTGTAGTTCACTAATACCCCCTCTATTTTCTGGTTCTTTAGTTCAGTGCTGTCCAAAAGAAATACAAGGTGAGACACACATATAATTTTTCTATTAAAAATATTTAAAATGTAAAAACAGGTGACATTAATTTTGATAAAATACTTTATTCAATGCAATATATCCAAACTATTGTCATTTCAACATGTAATCAATATAAAATTATTAAGATATTTTACATTTTTTGTAGCATGTCTTCAAAACCCAGAGTATAATTTATGCTTCCAGGACACCTCAGTTAGACTAGCCACATTTCAAACGCTCATCACACTGGGCTGGCTGCGGTACTGGAAGCACAGTGTAGGTGCTTTACTCATGGAAGCCCCTAGTTGGCCCCTCTAGGAATGGTTCTGAAAGTGTGGTCCCTGAAACAACAGCATCATCATCACCCAGGAATTTGTTAGAAATGCAAATCTCTGACCCCACCACAGACCTACTGAATTAGAAACTCTGTGGGTGGGGTTCAGCAAGCTGTGTTTAATGAGCCCTCCAGGTAATTCTGATACACACTCATATTTGAAAAGCACTACCTTGTAGGCAACTTAATTTGCAACTCTGGCTTAAATGCTGATAATCCTGATTAACAGACAAAACCAAATCCAACAAACAATAAAAGTACACTCAGCTAAAATGTTTTCATTTAACCTTTATGAGGCATCAAAAACTAAATATGAGAAACTTACTCATTGAACTGCATATTTCTTTTTTTTTCTTTTTTTTTTTTTAAAGAGAAAAAAGAGAAAGAAGGAAGAAAAAAAGAATGAAATAAAGAGAAAAGAAAGAAGAAAAAAAAAAAGGAAGAGAGAACGGGAATCTTGCTCTATTGTCCAGGCTAGAATGCAGTCTACAAATGGATATTAAAAGCTTTTTTTATACTAATAATTGTGTTATACAATGGAGACAGGAAGGAATAAGGAAGGAAAATAACAAACAAACAGCCAACCAATATTTCATTTAAACCTATGAAATGCTATGCAATTGCTAGGGAGTGATTTACTCCCAACCATGTGGTCACTTTTAGAATAAATGTGATGCGTTACTGAAAAAAAAATGTATATTTTGTGGATTTGGAGTAGAGAGTTCTGTAAATGTTTATTAAGTTTACTTGTTTGAGGTTTAAGTTCAAGTCCCGGGTATCCTTCTTAACCTTCTGTCTCATTAATTTGTCCAATATTGACAATGTAATGTTAAAGTCTCCCACTATTATTGTGTGGGAGTCCAAGTCTCTTTGTAAGTCACCAAGAAGTTGCCCTGTGTATCTGGGTGCTCCTATATTGGGTGCACATAGACTTAGGGTCGTTAGCTCTTCCCGTTGCATTGATTCCTCTACCGTTATACAATGTCCTTCTTATCTCTTTCGGTTTCTATTACTTTAAAGTCTATTTTATCAGAGATGAGAATTGCAACTACTGCTTTTTTTTTTTTTCTCTCCATTTGGTTGGCAAATCTTCCTCCATCCCTTTGTTTTGAGTCTCTGTATATCCTTGCATGTAAGATGGATCTGGATGCAGCTTACTGATGGGGTCCTTTGAAGTGGCTGATACTGGTTGTTCCCCTCTATACATAGTGCCTCCTTCAGAAGCTCTTGTAAAGCAGGCCTGGTGGTAATGAAATCTCTGAGTACTTGCTTGTTTGCAAAAAATTTTATTTTTCCTTCACTTATGAAACTTAGTTTGGCTGGATATGAAATTCTGGGTTGAAAGTTCTTTTCTTTAAGGATGTTGAATATTGGCCCCCACTCTCTTCTGGCTTGTAGGGTTTCTGCTGAGAGATCAGCTGTGAGTCTGATAGGCTTCCCCCTTGTGGGTAACCTGACCTTTCTCTCTGGCTGCCCGTAGTATTTTCTCCTTCGTTTCAACCCTGATGAATCTAATGATTATGTGCCTTGGGGTTGCTCTTTTTGAGGAATATCTTTGTGGTGTTCTCTGGATTTCCTGGACTTGAATATTAGTCTGCCTTGCTAGGTTAGGAAAAGTTTTCCTGGATAATATCCTGAAAAATATTTTCCAGCTTGGATTCATTCTCTTTGTCACATTCAGGTACACCTATCAAACGTAGATTAGGTCTTTTCACATAGACCCATATTTCTTGGAGACTTTGCTCATTCCTTTTTACCCTTTTTTCTCTAATGTTGTCTTCTCATTTTATTTCATTAAGTTGGTCTTCGACCTCTGAAATCCTTTCTTCTGCTTGATCAATTTGACTGTTAAAATTTGTGCATACTTCTCGAAGTTCTCATATTGTGTTTTTCAGCTCCATTAATTCACTTATAATCCTCTTTAAATTGTCCATTCTCATGAACATTTCGTGAAACCTTTTTTCAAGGTTCTTAGTTTCCTTGCATTGGGCTAGAACATGTTCTTTTAGCTCACAGAAGTTTCTCATTATCCACCTTCTGAAGCCTGATTCTGTTGATTCCTCACATTCATTTTCTATCAGGCCTTGTTCAATTGGTGATGAGGCACTGCAATCCTCTGTAGGAGGAGAGGCATTCTGATTTCCGGTGTTTTCAGCCTTTTTGCGCTGGTTTCTTCCCATCTTTGTGGATTTATCCACCTGTCGTCTGTGTAATTGCTGACTTTCAGATTAGGTCTCTGAGTGGACGTCCAGCTTGTTGGTTATAAAGTTTTTTCTATTTCTTAATTTTCCTTCGGCGGATGCCCCTCCCCCCACAGAGCTGGACCTTCCCCGGGTTCAGCTGTACTTGGTGTGAAACGCTTAATCCTCAGCAGTTCCAACTGCTGTTTTTTTTTGTTATTGTTGTTGGGGGGGGACCAGCTTTCCCCTGCGGCGACCCACTACGCCGGCTGAAACAGCAGCGTTAAGATTCGTGGCGCTTTTCTGCCCGGGAATCTCCCGGTCTGGTTCCCCCACTTCAGTCAGCTTTTTAATCAGCTGAATGGGAGACTCTTGCTTTCCCAGAGCTCCAACGCCAACCAAAAGGGCACTCAGTCCCGTATACTCCGGACTGAGAACTGCCGCGTCGGGGCGCCTGCAAAACGGCCGCGCCCTCCAAAAGGGTCGCGCTGGCGACCTGTGGGGCTCCTCCGCCAAGAATCTCTTGGTCCGTAGGCTATGAAAATTCGTCTGAAAATGTGGCGTCCACTCACTCTCTGTGCTTTCAGTGGGAGCTACAATCCTGAGCTGCTGCTAATCGGCCATCTTGGATCTCTCTCCTAAACTGCGTATTTCTATTACACATTCAGGACTGGCATAAAGTGTGCCCAGCAGGATGTCATCTAGTAAAATCCCCCTTTTCAGCTATTCATAGATATCTGAAATTCCTATAATTCACGTAGGGTGGAATATCTACCTTCATACCGTCTCAGGCAGAACTAACATCTACCTGAGAAGAAACCCAATGGCTCAGGTGAGAACCAGAGTTAAGACAGTAGGAAGAGCATAGTGATGGGAACCAAAAGTTCTGAATCCAGCACATGATTTACCTCCTCTGAACTGTGGGGCCTTTGGCCTTTCACTTGACCTAGGAATATCATTTTCCTCATCTGGAAAATGATGATAATGATAATGCTGATGATGAGGATGATGCAGCAGCAAGCATGTGTCCAGTCTGGTGCAAAACATTGTTGAAAACACCGAATGAGATCATGGATCTGGAAATGCTATGAGATCCTAGAGCTCTGGGACTTTTGTTGGTGTTATTAAGTTCACACTGTGGTGTAAATGACTAATTTTTTTTTTTTCTGTGAACAAATTTGGATAAGAGAAAGTGGGAAACTGCACCTGGTGCTAGAAGTGGAAGAAACTAAAGTACCAGCAAGGGGGTGGAAAGACTCACAGAGGGGATGCTGAAAGGCACTGCTGAGAGGCTGTTTGGACCAGACTGTTTTGTGAGCTCTGAGAATTCCTTTTGACTATTGCATGATTTTAAAACATAAATTACAATGATATTACATCTCTGTAATAAAAATATTTAGACCATTCTATCTACTAGTATCTATCACTCCATTTCCTTTCTATGTTAGGCTAATTGTGTTTTCTAATTAAATAGCCTGTGATAAGAGACACGGATGCCAGGCCAATAAAAGGTAAACAACACTTTGCCAAGTGAAAAATAAGATGAGCTACTGGTGACTGTTGCTTCCTGTGAAAACTTCATTAGCAATAAATGAGTTACCAGATGTCACACATCAGATTTGAAATTAAAATATATTCTCAGTAGTTGTGTGGTGTCTGAGCGGAAGTTAAAAATGAACTATTTCCAAGAGAATTGCATAGAATAATGCACCATTTTTGCCTTCTGATTTTTGTTCCTCCTCTAAATGTAAAATAAAATGCACCTCCTGGGTTGTGAAGTGGAAATATAGCATTTCTGCATAGAAGGCTATGTAGGGAAGTGGCACATTGCTCGTAGAGCAGTAACTGCTCAAAAACAGGAGAAATTTCTGGAACATCCTGTGCCACACCAAGACCACCATCTCCTCTTGTTTTTAACTTTGCCATCGCAAGTTCTCCTTTTCTCACCTTCACTTTCAGCATGTGATTTCTGCTTTTATTACTAGCAACAAAACTGTTCAAGTCAGCAACCGCCAATGTTGACTCTACCCTTCCTGAATGCTGCTATGACAACCCTGGTAGTGCTTTTCTTTCTGCAGGAGATATTAAAACTCTCTGCTCTGGTTCTTCCAGCTAGCTAAGCTGAGGTCTTCCTGTTCTCAGAGTTACAAGTCTCCAATCCAAAAGCAATCATGGTTAGGGGAAGGAACCCCACAGTAGGAAAGAGAAGAGTACAGTTTCATTAGAGCCAGCAGAAACTTCAAATGATAAGCCAGTGTGATAGAAATATCTAACACTCTCTAGTTTTTATAAACAAATAATTTTGGCTGAACTTCTTCAGCCCAGTTCCTTTGCAGTTTCAAAATTTTTGCAGTTACTGGTTCCAGCTGAAGATCACGGTCACTTGAAATCATTTATTTTTTTTCTCCTCAATTAATTTTGGTTCTTATCTCTTGCCAGCTAGGTGAAGTCAAATTAAGAGGATGAAAGTGAATTCTCATTCTCAATCCCCTCTTGGAGAAATATTTACATGGAACTTCTCTAAACACAGAAGTTCCCTGAAGCACCTAACAGTTTACTTCTGGATCATTAACTACTCGTCAGATGTGGGGGATGTGGAAGCTGCTGGCCTTTGGGTTTCACAAGGAAGACGGAGCGTTTTTGAGATGATTTCTTTCAATGGGGAAAAGGTCAATTAAATCTTTTCAGCTTCGTAACTTTAGCACAAAATGGCATACAATTAAGTTTATTTAATGTACAATTATTTTATACTTCTTTTTGTTTCTGCTAATAGAAAGGACTTATAATAGTAGCTTAAATATTAGCGATAGTAACACTGATCTCTTATTATTAATTGGATGCTTACTATGTGCCCAGTGTTGCATTCATTGCTTTCATTTCTGTAACAGACCTATGAGGGAAGCCATAATTATTCCCATTTCTCAGGTGAAGAAACAGGAACAGAAAGCAGGTCCTTATATTTTTGACATCCTGTAAGTAATGTTTCAAGGCTCTGTTATTATTTTTATTTTTTTGGTATGGTCATGTCTTCATACAGTGCCTCTCAATCGGGGTGATTTTGCACTCCAGTGATATTTGGCAGTGTCTGGAGACATTTTTGATTGTCCCAATGTGGGAGAGGGAGGTGTGTTGATTATTAACTAGCATCTAGCAGGCAGAGACCAGTGATACTGCTAACCATTTTACAATGCATGGGACAGGCTCCCACAACAAAGAATTAAGTAATTCAAAATGTCAATGGTGTTGCTAGTGAAAATCCCTGCTCTGGTCCTTTTTGTTTTAACCTTTGATAATTTGTATCTCTCAACTTTTATGGAATAAATTAACTGTATACTGCATTTTATTGGCGGCTTTTGTTTCATGCATTATATTTTCCCACGAAAACTACAGATTCCTCACAAAAGATAAAATCCTATTGGGTAACCACTCAGAAGTCTAAAGCTTTGTCGGGTGCTTAGTAGGAGCTCTCAAACAGGGGAGTTGACTAAATATCTGCTATGTTAGATCATTCTAGAAATTACCCTCTGTAAGCATTTTTCATAACTTCGGGATTTTTGCTGAAGAGAGAATTTGAGCTCAGATTCATCAATAGGGTTTCAAGAGATTAATGGCTGTTGTGGTGGCCCCAAGGTCCGCACTGGAGGAAGCCACCTAGTCCGGAAGTCAAACCCTGCCCTCTTGTGGTATCACTGCCATAGACACTGCAGGGAATGTGACTGAGGGTCACAGGGCTTCATTCTGTATCCTTGAGTCTGAACTGACAGCAATTTTGAAGTGTAAATTCAGCTGTGCATTCACATTAGGCCTTTTCTTCTTTGCATAACAGTATATTCAATATAACATGTAATCAAGGCTTTCATTAGAACTAAACCAAATAGAGGGAAGCGAGAAAGAAAGAGGACAAGCGTACCTAGTTATAAATGTTACTTTCTGGAAGCTTGACAATTGCAGAGTTTCACTTACTTAGCTTGACTCTCTGTTACTTGCCTTCTCTACAAAACTGCTTTTCTGACTAATAAAGGCATGGTGTAGTTTTTTGTAGGCAAGGAGAAACAATTCTGGGAAAAAGCTTTCTAAGGAGCAATATTAATAGATATCTATGCCCAAAATTTGATTCCTGTGGCATTTTCCTTACAAATTTCTTATAGGTTAGTTCAAGGAGAACAGCACCACAAAGTTTGAAAGACCAGCTAAATCAGAGGAAATTATACTCCCCCTTTCCCCTTATGAACTATATTCTCTTACTGTGAAAACACCACTGTTCTTTTTTATCTCAGAGCGCAGCCTTTTCTGTATACTGATGCCAAATGAGTAACATTTTAGTGAGACATTTGAAGTTGTGATATGCAACTCGGTGGGAGACAAACAAGGTCATTTAAAAGGTCTCTTCATTGAGAACATCAGAGCTTTCAAAAGATGCATACAGCCTTTTCTGGATAATTGGGGGTAAAACAAAAATGAAGAAAAAGCCCATAAAGTGCAAAAATTAAAAAAGCAATCAGATAGAAACACTCAGAATTAAGAGTGAAAAATATCATGAATGCTGATGCTGAATCTTAATACGTAAAACCAAAGGCAATGAGTAAAAACGCAATGTAACTTAAGAAGTTGACAAACAGAAATCAGTTGACTGCAGGAGTTAGCAAGGGAAAAAAAACTTAGAACAAACGTTAGACTAGAATTGGGGGGATTCTCTTTCTCTAGAAATTGAGATCTTGGACATATCATTAAACCTTCATTGAACTTTGATGTGGCAAATGAAAATGATATTAATACTATGAAGCCTCTACCTTGCCCTTGGAAGAGTGTTTTAAGATTATGTATGTAAAATAATTTCTTCAAAAGTCAGTATATTATACCCATGCAGTATGCATAGACTAGATACAATAAAAAACAAGTTTACTAAATAGCTAAAGTGCTAAGCTAATTTATAGACCAAGAGATATATATTCAGCAGTTAGAATCTTAAAAAGGAACATTAATTAACGTTATCAGAGTCTATTACCTGGCTGGCCTTACACAAAACAAACCAACTTTTGCAGTCTCACAGGTCAGGGATAAGAACTGGTCTCCATTTCTAACTAATTGTATAAGTGGCTAATTTTCTCGCCCTCTTTGAGCCTTAGTCTTCTCATCTTTAAAATGGGATGAAAATATACTCTATGCTGTTAACATAAGGTTTAAATAAAAGTTGGGTGGGGGGAATTGCCATATATCACATAATACATGTTATTTTTACTATCATGAATATTTTCAAGATGTAGTCATACGTCCTCATACATATGCTAAGTAAATTGCTTATTAAAATTTTACTTTACATATGTAATTTGTTGCATTATTATATATGGCCAAAAAATTGATTAGAATGTTAGAGGCCATAATAGGATAATATATAATGATATAATTTATTAATCCGATAAAGCAATTTAAAGAATTTTTGGGAATAAGTGAAAGAATCAACACATAAAGTACAGATGACCTTACATCGGAGGAAGAAAATATATTGCACTATAGACTGTTGGTTGGTGAATCATACCTCAACTAATGAAATGACAAAAACTTCCTTCAAAATGCAGGATTCAGAGAAAAAATTTCATTGCTTACAGCTCCCCTAGTATTCATATAAGTCTCTTCTGTGAATTATCTGACTTAACATGTGGTAATTGTTGTTTTTTAATAGGATTTCACGAGTTCACTTTCTAATAATTATACAACACTGTATTGTTTCTGGTAATAACATTTTTGGTATTACTTTATTACTGTATAAAATAATGGAAAAACAAATTAGGCTAAATATTTTTTGTACTTAGAATAGAGCAGGCAGATTTATGAAGTTCATTAGGACTTTGTGAGGATAACATAATATGCTAATAATTTTGGATATTTTGATGTGAAAGAGATTCCAATTCAGATAAAATATGGTTTTGGAACTGGTCTGTTCCAGTAGCTATAATTGCATAAATAAGTCAATGATCAGCTTAGAGCCCTTCCCTGGATAAATTACGCTGGTTTATTTCTTATCAGAAACTAATATGTTCTCATTACACAAAAAGTCATTCTGCAACTTATGGACTTTTGATTTAGCTTTGGAGGGTAGCTTTATCTTTTGTGAGTCAGGAAGTCACAAAAATTTCTGCTATAGAAAGAAATTTATGGATCAAATTTATTGATTTTCTTCTCCAGAGAAATATGAGAATATATATGCATGACTTTTGGTAAACGTACACAATTACTATATTGTCAAAGATGTTTTCATTGTTAGGTTATCCAAGCAAAGCCTACCTTAACCTAAAATGTTGTTGAACTACTATTCTCTACAGTCTTGTTTTCCTTGTAACCACTTAAGTCAGAGATTCATAGCATTATATGTTCATTATATGTTCATTCATTCATTATATGTTCCAGGGTTCACATATTCAAATACTTAGATAGGCTGGAAGAAATAGGTGAACTGGACATGGTGGTGAATGGAGGGCCCTCCCCCTTTCTTGGAGGGGTCCAGGGGGGTGACTTCTCAGCTATAGCCAACTGTGCCAAATGTAATGGAGGGGGAGAAACAGCTAACTTTAAAATATAAACTTAAAATTTCAAATTTCATGTGAAATATTCTATTTTAAAATGTTTTCAACTAATGTATATTTTTTAAAAAACCTAACACTGTGGAAACTAACAGAACTCTTCTGTGGATTACATTTAAAGGGCTGCCAATTTGAAATTTAGGATCGAGGCCAACCGTCTCATTTTAGAACTGAGAAGAGACTCCAAGCCTCAGAAAGATGTTGCAGACCCTCATACCAATGCTTTAGCTACACTAGACTTGAAGTATGTCTCTGATTGTTAGACATTCCCCCTTGATTCTACATTCAGCAATTCATGGCTGAATAGTTGAAGGTTATGGGAAAACACAGAGATGTCATGGATGACGCTACTGTCTACCTTTGATCTCACACAGCCAGCCTGCGCAGTCGGCACATGCGTGAGGTGAGCCTGACTCAGTCTGAGAAAGCTTTCAGAAAGGCAGCCTGAACTTCTCCCCAACCCCTTGTTTTCTTGCTAGCAACTTATTTTTCTCTTTTCGTTTTTCTATCCTGTAAAACATACTGTTAGGTCTCTTAGAGGTTTTGCTGCTCTAGCATGCACCAAAGTGATGTCTCTATGTGAATGAATACATCATAGAATCTATGATTTGGGTGTTCTCGCATACTATTTTGACATTTACTCAACAAATATTATCTAGTGTTTGAAAGGTCATCAGTACTGAAAGGGACTGAGGCTTTCAGTCCCTTTCATAGAGCCACACTCACTCAATGGCCCTGGCAATATGACTGGTGAGGAGTTTACATTTTAAATAAATACTGAAAATATTTACTTTTGAATATTTCTTGTCAAATGTTTCTAAAATGAACTTTGCTACAAGTATAAAATTATTTGTACATTTATGTTATAAGGCTACATTTTTATTTTTTATACTAATATATTTCCTAAATACATTCACTGCAGATTTGGGAATACATACACACATACAGACAAAAGTGCATGAGGAGAACATATCTTCTACACTGACGCAGGGAGTTACACAGGATTAATCCTGGATGAATATGGAGTATTCCTGATTAATAGTGACACTTGCCTAGCACATTCATTGTTTGGGATTCTAACCCTAAGAAAACTTCCTGGACAAGCAAGTTGATTTTCAGGTTTATTAAAAAAATAGTTTCATTCTCATGAGCGTATTTCAAACTCTGTACCAGCACAACACAGACATGTATACTTTCTTTAATTGCTTGGTTGGCTGGAAGAACATAGTTCATGATTTCATACACAGCTCCTTGGTTGTGAAGTGTAGAGAGCTGCAAAAATGCTGACTTCCATATTAATTGTATTTCATGTAAAGAGATAACACTTCATGACTTTTAAACTAGAGTTTTGGGGTGAGTCAGAAAACAGAGATGGAAAATGGTGGTCTGATGATGCAAACTTTCTTGTAACTGACTCAGAACGTGCCACGTTGAGGATCATTGATGGCTTGATGGCTACCTCCATGAGGAGGCTCAGTTCAGAGTGAAGGATTATCAGTGCATGAAGGGAGTGGAATCTGCTCCAGCCCAGCAGGGGTCACAGTGGGATGAGAAAGGGGCTACACAGTGGCACCTTCCCATTTCTTAGAATGAAGAACTTTTTCTGAGAGTTCAGCATTAAGAAAGTATTAAGAAGTATTCAGCTGCTGGGATGAAACTCAGTGTCCAGGGAAGAATGTTGTGGGGGATGTGAAACAAATGTAGTCTTAGCATCTGAAGTCCCAGTTTGAGTTTTCATCTCAGACATTGTAGTTTTCATCTCTAGAAGTTCAATTTCAGTCTTTTTTTTGTATATGTCCCATGTCTTTATTTAATATTTTCAAACTTCCATCTAGCACTTTGAACATATGAAATACAGTTATAAAAACCATTTAATGTCCTAGTGTAATAATCCTATCATCTGTGTCAATACTGACTGGATCTGTTTCTATTCATTTTTTTTTTTTATTTTTATGGGTTGTACTTTCTATCTTCTTTGCATGCCTGGTGATTTTATAATGGATGCTAAACATTGTGAATTTTACTTTGTTGAATATTGGATGCTTTTGTATTCCTACAAAAATTCTCCAGTTTCTTTTCTGAAAAGCAGTAGTTGCTTGCAAATAATTTGATTCTTTTCAGTCTGACTTTTAAGGTTTTTTTTTTTTTTCAAACTAGCAAGCAGTCAAGATTTTGTTTTATTTTATTATTGCTAGAAAGACACTGTTACAGCCAAAATCGGCAAAGACACTAAAGAAATCCTCTATGCTTTTCAATATGCAAATATATTTCTTCCAAGAGTTGTCTTGGTGTGATTTCAAGAGTTCATGTTAATTTCTTTTCTGGAAACTTCCTTAGTTGTTGTATTTTTGAAGAGACTGGGCCATGAAGGACTTTTAAAGTTTTAGATGAGACCAGAGCATCAGTTAGTCTTGAGCTAAATTTTTCCCATTCCTCAGGCAAGAACCTGCTGAGTACGCTACTTGATGCTCCATGAACTATAAGACTTTCCACTGTGGCTGGTGGAAATAGGAACTATTTTCTAGCTCTCGATGACCTCTGGGACTTGTTCTTTCTAATATGTTTGGGTGATTACTTACCCACATGCACTGAAGCACAAGGGGTACCCTTTGCAAATCTCTGAGTTCTCTCTTTGTGCAGCTCTCAACTCTCTGGTACTCTGAACTCTAGCCTCCTTGGTCTCTCTGGACTCCCAGCTCCATGTCCCCAACTCAGGGAGAACCCCGAGTTCTGCCTGGGTGTTTCATCCCTGTACCATGCCTGGAAACTCCCTCCAGGCAGTGGGCTGGGGCAATCCCAGGGCATTTGTTTCCTATCCCCTAACAAAGGGCAGGGATTACTGCCCTTTGTTATCTGATGTCCACTCTCTTGTAAACCATTGTTTCATATGTATGTCCAGTTTTTAAAATTGTTTTAGGTGGGGGAGTAAATCTAGTCCCTGTTATTCCATCTTGGCTGGAAGCAGAAGTCTCTGGGTTTGAGTTTTGCTCCTACATCTTACATGCTACTTAATTTTGGAACAGCCTCATCCTCTTCTTTGCCTATTTATGAAGTGGGGTTAATACAATGATTAACTGATGCAGTCATATAGGGGAAAACATGTTACAGTCTAAACGATTAGGCAAAGGAACACTCATACACTGAGAGTGGGCTTCTACCAAAAGGACTGGAGCTGAATGAACCTTCTCTCTGCTGGGCAAGACTAGCTGAGCCCTTTTCTCTTGAATAACTACCTTCTTTTTGTCCTCTAGCCAATTAACCACCTTGCCCTTTACCTTTCTGAACTTGCCAGTAAAGTCCTTATAGGCCAAACAGACAACTCACCTCCTCCCAGAACCCATGGGGCAAAACACAAGCTTATCTGAAACGTTTTGCCAAAGCTACACCTATACAGAATTATAGCACCATCAACAAAATCTGTGTGATTTGTAGTAATAAAAATCTCATTTTTTCTTATTTACACCTTAATTTAAAATAATTGTTTTCACTAAACTGTGAAGTAGAAGGACTAAAACTTTTAATTGAGAACATCTGCCCACAATTGTAAATATATGGAACTTGCTTAGTTATAATCAGTACATTAACATTTGAAAAGAAAATGATTTTTTAATGCAAAGATATCTTTCTTCTGACATATTAAAATTCCAATGTACTAAAGTAGTAATGTGAGTAAAAAAAAAATCCTATGGCTTTTTTATTGCATGTTTATTTAGGCCAAACCAGTATGAGGCAGCTAGATTAATTACTTTTATACTGTTAAGTACTGTACATAGTTAATTATTTCATCTAAGTTGTGTCTGAGCCAAACCTGTGAATTACTATTCATGAAGGGCAATGATGATAATTTATGTACTCCCTCTATGCTACAGCTTGTTAATATATTATTTTTGATTTGAAACTAGATGTTAAAAGTTTGCAAGAGGCTTTTAAAGACTACCCCATGACGTAAGTTCTAAAATAATGAATTTCAAAAATAAGGTTAACAACACGCTATGTAGAAAGTTATTTAGATGATGGAATTTTAATAGATTTGGTATGAAGAATGCCTTCTTCCATGTTTTCCTCTGATCTGTTGACACTTATGCTTTGAGCTTATTTGTGTGTGTGTGTGTGTGTGTGTGTGTGTGTGTGTGTGTGTGTGTGCGCGCGCGCGCACTTTATTTTGCTTTTTATGATGTGGTTGTTTTTTGGGCCGTTAGTTTCCTACACATCTACCATATGCACTAAACCTGGTCTCACCCACTCTCCCACTATGGCTAATCAGATATTTAATTGTGGCTACAAGTGCCCAATAGCCTCAAGCAGTTAGAGAGATGGTCAAAACTACCATGAGCTTTTCAAGATGAACAGATGACTCAGAATCTATTTTTAAAATCTGAGATCAATTTCTTAATACTTCAATAACAGGTTTCCAGAGATACTTGTACATAGTGAAGTGAAAGAGAACTTTAAACATTTTACAAATTCAAATATTAAAATTTTAAGAGATGTCATTAAAGTAAAAGGGCAAACTAAGAAGAAATGAGTGAAAACAAAAAGTGTAATTACAAAATAAAGAGATCTGTCATGGAGCCGGCTTGCTGCTCCTGGTGGCCCTGGATGGGCAGCATTAGCATTACCTGGGAGTTTAAGAACAAGACAGCCTCAGGGCCCACCCCAGACTGAGACAGAGCCTGCATTTTAAACAGATTCCCCAGGTGACTTGGGTGTTCGTTAGGGTTTGAGAAGCGCTAGTCTAGAGGCACATGGAGTTTCTCCCTCATGTAGACTAAGGGGCCATCCAATCACTGAGCTCACTGAAGTGTGGCTGCCCCGTGGACAGAACCTGAGAACAGGACAGGCAAGCAGGGGTGGCTGGAGATTCTGTTTTCATAGGGAGCCTTGGAGTACAAAGGAAGCAAAGCCCCAGTGAGGCAAAACTGTGTACAAAATATATGTTTCACATAATACAGAAATCTAGCAGCTCTGTTCACAGGGTCTTTTAGAGAAAAATAATACAGACCCAGGCTTCTTGCTATGACTTGGCTAGAGTTTTTGCTTATTTAGAGGAATTGAGGAACATCTAAAAGGATGGGAAGTGTGCCACCTTCCCTGAAGCCCATTCTGGCTTTTTTTTTTCTATGAGATATGTGCATTTTTTTTCATCTGAATAATTTTAACTAACTTTCCCCTTTAAAATGCGGGCACTTTCTGCACAATTTCCTTTTCTTGCCGAGGTTTTCAAACTGTTCAACCACTAGAGGTCTGTATTACCTATTTTAAAAAACCACTACTAGCTAGCTGAGACTTTCAGCTTTCAACTTCAATACCTAATTGCATGTCTTAAGATTTAAAATCTCAAGACATAACACCAGGGAATAAAAAAAAAAATCACAACACTTTAAGAAATGAAGAAAGAAACCTAATAGGAGCCCTTCCATTTGGAACAAGACTGAGTCTCCCTTGTTATTTCCAGTAGACAGCCAAGCACAACCTTCACACTCTTAAACATGGAAATTAATGGCCAGTCACAAATCACGTGAACAAAATTTATTTTCAAAATGCCTATGCAAAATAGTTTTTATGCCAATATATTTAAAACTCATGTTTAAACTTCAAAGCATTTATTTTCCTACTGCAACAAAAGAAAAATTGAAGTGGTTGGATTCCCCAGTTAATTTATGTAAAACATCAATTTTACTACTTTTATGCGGGCTTTAAAATAAAATTTTATTTAATTAGTCATACTATATAGGTTTAAAAACTAATGTCCTTTCAGTCTTATTTTTAAAAGGCTCTGTTGCCATTTTAAAAATGAATACATGAGACTGAGCTTGCCTGGTTAAAGTTACAATGGAGTTGACACTTGCTGGTGGCCTCTACTGCAAGTTGCATACCCCAGGTTTTCACTGTGTTCCATGTTCACCTGGAGATTTTCACTAGAGTAGTCCATTTGGGTCTACCCTCTGCCAGTAACAGCCCAGGCTCTGAGCCTTCCAGAAACCTGAAATGTGCCATTTACAGGGCCATCCTGATTAGAAATGACAAAACCTTTCCCTAGCATATGGAGCAGGCCTCCTAAAGAACTCCGCACTCACATATTCACATATTTAAATAGAATGGCTGAAAATATTACAGACATAAAAGCTGTAATTTACTGAGTATCGCACCAGAGATTTGGGACTCTGATGCTAGATTTTCATAGATTATAATTACGCCTGAATTTCAGTAAGTGGCTACATTTGTTGCCAGGGAAGGTGTAATGCTAGGAAGCTCACTTCCTTTAAAAGGCATTATTGCATAATGCCCCTGCCCTGTAACACCTCTAAAAGCATAAGGAGGTCTAGTGTGGCTTCCCTCTCAGTCTGTCACTTTATTAAAACACAACAATTTGCAAGTGTTATTTGGCAGATCAGCTGGGTTCATTTCAAAGGCTAATATTTAACAGAGGGGAAAATAACTCATCCCAATCCTTTTAAAAATTGTTTTCTATGTATTTGCAGGCAAATTGCCTAGTGTTTTATATAGCTCTCAAAGCTAGGATTCAAGAATAATTTTAGTAATGTTGTACTGCTTGTCTACATA